>OZ010786.1:649959043-651218748 GCA_963932465.1 Maratus speciosus
AAAAGTTCATTATTTTCATGGAGAATAACGTAACATTTTCCCATAACATTTACCAATATTTCTTTAATTGTTGCCAAGAAAATCAAAACCCGGAATAATATTTTCTTTTAAACAATTTTCAATTGAAATGTTTTGTCGTGAAACAGGAAAATTAAAAATAAAATTAAGAATAGAAAAATTAATATGGCTGCATATTAAAAATAAAAAGGAAACTCTCGAGTATTTCTTAATTTAACAAGATGAAAAGTTTTGAGTAAGTACGCATAGCAGGTGAATTAGACGTCATTTATCGAAAACAAAGATGCTGGAATAAAAAGATCTTGGGTAAAATAAAATTAACTATTATTCACGGAGGAAAGAGATAGATGGAGATGCAGTAAGCCGTAAAAACAGTTGCAATACGATGTGCGTTATCGCTCAGATTTAAATGCCCTCATTCGGCCCAAACAAAACAAGCACGTGGAACAGGGACCAAATTCTTTGACTTCATCCTTTTTTTTTTTTTTTTTTTTTTAAGCAGGTCTTTGTGTTGTGCCGAATGTAGCGGATTTTAAGGTTACATTTTTGGCGTTACTTCAAGATTTATTGTCTGTGTAAGGTTAACATGAATATTTTATTTTAAATTTAAATTTTATTAATATATAAAAAACTTATGCTTATCCTTATAAATCACAGCGTAAAAAAAATAAATCTAAGATATACTATAACCATCCGCACAATCAATAAAAAATTACGAATGTAAATTTAAATAGACTACGGAGGGTTCAGGGGGGCAGAGCCCCCCTGAAGAAATGCAATTTTTGATTTTAAAAGTTACCAGAATAAGTAGCTCATCAGAATTTCAGAACATCAATGTACAACCACTTGTTTAACACTTTTAATTTCTGAAACTTTACGAAGTATCTTGTATGCTCATAAATATTTATGTAATTTGAAAACTTTAAAAAGCGATTTGTAGGAAGTTGAATATTATGCAATGAGTGTTAAAAAACAATGACTTGCAAAGATGACGTTGAGGCTCCTGATCTGCAGATTTACTAGTTTAGAGATCACTTTAAACTCTCTAAGCAGGAAGAATCTGGAGTTCGTCAAGTTTGCTCGTTTTTAGTGAAAATCTACATTGACAGCTGGTATCAGGCCCAATGATTTTTTGCTCCTGAAGAACTTGAAAAAAGACGAAAATGTAAATGAAATCATTTCTTTTTGTACTTTGAAAAAGTTCCTAGGACATTTCTGTATTTCACAGAAGAACTAGTTGCTTTTGAATTTTTCGATGATAATGTCTTTTTTGAAAGCAAAAGAAAAATGGTGCATGCTTTGAAAAATGAAAAAAAATTGTGAACCCTTGAAACGTACACGTGCTGATCCTGAAGTCATTCTCCAAAATGACTTGCAAGATTTTCAACAACCAGCACTCTGAGGTTTCTTTTTAAATTATGGATTTACCTTCAGACTTTTTTGAAACAGATGTGACTAACTGGAATGAAAATGAATCCTACAAAACATGTAAGGCACTAGCGACTTCAGTCAAAGTTGTTAATGATGTAGCTGAAAGTGGGGTAACACTCATGGTGTTATACAATAAACTTTATACAAAAGATAAAGAACAAAAACAGTATTTCAAGGATGTGATATGGCAATCCAAATCATTTCTTTGTTCATATTCTGTTCCAGAAGAACACAAGCTTCTCTTGATAATCCGGTATTAACAAAGGTTGTATCAAAAGTCATACATTTTACTTCCTTGTAAACCCCACAACTCCAATGTTTTGTTAAAAGCAGAAGATATTGCCTCAGCTGTTCCTGATTGAAATTTTGAAACAGCAAGTAACTGGTCAATAGCTTTACCTGAAATAATAATGGGTAATTTGTCTACCGTTTCAGATCCTGAAATGTCTTCTAAAATTTAGCAATCCCAATGAACAATCAAAGGGACGCTTGCCGAAAGCTCTTTATTTAAGTTTTGTGCTCTGCTTTTGATACGAATATGGCCATTTAGTAACGACATTTTACAAATATAAAAAAATCAAATTCTATAATTTATAAACATTATCTTATAAATTCCTACGCCTTTTAGATATGTAAGATTAAAAAATAACGGAGAACTATTTTTCAAGGCGGAATGTTAAATTCTCTCCATTTCACAAATCTGCCAAGTTGAGGTGAAATAGAGTGTACACATGAAATACTTCTGTCTGTGTTTGGACAATAGACCGCGTAAATATGTTGAAACTTGAAACAAATGACAATCTTTACAACCTAATATCATACCATGATTTAATTTGGCAATGACTATGGATTTGTATTAATAATATACTATTAAATTACAAAATATGTCAATTTTTAATTTTTTTCTAAATACTCAAACTTTGGTAGCGACCCTTAAACATGTTTTAAAAATTTGAAATTTTTGTGGAAGTCTTTATTTTATGCATAGAACAAAATAGGAGATATAGAAAATTTAAAAGTTATTTTTTTAAAGACCACCCTAGTAGCCAGTATCTTATTTCCTCATTCTATCTTGCAATAATAAATTTATAACATTTGGGAGCTATAGAAAAATGGGAGAATGACATCTGCTCAACAACAGGTACAAAAATAAAAAACTTAAATAGTATAAAAATGTTAATAACAATTTCTTTGGTAAAGGTTTATTTATTTTCTTGCCATTTTCAATGTACATACATCAGATAAAACCAGTCGGAGGTGGCAGTCCCAAAACTTTCTTCGATCACATACTTGTTAATACTTCCTGATAAATGCAGTACAGCAGCGCCACCGGTTAGGTGATTTACACAAGAATCTAATCAGCTTACGTGAAATTCCAATTGAATTTGAAGTTTGATGAAAATCCCTTCGTTAGTTTTTGCGATAGAGTTACTGCGGAAATCGTGAAAAGTTATGCATAGCAGTGGCACCTGTTGGGCAATATACACCAAAAACTTACCAAAATCAATTTATATCAGGGACTAACTGAAATTAAAATTTTATGAAAATCCGTGCATTAGGCTTTGAGATACAGGTATTGCAGAAATCGTAAAAAATGCAGCATAGTAGCGCCACATGTTGTGTGATTTACACCAAAAACAAAAGAGCACTATTTTATATCAGGGACTAACTGAATCTGAAGTTTGATGAAAATTCGTGCATTAGTTCCTGAGATAGAGCTATTGCGATAATCATGAATAATACAGCATAACAGTGCCACCTATTGGGCGATTTACACCAAAAAATTATCAGCACAAAGTTATATCAAGGACTAACTGAATCTGAAGCTTGATGAAAATACGTGCTTTGGTTCTTGAGATATAGCTATTGTGGAAATCAGGAATAATACAACATAACAGCGCCACCTGCTGGGCGATTTACACCAAAAAGTAATCGGCACCAATTTATATCAGGGACTAACTTAATCCAAAGTTTTATTAAATTCAGTTCATTAGTTTTTGAGATAGAGCGCCCAGCCCACAAAATTTGTGTCAGACACACACAGACAGACATTTTGTAAAAGCATGTTTTTCGTGACCTCTGACCCCTAAAACGTATGAATCCGTTGCAAGATTTACGCGATTTCCGCAATAGCTCTATCTCAAGAAATAATGCACACAATTTCATCAAACTTCAGATTCAGTTAGTCCTTGATATGAAATGATGCTGATTGGTGTAAATCGCCCAATAGGGGGCACTGCTGTGCTGCATTTTGCTCGATTTTCTCAATAGTTCTATCTCGAGAACTAAAACACTAATTTTCATCAAACTTTAGATTCAAGCATACCTTGATTAATATTGCTGCTGATTATGTTTCGGTGTAAATCGCTCAACAGGTGGCGCTGCTATACTGCATTTGACATGACTTCCACAATCGCTTTATCTTAAGAATTAATGCACAAATTTTCCCCAAACTTCATATTCAGTTAAACATTGACTTAAGTTAATGATGATTAGGTTCTAGTGTAAATCGCCCAATAGGTGGCGATGCTATGCTGCATTTTGCTGGATTTATACGATTTCAGCGATAGTCATATCTCAAGAGCTAATTGCATAGAATTTCATCTTTTTAGAATCCTCATGATGAGCATAGATTGCCATTTAATTTCGGCACTGTGGTAGCGAATTTTGAAGTATTAATCGGTATGAGATAGAAGAAACTTTTGGAATTGGTACATCCGATTAGCTTTAAATTTGAAGAACTGAATGCTAATAATATTTACTGAGTTGTAATAATGCTGCTATTTAATATTGATGATTTCAAATATAATTGGCTAGTTTTATATTTACTCTGATGTGTGTATGGATGGGTGCAATTCATTTTCATAATTTTATTGATTAGCATCCACATGTGTGTAAGTTTAGATTAAGATGATTGATAGTAATTTTTTTAAGTACAAATTCAAAACAATCTGCAAATGACATTAGTTTGTTTTGTTATTTGTGCTTTCTGTTTTTTATTAATCCTGTAAATAGTTTCTGTTCCCTCTAGGCCATTTTTAAGGTTGTATCACCCTGCTTTTTTTCATAAAAAATAGTGAAATTTACCTTTAGATGTACCCAGAGATTGCTTGCAAAAAGTTTGTTTATATACCACAGTGTTTCAAAATCTGTGTGCCCAAGATCTTGCGAAAATTATAGAAATTTATTTCTTTAGAAAAAACAGGACGTTATTAAATCATGTCATTAATTGTATTTTTCAATTTGTAATTCATAAAATCATTCAAACTTAATGTCACTTTATATTAAAAAACTAGTTGACCCTCCCGACGTTGCCCGGGCCCGTGATAATAATTTAAAGGGTGTTCTCAAATCCAAAAGGGCAACTTTCTGACATAAGTTTTAATTTATTTTTGTTCGAAAATGCATGAAACTAGCTGGTGTTGTTCAGAAATTATGTCATTGAGCTGTTTTTTCCATTTTTTTGCAAACGCAATAGATCTTTCAGAAAATAGTGTCAAAGTGGGCCTTTTGAACCGAAAGAAGAAAGTGCACTCAAGAGCGGGCGGAAAACGTGTTTGTCACCCGATCAAATTCGCTTATAACTCAATAGCTGATTGATTGATAAAAAAATGGAAAAAACAGTTTCATTCCAAATCGCCTCCATGGCTAGGCTTTCCAATTTTATACCTTTCCGTTAAAAAATGAATTTGTAAATGTGTCAAAACATTTTGCGTTTGTTGAGCAGAGCAGTTAAGAACAGCCTTAAATGAACCTGAAATTTGAATGATTTTATCTCTAACTGTATTTTGTCTGAAATACGTGCCTGCTGACTGTGTGAAAAACCGATTTAAAGAAACCTGTTTTTACCGATAAAAGGCTCAAAATGACTGCAATGAGAAAGGGGGGATATGTTTTGACGACTGAGTGATTTTCATGTTAAAATGTTAGTATTTAACCGTAAAAATCACTGTTAAGTCACGTAACTATTTATTTTATTTTTTCACATCAAAATCCTGAGTGAAATATTTCGATTTTCAAACTAATCATATCACCCCACCCTTAAAACAGACTACATAGGTGAATGAAATCGATATTCGATCGTGAGCTAAAAGGTTAGTATACAGGGTGTCCGGTCTCAACGGTGTCCAATGGCTAATTCCTAAACCGTTAGTCGTAGACATATAGTTCCAATTACAAAAATATTTTAAATCAGGTAAAGAAATATTTAAAAAGCGATTTGGGTCAATAAAAACATTTCTTAAAAAATTACGAAATTTAAATTTTTATACGGTACCCCGGTCCTATAAGTTATATTTAGTAAAAATTTCCTTTTATACTGACAAGTAATACAAACAAAGTCCCGTTATTCTACGATTAAAATTGACCGAGTAATATCTGTTTAAAAAGGGAGCATGTTTTTTGCTGCAAATTCACACATTTAGTCGAAAATATTATTTCGTCAGATATATTAAAAAAATGGTTGGGAGTAAAATTAACATTGCAATATAAATTTGAAATCTTTAATCATTCTAACTTATTAATGCAAATTATACAATTTGTAATAAACATTTAAGAAGAAAGAAAAAACAGAATTATTGTTAAATAAAATTATGCTAAATTAACAGCCTCAATTCTTTACAAAATGATACGTATTTTAAAATATTATTAGATTGCACTAGCCTGCAAAAGTTGGGTTATGTCATGTTTTTTAGTTTTTGATAATTGATTCTTATGTACTATGTACCGCTGAATCCGAAATTGACCTTCTTTTTTAACCATCACATCAGGATTTTTCGCAAATTGCAAATTTCAAAGTTAAAATTGAACCTCCTCCCCCATCTCATCGGACCACTCAGCTGTTTAGCTGTAAGATCCCCAGGATAAGCAAAAACATTGAATAAATTATTGAATAAAATAACATAAAAAAAAATGTACATATGTTTTATAGTATGAGATTTCCGCTATATTTTAACTTACACATTTACGATTTGCAAAAATATTCAAACGTGATGATTAAATATGAAGTTCATTTTCAGATTCAGCGCTAGAAAGTACGAAAAAATCAATTATCAAAAGTTAAAAAACACAGGCATCTACTCTACTTTATTGTATCCTATTTTTGTTATTCTTTTACTTTGACAATTTATGATTTACGAAATATCCTGACATGATGGTTAAAAATTAAGGTAATTTTTGGATTCAGTGCTAAAAAATAAATAAAAGTTAAAAAACCCAACAATCGCAGTCTTGTATTACCTAATCTAGAATTTTTTCTTAAACTTCTAGGCGGTAATCTATCCGCAATTTTTTGTGCTATCCTGTAAAATAAGTATAAATGGTAACCACCGAAAATCATAATAATATTAGATTGTTATCGGATTTGTGCCAGTATGTAAAAGGTAATCTCGATCGGATATTTGAAAGTTAGTTAAAGTTCGAGTACAAATTTTGAACTGGAAAAACATACATATGATCGTTGAAGTAACGTAAAAACTAATAATAATATAATTTTTGTTAAAAGAAATCATAAAAGAAACAGTCTCAAATCCTGACAAAATAAAACATGTTATTTTAGCCAATCTGAAACTTAATGAATGTTAACTTAATCGTAATACTTGTACAATTTTTTTCAAAGCGCAGATACACATGAAATAAGATCTTCGAATACTTTAAACACTTGGTATGTGGCCCGTCAAAGCCAAGCCGAGCTCATTTGTTAAGAGCAGAAAAGTGGCATAAGTAATGCATTTTTAAAGTTTCATAACTCGCTCAATTTTAGTGTTACATGAATGGGACTTTTTTGTATTATTTGTCAGTGTAAAAGGAAAATTTTACTAAATATAACTTATAGGACCGGGGGACCGTATAAAAATTTAAATTTCGTAATTTTTTTAAGAAATATTGTTATTGACCCAAATCGCTTTTAAAATATTTCCTTATATTTTAAAAATATTCTTTACCTTATTTAAAACGTTTTTTGTAATTGGAACTATATGTCTACGACTAACGGTTTAGGGATTAGCCATTGGACACCGTTGAGACCGGACACCCTGTATAGTATTATAATTTCAGAGCTATAGAACAAAATTAAGTATATATTCTTAATCAAAACATGTGTAATAGTCACCCTGTCGATAAAATCCTAACTGTAACCTAATTGTAACATAACTGAAACTTCAGTTCTACATAAATGTGACCTAACCATCACCTTATCGTAACCTAACCTAACCGTAACGTCACATAACTCCACACTTCACTAAACTGTGTAACTTAACCGTAACTTAAATGTAATCTAACCAGAACTTAAATGTAACCGAACTGTAACCTACTCTAACTTAACACAAACCATAACCTAACTATCCTAACCATACATGGGTTGTAAAGTACTTTAGTTGCAAAATGTTTTAGTTTCATTTTCCACCACCAGGATGTGAATTCTTTGGTAAACAAACCTATATCCAAACGAAGCTCCGATTTTCAAGCTAACCGTAGATAAATTACTCGACGGGGTGGGGGCATAAATAAGAATTTAAGAAATTTGCTGAAATTTCTATTAGGAAATAATGGTAACCACCACTCAATTAAGATCCCAGTATGATCTGTAAGAACCTACGACACGACTCGCTGCTGCATGCTTCACCGTATAGCAGAAGTGCTGAACTGGAGGAATTTCGACTAAAACTTTATGTGTATCATAATTACTCTCGCCATAAAAACAATTTCTTTTATCTTCATTGCATATAAAATGTATTATTTTTTGTAGAGGGTGTGAAAATATAATTTTTTTTATAAATGTTTTTTAAAATACCTTTATTTATAAAGATTGGATTTATTTTTTATTAATATTTATTTATAATATTTTCTTTATGATAAGTTATTTATTTTATGGAGGTAGCTATTTATTTTATTTGTTACAATTTTAGTTATAGTTTAATCTTTAAACAATTGGGAAATTCATCTGACACATCATTGGTTCTGCAAGAATCAGATAATCGAGAGTCAACTATACTTTTTAATATTGTGGTAGAAAATATATTTCAAATCAGTTTTCTGCATTAATTTCATTTTTAGGGTTTCGTTCATCTGACGAAACCCTATTCGTCTCGCTCCGTCCGTCCGTCACAAACACACACACACACACACACAGAGCCCGTTCTCAGAAACTATATAAGTTGGAGACTTGAAATTTTGAATTCTTATAGCTGAACACCTCCTATCAAACGACAAATCCTAAAATTTTGAAAAAGTCTTATATTTACCCCCTTGGGCTCTAACTTGTGTATTTTAAGTTTCTTGTTCTAACTGAGCTCCTAATTAAGTTGAAGACTTGAAATTATGGTTTCTTATAGCTGAACACCTCACATCAAACCACAAATCATAAAATTTTGAAAAAGTCTTATATTTACCTCTCTGGGCTCTAACATGTGTATTTTAAACTTTTTTTTTTTTAACTGAGCCCCTAATTGAGTTCAAGACTTGAAATTTTGGATACTTATAGCTGAACTCCTCACACCAAACGAGAAGTCATAAAATTTTGAAAAAGTCTTATATTAACCTCTCTGGGCTCTAACTTGTGTATTTTAAGCAATTTTTCTAACTCAGCCCCTAATTAAGTTCGAGATGTGAAATTTTGTATACTTATAACAGAACACTTGTGATCACACGAAAAATCATAAAATTTTCAAGAAGTCTTATAATACTTACGCTTCCGGGCTCTAACTTCTGTATTTTTAGCAATTTTTTTAACCTCCACCCTTTTCACCCGGGGTGCACTTTTTTAACTTTTGCCGATACTCCTTTGACCACTCTTTCATATTATGCACCATAGCCGTACATATTTTAGTTTCAATTTTTACCGTCAGGGGAGCCTACCCAGGGCCTGATTAATGCATGGGCCTTGGCCCTGGGCCCACCAATTTTAGGGGTTCACAAATTTGTGTGTATTTTGTCACAACTTAAGTTTTTCCACAGTTTGCATTTTATATTTTGGTCCCTGACGTAAAAACAAAGTTTTACTGTAATAAAAAACCTCCATATTTAATTTTTCTGTAAAGGTCCGTTTCAATTTGAGAGGACCTATAATTTTCAAAACTTGCCGTATCCAGAAAATCAAATTTGGGGAAAATCCAAAAACTGCATACTGTGTCTATTGCTTTCAATATAAACAATGTCAGAATTATAGTTTAAAATTATTACTAGACTGTTAGGAAAAACACAATTTTTATGATTTTGGATAAGGCGAGTTTTGAAAAAAACGTCCTCATTTATTCTGCAACATAAACTGTGGATCATAGATGTTTGTGAATTATACAAATGGTTATTTGAGAAAGTAGAC
This sequence comes from Maratus speciosus, assembly GCA_963932465.1. Taxonomy (NCBI): domain Eukaryota; kingdom Metazoa; phylum Arthropoda; class Arachnida; order Araneae; family Salticidae; genus Maratus; species Maratus speciosus. Next base: position 649,968,810 of record OZ010786.1, read on the forward strand.
GGTAATTCATTTTCTTGATTATTCTTGTAAGTTAATTTTTTTTTTTTGTAAACTTGAAACTTTCACCCAAACAACTTTGTCAACTCATCAAATAAACATACTTTTTTTCTGAAAGTGTCACCGGGAATGGAGAGGTAAAGGGGGCCAACTTTTTAATAGGCCCAGGGCCCAACTTCAGCTTGATCGGGCTCTGCGCCTACCTATCTCGGTTGCTATGAGCCCGATCCCTTCGACTAATATATCTACGGATAGTTTGTGAATAGAGGTTTGTTTAGAATAGAGTGCGCCCCCTGGTTGCGAAGTGTGGACTTAGCAGATTTTGCAAAAGGTTAAAGTGTTTTGAAAGGAATATTAAATGAAACCCTCTGTGCGATCTGTGATCACACTTACCCACTTGTTCATGATAAGTTTATATATTCCTAAATTTCTTTTTAATGAATCATAAAAAGTGATAGATAAAGTTACTTCTATTTATTCCAGATGCAAGGAGCCATAAAAGTTGATACACATCACATCACTCCAAACTGTCTTTAAAGTGTGAAATATGCAGCAAAATATTTCTTTACAACAACCTTTTGGAGAAGCAGCTTCTGACTCTCAGCAAAGAAAATTGTTTGTTTGTGAGGTATGCAGCAACGGATTTAATCGTAAGAAAGATTTAAGCAAGCATCTTTTAATTCACACCGGTGAGAAACCTTTTGCGCCTGAGATATGCAACAAGAAATTTTCTGAGAAGGGTAGCATCATAAAGAGTCTGGTCATTAACACTAGTGAAAAATCTTTTCTTTGTGAGATATGCAACTCGAAGTTATATGATAAGAGTGCTTTAAGCAAACATCTGTTAATTCATACTGGCGAAAAACCTTTCGTGTGTGACATATGCAGCAAGAAATGCTCTCGAAAGGGCAATTTAAAGAAACATCTGTTAACCCATACTTCTGAGAAACCGTTTGTCTGTAAGATATGCAATAAGAAATTCTCTCTAAGTAGTAGTTTGAGCACACATCATTTAATTCATACTGGTGAGAAACCTTTTATGTGTGAGATATGCAACAAGAAATTCTGGCAAAAGCATCATTTAAGCGCACATCAGTTAATTCATACTGGTGAGAAACCATTTGTGTGTGAGATATGCAACAAGAAATTTTCTCAAAAGAGTAGTTTGAGCACACATAATTTAATTCATACTGGTGAGAAACCTTTTACGTGTGAGATATGCAACAAGGAATTTTCTGAAAAGAGTGTGTTAAACAGACATCTGTTAATTCACACTGGTGAGAAACCTTTTGCGTGCGAGATATGCAACAAGAAATTCTCTCAACAGAGTACTTTAAGTAGACATGTGTTAATTCATACTGGTGAAAAACCTTTTGTGTGTGGGTTCTGCAATAAGAAATTTTCTCGTAAGAATGTGTTAAACAGCCATCTGTTAATTCACACTGGTAAGAAACCTTTTGCGTGCGAAATTTGCAAGAAGAATTTCTCTCAAAAGTGTAATTTAAACAGCCATCTGTTAATTCATACTGGTGAGAAACATTTTGTGTGTGAGATATGCAACAAGAAATTCTGGCAAAAGCATCATTTAAGTGCACATCAGTTAATTCATACTGGTAAGAAATCTTTCCTGTGTGACATATGCAACAAGAAATTCTCTCGAAAGTGTGTTTTAAAGAAACATCTGTTAATTCATACTGGTTAGAAAATTTTGTGTATGATATGCAAGAAGAAATTTTCAGTTACCTGGGAAAAACAGTTCTAGGATCAAATCATCTGTAAAACTGAAGCAAAGCCTGCTGAAGCTTCAGCAATCCGCACCAAATGGGGGAACCCATCGCCGGTATCGGCACACCAACAAGGGAGTAGAGAAAGAAACAGCCACCACCCACCAACCTCTAGGGAGGACTACTTAAATAAATATTAATTTCTCTCTCATCTTTTGTTCCATTTTAGAAGGTTTTACTATGAGTAAACACTTTGCCATTTAGTTTATATGTTTCTCTCCTTAGGTATTAATTTTAGATCTTTGATAAGAGATAATATTCTATATAATTATTGTATCAGTTATGTTTCAAAATATTTTTTATTCTATTAAATTTCAGGTAGATATGAATGGTTCGAAATTACAAACTATGTAGTTTCATATTTAAATTCGCTGTAATTTATATATTACTATACATTTCACCATCTCCCAATGTTTGATTATACAAAAATGTTGTATATTCTCATTGGTAATAATATAAATTAATTTCATTGATTTGTTTTTTCACACTATTTCGACATTTTATTTTATTTCTACTGTTTTCCAATTTTTAAACTTTTATGTATCAATTTAAATTGTAAAAGTGTATTTAATTATAAGGCATGATTTTAATTGTCCATAGCTTCTAATAATTACATGTGCCTTTATCTTTATATGTTTATTGAAAGCCCTCCTTATTTTAAATTTAAAATTCAAGGGATTTAATTTCGTGTTTCTAACTTCTCTCATATTATTATATCTGTCTTACGGAACGTCGCATGCATGTTACATTATCAAAATATGTATCATTTTTTGTCAGCACCAATTAAACTATAAATTTCGTTTTATGCTTTCTGTGAGTTATTAAATTATTTAATTAATTTTAGAAACACATGGCCATTAAATGTTAAAATTACAGCTTTTATTTTTATCTAATACTAATGGAACTTTGCCTTCTTCGTCCGTTGGTTTTTTCCCACAAGAATCTTGAATGTAACGAACCTGGTCTTGGAAGACCTGCTTATTGCGACAGTGTTCACCTATGTGGGCTACGCCGCTCCGGTCTTGAAGTTGATTATTGTAATTTTTGTTTCAACTTGTATTAAGTTGTAAGTTTCGGCATCGTCGTTTCTCGTTGCTATAGGAATCGATTTCACAATCATCCAACTTGAATTTAATCACGGCAGTTGCATAATTATCCGAAATTTTTACCGTTTTGAGAAAATTCAAAAAATCAATTTGGAACTTGAAAAAAAAACGCTAAAAATTGCATAAAAAAGTGGAAACATTATTTACTATACTGAGGAAAAGATCTAAAACCCATTCTTTTTACAAATGTAAAAAAAGTGATAAATGAGAAAAAATATAAAAAAAATCGCATCAAATTTTTGCCAAAAAATGAAAAATTGCTGTTGACGAAATTTACTATATTGAATTAAAAAATTGAAACCGGATTCCTTTTATGAATGTAAAAATATCGAGCAGAACGCGAAATAAACTTCAAAAATCGTATAAAAAAGCAAAGGATCCACCAAGGATATTAAAATCTCTCTCTCTCTTTTTTTTAGAATTAGAAATTAATTTAAAAAAAAGTCTCCTCCCCAAAATTACATCCGTCCTTCTGAAAAAAATCTTGCACTTGGGCCTATTTCGGGTAAAGGAACTAACCACACAATTAAACTTCCTAAGTCGCGAACTTGTCTAAAATGAAAAATTCTGGTTTGGCAGAATTTTTGCATTTTCCACACACACGCTACCCCATTAAAAAAGCTAGCTACGCCTATGACTCAACATGCTTATTGAAAATGTAAAGTTCTTTCCCCATCTTAGGGTATCTGTCTACGTTCGGGAACTTTTTTTTTCTAAAAAACGCACACTATTGTATAAATACACTATACACATATTTTTAATTTAATTGTAATGCGGAATAATGAAAAAACAGAAAATCCTAGCAATATTTCATAACGTTTTAAATAAAAGGGGGTTTTGCCATTTTTTTAAAGCAAATTTTCATGCTTACGCCAGACAGTGGACACTAAAATCAACTGAATACAATTCAATTTTCATTGTACTACATACTAATGTAACATTTACCTGTGCAGCGAACTAGGAATTTTATAATATCTTCAAAATTAACTGAAATGTCATTAATACATATTTTTTACTAAAAATTACCGTTTTTTTTTTAAATTAGAGTACTTATAAAATAATTACATTATCAAATACTTCTTGGATTCTAGGTCAGAACATAGTGAGTAATATGGAAAGCATTCTGACAAAACTTCTCTGAAATATGTTTAAAACAGTTTATGTAATGAAGTTTATTGAACATGGAGATAACGAAAAATTTATTTTTCAGAAATCGCATTTAAAGATTTATTTTATGACTTTCCTTTCAGGTACATACAAAATTAATCTAGAAGTGTCTATTAAGGCTTATTAGTGTTTTATGTAAAATGTTAGGATGCATAGAAATATTGTTTACATTTCTCCTGATCTTTCCAACGTCGTTTTCTCTTGTTTGACTCATTACTTCTTGCTTGTTTACTCATTACTTGTTTATTAAATTAACCATATCACCTCTTCTAGTAATCATAGAAACAAAATTAAAACAGACTTCGAATCGTAAGCGATCACTCTTTCAAATAAAACAAAACTGCGATTTTTTTTTTTTACGAAAACGGCCATTTTAATGTACGCAGATATTTTAATTTAGTAACCTTTTACCTATATCACGCATTAGGAAGAAGTACATTTCTTTTCAAAAGATCCTGTACTTCTACATTTGATTTAATTTTACAAAACGTTGTTTTCTGCATTATCTATCTATACGAGTATTATGAAGGATAATCGTGTCTGTGTGTAACGCTGACGTCATTTTGACGGTGTCAACACCAAATGATTAAATTTAACTTAAACTTCTAAGCATTGCACATTTAAAATTTTATACCGTTGAATAGGGAAAAATAAATTTGTTTGAAAACTGTATCGCAATTTATTTTGAAAATGTATCACTAATTTCTAGAATTTTATTGTTTTTAAAATAATTTTTAGGCATCATTTTTTTAAAAATCTGTCTATCGCGTGTAGATGATTAAGTGAGATAAATCCGTTTGTATTAAACTTAATATAAGTAGCTCATCAGTTATTTCCAGTTTATAGGACATAATGAAATTAAAACATTCATCAATCAATAAATAAAATACAAATTTAAGACGTAATCAAACTATGCACTTGAACTACTAAAATGATCAGTATAGAAAAAAGGCTATTTTTAAACAGGGATCTTTGGCGATTTCTTCTGCTGTTAACTTCTGACGCGAGGTCAATACAAAACTATCGCTTTTAATAAATTTCAAAAGTTTATTTTAACTAATTACTATTTTTCATATGAATATGATTTTTGGTATTACTGTGTATTCTAAAAAAATGTATTAAATACAAAAAAAAAAAAAAAAAAAAAAAAAAAAAAAAAGTAATATAGTTATCATATAAATGGCATTCATCTATATTCTGTAACCCGGGAAACCCGGTTATATCCCCTTGTAATAATAAACATAGAAGCTCTGTGCTGTGTTCTGAAGATACTTCTGTGCGCTACGAAAATTACGAGTTTTAGCAGGAAGATACTACCTCTATGTCTGAGGTTATGCGTTTTGTGGACAGTTTTTGGAGTCTTTGAAAAACATTTATGCGATTTTTAATTATTCTGATACAGATGACGTTGTATTGTCTATTTTAAATGGAAAAATTAGCTCCATTTTTCGAACTCTCATATATTTTAACCCTTTCAGGGTCAAGTAATTGTGTTTCTGTAATGTTAAATTCCCACCGGAATATTTGAAAAATTTTGTTTCAAAATAAATAAAAGCAATTTTTCAACTTTTTTCCGCCAAAGTTATAAAAGTACAATTTAATTAAAAGTTTCTGGTGCAAATTTAAATTAAAATTAGGTGGGATATAATATATCCCATCGTCCATCAAAAATTTTACCACGTTGTTGCTCGTGTTGTTATGAGGTCAACGTTACTTATGCAAACATTTGTCTTTTATGATTTAGAATTACTTTTAGAAGTTTTACTTGTCTTTTTAAGTCCAAACTGATAGGTAGCCAAATTAGAAATTATATCTTTTGTAACTTTAAACATAATTTGTTTTGTTAAGATCAATTTACTTGGGAAACAATTAAAAAAGCGATATGTTCAAATGTACAACTAACCTAAATCATGTGGCTATACAATCCATGAATGATTTGAGCCGACGGTGCCCATCCCTGACTCTAGGCCTCGAGGGTGGAGGTACGCTCCAAGTGGTCAGCCTAACGCGGGACCCTCGGTGTTTAATTTCCAAGCAAACTTGGTACTCATTTTATCGACCTCAAAGGGCTGAAAGGCTGAGTGAACCTTTCCCAGTCGGGAATCGAACTGTCCACCTGCAGCTTGGCAGTCAGATATTCAAATATCCAATGTATCAAAAAATTCATCCGTAAAGTTTGTTACTACCATGATTAAACTCAAGTTATAGAGGAACCAATTGGACTCATCATGAACGATGATGCTGAAAATTTTCTTTTAAATCCGGGTCAAAATTAAAAAAATAATTTACTCGAGGTTCGTTTGATTTGATACTGAGGTGGGCTTAGCCTTCATAGGTGTAGCATGCCGAAATAGGGGAATGAAATAGTTCTAATAGAGATGCACTAACACGGTCGAACCCGACTAAGACGTTCATAGTTAATGCGCTGCCCGCTTAATAGATCAGTTTAAACCATGTGACCACCTGCCCTCAATTTTCACTAACCAGTCAAAATCACCAACTTTTTAAACTGATATTACCATTGAACCAATCGAAGTAGAGGAAAACCAATGGGCAAACAAAATACCCGCGAGGTTTAAAAGTTGGTTGCTAGGTGTGACGTCAGTTGAAATTGATCTACACCAGCGCCCACCTACATAAAGGACACGGCACTCTTTTCTGACGTCAGGAACATCAGACTGAAAGTCGGGGACGATTGTACTTAAGTAACGATGGACGAGGCGTCAGTTATCTAATAAAGCATACTTTAAAAAAATAATTTTATTAAGTTCAACATCTCTATGTAATTTTTTTCTTGTTGTTTTAATATTAATTGTAATACAAGAAATATATAGAGAGAGTAGAATTTTGTTTTTAAGCTTATGTATAAATCAAAGAGGCTAAGTAAAAATACGCAGAAAGAACGCTTAAATTGCGGAAGAAAAGAAAAAATAATGAATAAAATTTAGTATGTATTCTTATTTAGTTGGGGTAATTTTCGGATTTTGTTAAATCTCAGAAAATGCATAAACAAGGTTTTACTCTATTTATTTTTTAATTGTGATAATATACCACAATAAAAATTTAATATTTTCAGCCTTAAAATAAAGTTTCAGTTAGGCATTAATTTATATTTTTTTAAATAGTAGAAAGGTGCTTTTTAAATTAATATTTAATTATAAAATTCAAATTGCAAATAATCATAAAATATAAATAAAATTAATTTTATCATATTACAGCCTGTGTTTTAAGGCTTTTATTAAAACTTCCTACAAATCCTCTCCATGAAATGTTTTACCACCCCCCCCCCCGGCAAGAACGTAAGCACTATTTCTTTTATTATTCAAATAGGTTCTCATTTAATTCAGATCCTCTCTTTCAGATCCTTTTTTAAATTAATATTTAATTATAAAATTCAAATTGCAAATAATCATAAAATATAAATAAAATTAATTTTATCATATTACAGCCTGTGTTTTAACGCTTTTATTAAAACTTCCTTCAAATCCTCTCCATGAATTCCCCCCCCCCCGCCAAGAACGTAAGCACTATTTTTTTTATTATTCAAATTTGCTCCCATTTAATTCAGATCCTCCCTTTGCCTTCACCAAAAGTTTACAAAGTTTAAAATCTTTAATTTTTTAAAACTATCTGTTAATTTGTAAAAACAATAAATAAACAATCAGTCTAATAATGAAAAAAATAATAATGTTTACTAATAAATAATCAGACTAATAAATAACCATTCTTTTTAGTTTGTTCAAATTACTATTTAACTGTAAAATTTAAATTGCAAATAATCATAAAATATAAATAAAATTAATTTCATTATATTAGAGTCTGTGTTTTAAAGCTTTTATTAAAATTTCCTCCAAAGCCCCACCATGAATTTTCTGCTTCACCCCACCCCCAGCACGCAAACACTAATTGATAATTTTAGATGTCCATTTTCACTTAAATTAACATGAAAATATGCTATTAATAGAAGGCAATTAGCTGTAATATCCAAATTTTTAAGCACACGAGTAATTTTTAAAAAGTTACTAGTTTCAAAAGCAAAAGATTGACAGTTCCCTTCATTAGGCGAAGCGTGGCTGCACAGCCATTTTTTAAACCTGGTTTTGACAGCAATAAATTAAAAACCCACTTCATCAGGCGAAGGATCTGAATATGGGAAACATTAAGTTATTCCTTTTTAAAGTACTTTTAAGCACGTAAACAGTTTGCTTATCTAGAATTTGAACAATTTGCTTAGCTGCTAACTTGAAAAACAGTAAACTTATTCAATAGTTATAGAGAAGGAGAAAATTGCTGTCTTTATACGGTGGTTAAACATTTTGTTTTAAGCTCGTCTTTTGGAAATGAAAACAGCAAAACTTCTTTAATGTAATTATTCCTGCACTGCGAGACACAGCACAAGTGTCCCATTTTGGAATGAATGAAATAATGATAACAGTAATAATAAATGTTTTACTCAAGAAAAAAGAACAGGATTCCTAAGGGTGAGAGAATTCAAAAATTTAGGCAAAAAGTCAGGGAAAGTTTTTAAGTATTTGAAGTGGTCAGGGAATTTTTTTATATACTACTTTCCATCAGAATCTCGATTATTGTCGTAAATGAAGAAAAAATGAATTATTTATTCATAAAATCTAAAATGTTTATATAAAATTTCTGAAACTATATAACAATAGCATAATTTGAAAAATAATTAAAAATATGAAATTCATACAGCGTGTACGTTTTTTAGCTTTTATCTAGATTAAAGTTGTTTATTGTGGAGGGTTTTACAACAATGTATAAGTCGAATTTTTATTGAGAAAGGCTTGGGAAATTTTTGAAAAAGGTCAGAGAAAACCTGAAAAAGTCAGGGAATATTTTTACCAGAATTGTGCAGGAACCCTGAAAGAAGATTCATAATGCTAATCTAAGTGCCCGCTTCAGATGACTCTTTACTCACTTAAAAACACCCCTTAGCTAATGTTAAACCTATGGGTAGGTTGTTTTCCAATTTCTCGCTTAGATTTCAATATTTTTAAACGATTTTTTTTGCATAGAATAGCTGAGGTCGATCTCTAATATGGCTATTTTTTACTTTTCGATTTCGGTTGGAAATTTTTTAAATAATGGTACTTTCACTTTTGGAACCGGTTAAAACTTCATTTGCCCCTGATAAGTTCGTTTTCCCGCATCGCAATTTATAACTTTAAAAGATAGTTTTATCCCGTGCCATCGCTAAGACTTTTTATTGGTGGGGGAGACAACCTTAAATTGCCAAGTCAAATTTTAGTATTTGCCAACTCGTTTTATAATTTTGCCAACTTATCACAGTTAGAAAATGTAATATAGTTCTTATTTGTTAAAAGTTTAATAATATTCCTAATTAGTTTTGTAATTTTTGCCTAGTCTATCAAAAATAGAATATATATTATAGTTTTTATTAAAATTTTAACAAAATTTGCCGACTAAGTTTATAAATTTGCCAAGTGTTCACGAATGTTTGGGGGGGAGGCTCCCCCGTCCCCCCCCCTTAGCGAGGCCCCTGGTTTTATCACACATTATAAGAATACTTTTGCTGACGTTAGTGCAATTTTAAATTATATCGGCAACCCGTGGACCGATTTTGAGTCAACGCCTTGCCCCAGGGAGTCAATCATGGAGCTCGCTGCCAATTAAATTATAAATACGCCCAAGTCTCGAGTAAGGACCTCTGGCGGAAATAATGCCAACTATTTCATTTAAATAGCCCTGCACGCCTCCGGGAACGAAGATTTTAAAATCTAAATCATGCACTAATATTCACGACAGTCTGCTCTTTGGGGGAGCGTTGCGATAGACTAACGTCCGATGTCCGTCAAGCAGTAAACGAATCTCCGTTCTCATGCCAAAGGGGCCTGACTTCTCAAAAGGATGTAACTAAGACCAATAAATCAGGACCCCAAGAAAAGACTGTGTCCTTACTTCAACACGCACATTTTATCAGACGTCACGGGACTCAATGCACCACTCTGGATCATGACTACACGAAAACGCTAAACAGACCCGTCATCGTCGCACGCTTGGGTCCCGTACCGTGATTCCTGAGAGCCCCGCTAATGTTAACGAGTCCGCGGGACAGAGAACCACCCCTGTTTCGGAGGATTCCTTTCATGTATATCATGGAAGACAGCAGTATTCCAGTGCGCAGCCTTAAGCCTAAAATCGTAAGAATGGCGGAACTCATATATACACCTAACTCGAGATCAGAGGAAACGCGAAAAGCCGCCACTTCATAACTCAGCAAATATAGCGCATATTGTTTTGATTTTTTAAAAACAGTCTTATATCTGCAGTCTTATCCTATTCTGAAATTTTTACATTTCTACATGCAGTATATTTTGAGATCTCGAAAGACCATTTTTAAAGTACTTCCGATGAATAAAGTTCCTAATTTCCATTTCTGGAAAATAGCCCGGGCGATTTTCTTTAAATTGATATATAATGTGAATTTGCTTTAGATGAAGGGAATGATATAATACTCTTGTCCGGGAAATTCGCCTTTTTTTTTCTTCTCAAAAATGACCTGCGCGATTTTATTAAAATTAATATATAATATAAATCTGTTTGAGATAAAGCGAATAACTTAACACTTATTTCCAGAAAAACTGTTGTTTCTTATATAATCGGTATGAAAAATTAGACTATATTTTTTCGCCATTCTATGAGAATTTACCGCAAATGCCCAAGAAGTCATTAATGTATTCCTGCGCATGCTTTCTTTTTATTCACTTTTGGGAACAGCTAGCTATCGAAACACTAGCTGAGCGGTTAAGAGCGCTGCTCTCACAGACGCGATATCTCGGGTTCAAACCACAGTGATGCCTTTTAATTTTTTTTTTGTGAGTTCCTTTGTAATTTTTTATTGCCAATTAGATCATTAAATAAAATTTAAGACTTTTTTAATTGTTATCAAGTTAAACAAAATTAAATTGCAATTATAACTAAGCTAAATAAAATAAAACTTCATTTTAAATATATTTCAATAACAAAATGTGTCATTTCCTGCAGCTGGTAAATGTGGCGCCATCTATATTTTGGATAGAAACCTAAACTCTAACATTTCATATAGAATACAGATATATACATTTAACATTTTTTAAATAACGATAACTGGAAAATGTTATTCAATATTATTTCACAATCCTTTAGATATTTTGAGAGTGTTACTATCACACAGAAAATATATCTAGTGCATTGACTTTATTAACTCGTAAATGTAATTGAGTTAAAAATCTTTATCTAAATTTAAGTAATGAAGTTTGTTCTATGCATTTCAAATATTTTGTAACAATGTATCTTATCTCCACATTAAAAATCTCAGATTAACTGTTTCAGAAAGTAATTTCACATTTAATTATGTACATATAAATAAATACAGACTTTTTTTGTCTGATATATGTTTTTATATCTGCTTAAAAAAAAAAAAATTAAAATACTTCCCAAATAGTATTAAATTCAGACATTTTTCTCCGGGAATGTGTGTGTGTGTTAAAAAAACTTCAGAAATTACTTTTCCTATATTAAGGAGTATAAAAAATTTAATGTAATTAAAAAAAAGAATCTCTTAAAATTGTTCCAATTATATATTAAGGTTATTAACTAACTGTCATATTCATTTTTTATATATGTTGAAAATATCATACCTTAGACTAGGTACTTCTTCGTTTCGAGAAATGATGCAAATTAAAATCATTAAAAATTTGCTGTTTAATGTTTTGCATAATAATTCAAAATTATTTTCTGACTAGCAAATTAATTTGTAAGTGTTCTTGTCAAATTTTCTTCTATTCAGTAATATGAGTATGTAAAAATACTTTTTAACAGTTTTTATAGAATTAACCTATAATCTATATATTTATTGTTACAAATGCAATGCAACTTTAATCTTTTCCTGCTCCATGCTGAAATATTTAAAATTTGGGATGCAATTCTAATATTTTTCAAAAAGGCATTTTTCAGTTCAAATTTTTGTATTTTAAACATTATTTTAAATTGTAGTTTACATAATCTCTTTGTTGTAGCCATAAAAAATCAAATGATAATGCCTATTTTAATTAACAAAATTAAAAAATCCTAAAATGATGCATTATTTTTATTTTAACTTTTAGTGAAAAAAACTTTTTTTTTTAATGTACAAATTTTATGATTAAATCTTACTCGAAAATGTGGCTATTTTGATAGAAATTTATGTTTGTTGCTATGAACTTAAATAAAAAAAAATCTATATCTTCATCAACCAGCTGTTTTTCTTATTTTCATTCATATTTATTGTAATTATGGTACACTTTTTTGAGACTCAAAAGAAAGTAATGAAATACTCAATGGCATTTGGTGGTGCCATCTATAATCGAAATCGAAATTGCATCCAATTGATCACGTGATCGGCAGGCTGGGTACACTAGCGCCACAAAACGAGTATTACTTTCGGGGTCAAATTCTGTGATGAAAAGCCTATCTTCGTTGTTCTCCTGTGCTTACAATGTTATTGTATTTTAAATAAAAAGGTTTAAAGAGTAATATTTCTTGATACTTTTCTTAAGAAAGTAAACTTTTTACATAGCAAAGATTAACAAAGCTTTCTATATCTGTGAAACGAACCATAAAAGAACCCCCATCTTGTATAATACTTCCATATCTTACTAAAAAGTTCTTAAAAAATCAAATAGTACAGCACTCTTTACAATTGAAGTATGAGGTATGCTTTTTTGAGCAGGGGGGGAGCGATTAAAAGTGAATGAAAATCACGATTATGAGTTCTTATCATTGGTCTTTATTTATTTTATCTTTTTGTTATTAACCTAAAAAAAGTAATGATATCAATTCAAAAAACCCTTAACGGGTTAAAAGTTTGTGACGCAGCACTTTATCTTATTGCTATAAGAATTTTAAATATGGAACTTAAAAATAATGATATCAAATTTTAAGTGACGCTATATTATTTATTTCATCTTTTTATTTTTGTTTTATTTATAATTGCATGTGTAAGAATTATGTTAAATTGAAAAGGATGTATAAAAATTTATTCTTTAATGCTTTATCATTCACATCTTTCATAAATTCAAAATATGAGTTTTAAAAGATATGATATAAAAATTTAAGTGACGCCTTGATGTAGCTTTAAACAATTTGTTTTAAAATTAAATTTCAATTGTATTCGGTTTGGCTAAATATATTTACACATCTAACCAAAACTTTTAATTTTCCAATACACAGTTAAAAATATCACTTTCACTGAACCTATACAATGCACTGTAATGTATTTATATGAATAAATTGATTTATCTTTTGTGCCACGCTATCTAAAATCAAAAGTAAAATTTATGTAAATAATTTCTTTGCGTCATTGTATCCAAACTAAGCGAAATGTATGCAAATGGATATTATGACGCAGAGAAATCGTTTACATAAATTTTACTTTTGTTGTTTTTCCTATTTTTCTGACTTTCGAGAAGATATAGACAAAAAACAAGTGGTTTAGGTGATGGAATTTACTTGTTAAATGAAGAATAATTTAATGTATAATGTATAAAGACATGTTTTTCTATACGCTAAAAATGAGTTAATATTAAAATTGTATACAACAATGGAACACTCACTTCCAATAATTATCGATCAGCGAGTCCTTTAGCCAAATTTTTTTGGATGTCTCTGTAAATGAACGATAAATGATAAGCGGTCCATAATCTGTACAATACATGTTGTAGTGCACTTCGTGATCTATTAAAATGCACCGCATATTATTTGTTCCCATAGATTAAAATGATATGGAGTTTTTTTGTGTGTGTTCCTGTAAACAAGTTATTAATGCAATTTATTATCTGCAAGAGAAAGAATATTGCAGTCCACGTCAGTGAAGCACACCCATCTCATTATGTCTGAAACATAAAATAATAAGCACTGCTAATGATTCTTCTTCATAGACCATAATGAGACAGATAACTGTTGTGTATCCTAGTAACCAAACTATAAATGATACAAACTTCATTTTCAGTAGGTGGCGTTCTATGGTAAACCTCAAATCCACATAAAATATTACATGGAAATCTGGGTACTTTTAATCCCTTGGGGACGAACAAACCCTTAATATGCTCAGAATCCTTCATTATTCTCACCAGTTATTTTTTATTGTAAAATTTACCTTATTTAATCAGAACGTTTTAGCGATTCAATTACAGAAAATTTTCTGTTTTAAAAAACCAGTGGTGAAAGATTAAAAATTAAGCAAAGAGCTCTCGTCACGAAGGGATTCAGGGAGTTGAAACATGGAGATACAATATAAAGTCATAAACACTTTTCATATATGTCAAAAAGTGTTAAAAAAGAGATGATAATGATGCTAAAGTTAACTTTTAGAATTAAAAACAAATTGAAAGAGTCAATAAGAAAAAATCACTGGATTAAAAATATGGTGAATTGTTAGGATTATGCGGAAAATTATAGAAAATGCAGAATTTCGCATTCAAACATTTAACTATTCAGAAATATTAAATACTTGAAAATAAGTTTCTGCCAGCACTTTTCAAAATGAAGAATTAAAGCAGTTCATTCTTTTCTTTATCTTGATTTTTTCTACTTTATTTTGATAGTTAATTAGTCTAAAATCACTAGGAAAAAATAATTTTACCCTTTTTTTAAATAATGAGAGGTGGCCATACACATGTTCAGAGAGTTAATTTCATACATAATAGAGCACTTTCATTTCAGAAGAAATTCAACCAGAGTCACACACACTATCTCTTTTATGTTGAGCATTTCTCTTAATTTTTGAAATCTTACCTTGGGAAGAGCTTTTGTAAAAATGTCAGCTAATTGCTCTTCTAATTTCACATATTTCACAATGACTAACCCATCATCATATTTTCACGAATAAAATGATAGTGCACGTCAATTTGTTTTGTACGCTTTTGAAATACTGAGTTTTTGATCAGCTTAATAGCACTTTGATTTTCAATGAAGAGAGTAACACCTCTTTACAAATTTCACTTTCACTCACATCTTGTAGAAGTTGTCGTAACCACAATATTTCCTTCACAGCAATTGAAGCTACAATATATTCAGCCTCAGTTATAGACATAGAAACAGTTGGCTCCTTCTGGCTAGACCAAGTAACAGGACCATTATTAATTTTGAACACATAACCGGAAGTGGATTTTCTAGTGTCAACATCATTAGCAAAGTCAGAATCAGAAAAACCAACAAGGTGACAACCATGATTATCCACTGGAGAATAGTCAATGCCATAGGCTGCCGTACCTTTCAGGTATCTGAAAATATGTTTCACTGCATTCCAATGCACTTGGCCTGGATTGTTTTGAAATCGGCTGACAAGATTAACAGAAAAACCTATAGCCGGACGTGTCGTGGTGGCAAGAAACATTAAAGATCCAATAGCTTCTCTATAAGGGATAGTTTTTCCTTCTGGTAATGTATTAGATTCTGATGATAGAATTGTTCCAGGATCTGAAGGTATACTGTTTGGACTTGCATCATCTAAATAAAATCGCTTCAAGATTCTCTTTATATAACTTTATGAATGTAAGAAAATTGTTCCGTTTGCTCTGTAGTTTATTTCAATTCCAACAAAATAACCAGTTTTACAAATAGTTGCTTCAAACTTTTTTTTTTAAAATCATCTACAATTTCAATTCCTATCTTCTTTTCTTCACAGAATAATAATAAATCATCTACATGCAAAATTAGAAGTACTTTCTTAACTTGAAAATTACCATTGAAAACACAAGGATCGGCATTACTTTGCTTAAAGCCAAAACTGGTGAGAAAATCTGAAAAGGTTTTGTTCCAGCATCTGGATGCTTGTTTTAATCCATACAGAGACTTTTTAAGTTGTCACACTAAGTCTTTACGAAACCTAAGCCTGGAGGAGGTTGCATAAAAATTGTTTTTTTAACTTCGCCATAGAGAAAAGCAGTTTTCACATTTATTTGCAGAATTTTCCATTTTCTTTGTGCAGTTATAGCTAATAAAACTCTTATAGTGTCAAACCTTGAGGTTGATGAAAAAGTTTCTCCGAAGTCTACTCCCTCTACTTGAGAGAATCCTTTGGCACAGAGTCTGGCTTTATATCTGTCAATTTCTCCATCGGGAAGATATTTTATTTTAAGTACCCACTTGGACCCGATTACATTACTTTTCTCTGGAAGGGGTACATGATCCCAGGTTTCATTCTTCTGAAGAGAATTCAATTCTTCATTTATGGCTTCTTTCCAGTTATCTGCTTGAGGAGAATTCATTGCATCTTCATATGTTTGTCGTGTTACAATGTCGGCTACATTTACTTCATAACAAGCAGGAACTCTTAGGTTGTTTATGGGACGAAGGCCACAATGATCAACATTTTGTGAGTTAGGAGGATTATTGCATAAGTTATCTGGAACTTTATCTATAGAATCCTTAACCATATCATCTTCATCCATTTTAAGAAAGATTGTTGATGCTGGCGGTGAGATATTCAATTTACAACTTTCTTCATTGAAGATTACATTTCTTAATACTTTGATAGTTTTAGTGACTGGATCGAAGAGGCGATAGTTTGTCGATTCCTTCTCATACCCTACGAATATCATTTTCTTGCTTTTGGGTTCTAGCTTCTTTCGAAGACCAAAAATTCTCAGATGATTAAGCGATAAAGATTTTCCAGTCCATAATTCAAAAGATGTTGAATCTGGAGCTTGTGGTGTAGGAGTTCTATTCAGGATGTAAACAGCTGTGTTTACAGCTTCTGTCCACAGGTACAAAGGCAGTTCTTTGGAATAGATCATGGAACGAGCACTTTCTACAATTGTGTGCATATCTCTTTCAGATCTTCCATTCTGCTGTGGAGCATACGGAGCTGTTGTCTCTAATTGAATACCCTTCTTATGCAGATACTGATCAAAGTGTAGATTGATGTATCCTTTACCATTGTCAACTCGAAGTCCTTTGACTTGATGACCGAACTAATTTTCACATAATTGAACAAAGTTTTAGAAAGCTTCGAGAGCATCACTTTTATGTTTGAGAAAGTTAACTGTTCTGTAACCACTGAAATCATCTTTCATTAAAATGAAATAGTTTGCTCCACCTACCGATTGAACAGACATGGGACCACAGATATATCACTGTATATTAAATCTCCTGGTTTAGTTGCTTTGTATTCTTTAGCATTGAATGAAAGTCTATGTTGTTTACCATATTGACATCCCTCGCAGAAAATTTCATCTTTTTCCTGAAATACCTAGTTTTTCAATTAAGCCTCTCTTACTTAGTTCATATAGAGCTTTCAAATTTATATGCCCTGTTATTTCAAATTATTCTTCCGAGAAATGGTCAGGAGAACTTACAGTTTTAAAGAGTATGTGATATAAGTTGTTTACAGAACGTACTGCAGTGCCAACTAATTCATTTTCACAATTGTAACTATCAGCATGATCTTGCATTTTTATTATTTTCATGCCTTTACTTGCTATCAGTCCTCCAGAGAGCAGATTTTTCTTCTTGCCATTCTCCATTAATAAACTTCTGAATATTTACATTTCCACTTCCTTTAATGGGTAATTCTAGATTATTACCAAGACGAATAGCTTCATTATTATTTAATTCAGTGAAGTTGTTGAAACAATTTATATTATAGCTCATGTGAGCAGATGCACCACTGTCGAGAATCCATTGTTCACGTCTTTCTGCAGTTTTCCCTATTTCGCTGCTAAATGCACTGTAACTTGATGCACCCTTGTTTCTTTCTATATAATCATTAGCTTTTTCACAAGGCTTGGAACGGCATTTCCTTGCATAGTTGCCTTTTTTTAGACAAGAATAACAGATTATTTTCGATTTATCTGTGCTTCTGTTGTTTGTTTTGAATTTATTTTCATTTCTTGAGTAGTTTGCAGGCCTTTTTTGTTCAAGTTTTGGACGATGAGAAGCAAAACATGCAGACTCAGTCTGTTCAGATTGAGATAATGAAATTTCTTCATCAATTCGGATTTCAATTTGAAAATAGAATCTAATTTTTCAAGCATTTCTTTTAAAGAACAGCTTTCAATAAGCGTGACTTGAGATAATTCCATAGCTGAAGATATCGTAAACATAGCTACTGCGTCATCTCTCTCCCATTTTTCTAATTTTGCTTCATCGGTATCTGGCTTGACTTTAGTACCGTTAGCAGTTGTAAATACTGATTTTGCTTTTAAAGCACATATGATTTGAAATCTCCACTGAGAGTAATTTAGTCCATCAAACTTATTTATCGCAGAAACGTCAACGCCGGTCACTTTGACAGTTAGGCTTAGTACAGCGATCATACGATTCGAAATGAAAAGCTATTCTGAAGAAAATTAGCCAAACAAATTCACTTTACAAAGTAAACGCGGTTGGAAGCGTGAACTGGTGCCATAACCTATCAAAATTACTCATTGCTCGGTTAAATTACTTAAGTTTAATGGATATAAAAAGTACAATATATTACATGGCACGGCGACACACGCAAGGAACACATCCAAGAATGAGAACAACAAGATAGGCGTTGCCAAATTACACATACAAAAAGTGTGTTGACAAAGTAGAAATAGAAATTGTGACAACAGAATTTAAACTTAATAGTAACAAAAGTAGCATAACAGAGCAATGTAACAAATTTAATAGGATTAGTGAAGACTATTTAAGAAGTATAAAATGCATAATCACCAAATTAAAAAAAAAAAAACATGAAATTTTCTTTAGAAAATCAGACTACAAATTACGCAAAGAAAAATTTAGATTTAAATTTTTTTTATATATAGAATGTAAATTAAAACAGTTTTTAATAATGTATACTAAATAATATATACACCAATGTAACACAGATAGGATGCAAATGTAGAATTTTTGAATGAGCAAATATACAAATTACGCAAAGAAAAATTTAGATTTAAAATTTTTTTAAATATAGAATGCAAATTAAAACAGTTTTTAATAATGTATACTAAAAAATATATACACCAATGTAACACAGATAGGATGCAAATTTAGAACTTTTGAATGAGCAAATAATAATTGGGATATTTTAACGTAATTTTAAATCGATCATAAATTAGTATAGTGTGGCCATCACAATTGTTTTTTCTATGTAAATCTGATCACCTGCGATCAAAATAAAATGACAATCTATTAGTTCTCGAGATGTTGCATTCACGGAAATGGTGAAAAAATAGCTCACAGCAGCAACAGCAGTTGAACTGTATACATCGAAACCCAATAAGGATCTATTTATGTCAAAGCATAAAAGAATATAAAATTTAATGAAATACCATGCATTACTTCCTGAGTTACAGATATTGCAGAAATCGTGAAAATAATGCAGATCAGTGTCACCTGTTCAGCCATTTACACCCGAACTAAATCAGCATCTGTTGATATCTTTGTCTAACAGAAGTGAAGATTTGTCAAATTTTATGCAATAGTTTCTGAGATAATAGCAATCATAAAAATCGTGAAAAATGCAGCTCAGCAATGCCAACTTTTGGACAGTTTAAATGTAATCTTAATCAGCATCTATTTATGTAAATGTATAACTAAATCTGCAGTTTGAAGAACTTCTATAAATTAGTTCTTGATATAGTAAATCTCAAAATTTGTGTCATATACAGACAGACATTTTCTAAAAACAGCCAAATCGTGTTTAGGACTTTCTTAAAACATATGCACCCATCAGAAACCGAAAATTTTCATCGTTCCAAAACTTCCTATCTGCAGATGGAAGAAAATAACTGGACAATTCTTGTTTCGTCATAAAAAAATTAATATACAATTGTGAAGGTCTTCGATATCTTTTTTATGCATCTCAATGTCTTACGATTACTGCTACAAAAAGTATTCGATTAGATTGCCATTTACCGAAAAGTAAGGAAGACCGAATTAGCTGTAAAGTTTTTGGTTCAATTTGGACGAATCATTTGTTCACAGGGAACACTCAAAAGAATTCTTATATACAGTAGAACCTCGATTATCCGAAGTAAGTCGGACCGACCCTCTTTCGGAAAATCGAAATTTTCGGATAATCGAGAATGCTTTCATTTTAAGATTAAGGAAAAATATATGCAATATTTCTTATTATGGTAACAAGTGCTTTTTTTAAAATAAAGCAATAGCAAAATAGAAACAAGAATAAATTACGTGAATTTTAATTTTAAATTAAGTACCTTTTACATATATCACAAGGGTTTGAAAAATTTTTTTGTTCGTCGAAGTTTCGATTGCCTTTACTTTGAAGCTGTATCACGGAGTTTTTTACTATTATTAGTTCACCAAAATCACATTCTTTCTGCTGCTCCAGCCATGCCAATCCTTTTGCAAAACAGTCAAAAGCTTCAGAATTGTTAGTTTGTTCATTTTCTTCGTTCCACTCAGCAGCTTACTGGAGCTCAAGTTAAATTTGAAGGAACTCTAAGAAAGTGGATCGAAAATATTTATATGTACTCGTAGTTCGGAGAGGACCGCTTGCACACAAGGAATGTGATAGTAAAAGAAACAAAAAAGCTTTCAAAATGGATTTTGCACACAACGAATATGACAGTAAAAAAAAAAGCTTTAAAATGAATTTCGGTTAACCGACAGTTTCGGTTAAAAGAGGTTCTACTGTATTATGCACTATGGAGGTTAATTCTTTGAAGCTCATTTTGGTAATGTTAAACTACTTCAAAAATAAGCAAATTGATATCTGTTGTTGATATGTACTGAAACATGTTTCATATAGAAAATTGTGTGTATGGTACTTATTGTTCAATGACAGAAACACACACAAAATTCCATACCATTACGGTCTGTGGGAGCAATTGTTTGAAGTAATTAAGCATGCTGTGTTATCATCTATAACATAACAAAAATAATATGCTTTATTCCGTGCAAGATAATACCTTTCCTATAGCATGCACCATTAAAATTTTTTTTACAGAGCTACACAAAATAATCCAGATACATTATTGTCTGGAAATGACAGTTATAGATAGAATGTTTTCAATTGTGTTATTATAGATTTCGGAGATTCTTAAAATTTTAGTATAAAATGGGATGGGAATTTTGTTGATCACGATGTCTAAACTTTAAATATTCTATACGGAGCTGCCATAGATGTTAATCCATGGCTAAGAATTGCTCAAAATACATTTTAATTGTGTTAAGCAATTTTTAACTGAATGAAATTCCACTATACTAATTTGAGTATAATAATATAAGTAAATTCATATACACAAGAACCCGAAAAGACGTGGATAGATAACTTTTTATTTACAGTTAGAATTTGCAGTTCTGATAAGAATTTTTCAGCTGAAATACATTAAAACATACCAATTGATTAGTATATAGTACACAGCACAACCAAACAAAGTTCAAAAGCATTACAATCTAAGCATGTAGCTGAAAATGTGTTGTTTTGATAAATTTTTTTGTGTAACCAAAGTTGCCAAAAGGATTTAAGAATAATATAAACAAATTCATATACAGAGTGGCACAAAAGAACATGGATATATTGCATTCTGTGGAGCATTTTCAATCTTAATTATCATAAATATACAATTTCATGTTATGAAAATTTATACATTTTATACAAGACTAACTAAAGTATTTAAATGCATTACTGTCTATAGTCATCCTTCGTACACAAGATTTTACTCAACTTCTGAAATAGATTTCTGGTTGGCAGGTAAATAAATATCGTTGTCAGGATAGGAAAAAAGGTCTCGTAATGTTTGTCTATTAAAACCACAGCATAAAGCGCAACTGTAGATATATTAGAACTCAGAACTAACAAAGAACTAAATTGGAATACATAAAATTAATGAGACAACATAGCATTTGGAAGGAGCACCGTCATAAAGAAAAGTATTTTTAATCTTAATAGTTTATAACAAAGTCAATTTTTTGATCAAAGAACTTCGTTATGCAAAATCATGTTTACCATAAGTTTTTATTTAAATATCCTCGACCATCAAAAATCCTACAGGCTTAAAAATCTATATAATGTAAAAAAATAAATAAATTGAAGAATGTAGTACAATTTTTAACATATAAATTAAAATTAAAATAAAAAATTGTTTGGCACAGCTGATGTTACACAGATGATGGCACAGCTGCTGATTTACCAGTTTAAATAAGCAATATTTTCATTAGTTCCTGTTTCATTTCAGTGACTATAATATTTATTTGGCGAGAAATGGCATTTTTAATACTAGAATACTCCAAGTCTCCCATAAAAACAAATTATTAAAATTAGTTAAGAATGAATAATAAATTATAGAAGTGAAAATGAAAATTTTTGATCACTGTATTGTGAAAACTTCGTATATTTCACACAAAGGTTTTCTTACCAATATGAATTAATAGATACAGGTTTATATTACTGGTATACCCCGTACAGATTGGATTTTCAAGATATCTTAGACCAACATTTTTTAGGTGATACCCTACCTGAATTAAATGCCTGTTCACATCGCAAAACTCATCTAAAATAACTCAGTGAGCGTCATTGTGTCTGAATCTAAACAAATGCAGTCATGTGCATAAAATAAAACTGGCCGCAACAGCCAATCAGTTAAAGCAAAGATTTATAGCCAATCAGAGTTAGTGGTAGGAGCTGTATGTAACAGAAGAAAGTTTAAACACACTGAGAGCGTTTGTGAGTTTGGCGATCTAAGATTAAAATATTTTAAATATCCAATCTGGACGGGATATTAAGAGATAATTTCTTGTTACAAATCTTGCCCACAAAAGTTTTCTCGAAAGTATGAGTTAATGAGTGGTTTTTCAAAGAACGCTTTACAGAAATTTTCGTAGTGAATGGGGGCTGTACATATATAAAATTACCACTTTAGGGGGGAGGGAAGTTGGCACTTGATATCATAAGACTTCTTTAGGGGAAGGGCAGGATTTGTATTTTCATCATTTTTCATCCAACCAAAATATTCTTTTTATCAAAATTTTTTATTTACATCAATATAGTTTTTTTTTACTTTTCAAGTCTGATCTTTAAAAAAATACAAAGTTATTATTGAAATCATCAAGTGATTATAAATTCATTTCATTCTAAACTATGGAAGATCCCAATCAGTCTTGTTCTTCTGCCATATATGTAATTTGTTGTTAGAGAAACCATGTTTGAAATAATAATTGTTATGTTTACAAGAAAAAATGGGGAAGAATGTTGTCCAACTTTGTTTGTATGTAAGAAGCTTTACTTACCCTCGTGGAAGGGGCAAGTGCAAGAAGACATTATAACTGTTGAATGTATTATGTAACAAAAAGCTATTGATAAATATTTTTAAGTAGTAATTATTTCTTCAAAGTTTTATTGGATATAAAGTTAATTCATTTTTTAAAGTGATATTTAATTTACTTCTTCTCTTGATTTAAGAAGAGATGCAAATAATGAATGTATAAACCTATCTGTATATCATGCCAAATGTATAAGAAAATCATTGTAAAAATAAATAGAATTTTTAGACATTAAAAACAATATCATTAGGAGGAGGGGGAAGTTCGAGGAATGATAATTTATGATACGATAAGGAGGGAGGATGTCCAAAATTGCCAAAACGTTGATAACAATATACAGTGGCGTAGCCAGGGGGGGTCCAGGGGGTCCGGACCCCCCCCCCGAACCCAAACGAAGAACTAGTTTACTGAATCATGGATACAACAGTAAAAACGGCTGAGACGGAATCACAAAGAACCTATGAAAAATTTCGCTTTAAACAGGTGTTCGTCTTAGAAGGTATAATTCAAAGGTCCGCCCGGGCTACGAAAATTTCCGTTTTAGACAGGTTTCTGTTAAAAACACTTTCCATTTTCACATTATCCATTAAAACTGCTGAAACGTACTCACTGATCCACGTACAACGTACATATCTGAAGAGCATAAATGTATTACAGTAAAATCTGCCACGATGACCTATCTCAAAGGAAAACAATTCATGATTCGACGAAAACAACACTATATATTTATGCTTGCTAACGTTTGAAACCCATCTGAAATGAAACTTGTTCCAATTGTGATTCCTTCTTGACAGGTTTTCTGTGAACACGAAATCCTCTCGTAAACGGAAACATTTTAATGTCTCGAGACGGAAGGATAACTATGCATGTATATCTGCTATTCCGTTTACACAAATTTTGTGTAACTAGATTAAACGTAAAACTTCTTTATCTTGGACTTCGATGGGACCAACTATTGCCGACGCTTACGGGAAAAGACGAGTTTACACGAACGGAATAATGACACATTGGTTGAGTTTCGCGATTCTAATCTTTGTTCACTTTATAACGGCCAATATTATCGATTATTTTAAATCTGCTGCAAGCAATTAATAAAAATAACTTTATTTTTAGAGTGGTTATTTGTTACCACTTTCAAAATACACTGGCGAGAAAAATTAAAGGAATAACCATAAAAAGGTGTTTTGTGTTAATTCTATTAAGGGAACCTCAATGAAGGGTGATTGATTGGTAACTCAATGTCAACGTTATCACGTAGTCCAATGGGATTAACCTTCGCTACAGAAAAATATGCATATTTTTCAGCCCTTTCCTTCGGCTCACGTGTGAAAATGATTGCACGTGGGTGATTTGAAGTCTAATTTCAAGGATTGTACGTGTAGTTTGGTAAAATTTTCGCTTGTAGTAGGTGGAATATGTCGTCTAGAAGACATCTGATCAATTGCAAGAAATGGCGTGCGATAGGTAGAATGGAAGCAGGACAGACACTCTCAGGGGTCTGTAAATACTTAAAAATACCCAAAAGTGTCATGTCAAGAATATGGAAACGGTTAACTGACACTGGTAATGTGCACAGAAAACCAGGTCAAGGTAAAAAACGTACCACAACAGATTTTCAGGACCGTTATTTGGCAACGATTGCTAAAAGAAACAGGCAACTGACGTAAGTTCAGATTGCAAGGGAGATCGATGCAGCAACAGGAACTCGACTATCCAGATTTACTGTGAATAACAGGCTGTATAAAAAAGGGCTGCATACAAGGAAACCCATTATTTGTACTCCACTAACTCCGGCAGCGAAATGCGCCCGGTAAAGTGGTGCAGAGATCATCGTCATTGGCGTACCACGGGCTGGAGCCGAGTTCCCTTTACCGATGAATCCTGATTCTGTTTCGAGAATTATTGCAGACGTGTTATGGAAGGAATAAAACATTCAATGAAGCTGCAAACATCCGTGAAAGGCATCGATACAAAGGTCGTGGAATCATGGTATGGGTGGGCATAATTTTGAATGGCCACACTGACCTACACATTTTTACCAGTGCAACTGTAAATGCTGATATATATAGAGATGAGGTTTTTTATCTTCATGTCAAGTTGTTTAACCCCTTCGGGACCATGGGTGCATATATGCATCTTCAAAAGGTGCTTACAGAACTTGTTTTTAATACCACTAAAAATTAAAAGTAAAAATTTCCTTATTTAATTAAGACATTTTCTCGATTGTTAAGCTAAATTTAATTATTTGACAAAAAGTGGTGTCAAAGGAATAAAATTCATGTAAAAGATGCTGGTCCCGAACGGGTTAAGGGTGCAAACGAAATATTTGGGATTTTATGCTTATCAATGGTCTAGAAGTGCTACCCCACCACGGAAATCCAAAGTGTCCCTTCCAGATCTGCAGAAATCCCACACACACAAAAAAATGTCTGTGTTCAACATTTCCTTTGACCCCAGTTACTAATTGTGAACGCCCGGTTTAACATTGATTCAAGAAATTTCATGCAGGCAATATCAATTTTGTGTATGGAGAATGTCTTGGGTGACACTTTGTCTTTAACAATAAGAAATCGAATTGAAGCTAATCCACGTACCAAAGTCTGGAGCTTACTGCTGAACTTGGAAAATGCTTTAAAACTGTTTCGAAATATCTAAAAAAATTGGTTGTGAAGTACAATAACAGAAACCACCATTATTTTTTACACATCCTGATATTTCCAAAAGCGTGCTAATCCATCACAAATAGATTTGTTACAAAAATTTAACTTCCAAAAAAGACCAGATATCGGAAGCAACTATTAGATCGAATATGGTATCAAAAATGGTGAAACATAGAAACCAAAAAGAATTATGGCTGTTTTAGATAATTGTAACAAAACTATTTTTCCAGCATGAACTAGGGTTACCAGTTTGGCCTCTATTTTTATTAAGAAAATCCAAATTCGCACCAGAAAATAAAAATAGTATTTTTTGCTTTATGACAGAAATTTTGTGATTACAAAAAGTAAAAATTCTTCTTTCAAAATTTCCGGTGTGAATTTGAAATTTCGAATTAAAAGTGGAGGCCAAACTGGTAACTCTGGCATGAACTATATTTGATGTGTGTGATTCTTACATTACTAGTTTGTGTAGCTCAAATTGCAAGATCTTTTTCTTAAAGATTAAAACTTTACCTCAAAATCTCGCAACTAACGACTCACTGACACTTATGTGAAATCATTATCCAATGTTTATTACAGTGCAAGTTCTTAATTCAATGGCAAGAAATTAAACAAGGAAATTGCTGTTTTAAACTTAACCACTTGATCCTAACTTTATTGTAGGCAAATGTTATGTATTATGAAACTTGATTTAATTATAATTGTTAAATAAATTAATACTCTTCATATACGCTCAGTTTTTTACATCTTAATATTTGTAAAATCTTTTTTTACTGATAAATATTATTGTAACTCCAATGTATTATTAGCTGCATTTATAGAGATTGATCTTACTTTTTTTATATCCATGCTTTTTTTAAAATTAAGAAATTAAATAAGGATATAGATAAATTCTTAGTTACTCGAAATACTTCTGTTATACATACACAATACACAGTCAATCCTGTCAAGACATGATCGGAAGGGACTGGAAAAAAGTTCCATTTTAGTCAGGCTTCCGTTTAAAGAATTGTAATTAATTGTACTTCTAAGATACACCAACGCAATAAGATATATTGCTCGTTTCCTCGGGAACCTGAAACTCTTCCGTTTGAGACACGATTCCGTTATAGAAAGATTCCGCTTTCTGAGGTTTTGCTGTGTTTCACTAAAGAGAGGTGAAAATCCCATTTCAGACAGGTTTTTAGCAAATTTAATCGTATGGCAATACCAGTGGCTTGGCGTCCGGTCATCGCTGGATGCGGCGATGACCAAGCAATATTTTAAAACTCTTAATAAGCTTTTAAAACTCTACGATCCAGTTTTAGCAGAACATTTGGAGTTCATGTATAAGTGAAGGTAAGATTTAAAGTTTCTTTTTTGAACATTCAACCATTAAATTTTAGAGTTAATAATTTTTCACCACAAACTTAAATAATTGCGATGACCACCGAAAATTTTCACGCCACGCCACTGGGCAATACATATTAAGACCATGTAACGCTTCCGTTTAAGGCAGGACTCTATTAAAGATAATTACTATTTTGACAGGTTTTACTATTCATATAATATAAATAAGTATATTTATATAAATACATAAAACTTGTAAAAATGGAATCTGCCTATAACGGAATTCTGTTTTAAACGGAAATGTTTCACGGTGCTATCGAAAAGAATGCTATACAATTACACCTGCAAACACAAAAACCTATGTAAAACGGAATTTTTCACCAATATTTGCGATTTCATCTTGACAGGTTTTACTATATATAATCTGAAGGAAAAATTTTGGACCCCCCCCCCCCCGAAACGAAATCCTGGCTACGCCACTGACAATATATACAGTGGCGGTCAAAAGTTTCCGGCCAGCATAAATTTTTTGGTTAATTTGTAAGTATACCCATATGAAGAGGAATCTCAAAGTGATACTTATACACTTTATTGACATAACAGTTAAGAACTTATTTATGGAATAAAAATTAAATATTAATAAATTTAATTGACAAAATTATTTACAAAAGAAAACGCATGTTCTCAAAAGTTTCCGGCCACCTTGGCAAGTTTGGAAAAAAATGGTGTTATAAAAGAAAATAACAGTGATCAACAACATTTACAATTAGTATTTTGTAGTCATACATTTAGCAATAAGTACTGCGGCGCAGCAACGCGGCATCGATTCAATGAACAGTTGTAGATCATCAATGTTAAGTTTTGTCCAAGGTTCTTGCAATTTTCGTGAAAATGCTGCTAAATTGGAATATTTATTATTCCACACACGTTTTCAAGTTAGTTTCAAAGATTTTCTATTATAATCAGGTCGGATGATTGGGCTGTCCATTTCTAAAGCGAAGTTTTTTGTGCGAAAGCCACTGCTTGACGAGCCTGGATGTATGCTTTTGGTCGCTATCATGATGAAACAAATAGTTGAGACCACAATTTTTCCTCCAATAAGGCAGCAAATGATCTTGCAAAATATCCTTATGCATTACACTATTCATCTTGCCGCGGATTTCAAATAACGGACAGGCGCATTTTCCAGAAAATGCTCCCCACAGCATAACGTGTCCTCCGCCGTGCTTCATTGTAGGAATAATATATCTCGCACCTTATCTTTTGTTTTTAGGTCGTCGGTTGTAATGTTTTTTATCACTCACAAAAAGATTGAACGTCGATTCATCTGAAAATAGTACTTTTTTCCAGTTTTCACTTGACCAGTCTTTGTATTCCTTGGCAAACGCCAGTCGGGCCCTCTGAATTTTTTTACTTATGGAAGGTTTTTTAACACCGACTGTTCCATAAAGTTCTACGTCACATAATCTTCTTGACACTGTAGATAGACTTGTTTCAGCAATAACCATAACACCATAAATTGCTTCTAACACCATAAATAGCGTAGAATTGCAGCGGCATTTTTACGCGGGTCATCAACTGCTTTTCTTCTGATAATTCTGTCCACAAGAAAAGTCTGTTTCCGGCGTCCCCCGGACCGTGGAAAGTTCCGCAGGCCATGACCATCTTTATATATTTTTTAAATATCTTTTACAGCAAATTTTCAGATCGACAACTTTGTCGCTATCTTACGAGCGGATTGTCCCTTTAGCGACAAACAAATCGCTCATTTAGGAGCAATAAATTGTTAAACTTTTCATTTTTGAATTTCAAATACATTATTCACCTTGATTAATTAACAAACATGGCCGAAAAAACACTTTAGCGATAGCAAAAACTAATGAATGACGAATGGCCGGAAACTTTTGCACGCGCGAATTTTGAATTCCTCCCCTTTGCATCAAGTATCCTAATTAACCAATCAAAGTAATCACGTGGTCAGAGGTAATTTGCTTATTCCTAACTTTTGGAGCAATTGAATTTCTTCGCTAAAACGTTCTGTCAAACAAATCAAAAAAACCAACTGGCCGGAAACTTTTGACCGCCACTGTATGTACAGCCTCATATCTCACATAAATATTTCTGCAACCTCATGTGCCCGCAAGCAGTACCTTTAAGTTCGAACCACAGCAGAATATAGCACAAAATTAGAACTCGCCAATCGTCGAGTAACAATTAAAACATGGCGATTAACTTTATTGTCCTCACTCGCCAAACGCGATTATTGAAAGATCGATGCCAGGGGGGAAAGGGAGTGAAATTCGTTCGGAATTTACGGTGTCCAGATGGGCGATTCTCTTGAATGTAAGAAAAGAAAGTAGCACGGGTGTTTCTGTCCCGAATTTTCCGAAAATTTAAAAAAAATCGGTCATCAGTCCGAAAATTCGGGCATAAAAATATCGTTAATTTCGACATAGTCGCCGAAAAAAATCCAATGCTGTCTATTGTTCGCAGAAAAAAAATCCAATTTTGTCAATCGTTCGCAGAAAAAAAATCCAATTTTGTCAATCGTTCGCAGAAAAAAAATCACCAATTTGTCAAAGAATAGAGGGTGAAAAACAAATTTCGTCCAAGGATCACGTAAAACACGCGAATTTCGTAAAATAATGTCGCCGAAAAAATGCAATTTCGTCAAAGAATCGCGAAAAAGATCCGCAAAATTCTTCAAAGTATCACGAAAAAAAACTCAAACTTCGTGAAAAGATAGCGGAAAAACGCAAATTTCGCGAAAAGATTCCGAAAATAACACAATTTCATCAAAAGATTGCGAAAAACGCAAATTTCTTCATAAGATCGCCAAAAAACGCAAAAAGGCGAAAAAAATACAAATTTCGTCAAAAGATCATGAAAAAACGCAGATTTCGTCGAAGGATCGCAAAAAAAACGCAGATTTTGCCAAATGATCGCAAAAAAACGTTAATTTCGTCAAAGGATCACCAAAAAAATAGGAAATTAGTTAAATGGTCACGAGAAAAACGCGAATTTCGTCAAAGGGCCGTAAAAAATGCATAGTTTCATAATGCATTGCGGGAGGGGAATCCTCCCTGTGCTGTAACCTTTCAGAAAATCTGCTGTGAATTTATTTCATTGCAATTAATAGTAAAAATAAAATATTCACATAAATAATTCTTTATTAATAATTCTTTAATATAATATTTTAAATAATTAAAATAATTCTTAAAATATATTTTAAATTTCTTGTCTCTTTTATACATTGCATTAATTCGTCTAAATATCTTCAAATATTTGTTTGACTTTTATTTTGACTGCAGTAGTTTCTTGGTTATATTTTTCAATTAGATGTAAATTCAGTTTTTTTCCTTCAAGTTGAGTGTAATCCTATCAAATGCTAGGTAAAAGATATTAGTAAATTACAATGTTGATAGTGAGAAAAAACACAATTATGTATGGAGCGTTCATAACTTTACTATACTGGCCAGTGAAAAAAAATCAGTGTACTGGCCAGTGGCCATTGGATAAAAATCTTAATTTTGACCTATACAGCAGAAGGGCATGCGATTGCACATTCATGCAATTTTCACATCCAGAGGCATTGGTTAAACAATAGCACATCTGGGAACATCAGGGTTTTCTCCAAGGTCCAACATGCCTATAAGACTATAAGCAATTGGTGCTCCAGGAGTACTTGGAAATATGAGGGTCGCGTAGCATAATCTTTGAGTTATCATGTGGCAGTGACCCTATTGTCCAGTGGTGTGTTTGGGGTACAGGGAGTGTGACATACACTGGGTAATGCTCTTTCGCTACTACCACATGCCATGAGAGTGCCATGTTGGTCCATGCCAGTACCCTGACGCATTGTGTATAACGGCTCCTCAAAGCTTTGACTAGCAATGTAACTTATCATAAGGTATGTTTCTTTTAAAACCAACATACAAAAAGTTACTCACCAGTACGTATTAACAGACGCCTGCTAAATCACACTTTTGAGTAGATTTCTTGTTTTATATCACAGACAAAAGGATTCTCACCACTGTGAATTACCAGATGTTTGCTTAAATGCCTCTTACGAGATAATTTCTTTGCATTACTGATACAGGAAAGGTTTCTCACCATTGTGAATTAACAGATGTTTTCTTAAATTAGACTTTTGAGAGAATTTCTTGCTGCATACCTCACATGCAAAAGGTTTTTCTCCAGTATGAATTAACAGATGACTGCTTAAAGTACTCTTTTGAGAGAAATTCTTGTTGCATATCTCACACATAAAAGGTTTTTCACCAGCATGAATTAAGCGATGTGTGTTTAAGTTACTCTTACAAGAGAATTTCTTGTTGCATACCTCACACACAAAAGGTTTTTCACCAGTATGAATTAACAGATGCCTGCTTAAATCACTATTACGAGAGAATTTTTTGTTGCATATCTCGCAATGGAAAGGTTTCTCACCACTGTGAATTAACAAATGTTTGCTTAAATTACTCTTATGAGAGAATTTCTTGTTGCATATCTCACACACAGGTTCCTCATCAGTATGAACTAACAGATCGCTTTTTAATGCACTCATATGAGAGAATTTCTTTTTGCATATCTCACACACAAAAGGTTTCTCCCCAGTATGAATTAACAGATGTCTGCTTAAATCAGTATTACGAGAGAATTTTTTGTTGCATATCTCGCACAGGAAAGGTTTCTCATCACTGTGAATTAACAGATGTTTGTTTAAGTTAGTCTTATGAGAGAATTTTTTGTTGCATATCTCACACACAAAAGATTTTTCTCCAGTATGAATTAACATATGCCCTCTCAGGTCACACTTCATTGAAAATTTCTTGTTGCAGATCTCACACACAAAAAATTTTCCTTGCTGTGAGATAGAAGGTGTGTTTCCAAAAAGTTCTTCTAAAGAAATATTTTTCTGCATATTTCAGATTTTAAAGATAGTTTTGATTGATTTGATGTATATCTAACTTTATAGCTTTATGCAACTGCAATAAATAGAAATAAGTTAATCACTTCTTATTATTCATTAAAAAACAATGTAAGAAAAAATAAATTTATCATGAAAAATTAAAATCAATGTAGAAAACTGAATTGAAAAAAAATTTCTATCATAGTATTAAAAACTACAACAGAAACCTAATTATATGATACTTGGAGGAGTAAAGGTTCATCAGATGCATTTCGAAATTGTATAATGTTTAAACTATAAATAAAATTATAAGTAAAATAAATAGCTATCAACACAACACAAATAAGTTATCTTAAAGAAACTATTAAACAATAGTATTAAAAGTTATAAATAAAAATTATAAATAAAAAATAAAGCAAATATTTATAAATAAAGCATTTTAATAGCATTTATAAATAAAAAATAAAGCAAATTTAAGGATAAAATTCTACAATTTTATCATCAATGAAGATACATTTTATAAGCAATAAGTCAAAAATAATTTTTTTTTTTTTTTGGTAAAGTACAAATATGTCAGAATTCATCCAAAATTGTCAATTTTTTCAATCTGCTATAAAGGATTTTCAGGACAAGATTTTACATAATTAATTCGAGTTACATTGCATGGTAATAATTTAATTATTTATTAGCATTTTTACCATGTTTAAAGATCTACTAAATTGATAATAGGTAAAACAAATTAGATTTTTTTCTGCAATTGCAAAATACAGCTTACTTAGGAAGAGTATCATTAAATTAAGTTATAATAGAGCATCTAATAATATATTTTGAAGAGAATATAACAGTTACGATAGAACAACAGATGGGAGGGAAAAATCATACAAATAGCACATTTCTGTCATAAACTAATCAACCCATAAACCCTTCAGTATCTATATCTATCTATATTAAAAAGGACAACCATATCTGTGCGTAACGCATACGTCATTTTGCGAATGGCAACACTTTGAAATTTGAAATAAAATTTTGGTTCTCCAATTTTCTCTACTGCAAATTTTTAAACTTCTAAACATCGCACATTTTAAATTTTTACACCGTCGTATAAGAAAAAATATGCTCTTTTAAATGCAATTTGTTTGAAAGCTGTATCTCAATTTATTTTTGAGATATTAATTTTTTTGTAGTTTTTAATACCATTTTTTTCTTATAGTGGCAACAAAAGTAACCCATTTCTATTGAATGTCATTGAAAGTAAACGGAAAATAGTCGAAAATAGGAGATACTGTATCTTTTTGTTGCCATTTTCTCATAAAACCTGAAAAAAAGTTGAAATTAAAATATGGGCTATGTCAAGAATATTGTCTGTTATTCCATGATAATGGCGTTATAAGCATACTTTTCTATAGACGAAGTTTAAGACTGAAATGTAAAAGTGGATTGCTTTAGGGGTTGCAAATGACGTAATTTTATTAAAAAAGGCGTGTATTTTAATTCTTAAACCTGAATTATGTTTTGTGCGTCATTTTCACAGACCAGCTGCTTTGAAATTCTCAACAGGTGAAAATGCTTCACTTTAGAAAATAATGTAATCGAAATCAGACACTGATAAAATGCAATGTTTTACAAAAATTTAGAGTGTCTTTATAAAAGAGAGGTGACATGCAAATAACAGCAATTTATATTACAGAAATTGATGATTCTCGCCTGGATGGATTTGCTTCGCCGAGTTAGGCAAGCAAACAAATAATTCGTGGTTTAAAATAATATCATGTTCCTAAAGTTTTTGCCCAAAATTCTCTCGAATAATAAATTTTTAATGCTATTCTTTAGGACATTCTACTATAATTTTATCAAAATAACATAATTTGCTTAATTTAATTTTTCTTAATTTTATATACTCTATATATTTAAAACACAGGTATGTTTTTTAGTCATCTGCCCTGATCTTTCTGCTGAACCAATTTTATTAATATTTTTTTTTAACTGAAAGCTCTTCGTTTGTAGATGTGATGGCACTATTTTTTTTTAATATCCCCACCAGTGTTGCCAGTGGGCTACTTTTTTTAAATTCAGATTTCTTGATTGCCACCACTTTTTTGAAACGATAAGATTACCTTTGTTTTCGCCTTAATTAATATGTCATAAATAAGGCGCATTTTGCCATTTCAATAAAGTGGTGCGAATCAAGAATCTGAATTTTAAAAAAGTAGCGCATCTGGCAACACTGATCCCCACTTTTATACTTTAATTTTAAAAGCATTTTATGAAATTTCTTCAAAATGGTTAAAATTAGATAACTTTCATTATTGCAGACAAGAGAGAAATAATGAGGTATTTTTTATCTTTATTCATGCTATTTTCTGATAAAAATTCAAAATTGTTGATAAAAATTGTTGTTTAGGGTTTAGTGTCGCAAAATCCCATTAGGAGCAGAATATTATATTAGGGGCATAATAACGAAAATAACATACTGCTTTTGAAAACACGTATTTTTCCTCATAAATTTTCTATATTGCTTTTCCTTCTGCATGTGTACTGATACTAAGTTTCAGACACTAGGCGAAATGCTTATTTAAGTGAAAATGAAGTCATATTTAAAAGAAAACAATCATTTTCTTAGATAAAACTAAACATTTTAACACAAATGCGTCTAAAAAACATAAATTACGGAAATTTTTACTCTCTGGAATTGAGATTAGAATCTCAAGTAAAGAGTGCGTCTGTTCACATAAAAGATGTTGCTGACAATCGTGACTTCAAGTTTTGAGTTAAAAAGATTTTTAAATGATCAAACAAAATAAGT
The DNA here is from genome assembly GCA_963932465.1 of Maratus speciosus. NCBI lineage: Eukaryota > Metazoa > Arthropoda > Arachnida > Araneae > Salticidae > Maratus > Maratus speciosus. Next base: position 650,003,825 of record OZ010786.1, read on the forward strand.
TTTTTAAAAATGATGAATATGGATATGAGAAATGCTCATACAAATTTTGAGATGGTGAAAATTGCTGCTTTTCATTCCGGAATACCAAGCATAAGAGCCTCAATTGATAACCACATCCTAATAACTGATCTTTATTATATTTTACTGATTAAGTATCTATATTATAAAGAACAAACGTATCTGTGCGTAACGCGGACGTCATTTTGCGAATGGAAACACTTCACGACTAAATTTCGGTCTCGAAATTTTCGCTACTGCAATTTTTTAATCTTCTGACCATCGTACCTTTCAATTTTCGTCGCATAGGGTAAAAAATTTACTTTCAAATGCAATTTGCTTAAAAACTGTATCTTGATTAATGTATTATATTTTCTAAAATAATTTTTAAGCATGATTTTTTTAAGTTTATCTTATCACGTGCCGGTTTCAATGCATAATAATAATAAACATTTTGCACATAAAGCAACAAACATTTTTCAGCATTTGTTTCTGACTATTTTTGCATAGCGAAATTAATGCTTCCTTTATAAACAAATAAAATAATAATATTAAAAAACCCATCAGTCTAGCATATTTGTGAATGACAAATTAAGAAAATTAATACTTCTTTTATAAACAAATAAAAGAATAATATTGAAAAAAAAACACAAATCTAACATATTTGTAATCGTACAATTTAAATTTTTAGATCAGTAAAAAGGATTTTTTTTTTCAAATGGAATTTGTTTGCAAAGTTCATCTCAGTTTACTGATTGTCTATGGTTTTAAAAACAATTTTAAAGCATGAATTTTTTTAATTTATCTATATCGCGCGGAGCTCGATTACGAAAGATAATCCGTTTGCCCTTAAAACAAAATAAAGAGTTCATCGTTTTCTTAATAATAAATAAAATAATATAAATAAAACACAAATTTAACTGACATGTATAAGCTCTGAAATTATCAGAATATAAAAGGATGCCATAAGTAGCAAAATCTTGGTCAAATAACTCTTAGCATGCGGCTAATAAGAAAATATCTATTTTGATAAATTTCAAAAATTTATTTGATTGTATAATTCGTATTTTCCATATGAAAAATGCTTTTTTAATGTAAGTGGGCAATCTAAAAAATTTATTGCACATAAAAAAATTATTAGTTTTCAATTAAAAAAATGTTTTCACCTATATTCTTTAACCCGGGAAGCCCGGGTACGATCTCCTAGTCTATATTATAAAGGACAAACATATCTGTGCGTAACGCATAGGCCATTTTGCGAATGGCAACACTTTGAAATTTGAAATAAAATTTTGGTTTTGCAATTTTCTCTACTGCAAATTTTTAAACTTCTAAACATCGGACATTTTAAATTTTTATACCGTCGTATAAGGAAAAAAATGCTCTTTTAAATGCAATTTGTTTGAAAGCTGTATCTCAATTTATGTTTGAGATATTAATTTTTTGTAGTTTTTAATACCATTTTTCTTATCTTGGCAACAAAATTACCTCATTTCTATTGAAAGTCCTTGAAAGTAAACGGAAAATAGGAGATACTGTATCTTTTTGTTGCCATTTTCTCATGAAACCTGAAAAAAAATTTTGAAATTAAAATATGGGCTATGTGAAGAATATTGTCTGTTATTCCGTGATAATGACATCATATGCACACTTTTCTATAGACGAAGTTTAACACTGGATTGTAAAAGCGGATTACTTTAGCGGATGCCAATGACGTCATTTTATAAAAAAGCGTGTATTTTAATTCTTAAACCTGAATTATATTTTGTAGAAGTGCGTCATTTTCATAGCCCAGATGCTTTGAAATTATTCACAGTTGAAAATTCTTCGCTTTTGAAAATAATGTAATTGAAATCACACACTGATAAAACGCAATGTTTTACAAAAATTTAGAGTGTCTTTATAAAAGAGAGGTGACATGGAAATAATAGCAATTTATATTACAGAAATTGATGATTCTCGCAAGGATGGATTTGCTTCGCCGAGTTAGACAAGTAAACAATTCGTAGTTTAAAATAATATCGTGTTCCTGAAGTTTTTGTCGAAAATTCTCTCGAATAATAAAATTTCAATGTAATTCTTTAGGACATTCTACTATAATTTTATCAAAAAACATAGTTTGCTTAATTTAATTTTTCCTAATTTTATATCAACTATATATTTAAAACACAAGTGTACTTTTTAGTCATCTGCCCTGATCTTTCTGCTGAACCAATTTTACTAATATTTTTTTTTAATTGAAATCTCTTCCTTTGCAGATGTGATCGCACTATCTGTTTCTTATTTTTTATATATATCCCCTCTTTTATATTTTAATTTTAAAAGCATTTTATGAAAGTTCTTCAAAATGATGAAAATTAGATGAAAATTAGATAGCTTTCATTATTGCAGACAAGAGAGAAATAATGAGGTATTTTTAACTTTACTCATCCCATACAACCAAAGACTGCCTCCGGACGTCCTATGTGGTCCTATATAGAGCCGGGCGGTCCGATACCCGTCAGATCCTGTACAGAGCATAATTTGGACGTTCGCAGGACGACAGAATCCGGACGAACCATCCACGATCGTCCGGAGAACATCCGTGTCACCTGTACGCATGCGCAAGAAATTCTGACTTCAACTGCTCTGTCCGCTTGTTGTTGAAACGAAATATTTTTTAAACAACTGTGTACTATAACTTTTTTCTTTTAATAATGATTGAATTTATCCTAAAGGTAAGTAAACTTTCGAATCTTAACTTTTTAGAGTGAACTTTTGAATTTTGCACTAAAATATAAGGCTTTTGTCGTAATCTATACCATGAGACAGGCAAATTTTCATAGAAAACATATAAACAGTTATAAGCATTTTTTATATAAATACTCGAAATAATAATGTTGTATGATCGTAAAACAAACCTTTGTTCATTATATTTATACTGAAGATATTTCCTGAGTCACCAAAACATTGTTTATGACCCATTGTTTGGGTGTTGTGTTAGATATGAAAATACATTAAAACATTCATTTTGTTGATGACGATCAAGTAAAAATATTCATAAAGCTTTAAATTCAACTTTTAAATCTATTTAACTATTAAATTTATTTATCTTTAAAAAATCTAATAAAAATACTCGTAAAGTATATTTTTATTTCAAGAATAACCTGCTTATAAAATTAATTTTGTATAAGATAAGGATTTTTAAATTTTCTAAGCCTACATGTGGCCCAATAGCAAAGATCCAGTTGGGGCCCCTCTGTGACACTTTAGCAGCTTCAATTTGCCTTCATTTATACATATATACTGTATTAAAAAGTATGTATATACTAGCTGGTTTTTAGCTTGCTTTTTTTTGGATGGGGGGAGGGGGGGGAGGGAGTTCAGTGAGACACACAGAACACCTGAAAAAAAGATAAAGTACGCTGTTTTAATTCCTCATTTTAAAAAATGTGTTTTTATGTTACATTTCTCTATTGTTTGTTGTTTTGATGTGTTTAAAATCTGTCTTGCATTTTCAAAGAAAAAATTTTTAGAATAGCTTATTTCATCTGTCTGTTTTTCATTATAAATAACATTTTAGCCTTGTCTGTGTTCCCTCTAAGTCATTATTTAAAGACGCAGCACCTGTCTTTTTAAAATCGGCAAAATACACCCTCCCTTCTTTTTTTAATATAGTGAAATGTACCCCTATTTTTGCAAAAATATCTCATAAAACTCTTTAACGTATTGCAGTATTTCAAAATCCGTGTGCCCTAGAGCTTGCAAAAATTATAGAACTTCCTTATTTATTTAGGAAAACAGGTTATTCAATCATTGTAATCCAATTTTGTTTTTTAAATTTTTAATCCATAAAATCATTTAAAGTTAATGTTTCTTTGTTTACCATTACATAAAAATAACTTTTTTTTTTTTTTTTTTTTTTTTTTTTTTTTTTTTTTTTTTAAAGCAATCACTGCTAAACATGTTAATGCAATTTCTCTTGAAAAAATAGTTCAAAATATAAGAAACACTCTATATCTCAAGTTGAAACATCATGTAGGTGCAAATATTTGCACCTGTTTAGTAATAAATGTTTTTGAATCGTGTAATCACATTGTTTTATTTATTTTATTTAAAATATTCTTCCCTGTATTTATTTTCCATCTACAATAAACACTAGGACTGGTAGCAAATTTTTTTCAAATTCTTGCTCCATCCCATATATTTTGTTAGTTCTGCAAGCCCAGTAGCAGAAACAGTGCAGCACGGCAGCGGGCACTGTAGATTATATTAAACCTTGCAGATTAATCCACCAAGTTAAAAAGAAATGCTGGGGTTAAAATAAGCTGAAATTTGCTTTAAGTCGCTAGATTTATAGTATTTATTGTATCCTTATATTATATTTCTTTCTAAATGGAAATTTTGCTTACTTTAAGTGTTTTTGTCATTTCTTATGATAGTAGGCTTATTGAGTCGCATGCAGACTGATGCAGAAAATTCTGCTTCTGGGTCTGCAAGTGTACATGATCTTAAAATTAAAAGTAAATAATACCATTTTTCAAACATAACATTTTTATTTTGTAATTTTTATTGGTACTTTTGTAATAATTTTAACTGTATGTCTAAACTCATTATTAATTTCAGTACTTCTCCGTTATCCCATCAATCACTTTTCTTAAAAAAAAATTATTGCCAAAAAATTTCAGCAACTAATAAATAAAAAATAAGAATGTTACCATTGAAATTGAAAAAAAAAAATTTCAGAAAAGCTCTGTTTACTAATTTGCTAACTATCAATTTTAAACGATATATTTTATAATATACTATTATTGAAAACCGAAATAAAAATCTTGGATATTTAATAAATTATTTTTCTTAACTATCCCTCTCGTCTGATGAATGTTTTGATATCAATTGAAACAAATCTATTATATGAAACTATGCATCATAAAATTTGTTCAATAGTTTTTCCTTTTTTAATATCATTTTGTTGCTGTTTAAGAACATAAATGTTATTTTAATCAACAAAATATCTAATAAATCAGTAAAACATCATTAAAAACAGATATAAACACATTTGACATCAAGTAAATGTGCCGCTACGATCATGTAATTTTGGCATTCAATTTTATAGTTTGATGGTAGCTTTTTCGGTACTTCTTCATTATCTTGTCGACTGCTTTCAATAAAAATAACTTTGGCCAAAATAGGATTAAATGCCAAAGATATATGATTGTAGTGTTACATTCACTTGATGTCAGATGTTATTTTAATCCATAATATTATATAAGATGTGTTTATGTCATCTTATATGTGATATCTTATATGTGTTTGTCATCAGGGAATTTTTAATTTGACCTTTTTCTGTATTTTTAATGGTGTTTTATTGATTTACTAATTATTTCATTAATTAACATAAGAGTAAAGCTTTTAAATGGTGGCACTATGATATTAAATGAGAAAGAGCTTGAAAAATTTGTGATTCATAGTTACCTACAATAGATCCATTTCAACTGACCATTACAAACATTTACCAGCCGATAGAGATAATTAAGAAAATAATGTAAACAAATAAATATCCAAGATTTCTTTTTCTGTTTTAAGATATTGTTAATTTATTAACGTTATTGATAGCTGAAACTTAAGTGAGTGAGTCTTTTCCAGATGTTTTGTTTTGTTTTTTTTTTTTTTTTTTTTTGTGCAGGGGGGGGGGGGGGCAATGGCTTCATTCTTCCATTTGTTTACTGTGTATTACAAATTTTATAATTGGAGTTTGCTACGATAGAATATTTTTTTTTTTAATTTTAATGAAAAGGGTCAAATATCCAAGATTTTTTTTTCTGTTTTCATTAATTTTATTGTTTAAAATTATTGATAGCTGACACTTTAAAAAGTGGGGCTTTTCCAATGCGCTAATTATTTCAATCCTGATCGTGAAAGGGATTTTTATTGAAAATAACCATGCGATATTTCTAAGATATTTGTAATTTTATGCCAGAAGTTTAATATGAGTTTTATTTTATTATTTTATTGAATAACAGTTATTTGTTCACTTATTTTAAGTATATATTTGTGATTTAATAAAATAGTTTGAAAAAGTCTGTAATTTTCAAATGTTATATTTTTAAAATGCTCACTGTACTGTCAATTTTTTCTTTAATTTTTCAAATGTTTCAATTCACGTGATTTTCATTTTGTGCCAACTATTATGCTTGGCGACAGTGGTGTCTGTATAACGGAAAAGTACCTCCATTTGTTTATTAGGCATTACATACAGTTTGTTAAGATACAATAGATTTTATTATTATTTTTTTTAATGAAAAGTTGTCAATGGGTAGAGCTTTTTATTTTTATTTTTTTAAACCTCGCACAATATTATTATTTTACGACTTTATAAAATTATATGCACAGACATGAAAATTAATGGTTCAAATTTTAATGTAATAGGTATCACTAAAGTCAAGAATTTCTTTTAAGCAAACAATAATGTTGATTATTTTCTCACAGCTTCTTAGTTTCTCTCCTGCATAATGCAAAAGATGGGATAATTAATCTGTTAGTCACAATGCTTGTTTGTAACGAGCAAAGTCATATAATTTTATTTTACTTAAACTTGCAGAAGTTTTTCTAAATACCCCAATAGCAGAAAATTCTCCAAGTGTCTGCGGCAGATCTTTCAGGAACTGAAAATAATCTGCAGGTAAAATGTTACAAATGAACCTTTAATTAATTAATCATTTACTTTTAATGTTTTTAAGCATTTTACTCATTTTTATTAATAATAATCTTAAGTTTTAGTAATAAATAATAAAGAACAAAACATAATATAAAGTTTAAAAAAGATCCAATGGAAAAAAAAAATTCTGCAAAAGGGAAAAGAAAATCTGCGACGCACGTCACCCGTCAGGAACTTTCTGCTACCGGGCTAAATACTATATTAAGTAATCAAAATAAATATTCCTATATTTAATATATTCCTGCTTAGATTTCCTTACTGTTGCTAGTTTTTTTTACAATTTGATTCAAATTAAATTTGAAACCATTTTTTTCTATTACATTATACTTTACTTGACAAAAATTTTAATCTTATAAAGCTTAAAAGCCTTATCTTCAGGGCCCGACTAGCAAGTTTCTGTGCCCAGGGCACTTTCAATTTTTCGTGCCCCCTTAGATTGGTTGATTTACTTATATTAGTATTTTTTACATGTTACACACTTATTTGTAAAGTTTAATCTCAAAAAATTAAGTTTTCTAGAAAATTGAAAAACGGTTTCACGAATAAAAATATTATTATTATTATTATTATTTATTGAAATGGGTTTTTAACCATATACTGAGATATATTTTTGTTATTTCATGGTATTCATATCTTAAATTTCACATATTTTCACAATTATTTTATTTTTTAATGGAAATTTAGATGGAATTATGAAAATTTTCGTGCCCTTCAAAAGTTTCGTGCCCAGGGCATGGGCCCCAGGTGCCCGTGCGATAGTCAGGGCCTGCTTATCTTTCTAAAAACTGATTCATTATCTGTATTATATAAAACTAAATATATTTAAAAACATTAATATGTTTGTTTACATCTTGAATTTATTTAAACATAATTAAAATAAAAAAATCTATTGATTTAAATCACGATTAAAACTAAATTGATTTAAAATAAATGATCCCTGCGATGGAATAATAGAGAAGTACTTTAATTTCTTTGAATTTGTTTAGGTCGAATGTAAAGATAATAGAAGCTGCTTAATGCCACGTGTGATCATTTATATTAAATTTTATTTTGAATTGATTTGACTTTTGTATCTTCAGTTATTTTATTTATTTTTTGTAGGCACAAACTGTAGGATCCAAAAAGTCCCAGCATGGATAAATGAAGGTTAAAAAGATACTGCAAACATCCAGCAATCAAAGCTCAGTTCTACATAAAATGTTAAAGAAATTAAATTTCAAAATTGGTAAGTTTTTAAGTATATCTGAATAAGGGTCCATAACAATAAAAATTCATATCAAGTCTATGCATATTTGTATCTCCCTGTTATATATTCTTTAATTATACTTTTCTGCAGCAAAATTATAATTGATATTTTTTATTGATTTTTTTAATTGATTATAATTAAATTACAATTGATTTTTTTTTTATTGACATAACTGCAATTTTAATGTAATCAAATGATAATCATAAAAAAACATTTAACTATTTTTTATAAAATTACTATTTTTTATTAATTAAATTAAACTTTACAAAGAAAATATAAACAATTTTTTGCAACAAATTTACTCGAAAACAACTTTTATAAGTAAGTGAAAATTCATCTGTTTTATAATTTTCATTAATAAATATATTGAGAAAATCAATTATTATTTATTAACATGTATATTGAGAATCTAAAACTTAAAGTAAAATGTAGTTTTGGTTTAGGTTTAGACTTGACAGTTATATCAAAACTAAATATATGGGAATTGAAAATTATATATTATATGCGTTCAATTGTGGTGTCATTTTGGTGAGAAACCAGGTTTGCCGGCTTTTTTTTTTTTTTTGGGGGGGGGGAAGGGGGGGGGGGGTTAACCACTTTTAAAAAGTTGGCTTTTATTGAAAAAAAGCCGGTTTTTATTTTTTTAAGTTGGTTTACAGCTAATTCGTTTTAAATTTGGATCAATTAATTTATAATACATTTATAAATATTTTCTACTGAGTAAATTATAAATTTCTATTAAATTCTCAAATAAATAAGTCTTTATAACTGCTAGAAGGCATTATGTCTGAAAAAATATATACATAAATATTGAAAAGAATATAAGTTAGACTCCAAAAAAATAAATAAAATTTTGAAAAGCTTGTTGCTAAGCATATTCATGCATATGCTATTCATAATATTTTTAATAGTGAGAAAATGACGTTTTTATTATGACTATGCATAATTTTAAATGTTTACTAGAAATAAAATAAGACTTGTATATTAATAGTTCTTAAAATTAATTAAGTAATAAAGCATGTAACTAAGTAGCCATTGTCCTCTTTAATTTTATAAAGCTGTAAATATGAAAAAATTCGGGGGGGGGGGGGGGTTAAGGGTCAGTCAGTGTAAACCAGATAAAGCAGTTGGTATGGCGCTTTTCAAATTTACCTGACATATTTGTAATTCTAACTACAAATCACTCGCAAAACCATCTAAGTTTTATTGCAGTATTAATGTCTTCATTATTGAGAAATTGGGTTACTTATTAAATTCTAAATCAATTAAATGTCATTAAAACTAATTAAAAGCACTTTAAAATCTGTAGTGTATAATTACAATGTTTCATTGTACAAAAGCAAATTATGGCCAAAAAAAGCCGGTTAAAACCAGTAAAAGCTACTGGCGGGGCTTTTTTTAAATTTTAGCCGGCTTTTTTGCAGCCCTGTTAGAAACCTACTCTAAACAAACAATTGCTATGTTGTATTTTCTATTTTGATATCTCACAGCTAAGTGTTTTAATATTATAAGTGGGGGTTACATTTTCTATGATTTACAGTGGAAGATCTTTATAACGCAGCTCTATATAACGCAATTATCCATATAACGCACAACTTCTCGGATGTAAACAATGAATTTTGCAGTTAAAAAGCACCTGCATTTTCACATTGTAAAAATATTGCTACTCACTAAAGGACTAAATTTGATGCATTAGTTTAACTTTATCTTCTAATTTAATACCTTTTTAATGGAAAAAATGCTATTATTACAGTTAATATTTTTTATAATAATATAAGGGATGGTTTGGTCTGTTATGTTTAGATCATGTTTATAAAGTAAATTTAACAATGTCTGATCTATATTATGCAAAAATTTATAATTTGCATAACTCTTGGTAACAAGGAATGCAGTATCAAGATATTCTAATGTATTTTGATATGTTTCAGACATATTTGGCCATATTTACAAGGTAAATTTAATGATGTGATCCATATAACGCAAAATTCTATATAACGTACAACCTTGCATTTTTAGGTTTGCGTTATAAAGATCTTCTACTGTATATATAAGAAAAAATGAAACACAGCAAATGTTGTTTGAAGTCAGTTTCCAACCAAAATGTTAAATACTGACATCATACTAAAGCGTCTTTTGAAAGACGGGGAGGGGGGGGTGGGTAATTTGCTAATTTTTATAGAATGAAAGATTTAAAAATAACATTTATAATAATGCCAGAACCACAATAATTTGTTCCTTTAAAATTGCATCATTTATATACTTAAAAAACAATATTATGTAGATGGGGGATCTATATCACAATCCAAATTTGTTTTTTAACTGCAGGGATATTGATTGATGAAACTCTTTGTATTATTTTTTTTTAACTAGTTCTGGAAATTAGTCAAATGCAACTGAAAAATAATTTCAACAGAGACATGATATATTACAAAAATTGGTATTAAATTAAGTTGGAAAAGCTACTCTCAAAATTCTGAGTCTGAAACGCTTAACTTTTAAAAGCTGGCTTTTTCTTCTTTTTTTAGAATACATTCATATAAAGTGAAAATAATTTTGTTTTTTGAGAAATTTAAAAAGTTTTTAATTTATATTTTTAAAATTAATTTTAATTATGATCATGACGACACAACGTACAAATAAACTGTTTAAGATAAAAGTTCCAATCGGGGGGGGGGGGGGATAGAAAATGTACGTCAACTGGGAGCCTTAAGGCTCCTGTCCCTGCCAGCAAACGCACTCAAGAGCTAATGTGAATCATTTGGGGAGGGATTTTTCTAATATCTCGTTTGCATTTCAACATTTTAATATCATTTTTTTTTTGTATCGGATAGCCGAGTTTCCATCTCTACATCGCACCTTTTTTACTTTTTCGATTTGAGTTGCAGATATTTTTTAGAATGATACTTTCATTTTCAGAACCGGTTTAAAAAGTGAAAGTAACTTTATAAAAAATTTCTGAGACCAAAATCTGTGATTTATATTTAAGAAAAAATGAAACAGAGCAAATGTTGTTTGGTCAGTTTCTAACCGAAATGTTAATGCTGACATCATGCTAAAGCGTCTTTTGTAAGCCGGGAGGGGGGGGGGGATAATTTGCTAATTTTTTATAAAAATTACGAATTTTTGTAGAATGAAAGATTTAAAAATAAGATTTATAATAATGCCAGAACCACAATAATTTGTTCCTTTAAAATTGCATCCTTTATATACTTCACAAACAATACTATGTAGATGATATCTATAACACAATCCAAATTTGTTTTTAAACTGCAGGAATTATTGATTAAAACTCTTTGTATTTTTTTTTTTATTTATTTTTTTTTTTAACTAGTTTTGGAAATTATCAGATGCAACTGAAAAATAATTTGAACAGAGACATGATATATTGCAAACATTGGTGTTAAATTAAGTTGGAAAAGCTACTCTCAAAATTCTGAGACTGAAAGACTAAACTTTTAAAAGCTGGCTTTTTCTTCTTTTTTACATTCATGTAAAGTGAAATCACTTTGTTTAGATTAAAAAAGTTTTTAATATTTTATATTTTTTAAATTAATTTTAATTATGATCATGATGATGTAACTTACAAATAAACTGTTTAAGATAAAAGTTCCAATCAAGGGGGTGGGGGGGGGGGAATAGAAAATGCACGTTAACTGGGAGCCTTAATGAAACATAATAAATTTGATTATGTGAATAACCTTAAATATGTCGAAGCAATTCAAATTTTCTTACATATGTTAATTCTCAAGTAATTTTTTATGCATACATTTTTTTTTTTAATTTAAGTAAAAAGATTGGGTATTTTTATGTTTGCCAGGTGCAAATCTTGCCAACCGCAATTTTTTTCTTGTCAGTGACAACTTTTATTTTTTGTAATGGAAATTAGAAATAATACTTTGATCATGAAATTAAATATTTTGCTTTGTGGTCTTCTTTACAAATTTTTGTTTTTATAAAACTTCTTTAAAAAGACAGTATGAGAATTTTTTTATTTTTTCTGTATTTTAACTGATATTAGTAAAAGGCATGTATGTAATTTAATGAAAATTATGTATTTTAAATGAAATAAGTGAAGGGTTTGTATTTAAAATTAAATGAATTCAACACAAAGTAGGGCTGTAAAAGGAATATTTGTCAATTTATCACCTGATATACTAACATAAAAGTAGTATCAATACCAAGTTAGAAATTAAAAATTCTCTTATTTTCTTTTACACAAAATTTTGTTTAACTCCTCTAGCCATAATGATATTTTACTCTGAATTTTAATGTTTTGAAAATTATTTGTTTCAGATGCTGTTGAGAAAGAAACTTATATCAAGGGCACACATTGAAAGAGTATTAAAGGCATAGTTACAACATGTATAAGAACGTAAATGTTATGTAAAAAAGTCTATAAATGTAAATTAAAGTACTTTAAATGTATTTGTTGGTGTTGTTATTTTACAGTATTTTTTTCTTTCTTAACAGTGATTTAAAATGTATGTACTTCAGCAATTGCATTGTTTAAAACTTAAAATTCATGCATTCTAAAGCAGCGAGTAAAATAATTGTATAATTATTTTAAAATATTACATCCATACTGGAATAGAAGATGTAAATAGATTTAGTTACAGGAGTTTATTAAGTATTTTGTAAAGAATATCATGATGTGAAGTGATTTTAATATATTTTTTATGTGTTTAATGGCAAGCTTTTCATTTATTTACTATAAAAAATAATAAGGAATTCGATGGATCTCAGAAATAGAACAACTACATTGAACGTACTATTTATTATTTCATTAAAACCAAAACTTGACAGAACAAGTTATCAGGTAAGAAGTTTTAGATATAATAGAATCTAATGGTATAAATATTATGAAACTTTTATGATCTTGTGTATTTTTACTTCAAGCTAAAGGGAAGAGAAAATATACCTAATTCTACCCTACCTAAAAATAGAAGTTTTTATTGCACTTGGAAAGAATGCCTATTTAATTGCTTTCATATTTAAAATCTGACATCATAAAATGTTATCATTATTTTCTTTTGATTTATCCTAAAAATTAAATACTAAAAATTTTTGTTTTGTTTAAAGTAAATGTAATATATATAATTGATTATTAACAGAACTTATTAATATATTATTAACAGTAAATATTGAGCTAAATGCTTACATACTTTTAAAAAATGTATTTCTCTTGAATTTTAATTTAAAGAAATGTAATTAGTTCAGAAAAAAAAATATAACAAATACAAAACATATTTGTTACTTGAGAATGAAGTATTTTCATTCTGAGTTTTCATTTTTTCTTCGCCATGGAGTAGGTAATGTTCTTTATCTGTTTTTATAAATCATGAAAAAAAAAAAAAAAAAGAGTATGAGAAAATTGATACCGCAGAAGAATCTATAAAAATTCTGAGAATTTTTTTGTTAAAATTTCGTTTAGTGCATACTCAAATTTTTCATTTTAAATGAAAACTTCTTGCACAATTTCAATTTTGAAACTAAATACATGAAAATTTTAAACAAGCTTACTACATTTTTCAATTCTCTCAAATGAGACATGTCTTAAATTATGGTTGTCTAAATATACGTACACACGTGAAGTTTGCAGACATTATTTTAATATGATTTTTTTTTCTTTTAAGTAGGGTCTCTATTAAGTTGTAACCGATGTTTTCGATGGTGGCCTTTCCCCTGTTGCATCTCAAAAATCTGATTAAAATAAAAATTTTGACAGTGTTAAAAAACAAAGATTTTACCCTCTATTTATTTATTTATTTAGAAATATTAAAATTGCTATTTAACTTTATTTTTACCTATATTAAATAAAAAAAAACTGCAAATTTGATGTATTTATGAATTTAAATGACTGTGGAAAAGTATGAGGAATATCAAAAGAATGAAATTAAATTTATTTAATACATATATAACAATTGGTGTTGAATTCAGAGGGTGGCCCAGAAGGGAATCCTCCTCTTCCCCATATAGAAGATTTGAGATTTATCCCTTTTAATGAACAAAAGTGCAATTTGACCCCCAGATCTCTAAAATACACATCCCTCCCCTGCCTGGAGCCACAGAAATCCCTCCCCGAGAGGTCTGAATTCAATACCGATAACAATATTTAACAATTTTTTAAACTGTTCTAAGAAAATGAGGAATTTTTTATGCATTCAGCTATTACTGATAAAATTTGTTATTTTTCAAAAATTTCAATTCGGTTTCTTTTTCATCATTAATTTTAATGCAGATTTTGCTTAGGAGTAAAATTCATTTGTTAGAAAAGTATATTAAGTCTAGACCAATAGACCCTTGCAAGGCTTTCGCACTGTAATCTTTACTGTAAATTAAGTGCATTTTTCCTAAATTTATATTTGCAATTTTTTTTAAACCAAACAAATTGTACTAATAGGAGTGTACTATGTCAAAAGCTTTTCGTATAAAATCCAACTCAACTTTGTGTACTTGCCTAAAAAAAGGGGTGTTGAAATCAGAAAAAAATGTGTATGATGATAAAAAAGTATATAGAAAATTCAGTTTGTTATATTAGATATGGGCAAAGAATCCTATCCAATGATACCCCATTCATCGTATGCTACTTATTAGTTGAAAAAAAGAGATGTTGATAACAGAAATAATAAATAATTTTTCTCTTGAAATGAACTAGTATTTTTCTTCGTATTCATTTTTCATGCTTATTTTTAAATATTTTTAGTATAATTTATTTATATTGAAGGATTCCTATATTTGCGAAAAACAACAGGAAAAATAATCATACAAAAAGAAATCTAATAAAATATATTTTTCAATAATATAAATATAAGATTTTAAAAATAAAAAAATGAAGGGGGTTGCAATTGCCCCACCTGTCCTTTTTAAATGATGCTTCTGATTTTTATTAATTTTATTGTACACTGACATTTCTATTAAAAAATAGTGGCAACCTGGACAACAATTGTCCAGACTACCACTATTTTTTAATAGAAATCTTTCAGTGTGCGCCGTTGCTCAGTTTAAGATAAAATTAATAGAAATCTAAAGCCTCATCTAGGAAAAACAGCGTGGGGCAATTGCCCTCCCTTCCTATTTATTTTATTTTTTTATATAAAGCGTCCGCTACTGATCCGAAGAGCATCCTATGAATGCCGCATGCCGGACGAGCAGAGTATGCAAATTCTATTTGTTTTATCTGGTGCTATGAGCGTCCTACTGCCATCCTATGAATGGCTGAAAATGACGTCCGAAGGACGTGATTAGGTGTCTCTTTCTGCTCCCCCGCGGACGTCCGCCGGATAACGATGGGATATTGTAGGACGTCCGACGGACGAGGCAATATACTGCATAGGACGTCTTTCGTATGTCCTCAGGACGTGTTTGTGTTGTATGGGATGCTATTTTCTGATACAAATTCAAAATTGGTGATAAAAATTGTTGTATAGAGTTTAGTGGCGCGAAATCCCATTAGGGGCAGAATATTACATTAGGGGCATAATAACGGAAAATGACATACTGCTTTTGAAAACAGGCATCTTTCCTCATAAATTTTCTATATTGCTTTTCCTTCTGCATATGTACCGATACTAAGTTTCAGACTAGGCGAAATGCTTATTTAAGTGAAAATAAAGTCATATTTAAAAGAAAACGATCATTTTTTTAGATAAAACTAGACGTTTTAACACAAATGCGTCTAAAAAACATAAATAACAGAAATTTGTACTCTCCGGAATTGAGATTAGAATCTCAAGTAAGGAGTGCGTCTGTTCACATAAAAGATGTTGCTGACAATCGTGACTTCAAGCTTTGAGTTAAAATGATTTTTAAATTATCAAACAAAATACAATTTTTTAAAAAATGATGAATATGGATATGAAAAGTGCGTATGCAAATTTTGAGAAGGTGAAAATTGCTGTTTTCATAATGAAATCCAAGCATAAGAGCCTCAATTGATAACCACATCCTAATAACTGATCTTTATTATATTTTACTGATTAAGTATCTATATATATTATAAAGAACAAACGTATCTGTACGTAACGCTGAAGTCATTTTGCGAATGGCAACACTTCACGATCAAATTTCGATCTCTAAATTTTCGCTACTGCAATTTTTTAGGGCGATCTGATCTTTGGGTTTGTTTATATTACACTTGAATACATCTTGTATACAACTGATGTTGTTTAATCTTTATTTCCGTTTACCTGGTAGGTAAACGACAGAAAGTTCATGTAAGTTTTAATTCATCATGTCATCATGTTCTCAATGTAAGTTTTAATTCATCATTCATAAGTTTTAATTAACATGGGGAAATAAAAATTACGAAGTGTGCTGAGTAGAGCATTGTGAAAATGCATTTTTTTTTTTTTTCGTGTGTGTGTGTGTGTAATGTAATAACATTTTTATATATATTTCCATCATTTGCATTACAAGATTTCATGATTAATTTTTCTTAACTTTAATTTTAATTAGTGAGAAACATAAAATCTCAAAAAATCCGAAATAATTTGAGAGATTATTTAATAGCCCACAGAATGAAAATTCACACCTGTTTTGAAAATTCACCTGACATGAAAATTCCAACTAAGCGATCATCTTTATTGTTATTATTAACAAAAATGTTACTTTTTGAAATAGATATTTATGTAATATATATTATTGTTTCAGCAATATTATATTCTAGTACAAGTATTTTATTTATATTATTTTGAAATTACTATGCTAGTTTATTTTTTAATATATAAATGAAGTAATTTTATGTGTGCATTCTGAATAATCCTATTAAATATATCTTTGTTTATATTAGTAGAAAAAATTTGCTTCCTATTATTTTTGCTTTTCCATATTTACAAACAAAGTTTTTATCTTATGTAAATCTATCTTCTCTTGTAATAAATTTATCACTTCTGAAATATCATAAATTGGGTTGAATAAACAGTTTACTCAGATTGAATTAAAGCTATATCAATATGTAGCTCAGATTTAAATCAGTAGCACTGATATAATGTTCAAAATGTATTTCTAGGCAAGTAGCTCTCAATGTAATGAAACTAAAAGAGTATTTATTTATATTTTTACAGCAAAATTAAATATATTCATAATGTTATTCATAACTTTTTTTAATAAATGAAATATTATACTACTCATTACAAATACTACTTCATTTTAAATTAGTAGTTATCGATGACTCTCTTTTATTTTGGAATACTTAATGAGTTTATAATAGATGAAACTTTTCAGACACTGGCATAAAATGAAATTATTTACTGAAAAATAAAGGACGCTTTAATATGGTTGTTATCTAAAAAATGTACAGTTAATATAACTTTCCTAATCTCAAATGAACTTAATATCAAAATATTAATTTAAAATGTATAACGTACTACAGTTATCACTGAAGATAGGAGTTGACTGTTGGAAGAAAATGGACTGAATAATGAAGAATGGAGGAAAGATATAGTGTGGAATTTTTATGACAGCTGGCTACACTTGGAGGCAGGAGTTTATTTCGATATTCTGTCTTCGAGTGTAACTTGCTAGTTCTTTAGATAATATGATCTTCCCAACCAACACTATGGTATTTTGAGCTTGCTGTTGGCCTAGATGTCATCTACACCACTCTTGCTGTTTCCCTGGTTTCATTTAACCTACAGTTTATATGTCACCAATGGATCTACATTTACAATAAATTAATATTATTAAGTTCATTTGGGATTTGCAAAATTATTTTACTTGTACATTTTTTGAATAATAACTCTATTAAAAAGTTAAAAGTTTTCATCAAGTGTATTTTTTGTTTATACCTTTATCCGAAAAGTGTTGTTCATTAGGAATTCTAAAATTAGTAAGAGTTATTTGTAGCAACTAAATTTAAATAAAGTTATTCATAGGAGTTTAATATTTTCATTGTTTAATAAAGAAAGTACAATGTGTGCATATTACAAGAAAGTATTTTTGTAGTTTTATCTTTTCTAACTCGTTGTATCACTAAATAGCAAATTTATGCATAAAACTAGTCTTCCTATACTAAAATCTTTAAGATTTTTTCCACTTTTAAATCTTCAGAGACTGATTTTATATTAAAGAAGTAAATACTTCAATTTTTACTATTCATGTACTTTTTAAAAGTAAAGTTTATTATTTTAAGTAAGTAATCTTTGCTCTAATTTTATGCTGTCTACATAAGTACTTATTGATTAGGGTACAGATGTCATATTCGCCCCATATTGGCGCAATTTTTTTCTGTCGCCAATATCATATAGGCAACGGGTACTTAACTTGTGCCAAAGTGATTGATGTGGTAACCCGGATTATGTTGTTTATGCTGTTGATGTTTTCGCCAAATTGGCAACCGAAAAAAATCGCGTCAATATGGGGCGAATATGACATCTGTACCTTGATTAGTTATGTTTACATATATATTCAAAGTATAGTTGTATTTATTCAATCTTTCATTACTTTAAGATAAATTCAATGCATTTAAAATATATACCTAAAAAAAAAAAAAAAGAAGAAAGTTGTTTGACATGTGATGGTGTACTCATAAGTTATAGAATTTCTAATAAAGAAATCACCTTTTGTTAACATTTATTATTTTTGTTAATCCCATAATTAAAAGAATTTTTGGTACTTTTCGGTTAACTGGATGCCAATACATGTATGTGTTGTGAAGGTAATCCGTTCAAACTTATTGAATCGATTATCTTCACAACAGTATGTATATATACAATATACACTATATGGCCAAAGGTGACCGATCACTTGCGATTTTTGACGTTTTATTAAATATCTAGAAAAATACTTGAGGAATCAACCTGAAACTGCAGGTGTGTAAATAGTATAGTACAGGTCATATAGTTCCGTGAAGATTTTTTCCCCAAAACCCCATTGGGGGGGGGGGGGGGGTGACCGTCAACAAATTGAAAAAGAATGAATATTTTTTGGATAGCCCTGTAAAAACTAATGTAGCAAAAGTGTTCAAACTCGAGATTATAAATAAGTGTCTTATTGTAATAAACTGTGTTCATTTTTATGAGGATAGCATTTATACTCGTCGAGAAAATAAGGTTTTTATAAAAACAGTCCCAAATTTCACCAAGTTTTTTGCTTATAATTTGCAGAGTTCTTAATATAAAAAAAAGAGTTCTTTTCAGAAAATATGACAAACAGCATTGTACACAATACTCTGCAATCAGAATTATAAAATAATAAAAATTGGATGAAAAATGAGCATGTTTACTAAAAATTGTTTAACAGATAAGGGGTTGTATCAAATATCTGTTGATTAGTGCCAAGATAGCGTACACAATATTGCATGTACTACTATATTTGGATACAACCCCTCATCTTTTTGCTTCTTTTTGGAAACAATGCATTTCGAGCTTATTCTATCCACGATAATTTTCAAGCTATGATTTTGAGACTTTCACAAAAGTTGCTCGATATACTTAGCTAATACATTATGCATATTACATTTTGATTGCATTCGCGCATGTGCAGTGAAACATTTTTTAGTAAACCTGCTCATTTTTCATCCAATTTTTATTATTTTTTAATTCTCATTATAGAGTATTGTGTACAATGCTGTTTGTCATATTTTCTGAAAAGAACTCTTTTTTTTTTATATTAAGAACTCTGCAAATTATAAGCAAAAAACTTGGCGAAATTTGGGACTGTTTTTATAAAAACCTTAATTTCTCGACGAGTATAAATGCTATCCTCATAAAAATGAACACAGTTTATTACAATAAGACACTTATTAATAATCTCGAGTTTGAACACTTTTGCTACATTAGTTTTCACAGGGTTATCCAAAGGATATTTGTTCTTTTTCAGGAATTATATCCTGAAGCTCCAGGTGTGTAAACAGAATAGTACAGGTCATAAATTTCAGTGAGGATTTTTTCCTGAACCCCATAGGGGACCGTCAACAAATTGAAAAAGAACGAATATCTTTTGGATAACCCTGTAAAAACTATTGTAGCAAAAGCGTTCAAACTAGAGATTATGATTAAGTGGCTTATTGTAATAAACTGTATTCATTTTTAGGATGATAGCATGTATTCTCATAGAGATATTAATTTTTTATAAAAACAGTCCCGAATTTCGCAAAGTTTTCTGCTTCTAATAAGCTAAGTATATAGAGCAACTTATGTGAAAGTCTCAAAATCATAGTTTGTAAATTATCGTCGATAGAATAAGCTCGAAATCCATTGTTCCCAAAAAGATGAGGGGTTGTATCAAATATCTGTTGACTAATGCCAAGATAGCATACACAATATTGCATGTACTACGTTAACACAAAGAAGCTATTTATCTATTTTTATATACAAACAGAAGTAATTTGTATAAAAAAAAGTTATATATATATACTATATGATTATATAGATAAATACATATATAAAAAAGAATAAAAGTTCACCAGGTTTGTTTATATAGCTATTTATGACATTTGGTAACAAATCTCATTTTCTGAAGCTTGAAGTGCAGCAAGCATTTAAAAAAAAAAAAAAAAAAGAGCAAAAGCCAATATAAAAGAAAAGGGTATAATAATCTTACAGTTTGGCAACAGTTTTTTGGTCAACGGGATAATCAAATAGTGCCCAGAAACGTACCAATTTGGAAATTTAAATGTCAAACTAGAGTTATTCAGAATAGTGCGTCATTTATATTTCTAGTATAACAACTGCAGCAACACTATTTATTGCCCTTTGCAATTTTTTTTTCCATTTTTATCGATCTTCAGAGCTTTGGTAATGATATCCAATATCACAGATTCAGGGTGGTGGGTACTACTTACACCTTGCTTTCAGTGGCTCTGTATAAAAGTCTGGTACTTTTATGTTAGCTGGGTACAAATTTTTTTTCTCACATTTTTTTTCTCTCACCAATAGTAGTAGCTTTTAGTTTTCGTGTGTGAAGGTGTTATATTCTCGTTTGTGGTGCTATTTCTTTCTTGTATTTTAAATGAAATAAGTGAAAGCATATATTTTAAAGAAAAGTTGTGTGTTTTAAATAAAATGAGAGAAAAGTTTATATTTTAATTAAAATGAATGCAGTACGAATAATGATGGTGGTAATAATATTTGACTATTTAAAATTGCATCAATTCCTTTTTCTCGAAAATAATAAAAGGATAATAATATAGTTTAAATAAGATAGAATTTTTTCCATTGGTTTTTTTTTTTTTTTTGTTAAATATAAGAGTGTTCACAGACAATTTGCATGCAAAGTATGTATCTTATTTAACATAGTAGAGATATCCATTATTAATGTTTCTTTAAAATACATTTATTGGATATTTTGGTACTTTCTTGTTAAAGCAGCCCCCACTATTATAATTATGCCAAGGTCACAGTTAAAGTTTCGACAATCTCCTATATATGCCACATCGGTGTTGAATTCAGACACTTTCTCTGGGAGGGATGTCTATGGCTCCGGGTGAGGGGGGGGGGGCATTATAGAGTTCCAGGTGGCGGGGGGCATCTTATTGCTCTTGTGGGAGTGCCTCCCCCAGGCTACCTCCTGAATTCAACAATGTGCCATAGTTCCATATATATTTGACGATTCATCCTTAGGAATTGCTATATGAAGGAAGTACCTATATTTTTGTGGTAATAAAAGATGGGTGGAATTATTAATTCTGGGTAACTCTGATAATTAAATAAGTAAGAGAAGTCCTGAAATTTTTAGAAAATATGCCTTAGATCAAATTAACATTGATTGAACCAGAAATTTTACTTAATAAATGAAAGCAAATATATAGGGGAAGACAGGGTACAATGAAACATTACTTGTAAAATCAGTCAAATTTGTCACAGAGAGTTACAGTTTATATACATGGTATACAACTATATGTTCCAGTTACTGATGTGATTTGGATACATTCACACTTCTACAACATTAGCAATAGAAGATTATTGGTTTTACACTACTGAAAGTAAGTTTCTTTACTAAAAGTAATTTTGTCTCTTTTTCGTTGTTGTTATATGTAATAATTATTTTTTTCTATACATTGTTGTCTTCATATTTCCAAAACCAAAATAAATAAAAATAAATGTTAGAAGTTTGTAAATAAATTTTTACTTAGTAACCTCAGTGTGGGGGTACACTGAGGTTGAAACACTTGCAGACGGGGTACAATGAAACATGTTTCGTTATAGTAATAACACAGTAGTAAATAGAATATATTAGAAGTAAGAGTAAGATAACAGAAAAAAAGGAGTTTTGTTCTAACCAAGCCAGTAAAAAATGCTTTTATTAAGCAATTAAAAAGTAAAAAGAGGAAAAAAGCTAAGAAGGAATTGTTTTCAAAACAAACTCTGCCTGCTACAGAGTCTGAAGAAGATTGTGATTCTCGTATGTATGTATCAAATATTTGAAAATTCATTTGATACAGTAGACTCCCTCAAATCCGCACAGCTTGGGACCAGAGGTTGTGCAGATTTTAGAATTTTGCGGATTTCTGGTCATTGATTTGTTTACATTTTTGAAACATTAATTTGATTGGTAGTTCAGCAAGGGAAATTATAATGAATGCTTACAATAAACTAAAACATTAAAATAAGTAAAATATTAAAATAATTTATTAGTTTAAACATAAGTAATTATTAAAAGAATTATGCAAAATAAAAATATAGAAAAATATTAAATTACTACGGATGAAATCGATTCAATTCGATTCCAAAAGTCCTGTGCTGCCATCTACTGGTAAAGCGATCGTGAGATGGATACCTTATCATATAGATATTCTAATTTATATCAAAATCAAAAGTAATGTAAATTTATTTAGTAATAAATCGGCTGTAATAACCAAAAGAGAATGATTAACAAAAAATTTAGTAAAAAAAACATTGCGGTAGTCGCTGATTTCGGCGCCATCTTGAATTTTGTTCCGGCAACTTAACTGTAAATTTCATTGTTTACATCTGAAAAAATACGCGGATTTAAGGGAGTCTACTGTATTAAAAAAGTTTTGAAATGGTGACGACGTGCAAACTGGAGGTCTGCATGGGCCCGGCAGAATAAAGGCAAATTTTCAAACAAGCTAGGCCAGCAGAATTAGGACAATTTTTTCAACGGGCCGGGCCGATAAAAAATTTAAATGAGCCTACCAGCTCGATATAAAAATTTAAACAAAGTTAATAAAATATGAGCCATTTTCAATGAATATGACTTTCGCAAGAATAAGTATAAATGTACGTCACAAGCCGATGCTAGTTTGACAACATGAATACAGAAATATAATGTCCAGCGTAGAGATCGGCATCTGACAGTTACTAGGTGTCTGAGGCTGGGCTTAATTTTTTCAGCAGACTCGTGCCGCACAGATATCAGATTTTCATTTTTTTTCTACATAGTAGAGCCGGACCGAAACTGGACTTCATTTTTCTCAGGATGTGTAAGGCGGGCACCATGTATTGTAAAAAAAATTGGTACTTACGTATTAAAGCCACCGCAGCTATAATAAGTATATATATATATATATACATAAATATACACATATATAGGTACTTTTCAGTTAGCCAGGTGCCAGTATTATATATACGCATATATATATATGTATATAAATATATATTTATGTACATATATATGTGTATGCATACATATGTATATATATATATATATGTGTATGTATAACACTGGTGCCTGGCTAACCAAAAAGTACCCATATATATATATATATATATATACATAAATATACACATATTTATATATATAAGCTGCAGTGGCGTTAATACATAAGTACCAAAAAATTACTTGCGATAATGAACTTCTCTTAACGGAATCTTTGGAAATACACCTTAAAGTTTCTCCCAAATTCAATGCTCAACAATGCAAGCTTTCTGACACATTTTTAACTGTAAAGGCATAAAATTGACAGGCCTGATTATTAAAGGGATTTGGAATCGAATAACGTTTTCCATTTTTGATAAATAAAATATGGTACTTCTTAGTCATCCCGTCGACCAAATTACTGTCGCCAAATTGTAAGATTAAATGCCAATAATGGTTGCCCTTAATTAATTAATTGTAAGATTAAATGCCAATAATGGCCAATAAAACCATTAATTCAACGTTTTATTTGCATTTTTTATTAATGTTTTACTAATTTATTTGTTCTTTCGTTATTTAAAATAAAAATTATGTCAATGTGTATAATTTGGCCAGTGGTTTGGCGGCTTATATAATTTGGCGAAATTGGTCGACGGGATAACTAAGAAGTACCTAAAATACTTATTGAGATATAAGAGATTCTTGTCACGTGACTGCAGGTTTTTCCCCTTTCCCATGCTATCGCTTCTGGAAAATCTGATTCAAAGCACTTACTTTGCCAGTACTTTCTCAAAGATGTATTGCTTTTATCAAAAAATGGATAACGCCCTTCTATTACATAGTTTCTGAATAAGAACACCTGCCAATCTTATGTGTTTCCGAAAAGAAGTAAATTCAGAAAGTAGCTCTTTTAGATTTGAGGAAAGCCTTAATAAATGACAGAGAAATATTTTCACAACACTAATTTTTATTATACTACAGCTTCAAAAGTTATGATGTTTTTAACCCTCCTTTTCTTCTTTTATTCTAAGCCACATTAATTTTTTAATGAATACTTATTTGAATGTTGAAATGTCTAAGAATCGAAGTAATTGTTTATGTTGCTATTGTGCATTTTCTGTCTTGCGAACACATAATAATTTTAAAATTTACTGTAAAATTATTTCATAAATATGTACCAAAAATAGGAACCAAGATATTATATATATTCAAGCTAATTTGCTTCTCAATTAAGATATTTGCTCAGTTAAGATTCCCAATTAAAAACATGATTTACTTTCAATATTTATTATCCTGATATCCTTCAAGGAGTGAAACTGAATATGATATTATAGATATAATGACAAAGTAAAACTGAAATAAGCAAACATTTTTTTTTTTTAAATTGAGCTTTCAAATTTGAGGTTTCAATATATTTTAAATGTTACAACTAATAGATAAGAATATTTAAATCTTTATTTAAATATATTATTACAGACTTGTCCTTTAATATACACAATGAATAACAGATATAATGAAATGAATTAAAAAAAATGCACATAAACAAATAATATTTATTGCAGCAATACATGCATGATGCATTTACTAAAAGTTGTTGAATTCCAGTTGAAAAAAGAAATCCTTATTTCAAATGTCACGTTATGGCTAAGAAAGCATTCCAGATATAGATTTAGTTTCAAATTAAAAGAAAACATCTATTACATCATACTGCAGGGGACAAGTTTATCTGCGGTATATCAAAAATCTTGACTGTACTAGATGAAAATCACGAGTGCAAAACCAACAAAATTTTCATTTTTGAAATTCGATAATAACGCCACACTCAAATGTGCAAAATAAAAACAATGAATCACAAAACTCCTCAACGGAACGGCATGGATGATAATTTCATACAATTTGCAATCATATCTTGATAAATTTGGCAATCCACTTTCCTTTAATTATTTCATTTTAAAAAGCACTATACTAACTAAATCGTGAGAATCTTAATAATAAATTTCGCCACATAACATTAAATCCGATGTGTAAATTGTAAATAAAACGCTATGTTTATTTCAGAAAATCAACGAACGTCTCAGCCATATTTGTTTACTGTTTTGCTGTCTTGTCAAATAACCCTACCCCATGCCATTCAGCAACGAACCACCCCGAAGAACCCTGGCTTTCACTCGGGGTAAAAGGGCTGTAGCACCTCACATGACAGGGCAGCCCTCTAGGGTGAAAAGGGTGACATCGCTGAACGCAGCCTATTACTTTTTTTTTTTTTTGAATGGTCCTGTAAGGTTGGGATATTCTTTTACATACACCCTACATAATGAAATGTTACACTTGAATGTGTTAAGAAAAAACGGAATCCTTTTTCCTTTCGGCTATATTACATTTATATTATGTAACAGGTAAAAATGATTTAAAAATCAAAATTTTGAAGCAAACAAGAATGCACGAATGAATTATAGTTTCTTTACAAATAGTACAATAAATAAATATGCAAAGATTATTTCAATGAATTTTTCATTCATGGGAGACATAAAATTGAACAGAATTCTTTTTTCAATTTATTACAATTTACACTGCTAATTAAGTTAATTACTACTCTAATCTAAAATAAAATTGATTTATTGGTATTGTTATAAAATAGGTTGATCAGCGTACCTATTTAGAAACCTCTCTATGGGATGGTTACAACATTTTTCTTCCCTATGTTACTATGGGAAATATACCTTTTCAAAATATTTGGAAAATCTAACTAAGTATACTATATAATACAGGACAAAGAGGTGGAGGGCTGCATAATGACTGCATTTTCTCTCTATAAATTATAAAAGAGGCTTCTTTATCCTAAATCTAAAATCAGTGTTAAATCGATTTAAGAAATTTCTGCATCACCCAGTCCTAATGCCAACCCTGTTTTCTTACATAAAAACTATTTGTGTAAGAGTTCTGTACACCCCCTTGAAATTTCCATGTGGAATTCCAGAACACTTTGTAAACTATAGTAACTACTTTTAAATTGTTTACACTTACCATCTGTTTTCTATATAACTGTTAGAACATGTTCTTTTTATGTGAAGTTTTACATAGGGTACCTCCTAATAAACAAGAAATAATTTATAATTATCTACTTAAAATGAGACATTAATTTACATTTTATATCGTTCTCATTATAAACAATAAAAAAAAAGAAATGTCAATAAAATTTACTCTTAAAATGCATTTATATTTTCATTAATAAATAATTCATTCATTCAAAAACAATTCAAACAACATGTATACAGCTATATATTACATTATTTAAATGAAACTGAATATTTAAAAATAAAAATGAATGAAAAAATAGTAAATTGAGTTTAAAAATAGCCCATTTTGGAATACCAGATTCACTTTTGTTTACGATATAAAAATATGAAAACATTAAAAAATGCTTCACTAAAAAACGTTACTAAAGAGGTGTAAAAAAATATACAAATGGTTTTCAAAATAAAAAACTAGATGTTAAAATTACATATAAAAAGCACTCCAGGCACTTTCAGCTAATCCTAAGCCATTATCAAGGAGAAAAACGGATGGAGGAAAACATGACGTTGACTGATGTCCATCAGCCCTTTTGATGCTGAAAAAATATATAATGCAGGCAATAAGATCAAAATGACTCTTTTCGAAAAAATGCAGGAAAATCTCCTCCAGGCCTGATTTTGTCAAATTGAGACTGTAAACATACTGTATATTTTTAAGCCACAATATGCTTTAAAAAAATGAATAAAAGCCGACCTGCTTACTATTGGCAATGATGCCCTTATTACTGCTCTACAACAATAAAAATAAATAAAGGGTAATAAAAATACTGTAACTAATTTTGCAGAAAATTACATTTTAAATTAAGGTTTTTTTGGTACTACTTGATTATCCTGTTGACCAATTTTACCAAATTATACAAATTTACATAATTATTATTTTAAATAACAAAAGAACAAATAAATTAATAAAACATTAATAAAAATACAAATACAAAGTCGAACTAAATATCACTTGATGACATAGCAAACACGTGTATCCTATTAAAATATCAATTAAATATGACAATTACGATCATTCATTATTGACACTTAATCTTATAGCTCTGCGATACTTTTTGATCAATGGGATAATCAAGTAGTACCTTTTTTTCTAAGAAAAATAATCTAGACTAATCTCAGTTTTTAGTTGATTCTAATGACAAAGTTAAAATAATAATTTCTGTTTAAATATAAAAAGTCATGGTGAGGTGGAATTATCTTGATTACCCAGATTCTTTCTGGTCTCTTAATAAATATATATATTATTTAAATAACAGGAAACAGCATTAAGCATTTTCCACCTCTCCAAATGCACATAGATCTAAAAAGTGGTGAGAGAAATGAAATTTTGACAAAACATTTAATGAATGATTATTTTTGGTAACGATCATTTCAGAAGAACAAATGTCACCAATGATAATAACATATGAAATTAGCAAGCATATATGTTTGACAAGTTCAATGATAACAACAAATATGTAATAGAGGATTTAGAAAGCAAAGTATGATGAAGACATATAAGAAACAACTGAAAGTGAAAAATATGAATAATTGAATAGGAAACAAAATTAAAGGACCGGATATAGTAGATTCTTTCAAATCTGCAACCCTAAAATCTGCACAGAAACGCATACATAAACAATGAAACTTTCAGTTCAGATGTAGGGGCAAAACTACAGGATTTTTTAGTTTTATATAATTCCGTAAGCATTTTAATATGCAATTCTCGATAATATAAATGAACTCGTGGTTTTTCATGAAGGAAGCATAAATTTATTTCTGAAAAAAAAAATCAAGATATTGCTGATATCACTGGTGATCACAATCTTTTTACCAAATATATTAATCACACTTTTTTGGTAATTAAGAGTGGCTAAACCTGAAATAAAAAATCCTTACTTTATGATTTTGATGTGAATTGATAGGGTACCTTTACGAGAAAAGTTTCATTGAATAATTCAAGGAAAATGTATGTCATCTTTCTTATGCATATTCAATTATACAAGTATTATTTACTTAACTAATAATAACTTTTAATAATTTGATCATTTTTTAAATTATCTTACTTTTTAACATTTTAGTTAATTACTTCGCTTAATTATTTTAGTATTTTACTACTTTGCTAGCATTCATTATAATTTTGATTGCATTATTGCATTCAAATTACTGTTTAAAAAATGTAAACAAAGCAAAGACCAGAAATTAGCAAAATTCTAAAACTTGCGCAACCTCTGGTCCCAAGCTGTGCAGATTTGAGAGAGTCTATTGTACTATAAGGTTTCCTGTTTCAATCATACTTTTCAATGTTGCAGTAAAATCAAAATCAGACGTTTCTTTGTTATATACAAAGATCAATATATTTTTTATTTAATAAGGATATTTGTTCTTTATTATATTACATTATTTTTCTGTATGCTATTAAAGTGAATGACTTTTTTTTAAATGTAGTTTCTATTTTTTTATTTAATAGATGACACACATGTAATTACTATCAGGAGTGTAGGGTGTATACGGGTATATGCCGTATACCTTCTGGATTTTCTTTAAGAATCTTCGTACACCCTTTGTTTCTCGAATAAAGTTATAGTGTACACTCAAGCATGACGTTCATGAATTTAGCGTATACACTCTTCCTATAGCCAATTACTTTCTTGTTTTTTTTACAGCTGCAACACTGATTACTAATTAAAATCACATACATGTAATTACTATGTATCTTATATTTAAGATTGAAATTTTAAATACTATGCATTTTACAAATATACTTTACACTAATTATTTTAAAATATAAGTTTTATCTATTAAACTCAGTATCATTTTAAAACCATCAATGGAGCATTGGACTAACAGTTTTGAAAAATTACAAATGATTTTCAAATTTGACTGATTTTTAAATTTTGGATTGTGTAGGCTAATTGTCTGAATTTCTTAATGCAGTGCCTGGAATCCCATTTAATTTTCATATAAAGATAATACACTATAAAAATCACATCGAAAAACAGCATACTCACACCTAAAAAAAAAAAAAAAAAAAAAAAAAAAAAAAAATTACTCTTACAAAATTTTTTCATTAAAATATTTTTAACTTTTGATCAGGAATTAGCATAAGTGAGTATATAATGAATTTTGTCTAAAATACTATTGTAAAAACAAAACAAAGAACTATAATATATGCAACCTTTACTAATTTTATATGAAAAGTAAGGAAAAATTAAAAAAAATAAAGCTTCTATGTTTATTCATGTGTATTTGTTTAGCTATCGTTTATTTATTTCTTCTGTTTAAGATCGATATGCAATAGAAAATTTAAGCAAAAAGTGTTACAAAATCAATCCATGAGAAATATTCAAGGTCTTACAAACACTGTGAAATTGAAAGTTGGATGACAAATTATAAACATTTTTGAGAAATACTGATCAAGAAATTTTTATTAGAATTTAATCCTTAATCAATGCTGCTAATTAACAAACATAAACTATTAAATCAAGAAAAAAGAAATTAAAAACACATTTACCTTTTCCTGAAACTTGATGTGAATAAGGAAGTTATCCCATCATACAACATAAGTGCACTGTTAAAATAATAATATAAAATTCAAAATTATACACTTTCTAAAATAGTTACATACAAAATACTAAATATTATCAAATTTATAAACAAACAAAAGGTATACATATTTACAAAATGTTTAGAAAAGTATTTAATCTCAAATGAGCTGTAATAGCAGTCAGAAAATTTTTATTATACAATGCAGAACTTGACACCATCTTGAAAATAATATGTCCTCAAACTTATCAACAATCAATGCAGCACTTATAAAAACCAAACAAAAACTCTTCCTGAAAGAAAGAAATCATATTTGCCCAGTTTAACAAAATTTAGCATAATTTTTTTTAAATTTAGCCAACTTTCTTCTGACTCTAGCACAAACGTATTATACTCATCTGATCGTAAGACTTCTCTATAAATGAACATCTGATGTACACTAATGTACATCTGATTACAGATTTCCCTATAAGGGAAAAAGTAGAGATTTAAAACTCCTTGATCTCATGCTGAATGTATGGGATGTTCTTGGGAGATAATACATCACAGGGGATAATCAAGTAGTACCAAATGTTTAAATGAAAATATTTAAAAATGTGTAGACAGCATAAAAAATATTGATGTTATAAATAAAATACACATTTAAAATATAAACGCTACAAGCGGGGACAGAAATTTTAAGAAAAAATAGGTTTCATATGTGCAAGGTTGTGAAACAGATTTTCCTAGCTTAATTTCTAAGAAAAAGCCCCTCCTACCTACCCCTCCTAGAAGTAGCAGGGACGACAAAGTATATCTGAGAAATGCAGCCTCTAATACTGCCAAGAAAACAAAAGCAAAAGACAACCAATTGACTTCTTCTTAACAAGCTGATATAAAATTTTTTGGAAATGACATGTGTAGATTCAGAAGAAATGTCACGGGAAACTGGAAATTTTTCTGACTCATAAGTGAGAAATACATTTCCTGTTGCGACACATAAACGAAAAAAAAAATAACATTGCAACACTATATTTTATCCTGGACTAACAAAAATCAATGTATAACTGAGACACATAAAAGAGGAGATGTATAAGTGAAATATTAGTACTGTATTAATGTTATCTGTATAAAAAAGGATGTAACATGATTGTTGTCAAACCAGTCTCATCCATGGACCCATGAACCAATTACCTTCAGAACATATTCAGTTTCATTTAATGTTAATGAAACAGCAGAGCATAAATAAAAAGCCTTAAAGCTAACCACTATCACAGCAACGTTCGATAGATTGAAAAATAAGTAGAAATTTCATAGAAATGTTTTCAATTAATTTTGAATTATTATATCATTTAAATGTATTTCTAATATTGAATATATTTTTTATATAAAACAAACATTTTCTTCTATTTCTGTGTTATTAATTTACAGTGTGATTTTATATTTGTTGAGAAATTACAAATATTAGAATGTAAACAAAAAAATTATCTATAATCTGCAGACCCCCCTGGTCCCAGCCTGTGCGGATCAGAGGGAGTGTACTGTATTTTTTAAAATGTGTTCAGCATAAATAATATCTTACAGTACAGATGTCTTAAATTTGAAATGCATAAATGATAATCAGAAATTTTTTACTGCTATTATTATGTTTTTTTTTGCCAACTGATGACAATACCAATACAACTGAAATTAAGATGTAAAGTTTCTAAATTTTCAAGTGTCAGGGAATTTTTTTTTTTTTCAGATCTTGCCTGGATTTTCATTTTATCGTACATAAAAACTTTTTCAGAAAACATAAAAGAAATGGAACAGATGTCACAAGTTCCCACGGCCGCCATCTTGGAATTTTTCTTGCCGTGAAAACCCCTTTTCCGCCAAGTAGTAAATGTCGCCAAACACCAGTTAATATGCATGTTTCGTTTATCGAAAATAAAATGTAAATAATAATCAAAATTCGCTAAAGTGGCAATCAGTAATCTTGTATGAGTGCTTTGCGCACATTAACCCCCCAAAAAAAATCACTGCATTCAGCAGTTCTCCCGGGGTAGCATTCTCAAAATTCAGTAGTTCCCGCTTTCTAGCAATCTCAAAATGTAAAAAACTCTTAAAGCAGCAAAATATACATAAAAAATGAAACTCGCTAAAGTGGCAATCAGTAATCTTGTATGAGCGCTTCGCATACATTAACCAAAAAAAAAACATCACTGCATTCAGCAGTTCTCCCGATGTAGCATTCTTAAAATTCAGCAGTTCTCGCTTTCTAGCAATCTCAAAATGTAAAAAACTCTTAAAGCAGCAAAATATACATAAAATTATCAACATACCTTAACAGATATCTGCTTTCTTGAAAGCTCCAGCACAAAATCTCTCTCATAACACCACCGTCATTTTCCAAAATAGGCTTATGAATGCGCATTGAGATACAATAAACAAACCTACTTTTCTTCTCAAAATTTTCTCAGATTTCTTAATTATTTCAGCAAAAGCGTTTAAACGGATTACAGAAACCATAGTCAGTCAAATGCATCCAATAAATTTAACATAAAAATAAAAAGACAGAACGATACAACACGATATCAAAATACATCCACAAAATCCACTACTACTCAGGGATTGCCAGAACGCAACACGTCAGAATACACACGTCACACGGGTTCCATATATCGAGATTGCCATATCTATAAATAGCATATTGAGATTGCGTGAAGCATTATATGCTAGCTATTTAATGCTTCATAGCTATTATTTTATGAAGCATTAAATATAAATGATAAAAAATGCTGGATGCTTAAAGGCAGGGTTGGGTTTAAGCCGTCAAAAACCAGTTTTTGACGTGACATAGGTTTAAACCGCGTTTTAAGCGGTTTTAACCGTCAAAAACACCAATATTTAAATATGGTCAGGACAACAACAACAAAAAAATGCTGTTATAGCAAGATACAACATTGCTTTTATTTAATTGATTGTGCACTTTAGTTTTAGCATTTATTTTACTGTAATCAAATATTAAATTATAATTTATTTCTTTGTTTATGACTAAATTGCCAAATTTTTTATATGTATTTTTATTGTGTCTTTTCAGCATACTTGGTTGCATTTCTTATTTAAAAAACAATATATATATATATATATATATATATATAGACAAACGTTTTGTAATAATAAGCCATTATAACAAACGAAATCAATCATGATAGTTTAATATAATATTGAAAAAACTGGAATATAATAACTATTAATTAAAAAACAATTTTTAAAGAAATTCCTTAATGGTGTCCATTACTGGCACATCTGCCCTATATACAGTCTTTAACAGTAATATTTTCTCTGCATCATTTTCTTTTACAAACGCAGAACAATAAAAATAACATTTATTTTACAAATGAGAAAAGAATGAAATGTTAGGATGAAATGATATTTTAATCCTTTTATCCCAATATTAATTTTTGTTAGTGACTGACAATCACCTCTTACTGATGAAATTATCTTATTTGTGGAATTTCTCCTAAAATTAGGGACAAATGAATAATTCGGCATACCAGTAAGAAAAAGAAAAATGCTTAACTTAGTTTGAAACCTGTTCCAAAAGTGAAAGTATCCTAATAACAAAAATAACTGCAAGCAAAATCGAAAATTTAAAAATCGGTCTTTGTAGAGATCGACATTAGTTATCCAATGCAAAAAACATTTAAAAATATTGAAATATTAAACAAAATTTCTATCATAAAATTGACGTTATTGAGTGGGGTTTTCATTTCTACTTTGAAAAAAATCATTTAAAAGTATGAAATTTCGAACAAGATATTAAAAAAAAAAAAATTCTCCTGTAGGATTAACATTAGCAGGCGGGTGTTTTAACTTGAACTTTGGTGAAGGTAGCTCCTTAAACAACCCCATCCATAAGAACATAATAGGGGGAAAGCAAGAAAAATTGGTTTTGTTGCAATAGCAATACTGTTTTGTACTGGAAGGGAATCTTTGAATTTGCTCTATCTTAAGAAAAGTAAATACCCTCATTAGATACCAATTGTGATAGATTACTCTGTGCTTCTAGCCATGAAAAAATCTAAACAATTTATTTATCTCTGCAAAGTTTAGATTAAACCTATCTAGTTTTAATGATTACAAATAATTAAGGATTTATTAACTGTTCATCTTAAAAGCATACATTAATGATAAACTAAATCATTAAATAACAGTTAGGTAATTTTTATTCACAAATAATAATAAAAAAAATCATACAACAATCAATTTGCAGTTTACCATATCCCAAGCAAATAGCTTTCAAGAATGTATTTCTGCAGTTTATACCCCACAGTTTTAATGTATTTATGCAGTTTTACTTAGAAGTTATTGTTTAAAGCCCATCTAACTCTGCTAAATAATTCTTTTGGTATGATTTTTATTAAAACTAGGTTTTTGACACGACTGTTTTAACCATGGTTAAAATCGGTTTAAACCGTCGCATGTCGAAAACTTGCCAACCCTGCTTAAAGGGTTAAAATTGTTTTATCATTTGATTACTCAAAGGAAGTTATGAATAACTTCACACACAGATGGAATAACGCAACAAAATATTTATATCCACGCTGGGAGTGAAAGGGCTAAAGGCACATATCTATTTAATTTAATTAAACAACAAATTTAACTTTAAATGCTTTTCATACCTAGAAAATACCTTACTAATTTTTTTTAAAGAAATGTAAACAATTTTCTTTATACTACTCAATAATCAAAAGAATATTTACCATCCATTAGAATATTTCTTTTTTTTTTTTTGGGGGGGGGGGGGGGTATCATAATTTTAAAAATATAATTATCCGGGAAAGGTCAAATACAACTGTGTCAATCATAAGTTTCAAATCATTGCCATGCTACACTGAAGATGCATGATACTGAGAACTGTGGGTTGCAAGTTTCTTTTAATGTGGTGGTGAGGGGGGGGGGGGGAGAGAGCTTTAAAGGAGTTTTACCTTACTTTCGAAGTAGCTAAAAAAAAACTTACTTTAAAATTTTGTTCTTTATAAGAAGTGAAATAAAACATTTTTAAGCCAATGTGTAAATTAAAACGAAGCGTTTTAATAGTGCTTTTAAAACTTTTAAGAATTTTAAACAGTGCTGTTTAAATTAATTACAAAAAAAGATACAACTTTATATTATAAATAACTCTTTGGTGATTAGTACCTAATTTTCATCTTTTAGTGTTGTAAAAATTGTTCAATATTTTAATACTGGCAGTAATACATATACACAATAATAATAATAATACATTCTCTTTAGAGATAAATTAGAGAAATGTTTATTTGTATTTTTTTTTATCTGCAACTTTTACTTGCAGATGGTTGGAAATTGTTTATGATTTTGAGATGAAGGTTAAAACTTTTCTTACGAAAAAACAGACTATTGGTAACTTCCAAAATTAATCAACATTTATACACAAAATTACCACAGTGCTTTTCCATCCATTTATAAATTCATCACACACAAAATTTTTATAACAAATACAACCAATTTAATTAGAGCATACTTTTAAGGGTGTATTCGAAAAAATATTTTTCCACCCTCAACAGCTCGAAATTTTCTGAGACATTTTCAGACTCATTTTTAAAAGTAAAAACATGAAACTTGCTGGGGTGATTTCAGAAGACTTGTTTAACATGCCGTGTGATTTCATTTTCAGCTCAATTAATTAGAATTTGATTTTTAAACAATTATTTTCTCAGTATGACCATTTTTTTCATTCCCAGATCGCCCGCTTCGGAAAATTCGGTTCAAAACGCCAACTTTGACAGTGTTTTTTACAGTATTTTCTGCATTTATCAAAAAATTAAGAAGCACGGCACATCATATAGTTTCTAAATAAGAGAATTTCTCAGTTTGATGCGTTTGAGAGCAAAAATGAATTTTAAAATGAATCAGAAAATAAGCAGTTTGGATCGGAATACACCCTTAAGACCAAAGTCATAACTGCAAAAGGATTGAAAAGAGTTACAAAAACCTACTTCTCGAGTCATAACTAATTAGTACAATTATTTTAAAGAGTAATAATGGTACGGATACTGTAGAAATATATTAATTTTTTGCTTGTTTACAATTACAGATACGATCGCAGCAGGTGTAGAAGTTGCTTTGCGATTTGCGAAGTCTCCTTGTCGAGTAAAAGTAATTTTTTTTTATAAATACATTTTAATAAATTTTGTAATTATAATTCAAAGATATTCTGGGTTTGAAATTTTTAGTAATTTTAGGTGAAAGGATTCATTTTCACTCAGTCATCGCCCTCTGTATTTCTGCAAATCTATACAGCATTTATTTGTTGTAAAAACTAAACCAACTAACCAACTCAATATAAAATATCTCGGATATTAACTCAAAAATTCCTCTTTCTGTAATTGAAATCGACTTTTTTTACTGTTTCAACGTTAATAGGGGCTTATTTTTCTTTAGATATCCTATTTTATTACTAATGGTTTCATAAACAATCTAAAAAAGAAAAAAAAAGTTTCATCGATATACAATGACCTTTCCGCTTTCAGCCGGTACTCTTTCACATTTAATATATTGTTTCGATCTGCCAGTTATTGAATAATTCGCAAGTTTACCCTCAATTTTTTTAAACAAAGAAATTCACATGAAAGAAACATTTACACATTATAAAAAAATAATAATAATAGTAATTTAAAAATAAAAGCGCTTATGTTTGACAGTTATGTTCGAATGGTTTTTGAATATTTTTATTTAGGTATTTTGCAGGCATTTTTTATTTGCACAGGCAATTATTAACTTTTTCAATTTTTTTTTTCGATTTCTGTAAACAAAAATTACTGAATTGTGTAAAATATAAATTTTCCTAAATTTTTGTTTTATGAATGCATGTTTGTACTGTGTGTCAACATCACTTTCTGTGTTTCCATTTCTTTTACTGTGAAATTCATTCATCGATCACAGGAAAAAATTTCCATGAGTTTTGTCAGTAAGTCGTGGGGAAAAATCCAGAAATTAAAAAAATCATGAAATTTATCTATCCGCTGCAGGAAAAAATCCTTAAAAAATTCATCCATAAAACGCACGAAAAAAAGAAAAAAAAACTTAAAATTTTGTCAATCGTTGGCAAGAAAAAAAGCAAAAGTCACCACTTGGTAGAAATAAATTATTGCAAAATTTATCAATCAGTTATGAGAAAAAAATTTTGAAAATCATCATTCAGCTGTCAGAAAAAATCGTGAAGTTTGCCATTCGAATGTCGGGGGAAAAAAACATGAATTTCATCAGTTGAATGTCAGGAATAAAACCGAGAAAATCATCAGTCAGATGCTTTAAAGTATTGTAAAATTTGTCAATTAGTCATGGTGAAAAAAATGTGAAATTCTACAGTCAAATTAAAATTGCAAAATTTTTTAGTCGGTTACAGAAAAAAAATGCAAAATTCATCAGTTGGTCACAAGAAAAGTAACAAGAAATTCGCCAGCCGATCACTAGAAGGATTGTGAAATTCAGTTCATTTAAAATATATATATATAGCAAAATTTTACTGATAAAGGGGACTGCAAACAAACCAGTTCAAAATATTTTTTTACAACAAGGCACAAGAGTGTCCTTTTATTGCTCCTTTTTTTAAAAAATCACCACCCGGCGACCCTTTTTTTCTAGAGTCAGTATTAATATATGTATTTAAATTATTTTTTATTTATAATTCATTTTCTACATTTTAGTGTTTAAAACATTTCACTGCTGCAGTTACATAATAGTTATCATATTTTAACAAGCGTCCTTTGTTGAATAATTAATTCTGTTTGCTTTGCACAAATAAAAATTTTAACTATATATATTTTTCTTTATCACCAGTGCTCGGCTAATGGAAAAATGTTTTCAAATTATAATTTAAATCTGAAATATTGTGTTATCATCAGTAACACACCCATGTATTTTTACCACTTTATTTGAACTTCAAACAGCTGTTTCTAATTTACACACATAAATAGTATTTAGAAACTGCTATTGGGGAGATTTATGCCTGACTAAAATAAAAGTACCAAGTTTTCCTGTAAAATGATTGAATTTAGTTTTCTGAAAAGCTATTTTATTTTTGTCTGTTAACAGAATTTCATCCAGATATTTTCTGAATGGTGCTGCATTCTTGTGCCCTTCAGTTAAAAAAAATAGCACCTTTCTTGCAGAATCACCCCCCCCCCCCCTCCCATATAATAAAAAATAGCATTCTTCTTGACTATCAGTAAATAAAAGAGGACAATTTTTAATCAAAAAGCTCTTTGCGTAATAATAATTAAAAAGTGTTATGTTATTATTGTTGTCTTGAAAAAATCTTCCTGACTTTTAAATATTAAAAGTGCATTAAAAATGCTCTTAAGAATGTAAAGTGTCTTTTTCTGCATCAATTGTATTTTAGTATTTTTTAAACCTAGGGGACACTTTGTGTTTAAAGTAAAACTATTCTATTGCATAGAAAAATGTTCAATTGTAATAAGGACCCCATACTTCCACAGGAATTCTCATTTGTCATTGGCTTATGAATTGTTATTATCTGGGCCTAACCTGTACATAACAGTATGCAGGGATTGATAAAATTTCTTTGCTTGGGAAAAAATATCTTTTATTTTTTTATGAAAAGTAAAATTTGGTACATAAAAAATCGTCCAATTTTATTTTTTATTAATCTCTATTAAATTTTTCTTTATGCAACTTTTACAATACTTTGTGAAATGAAATCGGTCCTGATAAATTACAAAGTTGGCGGATGTTCTTGAAGCAGTGTCAGTTGGTGTCTTTTAATACTGAAGTGTCGTAATTTGTTATAATGCTGAAAAATAACAATTCTTATCCTTTATTGTGTAATAAAAATTTATAAAGATACATTTTTATGGAATAATCTATTCCTTTATTTCTATAATAACATTCTAAAAAAAGCTAGTAGTTTTATTATTTGTTTACATTTCTGAATTTGTTTGCAGTTTTTCTAAAGATCCAATACCAAGACTATATGGATATTTGCAGCTCATCATAGCAATTGAAGCCCTATCACCACATCACTGTGTTCTGTTCTTTTCACTGAGGATAGGATCGATTGGACATACGTATCAGGATGAGATCTCCTTGTATATTTCAGTGCATCTTCCAAAGGTGAGATAATGCAGTTATTAATCCAGAGTTTTCTCAAAGTTTTTCCCGAGTCCTGAAACAAGTCCTGTTCTTGAGATAATTATGAGCAGCATTATATATTTGTGTAAAACTGAATCATAATTTTGTGAATCTGAAATTAGCTTTCTAT
Organism: Maratus speciosus; assembly: GCA_963932465.1. Lineage (NCBI taxonomy): Eukaryota > Metazoa > Arthropoda > Arachnida > Araneae > Salticidae > Maratus > Maratus speciosus. Next base: position 650,043,166 of record OZ010786.1, read on the forward strand.
TCAGATACTTGTTTCGACAATTGAATTAAAACTAGGTCCTGTTTTAATGAATACATATTTTTATAATGCATTAAATTTAGATATAATTATATGTAAACATGTTTACATTGTGAATATAATTAGATAATAGATTCCTTGCTGATTACAAATGTTTTGGGATGGGTCCATTTTGATATCAATAACCTTTGTGATGAGTCCTTTTTAAAGACAAAAAAAAAAATTGTGAAACGTCACTTTAAAAACTAAATCCATGAAGTATCTGGCTCTGTCTTGCCCACTGCAATTTTCTTGACCCTGAACCTTGAGGTGCTATACAGCTTATGTCCCGTCCAGGTGATCAGCCTAATGTGAAACCCTCACGCCTGTATTCACCAACGCGGGTTAACTCCCGAGTTAGTGTTAAATGCTGGGTTATCTCAAAATCGGTATTCACCAAGCTAAATTCGCGAGTTAACACTGGTTTTAACCCCATGTTTTTAATCCTCAGAAATCGGAGAGTTAACTCTCGGATTGCCTGTGAACGTGGGTTAGCGCATGCATAGTAACGTATAAACAAACAAAATGGATGCCGATGCTGCTTAAAATTTTATCATCTCATCATATTACAATGATTAAAACGGAAAAATAACAAATTTTAGGTGTATCCAGGCATATTTTGGTCCCTGTGGATTCACTATCTATATTGATTCAACTTATATTTCATGTTCGAATAATATCAAACGTTGATTTGTTTATCTTAATAAATATAAGAATCAATGAAAGTCACCGAGAATAAAACCTTTTCTTTTTTAGGTATTCGAATTTCATTCCATAACGCTTGGCATTGCTGAAATACAATTTCAGCTTTCAATGGATTTTTTTGCGGCGAAAAGGGGGGTGGGGGGTAATATTCTCAATAAATGTTTACATTATTTAAAAAATGCAATTTTGTCCTTTTTTTTTTTTTTTTAAGAACTTGCTAATTTTTTTTTCTAATAAAAGCACATACATTTAAATAGTTTTTCAAGTAAGTACCCTATCAATTGTTTTAATCATTATTTATTTATTTATTCCAGTAATAAAGGTTCTTTTTTTTTTTTGTCAGTATTGCATTATGAATATCTTTATTTAACTTATGAGAGCTCTTTCTAACACTGAAATATTGCCAAAAGTATCTGAGGCAATATACTTGAAATAAACAAAATCGTTTTCCAGGTGTGTTTTTTTTTTTTTTTTTTAATCAGTATTGAAATAAGCAAATTCTAAATTATTCACTATGTTCGAATAAATTTAGTTTAGTGAGTTAACTTTCTTGGCCATTATATTCTTAAGATATAAATATACAGAGGATAGATTTTAGATGTGCATTTAGTATATAATAAAATAACAGAAACTTACTTAACAAATGAAATTTGTTTAAAAGTACTTATTCTTATATTTTTTAAATATAATAATTCAGATTTAATTATTTTTGCATAATTTTGCTGTCTGTTTGATGTAGATAATAAAAAAAGTAGCATATTGTTTATATGGTCTCCCCAGTGCTCCATTCAATCTCCATTTAAAAATATGCGTAATAATCTCTTCAATGCCTGCTAGATATAGTTATGAAGTAGGAAATAAACCATATCATGACTCTCATGATATATTCTCAAACACGATTATTGCATACAGTGATTTTTTTTATTTTGTTTGTTTATCATGGGAGTGAAGTGCTTATACATGCATATATAATGACCAGGGGTGGGGAATTTCTAGAAAATCTTACCAGCAAGAAAAATTAAATGTACAGATGAAAATTGTTATGACAAAATTTACAAAACTGCAAAAATAGTTGATTACTATTACTACAAGGCATTTTCATAATTTTTTCTTCTATAAAATAAAAATATATATATTTTAAAAGTTAATATAGAATTGAACTTAGTACCATGTTTATATCGCAGTAATTTGGAAAGTTGAAAAATATAGCTACTAGTAAAAAAAAAAAAAAAAAAAAAAAAAAAAAAAAAAAAAAAAATTGGCCGTATCTCTATACTTTGCAGTTTTCAAAGACTACCTAAAAGTTCACTCGCCAGTGGCAAGTAATAGGATGTATTTCCCCACCCCTGATAAATGCGACATTATTAAGTTCAAAGTATTTTTGAGATTCTTCAACAGTGGTAGAATTGACATAAAAATGCTACTTGTCCCAAGGACCAGTAATAGGGGTCGATCCAGGCAAAATTTGGGGCCTATTTAGGGCCCCTTCACAAAAATCCATTTAATAAAACAGGCCCCTTCACAAAAATCAATTTAACAAAATAGGCCCCTTCACAAAATTCCTTTTAATAAAACAGGCCCCTTCACAAAATTCCTTTCCATAAAAACTTGCTACTACTATTTATTATTTTTATTTTGTTAGGTTTTAAAATGGATGATTTGTAAATAAAACCAGTTCACCTGAAAAAAAAAAAAAACTTTAGCATAAGGGTTTAAATAAGTTTTTGTTAATAAATGCTTAGTTTGAATTTGAGTTACTCGATTTCAACTTTCATTACAAAATGTTATTTTTCACAAAAATCTAATAAAATTCACAAAAATAACTTTTCCTTTTCACAAAATGGACCCCAAGAAAGAAAACCTGCATCGACTCCTGAGTAAGCATAAGAATTTACTGACCTGCAGTCATTATCACTGACCCGCTACATAAAAATCTATTAAGTCCCTTTAATGCTTTGAGTGCCCCTCCCCCCTCCCCCTTCTAGAATATAAACCAAACTTCCTTTGCAGTTATCCAAAATTTTCAGCGTAATAAAATGTAAAATTATAATTTGCTGAAAATTAAACAGTGTATAAAGAAAAACTATAAATTATTTATTAATTAAATATTTTATTTCAGATTAATTATTTTAACTGACTACGGTTTAATGGAATTTTTTTTAAAAAATTTAAATAAAATAAAATAATGTGATTTGTGCTTGGTTGCAGTTTTCTCAGGGATGGGAAAGTTACTGATCCTGCAGATCACTAAATTTTTCAAATTAGTTGGTCTGATTGAATTTTTTGTGGTCTCAGACCAGCAGACCACCAAGGATTTCAAATGCTGTTCAAGCTTGCTGTATCCAGTTATTTTTATTTATTTGTTTGTTTTCAGGGCAGCAAGTTGCTCATACAAGAGTTAGAATGATTGCCACATTTCCAAATTTCATATGATTTTGTATATTTCAATTTTTCATAATTATTAAAAAAAAAAAAATTATGGCCATTTTTTTTCTCATTCTGACCAAAAAATCAGAGTTCAAACTTTTCACGACTGCTCTTTCATCTTCACCTAACACTTCATTTATAATGGCTGTTTCATAATAATGGAAGCCATCAGCCCATCAGAAGAAAATAATTCTGTGAAAGCGGAAACTCTGATAATTGGGACTCTAGTGTATATTTCCTTTTAAAAAGGATCTTTAGAATATTTTTGTTGGTGGTCAGAGGGGGCTCATGACTCCCATGACCTCCCCCTTGGATCCGCCATTGTAGATTATGTATTACAAATTTTATGATTACATATTTTAAATTTTAAAATAAGTCGGTTATTAGAACATTAGTAAAATTCTCTTTGTAAACATAGTTTGCGGAAGAGGAGGGGGGTGCCAAAATCCATGTTTGCCCCTTGTGCAAAAAAGGCTAGTTTCGGCCCTGTGGAAACGTATAAGATTGGCAGGTGTTCTTATTCAGAAATTATGTAATCGAATGGCGTTAACAATTTTTTGATAAAGGCAATATATCTTTGAAAAAATACTGGCAAAGTTAGTGCTTTGAATCAAATTTCCGAAAGCGACAGCACAGGAAAGGGGAAAAACCTGCAGTCACGTGACAAGAATATCTTATATTTCGATAAGGAAGTTATTTATCAAAAATGTACCATGTCATTCGATTCCAAATCCCTTCAATAGTCATGCCAGTCAATTTTATGCCTTTACAGTTAAAAACGAGTCAGAAAGTTTCTCGTTGTTGAGCTGTCAATTTGAGAACCACATTGAGGTATATTTCCAGAGATTCCTTTGACAGGAGTTCATTATCGGCATTAATATTTTTTAACAAAACATATTGCCTGCCCTACACATCCTGAGAAGAATTAAGTCCAGTTCCGGTCCGGCTCGAATATATAGGGAAAAATGCAAATCTGATCTCGTCGCGGCACGAGCCTGCTGAAAGAATTAAGCCAGGACTCAGACACCATGTCCGATGCCGATCTCTACACTCGACATGTTACATTTCTGTATTGATGTTGTCAAAGTAGTATTGGCTCATGACGCACATTTAGACTTATTCCCATGAAAATCATATTAATTGAAAATGGCTCATATTTTATCGGCAGTGTTCATATTTATATATCCAGCCCAGCTCGACTATGTAGAGAAAAATACAAATCTGATCTCAGTGCGGCACGAGTCTGCTGAAAGAATTAAGCCAGGACTCAAGACACCATGTAACTGTTGCCGATCTCTATACTCGACATGTTATATTTCTGTATTGATGTTGTCAAAGTAGTATTGACGCATAACGCAGATTTAGACTTATTCCCGTGAAAGTCATTAATTGAAAATGGCCCGCTTAATTTTTTTATCAGCCAGGCAAGCCGTTCAATTTTTTTTCCGGCCCGGCTCGTTTGAAAGCTTGCCTTGATTTTGCCAGGCCTGGTACACGCCTCAGGCAAACCTCTGATGCAAAGGATATAATTTATATCCTTTGCATCAGGGGGGGGGGGGGTAATAAAATTTACACAACAGAACCTTGTATCAATTTACAAAATTATCGTTAGAAAATTAAATTGTTTTTGTTATTATTCCCTTTTTTTGGGGGGGGGGGTGTTGAAAAGGGACTAAATTGCTTCTTAATATTTATCAGAATAAAATCCTCTCTAAAATGCAGTAGAATATTTTCATACCAGAATAAAATATACATTTTTCAAGAAATTCTTTGACTCAGCTATCAATAAACAAATTGATTCAAAGTTATTGTTTAACTAAATTAAGATGGGTGAGCATTCATATAGTCAGTCACTATTTCTTTATTCCATAATTTTATAGGAATTTGATTCATCAATGTTAGGGATAACAATAATATTAAGATTTTTTTTTTTTTTTTTTAACGTGAATAATCCAAAGTAATATTCAATAAAGTTTAATCACTCATTGAAAAATTATATATACAGAAGAATAACAGTAATACTTATAAAATTTTAAATGCTTATTGTTTATAGCCTAATTTTTTTTTTTTTTAAATAGAGAATCCCAACCGAAATAATACACACAGATGCTGCAATGTGTTTGAATTTTATGTTGGGTAACAAACTGTGTTTGGAAATAATAATAAGTACATAAAAAGATCGGGAAAATATCTATAATAACTCTAAACTGGGGATATCGTAATCATTAAACAACTTGCGATGAAATTATCAAAAAGCAAATAAAAATGTATAATTACTTACTTTAAACCATATGTCTGTACATCGACGACCAACAAGCAAAATCAATAACACATAACTCTTGTTTACATTTCTGACACTACGTACCCTCTTTTCGACCAATCAGAACGCTTGTTACAAATTCGTTGGGTTAACACTCGGGTCGGCTAATCCGAGGTTGGTGAATACGAAATTTTTTAACCCAGAGTTAACGCCGGGTTAACTCTGACCCGGGAGTTCCATGATCCGAGGTTTAAACCAGTTTCGGTGAATACGGGCGTTAGTGTTTAACACTCCCAAGCAAGCTTACCCTGAAGGAATGAAAGGATGAGTTAACCTTGCCCAGCCAAGAGTCGAACTCTTGACCTGCAGCGTGACAATCAAATGCTCTGACCACTGCACATCTGGGCTTGAAGGTTTTTTTAAAGGACCTGATTTTTCTTAAACAGATCTCTGTAATGATTTAATTTTTACCATTTAAAGAAATTCCCTTCCCCTTAACAAGACTGCAGCTGACACCACTGATACAGCAAGATTTACATTTTGGTTTAAAGTTCACGAGTCAGCCAGTTTTTCTAATCATAAAACTCCGAGTCTGTTGACAATAAAATGAGACTCAGTAAAGAGGAGCATTAGTATATGTTTGTGATACTAACCTTAAGTAAACCTCAAATTACAGTAGAGTCGCTATTATCCAAGTCCCGCTTAACCGAGTCAAAAAAAATATATATATAGTAATACCTTTCTCTTATTTTGACTAGGAAATTAGAATTTTACGACTTCTTTCACCTTCATCTTACACTTCATTGACAATGACAGTTTCTTACCCTAAATGTTAAACTCAACCAGTGGTGTCCTCGTTGATTATCTCTCTTTCTATTTAACAATGTAGGGAGTACAGGGGAGCGTCAGTACTAAACAAGTGGGTTTGTATTGAGTAATTGTTTGAATTCCAAGGTCACGCAGAGTAGTCTCATATGGAAAGGGGAGTAAGAAGAAATGTTGGTGTAAGAAGGGTCCCTTATCTTTCCCACAATTAAAGAAGTAGGGGGGGGGGAGGAAGGGGCATGCATTCTTTCAAGAAATTATCTATTTCAAGGTTATTTATCTATTCCAGATAGAAAAAAGTGTTATCCTTCTACCAAAACTGGTTTCAGATCTGAGCATGCACGTGTGAGTGGAAAAAAGAGATACACGTGTCCTTCAAGGCTCCTCTTTGCAACAGACAGTTGGTCGCACTGCCATATTTTGTTTATGTTGAAATTCGTGCATAGTAGAAAGTATTTTTTACTGAAAAATGAATACAAAAAACGGAAAAGAAACGTTTCGATAGAAACAAAAAACAGCAAGAACCTACAATATTGATGACAGTAAAAAAAAAATGGTGTAATATTGCAGCAAAAAAAAAAAAAAAAAAAAAAAAACATTTATCATCCCACAAACAAGAAAATATCAACGACTTTTTCAAAAAGACAATTTCATTACCTGTTTTTATTCTCCAAGCATTTGCAATGTACATCACAATGATTGTAAGTATGCTATAAAAATTAATAAATTGTGTGTAAATTTATACTTTTTCTCTTAAATTAATGACCATTTATGTAAGTCCCGTTCAACCGAGTTTTTCGCTTATCTGAGGTGAACTTAGTCCACATTAATTCGTGAACTTGATCCACATTAACTTGAATAACCGATACTCTACTGTACTATGATTTTCTATCTTTAACTCCATTTTGTCTGAATTGACATTTTTAATGAAACAATCACGAAAAAAAAAATTAGTGGTAAAAGCGCTCATAAGAAGACATTTTCTTGTTTTTTCATGTTTCGTCATTTCATGATAACAAAAAAAAGTAGTTCTTGTTGTCAGAACAATTTGAAATTTTTATCGTTCATAAATATAACGTTTTTGCAACCCTTGTAAAAATTTCATAAAAAATGATTAAAAATTTTAGCAAAAGGGTTTAAAAAAGTTATTCCTTATAAATGAAGAATTATAGTTACATAATTTCACCGTACATTACAAAATGTTTCTTTTTTTAATTAAAATATAAAAAAATTTCACAACCTGTATTTGTGCAATGCTTGAAGATATAAATTATTATATAAAATTCATGTCTGCTGACTGTGTAAAAAATCAGTTAAAAAATAGAAAACCACAACTTATGTTCAGGTGTAAAAGAGATCGAAATAACTGCAATGGCAAAGTCACTAAAAATACGTTTCTTGTTGCCAAAAGTCTATGTATAATTTTCATTGTTATTTTCCTGTTTCATTTTTTTTCTTCTGATGGATGGAATACAGTAGACTCTCTGAAATCCACACAACTTGAAACTAGATATTGTACGGATTTTAGAATTTTGTAAATTTCTGGTCATTGTTTTGTTTACATTTTTTAAAGAAAAATTTGAATGATATTAAGCATTAGAAATTATAATAAATGCTTACAATAAAGTGAAATATTAAAATAATTAAGTAAAGTAATAAACTAAAATGATAAAAAATAAGATAATTTAAAAATTATGATTAAATTATTGAAAATAAGGGTCAAGTAAATAATTAATAATGTATAATTAAATATGCATAATAAATATGAGATACATATTCCTTGAATTATTCAATGAAACTTTCCTCATAAAGGTACCCTATTAATTGCCGTAAAAATCATAAAGTAAGTAAGTTTTGTTTCAGGTTTAGTCAGTCTTCCAAAAAAAAACTTGATTAATACATAAATATATTTGATAAAAGGAATGTGATTACCAGTGATATCAGCATATCTTGATTTTTACCACTTTTTTATTATAAAATACCTACGAAATGATATAAAAATAAAAAATTCTATAATTTTACCGCTATAGCTGAACTGAACGTTTCATTGTTTAAATCTGTGATGAAGTGCAGATTTTAGGGAGTCGACTGTAATTGAATAATATGAAAACCAATAAAAAGCACAATTTCTTAAACGATAAAGATTGCAGTTTCTTATTCATTTTAATATGCTTACTTAGAATATTAGTTTACTGGTACTCCTTATTGTGACAAAATGAACATGGCTTAATATCTAGAAAATGGCATGGAGCAACCTGAAAAGGGAGATAAGTTGCATTAAGTTAAAAGTAATTAGAATATTGACTGTAAATAAATAACAGGATGCCGATTTTTTTGTCAAAGCTGGATTTAATTTTATTTTATTACCAGAAATACACCAACAATTGTTTTTTTAAACAAAGGTAAACATTTTTCTTAATCCTTTCCGACGCAGTGTGCCCGGGTCAGGATAGTACCTAATTTTAATTACAAATTTACAAACGGCACCAAGAATATTTTAATAAAATTTTGCATTAACAATGACAGTATAAGGTAACAAGTTTTTAATTTCTAAAAAAGTCGTATGTAAATTCCGTAGTCAGTCGATAATTTCATCATTTCACAACAAAATTTGACTGTGCCGAAAAGGGTTAATCCTTTGTAATATGCAAATTTTGGCGCTTAATTTTGAATTAACTGCTATCACTGTTTATTGACTGCTCCTCCATAGTCAAATTTGGCAAAAGATGTTAGCTTTCTCCAAAATCTCAACTCTTATTGATCACAGTATATTTTTTTCTTACAAATGGTCAATATAATTTTATCCTTTCGCATCTTTTGACACATACAGAGAAAAAAAAAAGAATTAAACTGATAATCACTTTTAGTTTGCTGTTGCTTTATAAAATAGAAAGTTTTAACTATAAAGCTTTAAAAAATGAAATGATTTGTATATTACTCAATGCGATTCTGTTTATGTTACGAAGACATTTTTTATTATATCCTTTTAACTTAATTATGACTGTATCCTGGGACTGATGTTATTTCCATCAAAATACTCTCCGCAAAATTTTTATCTCTAACAGGGAAATATGAGTAAACACCGATGTAAAGTTTTTGTGACCCCCTTGAATATATTTGAAATACTGAGACTCTTCTATTTGGAAAAGGATGACTTGAATGGGACAAAATCAAGTCGTCTGTGGCAGATGTGTGATTAGTTTTGACATTTCTAGGAAACTCATTCATAGTTTTAAAATAAAAATTTAATACTCAACCTTTCTCTAAGAAAAACACAAAAAGTTTATTCGATAAATTAAAAAGAAAATATGCACCTGATTTTAATTACATGAAATTTTTATTCGCATTGCTAACAAGGCATAAAACTAAGAGAGTGAAAACTTCTGTGTTTGTTACTTTAGCACTCTGTTGGGTTTTACGCCTTGTTAGCAATATGAATAAAAATTCATGTAATTAAATTCTGGTTTACTATTTCTCGGGCTTATTTCATGCTTTCAATTATCATATGAAGAATATACGGTTAGCAACTAAAGATATTAAAAGTTAAAGTGAAAATATAAAGTAGTATGCTAATGAGTATTAATACAAGACACGAAAGCAATGAGAAAATAAATGCATTATTTTTAAATGAAAAATAAACTGCTTTCTGTTTTGCTATTTTTCATCAATTACCTTTTCGGTTTTAGTAAAACTTAATTAAAATAATTCAACTCCTGCAATGGGGGGGGGGGTGATTCATCATTCAGTTCCATGAAATGTTCATTCTTTAAGTTAAATATTATAGCACACTTGTCTTTTATAAATATAAGGTAAGTAATACCTGTGCACTATACTCTTTTGTTATCACTGGTTACACTAAATTGAGCAAATTGATATTTTAAAGTATTATTTCATAGAAAAATGGACTTATTTGTGATGTTTATATGATTCCTGTTTAAATGTTTTTAGTGTCATTTTCCTTTTCATATCCATTTTAATTAAATATAGAATATTAGAATAGTGTTGCGAAAGGGATTATCTATGCTCATGTCGTTATTTTAATCCTGACCTCGAAATATGAGGGAATTTTAACAGAAGCTATTTCAGACTGAACTGTTTCTTGTAGCGCTTGAAAGTCATTATATTAAATTAGCTATTCCGAATTTACTTCTGCACTTTCATAGTGAATTCTTCAATCTTGCTCTTAAACAGGTATTTTTATTTCTTATTCTAAATGCATATTTTATATGCAACGCCATTATTATAAATATTGTTGTTTTCATACATTTTATTTAACAAACAGAAGGGTTTTTTGGTTGATTTGTTTTTTAATAAAATGTGCTATTTGTGGGATTTTTCTCTCCCATTTGATGTTTTATTGTAACTTTTATACTCTCTACAAACTCTATTTTTAGATGCTCTAGTATAACTTGATTTAATGATACTCTTCACACATTTCATCATCCAATTTGCATGGACTGATCTAAGAATGTATTTTCGAATAACCTGTATATTGAAATTGCTGAAGAAAATCTGTTTTGTTTTCCCTATTATCAATTATATAGGTCTTTAAACAGGGTAAAAATATTAATAAATTATTAAATTATTACCATGCAATATAGCTTGAAATAATATTGCAAAATCTTTTCCTAATAATGAATTTATTAGATTGAAAAAATTAATAAATCTGGATGAATTCCGACTAAACATATTTGTATATTGCCATTTGCCTTGCCACCAAAATAATTTAATTTTGCCTGATTGCTTTTAAAATGCATCATTGTTTTCATTGAGGATATAAAATTATAGAATTCTAGGCTTAAATTTCCTTTATTTTTTATTTATAAATAAATAAAAAATAATAATATTTAATAGCATTTATAAATGCCATTAAAAATGCTTTATTTAAAACATTTGCTTTATTTTTTATTTATAATATTTATTTATAACTTATAATTTTATTATTTGGTATTTTCTTTTGATAAATTATTTGTTGTATGATGGTAGCTATTAATTCTACTCGTTGTACTTTTATTTATAGTTTAATCATTATACAATTATGAAATGCATCTGATGCTCCTTTAGTTCTCCGAGTATCAGATAATTAGGTTTCTATTGCAGTTTTTAGTACTATGATAGAAATTTTACTTCAATTCAGTGTAATACATTGATTTTAATTTTTCATGATAAATTTCTTTTTTCTTATATTGTCTTTAAAAGAATCATAAAAAGTGATTAACTTATTTCTATTTATTGCAGATGAATAAAGCCATAAAGTTAGATATACATCAGGTCACTTAAAAAATATCTGCAAAGTCCGAAATATGCAACAAAATAATTCTTTAAAAGATACTTTTGGTAAAACAGCTTCTAGCTCACAGCAGGGAAAATCTTTTGAGTGTGAGATATGTAACAAGAGTTTCTCTCAAAAGATTCATTTAAGCACACACCTGTTAATTCACACTGGTGAGAAACCTTTTCTGTGTGAAATATGCAACAAGAGTTTCTCTCAAAAGAGTCATTTAAGCAGACACCTGTTAATTCATACCGGTGAGAAATCTTTTGTATGTGAAATATGCATCAAGAAATTCTCACGAAATAGTGGTTTAAGCAGGCATCTGTTAATTCATACTGGAGAGAAACCTTTTCTATGTGAAATATGCAACAAGAAATTCTCTCAAAAGAGCTATTTAAGTCAGCATCTGGTAATTCACTCTGGTGAGAAACTTTTTGTGTGTGAAATATGCAACAAGAAATTCTCTGGAAAGAGCTGTTTAAGTAAACATCTGTTAATTCACTCTGGTGAGAAACGTTTTGTGTGCGAAATATGCAACAAGAAATTCTCTTATAGCAGTACTCTCAGTAGCCATCTCTTAATTCATACTGGTGAGAAACCTTTCCTGTGTGAAATATGCAACAAGAAATTCACTCAAAAGAGTGAATTACGCTACCATCTTTTAATTCATACTGGTGAGAAACCTTTTGTGTGTGAGATATGCAACAGGAAATTCTCTCAAAAGGGCTGTTTAAGTAGGCATATGTTAATTCATACTGGTGAGAAACCTTTCATGTGTGAGATATGCTACCAGAAATTCTCTCGAAAGAGCTGTTTAAGTGGGCATATGTTAATTCATACTGGTGAAAAACCTTTCCTGTGTGAGATATGCAACAAGAAATTCTCTCGAAAGGACTATTTAAGTAAGCATCTGTTAAGTCACACTGGTGAGAAGTGTTTTGTGTGTGAAATATGCAACAAGAAATTCAAACAAAAGAGTGATTTACGCAAACATCTTTTAATTCATACTGGTGAGAAACCTTTTTAGTGTGAGATGTGCAACAAGAAATTCACGCAAAAAGGTGATTTACGCAAACATGTCTTAATTCATACTGGAGAGAAACCTTTTGTGTGTGAGATGTGCAACAAGAAATTCTCACGAAAGAGCTGTTTAAGTAAGCATAAGTTAATTCACACTGGTGAGAAAACTTTCCTGTGTGAAATATGCAACATTAAATTCACTCAAAAGAGTGATTTAAGTAGCCATCTTTTAATTCATACTGGAGAGAAACCTTTTGTATGTTAAATGTGCAACAAGAAATTCTCTTTGAAGCAAAATTTAACCAGGCATGTGTTAATTCATACTGGAGGGAAATCGTTTGTGTGAGACGTACAAGAAACAGTTTTGTAAAAGAGTAGATCCAATTTTTCATTCCTATAATTTGATATTTGCTAATTATTAATTTTGATACTATTTTTTTATGAGAATCGTAGGTAATTAAAAATTAACTGTAAATTATTTCGATTCCAGATTACTTTAGTTTCCTCGGCTGTGTTTTAATACACATGTACGTAACATTTCACAGTTCTGGCTTCCAAACTGTGGATTTGTATAAAATTATTGGCAGACAAACTAATTTTCATTTTCATATATTTATTTCATATATTTTTTCTAGGGGGCTCTGCCCCCTGCAAGCTGCGTTTGCCAACCCCCCGTTCAGACACTGCAGAATCTAAAAACACGCTAATTGACCGGTTTTAAAAATAATAAAGAAGATTCATTTATATAGAAAAAAGCTCCCCAAATCTCCCTGTAAACGGGTTTCCCTTTGATTGCAAAAACTTAATGCCGAATCAGTTGCTGTTAAGACATCCAATGGTTGTTTTCGTGTTTGATTAAAGAGGATGAGTTAAACATTTTAAAAGAAGCTAAAATAAAATGAATTAAGTGTACAGAGTCTTTGTCTCTCGGTATTTTAAAACAATTTCTATAACAATAGCCTAAGTCATGTGACTATCATCAACAGTTCCAGGCGGACTACTTCGCTTTTTATACTCTAGGTGCCATTTTGGTACTTTAATGTTAAGCAGGCACAGGTAATAAGTCGCCAAATATTATTCTATCGCCATCATTTCATCTATATTATAATAGTCCAAGTCACGTAACAGCCATAAATAAATACAGTCTGATCCCTTCGCTTTTCATATGAAAATTTGACTCAGATATCATATACAGCCCTATATTATCGCGATTTTTTCCCGTGCCAATTTGGGGAAAATATCAACAGCATAAACAAGAACATCCGGCTTACCATATCAAGCAAAATAACGATACTTCGGCGCCAGTTAAGTACCAGTTGCGTATATGACATTTGCGTCAGAAAAAAAAATCGCGCCAATATGAGGCCGTATATGACATCTGTGTCGAAAGTTTCCCATTTTGATTAAAAAATCAAATTTTTTTTCTAATAAAACTACATAAAATTTGCCATAGTTGCAAAGAATTCTCGATACTGTTACGCTAGCCGGGTGCAAATTTCGCCAATAGCTTTTTTTCAACTCGCCAGTTAGCATTTTTTTTATTTTTCGAGTGGTAAATTAAAACATTGCTTTGAAGTTGAAATTAAATGTCATGGTTTATTGCATTATTTTATATTTGAACAGATGTCATATACGTACCGGGTTCGGGGTGATTTTTTTTACGAAAATGTGGCGAAAACCTCTTTTTCGAATACCAATGCATATTTATTTTTCGTACTACTTAGTTATCCCGTCGACCAAAAATCGGCACAGATGTCCTATACGCGCATATATTGACGCAATTTGTTTCTGACGCCAATGTCATTTACGCAACGGATACTTAACTGGAGCCAAAGTGTCGTTATTTTGCTTGATATGGTAACGGGGGCGTTTTTGTTTATGCTGTAGATGTTTTCGCCAAATTATCGTCGGAAACAAATCGCGCCAATATAAAATATGATATCTGTGCCCAATAATCTATCACCAAACTATAAGATTAAATGCCAATAATGGTTGATCGTAAATGTCACATTCGCTTCACTTTAAGCAAGTTACACGTGTTTATGTCATCAAGGGATTTTTATTTCGACGTTTTATTTGCATATTTATTAATGTTATACTATTTTATTTGTTCTTTCGTTATTTAAAATATAAATTATGTTAATTTGTATAATTTGGCGTGTGGTTTGGCGATTTATATAATTTGGCGAAATTGGTCGACGGAATAACTAAGTAGTACCGCATTTTTTAATTATTTTATACTATTTTTAAAAGAAAATAACCAAAAAAATAATTAATAACTATGGAACAAAACAATTTATATAATTTAAAAAAAGAAAATAAAAGTAAATAAACATTTATTATTAAATAAACAACAATAGCCGGGTTACCATGTAAATAAAAATAATGCCATTTTGGCACCAATTAGGTACCTCGGTGCGTATATGACATCTGTGCCTAATATTTTTCTTTTCGTTTTGTTTAAAAAAAAAAGAAAAGAAAGAAGTGAAAACAATCAATTTTAAATGTTTCAGATTTAAATGAAAGTTTTGTATTTTAAATAAAATGAATGAAAGGATTATATTTTAAATGAAATTAATGAAATACAAAAAAATGCGACGGAAAAAATGTTTTGCGATTTATCACCTGCGTCCCGCTAACATAAAAATACCGAGTTCTTGATTTCTTTATCAGAGTTTTTCGATTTGGCGAAAGATTGTTCAACTAATTTGACTTATGAATAAACGTAACATGATACATTTCTTAGCATACATTTAACGGAGGCCAAATTTGTCGCCAAATTAGTTTAAAATAATAATCTTTTCTAAAGTATGAAAAAAAAATATCTTATGATCAAAATTTGAGTTGCCATCACAAGAGAAATGTATTTAAAATTTAAAAAAAAAATTTATATCTCGAAAACTATGTCGAATTAAAAAAGTTAGTAGTAGTTTTTTTTTTTTTTTTTTTTTTTTTTTTTTGCCTTGCACATATACAGATAATGTATAAACTGAAATTCATTTTCGCCCTGAGCAGTCGAAATTTAAATAAAGTTATTGGACAACAGAATTTGTAAAACACATTTTATTAACGAAACTAGAGGAATGTACTAAATCAGCTATTTATACATCATAAAGCAATTTTTTTTGCTTTTTTGGAAACATAATTCTGAAAAATTTATTGAATTGGCCAAATGGTTTTCAATCGAAACAAGAGTGAGAACAGAGAGACGTTCAGCCAGCATAGTTGGTCTTAGATAAATCTTTATAAGTTTTAAATTTGAAAAAGTGCGTTATGCTGAAGCAACGGTTACCGGAATAGTGAATAAAATAATAAATGCAATGCCAAATATTCGGCATAACTTTCTGAAATCTATGGTTAAACAAATATTTCAAGGTTTCCAATGGAGAATTTACACCACTCGGAACTGTGTGACATGAACTTTTCTCTGAATAATTCTAAAGAATTTATATTATCCATTAAAATTTGTATGTCATTGCACTTTTTTAATAAAACAGCATCAGAGGTATTATGGATTTGCGTTACGTCAAAAAGAAAACCAAATGTTGAATTAAATGTTTTCATCTGATAAAAACTCTGCGTTGTCAACATTGTGGCCTGATCCAAGGGGACATTAAAAAACAGTATTTGAAATTTCTTTTCCTAATCATGAGTTTGTTCATCATCAGCTTCATAAGAAAATTGTTTTTTAACCTTTTTCTGCAAAGTGGTGATACATGTGGAAAATACATTTCTCCAGCATTCAACTCTAGATCTTCAGCTACTTCTCTTGCTGAAGTTTGCGCATTTCAAAGTCTATTTTCTTTATAGTCTTTTTAAAAATTGAAAGATATTTGTTATTAATTGCAAGGCAGGGTCCATTTTCATCACAGAACGTTGTATTACTTTACTACCCTCATAGCATGCATGGTCACAGTGACGTCATTGTGACGTCACTGTGGTCACGTCACAACTGTGACCAAAATGCCACCACTTAGCGACGTCACATTGTGACTGATATGTGAACTTCTTAGAAAACTTTTAAAAATTACAAAAATTCTTCAAAACATGTTATTTACCGTAAAAAATATTTTTCTGGCAATTTAAAAAAATTGTGACGTCATTGTTATGACACTACATGTAACGTACGTCTCATTATGTGACAAAAAACCCTACCATATTGTAAACTCACAGTGTGACAAAACATATGTTAAGATTAAAACTTCCCACTTTAAACAATAAAAATAATTCAGTGTTTGTTCCCGGCTAATATTCCACAACAAAATTAAAAACTTCATCAAAAAATGTACATAAATAAAACACAAATATAATAGACATGTAATCGAACTACTCGCTTAGACTATTAAAACTATTTGAATTAAAAAAACTGTTGTAAATAGTAAAATATTTGGTCTATTTTTTCGACTATTAGCTCTTGGAATGTTGCTAATATGAAAGTATCGCTATTGAATTTTAAAACTTTATTTGAATACATAATTGATATTTTTCTTATAGAAATGTTTTTGGGGGGTTATTAGTGGTCAATATAGAAAAATGTATTAACTATAGAGATTTCAATAATAAGAAAATGTTTTTATCCTGTATTCTATAATCCGGGAAATTGGTTTGTTATCTATAAATTATTCTTATCAGCGGAAATGGCAGAAATTAATATACAGGTGGAGAAAGCAAAGATTTGTTTGTGTGTGGGCATGGGAAGGAACGGAGTTTTGTAATAAAGCAATGCTTTATTATATAAATAAAAACACTTGCATATTTTCAGTAATACATTTTTCTGCTAGTGTTTAGTTATTTTTAGTAGTAATTCTTAAAAAATAAATTTGGCTACTTGTGTCACACTTTTTAAATAAATTTAACTTTTTCCGAATATAAAATAAAATATACAAAATATATGCAAAACACGTGGCGTAATTAATTATTCATATTTATATATATTTTTTTCGTTTCTGGAAATTTATTTTGAAAAATACTGTTATCTTACAAGATGTTTTATTCTACAGGAAATTAAAATAGAAAAAAAATGACAATTGCCTGATCCACCCCCACTCCCCCACTAAAAACATTATTTCTCCAGTTATTATTATTTTTTTTATGTTGCATTTACTACCTATAATATAAACTTCAATTTTCTATTTTCAAAAGACCTTGCACTATTGCATATTAAAATGAATTTTAAATACTCTAAAAATTTGAACATTCTTTAATTTGTTACACTCCCAATATTAGTTTAATTATTGTCATATTCGACAGTAGCTTTACAAAACTTAAAACTTGAACTATTTTGAAACACATAAAAAAAAAGTTAAATGCATCAAAAAATTCTAGAAACGAGAAATTTTAATTGTAAGTATACTTTATGTCATATAAATGTATAAGAACGGAAAAGCCATCTGTTCTTGCCTTGATAAAAAAAAAAAAAAAAAAAAAAGCGCTAAAAACCGCAGACCAGACGATAAAAACTAGTAAAAACAACATATTGCTTTTAATCTTTGGAACAGGCGGAAGGAGTTATTTGCTGGACAGTAGGTAGCGTTATGAACATGCAGTCTGTCAGATATAAACATTTAACCTAAAAAATTCATAGGAATAATCATTCCAAGATAATACTTTAGACAAAAATATCCGTCCGAGATATTTACACTAGCTTTGGTGTGGTTTAAACGATTCCCATCACTGCTATTGTATTTATTAAGGACATATTTTCTACTTCAAAAATTTGTTCTGCCTAAAACATGGATTACATCGGAATAAAGAACGGCGTTAAGGAAAAAAAAGGTATGAAGAAATATTTTATTCCAGAGTTTGCTTTTCTTTAAATTATAATGATTTTAGTATTTTCTTATAAACATTTCATTAACCTAATAAAGTTTAGTAGATTTATTATTTAATTTATTGAAATAAATAACTGTATATCAACAATTTTAATCAGATGATCAAAATCAGTTATATAAATTTATTTTAATCAGATTTGTTTTCTTTTAAAATATTATAGGTTAAAATCACATATTTTCTCAAACTTTAAAATAACGTATAAAAGTATTATAAACAAAGTTTAACATAATTAGCAAATATTTAAATGTATTTAATGTACTAAATAAAAAGGCCTTTTTATAGAATACAATTTTTTGATGGTCTGAAACAATTTGCGTTGCACATTTTTATTTAAAAATTAATATCTGTTCAGAAGAAAAGAAGATAGTTTATTCTATTTAGAAGAAATAAGAATTTTTTTACATAATGGAGAAGTACTATTTAAAGGATATCATGCATATGTAGTATTAAGCGGGAAAAATCAGTGTCAATGAGTATTATTCGATGTGAGAAAAGTTATAAAAATTTATAAAGAGATATCCTTAGTTGGTAAGAACTTTTCAGTTAAACATTATGAACGAAAAGTTTTCAACGTAAACCGGTGTCTCAATTTGTTGACAAATATAGAAATTATGCAACCCAGTGAGAATTTAAATATGGTTTTATTGAAATATTTTAATTATTAAAAACATATCCATGTACTTGAATGAAGGAAGCTAAAATGTAAAATATATTTCATTATTTTTTTTTTCTGGATACTTTTAATATTTTACTTCTTGAATGATTTTATACGCATAAACTTCAAAATAGCTATACTATACACTTTATTAGAAAACAGACTGATTAACCCATATTGAAGCACACCGATTAAATATTTTTGAAAAATTTTAAAACTTCAATTACATCATTAATATTGTGTAAGTAAGTAGATACTAGCAAAATTTTGAAAAAAAAAGTTTTTAATTTTTTAAGTAACTAGTTGTCCTATAAACAGGACATATTAGTAGGACACATAGTAAGGACATATAAAATGCATACATAAACTAATTTTATGAGCAAATATTTTATTTTACTTTAAAAAACTGTTTCTGTTGTACAAAAATACTCTATGATTTCTCCAATAAAAAGATAATAATAACGGTAAAATTCTAGATTATAAGATCACAATTCTTAAAGAATTTTTTAAATAGATTTTTTTCAATTAAATTTTAATTGGTTACTTGTTTTTTTTTTTTTTTTTTTTTTTTTTGTTTATATGTTATACTTTTATGTATTTTAAAGACGTCATAACAAAATGCATCCAAAGAATCCTTACCAATTTTATTTAAAAAAATGTTTTATTAGCTGTCCTATTTATAGGACAGCGGTACAATGTGGGTTAAAGGGGGCTTGTTATTTATAATTATTTAATCCTGTAAATAAAATAATAATAGTAATAATGAACCAATGTGTGTTTTTATTTTGTGCTTATGGTTTGAATTTTTATACTTTATTCACATAAAAATAGCTAACTATTTTATATTATTTTCATTATTTTTTATTTTACTGTGTCATGTAAAAGTTAAAAGTAAATATGGTTACCTGCATTTGTAACAGATTGTATATATAAAATTTTCACCACACGTTATTCTAAAACCTTTATAGTAAATTAAAAACTTCATAAAAAATTGTACATAAATAAAACAAATTTAATAAACATGTAATCGAACAGCTCGCTTAAACTACTAAAGCTATTAGAATTTATAAAAAAAAAAAAAAAAAAAAAAAAAAAAAAAAAAAATCTGCTGTAGGTAGCAAAATCTTTGGCGATTTCTTCGACTATAAACTCTTGGAATGTTGCTAATATGAAAGTATCGCTATTGAATTTCAAAACTTTATTTGAATAAATAATTGATATTTTTCATATAAATATGCTTTTTGGTGTTTTTAGTCAAATGTATTAAAAAGAGGTGCTAGTTCAGTAAAAACAGAGCATGATGACAGAGCTTCAAGAGTAAATGTAATATTAGTAATGTGTTAAGTAATGCTATAAGAAAAAAGTATATAATTTGTTAATATGATAAATAAAGTGACATTAATTTTTAAGGATTTTATGAATTACAAATTGAAAAATACAATTAAATAACGATATGATTTAACAATATCTTGTATTTTCTAAAGAAATAAAGTTCTATATTTTTTGCAAGGTCTTGGGCACACTGATTTAGAAATACTGTGGTATGGGGAAGTTTTTTACAAGAAATCTCCGATTGCAACTAAAGGAGAATTTCATTTAAAAAAAAAAGGATGTATTTCGCCCATTTTAAAAAGAGCAGGGTGCTGCAACTTTAAAAAATGGGCTAGATGGAACAGTAAGTAATTTCAGAATTAATAAAAACAGCAAATAAATATAATTTAGTTAGTGGCACAAATAACAAAACAAGCAAATATGGTTTGCAGCTCATCTTGCATTTGTACAAAGGAATATTACTATTAATCTCCGACGCTTTGGACAGAAGTGAAGATGACATTTAATGGAATGACGGAGATTCTTCATACACCGATTCATATTACAATAGTGGTACTGATACCTTCAGTGAAAGTGATTTATTATGAGAATTTTTTGTCAAAATTTTAACAAAGATTATTTGTAAATTTTACGTCTATAAAAATATTACCATAAAAAGAAAAATGGTATTTAATAAACAGCACATAGATTGGAAACATTTGATAAGTTACTAATTTTATTATAATGTGTTTTTTTTTTATATACCAGTAATGTTTTAGCATTAGAGTGTACAATATTGTGTAGTAGATTTCCCCGCATAATAGTCGCACTTAGACTTTCACAATGAAAAATTGGCAAAAAAAGTGCGACTATTACGCGAGTAAAGACTGTAGTTGTTGAGCAGATATCATTCTTTACTTTTTCTTTAGCTCCAATTTGCTGTAAATTTATTATTGCAAAAGCAGAATGAGAAAATATTACCTAATTATTCTTTTACTCTCAAAAATTTTTTATACTTGCTATGATGTTTATAGAAAAGAAAGAATAGATTGGTTAAAGGTGAATTTCGTAAAAGGATCGCGAAAAAATGTAAATTTCGTCAAAAGATCATGGAAAAAAGCGAATTTCATCTAAGAATAGCAAATTTTGTCAGAATTTTGTAGAAAAAACGCGAATTTCGTCAATGGGCCGCATAAAAGTCGAAAATTTTAAAGTAAATCGCGCAAATAAGGCGAATTTTGTCAAACGATCGCGAAAAAAATTTTTAATTTCTTCAAAAGGTAGTTGAAAAAAACGCGAATTTAATCTAAGAATCGCAATTTCGTCAAGAGATTGAAAAAAAAACGTGAATTTCGTCAAAGGATCGCGAAAAATGCAAATTTCGTCAAAAGATCGTGGAAAAAAGCGAATTTCACCTAAAAATAGCAAATTTTGTCAAAATATTGTAGAAAAAACGTGAATTTCATCAATGGACCGCATAAAAGGCAAAATTTTGTAAATAAATCGCGCAAAAAGGCGAATTTTGTCAAACGATCGCGAAAAAAATCTAAATTTCTTCAAATGGTCGTGGACAAAAACGTGAATTTCATCTAAGAATCACAATTTCGTCAAGAGATTGAAGAAAAACGTTAAGTTCGTCAAAGAATAGTGAAAAAAAGCGAATTTTGTCAAAGCATAGCGAAAAAAAGCGAATTTCGTCAAATGATATTGAAAAAACATGAAATTTTGTCAATAAATCGTACAAATAAGGTGAATTTCACCGAAGGATTTCGAAAAAAAACGTAAATTTCGACAAAGTATCGTGAAAAAAACATTCTGAAAATTTTCTGTGAACTTCAGAATTTTCTTTTACTCATAATCACTCCTGCCTCCATTGTCATGGTTCATTGATTGAACTCGAATAGCGATTTCATTTTTCAATAAATGTATTGCATCTTAACGCTGTCACAACATTGTCATTGTAGTCACATATTCGTCACAAAAATAATGACAAAATCGTCACAAATTACACAATTTTCACAAAATTTCCAAAATGTGACTTCACAACATTGTCGCTGTCGTCACAGAATCATCACAGTGTTAATGACAATTTCGTCACAAATGACACATATTTCACAAATTGGTCACACCGTGACTTCACAAATTGGTCACAATGTGACGTCACAAATGAGCTCTAAAACGGCCATAACGACCTCACATTCTAGTCACTGTGACTTCACATCGACGTCACGTGACGTCACATCGACGGTCACAAAGTCACAGTGTGACTTCACAACGACGTCGCCGTAACGTCACCATGCCTTACGGGTAACAAGGTTCAAATGGGTCAAAATGCCGTTTCAGATGTACAGTGTCATGGGGAAGTGAAAGTTTTCGTTTCTTTTGCCAATGAACTTGCTTCTGTTGTACTTTTCATGTCATTGGATATTTCAAAAGCTTTTACTAATGCATCGTAAACACAACCTATTTGATAGCGAATAGCCTTTATGTTTTCAACTTGACATTCCCATCTTGGTTCAGACAGCCGTTTCACTGTTCACTTTTGTACATAATTTTTAAATATCTTGGAGTAGAAGTAGAAAAAGAACGATTTTGCACTAATAGAGAATCTGACCATATTTTCTTATGAACTTCCAGAACTAAATTCCAGCTGTGACATCCACATGGAATGAATTGGATTTATTTTTAATATTCTAACTTGAACACCCGTTTGGCAACCACACATATTTGCTCTGTTATTGCAGTTCTGTCCATGGCAATCATCAATTGACAGACCTAATTCAGATAGCTTTGTTCAAAGGACTTCTGTTAATCTTAAACCTCTGCTATCATTAAAGCTGTTGGAAACCGCATGTGTTCGTTACTGAGTAACGGGTATTCTATCTAATACGAAATACCGAATCGTTACTTTGGAATTTAACTCGCTACGCATTATTGCATAAATGTACTGCAAAACTAAATGAAACAAACTTCAAACACTACCTTTATTTTGTGATTCATGAACGAAAACGTATGTATAGTCTGATAGCAAAAGATGAGAGTTTGTGTTTGGGCTTTAAACTCAGAATCAATTGTTCCCGTATTAGTATCACATACGTGTTTTTCATTTTGTCGTTTCGTTACTTCAGCACCCGGGCGCAGAATCGGCGCAACGGTGCGACGCACGTCGCAGACTCTTGAGAAGTCCTGCAGACTATTTTTCAACTGTTAAAATTTCGAAAAAAAAATTTTGCTATAAATTATTTACTATGTGCCATAAGATCCGCGGCATATACGATTGACGAAGCTCCGATTCACCTTAAAATATAAATAATTCACAGAGAAAACTCTAGACATGCGATAGTGAAACGCACATTATTAAATGAGTCGATCCTCATAGAGGTGATTTCATAAGAAATAAAAAAAATCGTTCATTAGTCTGAAAATTCGAACGTAAATATCACGAATTTCGATAAATGTTCGCCAAAAAACAATTTCATCAATCGTTTGCAAGTAAAATAGCCAATTTTGTCAAAGGATCACTAAAAAAATGTGAATTTTCAAAAGATCGCGTAGAAAAAAACGATATTTTGTCATAAAATCATGAAAGAAACGTCAATTTCGCCAAAGGGCTGTGGAAAAATGCGACTTCCGTCAAATGATCGCGAAAAAAAAATACGAATTTCGTCAAAGGGCTAACGGAAAAAACACAAATTTCGTCAAAGGATTGCGGAAAAATAGCAACTTTCCTCAAAGGATGGTGGGAGAACGCGAGTTTCGTCAAAAGATCGAGGAAAAAAACGTGAATTTTGACAAATGATCGCAGGAAAAGCGCGAATTCTGCCAAAGGATCCCAGAAAAAATGCGAATTTGTCAAAAGATCGCGAAAAAACTCTGAATTTCGTCAAAGGATCGCGGAAGAAACGATAATTTTGTCAAAAGATCGCGTAAAAATAGCAACTTTCCTCAAAGGATGTCGGGAAAACGCGAGTTTCGTCAAATGGTCGGAAAAAAAACGTGAATTTTGACAAAGGATCGCGGAAAAAGCACGAATTATCTCAAAGGATCGTGCAAAAAGCGCGAATTCTGTCAAAGGATCGTGAAAAAAAACGCGAATTTTGCCAAAAGATCGCGAAAAAACTCTGAATTTCGGCAAAGGATCGAGGAAGAAACGCGAATTTCGTCGAGAGATCGCGGGGAAAGCGAATTTCACACAAAGATTGCGAAAAAACGCGAATTTTGCTAAAATATCGCGAAAAAACACGTATACTGTCAAAAGATTGCGGTGAAAATGAAATTTTTTTCAAAGCTTTGCGGAGAAAACGCAAATTCCGCCAAAGGATCGGGAGAAAAAGCCCAAATTTGGTCAAAAGACCGCGAAAAAAACGCGAACGTTGTCGAAAGATCGCGGAAAAACGCGAACATCGTCGAAAAGCCGTGAAGAAAACGCGAACGCCGTCGAAAGATCGCGAAAAAACGTGAACATCATCGAAAGATCGCGGAAAACCGCGAAAATCGTAGACAGATTGAAAAAAAAACACGAACATCGTCGAAAGATTGCAAAAAAACACGAACATCGTAGACAGGTTGCAAAAAAAAAACACGAACATCGTCGAAAGATTGCAAAAATCACAAACATCGTCGAAAGATCGCGAAAAAAACGCGGACATCGTCGAAAGATCGCGAAAAAACGCACATTTCGTCAAAGGATCGAGGGAAAAAAGTGAATTCCGTCAAAGAATCGTGGAAAAATTTGCTGCAACATTGTTTTCATGAGATTTTTTTCCAGCTGAGTGGCAGGTTAAATATTAGTTAGCCATCTTTTGAATGGAAGCATGTTAAATTTTGAATTCGACAACTAGCTAAGATTGCTACATAAAACATTGCATTAGAATTACTTATAGCATATACATGAATTGCTTAAATTTGATTATTTCAGAATTTCAATCTGCTCCAAAAACAGCTTTTATTGCTACAAAATTAGATTTTTGCTGCTCCAGAGTGGCTTTAGTGCACTTTCATCCAGTGGCGTAGCAAAGGGAGGGGGGTCCGAACCCCCCCCCCCTCCCCCCGAACCCGAACGAAGAACTAGTTTACTGAATCATGGATACAACAGTAAAAACGGCCAAGACGGAATCAAAAAGAACCTATGAAACATTCCGCTTTAAACAGGTGTTCGTCTTAGAAGGTATAATTCAAAGGTATGTCATCCGCCGTGACTACGAATATTTCCGTCTTAGACAAGTTTCCGTTATAAACACTTTCCGTTTTCACATTACCCATTAAAACTGCCAAAACGGACTCACTCTGTAGTACACCTCTGAAGAGCATAAATGTATAACAGTAAAATCTGTGAAGATGACCTAAGGAAAACAATTCAAGATTCGACGAAAACAACACTATATATTTATGCTTGCTAACATTTGAAACCCATCTGAAATGAAACTTGTTACAATTGTGATTCCTTCTTGGCAGGTTTTCTGTGAACACGGAATCCTCTCGTTAACGGAAACATTTTAATTTCCCGAGACGGAAGGATAGTATACCTGCAAGTATATCTGCTATTCCATTTACACAAATTTTGTGAAACTAGATTAAACGTAAAACTTCTTTTTCTTGGACTTCGATGGGACCAACTGTTGCCGACACTTCGAACGCAATAATGGCACATTGGTTGAGTTTCGTGACCCTTATCTTTGTTTACTTTATAACGGTCAATATTATCGATTGTTTTAAATCTGCTGCAAGCAATTAATAAAAGTAACTTTATTTTGGGACTGGTTATTTGTTACCACTTTCAAAATACACTGGCGAGAAAAATTAAAGGAATAACCATAAAAAGGTACTTTGTGTTAATTCTATTAATGGAGCTTCGATGAAAGGTGACTGATGCGAACTCAATGCGAACGTTATCACGTAGTCCAATGGGATTAACCTTCGCTATAGAAAAATATGCAAAATTTTCATCCCGTTCCTTCGGTTCACGTGTGAAAAGGATTGCACGTGAGTGATTTGAAGTCTAATTTCAAAGATTGTATGTGGGTGATTTGAAGTCTAATTTCAAGAATTGTACGTGTAGTTTGGTAAAATTTTTGCTTGTAGGTGGAATATGTCGTCCATAAGACATCTGACCGATTGCGAGAAATGGCGTGCGATAGGTAGAATGGAAGCAGGACAGACACTCTCAGGTGTCTGTAAATACTTAAAAATAGCAAAAAGCGTCATGTCAAAAATATGAAATCGGTTAACAGACACTGGTAATGTGCACAGACAACCAGGTCAAGGTAAAAACATGCCACACTAAATTCTCAGGACCGTTATTTGGCAACGATTTCTAAAAGAAACAAGCAACTGACATCAGTTCATTTTACAAGCGAGTTCGCTGCAGTAACAGGATCTCGACTATCCAGATTTACTGTGAGTAACAGGCTGTGTAAAAAAGGGCTGCATATAAGGAAACCCATTATTTGTATTCCACTAAGTCCGGCAGCGAAATGCACCCGGAAAAGTAATGCAGAGATCATCGTCATTGGAGTATGACGGGTTGGAGCCGAGTTCTTTTTACCTATGAATCCTGATTTTGTTTGGAGAATTATTGTAGACGTGTTATCATATGGAGAGAAAAACACATGCAATAAAGCTGCAAACATCCTTGAAAGTCATCGATACAAATCATAGTATCGGTGGGCATCATTTTGAATGGCACACTGACCTACACATTTGTACCAATGCAAAAAGGTGCTTACTGAACTTGTTTTTAATACCATTAAAAATTAAAAGTAAAATTTTCCTTATTTAATTAAGACACTGTCTCGATTGATAAACTAATAAATTTAATTATTTGACAAAAAGTGGTGTCAAAGGAATAAAATCCATGTAAAAGATACTGGTAGTCCTGAACGGTTTAAGAGTGCAAACGAAAGATTTGGGATTTTATGCTCATTAATGGTCTAGAAGTGCTACTTTCTCCACGGAACTCCGAAGTCTCCCTTCCAGAGCTGCAGAAATCCCACACACACACGAAAAAAATGTCTGGATTCAACATTTCCTTTGACCCCAGTTACTAATTGTGAATGCCCAGTTTAACATTGCTTCAAAAAATTTCACGGTGGCAATAGCAATTTTGTGTATGGAGAAGGTCTTGGGTTGCACTTTGTCTTTAACAATAAGAAATCGAATTGAAGCTAATCCACGTACCAAAGTCCGGAGCTTACTGCTGAACTTAGAGAATGCTCTAAAACTGTTTCGAAATATATAAAATAAATTGGTTATGAAGTAAAATAACAGAAACCACCATTATTTTTTACACATCCTGATACTTCCAAAAGCGTGCTAATACATCACAAATAAGTTTGTTACAAAAATGTATCTTCCAAAGACGACCAGATATCGGAAGCAACTATAAGATCGAATGTGGTATCAAAAATGGCGAAACATAGAAACCAAAAAGAATTATGGCTGTTTTAGACAATTGTAACAAAACTATTTTTTCCAGCATGAAGACCAGGGTTGCCAGTTTGGCCTCCATTTTTACTAAGAAAATCCAAATTCGAACCAGAAAATAAAAATACCATTTTTTGCTTTGACAGAAATTTTGTGATTACAAAAATTAAAGATTCTTCTTTCAAAATTTGTGGTGTGAATTTGAAATTTCCAATTAAAAGTGGGGTCCGAACTGGTAACCCTGGCATGAACTATATTTGATGTGTGTGCTTCTTACATTACTAGTTTGTGTAGGTGAAATTTCAAGTTCTTTTCCTTAAAAATTAAAACCTTATCTCAAAAACTCGCAATTAACGTCTCACTGACACTTATGTGAAATCATATTATCCAATGTTTATTACAGCGCAAGTTCTTAATTTAATGGCAAGAAATTACATAAAAATGGAAAATGCTGTTTTAAACTTAACCACTTGGTCCTAAATTTATTATAGGCAAATGCTATGTATTATGAAACTTGATTTAAATAAATTATTAATAATTTCTAAATAAATTAATGCTCTTCATATGCGCTCAGTTTTTTTCATCATAATGTTTGTAAAATCTTTTTCACTGATAAATATTAATGTAAGTCGAATGTATTATTAGCTGCAGTTACAGAGATTGATCTTACTTTTTTTATCCATGCTTTTTTTAAAAATTAAGAACTAAAATAAGGAAATACCTAAATTCTTAAAGTTACTCGAAATACTTCTATTATACATACACAGTCCATTCTGCCAAGATGTGATCAGAAGGGACTGGAAAAAAGTTCCATTTTAGACAGGCTTCCGTTTAAAGAAGTGTAATTAATTATACTTCTAAGATACACTCCCGCATTAAGATTTATTGCTCGTTTCGTCAGGAGCCTGAAACTCTTCCGTTTGAGATAGGATTTTGTTATAGAAAGATTCCGCTTTCAGAGGTTTTACTGTGTTTCACTAAAGAGTGGTGAAAATCCCCTTTCAGACAGGTTTTTAGCAACTTTAATTGTATGGCAATACATATTAAGACCATGTAACTCTTCCATTTAAAGCAAGATTCTGTTAGAGATAATTACTATTTTGACCGGTTTTACTATTCATGTAATATAAATAAGTATATTTATATAAATACACAAAACTTGTAAAAATGGAACTTGCCTATAACGGAATTCTGTCTTAAACGGAAATGTTCCACAGTGTTATCGAAAGAAAACTATACAATTACACCTGCAAACACGAAAACCTATGTAAAACGGAATTTTTTCCCACTATTTGCGATTTCATCTAGACAAGTTTTACTATATATAACCTGAAGGAAAATTTTTGGAACCCCCCCCCCCCCCCGAAACGAAATCCTGGCTACGCCACTGCTTTCATCCGTGTATTATCACATTTATGTATAATTTTTGATATTTATCACATTGTATAAATCTTTTCAAAAATTTTAGAAATTGGTGTTCATATGTTATTTTTACTGTTTTCTAACTTCACAAAAATTTTTACAAATTTTATGAAAGATTTTTCAGACTCAGGGTTGATTGTGAATTCATGAAAAGATACCTGAAATTTTAGCAAGAAGAAGTTTTGGTTTGGAGAGAGAACATATAATTTATTGCAGGGAAGTCCATTTCTCTCATTATAAAATATATTACTTTTAATTATGTTTAACAATCATATGAAATTAATATTTTAGTGTTATTTTATGAATTTAACTATTATAAAAACTGGAATTCTAGTATTGAAAATGAAAGAAATACCTGAATTCAGGTACATTACCTGAACACAATTACCCCGTAATGATGTTAAAAATTTTGAGGACAATGGTAAATTATTTTAAAAAGTACTTTCCTTTTCTGTTAATCACAAATACTTGGGGGGTAGGGAGGGTTAGTGCATGAGGGATTGGAAAGAGGTCGTTTGTCCTTAAGTTCTGCAGATTGTTTTTAAAGTTTCTACTTGTGTTGCAGACTGCTGAAAAAAATTCTGCTGCTGGGCTTCAGCACCTGTTCATTCGATGAAAAGTATCCGTGTGAATTTGGAAGAAAGTTTTTGGCGTCACGTGGCCGAAAAATTGCTTTTAGAAGAATGATTGTTATGAGATTGTTTATTCTTTCAGGCATTGTACTTTTTATCCTACAGATATGAAGTGTTACATGCATTTTTAAAACTTGGACAAAATAATTGACTTTTTTTAACTAAGGGATTATTAACATTTCCATGTACCATAAAGAAACAACATCTGTTTATCATTTAAAATTTTAATTAGGCCAATTTTGTATTAATTATGCAATTAATCTAATAAAATTTTACATAATTTTACTGTAAAAAGAACAGAAGCTGATTGTAAAATAAAATATTCGTTATAGCTGTATTTCAGGAATGATAAAGTATTTCTGGGAAGATTTCTATTTAGAGGGTGTCATGTAAAAGCATTCGATTATAACTTGAACTTCAATGTATGATTGTGATTGTTATTAATTATATTGTGATTGTTTATATTTCTACGGAAATTTCCATTGCAGAAAAGTTTAATACAAAATTCCATTATGGGTCAGGGTAACTGTAACGAATTCTTGGAAAGACCTCATGTACGGTATATAATTATATTTGCTGCAGTCTTGTTATCATATATTTCACTTATCTTAAAATGCTATTCGATTTCATTTCATTACTCTTGCCATCACTGCCAATTTTATGCGTTAGATTGAGTCTATGAATGTGTTAGAAAGTTTTGTGATATTGAGCTGGGGAAAATATGTTTTGAGAACTGGCTTAATGCTAGTTTCCGTTATAGACAGGCTTGTTTTAATGGTTTCAGTAAGCAGTA
Organism: Maratus speciosus; assembly: GCA_963932465.1. NCBI lineage: Eukaryota > Metazoa > Arthropoda > Arachnida > Araneae > Salticidae > Maratus > Maratus speciosus. The sequence goes on from OZ010786.1 coordinate 650,073,781, forward strand.
GACATCTCTATTTAAGATTCTCAATTACTATTTTTCTCTTTAATATACAGGGTGCAAAGGAAACTCCTTTTAACCTGAAAATATTTGCTAACGGAGAGAGCTACAACTATGGAAGTGAGGTAACGGTATAGTAAAGTGATAACGCCCGATTTAATGCAAACGATGGCATCGCCCCTAGTGGCGAAATTTGGAAGTTAGCTATTGCAACTCGAAAACGAAAAGAGATAGAGCAAAATTTCCAGTTAGAATGTTTTAGAGCATAAATTAATTAGCACGAAACGACATTTGGTTTACATTGATAAGATAAATCTTCGCCTGTATACCCCAGAATGTCCGAAATCGATGCACTCTATTTTGTGTTAACGTTTGAATGGAATAGCCAGAAGTATGAAGAAATACGCACAATTTATGGTATAAATACGTGCTTATCTCAATACATTGTGATAACATCACACAAAAAAGCAAAAAAGACAAACTGTCTCACAGTGATAAAAAGTTAATATTCAGTATGTTCGAAAAGTTCGCCATTGCTCACGATACATGTGTGTATTCGTGAGAGTAATTCTACATGCCACATTTCTCAGCTTGGAAGACTATTGCTAGCCTCTTCAATGCGACGACACAGATTTAACCCTTTCAAGGGCGGTGTCTAGACGGTCTAGCCACTTAATTTTAATTCTAAAACTGACAAATGGCAGCAAGAATATTATAATAAAATTTTGCTTTTGTAATGAAAGTGAAAATTAGCGGGTTTTTATTTTCTAAGAAATTTGTTTGAATATTCATGTGTCAGTAAATTATTTCATCAGTTTACGAACAGAATTCTTCTGCCTCTGAAAGGGTTATTCTAAAATTTTAAATGCATTGGAAATTAAATTTTTACAGACAGAACAGCACAGTACTACGTCACAATCTGACATTATGCACGGCTACATTTACGGAATGTGAATATGCAAAGTAGAATCGTCGATCATCCATTTCGGACATTTTGGGGTATACAGGCGACGATTTATCTTATCCGTGTGAACCAAATTTCGTTTCGTACTAATTAATTGACGCTCTTAAACTTTTTAATTTTAAATTTTGCTCTATCTCCTTTCGTTTACGTGTTTCAATAGCTATCTTCCAAATTTCGCCACTAAGGGCGCTACTACATGGCTGTTTGTAGCACTTGGTAAAATCCCCTGAAAAAAAAAAAAGGCTGAACTTTCACGGCGTCATGCAACTGCGACCTTTTGATGAAATTCCCGTTTCTTCCACGATCTTTTGACAAAATTCACGTTTTTCCGGCGATCTTTTGACAAAATTCACGTTTTTTCGCAATCTTTTTTATAAAATTCGCTTTTATTCCGCGATATTTTTACAAAATTTGCGTTATTTCGGCGATCTTTTTTACAAAATTCGCGTTTTTCGGCGATCTTTTCACAAAATTCGCGTTTTTTCGGCAATCTTTTTATAAAATTCACGTTTTTTCGGCGATCTTCTGACAAAATTCCTGTTTTTCCGCGATTTTTTTTTTACAAAATTCGCGTTTTTTTCCGCGATCTTATTACAAAATTAGAGTTTTTTCTGCGATCCTTTGACAAACTTTACGTTTTTTCTGCGATCGTTTGACGAAATTTGCGTTTATCCCGCGATTTGACGGAATTTCCGGGTTTTTTTTCTGCGATCTTTTGACGAAATGCGCATTTCTTCTGCGATCTTTTGACGCAAATCGGTTTTTTTTCGCGATCTTTTTACAAAATTAGAGTTTTTTCTGCGATCCTTTGACAAAATTTGCGTTTATCCCGCGATTTGACGGAATTTCCGGTTTTTTTTCTGCGATCTTTTGACGCAAATCGGTTTTTTTCTGCGATCTTTTGACGCAAATCGGGTTTCTTCCGCGATCTTTTGACGAAATTCCAGTTTCTTTCGCAATCTTCCCGTTGTTTCTGCGATCTTTTTTGAGAATAGGCGTTTATTCCGAAATCTTTTGACGAAATTCGCGTTTTTTTGCGGTTCCTTGACAGAATTCGCGATTGTTTGACAGATTTCGCGTTTTTTCCGCGATCCTTTGACGAAATTTGCATTTTCTGCACCCTCCTTTGACAGAATTCGCGTTTTTTACGCGATTCTTTGACATAGAATTCACTTTTTTGCGATCTTTTGGCAAAATTCCGAGTTTTTTCGTAATCCTTAGACGAAATCTGCGTTTTTTCGCGATCTTTTAGCAGAATTTGTGTTTTTTCGCGATGTTTCGACGAAATTCGTGTTTTTCCGCGATCCTTTGACAAAAGTTGCCATTTTTCCGTAACCCTTTGACGAAATCAGCAGTTTTTTCGCGATTCTATGACGAAAGTTGCAGGGGTTTTCCGCGATCCTTTGACGAAATTGCGTTTTTTCCGCGATAGTTTTCGAAGTTGGCTATTTTTTTCTGCCAACGATTGACAAACGATTGTTTTTTCGGCGATGACTTGTCGAAATTTGTGATATTTTGTACCCGAATTTTCGGACAGATGACCGATTTTTTTTAAATATCGGAACAAATCATTAATGCGAGAAACGGCAAAAAATCGGAAAAAACGGAAAACGACAAAAAGCGGAAAATCGCGGAAGAATCTCATGCCTGTGTAACTCCGGAATTTCCGGGGCACGTTTTATCAAATCCCCGGAACACAAACAGGCATGCTACTATCGTTTGCATTAGGTCGGGCGTAATTGCTTTACTATACCGTTAAATGACTTGAATAGCTGTAGCTCTCTCCGTTCGCAAGTATTTTCAGGTTAAAGGGACTTTCCTTTGCACCCTGTATATAGTAATATACTTGTTAAAACGGAATCTTGAGAAACCACTGAAACATTCCATTTTAAACAGATTTTTTGTCTTAGCAGGTGAAATTGCACTATATTATTTTTATGAAAAATTACCTTGTAATATTTCTGTTCAAGGGAGAATTTCACTTTCATAGGATGAATTTATTTATTATTGTGATTGTTTACATTTTTACGCAAATTTCCATTGCAGAAAGGTTTAATACAAAATTCCATTATGAGTCTCAGATAACGGTAAAAAAATTTTGGAAAGACCCCATGTATAATATATAATTATATTTGCTGCAGTCTTGTAATCATATATTTCATATGTAGTATTTCAAACGCCCAGCTTTATACTTTATGAAATTTTTAATCATTGCAGATATATAGATAGATTTTGTCTTTATTTTAAGGAATGGGTAAAACGAACACAAACAACCCTCCGAAAATTAGAAAATACACCGAATATATATGTGTACTAGCATTTACGTTTAGTTTTAATATCTGTTTTCTAAAGAGTAACGATTACTTTCAAACGGGTAATGAGTTTGATAGTAACGATTACATACGGGTGCTCATTTAGTCATTATTTTCCAACCTTTGCCAAGAAACCAATAAATCTTTCAACTAATTCAGTATTGACTTCAGAGCAATTAACTGATCAATGAACCACTGTCATGTGCTCTTGGTGACCAATATCTAGGGTGTAGTTCAAAATTACTAAAAAATATTTTGATCTTTTAAGTTAAGATCAAATAGTTTCCAAAATCGTTTCACTTTTCAACTGAATAAATTCATTCTGAATCCTGTTTCCAAGTAATCATCTTTAACTTCACCCTTGGAAGTATGACGCAAATATTCGAAAAGCACTGTGTCAGATTTCGAAATCAATTCAACAAGTCCTAGAAAGTTATCATTTTTTTTGGACTCCTTCAATTCCTTTTTTAATTCTAAAAGTTAACTTTAGCATTATTACCCTCTCTATTTTTAACACTTTTTGACACATATGAAAAGTGTTTAGGCCTTCATTTTGTATCTCCGTGTTTCAATTCCCTTAAAACTACTCTGAATTCCATTTAATTTTTATGTAGATTTGAGGTTCACCACAGAGCAACACTAACTACTCAAAATGAAAGTTGTACTTTTTATAGTTTTGTTACAGGGATACACAAAAGATATCCATCCCATTATGGTGTATGGGGAAAAATCATTAGCAATGCTTATTATTTTATGATGTTTCAAAAATAATGAGACGGAAATGCTTTACTGCCTTGGACTGTAGTCTGCTTTGTCTTGCAAATAATAAGTAGCATATTTACAGGAACACGCAAAAAAACTCCATTGAATCTTAATCTATATGAACAAATACTTTGTGGTGAATTTTATTGGCTCAAGAAAGTGTGTCGTCAACATATTTTCTATAGATTATGATCCCGCTTAGTATTTATTGTTCATTTACAGAGACATACAAAAAATTTGTCTGAAGGACTGATTGATCGATAATTGCTTTAAGTGAGTGTTCCACTGTGATATAACTGTTTTAATATTAACTAATCTTTAGCGTATTATGTGCACTGTCCTAAAAACTTGTCTTTATACATGTAAATTATTCCTCATTTTTTAACAAATAATTTCCATACACCTAAAAAACTTGCCTTTTGTACTATATCTTCTCGAAAGTCAGAAAAATTCCATTTATTCCTTCCACGCATGCGTATTGGCTCTATTGTATTTCATTTTAAAAATGAAAATTAAAAAGTTTATTAAATTAACATTTTTAATTTATTTAAAAACAAACAAATAAAATTAATGCTTTCGAATTTAAAAATTTAACAATTAATTTTCTCTTTCATTTAGAATTATTCGCAATTTATATTTTAAAGTTAATAAAAATATATTCTCATTTAAAATATATTCTAAATGAACACATAAAAAAATATATGTAATAGTTAAATTAACTGGGAAAAACTAGAATTTATTCAAAAAAGCAAATATTTCTTCTTGATATTATTTAAAAATACAATATTCATATTCTGTATTTAACAATCAAATTAAAAAATATTTCATATTTTTATCCACTATTATCCTTAAGTGTTAAAACTCCAACCATTATATCATAACGATGAAATCTTGCTGCAATTAACTTTTTAATTGCCAGCTAAAACAACAAATTTATCAAACCGTACTCTAGCCCCCATTTGAAAAAAAATTCTACCTTCATTTTAAACTCCTCCTGAGCAACCGATGAGTGCCTCAACGGTTAAGATACTCGACTCAAAGCAATAAATTCCCTGATTCAATTCTAAGGTTAGCCGAGATCTTTTTAAACCAACATTCTTCAAATAAAGGAAATTTCCTTCCTACAACGGAAAAAAGCACAAAAGTTTCATCAGTTGATAGATATTTTCTCTCTTGTGACAGATAAAATATTGCTCATATAACGGAAATATTGCAGCAACACTGCTGCCAGGAAAATTTTCATGATTTGAAGAAAGTATTTCTTAGAGTGTGGTGTGTATAAATTCTATAGATCTTATACAGAGCTCCACGAAGAATTCTCAGGCATAACCGGATATGGATAAAGATTTCTGAAAAAATGTATTTTTACTGAGTTACCTGAATCAGGGTTTCAAGTGCTGCACAGAAATACAATTGCTGCGCAGAAATAGCGTTTTTCCTTAAGTTTGTGCCAAAACGTACTTCAGGTATGAGATTCTTCCGCCATTTTCCGCTTTTTTTTCAATTAATTGTCGTTTCTTACAGGGGGTGATTTTGTTCCAATTTTTTTTTAATTTAAGTCATTCGATACTGAACAAAAAAAATCGGCCATCAGTCCGAATATTTTGACAAGAAAATATATCGCGAATTCCGACAAATTGTTGCCGAAAAAAATCAATTTCGTCAAAGTATCTCGAAAAAAAAACGGAAATTTCTTCAACGAATCGCTGAAAAAAAGCTAATTTCGTCAAAAGACCGTGGGAAAATCGCAGTATTCGTCAAAGAACTGCAAAAAAAAGAAAAAAGAAAATCGCGGATTTCGTCAAAACATCGCGGGGGAAAAAATACTAATTACGTGAAAGGTTTGCTGAAAAAATACGAATTTCGTCAAAGGATCGCGGGAAAAGATACCAATTTCATTGAAAGATCGCGGAAAAAAGTGAATTTCGTAAGAGGGTTGTGGAAAAATCGCGAATTCCGTCAAAGCACTGCGAAAAAATCGTGAATTTCGTCAAAGGATCGTGTGGAAAATACGAATTTCATTAAAAGGTCGCAGAAAAACGCGAATTTGTCAAAAGATCCCGGAAAAGGCGAATTTCGTCAAAAGATGGCCAAAAAAGGTGTTTATTAAGAAAAGATCGAGCAGAAAACGTGAATTTTTAAAGGATTGCGGAAAAACTGCGAATTCCGTCAAAGGATCGCAGAAAAACACGAATTTTGTCAATCCGACGCTGAAAAAACGCAGATTTTGTTGAAAGATTGCAATAAAAAACGCGAATTTTATGAAAAGATCGCGGAGAAAACGTGAGTGCCGTCAAAAGAACGAGGAAAAATAGTGAATTTCGTCAAAAGATCACAAAAAAATGCGAATTCCGTGAAAGAATCGGGGCAAAGAAGTGAATGTCGTCAGAGAATCACGGAAAAATTTGCTGCAAAATTAATATTTTTGCAGCTGAGTGGCAGGTTAAATTTAAATTGCCATGTTTATTAACTGGTGCTTTGAGAGAAAGCATGTTAAAATTTGAATTGGAGAACCAGCTAAGTTTGCTAGGTAAACCATTGCAGTACTTACAGTATTTGCACAAATTACTCAAATTGGATTCTCTCAGAATTTCAATCTGCTGCAAAAAGAGCTCTTAAATTGATACAAAACTAGAATTTTGCTGCTACAAAATTCGATTTTTGCTGCTCCAAAATTACTACAAAATGGCTTTAGTGCACTTTCATCTCTGCTGAATAAACTATAAACAAATTTCTCATTTCATTGCCTGAAATGAGATATTTGTTTAAGATAATCAATTTCCTAAAAGTATCATGTTGGTGTTTCAACGAGTTTAAAATATCTAAAGCATGATTTTTTCCGTGTTTTACTATTTACCTGTAAATAACTCCACCCCTTTTACTTTATAGTGACTTAATACTTTACTGAAATTTCTCTCCATATTTGTAAGTAACTGCTGTAAATTTTAGAAATGCAAGAACATGTAAAACATGATATTTTTTACAATCGATGCCTTCATGAAAACCAATGAGAAATGAGAGTGTAAACTTAAGAATTTTTTTTATTTCTCTCTTTTTGCCCTTTAAATCTTCGTGAAGAATTAGAGCAAGATGAAAGTTCGTGCCCCTTCATAGTTTTCACTAAAGAATTTTCTCACTGTAGGATAATCCTTTTTTTGTCTAGGAATATTTGCAATTGTAAACATGTCAAATAATTCTAAATGTAAGTAATTGTGCATTTCAACACATTCTGTTTGCTTTTTGAATTGCAAACTTCTTGTTTTCAGAAGCAGTTTTAGAGGTTTTAAGCTTTAAGGGCTCATTCAAAAACACCTGTCCGCTAATGTTAATCCCATGGAAGAAAAATTTTTAAGATATATATATTTTTAAAGATATATCTTATGGCCAACTATTTACCAACTATTATAAAGTAAAAAAAGACAGTTTTTTTGGTTGTGGGATTAACATATCTATCTTTACTTCTCTACGAAATACTGGGTGGTTCAGAACTATATGTCAAAAATGTAAAGGCAGGTAGAGGGGACGTAAATAAGCAGATTTTATATAGGAATGTGGATGCAGAAATGCAGCGTTGATGCAGTATAGGGTGCTATTTAGATCGGTGGATTGAATCGTCTTTCCCTCACACATTTCGAGCAACATGCATCATTACACGAATGCGGAGCTTGCTGCACTGTAAACTGAAATGTCTGAAATTCAGACACATAAGTGTCTGAAACGCAGTGTTCAATATTCAGACATTTTAAAGTGTCTTAATTTTTAAGACATTTCAAACGTCTGAATTGCATCTATGTTTGACCACTTCCACAGTAGGGTGGATCGAAAAAAAAAATTTCACACTTTCAAATTCTACCTATACGGAAAAGTTGTTCTGTTCTATGGAGATTAAGAGAAAAATAATTAAAAAAATTAATTTCGAAATTTAATACTGCCGCAATGGGTTTGAAATTTCGAAAAAAATGGAAAAAGACCTAATTTTGGCTAGATTGTTTTTGACTCAAAATAATTGTTTTAATATGAATCAAAACCTACCCATATGGAAAAGATTTTCTATTATATGGAGATTAAAAGAAAAATTATTAAAAAAATTAATTCCAAAATTTAATACTTCCGCATGGCGGTTGAGTTTTATGTATTTGAGATTTTTTACGGTAAAAAGTCAAAGTAATTTTTGTTCAGCGAAACATACATTTTAGTACTTTTTAATATTTCTGGCAATGAGAAGACACTTACTTGGTTACAAGAAAAACTTATTATTTGTCTATTATTATACTAATAATATATTAAAAGTTTAGAGTTCAATAATAGTCCTAGATTAGAAGTTCTAATCCTGCATTTATCCACAAGTACAGCTACAGAAATTCCTGCTGAAAGAAAAAAGTCTGAATTCAATACTGGGCTTCAGGACACCCGTCTCTAAGCTCCCGGACCCCTTGGGGTCCGCGGACCACAGTTTAAGAAACGCTGGTCTATAATATTACTTTTTCTTTTTCTTAAAAAAAAATAAGTGAAAACCATGAATTTTAAATTTTTCATAGTTTTAAAGTAAAGTTATGTATTTTAAACAAAATGAGTGAAAGGATTATATCATATTTGAAGGGAAATTAATGAAATATGAAAAAATGCGACGGGAATAATATTTGGGCGATTTATCACCTTCACCCGGCTAACATAAAAATACAGATTTCTTAATTTCTCTATCGGAGTCTTCCGATTTGCCGAAGTATTGAGCAAGTAAATTAAATTCTTAATAAAAGTAACATGATACAATGGTTAGCATACATTTAAGGGAGACCAAACTGGTCGCTAAGGGCGGCTAGTGCAGAAAAAATAAACAACAATTTCGAATTATTTTTGTTAGAAAATAAATGTTAATACGCAGGTAACTTTTTTTATTTTTTGTGTGTGATTTAACATTTACTTTAAATTTTATTTTAGAAATACGTAATCATTCACTTAAATTGATTTTTATAACTATTCACTGTCAATGTTTATTTGATACGAAAGTAGACAGAATTTAGTAATAACAGTAATAATGTTGAATTATAAAATTTCCTTTGAAACCTTAATTTTCATGCCCATGATTAGAGATTTTTTAGAGTTTATTTTCGTTCACTTTCGAAGTATATTATTATTATAAATTTCAGCTTCTTATTTGACAGCTTTTTTCGCATTAAATCAAGAAAAACCAAATAAATATTCGAAATTACTGTGAGCGGTAATCACGTTTGGTGTTGAAAATTGGCATGAGGTTTCATGATTGGATACGATTTCTTATAAAATCATCTCTTCTCTATGGTCCACAGACAGCAGAAGATGCTTCCGCGACTGTTTTGACTATTCGTTCTGTAGCTTGAGTGTGGCACGGAAACCCCTTGATAGTAGGTATTATTTCCGCCGGAATTTACTATTACTTCTGAAATCATGTCGTCACTAAATCGTTCATCTAGTGGAGGTTCCGTGACATTTTCTTACTTAATCAAATCAATATAATCCGTCGCACAAAGGTCAAAATCTATTAACTTGAAAATACGGATATTATTCATTACAATTGGTTGGGATTACAAAACTTTTTGACTTTGTGCGCTTTTAGAATACTTTGAAGGGTCATTTGCCTTATGTGAGTTCAGTCATCAGCTAAGATCGATATCAGGATATTTAAGATGGCCAAAAAAAAACATTTCTTCTAATAACAGGTCTATGTCGTCATTCAGAACACACTACAAATAACGCGAGAGAACGATTGATTGATGCAAATGCACCATAGATTACCGATGATTTCGTTTTGATCTCGAACTAACTGGTGCATAGACTTTTACGATGAACGTCATTAATGTTAGTAAGGCCTCGGATGGATTTTCGTAAGCTAAATAGAGGCTGAAAATTCTGTTCGCGGTTGTAAGCCATCTTGAGTGGAAAATATTTCCAGGGCTTCTCTTCGATAGATTTTCGCTGCAATGTCCCCAGTTGATGGCTTCACAAAATTCCATTAAGTACAGTTGATCAGTACTTAAGTTTTTCTTGTTAGTCACTTCACACAGTGTGCATTCTATTGACATGAATGAAACAACAGGTAGTTTCTCACATCCAGCCAACATTTTTCTTATTTCACCAGTGAAGCTTCTGGGGCCAGTCGTGGTTCCATCCACGTGCGTGAAAAGATGACGAAGTAGAATCTCACTGGTGTGTAACAGACACACAAACCATTGTAGTGAACGCTTCAGCATCAGTTCCACATTTCGAATAACACCTCCTTTGGCAACAGTGTTAACAGATGTTCGGTCACAACCGAACGCAACCAACATTGTTACCAATGATTTGCTCTCTTCCGGAATTTTCAGATACGTGGCCGATGTACTCGGAACCAGGTTCTTTTACGAAGCTTACTTGTTCTTCTATTATGAATTTTATTCTAGTGATATAGTCCTGTCTTTACGTCTATCGAAGTATAAACCAAACTGGTCATAATCTTTTACAACTGACTGAGACGATAGGATGGTTCTTGCCTTTGTCCTCCCACGTCGAATTTTATTTACGTCAACAACGTTCGATGCATCGCATTGCGAGATAATGTTCACATCTTGAAGCGCAGCTGATACTATGGCAGCACTGCTCTGTCGGAAATGACAAAAAGGTCCAATGTTTTGGTTACGGCTGGAAATTTCGTCACTACAGTTGTGACAATGATGTCGTCAGGGTTTTGGGTCCCGCTTCCAATGATATCTGATGATGCAGAAAAGTCATTATGCTCGCACATACGCCGCTTCAATTTGCACCCTTTATTTATATTTAAATCTATTGAACTGGAAGAAACACCAGGCAGAGTTTTGTTTCTCTCCGCATAACTCTATTGGCCTTAGTTATTTGTAAAGTGACTTTCCAATCCAGTGACCCGATTACCAGTTTTCTGTCAGTCCGCTGGTCTAATAGAAATTCTCTCTCGTTCATCGGAACTGTCCGTTCTTTCTTACAGCAGCAACTTTCAAATGATTTGCAAGTACACGTCGATATATCAAATAGAGCATTTCCTTTTTACGGAAAGCGTCAATCTGATTGTGGTAGCTTTCAATTTATTTTCTTGCTTTGTAAGATTTAAGAAGAGCGCGATATTTGTCGTGGCATGATCGAATTTTTCTCAAAATGCTGTAGTAGAAAATTATTGGGATTGGAGCTCGTTTCCAGGCCTCCTCTAACTTACTACCAACTTCTTCACATGAGGAGGAAAGTGTAGATGTAAACACTGTTTCCTTACGTCGGTTTTCTTTTGAATTCCAACATATGCACTTTATTAGTAGGTTTTCGTAGGTATCTAGCATAGTCGTTGGCATATTACAGCTAGACCCAAATATAGGGCAAATCATGTCTTTTCTTAACATCCACATGTTGCCGTAATTTTCGAGCGACGAAAAAGATGGAATTTTCATTTTCTTTCCAAAATTCAACCCCCTTGCGTCAGTATTAAATTTTGAAATTATTTTTTTTTAATTACTTTTACCTTTATTTCCATACTATAAAACATCTTTACCGTATAGGTAGGTTTTGATTAATATTAAAACAATTATTTTGAATCAAATATCATTTAACCAAAATTAGGTCTTTTTCCATTTTTTTCGAAATTTCAACCCCTTTGCGGCAGTATTAAATTTTGAAAATTATTTTTTTTTCTCTTAATCCCCATACAATGCAATATCGTTTCTTCATAAGTAGTTTTTGATTAATAATTTAAAAAATATTTTGAGTCAAAAATCATATAACGAAAATTAGGTCTTTTTTCCAATTTTTTTCGAAATTTCAACCCCCTTGCGACAGCATTAAAATTTATTTATTTTTATTATTTTTCTCTTAATCTCCATACAATAGAACATCTTTTCCGTACAGGTACGTTTTGATTATTATAACTTTTTTTTCTAACCATATAACAGCGATCCACCCTATTCCACAGCCAGTTTTTCACCTCTTTTTTCTTTTCTAAGAATTATACACTGTACAAAAAAATCCCTTAAAATATGGAAACTGTACTGCCCTCCAGACTCCAGTACTATTTACACATTTTAATGAAATTTTCTGATGTAAATTCCGAAAAAATTTCTTTTTTTTTTTTTTTGCAGATTTCTGTATTTAAAAATTTCCATTTTAAAGCTATTTTTTTAATCACAAACCCCCATATTTCAACCACCACTTTCCAAAGTCACATATATACCAGACATGATTTATATATTCAATTCAAACTACTAGTAAAGATATCACACTTACCCCGAGACGGTATGGAACCAGGGTCCTGTAGTTCAGTAGATAACTGCCTTAACCATTCAACCACTGTTTCAAAGAGCTGAGTGTTGGGAAAAAGTTACTTATTTATGAAGCACAACTAATGTATTTTGAGTAGTAGTAGGTTATTTTCCAATCTAGTGTAATTCTGAACATTTTCTTTCAAGAATTATCAATATTTGGCATTTTAATTTCAGCTTTCTTTTTGCTACCGAAGGAACTTTCAGAGTACAAATGAGGACACCCAGAAGTGAAAGGATACAAGTGACAAAATTTAGGTTTTGAATAAATTGAGTTCCAAGTTGAAACTTAATAGCAATTTCGACTGATTTAAAATATGAAGCTGTTGCTTATTTCATAGCGGTCTTTGAACTCTTATTTGAGCAAAACCAAAAGAAAAGTGGACTACAATATTTTTTTTAATTTAAGTAGGCATTAAAGAGGTTAAGAATCAAATATTTTAAAGAGCTTAATTAGTTGACGTTTAGAACGCAGCACATAATTAAGAATATCACTTATATATTTAATTCACGACCTGTCACGTTGCAGTTGTGTGTGGGGAGTGTAATTCAACGCCCTTTAAAAAAATCAATTTTTCATTTAAAAAATGCATTTTTTATTGCTTAAAGCCAGTGTATAATTTTAATTTGAAGGTATTGATATAGTGTTCTGTTTTCTTTGATTATTTTTTCTTTTGATGGATTGAATATATGACAAAATTTTTGAAGTTGGACTCATTAATTCCTTCCTATATGCCATATATTCTGAACCAAATTTTTCAGTTATAAATATTGTGCATAAGTTTTCTGCAAAAGTATTGATATTTAGTTATAAAAATCATTGTTTTACGGATACATTTTTTTCTTTCTTTTTTTGCGATCGAAATACAGGGTAAAAGTTTTTGATGTTAAAACTAATTTTTTCAAGGCGAAATCCGATCATACCTGAACTAAATCGATGCTCAATCATTAGCTAAAGGGCTAGTACATATAGTAAACAAAATTAAGAGCTATTGCTTATGTACAAAAAAATGAAATAAGTTCGACTTCTTTGACGCAAACTAGATGGCGCAACTGCTTTTTCTTAAAGATAAATGATTATTTTTAAATTCAAAGAAGTTCCTTTTTGAGATAACTATATGCAGAAATTTTAATTCATTTTTGTTCTCAAACGCATGAAATTGACATATGATGTTATTCAGAAACTAAGTGATCGAAATGAATTTTGCATTTTTCGATGAATAAATTACCTATCATAAGTGACCAAGAAAAGTTTGAATCAGTGGCGTAGCTAGACATAATTTTGGAGGGGTCTGAGATACAGTAAAAATTGCTAAAATAAAACACAAGATACCGAAAAAATTCATCTTTAAACAGGTTTTTATAGTAGTAGATAACGCATCTATTATGCAGTCAAACTTAGGACAACAACAATGGACAATGAATATCAAGCAATGGACAAAATAAAAATCCGCTTACTTTCCATACGTTTGGCATATAAAATTATTGCTATGATGTAATAGAATTATATTCCTACATTATTTACTAATAATACAATATATTTTTTTCAACTAAACATTTAATTAAAATAGAATGACTGAATATTAATCATACTCTAATGAATCCACATAGAAAATGTTAATTACATGTTAGCACAATTATCTACGAAGCCATAGCTTTACTCCATCCTCGTCCTATTTTCAGGCTGAATCCATAAAGAAAGAGAAACAGCCTTCAGTAACACCATTTGTAGTAAAAACTAACCAATCCGACAAATTATACGAGTAAATATTAAAATATATTACGACAAATTATACGAGTAAAATATTAAAATAAAATGCATACTTGGTACTGAGATAATACTCTCATAAATGGTTGAAGATAATCTTTTATTTCGTTGCTTACAGCATGCACTCGGCATTACGACGACTCAGAATTTTCATAACAGTTGAGTTGAGTTGTTGGGTTCTTACACGGTTAACAGTTACTAAGAATTAATTCAAGCTATAAAATAAATATATGAAATAAATTAATAATATGAGATATTACAATACCCCCCTTTTAAAGGCAATTAAAGTCTATTACAAAATTAAAAGTCATTATAGATCAAGTCTATTAGGCTTCTTTCTAATTCGTGTTGGATAACGTCTTGTTTGGACATCTGCGACAGGTATATTTTCATTTGAGGTTTCTGTGGGAAGATTTTCAGATTGTTGAGCTTCAGAAATAGGAATATTGTTGTCATGCTGTATTTGTGTATCTGGGCTGGTGATGGATGTCGGTATATGATCACTTTGAGATGTTACCTGGAGATCATCAGGAATAAACACATCTTGATGTTCAGGGATTGATGTGCTAGCTGGACGGACCTGGTCAATGTGTGCAAGGTATTTTTTGTTTTGTATTTCAATCGTCCAAGTCTTGGAACCTTTTGGCGCAATTAATTTGCCTCGAATCCATTTCTTTAAAGGATCTCTCTGAGATTTTACCCAAACGTCTTGACCACAGGATAAATTCTTGTTGCTGGCGTGAGATCTGTCAAAATATTGCTTTTGACATCTTTGTTTTTTCTCAACGTGCCGTGCTGTACATGGATGCAATAAATCCAAGACGGTTCTAATTGGACGTCTAAGAAACAGCTCTGCTGGAGATAGGCCAGTTGTAGAATGAGGTGAAGATCTGTACGACAGCAAAAATCTGTTCACCTTGGCAGCTACTGTACTACCATCAGTAGAGTCTAGATTCATCTTACTAAGCGAATGCTTAAAAGTCTGTATAGTACGTTCCGCCTGGCCATTTGATTGGGGATGATATGTTGGAACCAGAGTCTGTAGGATACCCAAAGATTTTAAAAACATTTTAAATTCTTCAGAAATAAACTGTGGTCCATTGTCAGAAACCACCTCTAATGGTAATCCGTATCTGGCAAACAGTTGTTGCAGTACAGCATTTGTACTCGCTGCTGATGTCGAAGACATCTTTGCCACTTCTAACCATTTCGAATAACTGTCCACAACAATCAAGTAATCAATTTGGTCTTTCTTCGCAAAATCTAAATGAATGCGGTCCCATGGTGCCTTGGGCCATACCCATGATTGCATTGGAGTGACTGGAGGAGATTTGGCTACAAGTTGACAAGCTTTGCAATTAGCAGACATGTTTTCAATGTCTTGGTCTAAATTAGGCCACCAGAAATGACTTCTAGCAACTGCTTTCATCTTCACAATTCCAGGATGAGTATCATGAAGTAATTCAAGCAAGTGTTTCCTATATACATTAGGAATTATAACTCTCATCCCCCATAACAAACAATTTCTATCAACAGATAATTCATCTTTCCTGTAAAAAAAAGGCTTAAAATCAGGATTCTCATTTTTGTAGGGAAAGCCATTATGAACATATTTAATTATACTTCCCAAAATTTTATCAGTTCTAGATGCACTAGCAATGTCATCAGAAGTTAACGGTAAGTCTGACAGATGAGAAATCTTGTAGATATCTGATGGGTACAAGTTTCTATCTACATCTTCATTGGGCAATCTTGAAAGAGAATCAGCATTCTGATGTGCAGAACCTTTCTTATACCTAATGGTGTAGTTATGTGAAGACAAGAGCAATGCCCATCTTTGTAGGCGAGCTGCAGCCATGGTTGGTACTGCCTTACTGGGAGAAAAGATGGTAACTAGAGGTTGATGATCAGTATACAGCACAAAGTTTCTTCCGAACAGATACTGGTAAAACTTTTTGCAGGCAAAAATGATTGCAAGGGCTTCCTTTTCAGTTTGTGAATAGTTGACTTCAGCCTCTGATAATGTGCGAGATGCATAGGCAACAGGTTTTTCTTCACCATTTACAATGTGTGATAAAACTGCACCTAATCCAACCGGCGAAGCATCACAGGATACTTGCAAGGGAAGATCTTCATTATAATGAGCCAAAACTGCATCAGATGTTAGAAGTTCTTTACACTGTTCGAATACCTTCTTGCATTCTTCTGACCATATCCAAGGTACATTTTTATGTAGAAGATTGTATAAAGGGGACAATAAGGTTGATGAATTTTTTATGAATTTGGAGTAATAGTTCAGCAAACCTAAAAATGATTTAAGCTGAGTCACATTTTCTGGGGTTTTGATCTTTTTGATTGCTTCTAGTTTTTCTTGGGTGGGGTGAATACCACTTTCATCAATTACATGCCCCAGAAATTCAACGCTGTTTACGAAAAATTGACACTTATCCACATTTAATTTTGCATTATATTTTTGTAATCGTGACATTACAGCCTCTAATGCGGAAAAATGTTCTGCTTCAGTAGCCGATGAGATGAGGATGTCATCTTGGAAACATATGACATTGGGTATACCCTGTAATATTTGTTCCATGACAGACTGAAAAATAGCGGCTGCTGCAGATATGCCATACATCAATCTGCTAGGGCGAAGCAAACCCATCAAAGTATTCAGTGTTAATAACTCTTGAGAGTCAGCATCCAATTCAATCTCTTGGTATGCATGTGACAAGTCAAGTTTACTGAAATATTTGCCTCCCCTTAAAGTAGCAAAAAGATCTTGCTGAGTAGGAAGTGGATACTGATTAGGGTCAAGATGCTTATTTACAGTTACCTTGAAATCACCACACAACCTCACAGCCTTATTTTTCTTTGGCACCACAACAACAGGTGTTGCCCACTTAGAATGTTCAACAAATTGCCATATATTATTATTTACTAATTTTTTAATTTCCTCAGAAACAGCATTTTTTAAAGCATAAGGAACTGGCCTGGCTTTGCAAAACACAGGTTGACAATTTTCTTTCATTTTAAGGACTGCTTTGAAATATTTTATAGGTTGAGTACTTACTTGAAAAACATCTGCATACTTTTTCTTAAGTGCTTCCACACTGTTCACACACTTTGAGGACACTGAAAATATTTCGTTCCAGTTTAATTTGAACACAGATAACCAATTTTTTCCAAAAAGAGCAGGTCGATCACCTTTCACAATAATTAATGGCAAAGTATGGTGTTGGTCGTTGCACTGCACATTAACAAGGACTTCTCCAACCACTGGAATTTCTTTCTCATTGTAGTCCCTCAATCTGGTTAATGATGGCATAATTTCAGTTCTTGGTAAATTGTTCTGCATCCAAATTTCTGATGCTATGGAAACATCAGCAGCAGTGTCAAGTTCCATATCCAATTGTTTATTATTAGCAATAACTGAAACAATATACTTTTTCTTACCTGTAACTTGACTTATAGATTGCACTGCATAAAGGGTAGCTTCTGTATCAAATTCAACTGTTTCAACCTTTTTAGTAGAGGAGTTTTTATTCTTGCTCATGCAAACAGGCGAGATATGGCCATTTTTTCCACAAGCATGGCAAGTAGCGGTTTTATATTTGCACTTGGCAGGATCATGAGCATTGCCACATCGAAAACATTTGGAAAATTTCTTACTCGAATTTGCCGAAGTGTTATTTGATGGCTGATTATTTTTTTTCTTATAACCAGAAGTTTGGCGAACTTTATTTACGGCAGGTGTGAGGACTCCCTTCATGTTCGCCGCATCGTTTTCTGCTATCTCAATAGCGACAGCTGTGTTAACTGCGTCAATTAACTTCAAATCTTTTTTTGCCAAGAGTCTCTTCTGGATATTTTCATTGGACAATCCACAAACAAAACGGTCGCGAAGTGCTTCATCCAGAAACGCACCAAACTCGCACGTTGATGCTAATCGTCTTAATTCCACTAAATATTGAGAAACAGATTCTCCAGCTGTTTGATTTCGCCTATGAAAACGGAATCGTTCAGCGATGATGATTGGAGCAGGTTTGAAATGTTGTAGTAATGTTGTCTTCAATTCATCATATGAACACTCACTGGGTTTTTTCGGAAGCAGTAAATTTCGAAGCAGTTTATAAGTATTTGAGCCTATTGCAGAAATGAAGACAGATACTTTCTTGCTTTCTTCAACGTCATTTGCAAGAAAAAAATGTTCCAATTGTTCGACATATAAATTGAAATCGTCCAATTCTACATCGAATGAATGCAATGTGCCAATTAGGCCTAACTTACTCATGATGGTACAGAGTGACAAATAGCAATTACAGCTAATAAAAGGTTACGAAAATGTTCGTGAGATCGGACTCGTCGCCAATTTAAAATATTAAAATAAAATGCATACTTGGTACTGAGATAATACTCTCATAAATGGTTGAAGATAATCTTTTATTTCGTTGCTTACAGCATGCACTCGGCATTACGACGACTCAGAATTTTCATAACAGTTGAGTTGAGTTGTTGGGTTCTTACACGTTTAACAGTTACTAAGAATTAATTCAAGCTATAAAATAAATATATGAAATAAATTAATAATATGAGATATTACAGTTCGATATTTTTATTCTTGTAATGTACCTTTCAACCATGCAAATAGATTCTACTTTAAATAGATGATTGAAGAACTTCGTTCAGGTTATTCAGCTCCTACACGGAAAGATCTTAGCACAACATATTCAGATGATAAATGTAACGATGTCAGAGAAGAGGCAAAGAGAGGAAAGTCTAACACTGGTACTAGATGGATGGTCATCGAAACACAATGATCCAGTTATTGTTAACTGTGTTACTGTTGGAAAAAATATTTTCTTCCTATCCGCTGCAGACACTGAAACTAATCATACAACCACAGAGTACTGCTTAAAATTGTCTAAGGAAGCTATTCATGAAGGCGAGTTAGAATATCGTTGTACAGTGAAAAACTTTGTTAGCAATAATGAAAGAAAAATAGTAAAACTAAGAGAAGAACTGATGAAAAAATATTCATGTGATGGCAGTTTTTTGTTGCACATGGATGTGCAGCGTATTATCTCAATTTGTTAGAGGAGATATTGGCAAAACAAGAAATATTAGCCTCATTATGAGAGAGGTTATAGAAGTTTTTAAATATTTCAGAAGTCATCATGTAGCTAAAGGCTTTCTAAATTCTTATGGTGGTGTAATGCCTAGACTTCCTAACGAAACTCGATGGAACAGTCACATTAAATGCTTGGAGACATATGTGCAAACAAGGATGTTTTCTTGAATATTATTGATGAACAGGAAGAAGTAGATACAAACATAAGGACTATAACAAACAATATTGTTTATACATTAATATTGCTTTCTATAAAGAAGTGAAACATTTATTCAGTCTGTTGAAACACATCAGTATTTCACTGGATGTGCTACGGAGGGATTCCTCTACCATTGCAGATGCAACCAGTAGATTCTTCACACTTTTGAAATCTGAAGAACTTGGAATTTATAATAAATGTTTACAGAAGATTTGATGACTGTATCATGCCAGCTCGCATTTTATCATACGTGTTGCACCCAAAATACATGGGTGAGGTGTGGACTAATAACCGCGAAGAAATACTAAAAGGAAATGGTTGAATGACATAGATAAAGGATGTTTGCAATTGATTGTTAAATTTTTCATTAACGCATCTCTATTTCCATCTACATACCGGGTGTCCCCAAAAAATTAGATTTTAAAATTCAATAACTTGCAAATGGTGATAGATATAAAAAAAATTCTTCCAGGAGTGTTATTTAAGATGCCAGGAGTTTGTATGCTGCGATTCTCAGTTTTAGTTACAAACTGCATCGATAAATGACGCTGCAAGCAATAACCGCTAAATCCAGGCTCGATTTTTCAGGCTCCTTCTTCTTCCACGCGCAAAAAGGAGATTAACATGTATTGAATGGATCCCGAAGTACCAAAAATCGGGTCTGGACTGAGCACCTATTGACTGACCACCCTTTTTCAAAAAATATTTCTATTTTTTTCTTAAAGCAAATAATTTAAAACACTGTCATCAACAAGAACTGATTGGTCACCTACAAAAAGAAACAGCACTTTCACATTGAGAAAAAATGGTCTCTCTTATGCTGAAATTGCAAGACAAGTTGGTGGATCAGTCCAGAACAGTTCCTTGTTACATATCTCACATGCAAAAGGTTTCTCACCAGTATGAATTGATAGGTGATTTCTGAGATTACCTTTTCCAGAAAATTTCTTATTTCATATTTCACACGCATAAGGTTTCTCACCAGTATGAATTAATAGATGATTGGTTAAACCACCCTTTTGAGAGAATTTTTTGTTGCATATTTCACACATAAAAGATTTTTCACCAGTATGAATTAATAAATGCCTACTTAATTCATCTTTTCGAGAGAATTTCCTTTTGCATAACTCACAAACAAATGATTTCTCACCAATATGAATTAACAGATGTCTGCTTAAATCACTCTTCCGAGAAAATTTCTTATTGCATACTTCACACATAAAAGGTTTCTCACCAGTATGAATTAATACGTGCCTGTTTAAATCGCCCTTTTGAGAGAATTTCTTGTTGCATATTTCACACACAAAAGGTTTTTCACCAGTGTGAATTAACAGATGCTTGCTTAAATCACTCTTCCAAGAGAATTTCTTGCTGCATATTTCACACATAAAAGGTTTCTCACCAGTATGAATTGAGAGATGTTTGCTTAAAACACTCTTATAAGAGAATTTCATGTTGCATATTTCACACGAAAAAGGTTTTTCACCAGTGTGAATTAACAGATGCTTGCTTAAACCACTCTTCCAAGAGAATTTCTTGTTACATATTTCACATTTTAAAGGTTTCTCACCAGTATGAATTAATAGATGCCTTCTTAATAAGACCTTTTGAGAGAATTTTTTGTTGCATATTTCACACACAAAAGGTTTCTCACCAGTGTGAATTAAGAGATGGGTACTGAGATTACTCTTTTGAGAGAATTTCTTGTTGCATATTTCACACAGAAAAGGTTTCTCACCAGTGTGAATTAATAGATGCTTATTTAAAAGACCTTTTTGAGAGAATTTCTTGTTGCATATCTCACAGTCAAAAGGCTTCTCTCCAGTATGAATTAACACATGCTTGGTTAATATTTGCTTCAGAGAGAATTTCATGTTGCATATTTCACACACAAAAGGTTTCTCTCCAGTATGAATTATTACATGCCTGGTTAAACTTTTCTTCAGAGAGAATTTCTTGTTGCATATCTCACATACAAAAGGTTTCTCACCAGAATGAATTAACAGGTGTGTGCTTAAATGCCTCTTTTGAGAGAAACTCTTGTCGCATATCTCACACACAAGGGATTTTCCCTGCTGTGAGCTAGAAGCTGTTTTTCCAAAACTGTCTTTTAAAGAAATATTTTGTTGCATATTTCGGATTTTAAGGATAATTTTGAGTGATGTGATGTATATCTAAATTTATAGCTTTATGCTTCTGCAATAAATAGAAATAAGTTAATCACTATTATGATTCATTATAAAACAATATAAGAAGAAATAAATTTATCATAAAAAATGAAAATTTATGTATAAAACTGATTTGAAATAATATTTCTATCATAGTATTAAAAACTACAATAGAAACATAATTATCAGATGATTGGAGAACTAAAATTGCAAAAGATGCATTTCTTAATTATATAATGATTTAACTATAAGTAAAATTATAACAAGAAACTAAAAATCTACCATCATAAAACAAATAATTTATCATAAAGAAAACATTAAAGATTAAAATTAAAAGTTAAAGTTATTATAAATAAAAAATAAAGCACATTTTTATAAAGAAACCATTTTAAATAGCATTTATAAATAAAAAATAAAGCAAATTTAAAGATAAAATTCTATAATTTCATATCTTTAATGGAAACAATGATACATTTCATAAGCAATGAGGCAAAAATAAATAATTTTTGTGGCAAGGAGAATGGCAATATAAAAATATGTTTAGTCGGAATTCATCCAAAATTATTATTTTTTTAATTTGATATAAAGGATTATTATGTTAAGATTTTGTATTATTAATTCAAGTTATAATGCATGGTAATACTTTAATCATTTATTAGCATTTTTACCATGTTCAAAGACATATAATTGATAATGGTTAAAACAAAATACATTTTCTTCTGCATTTTCAAAACACAGCCTACTTAGGAATACATTCTTAGATTGATTCATGAAAATTGGATGATGAAATGTGTGAAGAGTATCAATAAATCAAGTTATAATAGAGCATCGATTAAAAGAATTTGTAGAGAGTTTAACAGTGACAACAAACAATACGTTAAATGACAGAGGAAAAAAAGTTCTTCAAAAACAAGTCAATCAATAACCAAATCTTTAAAATACAACTTTAAATACATATTTAGCATCTTTCCATGGAAATTGGATGATTATATCGCACCCTTTCTTCAAAAGTGTCACAACTCAAAAATTGGGTTTTTTGAGTTATGGCTGCAATTCTACTTCGTTTTAACGCCTCTACCAATCACCTAAAGTACCAGATAGTGCACTAAAAATCCAGCCACCAAGTAGCAGTAATGTTTGCAAGATAGTCATTGACCCTTCCATTTCCCGGAAACAGTTTTTCGGAGTTCCTGAAAAACGAAAATGTTTGAGTTATGTGACTTTTGAAACAAGGGTGTGATATGTTTGAACGATAGGAACATTAGGTGTGTGTGGGGGGGGGAATCACACAAATAACACATTTTATTCAAAAACACATAAACAATGGAAACAATACGTTTTAAAAGCAGTAAGGCAAAAATCAAGTATTTTTGTGGCAAAGAGGATGGCAATGTACGAGGGTGGTTCAATAATTATTGTCCCTAGTGTATATAATGTATTTGTACTGCGATGGTTGGTGTAAAGATTTCCCAATGCAGCAGATTTAATAAGTTCAATTATTTGAATTAAGTTTTACAAAAATCGAAAAGGTAATTGATAAAAAACATTGAAACTCAAAGTTTGTTTTTAGTTTAAAAATTATATATTTATTTCCTCATTGCCTTCATGTCTTCTATTAATATTCTTGATTAGCATACTGCTTTATATTTTCAATTTTACTGTTAATTTCTGTAGTGGCTAACTGTATAATCCTTTTAACTTCTTCCAAGTTATATTTTTTACTTTATTTTTAAAGTATCATCGAGTGTTGCATATATATTTTTTAAAATATGAATGATTTCACTGAAATTTTAATACTGTTCACACATCTCCCATAGATGACTTAATTCTGTCGCATTTGAGTCATCTTCTTTCAGATAGAAGAGTCTTCCTACATGGTTGATTCCATGACTACTTTCATAATAGTATTTATAGATTCACAGTTACCAAATATTCCAGGTGGCGACAAACATTTTACATCAAAGTTCCTTCATATTCCCCTGCTAATGATTAAAATTTTTCGGTAGTGAGTATTGTCTTAGAAATAACAACACTCCTAGGTACAGTCGTAATTTTGTAAGAAGGATAATAATAAATAATATATTCGCAACGTAAACAGAATCATGAGTCTTGTCCAAACGATTTAATTTTTGGAGCGTTACTTAAAACTATATATATTTTAAAGCAAAAGCTGAACAAATATGATTACCTGTTTCATTTTTTTCCGAGTATGTCATAAGCCAAGAACAAATCAAATTATGTAAACATTTTCAATTAAAAAAATACTCTGAACAATAATAAAACAATGCTTAAATTTTGGAGAAAGCTGGTATTTTCTCTCAAATTAGACTATAGATAAGCAGACAACAGACAGTGATGGAAGTAATTCAAAATTATGTACCAAAACTTGCATATTAGAGAAAAATAAGAAACAGTCTTATAAAAATTTCTTTATGTCTTTCAGGTATTAAACAGAAGCTCTATAGATTTTTTTATAAAAAAAAAGTATAATTTTAGTTCTTTTAAAATTTAAGTGTACTAATTTATTTATACCTATATATTAAAATTTATAAAAAATCGTAATACATGAGCTTTAATATAAGTACTCCATAGATTCAATATGATTATACTTTAAATCATTAATCTAATAACACATCAATTGTTAATGTAATAATATATGAATGGAACTATAGTGATTTAAATTATAGTTACTTAATTTGTTTGTTTTTGTTTCATTAATTTGTAGTTTAATTTTATAAACTTTTAATAACTAATGTTAATTTCACAAAAACATCCATCTAATTTAATACACATTATTAACTAATTGTAATTTTTTTTAAATATTTTATTCTGAAGTATAAAAATATTTAAACAATTATGTTTCAAGTTTAACAAATAAAAATTTATAAAACTTTAAATTATTTTTTAAGACTATATTAGAGTTCCGCATCCGGCATCTCTCAGATTAAGGAATTTTAACAGAAATTTGAAATGAATATCTGAACACGATTTAAGCTATGAAGCTCATTTGAAACAGTAACCAATATAATAAATCAATCCATAAATAAATTCTTTATTTTAATGGACATTTTTTTCCTTAAGGTATGCGCCTACCTTCCGAGCATTTTTTTAAATAGGAAATTCTTATTAAACACATGTGTTTTAAGTGAAAACAGGAAATAGAACTATGAATTCAAATAAATTTTTAATGGAATTTAATTAACTTTTCAGATTTAGGAAACATTTAGTCAAATTTTAGTACAGAATTTCGTATATGCCAAACCTCCTATACTGAAATCCATTCAATATATTTCACTTTTTTTTCAACAATACATTAGCAAACCGTTTACATTTGTTATGACGCAAAAGATTTGCAATAAGTCTTAAATTTGCTAGCATATACCAAATTTTGTATACAAAACATGATAAAAAAATGTTTGTTTTTCAATTAAAATAACTCTTAAATTAATATATACATACTTACAAGCTATATTTTGCTTCATAACATACCAAGTGAAGAGCAGAACCTTGTGACAAAATTTTATTTCAATGTCTTAAAATCGTTTTAAGAAATGACTTTTCTCGTAAATGTAAATAATGAAAAACGAAGTTTTTCAGAAAATCCAAAATTAAAATTTTAATATAGGTCAAAAAATTCTGTATAAAGTTTACAACTTTAAATTAACTTAAATCTATATAAAAAATGAAAAATATGAGAAATAATCTTGCTTAAAAGTAAAGAAACAACTGTTAAAATGTATTGTTTATCTTTCTTTAAAAGGTCACTTCCAGTTTCAGAAAGTTCATTTCCAGTTTACATTTTGGGCTATAACTTCTAATTATCGCTGAAGCAAAAGTAAGGCATTTATGGAATCCTAAATGCTTCAATTTTAAATTAAAAAAAAAATAGAAATTTTTCGTGAAAACAGCGATTTGAGGGTAGGCACATACCTTAAATCTGATTTTTTAAGTTACAAAGATATCAGTTTTCATAATTCACACAGTTGAGAATCAGCGTGTAAATTATACATAATTTCTATACGGATCTAAAGTTGGGAACGCAAATCACAAAAGAAACAAACTTAAAATAGTCTAATAAGAGTTGAAGAACTGCGAACGGATGTAGCGTTCGCTGAAAGTACCGATTCATGTCCAATCACAGAACCTAGGCAACATCAAGTGCGATTAGTACTTGGGAGGGACAGCTATATGTTGCCGAAATCCGAATATTTTTATAGAATATATTCTTATATTTTTACAGAAAATTTTATAGAACATATTCAAATATTTTTTATGGATTATTCTATAGAATATATTCGAACATTTTTATAGAAACTCTATAGACATTTCTTTTGAACTATAGATACATATTTCTATACCTTTTGGTTAAACTAGCTTATAGAAAAATGGGCCATAATTCTATAGGATTCAATAATACTTTTTCTATAATTTTATTTAATAAAATTCTATAGGAAATGCTTGTAAGGGTAAGGTCATAAGTAAAAATCTACCCAAAAATATGATAAAAAGCATTAATCTTTTTAAGCAACATTGTTTTAAGCTACTTATGAATTCAGTGTATCGGTCTTTTTACTGCCTGTCCATGCTCATACATGCCAATCTATGGCTTATCTTAAACCAAAAAATTATACTTTGAACCTGAAATTCAATAAAAGAATGAAATTACCTGGATTTTAAATGACTACTATATTTAATGCAAGACACATTTAATTAAACAAATTTTCTGGTTGGAAGTATATTTATCTTATTTAATAAAAGTTGGAGGTTGGCGACTATGCATTCTGTAACTCACATAAATATCTTCGTGTTCAACTGTGTAAACCCTGTCAGAAAAACCTAAAAACCTTTTTGTGATCTAACTTCAAAATTTGAAACTTTCACTCTCCTAGCTTCGAGGAGATTGCATATTTGCGGTTTTGCCTCTCCCATCTTCTACTTCTACACTGTACATATAATTACTGTGCGGACTTCAGCTAGGAATAGACTATGACCTTTCTTTTATATATTCCTTTCAGAACTCCCTTTGCTTTATTTCTGTGATGTTGTGTTTTAATAGGCTCCAAGAAGAATTTATTCTCTCGGTGAATCTTCTGTATGACATTTTATTATAAACAAGAAGATTTTCATTAAAAATATTGATTGAATTTAAAAGTCATTACTTCAATCATCCGACACGAAAATTATAGTAATACAAAATATAAATAATATTTTATTTTATACTCTAAAAAGCACGGTGAAATATGCTACAACGGTGCAGTTTCAGATATCTTTCGGTTCTAAAGAAAACGGGATTTGGGTCTAAACAGCGCTACCGAGTACAGGTAAAAAATATCTTTTCCTGTTTTACTTCACTTTGTTGATAGTTTAAAAAGTAAAGTGAAGTATACACACTTAAATATAAAATAGAAATATTATTTGTAAAAGATTATGATCAACTGACAGTCGCTAAATTATTATTTGAAGTGTGCAAGTTGTTATTTGAAGTATCTATATATAAATATTTTTGCTACACTTATATATTTTTTCTTGCGTAAACAAAATGAAAGTGTAAGCCTCATTAAAGGTGAATATACTATTTGAATTTTTACTGAATTAATTGAATTACTCATTGAATTATTGAAATATCTATATTATATAAGATTTTGTCATCTACATAAATAAAATGAGTAATATTAAAGACGAGAAATTAAATTCCAACAACTATGATGTATTGAAATTCCGTGTAGAAAATTACCTACAGAAAGAAGATATTTACGATGTAATAATAAATGAACCCCCAAATCCCGTCAATGCCGATGTTACTACTAAAATTCGTAAAGCTAAAGCAATCATAAATTTGCTAATTCACGATAATCAAATAATACATACTAAAAATCTAGGAGCTCACCAGAAGTATGGAATGCACTTAAGAATGTTCATGAGAGAACAAATTTGAATAATATGTTATATTTATTACGAAAACTATACTCTAGCAGGTTAGCCGAAAACGGCAACATGAAAGATCATTTAACTCATATTTATCAACTTCGCGATAAATTAACCGCCATTGGTGAAAATATAAATGATGAACCACCTAGCGGCTCTACTACTTTGTTCCTTACCTGCAAGCTATGACACATTAATATGTGCTCTTGAGACAAGAAATAATGACGAACTAACACAAAATTTCATTCGAGGAAAATTTATCGACGAATATAATAAACGACAAAATAATGTTGAAAATTCGATCAATTTTTCTGCCTTAAAAGTTAAATATTCGCAACAGAAAATAAATAAGTTCTGTAAGTATTGCAAGAAGAATTCTCACACAATCGATGAATGTTGGAAGTTAAAGAATAAAAACAATGAAAAATCTAAACCAAAAAAAAATTGGAAATAAACATAATAATATGCCTAACAGGTCAGCTGTATGCTTTCAAGACAATGTAGGTGCGAATGTTTCTAAAACCAAAAATTTCGATAGAGAAAAACATGCGGATAAAAACTTAACATTTTTCGTTGGTAATGGTTCGAAAGATCTCTGGGTTGTCGATTCAGGGTCTTCAACCCACATTTGCAATGACAAAAGTAAATTTCATGACTTCAATTATGATACATCTAATGTAACTATCGCGAACGGTCAAGAATTACATTCTGGCGATTATGGATCTGTAAAATTAAATACTGTTACGTCAGCTAATACGAGTAAAACCATAACATTAAAAAATGTTTTATATGTTCCGGAGATAGAAACAAATTTAATTTCCATAAAACAAGCCACCGAAAATGGTTGTGTAGCTATATTCGAAAATAAAATGTGTAAAATAACTCACGAAGGCGTAACATACCCTGAGAGTTATGTAAATAACAGTTTGTATGAAAGTGTGGTGAAACCTGATTCAATTCAAAATGTAAATATGATAAATCACTGTGAAAAGAAAAATTGCTTACATAACTGGCACGTAAGGTTAGGTCACAGAAATATTAACCACATAAAAGAATTAGTTGATAAAAACAGGGCATCAGGGATTGAAATAGATAACTGTAAACACAGTAATGAATGTGAAGTTTGCCTTGCGTCAAAACTTACCGATAAGCCTCACCCAAAACTGCTAGTTTTAGAGCTACGAGAGCAATTGAGCTCGTCCACAGTGACCTTTGTAGCCCTATGCAAACAGCAACGGTTGGGGGGGGGGGATATTGTTTTCTAACTTTCGTTGACGATTTCAGTCGCTTTACAGTTGTACATTATCTAAGAAACACATATGAAGTTTTTTCAAAATTTAAGGAATATGCAGCAATGACTACTAACAAATTTGGCAGAAAGGTGCAGGCAATTCGGTCCGATACGGGGGGGGGGGGGAGTATTCGAGTCAAGAATTCGAAGATTATCTGAAAAGTGAGGGAATTGATCATCAATTCATCGTACCGTACTCCTCGCCTCAAAATTGGGTTGCAGAGTGGAGATGGGACGCTGTCTTCTTAAGGAAAGCGGTCTACCTAATTCGTTCTGGGGGGGAAGCCATATGTACAGCGACGTACATTCAAAATAGGCTCCCAACTTCATCCTGCGATCGGACTCCGTATGAAAAATGGACCGGTCGTAAACCAGACCTTTCTAACATTAAAACTTTTGGTTGCCACGCATATGCATATATTCAAATACAAATAGAAGAAAGCTGGACGATACCGCGCAAGAAGGTATATTTGTCGGATACGACAACAGAAGTAAAGGTTTTAGAATTTGCACGGATATAAGGAAAATAGTTAGAAGTCGGACAGTAAAATTTTTAGAGGATGAGAATTATGACTTTGTTAAAAATAATGCGTCAAATGAAAATAAAGAAATACTAAGCGATAAAAATCCTCAACCAAAATTACAACTGAATAACGAGGAAAGGAATAGTACCAAAAATGATATGCATAATCAGGATGCGAACACAAATGTACCAGGCACCCCACAGATTTTACCACGTAGATCTGACAGATCTAATAGAGGGGTTTCCCCTGTCAGATTGGCATTTTTCATAAATGATGTAAGGATAAAAGAGCCAAAATGCTGGGATGATATACTGAAAATTGAAAATCCTCTGGAAAGGCAAAAATGGATAAACGCTACGTTAGACGAGATAAATTCACTCAAAGAAAATTGTACTTGGGAATAAGTTGAGGTCCCACGAGGGACAAAAGTCATCGGCTGCAAATGGACATTTAAATCGAAGTACAACAGTCAGGGTAAAATAGAAAAATACAAGGCAAGGCTAGTCGCTAAGGGTTTCTCCCAGAAATTCGGGATTGACTACGATGAGACTTTCGCACCCGTTACGTCTCATACTAGTATAAGAAAATTTTTGGCAATGGCCTTCACCCTCGTATTTTGTTCACACTGTCCAATTTTCCCCGTTAAACATAGAGAGTAAAATTAGGTAATCATAAAATTAATAGTTTTGTAAGTCAAATGAAGGACATTTTGATTCTAGAGTTAAATTAATGATGTTGCTAATTGTCAATAAGTTGGCACGCTGACAGATAAAAATTAATTTATTCTATTAGACGATTTATTGGACCTTTTTTTAAACAAAGAGTTCTTCAAAGCATTTTATATGTTTATGTATTACATTAATGTTTCATGAAAAAATTATATAATGAACATATTCATGTTTAGAGAATCAACTTATGCATGTGATAGTCTATGTGCTTACATCTAACTCGGGTAAATTTAGCAGAAAATTTATGAGGAAATAGTTACATTCACAGGCATTTTGTTTAATTTATACTAGTATGGTTCATTTATTCAATGAACAAATAATAATAGATCTTCTAAAGCTAAATACTGGCATATCCGCCAACTTTGAAAAAAAAAAAAATAAGGGAGAGGTTTCTAGTGATATATCCTTCATATTTTAAATGTAGAGAAACATAAAAGTTACGAAGACAAAGAAAAGTATAAATGGATATTTAATAACTTTCTAAATGAAAAAAAAAATATTTTATAGAAATATTTGAGAATACAAAAAAATACACTAGAACATGTTTAATGAGGAAACTTCTGTAATCTGGACATTTATTTATTTTTATTTTCAATTAAAGATCACAGCGACCCCACCGCACATGTATGAATGAATTTATAATTATTGTTTTTCATAATTTACGACAGATGGCGACACTGCATAATATAAAGAATAATTTTAAAATGTACATTTTAGGAAATTTGAAATTTCTCAGAGTTCAATTGTTTTAAATTTTGAAATTCCTTTTTATTTTTGTATTGCCATGCTAGAGACAGATATTAGTACAGTAGACTCCCTCAAATCCGCACTGCTTGGAACCAGAGATTATGTGGATTTTAGAATTTTGTGGATTTCTTGTCATTGACTTGTTTACATTTAAAAAAATAATCCGAATGTAAAAAAATAATGCAATTGAAATTACAATGATTGCTTACAATATAGTAGAATATTAAAATGATAAACTAAAATAATAAAAATGTAAATGATTTTAAAAATGATTGAATATCAAGTAAATAATTAATGATGTATAATTAACTATGCACCATAAAGATACATTTTTCTATGCAACTTGCTTCATAAAGGTACCCTATTAATTCACATCAAAATCATAAACTACGGAAGTTTTTACTTTAGGTTTAGCCAGATTTAATAACCAAAAAAGCTTGATTAATACATAAATATATTTGGTAAAAAGATTATGAATACCAAAGATATCTTGAATTTTTCAGAAATAAATTTATACTTTCTTCGTAACAACTCATGTGTTCAGTCATATTAATGAGAATTACATTTAAAATATGTACATAATGATATAAAAATAAAAAAGTCTGTAATTTTGACCCTAAATTTGAACTAAAAATTTAATATTTTACATCTGTGATGATGTGCAGATTTTAGGTGTTTGCGGATTTATTGTTGTAGATTTGAGGGAGTCTACTTTATTATTATTTATCTAAATTCATTCCAGTTTCAAGACTTCTGTGATCCATAATAGCGATGATTCTGGATTAAAAAGTTATCTGATATTTTCTTGAATTACTTAACACTAAGAACTCAGATAATTAAAATGGGTATTGCTAGCTGATGTTATTTTTTAGAAAAATAAATTTAGATCTGATTATGTACTGTAGCAACGTATTCAACTTTCAATAAAAAAAGTTATACAGAGTTTCCCTTAGGTTTAAAAAAGGGCAGGGTGATGCGAGTAAGAAAGGGCCCTTTTTTAATTCTAAAGGGCATGTTTTGGATTCTTAAGGGCACTTTCATATTTTTAAGGTCATTTTTCAGATTCGTAAGAGCATATTTTCGATTTTCAAATTCATTCTTTTTATTTTTAAAGCCTTTCAAGACAACACTGAGTCAGTTTTTATTATGCAAACAATTTTACTACGCAAATAATACAAAAAGGAGAAAGGGCACTTTTCATTTTACTGAGAGGCAAGAACAGTGCAAATTGTTTTAAAAGGGGCAAGGGTGCTCATTTTTTGAATGAGGGGCAAGTGGCGTGCTATTTTGCAAAACAAAGGGCAGGTTGGGTGCAATACCCATGCAATAACTTAAAACTCACAAATGTAGATATTTCCCAATCTAGAGAACGATTAAACTGTATAAAAAAGTGCCTTATTATAATCCAAATAATTTTAAAATTGCTAGATAATTTAGAACCGAATATTAAAACTTAATAAATAATCAAGCATTTATGTAATTTAATGCAATTGCAAAACCTTATGAGAAACAGATCATAATGAAGTACATTTTTCACGGGAACTACTGAAGTGATTTCAATACTTTCATTAAAAAAGTTTTGGAAATACATTCCTTTTTTACAATAACAGATCGTTCGAGCAAGTGGTAGCAATCTGAATATATATACATTTTTTAAAATTCCAAGTAGTAACACAGAGTTAAACTATGAATTTATAAATGTGAAAGAAAATGAAAAATGTCATTATGTGATTTTCAGAATAAATAAATAAATAAAATAAATAAACACTATGTTTCTATTATATTAGTTTTAATATAAAAGAATCGCTTTTCTAGAAAAATAAAATGATCAAAACATACCTAGTTATTAAATGAAAGTAAAAAAAAGGAAGAATTGAAATCTCTTCAATGGTTCCTAAGAAAAAGAAAACTCAGTATTTTGATTTTGCTACTGTGTTTGCCACCTTCACCCTCTGAACACCTAGCAAAAGGGCAAAATTATAATTTTGTTTTCTGTGTAATTTTTTTAAAATGTGAATTTTCCAACATGATATAAAAAAAAAACTAGTACGTATATGAGTATAACCCTCCAGAGTATTAATCAGTACATAATATTTTAAAACAGCACTCTGTCTGCAGAATTATATTAATTTAAATAATGCTTCTGTTGCAGTCAAACCTGCAGCTTAGTGATCCGATATATCAGTTTACAGTGCTGGAAAGGTTAAGTATGTATCAGAAATACAATAAGCAATCTGTGAAACTCCATAAGAAGTGAAAATACCTTTGACAATAAGAGGAACTTTGGATATCTTCCTATATTTAATTTAAGCAACTTGAATGACTTTTACCCCATAAATCCAATGAAAGTGTGCTGGAAAATAAAAATGAATGTTAAAAAGTAAAAATTTTTGGTACAACTTGATTATCCCGCCGACCAATTCAGTCAGATTATACAAATGGAAGAATATTGCCATTCTAAAATTTTAAGTTAGGAAAATTAATGAATTTAAATTTAAAAAAAAATCATAAAAGAATAGAATTACTTTAATGATGATGTTCACTTATGACGTAGTGACATACATAAAATTTGATTCATTCAGATAATTTGGAACAAATGAATACTAAGAATTGTTTACATATTTAAATGCAGAATTATTAAATTAAATCACAGCAAAGATATTTGTAAGATATTGCATTTGTGAATAAAATGTAAGTATTCTAAATGTAATAATGGATTTTATAAGGACATAATAAATATCAATGATAACGGAACATTTTAAGGAACTTAACCCTTAAATACCGGGTGTTGACTTTCGGCAACATACCTGATTTACGCTTTTAAATACTATTAGAATAATATTGAAGCTATAATGCCAAATGTTGCCAATAAAATACATTCTGAAAATATTATTAAATCGATTTTAAACATTTAGATGGCAACACTTGTGCTGTTTAAGAATAAAGATAATTTATTTTTTTAATTGTTGATACATATTCTTTTTGTTTGGTTTAGAAGCTTGCGAAATATCCTGTTTTGTTCTGCAGTGAGCAAGTAAAATATATTTCTTATCATAGTTCCTCAAAATTCTTGTGTGTTTAATATTATAGAATTTTACCGAGGAAAATTATTTTTTCAATTAAAAACCAGTACTGCCGATTAGTAATAAACAGTTTTTTAGCCGTAAACTATACTTAAAACAAAATATGATTTTTTTGAGTATTTTTCCCATGATTTATTTAAAAAAAGAAAGCCAAAAAACATTTTTAAAATGATTTTTGAAAACTCAGGCATTTAAGGGTTAATGCTCTTTATTAAATCAAAAAAACATAGACAGTAGAATCTCAAAAATCTGCACAGCTTGGGGACAGAGGCTGAGCAGATTTCAGAATTTTGCGGATTTCAGACTTTTGTAGATTATGGATTAAATGATTTATTTTTTTTAATATACCTTTTTTATTGCCAAGAAGAGCATGTAATAATTCAGTTTAAGCAAATCTACACTTAAATCTCTTATTTACCTGTACATTATCATTTTAATACTCAAAACTATTTTTTCTTACAATTTTTAAACCTTTCTTATATATAGTACTTTGATCGAGAACTTCAATATTCTCTTGTTGAAGTTTCTTTTGGATTCTGTAAATACCATTATTTCCTGTTGGTCTAGACAACCCTGAACTTCAAAATCTTCACCTAAAACCAAACCTTCTTCAAAAATTAGTTTTTGGTATTTTCTTTTGGCTTTAGTTTGTGGTAAGGTTTAAGTGAAAAATCTTTATCTTCATCCCCATTTTGGATAAATAAAGAACAAGGCTATTTTTTATGTCATGCATCAATTAAAGCCGTGCATGAAATATAAAATAAATTAATTCGCTATTTTCTTTAGTGGCCGATAGATGTTGCAACTACTAAAACTTTTCTGCTCTTGTTTACATCTCTCGTCGATTTCTATTATTTTATATTTTCTTGTATGTAAGTTTCTGTAAAATTAAAGGAATTTTATTTGGGTAATATCCTGTATCATTACTATTTCCCCATAAATTTATGTAAAAAATTATTTTATTTTGGAAGAAAGATCATAAAGAATACTTCTTAATTGCAAATTTCATTGTTTGCATTTTGAAATGTATGCGGATTTCGAAAGATTGCGGATTTTTGAGACTGTACTGTAATTATAAAATGCATGAAACATTAGATACAGAAAAAGAAAACAAAATTCGTTCCTAAATAGTTTAACTTAGTTATTGCTTTCGACTGATGGATAAATATTTGTAACGTCAGTTGAAACTAATCTATTATATTTTTGCTCTTTACTATCATGAGGTAATCGTTTATTGACATAAATTTTATTTTAAATAATGAAAGAACAAAAAAATTAGTAAAACACTAATAAAAATACAAGTAAAATGTAAAATTAAAAATCACTTGATGACATAACAAACACATGAAACGTGTTTAATGTCAAGTGAATGTGACATTTACGATCATCCATTATTGGCATTTAATCTTACAGTTTTTTGATCGACGGGATACCAAAGCAGTACAAAATTTTTAAATGAAAATATTTTTAAAATGCATACAGCATATAAAATATCAGTACTACTTAGTTATCCTGATGACCAAAAATCTATCGCCAAACTATAAGATTAAATGCCAATAATGGTTGATCGTAAATGTCACATTCACTTGTCTTTAAGCAAATTACATGTGTTTACAACTGATTTTTATTTCAACGTTTTATTTATATTTTTATTAATGTTATACTAATTTATTTATCCTTTCGTTATTGAAAATAAAAATTACATAAATTTGTATAATTTGACGATATATATAATTTGGCAAAATTGATCAACGAGATAAGTAAGTAGTACCAAAATATCATACAATACAGACATCTTAAATGTGAAATGCACAAGTGATAATGTCAAATTTTTTACCGTTATTATTTTTGTTCAGCCAACTGATGGCAATACAAATATGTCTGACTTAGAGCTGTAAAGTTTCTGGAAATTTTAAAGATGCAGCAGAAAAGTTTTTTTGCAGATTTTGCTTGGAAAATGGGAAGAGAACACTTTCTCCCACATAAAAACTTGTCTTAAAAAACATACAATAAACTATTTTTAGGGTTCCACACAATAAAAAATAGTTTTTTTTTGGTATATTACAAAATAAATTTGTAAATAACATACAACTGAAAATTTAGTCTTTCAATGTTGGAGTCCACACAGGTTTTTCTTCTTAAATTAAATAGTATTTATTGTCGTACATGATTCAGTTATTAAAATTTTATGATCATTTGATTACTCAAAGGAAGTTAACACCCTTTGCTTCCACACAGAATAAATCAACAAAATATGTATATCCACTCTTGGAGTGATGGTCTTTAAAGGCACATATCTATTTAATTTAATTAACCCGGGAGAACTCGCTGCATGAGATTTTCTCTCACAGTCGTACTTTTTTAAGACTCTTATTTAAATCATTTTTCATTTTAATTAAAATTTCAAAATGTTTTACAATTATTTTACCTATTTTGTGAATAAAAGTACTAAGCCAACCAAAAAAAGTTGATATTATATGAATGTAAAGTAAAAGAAAAGCAATTGGGCGTTCTCACTAGCAAGTTCTCCTGGGTTAAACAACATATTTAAATGCTTTTCACTCCTAGAAAAAAAAAACCTTAATAATTTTTTAAAGAAATGTAAAAAACTTTCTTTATTACCTTCTCAATAATCAAAATATGGTTGGCCATCCATTACAATATTTCATTCCATTTTTTTTTTTTTTTTTTTTTTTGGGGGGGGGGGGGGGAGCATAATTAAAAATATATAGAAAATACAGGATTATAATAAATAATTTTTCTAATCATCTGATTAAAATTATGATAATAACGGTACTTGCATATTATCCAGGTCACGCAAAATACAGCTGTGCCAATCATCTGTTTCAAATCATCGACATGTTACACTGAAGATGCATGGTACTGAGAATCATGTGTTGCAAGCTCCTATTAATGTGGGGGGAAATAAAGCTTAAAGGGGTTTTATAATTATATCTTACTTGCGAAAAAAAAAAAAAAAAAATGCTTTACTTTATAAATAGTGTTCTTATATTGGAAGTGAAATAAAAAAAAATTTAAGCCAATATGTAAATAAAAAACCACGCGTTTAATAGGCTTTAAGAATTTTAAATAGTGTTGTGGAAATTACAAATTGTTATAAATAACTGCTTGATGATTAGTAATTCATTTTGGTACTTGTTAGTTATCCCGTCGACCAATTTCGCCAAATTATATAAATTGCAAAACCACCCGCCAAATTATACAAATTGACATAATTTTTATTTTAAATAACGAAAGAACAAGTAAATTAGTATAACATTAATAAAAATACAAATAAAAAGTCGAAATAAAAATCACTTGATGACATAAACACGTGTTGTCAAGTGAATGTGACATTTACAGGGTTCGTTGATATATATCAATGGATATATATCATGATATATATCTTGATATATATCCGATATTTATTTTAAAAATATCAAGATTTTTGATATTTTCAAATTCTTTACATTTATTTTCAAAATATCAAGATGTTTGATAGTTTGTATATTGATATTTATTTTCAAAATATCACTGTGCAAGGTAATTTTGATATTTTTCACATTCAAACCAAGTGTAAATGAAATTTTCACCTGTTATTGACTGTGTCATTCTGTAGATAATGAACTTTTGCTTCTGGCAGTGACTTTTTTAGGAAAAGAAGAAAACGAATCTTTTCCAAGCTTTATGTTTCAAACTTTTATTTTTAAATGTAGAACTAATAATTATATTAGACAGTCAATTCAGAACAGCCATTGAAAGATAAAATGTAATTTTGATAATCATTTATATACAGGCAGGGTTTGTTGATATATATCCAATATTTATTTTCAAAATATCAGGAACTTTGATATTTTCATATTACTTGATATTTATTTTCAAAATATGAATGTGTGCAAGATATTTTTAATATTTTCAGTTGTAATTTATAATATTTCAGTGTAAATGAAATAAATTTTCAACTGATATTGACTGTGAATCTGTAGATAAAGAACTTGTCTCTTCTGGATGTGACTTTTTTAGCCAAAAAAGAAAACAAATATATTTTTCAAACTTTAGATTTGAAGCATTTTTTTTTTTTTAAATGTTGAACTAATAATTATGTGGGACATAATTAATTCAGAACAACCACTGAAAAATAAACTGACTAATTTAAATAAGCAATTACATACAGCTTCATTAGAAAAGAAAGTGTATAAATCAAATTGTTACTGTTTTCAATTATTTCATCTTCAGTTTTGTTTTAAGTGAAAAAAAAAAAAAAAAAGAAAGAAAAAGAAAAATGCATTTTTATATTATTCTTTGATTAAGTTTTCATGTTAAGTGCAATATATTTTAGTTTCTAATCTATATTATGCTCGAAAACCTTTATTATCAGCAGTAAGTTGGCTGTTTTGAAATATCGGATATATATCGAAAATATCGGATATATATCAAAATATCGGATATTTTTGATATTTTCGAAAATATCATGATATTTACGAACCCTGGACATTTACGATCAACCATTATTGTCATTCAATCTTACAATTTGGCGACAGTAATTTGGTCGACGGGATAACTAACAAGTACCTTAATTTTCATGTTTTAGTGGTATAAAATTTTTTTCAATACTTTAATCACGGAGCTATAGACTTTAATAGTGGCAATAATACACACACACAATAATAATAATACATTCTCTTTATAGATAAATTAGAGTAACACTTATTTTTATTTTTTTTAAATCTGAAACTATTACTTCCAGATGGTTGGAAATTATTTTAAAATTTTGAGATGAGAGCCTAAACTTTTCTTACGAAAAAACATGCTATTGGTAACTTCCAAAAATAATCAACACAAGCTTAGTGATTTTCTATCCACTCATAAATTTATCAGACTCTAAGTTTTTTTTTTAACGAATACAACCAATTTAATTCGGGCATACTTTTAAGACCAAAGTCACAAATGCAAAAGGATTGAAAAAGGCTTACAAAAACCTACTTCTCGAGTCTAGCACAATTACCTACTTAAAAGTGTAGTAATAATGGTACGGAAATTGAAGAAATATATAAATGTTTAGATTGTTTACAGATATGATCGTCCTAGCGAGCGCAGAGCGTAGGTGTGGCAGACACTTTGCGATTTGCGAATGGAAGAATGCCCAAGACATTTTTTTATGAATACATTTTAATAAATTTAGAATTATAATTCAAAGATATTTTAGCTTTCAATTTTTTAGTAATTTTAGGTAAAAGGATTAATTTTCACTCAGTCACCGTCGTCTATATATCTGCAAATCCATTTATTTGTTGTAAAACTAAACCAACTAACCAACTCAATCTAAAATATCTTGCCTATTGACAAAAAATGCGCTTTCTGTAATTGAAGTCTGTGTTTTTTACTATTTTAACATTGATAGGTGCTTAATCTTCTTTTGATATCCTAATATTTTACTAATGGTTGCATTAACAATCTAAAAAAAGAAAAAAAAAATGTTTTATCGATAGAAAATGACCTTTACGCATTTTGCTGTGACTCTTATATCAATATATTGATTAATTCCCGAGTTTATACTCAATTTATTCAAACTAAGAAATTCACATAAAAGAAACATTTACTTATTATAAATATAAAACAAAATTAATTTAAAAATAAAATCGTTTATGTTTGACAGTTATGTTCCTATTGGTTTTGAATATTTCTATTTGGGTATTTTGCAAGTATTTTTCATTTGTGCAGGCAATTATGAACTTTTTCAAATATTTTTTTTTCAATTTATGTAAACAAAAACTACTGAATTGTGTAAAATATAAATTTTTGTTTTATGAAGGTATCTTTATACAGTGTGTCATCATCTTTCTGTGTTTCCATTTCTTTTACTGTGAAATTCATCCATCGATCACATTAAAAAATTTCCATGAGTTTTGACAGTAAGTCATGGGGAAAAATCCGGAAATTCAAAAAGTCATGAAATTCGTCGATCGGTTGCAGGAAAAAATCCTTGAAAAATTCATCCATCAATCACATGAAAAGAAGAAAAACTTAAATTTTGCCAATCAGTGGCAATAAAAAACGCAAAAGTCACCAATTGATAGAAATAATATATTGCAAAATTCGTCTATCAGTCATGGGGAATAAACTTTTGAAAATCATCATTCAGTTGCCAGAAAAAATCGTGAAGTTCGTCAGTCGAATGTCATGAATAAAATCAAGAAAATCATCAGTCAGACGCCTTAAAGTATTGTAATATTTGTCAATTAGTCGTGGTGAATAAAATGTGAAATTCTTCAGTCAATCAGGAGAAAAAATTGCAAAATTCTTTAGTCGGTTGCAGAAAAAAAATGCAAAATTCTATCAGCTGGTCGCAAGAAAATAACACGAAATTCGTCAGTCGATCACATGGAGAAGGGATTGTGAATTTCAGTTGGTCACAAAAAAAAAAAAAAAAAATTCCAAAATTTTACTGATCAAAAAGGGGACTGTAAACAAACCAGTTCAAAATATCTTTTATAACAAGGCACAAGAGTGTCCTTTTTGAGGATAATGGGCCTTTTTTTTAAAATCTCCACCCGGCGACCCTTTTTTTCTAGAGTCAGTATAAATATATGTACTATTTTTAAATTAAATTTTATTTATAATTTATTTTCTACATTTTAGTATTTAAAACATTTCCTTGTTGCAGTTACATAGTAGTTAGCATATTTTAACAAGTGTCCTTTATAGAATAATTAATTGTGTTTGTTTTGCACTCATAAACATTTTTAACTATAATTTTTTTTGTAATTTATCACCTGTGCCCAATTAATGGAAAAATGTTTTCAAAATAAATTATGATTTAAATCTGAAATATTGTGTTATCATCAGCAACTCACCAGTGTATGTATTTTACAGTTCTAGCCTATACATACCAGTATGCAGGGATTGATAAAATTTCTTTGCTTGGGGAAAAATATCTTTTATTTTTTTAAGAAAACTAAAATTTGGTGAATAAAAAATCATCCATTTTTATTTTTTATCAATTGCTATTAAATTTTTCTTTATACAACTTTTACAATGCTTCATGAAATGAAATCGGTCCTGATAAATTTCAAAGGTGTCAGATGTTCTTGAAGCAGTGTCTTTTAATACTGAAGTGTCAAAATTTGTTATAATGCTTTCAAATAACAATTCTTATTTTTATGTAAGGAAAAGTATATATTCAACAAAATTTTATAGAGATACATTTTTATGGAATAATCTATTCCTTTATCTTTATTTCTATAGTAACATTTTAAAAAAGAGCTAGTAGTTTTATTATTTGTTTACATTTCTCAATTTGTTTTTAGTTTTACAAAACATCCTATACCAAGACTTGTGTGGATATTTGCAGTTCGTCATAACAATTGGAGCCCTATCACCACATCACTGTGTTTTGTTCTTTTCACCGATGAGAGGCAATGTCCACTCTCCTTGTATATTCCAAGTGCATCTTTCAAAGGTGAGATAATGGAAGTGTTAGTCCAGAGTTTTCTCAAAGGATCCTTCTTGTTTTTGTGATGATTATGATTAGCATTATATATTTATGAAAAATTGCATCATAATTTTGTGAATCTGAAATTAGCTTTCTATTCAGATCCTTGTTTAGACGATTGAATTAAAACTAGGTCCTGTTTTTTTAATAAACTCATATTTTGATTAATGCATTAAATTTAGATATAATTGTATGTGAAAATGTTTACATTATGAATATAATTAGATAATAGGTTTATTGCTGATTCCAGATGTTTTGGGATAAGTCCATTTTGATATGAATAACTTTTGTGATGAGTTCTTTTTAAAGTTTAAAAAAAATTGTGAAGGTTGCTTTAACCACTTCACTGGCAACAGGTATGGGGAAACAGTGATTTTACCCCCGACTTATCTCAGGGCAAACGGTGAAGTGGTTTAGAACTAAATCCATGAAGGATCTGAGCTTATAGTGCCCATCGCTTT
The DNA here is from genome assembly GCA_963932465.1 of Maratus speciosus. Classification (NCBI taxonomy): domain Eukaryota; kingdom Metazoa; phylum Arthropoda; class Arachnida; order Araneae; family Salticidae; genus Maratus; species Maratus speciosus. The sequence goes on from OZ010786.1 coordinate 650,115,615, forward strand.
TCTCTTGACACTGGGCCCTGAGGGGCTATACAACATATGTCCTGCCCAGATAGTCAGTCTAACGTTGGACCCTCATTGTTTAATTCCTAAGCAAGCTTAGTGCTCATTTTATCGACCTTGAAGGAATGCAAGGGTAAGTGAACCTTGCCTAGCCAAGAGTCGAACTCTTGACCTGCAGCATTGCAGTCAGATGCTCTGACCACTGCAAGGCTTAGCTTAGAAATTCCTTTAAGGGACCCAATTTTTCTTAACCAGATTCCTGTAATGACTTAATTTTTTTTATCATTTAAAGCCTCCCCCCCACACTAAACAAGATTAATTAATGCATAAATATATTTAGTAAAAGGATTGTGATTACCAGTGATATTAGCATATCTTGATTTTTTTCAGCAATAAAGTTATACTTCTTTCATGAAAAACCACAATTTTCGGTTTATTATCGAGAATTATATATTATAATAGGGTAACCTCGCCAGTAATTGATACTCCTCCAGTAGTTGATAAATTTTTTGAAACACTGCTTATAATAATAATAATAAATTAATGATTTTAACATTAACGTTAAAATTAATAATAGGGTGACCGTGCCAGTAATTGATACTCCTCCAGTAGTTGATCAATTTTTTGAAATACTGCACCATTTCAGCCAGAAATGAGTTTTACATGTGGCACTAGACATAATTTTTTGTTTGAATGTTGGAGCCCCTGTTGTCACATTGTTTGTTTTCAGCTGCTTGCACTAAGAGAAGCTATTTTATCATCTTTTTTCATTAGAAAATGTAAAAATTTATTTATTTTTATTAGTTGGAGGCAATTACAGTAAGTTAAAATAATCCACTTTCATTTTGCATATTTCAAATAATAGTTTTATATGAATTATTGTTAATCACAGCTTAAGCATGATATTTTAAAGATTATTTTTTAATTTTCGACTAATTTCTTTGATTAATCAAGTAGTGGGAAAATGGCAATAAAAGAAACTATTTACTTATAATTTTGTTGCTTTTTAATTTCAGCAGATTTCATTTTTGTCCATTATAGGACATTCATTAAGGGCTGTAGCAGCCATGTTAGTTTACTTCTAAAACTTGTAAGGAAGGAAATATAAAGAAAAAACTTTGTAGTGCCGACCTGATTTGATCAACTACTGGCTGAGTCACTGTACCTACAGAATGATATAAAACTAAAAAATTCTATATTGTTGCACCTACATCTGAACTGAAAGTTTCATTGTTTACATCTGTGGATTTTAGGTGATCGTATATTTTAGTGTTGAAAATTTGAGGGAGTCTACTGTAATTGAATAATATGAAAACCAGTAAATAGGATATATATCTTGAATGATAAAGATTGCAGTTACTGTAGAATCTCGATTAACCAAGCTTTGATTAATCAAGGTTCCTGTTAACTGAACCAATAACAAAGTTTTTCTTTTTTTTGTGAATGGGCCTTGAAAAAGAGCACACTTTTTAATTCACCGTCCATGCTATACAGGCTCTTCTGCCCCCAAAAGCACTCAACTCCCAAGAAACATTGGACCCTGAGAAGTCAACAGTGAACAATGCTTTGTTTCCAGTGGCCGTGTGAACTTTCATAAATTTTTAAATTTGCTTTTTAAAATATACTACTAGTATAGTTGATTTCCTTTTTAAATTTGTTAAGGTGTGAAACATAACTTTACATTATATATTTTTTTATTATTTAAAAAAAACATTTTGTTGTTTTTTATTTTAAGATATGTTAAATTCGCAAGCATGGCGAGATTTTTCACACAGTTTCTATTAACCAAGATTTCCAATATCCAAGGTACTAACAGTCCCAATTAGCGTGGATAATCAAGGTTGCACTGTACTTATTAATTTTTAAATGGTTACTTAGAATATTAGTTTACTTGTTCATTATTTTGACAAAATGAACACTCCACATGGCTTAATATCAAGAAAATGGCATGGAGCAACCTGAAAAGGGTGGGATGTTGAACTATGTTAAAGGTACTTTGAATAGTGGCTGTAAATAAATAACACAATGACAATTTTTTTGTCAAATTTCATTTAAAACTCATTTCAAATTGTTTTATTTAAAATATGTGGCTTTCAGTCATTTTCATTAAAACACATAATAAAAAAAATAATAATAATAAGTAATGCTGTAAGTCAAAGCGGTATTTTATTTCAACTTCAAAGAGCTTTTTCTAATTTACACAAAATAAAATTATAAGAATTTCTATTGGGCATATTTATTCCTCTCTAACACAAAAGTACCAAGTTTTTCTGTAAAATTTAATTTTCTGAACTGGTAATTTATTTTTGTTTGTTAACAGAATTTCATTCAGACAGTTTCTAGATGGTGCTGCACTCTGGTGCCCTTTAGTTAAAAGAAAAGGAAAATAGCAACTTCCTTGTAGCCCACTCCCCCCCCCCCCCCATAATCCAAACATAGGATCCCTCCTGACCATTAGTAAATAAATGAGGTGGAGGGGGACAGTTTTATTTAAAAATCTCTTTGCATAATAATAATTAAAAAACTGTTATGTTGTTATTATTGTTGTTGTCTTGTCAAACAGGTCTTGAAAAAAATTCCCTGATAAATCCTCTAAAGTGCTTAAAAAATGCTTGTAAGAATATAAAGTGGGTTTTTCTGCACCAATTGCATTCTCGTATTTTTTAAACCTATGTGTTAAAAATAAAAGTGTTCTATTGTATAGAAATGTAATAAGGATGTGTTCAAATGTAATAAGGATCTCCCCCCCTCCCTCCTGCAAGAAATCCCCATTTGTCATTGGCTTGTTATTATCTGGGCCTGGCCTGTACATAATAGGGACTGATAAAATTTCTTTCCTTGGGAAAAGATATTTTTTTGTGAAAAATAAAATTTGGTAAATAAAATTGTGTCCAATTTTATTTTTTATTAAACGCTATTAAATTTTTCTTTAGCAACTTGTATGTAAAATTTAAATCAGTCCTGATATATCCCAAAGTTGGCAGATGTTCTTGAAGCAGTATCAATTCATTCTTTTTAATACTGAAGTGTCGTAATTTGTTATAATACTGAAAAATAACATTTCTTATCCTTTTTTGCATAGTTGAAAAATATATTTTCAACATAGAATTTTATAAAGATAACATTTTTATGGAGTAACCTATTCCTTTATTTCTGTATTAACATCCTAAAAAAAGCCAGTAGTTTCATTATTTGTTTACATTTCTTAATTTGTTTACAGTTTTACAAAAGATCCTGTACCAAGACATGTGTGGATATTAGTAGTTTCTCATAATAATTGGAGCCTCTATCACAACATAGTTCACTGTGTTCTGCTTTTTTCCCCATGGATATGATTGATTCAACATTTGTGTCAGGCTGAGAGGTAACGTCTACTCTCCTTGTTTATTCCAGTGCATCTTTGAAAGGTCATTGACTCCTTCTCAAAATTCTGACCAGTATTTCAATACTTACAAAAAACAGAGAAGTACCGGAGCTGAACTCCAATGGGCTCCAGTACAAACTAAACCCTGGTTATAATCCGTTTTTTCAACAGGTGATTAGAAAAGTTCTTTATGTAATTGTGCACTTTCTATAGTTTTAAAATTATTAAGAAAAACTAAAAAATAGAATCAAATATAAATATATTGTAATGCCTAACCCTATTTTACTATAGAGTAAAAAAAAAAAAAAAAAAAGTTTACATTTCTTAAATATCTTAGTGGGGTATTTTTAAGGACTGAAAAGCATTTTATTGAAATTTGTTGTTTTAATTAAATTAAATATGTATGTGCCTTTAATGCCCTTCACTCCCATTGTGATAGAGTTATTCTATATGTTAGCGTAGGGATTCCTTTGAGAAATCAATTGATCTCAAAATTTTAATATTTGAGTCATATGCATTACAAAAATAGTATTAAATTAAACAAGAAAACCTGTGTAAAGTTTGAGATTAAAAGACTGAATTTTTAGTTGTGTTTTATTTATACATTCATTTTGTAATCATGTAAAGAGAAAACTATTTTTTTAGCATGCAGAAACCTAAAAATGTTTATTTTGTGTTTTGTAAGAAAAGTGTTTTATGTGTGAGAAAATTATCTTTTCCAATTTTTCCAGAAAAATCTGATTTTTCCCTCCCCCATTTTAAAAATTCCAGAAACTTTACATATTAATTCAGCTTGATTGGTACTGTGATTAGTTTTCGAAACAAGTATAATAGCGATTTAACTTCACCCCTTGAAGTGCATTGGCTCATTTTTGGACCACTTGATTTTAATTTCTAAATGCCACATTGACACCAGAATTTTGGAACAAAAATTTTCCTTTGATCAAGAACTTATTTTGAAATAAATTTGCTTGTGTCATTCAATGATTTCAGCATTTAAGCATAGAAGTGCTCTGCCCCTGAAAGGGTTAAAAATTGGAATTATCATTTATGTATTTTAGATTTAAGATGTTTGTACTTTGGTGACTGTACTGCATGATATTGTAATATTTTGCATACTTTACACATTTTTTACGGATCCTCATTTAAAAATTTGGCACTTTTTAGTTAGCCGGGTGCCAATGATATACATACATACCACGAAGGAAGGACTATGGAGGGGAAACTTGAATATGCATGACTCGCCGAAAACGCAAATGATATTTTCGTAAATATCTAAATATTTTATTTTATTCGTTTATTTTTCATTATTGAGATTACATAACATAAATTAAGATGGAGTATATGTGCTTTGTTCCTGGATTCAAAACAGGTGAGTCTAGTGACGTAAAAGAAAGAAAGAACGAGTGGAAAAATAAGTTTAGTTTGTTCCGTACTCCCCCCCCCTTCCTCCTACACCTCTTGCCTCACCATTTCTAGAAAAATTGAGGTTAAACAGTTAAATTTCTTGAAACTGCTTTATATATTACTTATAGTAAATAAAAATACACATAGGAAAGAAATTAAATTGTTAGTTGAACGTTTTAAATACCAAATAAAATGATTTGAATATAAAACTGCAGAACCGACGTTTCAGGCTTCTGATCTACAGATTTACTACTTTCAATTTCCTCTATAAATTTGATTAATATTTAGAGTTTTTTTCTTTTTTTTTGCACAGATTTGTTTTGTCTGAGATGAAAAATAAAACATTAGAAAACAATAGATTTTGAACAATTTGTGTTGCTTAAAATAATTGTCTTTATTTGAAGGGGGAGGACTTGAGCCCCATAAATTCCTCATTTCTCTATGTTCTTGAATTATTCTCTACTTCCTTATCTGTTTAGTTGATTGCCAGATTATAAAATTTGAAAGACAGAGTTTTTCTTTTTTAAATAATCTGGCTAATGTTAAAAAGGTTATTGAAAAGGTCATGAAATTAATTAAAAACAGCTTTTTACAAAAAAAAAAAAAAAAAAAAAAAAAAAAAAAAAAAATTCTTATTAGATTCATATGAGTGTAATTTAAAAAGTTACATTGATTTCTTAGCTTTTCAGTTATATAAAAAAAAATTATACTTGCAAATCAAAAGATTTTATGTTACACAGATAAAGGGACCGTTGCAACAGAAAATTATAAACCTATTATTTAACACACTATCCTATCAGAAGAAAAAAATTAGAGGTAATAAAATTTCATCTTAATCAAAGAAAGAATGCTTAAAATGTTCTCTTTATAAAAACATGTATAAAAAAATTCATTGTTTTTCTTTTTTAAATAATCTGGCTAATATTAAAAAGGTTATTGATCTCATGAAATTAATTAAAAACAGCTTTTTGGGGAAAAAAATATTCTTATTAGATTCATATGAGTGTAATTTAAAAAGTTAAATTGATTACTTTTATTGATCATCATATGACTACATGCAGATACCTTGCTCAATAACTTTTTAAACCAGATCAATAGCCTTGATCCTAAAATTAAATTCACATTGGAAATAGAACAAAATGGTACGCTACTTTATTTAGATGTATTACTAATCAAGACGCACCAAGGAATAGAACGCACAGTTTGCAGAAAACCTATAGCCAATCAATCCATTATCCCCCATAATGCTCAAGCACCTTTTACATACAAAGATTCTGCTTTTAGACATTCTATTCATAGAGCATTCACTGTTTGTACCCCCAATTAAATGAACACAGTTGTTCATTCAATGTTTGAATAACATTAATTTACCTCAGAATTATTTAATAGCCAGTCTAGATGTAGTCTCTTTATACCCATCTATTGATACCGAAAAAGCCGTTACAAATAAAAATTATTGCATTGACCACATGGAGAATATTAATGATAATATGAAAACTACACTAAAGAGTGCTCTTAATCTTATAGTTAATAAGAATTACTTCACTTTCGATGACAAAATATACAAACAAAATAACAGAGCTCCAATGGGTTCTCCTATATCAGGATTATTAGCTGAATTCATATTACGACCACTCGAAATAGATATATACAAATTGAATTATACTCCCCATTCATGGATCAGATATGTAGACAACATTTTTATCATATGGCAACATGCAGATACCTTACTCAATAACTTTTTAAACCAGATTAATAGCCTTGATTCTAAAATTAAATTCACATTGGAAATAGAACAAAATGGTACGCTACCTTATTTAGATGTATTACTAATCAAGACGCACCAAGGAATAGAACGCACAGTTTACAGAAAACTTATAGCCAGTCAATCCATTATCCCTCATAATGCTCAAGCACCTTTTTCATACAAAGTTTCTGCATTTAGACATTCTATTCATAGAGCATTCACAGTTTGTAGCCCCGAGCAATTAAATAATGAAATAAATAAAATATATGATATTGCAAGAAACAACGGATACAAAGAAAGCGCCATAGAAAAATTAATTGAGAGCTTGAAGAATAAAAGGAAAAGAAGATTCAATCCACAAAATTCCATGTTATCCACTTTACAATATTTTCCTGGTTTTTTCGAACGTTTGAAATATAAACTCAATAAATTCAATATCTCCCTAGTCGCAAAACCTTCTATGAAATTAAAAAATATAGTATGCAAGAAAATAGATCCAATAGAGTCAAACCAGTTATCAGGAGTATACGAAATACCCTTCACAAAAGAAGATGGAATAAAGCAGTTTTATATAGATATGACAAGTAGAAAACTTAAAACCAGAATCAAAGAACATATAGCAGACATCAAGTACAAAAGAAGAACCATAGCTTTGGCCAGATTATGCAACGAAGAACCGTTATAGATCGATTTTAAAAATAGCAAGTTAATTTATACATCGAGATTTTATTTACCATCCATAATCCGAGAATCAATAGAGATATTTTTATGCAACAAGAATATTTGCAATGTTTCAGTGTCACTTGAGTTACCTAAAATTTGGAAAGAGATGCTATGTAATAATAATAGTAAAAATTAATCCACACTCGAAAATAGCCAAGATAATTTTATTTATTTTTATTTTATGTTTTGCAATGTTTTTCATTATGCATGTTGTCTCGTGACATTGTTTACCATGTTATTGTTTTGTTAAATTATATGAAAATTAATTCACGCTCACAAATAGCTATTTTAATTTTATGTTTTGCAATGTTTTTCATTATGCATCATGTCTCGTGACATTGTTTACTATGTTTATTGATTTTAAATTATGTGAAAATATTTTCTATCATAAATGATTTTGAAAATGTCGCCGTTGGTGCGACGAAACGATCGTCGATCTTAATAAAGATATTTTATCACTTTTTATAGCATTGTTTTACTTAATATGTTCTCTTTAGTTTGATAAAACTGTGTAAAAAGAAAAAAAAATATGACGGAGGTTCTCGATCAATTTGGGGCCCCGTGACATCAAAATCCTTATTTTATCAATGAATATAATTCTATTGTAGAGTAAAAAAGTATTTTGGGTCTTCAATTAGAAGTGCAAATGTAAGAACTTATTTTTAAAAATAATTTTCCCCTTCACCATAAGTGCAATTTAAAAAGTTAATTTATTACTTAGCTTACAGTTATTTGAAAAGATTTTATGCACTATGAATATAACTGAAATTGCACTTTTACTAATGTCTAGCTAGAGGGTTATAAGAAATTCCCAAATGAGCTAAATAGATTACTTATTGTTACTATACAGTCACAAATAAAATAGAACCAGAGCATTTGTTAAAGCAAAGATTAATTTTTTTTAATGTGTATTCTAAAGGAGGTGTGTGTGTCGGGGGGGGGGGGGGGGGTATGACTTAGATGATTTAATAATACCAAAAAGCAACAAAAAGGATTTATTCTTTTTTATTTTTCGATTTTAAATCATTAAACAAAGTATTAATACGACTTATGTTAGGAAAATAATAGGAAAAAGAACTCATTTAAATAAGAAATTTATTCTAAAAATAAAGTTTACTTACATATGTGTTTAATAACTATGTGGTGGCACATGTGATAAACATGTGAGAATAATGCCAAATATCTCCCACTGTAGCAATTATCTCAAAACTGCCAGTTTCTCCTATTAAATGACTTCTAGTCTGGGAATAAAAATTTTCAAAATCAAAAGTTTATAAGTTTTTCTTCTTTCATTTAGCGAAAAATATACAAAAAATCTATCCAAAATATGGAAATATATTTTTACACAGGCAATTACATAGAATACAGACAGATTCATCTTATTAGTATATTTTGGCATCATGCGTATCCATTAATGGATATAATTCACTCTGGCTACAGATTATTTTTATATGTTTGTGTTTTTAGGGTCAAACAGGTAGTAAAAAAATACCAATCATTAATATGTTGATAGTTGTAAATCTGTGATGCTTTTTTTATCAAATGGTACAGAACTTTTATTGAATTTGTTATAAATAATTTTATTTATAAATTGATTTTCATTTTTTACTTTACTAAATTATTCTATGATTTTTATATTGATGTTTATACCAACGACACTACATGTAGTTAGGTAAAAAAGACAAGGATTGATTAGGCTTGTGACATACTTAAAGAATTTCTTGTTTTTGTTTTTACAACATTTTAGTTCCTGCATTTTAAAATTCTGGGTGCATGTTATGCACTTGTAATGTACATTTCAAATTTCTACGTTTAACCAATTACCATTAAAACATTTTTATTTAGAGGGCAATTAGTGTGGTCATTGGAAGTATTTCCAATGCAATACCAATTTGCTTTTACATTATTAAGTACTTGCAATGAATTGCCAATATTGCCAAAATAGTGCATTTGCATTTAAAATATTGGCAATGAAATGAATAAAACAGGAATGTTTTTAAAAATACAGTCGAATCAAGTTAAGACCTGTTTCAAGGGAGTGGACAAAAGTCATGTATTAAGCGGGATTGCGTATAAAACACAGTTTTATTAAAATTAATTTAAATAAAAGAGCTACTTTCTAACTCTAAAGACTTTTTAATGAACTTTTACCATGCTATTTTTACAGGAAAATGATCCATGGCCTTACAGTCCCCGCTGCCTGTGGCACCATACAGCAGACGTGCGATAAATTCAAAACATTATTCTGTATTTAAAAAACAAAAAACAGGAACGAAAAAAATGCCTTAAAAAACACCTGAAATTAAAAAAATATATTAATAGTATCAAAAATGAGAATTTAATTTTTATTTAAAATGTTGCTACTCACTACATCAACAGAAAGCATTCGAATGCAAAAACTTTCTTCTTCCCAAAAAGAATAAGTGAGGAGTGTCTAATCTTTTATTTAAAGTTTAAAAATTATATTTCTTGTTATCTAAGTAGACCAGTTTCAAACATGGCTACATACCCCTAATTTTACACTAGTCAAACAAAATTGCCGACTTTTTAGCAGATATTATCGCTCTACCAACCAAAGTAGAGATAAACCGATGGGTAAACAAAATGTCCTCGAGGTTGTCAAACTGGTTGCTAGGGTGTAATGTCTGTTGAAACTGATCTATTCTTTTAAATTCTTATGAGTAATAAATATAATATTTCCAAAACCTGTGTTAAACCTTAGTGCTAATATAAATGAAAAAACAGTAACCCTTGAAATAAACACTCAAATTGCACTGCTACCCTGACTTTTTTAGTTATTTCTGCGAAAGCTTTATACAACCAACCAATCGAAACCAAGCAGAAAGATAAGGCATATTTTTAACGATCTTTCATTTTGATTTTTAATTAATGTTTCAGCTACTACTAAAAAAAAAATTAAATTCTGAGCCTGGGATGCACCAGGAAAGGCCTTGGAATACCCTCACAAAAATTTTAATTTTTGTACCCTTACGAAAATTTTCAACTATGTTCATGAGGTAGATATTACTAGCCATCGCCGACAGATACATGGATTCACAAACAGAGCAAAACTTTCTTTTGTTAGTATAGATGCTGGGAGTGATGCTATTGTTAACAAAATACTTATCTTTAAAAAATGTTGCAACTAACAAGGAAATAAAAGGAAATTTTGATGCAAAGTATCTTTGACCCCTCCCCCCCCCCCCCTTTGATACATTTAACAAATTTTCCAACAGTGAGTCTAAAAATACTGCGTTGAAAATAGTCATGGAAACACTCTTGCAGAAAGACACTTTTTCTGTCTGAAAAAGGTAGATCCTAATGGCACGAACGCTTGCCTATGACAAAATTAAGTCATCTGTGTGAACAATTGTGAAGTTTCAACAAAATTCATTCATAGTTTCAAATATATACATCCAATACTCGATGATACTGTAAAGTTAAAAAAAAAAATTTAATGGGCGCTGAAGAAATTTATAACAGAAAAATTAATTTTCCTCAATGATGAAGTAAAAAAATAAATTATTGAAAAAGATGCTGTAGTAGTTGAAAATAAAGTTCTCGACTAAAGAAATTAACCATGAAATTGAAAATATGAAGCAGTATGCTAATGAAATAATAAAAAATATGAAAGTAATGATAAAGGAAATATTTTTTTTAAATAAAAATTAAACTTTGTGCGTTGACTTTTTTATGATTTAACTTTTTGATTTTAGTAAAATTTAAATAGTATAATTAAAATTATTAAATATTCTGTAATGTGTAACTGTACATCCCATGAACATGTTTATTTTTTATATATAATGTTATAGTTTACAGTAAATTGTAAATTTATTTTTAAAATATTATGCCTTTCTAAATTGAACTTATTTATTTTGTCTATATAGTAGTTGAATGTCTTTTAGTGTAAATTTTTAATCATAGCATCTTTAATTAAATAATGACTGTGTATCAGAGTAGTATTGCAATATGAATTATCTATGAAAATTTCATTATTTTAATGCTGGTCTAGAAATATGAGGTAGTTTTAAATAAGATATTTGAGACCAGACTGTCTCATGTAATGCTTCAAAGGCACTATAATAAATTAGTTAGTCCAAATCTATTTCTCCTCTTTCATATTGAATTTTAAAATCTTGCTCTTAAAAAGGCATTTTTATGCTGCTTGTAGATGATGCATTTTAATTGCAACACCATTATTCTAAATATTGCTGCTTTGATAATTTTTATTTAACATACTGAAAGTTTTATAGCTCGATTTATTCTAAATAAAATTTGCTCTCTGAAGACTCTAATATTAGATGTTCTATTATTATAATTTGGTTTAACGACACCCTTCACACGTTTCATCATCCAATTTGCATGGACGGATCTAAGAAATGATTTCAAAATATTATGCTTTAGCCCAAAATCATAGAAGAAAATGCATTATGTTTTACCTATAATCAATTATACAGAGCTTTAAACATGTGTAAAAATGCTAATAAATGATTAAAATTCTGTTAAATTGTTGAATACAATGTAAATTATATTAAATAATGCTGAATTTCGTACCAATAATCATCGGCATTACAGTACTGTCCAAAAAAATAGGATTTTTTTTCAACGTGCACATTCGCCTACTTTTGTTCATTTTAAGATAATTTTAGTAATTGCATGATATTTTTGCGTTTATGTATTGAATGACGGTAATTTGGCAGAATCCCAATGCACCGTCTTTCGCAGTACACCGCCCCCTGAATACTATGCAAGAGCACTGACATAAAAATCGCGGCTGCCAAAGACAGATTTTTCTTAAACGTAAGTACGGTCCGTTAAATTTAGACACCAGTATTTTATAAAAGATTTCTTTGACTAGTTTAATCTCAGAATAATGAAGCAAAAAAAACTTTAAAAGATTATTTGTACCAAAATTTAAGGGATTTAACACATGCTGAAAAAAGTCTGCCTTTGGCAGCCGCCATGCTTGTGTCGGCACTCGGAACTAGTATTCGGCGGGCAGTGTACTGTGAAAGACAGTGTATAAAATTCAGCCAAATCATCATCATCCAATACGTAAAAGCAAATATATCATGCAATTACTAAAACTTTCTTAAAATGAACGAAAGTAGACGAATGTGTATGTTAAAAAAAAAAATTCCTATTGCTTTGGCCGGGACTGTAGATCCGAAAATTTTCAGAAATTCAGAAGAATTCAGAATAAAAACATAGGATTCTTCTGGCCACAAAAATAATTTCCTTTCTCCTCATTGATTTTAAAATATACAACTGTTTTGTTAGAATTAAGAAATTTTTTCCTTAAATTTCCTCAATTTTTTAATGATAAGTTATTTATTTTAATGTTGTAGCTATTTACCTTAATATTTCTGTTGTTCAGAAATATGCCTGTCACTCTTTTAATTCTGCACCGATTGGAAGTCTACGGTGGATGATAAATATTTTAGTTGATAAATTTAACTTTCCAGCATTGATTATAATTTTTCATAAGTTTACTTTCTCGTAAATTGCTTTTTAATAATTCATAAAAAATGTAGATTAACTTAATTCTGTTTATTCCAGATTAATAAAGCAATAAAGTTAGCACATCACTCAAAACTATCTTTAATATCTGAAATATGCAGCAAAATATTTCTTTGCAAGACCTTTTTAGAAAAACTGCTTTTATCTCACAGCAAGGAAAATCTTTTGTGTGTGAAATATGCAACAAGAAATTCTCTCATAAGGGTTATTTAAGAAAACATCTGTTAATTCATACTGGTGAGAAACCTTTTGTATGTGAGATATGCAACAAGAATTTTTCCCAAAAGAGTAATTTAAGCAGTCATCTGTTAATTCATACTGGTGAGAAATCTTTTGTGTGTGAAATATGCAACAAGAAATTCCATCGGAGGAGTTATTTAAGCAGACATCTGCCAATTCATACTGCTGAGAAATCATTTGTTTGTGAGTTATGCAACAAGAAATTCTCACAAAAGGGTAATTTAAGCAATCATCTATTAATTCATACTGGTGAGAAACCTTATGCGTGTGAAATATGCAAAAAGAAATTTTCTGGAAAAGGTAATCTCAGAAAGCATCTATTAATTCATACTGGTGAGAAACCTTTTGTGTGTGAAATATGCAACAAAAAATTCTCTCAAAAGGGCGAATTAAGTAGCCATGTGTTAATTCACACTGGTGAAAAACCTTTTGAGTGCGAAATATGCAACAAGAAATTCTCTTATAAGAGTGTTTTAAGTAAACATCTATTAATTCATACAGGTGTGAAATCTTTTGTGTGTGAAATATGCAACAAGAAATTCTCTCGGAATAGTGATTTAAGAAAGCATCTGTTAATTCATACTGGCGAGAAACCTTTTGTATGTGAGATATGCAACAAGAATTTCTCCCAAAACAGTAATTTAAGCAGTCATCTGTTAATTCATAGTGGTGAGAAACCTTTTAAGTGTAAAATATGCAACAAGAAATGCTCTCGGAAGAGTGATTTAAGCAAGCATCTGTTAATTCACACTGGTGGGAAATCATTTGTTTGTGAGTTATGCAACAAGAAATTCTCACGAAAAGATGATTTAAGTAAGCATTTATTAATTCATACTGGTGGGACACCTTTTGCGTGAGAAATATGAACAAGAAATTCTCCCGGAACTGTGCTTTAACAAAGCATCTATTAATTCATACTGATGAGAAACCTTTTGAGTGTGAGATATGCAACAAGAAATTCTCCCAAAAGGGTGGTTTAAGCAATCATCTATTAATTCATACTGGTGAGAAACCTTATGCGTGTGAAATATGCAATAAGAAATTTTCAGAAAAAGGTTATCTCAGAAAGCATATAATAATTCATACTGGTGAGAAATCTTTTGTGTGTGAAATATGCAACAAGAAATTCTCTTGGAATAGTGATTTAAGAAAGCATTTGTTTGTGATTTATGCAACAAGAAATTCTCTCGAAAGGATGATTTAAGCAAGCATTTATTAATTCCTACTGGTGAGAAACCTTTTTAGTGTGAAATATGCAAAAAGAAATTATCTCAAAAGGGCGGTTTAAGCAGGCATCTATTAATTCATACTATACTGGTGAGAAATCTTTTGTGTGTGAAATATGCAACAAGAAATTACCTCAAAAGGTCGATTTAATCAGGCATCTATTAATTCATACTGGTGAGAAACCTTTTATGTGTGAAAAATGCAACAAGAAAATCTCTCATAAATGTAATTTAAGCCCACGTTTGTTACTCCATACTGTACAGAAACCTTATACATATGAAATATGTAATAAGAAATTTTCTGAAAAAGGTAATGTCGGAAAGCATCTATTAATTTATACTGGTTAGAAACCTTTTGTCTGTGAGATATGTAACAAGAAATTTTCTGAAAAAGGTAGTCTGAGAAAGCGTCTTATAATTCATAATCGGGAGAAATCATTTGTTTGTGAGGAATGCAATAAGGAATTTTCTCGTAAGATTCATTTAAGTAGGCATCTGTTAATTCATACTGAGAAGAAACATTTTGTGTGAGATATGCAAGAAACTTTTTTGAGAAAGAGTAATCTAATTATTCATTTTCGTTTCCAAAATTTGTTATTTTCTATTAATTAGTTTTGTTACTTTCTTTATACAAACCTTGGCCTATTCTAATATTAAATAAAGGGGATTTTCTATCAAATAATAGCCACTTACATGAAACAGCGACCAATGATTATATTTCTATTTTAAACTAGTAAATCAGAAACGTCTACTGTGCCAAACAGATTTTTATTTTGATCTCACTTCATGTTGCATCAAAAATGATATGTTCCTCAATTTGTTTTATATTTTAACTTGATCCTGTAAGACATTTTAATAATTGAGGATAATTAAATTAAAAATCGTAAAAAGGAAAATTTTAAACAATATTTTACACAATAAAGTTCTTTGACTGTAAAATTAACTTTGTTATAAACTTTTAAGATGAAAATATTCTTCTTTAATGGGTGCTCCAGCACCTCACAAATCCCTTTTTGTGTCATTAAGTGTGCACATCCAATTTGATTATTTTATTTATTATTGTTTTTTTTCTTATTTCGGGGTTCTGATATAGCTCTGTGGTTTTATTAATTAAACATCATTTTGTACGAGACCTTATACTATCGTAATAACAATATTCACTTACTTGCCAACCACAAAATATCGGCATCTGTTTCAGACATTGGATGTAGTCTTGTGTAATAAATATGATAGTTGACAATAATGTATTCAAATATTTTAATGTAGCCCTGCATATGATCTGTAATACGCATGAAATTGTATAGTTAAAATTAATCAGAATTGAAAACTCTCCATAGGGTATAATATATTAATTTGTGCCACCCTGTATATAAACTATATATTATACGTACAGCACTTAGTATACTTTAGTTCAACAGAAAAACATACATAAGGTTGAAAACATATTTTCAGCAATTCTTATGTTTAGACAGTAATTTGTTTGCATATTTTTGCTACCTTGTGTTATATATACTTATCATTTGGTATATTTAAATTTATTTCAGCTGAAAAGCTCTAACACAACTAAAATTGCTTTTCTTTAGATTCCCATAACTAGAAAGTTTACTAATTTACTTCAGTTCAATAATATATAAAACAATTATAACTCATTTTGAGCATTTCTTAACTATAGATGTTGATGTATTCAATTTCTTTTGAGCAGCCTTGTATACAATCCATAGTTTAGACATCCCATAATATTACTAGAATTTTGTTATCTTGAAAACTTATAGAACAATTGAAAACATACTAACTGTAATTGTTTTTCATAGATGATAATGTACCTGAATTATTTTGCACACCTGTGTAAAAATTTTTTTTAAGTTTCATGTGTTGTTTTGTATACACCAAATATACCAAATTTTGTATGCACATGCACCAAATAAAGTACACTCATTTCATTATGTTATTGATGACAACACAACATAATTAATGCTTACTTCAAACAATTACTGCTACAGACACTAATGTTATTGAATCTTTTTGTGTCCCTGTATATAAACAATAAATCACATTTACACCTTTTTCTATATAGAGCATGTTGCAGTAGATATCAACAGCAGATGTCTATTTCTCTATGTTTGAAGTAGTGTAACATTATTAAAATGCACTTCAGACAGTTAAACTTCACAAACTGTAATGTATCAGAATTATTTTTAGTGTCCCCGTGAACAAAACGACTTGTCCAAATTAAACCAAAACTACAGTTAATTCAGTGTTCCTTACAAACATTTTATGTAAATGGCAACCTAACCGGATACTTTTTTACCTATAATCATAAGACATTGAGTTGCTCATAAAAGATATTGAGCACCTTCGCTGTACTTTTATTCATTTTTACAGTGAAACAAAAAATTGCCTTGTTATTACTTTCTTCTATGTACAAAGAGAAAGTAAGGTATTTGTGAAAAATTTTGTCTTTTAGTTTTTGATGGATTTATACATTTTAGAAAGCTCTGAACACAATTTGACGAGTTTTAGGAAATGCCTGTCTGTCTGTATATGACAAAATTTTTTGGACACTCTATCTCAAGGCCTAATCTGTGGAATTTCTTCTAACTTCAGATTAAGGTAAACTACCTTGATATATATGGATGCTGATCAGGGTTGTCGATGGCTTTTCACCAACATTAGAAATCCGGCGAATAAGAAATAAAAAACTAGCCAAATAAAAAAAATGTCAGCAAATAGATTCAGCATGAAAAACTGAAAAATTTATCTTTAATCCCTTAATGTATTTTCTCAGTATGTCCTAAAATAAACCAATTTTTTGTAACTGCTTATAAATCAGTAATTCATTTAAATTCAACTATCTGCTACAGAAACTATTAAAAATAAGTATAGTCTAAAGGTCTTACACAATCAAGAAAAGAATTGCAAACGTGTTTTAACTCATAAAGATATTATGAAATAACATTCCAACCCAAATTAATTCACGATTTAAAGGTATTACATTCAATGGATTCTAAAAAATTAAAAATATAAACAACAAAGTATACATCCCATTATAATTTTTTTTTTTCAAAGCCATTTTCTAAATTTTACTGTTGTCTTTTTGGCCCATTAACACACATTGAAGTGATATTATTGACATTTTTTTATACATTCTGTTTCTCAATTTAGTTTTTGTTGCGTTCATGTTACTGAAGCGTTTCTCACAGTCCACTGAATATAGTGGCTGATTGATTGGTTGTGTTTATGACGGTCAATTATCAACGCGAGGGACATAGGCCTTAAGTGGGGACCTTTCTAAAGGAACCTAACCCGTATTTACTCAAGGAAATTCAAGATTCGAAGAAAACCACGGGAAACTCCGAACGATTAGGCCGATGGGCGCGATTGGGTCTGAATATAGTGACAAGATTTCAGCAAAGTATATATAGCATGTTGTATATTATAGGATAAATTGCTTCATGTAATTTCTTCGAATGAAATATATGATTTCTTCTAAATTCATGGTTCTGCTGCAAAAACGCAAGAAGTTTTTAAGAAGTTGCCTGATTTTTCAAAAATCATTTTAATAATGTTTTTCGGTTTTTATTTTTTAAATAAATCATGGGAAAAATACTTTAAAAAATCATATTTTATTTTAAGTATTGTTTACGGCTAAAAAGTTGTTTATTACTAATCGGCAATACTGGCCTTTAATTGAAAAAATAATTTTCCTCCATAAAATTCTATAACATTAAACACACAAGAATTTTAGGAATTATGATAAGAAATAAATTTTACTTGCTCACTGCTGAACAAAACAGGGTATTTCGCAAGCTTCCAAATAAAACAAAAAGAACATGCAACACAAATTGAAAAAATAAATCTATCTTTATTCTTAAACTGCACAAGTGTTGCCATCTACATGTTGAAAATCGATTTAATAATATTTTCAGAATGTATTTTATTGGCAACATTAGACATTATAGCTTCAAAATTATTTAAATAATATTTTAGAAGCCTAAACTGGGTATGTTGCCGAAGAGCAACACCCGGCATTTAAGGGTTAAGTAATGTCCATTCTGACAATACCTCATATAAGGTATAAGGTTAAATATTGATTCGATTTCTTTTATGCCATAGTTTTGAAAGTTGTCCTTATCGGTTGCTAACGGGAGATTTTGTGGACAAAATACAGTAAACATCTCTAGTTTGTCTGAATCAAGAAAATATTTATTTAAATTTTCTAGGGTATACTCTACGTAATCTTGCTGTAACCTTTAAAATACATCACTTTTTTTTTATTATCACGAACTGTGTAATTTTCATAAAAATGATCTTGGATTTCTTATGGCATACTTTTTTTTACGTTTCCCTCAAAACCAGAAGAAAGATTCCTTAAACATTAAAATTGTAATGTCAATGTGATGTTTTGCAAGGAAAAAAAAAATCAATGTTTTACTTTTGAAATGTGAAACATAATTTGTTGAGATTAAGTAAAACATCAGAAATGAAAACATGCACAGCAACCGATTAAAAAACTTAAGCAGCTTTCAGCAGACCTTACGCAACAGCATTGCTGTCTTCCATCAAAGAATACGTTTTTTCCATGTATTTCAGCGAATGATACAGTAATAACCATTTTGGTGTAGATACCTGCACAAATTTATTTTTTCGGTGACTAAGGCTTGATACGTTCTTTAAACAGTCTAAATAAAATTTCTAGACAGCGATCTTTAACGTTGTGAAAAGATAATAGAGAAAAAAACAACTATGGCATAACCCTGTCTGTGCATTTTGCTGATGCTAAACTGAATTGGTGTTGAGTCAGTGCCTCTATAAATAGAGTAATGTAAATGACAATGTGCGATTGAACAGGAAAAGCGACATCAGGTTTTCAAAAACACAAATAATCTTGATATTCATAAAAAGAGCAGAGATTGAATACACGCAATTGGGTGAGTCTGATGTTCGTTTACTCGCCAAATGAGGCATTTTGTCGTGATTCGGCGCAATGGCAAGCAGCAGCAAGAACTCTGGTGCTGATTAAGGTTGAATTTAAATCGTCCAACAGGTGATGGTGGTATGCTGCATTTTTCATGTTTTCTGTGATTGCTGTTTCTCACTGCATGCAATTTCACCAAACTTCATATTCTGTTAGACACTGAATAGGTCTTAATATAAATCGCTCAACTGGTGGCGTTGCTAAGCACATTTTTCACAATTTCTGCAATAGCTATGCTTCTAGAACTAATGCACTGAATTTCACCAAACTTCATATTGTCATCTGCTGCTTCTTTAACCTTTAAAATTTGGTGACTATACATTTTACACTTATTAAATAGCGCTAGTACTAATTCTGTTGAACGTTTTACCCTGGTTTGTTATACTACTTTTGATATTTTTTATTATTCTAATGATCCCTTTTTTAGCTCTCAGGCTATCAATGCCTGAGAGCTTATGTGCTCGCCAGTACATACGTAACACGATAACTCTTGATAGAAACATCCCATTTGCTTCAAATTTTTTCTTCTACTTTCATTCTGATAAGGCTCTTCCCTGATTAGTTTTGGGGGTTCATTGGTTAAGGATAAAGGGGGAAAAGGGGCTAGTCCACCCCCCTTAATTTAGGTAAATGGATTTTTCATGCAGAATTATTTGATTTGCTACAAATTTGGTCTACCGGTTTATTATGTTAAGGAGCTTCCTTGATTAGTTTTGGGGGTTCATTGGTTAAGGATAAAGGGGGGTTAGTCCACCCCCCCCCCCTTAATTCAGATAAATGGGTTTTTCATGCAGAATTATTCGATTTGCTCCGAATTCGGTATACCGGTTTATTATGTTAAAGAACTTTCCTGATTAGTTTTGGGGATTCATTGGTTAAGGATAAAGGGGGTGAAAAGTGAGGTTAGTCCACCCCTCTTAATTCAGATAAATGGGTTTTTCATGCAGAATTATTCGATTTGCTCCGAATTTGGCATACCGGTTTATTATGTTAAGGAGCTTCCTTGATTAGTTTTGGGGGTTCATTGGTTAAGGTTAAAGAGGGCTAGTGCACCCCCCCCTTAATTTAGATAAACGAGTTTTTTATGCAGAATTATTCGATTTGCTCCAAATTTGGTATATCGGGTTATTATGTTAAGGAGCTTCCCTGATTCGCTTTGGGGATTCATTGGTTAAGGATACAGGGGGGAAATGGGGGCTAATCCACCCCCTTAATTTAGATAAACGGGGTTTTTTGGAGGATTATTCGATTTGCTCCAAATTTGGTATACCGGTTTATTATGTTAAGGAGCTTCCCTAATTAGATTTGGAGGTTCATTGGTTAGGTATAAAGGGGGAAACGGGGGCTAATACCCTTTCACTTATTTTTTTTTATGGGCATTATTCTGTAAAACAAGAGTGTAATATACAATAAGTATGAATAGCTTGTGAGCTCAATGCCATCAGTTTAGCTAGGCACTTTTCTTTTTTATTTACATTATTACATAAGCAGCGTGTGTTACAATCAAACATTTTGATGAATGAATTATAGAGTCACACAATGCAATTCAGTTACATAATGATCAATGGGCGAAAAACGGCAACATATTTTCATGATGTTTCACTATTTCAAACATAATGAAATTTATATGCATTACTGTGGTTCAGTTTGAGTTGCTAGCTGTAGAATAGGACGTGCATAGCATTACTATGCCTTTAATAGGACACACAAATAGCGATAATTGTTGGAAGTGTGTTTTCAGTTATGATTTATGTTATGTGCTTTTACGTTAAACTAAATTTTTACATACTACAGGCTGTGTATAATTTCTCTATACTGTGATTGGAATGAGCTGCAATTTTGGAGTTTAATGTTTGAATCCTCTAGACATCAATTTCTGTTAAAAAGCTTTCAGATTACAATTCCCTTTTTTATTAAATTTTTAAAGTTGTATTCATAAAATTAATTAAAATTTATTTATCAACTGTAACCTATGCATTTTTAACAGAAATAAATTTCTTTTATATCACTTTGATTTAAATCATTCGATTAAAAAAAATCCTCGATTTAAACGAAAAATACTTATTTATATGTTTTTCATATTGTGAAAATTTCATTTGAATTTTCTTTTTTAAATATTTCTTGCTAAATCAGATACCATTCCTTGTTTTCTTTTTGAATTTTTGTTGTTAATATGGTTTCTCCATTTAGTGTAGAAAACACATTTTAATATAAAAGATGATGCTCTCAGTAAAGAAGATGAGAGAGAAATATCTCGAAGTTTTATAGACACTGCTTCTTCAACAGCTTTTGGAAGAGTATTTTGTACTTCTGGATTAATCCAGCCAGCACTCAGAAATTAAAAAGCCTTTAAAGTTTCTTTTTTTTTTTTATATAAAAATAAGAATGAAAAAATGAATTTTGAATCTTCAGTTAAATTTTTTTCATTGGTATTCTCCTTTTTTTTCTTTTGATATTTATCTAAATATTTTATAGTAGATAAAAAGGTAATTTCATTGATTAAAAAAAATTCTCAACAGATCAATAAATGCTTAATTATTTATAATATATTTTCTTGTGTGTTTGTTTAATTACTAGTACTTGAAAACAGATTTGATAAATATCATATTTGTAAATAATTAATTTGTTCTGGCAGAGAGATACTAAGGCAGATCGCACACTGAATAGCCAAGCGACAAAAAGCGTGAGTCAAGAGACATTTCACCCTGTTAACAAAGAAGAAACCGGTTTGAACACTAGAATTTGTCTCCTGTCTTACGCTTTTTGTCGCTTGTCTATTCAGTGTGCGATCTGCATAAGAATACTCAATGAAGACTTAATTTTTTCAGATGTAAGTATTTCTGTTTTGATATTAATTGGCAGGATTTTATCTGTCATCACAATTTGCAAGAATTTTGATTGAAAAAGGTGAAAAAATTAGGATACAACTTATCTAATAAATTGCACTGTTAGAAATAGTGCAATAAAAACTTCATCATTCTTCATAATAAATTTAATCTTAGCTGAAATAATATCATTTGCAACTTATAATTTGTAGATACTAGCTAAAAAAAATTTTTAAATCTCCTTTAATTTTTTAAAAAATCATTTTTCCTAATTGTAATAAATGACTACTTAACCCTTTTAAGGGCGTTGGTCAAGCGGAGACTGCCTAATTTTAATTCCAAAACTGACAAACGGCACCAATAATATTTTAATAAAATTTTCCTTTTATACTGAAAGTATAGAAAAGCAGGCTTTTATTTTCTAAAAAATTCGTTTTTAAATTCTGGTGTCAATCAAATATTTTAAAATATTACTAACCGAATTTTTCTGCCCCTGAAAGGGTTAATCCATTTATAAGTATTGCACTGATTAGTATACACTACTACTCATAGATTGGTACTAGTCACCTTTTTATGTGCATGATTGATGATTTGTGGCAAAACTAGTATAAGATTTTTTTTAATTATTTGCTGATTGAACAGTTGTGCAAAGATATAAATAAATAAATATGCGAAGAAAAAGCCTTACTTGTAAAAAAAAAAAAATGACAATAGCCATTCAACTAAAATTTGTCTTTTTTCAATTTATTTTTAAAAAATAGTTTTACTTGTCTACCTCCGTATTGAAATTGTAAGGAACTTTGACATTTTCAGTGTAAACACTTAGATTTTATATACTATATGACTCCTAATAGTAAATCCATTATTAATACAGAACATCTCGAAAGTTTAGTTGGAAACTAAAAAGTGATAATACAGGGTTATTACAAATAATTCATTGGGTTTTGATACGTTACTACGTGCGAACTAGGAAACGTATATGTTTCCATGACAACTCAAACGAGAGGGTGCTAACAACAGTTTCGCACTGCGTATGTGTCATGCGCGTGTGTTTGCCATGGTTGCTGCGAAAACGTCATATTCAAAATGGCAACTGGAAAGCAGAAAGCGTTTGGTGTACTTGAATTTTCAAAGTGTGAATCGCTTATAACCGTTCAGAGAGCATTCCGGAAGGCATACAAATGAAACTACCAACCCAAGAAGCATTCTGCGCTGGTATCGACAGTTCAGGCAAAAGTTCCGGCTGACCAAGTGTTACTGAAGAAACAGTGAACGGAGTTAGAGAGAATTTCATCCGTAGTCCCAAGAAATCAACAAACCGCACCGCGCTAGCAGCGAACTTTCCCTTCCACAGCCAACTGTGGGGAAAATTTCTGCTGTCCATCGCCATTTTGAATATAACGTTCGCGCAGCAACCATAGCAATACATACGCAGCGTGAAACTGTAGTTAACGCCCTCTCGTTTGAGATGTCATGGAAACATATACTTTTCCTAGTTCGAACGTAGTAACGTATCAAAACCCGATGATTCATTTGTAATAACTCTCTACAATTTGACATAGATATGGAATAATTTCGCAATAAATACTAAAAATTTAATTGAAACGAACACAGTAGAGATATTTGAATCAGCACTGTTATATATATATATAAAATCTTTATTATTTTTGTTTACAAAAAACCACCATCGGACTAGCTTAATTTCTCCATGGCCAAATGTTTCCCTATCCCCTAAAAATTCCCCTATCTTTTCCTCCCACTTGGATTTTCATGGGCATATTTTATTTTTAAAAATTCTGATAGACTTGTCTATGATCATTTTATTATTAAAAAAACTTCTTTTGTTTTCTTTTTTAAGTTTTAAATTACTTCTATTTTATTTTAATTTTGTTTATTTCTTTTATTTCCTTTTTTTCTTATCATTTTGTCACAATTTCCTCCTCTGAGTTTTGTGTTTACCTTTCAGGTAGCGCCACCTGTCATATTCTTTGTTAGCTGTACTTTCTACCTTTCAGTTCACTTGTGACCTTGTCCCCTTATGGACACGTGTTTATTTTGGCTTATGACGAGCTGTTATAATTTCCATCTTGAAACGCATCCTGTATGTTTTTATATATCTATGGTGATTTATACAAAGCTTTATTATTTGAGTTTTGTTGCCAGTTTTTTGGTGCTGTTTCATCTAGTTTAACATGTTTGCTAGTTTAACTAATTGCATTTTCCCTAATCAGCATAACAACAACAACTTCTGTTGGTTATTTAAGATGCCAAAAGCTACAGAATATACAAAAACCTTTTAAAATTGAAATCAAAAGGTATTGAAATTTTCTACCATTCAAAATGAGGAATGTACCAATAACGTTCTAGAAGTAATAATTATTAAATAAGCTAAAATAGCTTATTCCATTAAATACTCTCCCTAGACACATACTTCCAATTGCAATGTTTTATATAAAAAAGATACAAGATATGATAAAACCACCTGGGGAATCTATTTGAGAAAATATACAAACTGAATTTTTATATATAGTGGCGGTCAAAAGTTTCCGGCCAGCATAAATTTTTTGGTTAATTTGTAAGTATATCCATATGAAGAGGAATCGCAAAGTGATATTTATACACTTTATTGACATAACAGTTAAGAACTTATTTATGGAATAAAAATTAAATATTAATAAATTTAATTGACAAAATTAATTGCAAAAGAAAATGCATGTTCTCAAAAGTTTCCGGCCACTTTGGCAAGTTTGGAAAAAAATGGTGTTATAAAAGAAAATAAAAGTGATAAACAAGATTTACAATTAATATTTTGTATTCATACATTTAGCAATAAGTACTGCGGCGCAGCAACGTGGCATCGATTCAATGAACAGCTGTAGATCATCAATGTTAAGTTTTGTCCACAGTTCTTGCAATTTTTGTGAAAATGCTGCTAAATTGGAATATTTATAATTCCACACCCGTTTTCAAGTTAGTTTCAAAGATTTTCTATTATATTCAGATCGGATGATTGGGCTGTTCGTTTCAAAAGCGAAGTTTTTTTTGTGCGAAAGCCACTGCTTGACGAGCTTGGATGTATGCTTTTGGTCGTTTTCATGATGAAACAAATAGTTGCGACCACAATTTTTCCTCTAATAAGGCAGCAAATGATCTTGCAAGATATCCTTATGCACTGCACTGTTCATCTTGCCGCGGATTTCAAATAACGGACAGGAGCATTTTCCAGAAAATGCTCCCCACAGCATAACGTGTCCTCAGCCGTGCTTCATTGTAGGAATAATGTATCTCGCACCTTATCTTTTGTTTTTAGGTCGTCGGTTGTAATGTTTTTTATCACTCACAAAAAGATTGAACGTCGATTCACCTGAAAATAGTACTTTTTTCCGGTTTTCACATGTCCAGTCTTTATATTCCTTGGCAAACACCAGTCGGGCCCTCTGAATTTTTTTACTTATGAAAGGTTTTTAAACACCGACTGTTCCATAAAGTTCTACGTCACATAAGCGTCTTGACACTGTAGATAGACTTGTTTCAGCAATAACCATAACACCATAATTCGCTGTTAACACCATAAATGGCGTGGAATTGCAGCGGCATTTTTAAGCGGGTCATCAACTGCTTTTCTTCTGATAATTCTGTCCACAAGAATAGTCGTTTTCCCGTGTCCTCCGGACCGTGGCAAGTTCCGAAGGCCATAACCATCTTTATATATTTTTTAAATATCGTTTACAGCAAATTTTCCGATCGACAACTTTGCCGCAATCTCACGAGAGGATTGTCCCTTTAGCGACAAACAAATCACTCATTTAGGAACAATAAATTGTTAAACTTTTCATTTTTGAATTTCAAATACATTATTCACCTTGATTAATTAACAAACATGACCAAAAAAACACATTAGCGATAGCAAAAACTAATGAATGACGAGTGGCCGGAAACTTTTGCACGCGCGAATTTTGAATTCCTCCCCTTTGCATCAAGTATCTTAAGTAACCAATCAAAATGATCACGTGGTCAGAGGTAAGTTGCTTATTCCTAACTTTTGGAGCAATTGAACTTCTTCTTCGCTAAAACATTCTGCCAAACAAATCAAAAAATCTAACTGTCCGGAAACTTTTGACCGTCACTGTAGTTCCTTTCGGTTAAATTTTCCCTTATCTATTTCTAAATGAGACACAAAAATATATACCTTGATATCTGCAAAACTCGCAGAGATATGCCCGTTTAAATAATGTATAATTTTGTGGATGATCCACAATCTTGCACTCCAAATGCATCAATATCACGTCCCTCATAGGTATGTTTATAGGGTGTAAATCACGAATTTTCTCTTTTAAGACTGTTCTCAAGTTCACTGCTCCGCTAGCGCGAAACTTTCTGACACAATGATAGACTCATTTTTGAACGTAAAGGCATAAAATTGACAGACCTGACTCTAGAAGCGATTTGGAATCAAAATTATTTTTCCATTTTTAGATAAATAAATTACTTATTGAGTTATAAGCGATTTTGATCACGTGACAAGGCGCTTTTCTTCCCTTCTGTGGCTGGTTTTAAAACTTTCTTCCTGAAATTTGGTTCAAACGCTAACTTTGACGGAATTTTCTGAAAGATCTGATGCGTTTACAAAAAAAACTGAAAACATCTTTCGATTACATATTTTCTGAATAACAACGCCTGCCAATTTCAGGCATTACCAAACAAAAAAGAATTAAAACTTGTGTCATAAAGTTGCCTTTTGGATTTGAGAACAGCTTTAATATGCCACTAAATTTTTGCACAATACGTGGTGTTATAGATTGCAGTACCACTATAGATGGAAAATTACTGTTCAAAATATTCTTTGTAGGTTCAAATGTTTGTCACTTGAGTTAATATGTTTAAATATTATAAATTTCAAGTTATTTTCATTTTGTTGTGAAGTCCTCTATTTTGTAAGTCATGTATGGGAAGAACGCGTTCTATCTTCACGAATAAATGTTTTATGTCACGGAAATATTCTGTTCTCACTACTTACAGCGACTAAACAGCTGCACATGGTAAACATTACATTGCTAGTGTACTCGTACCAACGGATGGTCGGTAGGTATGCCATAACTCATACAACTTCGGCTCTTATACAGTCACACTGTTTCTCATAAATTTCATCATGAGTTTTCATTTTAAAAAATATTGTGCTAGGAGAGATTCATGAATTATTTACTAGTATGGTATTTTATCAATACAGTATTTTTTAAAGTGATTATCGATGTACACATTTTACTATGCAAACACAAATCCAATAATTTAGGTACACAAAATATGAATAATATAAGTTATGTAAACTGATTAAAAAATAAACAAAAATTTAGACTAGATGGTAAAGTCTCGGAATAAAGTTAAATAGTGAAGTCACTTAGACTGCTTAAATTTAGAAAGAATACCGTACTGCATTAAGAACTTTATCACATTTTTTCTGGATGCCTCAGATTTTATAGACATCTCTTTTAAAAGTTTTCAAATAAACTTCCAATACGATTGCTTTTCAGTGTATTTAAAAGATGCAAGATTTTATTAAAATGCTTGAAGAGGAAAGAAATTTTTGACAGTTACTTAGGCAAGCTTGAGCTAAATCGGGCCCTGCAGAAAAAAAGGAAGTACATATTTTGAATTAGATGAAAATGCAGCAACAAAAATGCCGTAGGGCAAAGGCCTACATGTCAGTAGGCTGATTGATACCACAATTCCTGAATATTAATTTTTAATCCTGTTTTTAAATAAGATGAAAATTGTTATCCAGACGACAATGGACATTATCCGCTGATCTGAGTTCGAGGCTGAAAAAAATCACATGATTGGAGAAAACAAACCGGCATTTTTCCGTAATAAAGTATGGTGATTTTTTTTAACTGCATGAAAGTAAAGTATTTCACCCTGTGCCAAATTATTGTGTTGCGTATAGCTGTTACAACAGTCCAATTAATTCGTTTATAGGCAAGAAAGTATTTCTTTCCATACGTTTATGCGAATACCAAAGGCAAAAGTTCCGTAATTCGGTTTTGCAGCCAATTGGCATATTTTACTCAGCATCGGTTTGCGCAAATTTAATTTAACTTTCGTAACCAGGGTTTCTTGTGTGTAGAAAACATTTACATTGGAATTTAAATTTTTTACTCCATTTTTATATAGCCGCAATTTTTAAAGTTAAATGTATAAACCATGCTTATGTAATGTACACTTGAATATAAAAATTCCATCCATAACTGCTCTCATACACTTGAAACAACACTATTGCGACACATCGCGGGCTTATACATTTCGGCGTTAAATCACATTGTTTGAATCGAAAGCGTAAATAAACAGTTATTTTTACAGTTACATTTGTTAATATCTACTATAAGTCATATGATGGGGAAGTGTGACGTCAGGCGGATATTGTCCATTCGCATATAAATTTACCATGGTCGTATGCCATGCGGGAATCCAATCCAACTGAATCGATATTCTGGACTCTTGCATATGGATGGTCGATTTGCATACCATAACCTGTACAACACTTCGTCTCTAATAGTAATACAATCATACTGTTCATTATAACACGAATTTTCTTTGTGTAAATAAATATATATATATATTATAAGAAGTTCATAAATTATTTAGTAGAATGGTATTTTGTCTATATACCATTTTTCTTTTTAAATTTTAGCAAGCAAACACAAGTCTCCATAAAAAATGATTTTGGCAACAGTAACTACTTTGTTTACAAAATGGCGTAATAAATTACTAAATCCTGGATCGATCGCATTCCAGCATCCTTTTGCTTCCAATAGACATCGACCTCTCAAGCTCCAGTGCCTATAATTTCCAGAGTTCAACTTTTCAATACGATATTAGCCAGCCATCGTGTACGGTAGAAAATTAAACTCGAAAAACGTTAGCTTTTACTTAAACACGTCTTGTTTAACTTAATGCGCAGGGCCTAAACGTCCAGGGCCCATAACCTGCTTAAAGCCCAGGTAGCACACAGATATCGGCCAATGTCTCGATCAACATTGTCCAATAACTCGAAAGTCACTGAATGTCAGACGTCAAATTTACAATATCTGCCGTTATTCACAGATATAACTTAAAATTAGTTTTAAAAAGAAAGCATCCAAACGAATTTTTCTGCATCATTTATAACAGTGTAATATGGAAATAGTATTCTAAACAATAAAATTTAACAACTTTGCCATTTTTAGAAAACTTGATTTTTTAGCGTCTTGTTTTTGATATTTTATTTACATTGGCAAATGTTGTAAAAATGATATTAGTATTCCAACATTCAGAGATATCTATCGACATTCTTGAAAATAATGTCATTTTTCAGACATTTCAAGATATCTGTCGACATTTAGCATATCTAACGAAGTTTGTAATCTTGACCAAAGTGAATGGAAAGTTCTGAAAGACAGCCAATTTCTATCGTTTTCGTTGAAGAGTATTTGATGGAGACGCTTGCCATGAAATTTACATTATATAAAAATTTAATTTAGGTTATTTATAACTTATATTTCCGTTAAAAAAATTTCATCAAAAATTGTTTTCTGCCGTGGACGTTCCCTACTACGTTAAGCACTTTTTCAGAGTTTGATCACATGTATCCTGCATGTTGTCTAATATATCAAAGGCATCCCTCACAGCTGTTCTCAGATTCAAAGGAGCTACTTTCTAGTTCACTTTTGTTCGGAAATTCCTGAAATTCCCAAGTGTTTTTACTCAGAAACTATGTAATGGAATTGCATTTTCGGTTTTTTGTAAAGGCAAGATCTTACAAAAAATATTTTCAAAGTGGGCATTTTGGACCTAATTTTTAGATGTGAAACGTGAGAAAGGTAAAACACACATAGCCATGTATCAAAAATCTCATAAGTATTCTATTTATTAAAAATATTTATGTTCATAAGTAATTTATTTATCAAAAAATTGATTGCCGACAGAATGTTACTCTTGTACGTTGTAGCTCGAACCCTGATGAAGCTCTGAAATATCTCGCGCAGTACGTGATACGAGTTTTTGCGCAAGTGTTTTTTGCTATAACGAAACGGCCAGGTTGATAAGACGGACCTAAACATCTGTGGCAGATTGGTCAATGTTCTACCAGATAAGCTAAAGAAGATCGTGGATTCAGTCGTTCAAACAAATGGATACTATGGTCATCCAAGAATTTACTGGTAACAATGACAACTGACGACAACCGAGATATTAGAAGAAAAGCATGGTAAAGAATAAAAAAATGCCGCAATTCTAAAAAGAAAAAAAACAACAATGTGCGAGAGTTTCAGCCTCCAAATCTGAACTAACGCAACGGTGTACTGCGGCTGTATCGACTGAGTCTCCACCGTAATCAGCGTGTTTGCTATAACCGAAACTCTCACATCAGAAAGAAATTAAAGACAACACAATTTCAAGATCCATGTTAGATGAATTCCTAGTCTATTTTCTAAGTCACTTCCTAACTGTGGAAAAACCCATTAAAATTGCAACAGAAGACGCATCAAAGATATGCGGGAGTGAAGGAAGAGATGCCTTCATGAGACCAAAACGTCAAGCACGTGAAAATATGCCAAAATTCATTTCGGAGGACTTTGTATCCTAAAGAGAGATAAACCTTCTGAATATAATATTCCGTGGGTAGGAGGGTGGATTGAACTCCTCGTGGTGAATTCTGGGTTATTTCGCATGGGTCCCGAATGCAAAACAAACTAAAAGCTATAAATTTGTAAAATACATTAGCACTAAAATAATACGTAATCAGAACTTATTGAAACATTTGGTACACTAAGCATGACTTTTCAAGTAGATACAACTAAAATAAATTAAATTTAACATTTTAAAAAACATTTCTAAGAAAGTTCAAAAGTCAGCATTTTACCATAACTCCTATACATTTGCGGTAAATCAAGGAATTGTTCAAAAAATCTCAAATTTTTTGCGTAAACTGGGTGCCACCAGTGGCATCTTTTCCACATTTCTATTCATCGAAAATCGAAAAAAAGTTTTTCCGCCCAGTCTAGTAAAGAGGCTTGGATAACTGGAGGGGGGGGGGGGGGGTAGACTTTCATCAGTATTTTAATACAGAAATTTGTATATTATTTAATATATAATCATAAATTGTACAGAATTTCTGTATTAAATTACTCAAAAATTTCTCATGGAACAATGATGAAAGTTTGTCCTTGCAGTAACCAGGAACTGAAAATTATAAATGCTCATTAACCCAAATACCTAACTTGAAATTTCCCCTCCTATTCTGTCTTCGGTTAAAGGGATGTAAAAGATAGTATTACTATTATGATTGTTATTTTTTCAGTTGGTCTATTCTCACTTAAACGTCAAAAACTAATCCTGCTGAAAGATTTTCTTGTCAATGGGATTCGTTATAGAAAACAATTTTCTGTCACAAAGCATGTATTTTCAAATTTTTGGGTGTAAATCACACCATCCTGTCCTGAATTTCAGGTCATGTATTACAATAGATTTTCTTCAAATTAAACTATATGTTCATCTTTATATACGTATCCCTCAGTAATATATTTATGCTTTTGTGTGTTGTTTCCATCCCTCTCACAAAAAACAACAAACAAACGAACAAAATTCAAACTAGATGTAATATAGGAACAACATGTTTATAAAGTTTAAGCTTAATTTATTCAAATCAAAGCTTTACATATAAATTTACATATTAATAGTAACATTTAACAATGAATTACGAATTATATTGCAACACTAAGAACTGATTTTAAAATTTAATGAATGTTTCAACAACATTTGTCTAATTATTGACAAAGTTTAACAATAAATTATAGAAAAATAAAAATGTAAAATCGAAATTTATCAAAAGAATGCAAGTCACAGGTTGTTTTTCAGAATTACTGAAAATTTGAACACATTGATAATACTAAAGCACAAAAATCTTAGTACGTAGGTACTGGCATACTTAATTTTACTGTCATCATAGTCTGTTTTAAAACATAAATAAATAAAAATTCTATTCTGTTATGTTGCATTTTTCTGTTTCTAAATATTGTAAGATAAGATGCAAAAATATATCAAACAAAATCACCAGTGTAATATTTAAATTGTAAGCAATAAAATATGTTTACCAGAAATTCTCATTTTTGTGCTGTTATGAGGAATATTTAAAACCGTTCTTTTTTTCCCTTTTGGAGATATACAAAATATATTATATAGAAAAACACAAACTTTAAATAATAAGTACTTATGAAATAGTATTTGAACACATAGTGATTAAAAGTATATAAATTAAATTATAGCACTATAAAAGCTTGCCTGACATGCACAAACATACGTTACAGACATTATATGTATATACATGCTTCAGCCCATTATAAATAAAAAATATAGACTTCTGAAGACCTCAGTTAAATACCAAAGTGCAAAATACCTATCGTGAAAATTAAAAAAATTAATATAATACATTTCAATTAAATTGTTACTTATGAGGGAAAATGTGTATAATAAACGGATATTTTTTATATTACAATTTTTTTATCATTATTTATTTTAGCAATTTGTATATGAGCCAATTCTGTAAACAACATTTCTTTTCCTTCACTCCAAATTTGCCATTTAAAAAAAAAAGAAACATGATTTTTCAGCTGTCATTGAAGCCAGTTTATTTATAAATCAGCAGAGCTTTCTTGTTATTTTGTTGAATGCTTACGGCTTATATTGACAGCTCCATCACAGTAACCATTATGGAGTTTCTTGTGGATTCACAGAACATGTTTGCAATTTCACCTTTCGGCAGAATTAAATTACTAAAAATTTACTTCTGCGTCCACCTTTTGTCGAACGAATTTTCATCAGAAATAGGCTAACTTAATATCGAAATTATATGCAGTAACTTAATATTCGATATTTTCATGTATTACTGTTTAACTTAATTTCTAATGTTCTCTAAATTTGGAGAACGTATATGGAGTCAAACGAGGAAAAAAATGTTAGAATTTGTTCGAGGTTTTGAAGATATTTTTTAAATTACTTTTCATGGCACATTGTCTCCTTCAATTCTCATAGACTTTTATACAACACACAGATTTCTTAAAAATTTTTATTAAAAGAGGAAAAGTTGCCTACAAACAGATTTCAATTTGCTGTTGAAGCTCTGTCATTTATAATTAGTGGATTTCAAATAGGAGTCGATATTGCATGATGCAACCGAGTTCCATTCTTCTTTAATGCAGTTCCAATTTGTATTAAAATAATCTCTTACAGATTTTTCAGCACCACCCTTCAGTTCCTTAGGTCTTTTTTCCTAATCTTGTAAACTGGTGCTATAGCATATTTTGGGGTAAATTTCTTTAACCAAATCTCTATGGTTTGTTGGAATTCCCATCTTTTGACGTGTGACCTCTCTAGTGAATGAACGCAATACCGGTAATAAGCACTTTAGAGATATTAGTACAAGAAATTATATTTTGTAGAGAGATAAAGATAGAAATGTTATTCCCACGGCCAAAGAAATGTCTTTTTTTTACTTTGTAAATGTAAATATTTGGCCATAAAAGGGGATTTCTCTCACACAGTATGCGGAATAAGATAATACCAAGCAGAGGCGTAGCTTGAAAATTTTATTGGGAGAGGGAGGACCTGATTTTGGTGCTTTTTATAATTTTAATCCCCCCTTACCTGCCACATCGTCACCACCCGTGCTATCGTGTTTAATTCCTCTTCTGTGATGCTTTACAAAACCATTATCCTGATTAATCGTTTTACCTTTTCAAAAATATTTTGCACTGTTGATTTGTTATCTAATGTAAATATATGTATTTTGTAAAATATTAATTCCACTTTCAGTTATAATTTTACTCTCAATTACATTTAATTGAGGATATTCTAAAATTTCTGTACGTATTTTCAGTTTATTCATGACAAATTCGACACGAACATCCCACCGATGATAAAATCAAAACTTATTAAATGAACATGCATTATTTACAGCAGAGAAAGGCAACCAATAAGGAATATTACCACAATGATGGGAGTAAAATGTGTAGGGATGTAAGAATCCAAGCGGTAAGGTTGTTCATAATTGATGATATTTTGAATCTGTTTTATTATTTAAATATTCAAAAACCAAATTCGGAGAAAAGAGTTCAGAAAATAGTTTAAACCGTGATTTTATGTTATAGTAATTAGACATTCACCATTAACTCAAAGCAGTATTGTAAATAATATATTATAAGAATATACTTGCTATACAATGTATTCAATATATACAATACATTCTGGAAAGTTTGCTGTCCGCCACATTTGGCAGAAATTAATCCATTTGAATACATTTATGCAACAAAGACTTTTTAAAGGCACTGAGTGCAAACATGACATTGCAGGATCCTTATACCTATGCTATGTAGTATGCTCAAATAAAATTTATGAAAACTCTTATGGATATAACTCCAATTTAATCTCGTTAAATTATGGCATATTCACGAAGACAGTTTTATTAATCAGTGTATCAAATTTGCAAGCATTCTTACTGAGATGCAATGAAATATGGAACAACGTAATTCTAAATAGAAGATCATATTTTAGAAAATGGTTTAAATTTGACATTTTGAACTGAATTTCGAAATAAAACAAAGAGAAGGGTTGTTTTCGTTTAGGAATACATTAGAACTCAAGATATATACATAACACTTTAATATTTTGCTATCGTTCAATGTAAAACTATGTAAAGCTGAAATCTATTTTTTACAAACTTTTGCTACAGATTGACAACACCCCCTCTTAAACTTAGGGGGCCTACAGACATACAGATTGGCCCAAGATAAACTCTTTTCAACCAAGTTAAAAAAGTTTTGTCCTAAGAAGGATTTTTTTTCCTCCTCTCAAAATTACAAAAATGTTTGATGCAACACAGTTAGAATGTTGATTTCATGCCTACATGCATCAAATTTTCAGATTTTCATACTCAAATACAAACGCCCCAAAAAGCTTTCTTTTCTTTTTAAATATATGAAACACTCACTTAATTGTAGCCAATTGTTACCTGGTGATCACTTCTCTCTATATCACGTCTCAAAAGCCTATTTTTAAACATCAGTTTTGATTTTTTCAGAAAAACTGCGATGTTGTTCGATTATAGAGACTTGATTAAAAATATGTGAAATTTTATTTGCGAACAGATGATATGATTTTATGAATGTGTCAAATGTAATATTGTGATACCGAAACTAAACTAAACAACTATGCATGCTCTTTTTTTCTGCGACATCCTGAACAATTTAAAACAATCATCTCATAAACGAAGTTACATAGTCTGTTTCCTTCGTAAATTTGTTTAATTATTTTGATTTTATTATTTCGTTTATTTACTCTTGAAGCATTCGTGCCTGGAACATCAGTTTTGAAAAATATTTCGCTCATCTGCAAGAAAAGTGACACATCTCGCAAAAATTCATTTTGCATTTTATTCCACTAATAGGTGTCTCATAGGTGCGTCTTGCTATACAAAAAATTTCATAAGTGTAGTTATAAGGAAAATCGCTTTATTACGCTATATGCCCATTCGTGACCACTGAAGGGGGGTGAATTGTGTCGGGAGGTGAAATGACTCAACCCTGCAAACTTCATCTGAAGTCTTTATTCCTAATGGTTTTACGCTATTATGCATGTTTTTACTTACTGCTGAATGCAGAGCTAAGTGCGATGATTTACTTTTACAGTAAAAACTTGCAAATCTTCATTTGCCTCTCTTGTATAATTGCCGAAACGTCAGTGAAGGCTTACTGTGGAGACACGAAAAGTTTTGGTTTCCGTTAGTCTGTCTGTCTGTTACTCTGTCTGTCTGTTCCGCGATAACTGTCGTAAAAAGCATCCGATTATCTTAAAATTAAGGATGCATGTTGGTGAGGTCACCGGATATAGCTGTATAGTTTTTGGTTAAATTTGGTTCATTCGTTCGGAATATATAGAACATTTTATTTTCCGCCTTAATGCTTTCCTATAGCAATTCAGACGATTTTTCCATTTTTATTTGTTGAAAGGAAATCTCATATGATTGAAAGATTTAAATGATAAATTATGGATGATGGAATTTCCTAATTAGAACCATACATTATTCATATTAGTTTGAAATTTTGTGTATACATTTCTCAGAGTTTTTAAATTCGGTGTATATCTTATGGAGGGATTTTATATATGTGTTCCAATAATATAAAATATTTTCTTTTTTTTAATTTACTTTATTTCAATCACATATTTCATTGTCTTAATTTTCTTTTAACTGTTTCCTAGCAACGGAAAGGTGAATTTGATCTCATATATCAAAAATAAAACAAATACGCTTTGAGGTTGAAATAAAAGGGGCTTGTGTTATGATATTAATTCTTATTATTAAAAAAAAAACGTTACTAATATCTCACTGTTTATCGTCTGGGCGCAGCTAACAGAAATATTTAATTTTTAATCGAAAATTTCAATGAGAAAAAAAAAACTTTTGAAAAGCAAATTGATAGTAAATGTCAAAATTATGCACCGCAAAATTATTGCTGTCGTAAAGGACGTCATTGTATCGGGAAATAAATATTTTCATTCTTAAAAACAAACATTAACTAGATTGCCTGAAAAAATATTTTTTGACGAGTGTTAGTTCTTAATGCCGCCTCATTTCAGAAAATATGAATTAATTTTTTTTTTATCTTCAAAAGGAAATTACATTTTCGTTCGTAAAACCTAAACTTTTAATATAATTGCGTCAATGTAAATCCTTTTCTGCCCGCCAGTACTGAAGAATAAGGCTCGGAAGTGTAAAAAGATTTACCATAATCATTAGCGCAATCAATAAAAAGTTACATATGTAAATTAATGAGACCACGGGGGGTTCAGGGGGGCGGAGCCCCCCTGAATACTTTATTATTTACAAAAAAAAAATACCAGAATTAGTAGCTCATAAAATTCAAAATATCCTTCCATAACAACGTTTTTAATTTAACGCTTCTAATGTGTGAAAACTTCGTATTTTTTATTCTTATAAATAATTACGTAATTTGAAAACTTTAAATTGCGGTTTGCAGGAAATTGAATATTACTAGAGTGTGTCTAAAAACAATGAATTGCAGATCTGACGTTGAGGCTCCTGATCTGCAGATTTACTAGTTATCTTTTGTCGAGATGTGTCACTTTTCTTGCGGATGAACGATATGTGCACTCACTTGAAGAAACACATGCCTCCAAATGATCGGAATATAACCGTTGTTTCCTCAATTTTCTCAATTCTTTCAGGAGTATTGCCATATGACCACCTTAAACATCTACACAGCCAGATTCCCGTACCCGGCGAAATGAAATCAAGCTTTCAAACGGGCCGGGCTGATAAAAAAAATTTTGAGGGCCTCGCTATATCAAATTTTTTAAAAAATGGACCTGTGAATATCTTTGTTGATTTTCACGTAAGAAGCTCTTTGTAAAGATATCGATTATCTGTGGAAACCTGGAGTTACGACCGAAGGCCTGGTGCTCCTATGAGTATCAAGTACACTCTAGTACAAGCTCCCGGGCGACTCGGAGGTGCGATCGACGAACTACGCTGCTTAATCTTCCGAGTCTTTGGGTTTTGTCACTGCGACCATGGCCTCCAATGGTTTCTGGGGCGCAGGGAGAGTGATGCACGCTGGGCGCTGCTCTTCTCTGGCTAGTAGGACGAGTCATGCACACCCCACTGGCTTACACCAGTCCTACTTGACGCAATGCACATAAGGGTCGTTTCCACTTTCTTTCGACTACCAAGAATGACCAACAACTACCGAGATGAGGGCAAAAATGTACTGCTAAGGCTCGAATTACACTTACTCACACACAATTAATTAAAATTTCTGTTTTCAGAATGATCGCTTCCTCATAATAAATTGTTTTTGTTTCGGGAATAGAGGTTGTAATTTAAATCGCTTCTTTTGAGGGTACTTGATGGCGCCATATTACTTGAATAAATTAGAGAACTGTTCTAACTCCTCCAGTCACTTTCAGTTCTTTCCACTCCAATTCTACTACCAAGAGTGACCATCCACCACTTAGATAAGAAGGAAATAATTGTACTTATGAGGATTGAATTACACTTACTGTTCCGCAATTGATTACAATCCCTGTTTTCGAAATTATTCTTCTGCATGTATAAACTGTTTTTGTTAGGGAATAGAGGTATTAAACCTTTTTTTGTGGTATCTGATGACGCCCTTAAACCTTCTGTATCGCTCTACTACTTAATGATATTGGGGAGTCTTCACTCACTTGAAAACGCCCGTTCCGTGATGTTAAACCAATGGGGAAGTTGTTTTCGAATTTCTCGTTTAAATTTGAATATTTTTAAACGACTTTTTTGCATAGGATAGCTGAGCTCGATATTGAATTTTAAACGAGAAATTCGAAAACAACCTGCCCATTGGTTTAACATTACGGAGCTGGCGTTTTCAAGCGAGTGAAGACTACCCTTAGTCTCTTCCACTTTCTTTCTAGAACCATGGGTGACTAACAACTACTGCTATGAGAAGAAAATAATTGTACTTATATCCTGCAATTAATGACAATTCCTGTTTTCAAAATTTTTTCTTCCGCAAGTATAAATTTTCTTCGGGATAGAGTTGGGAACAGAGGTAGTAACAGGTCTAAAATTAAATACCTTGCACAAGTTTTGTGTGTAAAAAGTAACTTATTTTGTTATTTTACATTTAAAATTAAATTAATTTATAATTATTTGTTACTAATACTAATACGGACGCCTGACGGCACCCTTTAAACTTCTGTGGCACTCTAGTACTTGAACATAATGTGGGGGAGGCCCCCCTCTTTCCCCCTAAAGCTACGTCCCTAATACCAAGAACACTTACCTGGCATTTCGCGTTAAGAGGATACTTCACTCAAGCGAAAACCTCCGTTCGATAACGTTAATCCTATGGAAGAATATTTTAAAGATATCTCGTTTGCACTTCAATATTTTAAATTTATTTATTTTATTTATTTATTTATTTTTTTGCATTGGTTAGCTAAAATCGATCTCTACAAAGGCCGTGTTTTACTTTTCCGATTTTGTTTACAGTTTTTTTTTTTATTAAGGTATTTTTACTTTTGGTACCGGTTTCGAAAGTGAAAGTATCCTATTTTTAATAATATATATTAAAAAATATGTACACCAATGTGACATAAACAGTATAAAAATGTAAAAAGAACTTTTGGCTGAGTAAATAACAGTTAGGATATTTTAACGTAATTTTAAATTGATAGTAAACTAGTATAGTGTAGCCATCACAAAAAAAAAATTCTATATAAATCTGATCGGCTGCAATGAATATTAAATGACAATCTGTTAGTTGTTGAGATATTGCTGTCACGGAAAATATGAAAAACAGAGCACAGCAGCAACACCAGTTGAAAGGTATACACCCATTCCCAATAGGGCTATTTATATCAAGGCTTAAAAGAATATGAAGTTTGATAATATACCATGCATTATTTCTTGAGTTACGCATTGTAGAAATCGTGAAAATGCAGCATAGCAGTGCCACCTGTTCAGCCATCTACACCAGAACATAATCAGCATCTGTTGATATCATTGTCTAACAGAATTGAATATTTGTGAAATTTTATGCATTAGCTTTTGAGATACAGCAATAACGGAAAGTGTGAAAAACACATTAAATTTGTGTCATACACAAACATTTTCTAAAAACCGTCAAATCGTGTTTAGTGCTTTCTAAAACCCTATAAATCTATCAGAAACCAGAAGTCAAAAATTTTCACCAATTCAATACTTTCACCTTGCTGATAGAAGAAAGTAATAACGGAACAATTTTTTTTGTCATAAAAATATATATACAATAGCGAAGGTATTAAATATATTTTATGTGCACCTCAATGTCTTGTGATTACTGCTACAAAAAGTATTCGATTAGATTGCCATCTACCGAAAAGATTTGTAAGGAAGACCAAATTAGCTGTAAAGTTTTTGATTTAATTTCGATGATTCGTTTGTTTACAGGGAACACTCAAAAGAATTCTGATATATTATGGACTATAAAGGTTAATTCTTTGAAGTACATTTTGTTAATGTTACACTACTTCAAAAATAAACAAATTGATATCTGTTGTTGATATGTAGTAAAACGTGTTTCATATAGAAAATGGTGTGTATGGCATTTATTGTACATTGACAGAGACACCCGCATGATTACATACCATTACGGTCTGTGGGAGTATTTGTTTGAAATAAGGACTAACTATGCTGTGTTATCATCTATAATATAAAAAAATAAAAAATACCTTATTCAGTGCTCTTTTCTATAGCATGAATATAACATTAATTTTATTTGCAAGGCTACATAAAATAATTCAGATTCATTATTATCTATGAATGACAGTGACAGAAATTATGTCTTTAATTGTGTTATAGGTTTCCAAGATTATTAAAATTTTAGTATAAAATATTATATGAGTTCTACAGAT
The DNA here is from genome assembly GCA_963932465.1 of Maratus speciosus. NCBI lineage: Eukaryota > Metazoa > Arthropoda > Arachnida > Araneae > Salticidae > Maratus > Maratus speciosus. Next base: position 650,156,122 of record OZ010786.1, read on the forward strand.
CAAGATATCTAAACTTTATATATTCTGTACAGAGGTGCCCAAAAGAATTCAAATACATTAACCTCTATGGTTAAGGATTGCTCAAAATACATTTTATGTTAAGCAATTTTTATCTGAATAAAACTCTATTACAGTAAGTGATGTGAGTATAATATAAGTAAGTTCATATACACAAGAGCACAAAAGGATGTGAACAAATAACTTTTTATTTATAGTTGTTATTCTGTGAAAGCATTTGCAGTTCTGTTAAGATTTTTTCAGCAGAAATAAAATAAAGCATACCAAGTGATAAGTATATCATACACAGCACGATCAAACAAAATTCAAATACATTGAAATTTATGAATAAGAATTGCTGAAAATGCATTTTCAACTGTTTAAGAATTTTTTTTTATTCAACTAAAGTTTTCTATACTAACTGATTCAAGAATAATCTAAATAAATTTATTACAGAGTGGCACAAAAGAATGTGGATATATTGCATTGTATGGGACATTTTCAATCTTAATTAATCTTAAATATACAATTTCATATATATGAAAATTTATACATCATATACAAGACTAACTAAAGTATTTGAGTGCATTACTGTCTATAGTCGCCCTTGTTACACAAGATTCTACTCAACTTCTGAAATAGATTTCTGGTTGGTAGGTAAATAAATATCATTATCAGGATAGGAAAAGGTCTCGTAAGTAGGCAATGTTTATCTATTAAAAGCACAGTATAAAGCACAACAGTAGATGTTAGAATGCAGAAATAAGGAAAAAAAAATCTAAATTGGAAAACACAAAATTAATGAGACAACACAGAATTTAGAGGGAGCAACAACATAAAGAAAAGTATTTTTAATCTAAAAAGTTTAAAACAAAGTCAGTTTTTTGGTCAAAAAACTTCATTACGCAAAATCATGGTTATCATAAGTTTTTATTTAAATATCCATGACCATCAGAAAACCTTATAGGCTTAAAAATCTATATGACGTAAAAAAAATAAATTAATTAAAGATGGTACAATTTTTGACGTGTGTCAAAATTAGTTAACAGCGAATAATAAATTATGGAAGTGAAAATGAACATTTAGATCACTCTATTGTGAAAACTTCATCATATTTCATTCACACAAAAGTTTTCTCACCAATATGAATTAATAGATGCAGGTTTTAATCATACTCTTATATCCCATTCAGATTGAATGTTTGAAAATATATAGACCATCATTTTTAAGGTAACACCCTACCTGAATTGAATGTTTGTTCACATCGCAAAACTCATCTAAGATAACTGAAGTCGGAGCTCAACATTTTTACATTATCATAGTACGGGCCTTATACCCCGTTTAGATCGGATATTTCAGATATCTTATTTTGCCATTTTTGAGGCAGTACCCTGTTCACATCGCAAAACGCATCTAAGATAATTCAGAGAACGTCACTTTGTTTGAGATCTGAACTAATGCAAAGTATGCGCATGCGCATAAAATAAAACGCCGCAACAGCTAATAAGTTAAAGCAAAGTTTATAACCAATCAGAATGAGTGGTAATGGAAGTACCTACCTGTAGAAAGTTGTAACTCACTGAGAGAGTTTAGCAATCCAAGGTGTCTTAAATATCCCATCTGGACGGGGTATTATGAGACAATTTCACGCTGTAAGTCTTGGTCACAAAAGCTTTCTCACTAGTATGAATTAAAGAATGATTTTCCAAAGAACTCTTTACAGAAATTTCCAAATTGCATACGGGCTGTACATGAATAACGTTATCTCTTTAGGTGGGGGGGGGGGGGGATCTGGAACCATATATAATAAGATATCATTAGGGGAAGAAGGGTATTTGGGTTTGATATCATTATCTTTTTCTATCCAACCAAAATTTTCTTTTTTCTTGTAATATTTTCTTTACTTCAAAATAGTTTGTTATTTTTCTACTTTTTAAGTGTTTTATCTACTTTTATAAGAATACAAAGTTATAATTAAAACCGTTAAGTGATTATAAAATCATTTTATTCTAAATTATGGACCATTCCAACGCTCGACATTCTTACACTTCTGCTATACATATAATTCGTTGTTAGAGAAACCAGGTTTAAAATGATGCTTATGTTTACTAGAAAAAATGGGGAAGAACGTTGCTCACCTTTGTTTGTTTATAAGAAGCTCTGCTTACCCCAGTGCAGGGAGCAAGTGCAAGAAGACAATATTACTGTTGAATAATTATGTAACAAAAAGCTATTATTAAATACTTTTAAGTAGTAAGTATTTCTTTAACGTATTATTTGATACTAGGGAGCTCTGGCCCCTGCAAGCTACGCTCGCCAACCCCAGTTCAGACACTGCGGAATCTAAAAGCACGCTAATCTGATCGGTTTTAAAAGGGTTAGAGAAGATTGAATTATACTGAAAAAAAACCTGTAGCGTTCTTCCTGTAAACTTGTTTCCATTCAATTCCCTTTGATTGCAAAATTTTAAGACTTTATCAGTTGCTATTAAGACATCCAATGATTGTTTTTGTGTTTGGTTAAAGCAGATCAGTTAAACATTTGAAAAGAAGCCAAAATAAAATGAATTAAGTAAACAGAGTCTTTGACTCCCGGTATTTTTTAACAGCGTTATAAAATGATTGACATAATACAATTTACTACAACTACTAAAATTTACTGCTTTAACCCCTTCAAGGGCGGTGGTTCATTTTTGGAAAACTTAATTTTAATTCTTAAATACTACATTGAAACCAGAATATTGGGATGAAAATTTCCCTCTTATTAAGTAAGTGAACAAAAGCATTACTGTATTTCGAAATTTGTTTGTAAATTCTGGTGCCATTCACTGATTTCAAGATTTTACGAATAGAAGTACCTTGCCCCTAAAAGGGTTAAACGCATATTAATGTATTTATTATTTTAAAGTTTCCTTTCTCTTTTAATATTCATGTGTAAATACAGATTTCAAGACATGATTTTCAATATTTTCCTGCTTTTAACACGTACTCATTTAATAGAAATTTTAAAGTTTTTTTCTGTTTTTAATAGTCACATGTAAATAAATTTTTAATCGTCAGGAAATATTATTCTTTGAGCTGTTTTTAGAATTGAAAACAGTCTTTATACTAATAGCCTAAGTCATGTGACTATCATCAACAGTTCTGGACGGATCCCTTCGCTTTTTATATTCCAGGTGGCCATTTTGGTACTTTAATGTTAGCCAGCCACAGGTGTGATAAGTCGCCAAATATTATTCTATCACCATTATTTCACTTACATTATAATAGTCCAAGTCATGTAACTGCCGTAAACAGTTACGGGCTGATCCCTTTGCTTTTCATAAGAAAGGTTTCCATTTTGATTAAAGAATCAAAATTATTTTTTCGAATAAAACTACATAAAAGTTGCCATGATCGCAAAGAATTCCTGGTACTTTTATGTTAGCCGGGTGCAAATCTCGCCAACAGCTTTTTTTTAACTCGCCAGTTAGCCTTTTTTTTATTTTTCGAGCGGTAAATTAAAACGGTGCTACTTGGTTATCCCATCGACCAAAAATTTGTCGCCAAACTATAAGATTAAATGCCAATAATGGTTGATCGTAAATGTCACATTCACTTCAGCTTAAGGAAGTTACACGTGTTTACGCCATCAAGTGATTTTTATTTCGACGTTTTATTTGCATTTTTATTAATGTTATACTAATTTATTTGTTCTTTCGTTACTTAAAATAAAAAATTATGTCAATTTGTATAATTTGGCGAAATTGGTCGACGAGAGAAGTCGTACATATTAGAACATTGCTTTGAAGTAGGAATTAAATATATCATTTATTGCATTGTCATATACACTCCGAGTTTGATGTGATTTTTTTTACGTCAATCTGGCGAAAACCTTGTTTTCGAATAACAGTTACATATGTATTTTTAAATTATTTTCTATTATTTTAAAAAGGAAATAGCAATAAATAAAAAAAAGTTTAATTAATAACTATAGAACAAAACAATTTATAACATTTTTTTGTAAATAAAAAAAATAAATTCAAATAAACACTTATTAATAAATAAGTTACAATAGCCGAGTTACCATGTCAGGCAAAAGGACGCAATTTTGGCGCATATTAGGTACCCTGCTGCGCCTAATACATCTGTGCCTAATATTTTTCTTTCCGTTTCGTTTAAAAAAAGGGAAGAAGTGAAAGCCATTTATTTTAATTGTTTCAGTTTTAAATGAAAGTTGTGTATTAAATAAACTGATAATGAAATAGAAATTGAATTATGAATAAATGTAACAGGATACATTTCTTAGCATACATTTAAGGAAGGCCAAACTGTTCGAGAAATTTGTTTAAAATAATAATCTTTTCTAAAATATGAAATAAAATCTGTTATGATTAAAATTTGAGTTGCCATCATTAGAGAAAAGTATTTAAAATTAGAAAAAAATTAATATTTCAAAAACTAATTCAAATTAAAAAAATTAAGTACCAGTTTTGAGATCTGCGGATCAATACAGATTTCTGATGTTAATTACATCGCAAAATATTCCATATTTTAGGAGAAATCGCCGTGAAACATAATCAGTTGTTTATTCAGTCGTTTCATTTCAGTCACTTCATATATCCGTTTCATAAGGATTATATATATATAGGGTAGATAAAGTTATTTCATTTTTAAAGTGATATTTAATTTACTTTTTCTTCATTTAAATCACTAAAAGATGTGAATAATAACTGTATAACCCTATCTGTATATCATAGCAAATGTATAAAAAAACACTGTACAAATTAGAAGAAATTTCAGACAATGATAACCATATTATTATGGGGGACGATGTCCAAAATTGCCAAAAAGTTGATAACGTCATATATGTACAGCCCATATCTCACACACAGATTTCTGCAACCTCCCGTGCCCACAAGCGGTACCTTTAAGCTCGATCCACAGCAGAAGGGCATGTGATTAATAATTTTCACATCCAGAAGCATTGACAAAACAAAGCACATCTAGGAACATCAGGATTTTGTCCGAGGTCCAAAATGCCTAAAAGTGTCTGGTACACTGGATGCTCCAGGAGTACTTGAAGATATGATCCCAGGGTCATGTAGCAGAATTGAGTTTTTCTGTCATAGTGACAATATTGTCCGATGGTGTGCAGGAAGTGTGACATACACTAGGTGATGCTCTAACGCTACTACCATATGCCATGCAGTGAAATGGTGGTCAATGCCAGTGCCCCTGACACATTGCGTATAACTGCTCCTTAAGAAAGATTAAGTTAATTATCATAAGGTATTTTGCTTTAAATCCCACACACAAAAAGTTTATCATCAGTATGAACTAACAGATGTCTGCTTAATCACCCTTTAGAGTAGATTTCTTGTTTTATATCACGAACAAAAGGTTTCTCGCCACAGCGAATTAACAGATGTTTGCTTAAATGACTCTTACGAGAGAATTTCTTGTTGCATATCTCACACACAAAATTTTTCTCACCAGTATGAATTAACAGATGCGTCCTTAAAGCACCCTTTTGAGAGAATTTCTTGTGGCATACCTCACACACAAAAGGTTTCTCACCAGTATGAATTAACAGATGCGTCCTTAAAGCACCCTTTTGAGAGAATTTCTTGTGGCATATCTCACACACAAAAGGTTTCTCACCAGTATGAATTAACAGATGCGTCCTTAAAACACCCTTTTGAAAGAATTTCTTGTGGCATATCTCACACACAAAAGGTTTCTCACCAGTATGAATTAACAGATGCTTCCTTAAATCACCCTTTTGAGAGAATTTCTTGTGGCATATCTCACACACCAAAGGTTTCTCACTAGTATGAATTAATAGGTGCGTACTTAAATGACTCTTACGAGATAATTTTTTGTTGCATATCTCACAGACAAAAGGTTTCTCACCAGAATGAATTAAAAAGTGTCTGCTTAAATGACTCTTATGAGAAAACTTCCTGTTGCATATCTCACACACAAAAGGTTTCTCACCAGTATGAATTAAAAGATGACTGCTTAAATTACCCATTTGAGAGAATTTCTTGTTGCATATCTCACAGTCAAAAGGTTTCTCACCAGAATGAATTAAGAGATGTGAGCTTAAACTATTCTTTTGAGAAAATTTCTTGTTGCATGTTTCACAAACAAATGGTTTCTCACCAGTATGAATTAACAGATGTTTGCTTAAATTAGACTTTTGAGAGAAATTCTTGTTGCATATATCACATACAAAAGGTTTCTCTCCAGTATGAGTTAACAGATGTTTGCTGAAATCACCCTTATAATAGAATTTCATGTTGCATATTTCACACACAAAAGATTTTCTTTGCTGTGAACTAGAAGCTGTTTTTCCAAAAAGATATTGTAAAGAAATATTTTTCTGCATATTTCAGATTTTAAAGATAGTTTTGATTGATTTGATGTATATCTAACTTTATAGCTTTATTCATCTGCAATAAATAGAAATAGGTTAATCACTTTTAGGATTTATTAAAAAACAATACAAAAAAATAAATTTATCATGAAAAATTAAAATCAATGTAGAAAACTGAATTGAAATAATATTTCAACCATAGTATTAAAAACTACAATAAAAAAATAATTATCTCATGCTCAGAGAACTAAAGGAGCATCAGGTGCATTTCATAATTGTATAATGATTTAAACTATAAATAAAATTATAACAAGTAAAAAAAATAGCTACCATAATAAAACAAATAATTTATCACAAAGAAATATCAAACAGTAAAATTAAAATTTTTAATTAATTCTTCAACTACTTTACAGCAGTGAAATTATGCTTGAAATTATTGGATATTAAAGACGTAAATTATCACATTGCTAACTAAGCATAAACTAACAGAGTGAAAAATGTCCAAGCCGGGAATGTCAACCGTACACTCGAGCGTAATTTCACTGCTGTAAAGTAGTTGAAGAATTAATTAAAAATTGTATGTTCACCGGTGCTGGGTTCATTTGCGTCTCATGTTACGCCGCAAGATTGTGTGCTCATGAAGACCTTTCCATCTAATAGCTGTGGTAGCAGTCTTACCAACTTATGTGAGTGAGAAATGCCAAGCTGGACATCATCCTCGTGGCTTAGTGGTAGAGCACTGGAGCTCTATTCCAGGGGCCCGGGTTCAATTCCAGGCTTGGCCATTTTTCACTCTGTTGGTTTACGCTTAGTTAGCAATGTGATAATTCACGTCTTTAATATTCAGTAAAATTAAAAGTTATAAATAAATATTATAAATAAAAAAACAAAGCTTAATATTTATAAAGATATGTTATGTAGTTTTAGTAACAATAGTAAAAAGTAATCCACGCTCACAAATAGCCAAGTTAACTTTAGTTTTATTTTATGTTTTGCAATGTTTTTCATTATTCATGTGACATTATCGTGACATTGTTTACCATGTTATTGTTTTTAAATTAAGTGAAAATTTATCCACGCTCGCAAATAGCTAATTTAATTTTTATTTTATTTTATGTTTGCAATGTTTTCCATTATGCATCATTTCTCGTGACATTGTTTACTATGTTATTGTTTTTAAATTATGTGAAAATATTTTCTATCGTGAATGATTTTGAAAATGTCGCCGTTTGTGCAATGAAACGATCGTCAATCTTAATAAAGATATTTTATCACTTTTATAGCATTATTTTACTTAACGAGTATTTTGTTAGAAATAACACCACATCCAGGATACAGTCAGGATTAAGTGAAAAATAATAAATAATGTCTTCATAACATAAATAGAATCCTATTGATTAAAGTACAAATAATTTCATTTGTAAAGCTTCATAGTTAAAACTTTATATTTCATAAAGCAACAGCAAACCAAAGGTGATCACCTGTTTATATCCTTTTTTTGTGTGTAAGTCAAAATACAAGAGAGAATCAAATTACGTTGACCATTTTCAAGAAAAAAAAATACTGTGTTCAATAAGAGTTCAAATTTTGGAGAAAGCTAACATTTTTTCCTAAATTAGACTATGGCGAAGCAGCCAACAAGCAGTGATAGCATTAAATCAAATTTATGCATCACAACTTGCATATTACAAAGGAATAAGGAAAATGTTTACTTTTGTTTAAAAAAATTCTTGATGTCTTCCTGGGATTAAAATAAAATGAAATCTAGCTTTGACAACAAAATCATCATCCTGTTATTTATTTACAGTCAATGTCCTAAGTACTGTTAACATAGTGCAACATCCCACCCTTTTCAGGTTGCTCCATGCCATTTTCAAGATATTAAGCCATGTGGAGTGTTTATTTTGTCAAAATAAGGTGTACCAGTCAAATAGTTTTCTAAGTAAGCATATAAAAATAAATAAGTAACTGCAATCTGTATCATTTAAGAACTTGTGATTTTTATTGGTTTTCGTATTATTCAATTACTGTTGTATCATTTACCATAGTCTATACACTTTTAATTGTCATTATTGCATCCAATTCCAAATTCAGTAAAGGGGGGGGGGGCGGGTTGGAAATATCACAAACTTATTATCAATGCTATTTTGTATGTTTAATAATAATAATAATAATAATAACTAATGTTATAAAATGGCATTATTATGGTCACAAGTGAAATCTACTGAAAACATGGTAAAAAGCATTTACCTTGCTAACTATTTCCAACGTTGTTGAAAAGTGCTTATGAATTTGGTTTGTCTGTGTGTTGGCTGCCCTGTCCATTCTCTATCTCACATAACTATACTTGGATCGCCATGCAATATATGTAACTGAGGTTTACCATGGATGTTTTATATTGAAAATGTGTAGCATTTATAGGTCATTTACAGGGACACTGAAAAGATTACAATCTATGGGGAAAAAATCGTTTGTTGTGTATTTAATGATCTTACATTATTCCAAATATATTGAAATTGATATGAATCACTGAGGTGCAGCACACGAGGCTTATTACAAAATAAGCCTTGAAAAGAATTCATCATAAATTTACAGGAACACACAAAACAATTCAGTTGCAGTACTATTTATAGGATGTAAAAAAATATTTTTTAATTAAAAAAATCGGATTTTGTTTTATTAAAATCAGATTTTTAATAAATTTAAATCGGATATTTATAATTTTTTCCCCGCATTAAAATACAGAATATTTACCAATAATTCTACATTTCTAAAACCATTAAACATATAACTGATAACATGTTCTATGTATTTAAGCTTTAATTAATTATAATTATTAGTTAGTAATTACAGTAATTATGAAAACTGCATTCATTTTCCTTATTAGAATACAATAACGTTTCATACATTAATATTTTGTAAGAATCATCTAAAACTATATTAAATACTACTAATATTTACAGTTATTAAAGTTATGAAAACTGCATTTAATATTAAATTGTTAACACTGCTTAAAATTAATAACTAACATTATTAAACAACTAACTCTGTAATTAGGATAATAATATACATTTTTATGTTTTAATTTCTAAAATGATAATTAATAATTTAGTAATCATTTCAGAAAGAAAAAAAGGCAAATTGCTTGTTCTTCAAAATGACACTAGTTCGGTAAAAAAAGAGCATTACTTCATGAGTAAACTAGTAATGTGTTTAGCAATGATATAAGAAAAAAAGTATATAATTTGTTAACATGATGAATAAAGTGACATTAATTTTTCAGGATTTCATGAATTACAAATTGAAAAATACAGTAATGACATGATTTAATAATAACCTATTTTTTCTACAGAAATAAAGTTCTATAATTTTTGCAAGGATTAGGAAATACTATGGTCTGGGAAGTTTTCACAAAAAATCTCTGGGTACAACTAAAGGTGTATTTCACTATTTTTTTTTAAGCAGGGTGTATTTTGGCAATTTTAAAAAGTGCAGGGTTCTGATCTTAAAAAATGGCCTAGAGGGAACAAAATGTTGTAACAGAATTAGTAAAAACAAAAAAATAAGTATAATTTAAATTTTAGCATAAATAACAAACAAGAAAATATCATTTGCAGCTCGTTTTTCATTTGTACTTAATAAAATTACAGTTAATTGCTTAAAACTAAACTTAAACACATGTGTGTGTATGCTAACCAAAAAATTATAAAAATGAGTTATACCCATCCATACACACATACAGAGTAAATATAAGAACTGTCAGTTATATCTGTAATCCTAAGAATAGTAAATAGCAAGATTATTATGACTCAGTAGGGATTATTAGCATTCAGTGCTTTAAACTTAAAAAAAAAAAAAGTTTTGCTGTTTCTTCGATCTCTACTAAATTTCTTTATATGGTGTATATGAGTTCAAAAGTAAAAAAATAGAAACATTTAAAAGAAGAAGCTCTTTTTGTACTTTATATTTTTATACCAGTTAGTTTTTTTCTCTTATACATTCTTTTAAAATAGTTGTTCATTCTTTCATTCTTCTTTAGCTCTAATTTGCTGTACATTTATTTTTGCAAGAGCAGAATGAAAAAATAACATACTGGCTACATATTCTTTTACTTGCACAATGTTAATACAGTTGCTATGCGTATTTTATATAAAAGAGTGAATAGTTTGATTAGTTAAAAGAAATTATGACATTGCAAATTACATTACATTTAAATATAATTTTTAAATGAAATGCTTTTTATGAATTTATAATACATAAAAACTTGTTTTTTGCAAACTTATTGTACTTAATTTTTTACAAGTCTAAAAAATAGTCTAAGCTTAGAAACAATTATTTAAAGCTTTTTTTTTTGTTTATTCATATGGCAAAACACCTATAGAACCTTTCCCAATAACGTTCACCTCAGATATTAATCTTTTTTTATGTAATTTTAATCATTTAGAAAATTTATGAATTTAATCAAAGATTTTTTTTTAAAAATCACGATTTAAATCATGTGACTGAAATTGTTGACACCATACTACATAAAAACTTTATTTTATTTTCATAAAGAAAAACAAATTTCTGTATTCTAAAAATAAAATACTTTTTAAGCAACAAATCAAGATGTTAGATGGATGACAAATCAATTTAAGAAATTTCTGCATCATCCAGTCTTAATGTCAATCCAAGTTTCTCACATAAAAACTATTTGTGTTAGGGTGCTGTACCTCCCATCGAAATTTCTATGTGGAATTCCAGAACACCTTGTAAATTATAATCACTGGTACTTTTTAAATTTTTCAAATACGTATACTTACTATCAACTGATATATATATCAACTTATATATAACTGCAAAAGCAAATTTCTTTTATGTGAAATTTTACACATGGTACAGACATTAATTTGCACTTTATATCATTCTCATTATAAAGAATCAAAACAAAGAAATGTCAATAAAATTCACACTTAAAATTCATTTATATTTTCCTTACAGATTCAGACAAATTTGTGCTTTAGCAATTTTAATTTTTAAAAATGTAAAATCCCTTTAACTGCCAACAAAATAAATTACATGTGAAATAGACGAGTAAATAAATTATATGTGAAAAATTAAAAATTTCTAAATATACCCTGAAAGAAAATAATAATTGAAAAACAATAAATCATTTAAAACTTGATTCATTTCAAAGTTTTGTGATAACACAAAAAAAGCACAATCAACAAACAAATGTCATTAACTGCAACAGCAAACAGTAAATCACGGGTATTTTTTTTTGGCATCGTGTATAAAAATATTTCAGACACAACATATAAGCAGATATATATTACGTTACTTAAACTGAATAATAAAATTATAAATGAATGAAAAACAAACTGTATAAACATACTTCCTGAACTTATCCTTTTTTTTTAATAATTATCTGAACAGAAATTGTTAGTGAAGATTTTCCTTCCCTTATAGACTGAAAAAAAAGCAAAACCGTATAAAGTTTTCACAATTTTGTATCTAGAAGATATCTTAAAAATAAAAACAATACATACGAGTAAAACAAAAGGATCCAATATGAATTCTTTTACAAAAATGAAAAACCAGCAAAATAAAAAAAAAGGTAATTGTTGTAAAATAGATATACAGTTTGTGAGTTTTGACAGTTTGCATGGAGACAAATGACAGTAGAAGAGATAGGACTTGTAACAAACATTTTAGCTGAAATTTGCGAATTAACTCTTGAACACTAAACACAACTCAGTTAATTAATACAGAGACTGTATTTAATATTGCGTATACATTAGGGTCTAAAATGTTAATTTTTTAAGAGCTTGAAAAGCAATGTGCGTGTAATAAACATTTTTTATATGCTACAAATTATGACAATTACCTTTTTAACACTGAACAAATATTAAATGTTGACAATAATATCAAAATAACATTTTAAACAAAGATTGTGGGTAATTTCCACTTGACCAGATGGCGTCAAATTGAAACTGTAAGTATACTGTAGATTTTAAAAGAAAATTTGCTAAATAAAAAGGGGATCTATTTATTATAGGCAATGATGCATTTACCGCTGCTTTCAAATGATGCAAATAAAGTAAAATAAAAATACACAAAACATTTTTTGTTTAATTAAAATGTTTACCTATCTTTTAAGTTAAACTTTTCTTCCTAAGTTAATCATTCTTGATTAACCTCAATGCTCTGTTTTTATTCAAAGTTTTGAGTTGATTCTAATGACATGAAGTATTCTTAAATAATATATAAAAAGTCATGGTGAGGAGGTATTTTCTCGATCTCTGGATACTTTTTGATCACTTAAAAATACAATTTCTTTAAATCCAGGGAACTGCATTAAGCATTTGCCACCTCCCCAAATGCGAATAATTCTGAAAAGTGATGATAGAAATTCAATTTTGGCAAAACATTTAATGAATGATTATTTTTGGTACTGATCATTTCAGAAGAAAAAATCTCTCCAATGAAATTAACATCTGAAATCAGCTAATATGCGTTTGGCATGTCCGATAAAAACAGCAAATATGCAAAGAGGATTTAGATAGCAAAGTATCATCAAAATATATAGGGAACAACTGAAAGTGAAAAATCTGAATAATTTAATAGGAAACAAAAGTAAAGGACCATATATAAGGATTTCTGTTTCAATCATGCTTTTGAAAGTTGGACCACAGTGAAAAACATACAATTCTTTCTTATATAAAAACTTATATTTTTTTTCAATTAATAAGCATACTCTTTATTACATTACATACATTATTTTTCTGTATATTATTAAAGAAGTTGACTTTTTTTTTTAGATTTAGTTTTTATTTTTATATATTTTTTATCAGTAGTTAAAATCACATAGGAGAGCCTGGGGAATGTTGACCATATTTACAGAAAAACATTTTTATAAGTTTTATTTTGACATAAAAAAAACATATGGTAGTACATATCAAAGGAAATCTTATTTTGAACAAATATGTATTTGTGGTAATATAAATAATGTATTTTTTCTTTTCTAAAATTATTATTTTTTAAAACATAGACAAGTAGGTCAAGCCTCCCTTTGAATCATAATGTGCGAGGCTTGGTCCAGGCAATAACGTATAATTTTAAAATCAGAAATTGTAAATATTTTTTTATTAATTATGTAAACATGAAGTATAAAACTTTTACTATGATAATTGAACACTCTCAAATCATTTTAAGATCATGTATTCTATCATCATTAATATTTAGAACACATTTAGAGTATTTTTGCTATAATACAAATAATAATAAACAAAATTGCATTCAAGTAGATAGGCCAACCTTTTACTTATGTTAAGCATATTTTATTCAATTTGTACACACATTAAATGTTACAAGGTGTGATATCTTAATGGCATAAATTAGGAATAATAAAAATTAAATTGCACTTTCAAAACTACTCTTTCAGTACCACCAGATGACATAGGGCATGGCAGTTTAGTCATATCTGTTAACCCTTTATGTACTGAATTATGAATTCATGAAAATTTCATCTTCTAAAGCATTTTTTGTGATCTTTTGAAACTACATTAGAAGATTTACATAATCATATAATAAATTTTAGAAGGATTTAGAAGGATTAATTAAATTTGAGTTTATAGGGATTTTGTGCAATATTTATAACCCCACTCAAATATTTTATTTTAAACATTTTTCTTAGTATTTTGTAGAATTAGGAAATGTACAAATATAATGTTCTTACAACAGAAATATTTTCGAATTGAAAAATCCCCCCCCCCCCCTACGCCAAGAAAGCTGAAAAGATGTAAAGGCAAAAGAAATCATCCTTTTAAAAATATTTCTGTTTTGTGTAACCAATAATGCTTCTGAAACAAGATAAAGTAATGCATCTATAACTCATTCTAAACTGTATTACTAATAATTGATGTATTAAATGAATTTTATAACAAGTTATTTTAATGGTACTTATAAGTATCGTCAGTAGATAAAGGGTTAAAGACACAACAGATGAGTCTTCTTTTTCTGGATAAATAAAAGTATATTATTGTTCACATCATTCCAAGAAGGTGACTTCATACACATAAATGTCAATTTCATGTGTCACCCACCCATTATAAACCTTTATTGTAAATTTCACTACAGCAAAGCCGGTGACATTAAATTGATTCAGGGATACACAATTTTTTTTTACTCCCAACGTTTCCCCCAATATATATTAAAATTTCTCCAAAATTTTACTATATGTTACAGGCTTACATAAATTCTGTATTACCGTACGTATAGAATTTATTTTATTTTTCCAAAATTTTTCAACTTATGCGCGAGTATATACGGCACATATTATTCTGAAATAGATTTTGTAAAGGTTGCCATATGGGTTTTTTTATTTGTAATGAATCCTTTTTCGCCAAGTAGTAATGCGCTAATGGTTAAATATTGTTGATAGGTTAATATAATATTGAAAAAAAATGGAAAATAATGATTATAACTATTAATAAAAAAATAATTTTTAATTCAAGCCAAGAAAATAATCCAAGATGGCTATCTCATTCTATCTATCTCAGGAAATTATGTAATTCATTGTTAAAATCAAAATCAATTGTATATTTTTCTGAAAAATTTCCCTAGATGGCTAAAATTTTTCCTGATCCTAGATCGCCGGATCGGACATAATCTGCACCCCTGATTTGATTACTCTTTTTTTCAATTCTACTATAATTTCATCAGTGCAACTAAACAAGATATCAATATCAGACCCCTCTGTACTACTAGAAACAATTTTTTTAACTTTCTGACTCTTGGATGTTTGCTTTTCTGGATTTTATTCTCTTTCTACCATTTTCTTCCTTCATGTTCAATTTCAACTGCTCTTTATTGATGTATGGGTTAAAATTCTTGACTTTGTTGGTCTTCTAGGTCCAGCTTTTGGGAAGGAATATATCTGTTCTGGAGTAGTCAATAATTTTTATAATCATATTTCTGACCTTCAGAAAGTTGTTATTATAAATATAAACTAAGCTTGATAAATAGTAATTGTAGTTTTTCAAAACTATTTTATTAAGGAAGACTTGACCCAGTGGCCAACCTTCACTTACATAGATTGGGTCAAGTCTCCCTAACTAGCCATTTTGTAAAGAATGGCACAATTTTAAGCCCAATTCATTGTACAAATTTTATAACTTTAACAAAAGCTTAATATGATAGTATTTAAGAAAATCCTACTTGCTTAAAGTTAATTCAATTACTCTGTCAGAAAAAAAATCTTACAAATTATGTTTAAACTATTTACTGTTTAAGTAAAAAACTTTCTATTTTCAAAATCTCCATACTGCAATAAATTAACTGAATGAAACTAAGATGGATAGCTGATTATATCAGTAGCTTTAACTGCCATATAGTGAAGAAAAGCTAAAATATTTTTAAATCAAGGGTGGGTCAAGCCTCCGTTAAGGTCAAGGCTCACCAGGAATCCCTGCATGTAATTACTATGTATCTTATATTTAACATTGAAATTCAAAATACTATGCATTTTACAAATATATTTTACACTAATTATTTTAAAATATAAGTTTTATATATTGAATTGAGTTTTCATTTTAAAACAATAAAGTTTTGGACTAACAGTTTTGGAAAATTACTAATGATTTTCAAATTTGGCTGATTTTAAAATTTTGGATTGTGTTGGTTAATTTTTTTTATTTTTATAATGCAGTCCCTCAAATCCCATTTAATTGCCATATGAAAAGAATGTGATAAAAAAAATCACACGGAAAGACAGTATATTCACATCTAAAATTAAAAATTTACTTTTATGAATAGTTATATTAAAATATTTTCAATTTTTGATCAGGTTTTAGCATAGAGGAGTATAGTGATTTTTGGCTTTAATGGTATTGTCAAAAAAATAACTATAACATACACAACCTTGACTGATTTTATATGAAAACTAAAGAAAAGTAAAAAAAAAAGAAAAAAAGCTTTTATGTCAATTCATGTATTTGTTTAAAAAGTTATGTGTCAATGTTTATTTATTTCTTCTGTTCAATACCAATACGTAGTAGAAAATGTAAGCAAAAGTTTTTTAAAATGAATCCATGTGAAACATTCAATCTCCTATAAACACTGTTATTGAAAGTTTTATGAAAAGTTATCAAAATTCTGATCAAGAAATTTTTATTACAATTTAACCATTAACCCTTGCTGTTGATTCCCAGGAGCTTGCATGTACATATTTCAGAACAAAATTTATGATGCAAATTACAAGTTATGAAAAGTTAATATGGCACAGAAGAAAGGTCAAGATAAAGAAATATTTTTGTAATCAGATATGCCACCAAACAAGAGCAATATTGGCAACAACATGGTATTTGTCTCAAATGTAACAAAAGTATGAAAACAGTTACTTGTACTGAACACACATGGAAGTAGTAAAAAAAACAGCAAGTGAATATGACTCGAAATTCACAGATCCATAGAACTGGTTAAAGAATTAAATACAAGAAAAAACAGTTATAAACAATTGAATTAAGAAAGAAAAATCTAAAAACACACTTACTGTTTCTTTTAAATTCGATTTGAGTATGAAATTTATCATACATACAACGTAAGTGAACTGTTAAAGGAAAAAAAATGAAAATTATACACTTTTTTAAAAATAGTTACATTCAAAATATTACATATTCACAAATTTATAAAACAAATGTTTGTATATTTATAGAATGTTAAGAAAAATATTTAAATCTAAAATGTATAGTAATTGCAGTCATAATGTTTCTATGTACCTAAATATACAAAATTGGCATAAACTTGAAAACAATGTTATGAAATTTATCAGCAACAAATGCATACATAAAAAAACTAAAAGAAAACACTTCCTGATAGAAAAAAAAATATTTATCCTGTCTAACAAAATTCAGGAATTTCCCAAAAAGTTATTTATTATCATAACGTGTGAACAACCAGAAAAATTTAGTGGTTAGACATAATGAGAGAGTGTGAGAGGGGGGGGGGGAGTATAACTTTCATATGAATACAGTCCTTACGATTTTGGTATTATACAAGAAATTGTATAATAGGAAGTTTTTTGATCAACTATAAGTAAGTAACAAAGTAAATCATGAATTAATATTTATTCAAAATTGAAATATTTCATTATTTATTACAATTTTATTTTGTTGATGCTCTGATCCCAGCAAAGCATGTCGAACATCATCCCTTTCCTCTCATGACATATGATATTTATCCTTAAAAAAATTAAACCTTTTCATGTAGAAAAAACTTGAGAGAAACATTAATTTTGCTTAAAGAAAATTTAACATGGCTTTTTTAAATTTTGGCCAAATTTGTTATGACTCTCGCATAAATGTACTGCAGTCATCCGATCATAGACCTCCATACAAGAGAAAAAGTAGAGATTGAAGTTGCTCAATCTCATACTGAATGTATGGGATGTTCATTGGCGATACATTACATCATCACAAACACTACAACAAAAAACTGAAATGTTTGCCAAGTTTGGAATGTTTTGCTTTAACAGCTGAATAACGTTCTTCTTCAGAATATGAACAATCATGGCATAGCTTGTATGGATGAGAGAGGTAACCAAATTCCTAAATAAAGTTACCATAAAGAGTTTTGTTTTCACCAATAAACAAAAACAGGTTTTGTTAGTGCAGATTTCATGTTATTTTATGGTGTATAAATACTACTTAATACATGTTGACTATGTTTCAGTCTATAAGCTAGCTGGATGTTTCAGTAATATCGGTATACACGGTATTCATGCTTAACTTCCACACACAAATGTGGAACTATGAAATTGGAAAAATCGCCTTTTATTTTTGCTAGGTTTCTTTCACACACAGAGACTCAAAGTCAAAGCCTCACAGGAAAGTATTTAAAAAGCTTTGACAAAGCCAAAAAAAAAAAAAAAAATTACATTCTCGTTTGAAATTTTGTTTATTATTTTGAAAGAAGTAAAGCAATTCAATAATAAAATACTTAATAGTTTTGAATTGTAGTCACAGTATCAATATCATATTTTCATATAACCACCAGAACAAAATTCAGCTGTATTTTAACACTCTTCATTCTATTAGCGAATTTGTTCATTAAGAAAAAAAAAAAAAAAAAAAAAACAAGGAATTTTTCAATGCATTATAAATGTTTCACACAATGCCTATATTCATGTTTAGAAAATCAACTTATGCTTGTTGCAGGTTCTTACATATAACTCAGCTGAATTTAGTAGAAAATTTATGAGGAAACAGTTACATTTACAGGCACTTTTCAAAATTTATACTTAGTATGCTTTATTTATTCAATGAAGAAATAATAGTGGATCTTAAAAAAACTAAAAAATGGCATATCCATGAATTTTGGAAGAAAAAAAAAGAAATATTCTTCCAGTGATATTTCCTGTGTAATTTAAAACGTTGATAAGCATAGACATCACAGAGAGAAAGAAAAGTACTAGTTTGAGCAAAAGTTCTGGGTAATTTGTGAAAGTTGCGTTGTTATGCACAAATTAACAACAAAAGCAACAAGGACTACTTTTCAAAGTACAGACCATCATAGTCCACGACTTTCTGCCATCGTACTGCCAGATTCCGGATTTGCTGGAAGTACCATGGCGGCTCCTTGGAATCGAAAAAACTCTTGACATGCTTCTTCAACTTCATTAAAAGGATTCAAATCGTCGGCCCTTGAAAAAGGTGCATTGATTGAAAGAGGTCGCAAAGATCGAAAGACGTGGTTCCATTGGATGGAACCAGGTCTGGACTGTACCACTAGTGCTCCTATATACGATACAAATTCTAGTAACTATTAGATTAAAAATTCCCCAGAACTTTTTTCTCAACCTAATATAAATGGACAACTATGAATTTTTGGTTAACCGGGAGCCAGTTTTATATATACATATTTATGTTTATATACGTATTATATACATGCATATGTATATATATACATATGTATGTATTATATATATATATATGTATATATGCATATGTATGGATGTATATATATATACATATGTATATATATATATACATATGTATATATATATATACATATATATGTATGTATATAAACATATATATGCATTTATATATATATGGGCCGTCCACAAATGATGTCAAGCTTGGAGGGATGGAGGGGGGTTCGGTAAATTGTGACAGTTTGTGACAAGGGGGTGGGAGGGGGTAAGAAGAAATGTGACATCACACAGTTTGGTTAAAATAAAAGCATTAAAAATTAGCAGATTAAATTTTGAAGTTATTTTGAAATTAAGTATTTTGTGTTGATAAAGTAAAGATAAGACTTAAAGCCAAAATACTAGGGGAGACTTGATCCCTAGGTCTAAAACCAGAGGAAAATGCAATTAAGTCTCTGAAACTGGAAACATTAATAAAGTGATTCCTTATCAATAGATCTAGCAACATAATTTCATTCAGCCATTTTTATTTTTGTTGTAAGAAAGGAATCTCTATTTTCTTACAATCAAACTTCTTTTTCAGTAGGTTGTTTGTGTTTCATATTTTTTGCTAAATATAACTAAATTACTTACTTTTATTGATATAATATACTAACATTCCTTACTGCTTAAATATTGTTATTTAAATCTAATACAGTTTCTAGTTTCTTACAAGGTGGCAAGCACATAATGGATGAATGCACATGTGAGACATACGTTTAACTTTGCAAAATTTTTGCAGCACTTCGTAAAGAATGCAAAACAGTAAAGTG
The DNA here is from genome assembly GCA_963932465.1 of Maratus speciosus. Taxonomy (NCBI): domain Eukaryota; kingdom Metazoa; phylum Arthropoda; class Arachnida; order Araneae; family Salticidae; genus Maratus; species Maratus speciosus. The sequence continues at coordinate 650,176,201 of OZ010786.1, forward strand.
TTAATCAAATTGAATAATCATAACCATATAAGCATTGAGAGTTTGAATTATGCCAAAGAAAATGGAATAATTTTGTTAAAAATATCATCGCACACTTCTCACAAACTGCAGCTTCTGGATCGTACTATATATGGACCACTTAAAGATATTTTAATATGACTGCTCAAGGCTGAATGACTAATCATCCTGCTTAAAGGACAACAACTTATCAAATTGCTGAACTGATCGGAATTGCCTATCCTAAAGCCATGATGACAATTAACATGATAAATGGATTTAAAATCACTGGAATATATCCCTTAAATAGGAATTTCTGAAGATGATTTTTTATCATCTTTCGTCTCAAATCAATCATTAACTCCAACAAGCAGTAAAAAAATTACAGTTAAACCAAACATAGTGACACCAGAAGACATACACGCCTTCCCTAAAGTTTCATTGCCAAAAATGGAAAAATCTAAAGAAATGAGAAAAGAGTCTTCAAAAATTTTGCACAAGCACACCAACTAAAAGACAGAATGAAGAAGAAATACAAAATCGTCAACTAAATAAAAAACAAAAATTGGGAAAAACTCATTTCATCTCAAGAAAAAGAGTAAAAACACTAAAAATGAAATACCCGAATTTTCAGAAAGTTATAAAAACAGTTATAGTGTTTATGATTCAATCGACCCAGATCCAGTTGATGAATATTCTGATGAAATCATTGAAGATCCAAAAAATTTGTCGATTGATGAAAATGACTTTGTCACTGTGCAATTTCTGGGAAAGAAGAAAATTAGTCATTTTGTAGGAAAAGTTTAAAAGAAGATTTTATCATCTGAATGTGAAATTAATTTTCTAAGAGAACAAGGACTTAATTTCGACCAATTTATTCATCCAGAAAATGTTGAAAATAGTGTTGTGGACAATGATGACATTGTCGAAAAACTACCCAAACCAACCATGCTTGGTGGAATTCTTCGAGCTGCAATAATTTTAATATTTACATTTGATTTTTCAAACTTTAAAAATGTTTTTTGATCATTAACTGCGTTTTTCTCCCTTTTTACATGTTAGTCAACAATAAATGTGATTTCTACTACTTAATTTGAATCATTTCAATGCATCTGTTTCAAGGATCAAGTCTCCCTTGGCAAGGGATCACCATTCTTTATTTTTTGGAAAAGAGATTATTTTTATTTTTAAAAAGATTTTCCAAAAATGAAAAAAATACTACAACAAGAAAGACATAGAGCCTTTAATAATAATTGGAAACATTTTTTAAAAATTTTGTTTTCTCCAAATAAAAATTAAAAACTGAAAAAGGGATCAAGTCAACCAAGTCTCCCCTACTGTTTTCAATTGTTCTTTCATATCAATATTTTATTACTATTGTATATTAATTATGTTTTTTTGTTGTAAACCTTAATCTTATTTCATACAAAATAAGTGCACGAATCATTTTTTATTGTTATGCACAAAAATGTCATTAAAACACATAGTTAAAATTTAAAATATGATCTATAACATAGTGCTTTGTTTCTGAACTGCAAGTGTATGTTTATGTAATATAGCGTGACATGTGACAAGGGCGGGAGGGGGTATGGTGAAATGTGACACTTTGTGACAAAGGTGGGGGAGGGGGGGTAAAAAATATTGAAAAAGAGTGTGACATCATATATGGACCGCTCCATATGTATTTATATATACAATATATATATATATACAATATATATATATGTATTATATATATTGCCGCTTGGCACTGTATATATATTGGCACTGTCGCCTGGCTTACCGAAAAGTACTCAATTTTCTGAACAGAAAAACATATTTTACAAAGATATTTTAGAATAAAAAAGTATTTTCTTTAATTACTTAACTCTAAGCGCTCAGCTAGTTAAAAGGGTCATACTGATGTTTTTTTTAGAAAAATAAATTTATGCACTGTAATAACACATATATCTTTCCCATTAAAAAACACTTATTTGATGGTTTTGTTATAAAAATTTATAAAATATTACGTAATTCTTTTAAATACTCAAAAGACATACTTGAATTTTAAGGAGAAAGGGAGAGGTAGCAGCCCCGCAATAGTATGAAACTCACAAATACAGATAATTGTCGAGAAACTAGAGAACTGTGAACTATACAGTATAACTTCTTTAATCCGGAATCATTGGAATTATAGCGATTCCGAATTATAGAAAAGTCCGGATTACAGAAGTTTTGAAACTAGAATGCATTTATATAAATAATAATATCTCCCATTAAAATGGCAATAAAAAGTGCAAGGAAATTGATAATTTAAAATATCTGAAAAACATCGAGGAAACTAATCCAATATGCTTTAAAAGATTAAAAGAATTATGTATATTTTATGCAGTGACGCCATCTGTTGTAAATTATAAAAAACAAACACCTAACGATTTTTTTTAATTAGGACGATTGATTTATAAATACTCAATAAATAATACAGATCAAAAGGATAACAGGCACATCATGAAAAATATTGAAAACAAATTTCTAAAATCAAAAAAATTTATTTTGAGAAATTTAAATAAGACTTACTATTAATTAAAAAAAATAACTTTATAACTACTTAACATATAAGAAGTAATATATAACACTAATGTTATTAAAATTAAATATATAGCACCTACAAATATCGAAGTAAGTCACAAATTAAATACTTAAAAGAAATAATAAATAAAAAAATCCGATTTTGCGATGTTTTGGCACGATATTCTTATTTTTAGAGAAAGAAAAATAGTAAAATTACCATTAATTCTTAATTTTTAAAACTTAATATTAAAAAAGATACCAATATTAATTACATATGTAATTTAGAAAGTTCTTACAATTTTAAAATTGAAAAAAAAAAGTAGTATATTAGGTAGTCTTTTCATTTTTCTTAATCATTTTCTAAAATTCATTCATATATATGCTATGGCTCCATCTATTATCTTTAGTTCAAAATAAAAACTAATAAATACAGTGAAACCTCTCTAAGGAGACCACCTATTAGATCAAAGAAAATCAGTAATAATATTTGTAATTTTTTGCGCGATAGTTACTCAAAATTTTGTATCTTATTTCACGATCATTTGGTGAAATTGCCCTCGATTTTTCGACTAAATTTTCAACAATGTCACACATGACAACATTACATGTAATATTTTAAATTCACTCTTACTGTATATCAGTAATTAGTACATAGTAAAGTATTATTGTTAAGTACAACTTTTTAACAGGGTAAAATTTTTAATTTTTTTTTTGTAAAATTGTGTTTTTCTAAAAAGTAGACATTAAGCTCACCCGAGTTGTACATTTTTTCTCTTACTTAAAATCGTTTTAATTTCGCTTACTTTTGAGAGCTTAAAGCATTAGCTAGCTTTTTTTATGGGGGGAAAAAAACTTAGAAAAGTGTAGATTTTTTTGTATATATAACAAGATAATGTGCATCAATGTTATTCTAGTCTAGGCAATAACCATTCCATTCAAAATTGAAATTGGATTATTAATTTTAAACATTTACAAAATAAGAGAAGTAATTAAAAGAAAAAAAGCTTAAAGTCAAAATCTTTTTAAAACATGCTTTCTTTCAATATATAAAAATATTTTCCGATTTTAAAACTGAACAAAATTGGCTCGGTTATCTAAAAGAAAATTCCTGTAAGCCCATATTGAAAAAGTGCATAATAGAAGGGATCAAATCATGAAACCATACCATTGTTTGGCTTATACTTTGCATCTCAACCATCAGGGGCAAGGGTTGACTGCTGTATCAGTTGATTCAGCTCGCGCTTGAGCTACGGAGAGAGTTTATGCATGCTTACCCGTACTGATTGTGTATGAAGCTAAAGAATCCAGTTTCCAGTCTTATTTCAGTGCTATAGGGAGGACTCCATTGTTTGGTGGAAAGGTATCATTAATGCAACAGCTTTTTGAGCCTGCTTCAAAACTTGCTCGTCTAGCAATGCTTTTGCTGAGTCCTACTAGCTCAGCATCAATTAAGAGACAGACTATTTTCTAACGCTTCATACACTCTAAACTCAGAAATCATTTGGGTGTAAATAAATGTGCTAAACACGTGGTGTGCGGGCAGGGTAAAATTGATCCGGATTATTTAATTGTACAAAATTATTTTCCTCTGGTTGAAAAATCAAAAAAAAAAAAAAAAAAAAAATTATTGCAAATAATATATTTTTTAAATTATTAAATTTCAATAAAAGATCACATAAATCATTGACTTATTTAATGTTTATCTATTGTTCAAATGTTTTAGCGTGTTACATGTATTTGGCAGTTTTTGACGGTTTAAACCAGTTTTTGACAGTTTAAACCAGTTTATGACAGTTTACACCAGTTTTTTACGCTTGTCATGTCAAAAACCCAACCCTGGCTGAAAGTGTCCATGTCCAATCACAGAACCCAGGCAGCATGGAGTACAATTAGTACTTGGGAGGAACAGCTACATGTTGGCAGAATCCGAATACCTTTATAGAATATATTCTTACATTTTTAGAAAACCTTTTATAGAACATATTCAAATATTTTTATAGATTATTCTAAAGAGTATATTCAGAGAAATTTCTATTGAATTTCAATAGATATTTCTACACCTTTCGGTTAAACAAGCTAATAGAAAAAATTGCCATAATTCTGTAGGATTCTATACTTTTTCTATAATTTTTTGTATAAAATTTTATAAGAAATGTTTGTCAGGGTAAGGTCACAAGTAAAAGTTTCCCAAAAAAACATGACAAAAAGGATTAATCTTTTTAAGACTTTCCAAAATTGTTTCAAAGTGTTTATGAATTTAGTCTGTCTGTTTGTTATTCATATCAAAATGGACCTATCTCAAAATACCTGTAATCAGCAATGAACCTATTATCTAATTATATTTAAAATGTAATCATTAGGGATACACCGAATGAGGACTTTTTCCAGATACCAGATACTGAATAGCTGGTATAAAATTTTACCGAATATCCAGAATCAAGCTAAATACTTTCTCATTTTTTATTTCAATAGTAATATTTCTATTTTATACTTGCTTAACCTCTTGGGGACGAGCGACCAATATATATGCCGCAGAAAGTGCTCAGAATCCATGATTATTCTCACCAGTACATTTTTATTGTACATTTTGCCGATTCAATTAGGCAAAAATTTCTGTTTTGAAAAACGAATGATAAAAGATTAAAAATTACGTAAAAGACGCTCGTCCCGAAGGGATTAAAGGAGAAAAGCTTTAAATTAACATAATTTTATATGTTATTCAAATATTAAATAGATTTAAATTAATTTATTAAGTTAAAGTTATTTAGAAACAAATACTTTGTGATAATTAAATACTGAAATTTAATCACATTTTGACTTTTGTTTATTGTGATACTACATACTATTTTTTTTTCGTTTATTTAGTAGTATCATTGTACATAAAATGATAAACATTTTTTTTTTTCCCTTACTGATAAATCTACAGTTTATTTATAATTGCCAAACATACTATTGACAATGAAGTAGATTTTTCTTTTCCTATATACATATTATTACTTATTTTTCCTCTGACAAATGTCTTCTAACAGAACAGTTCATAATTCAAAAACCTTGTTTTGTAGAACAAAGTTGACAGTGAACTATTCAAGAAAGTGATTCAATTCTTTTCGTTCTAATCTGTATTATTTTAACACAGCTGGTCTTTCATCCATAAAGAAAATTGTGTAAAAAGATTCAATAAAATCATTTTTACTTTACAAATGTTATAAATACAAGAAAAAGCAGTGAATGCTTATTCTCAGAAGCAGGAAATATTTGTCAGAAAAAACGTAACAGATTAACAGCCTAACAATACTGAGTACCTAATGTTCCTCTTTCATAGCTTGTCTTTAATAAAATTAAACTACAAATACTCAGCTGTCACATTTTGAATACTATTATATTTTCTTTTATATATAATCTTATAATTTCACTTTTGTGAAAATATTGTATTTCTTTTTGTTAGCATTGCTTTTAATGGGATAATTTTTGTAAAGACAAAATTAAATTTTTACTAACTTTTTCTTATAATGTTAAAAGTAATTTAAAAAATGAATCACTATCTGGCAAACGGATATTAAACTATTAATCCAGGCCGAATATTCAGTTTCAATGCCAAATACGCAGTATATCCGGCTGGAGCCGAATATTAAGTGCATCCGTAGTAATCATGTTTATATATTATCTAAGTTTAATGCATTATAAAAATATCAATTCATTAAAACAGGACCTAGTTTTAAGCATATTGTCTAAACAAGGACCTGGATAGAAAGCTAATTTCAGATTCACGAAATGATGATTCAATTTTTCACAAATGTATAATGATACTCATAATTGTCACAAGAACAGGAAGGACCCTTTGAGAAAACACTACACTAACCCTTGCATTATCTGACCTTTGGAAGATGCACTGGAATTATACAAGGAGAGTGGGCATTACCTCTCATCATGACACAGGCATCCAATCGATCCTATCCTCGGTGAAAAGATCAGAACACAGTGAACCATATTGTGATGGACTCCAATCGTTCTGACGAAACACTAATATCCACATGTGTCTTGGTTAAGGGTCTTTTTGAAAACTGTAAACAAATTAAGAAGTGTAAACAAATAATAAACCTACTAGCTTTTTTTTTTTTTTTGAGAGTGTTAATATAGAAATAAAGAAATAGATTATTTCATAATATGTAGCTTTATCAAATTTTATGATGAAAATTTATTTTTCAAATACCACAAAAAGGATAAGGATTGTTATTTTTCAGCATTATAACAAATTACGACACTTCAGTTTTAAAAGGAATGGATTGACACTGCTTTGAGAACATCTGCCAACTAAGGGATTTATCAGGACAGATTTAATTTCACAAAGTATAGCGAAAGTTACATAAAGAAAAATCGAACAGAGATAATTAAAAAATATAACTGGACGTGATTTTATTTACCAAATTTTACGTTTCAGAAAAAAATAAAAGGTATTTTTTCCCAAGTAAAGAAATTTTATCAATCCCAGCATACCGTTATGTACAAGTTAGACCCAGATGATAAAAATTCACAAGCCAATGACAAATGGGGATTTCTGGGGTGAGGGAGGTCCTTTTTACATTTGAACATTTTCCTTCATTTTTTGTGTTTCCATTTTTTCCTTCATTTATACTGTTTGATGCAACTTAAATTGGCTCTTGTTTGTTAAGATGGAATTTTGAATTGGATTTTTCCCCCACTTCCTGATAGGCTAGAATTGCAAAAATTATGTTACACAGGTGTGGTACTGATGATGACACAAAATATCAGATTTAAATTATAAATTATTTTGAAAACATTTTTCCATTAGCCGGGAATGGGAGATAAGTTACAAAAAAAAAATTGTAGTTAAAAATGTTTATGAGTGCAAAACAAACAGAATTAATTATTCAACAAAGGACACTTGTTAAAATATGCCATCTACTATGTAACTGCAATAATGAAATGTTTAAACACTAAAATGTAGAAAATAAATTATAAATAAAAAGTTATTTTAAAATACATATATTAGTATTGACTCCAGAAAAAAAGGGCCGTTGGGTGGAGATTTTTAAAAAAAGGATCAGTATTCTCAAAAAGGACATTCTTGTGTTTTGCTCTAAAAAATATTTTGAACTGGTTTGTTTACAGTCCCCTTTATCAGAAAAATGTAGGAATATTTTTTCTTTTTTCGACCAACTGAATTTTACAAGCCCTCCTCCTTGTGTTAAAAGCAAATTTTGTGTTATTTTTCTTGCACCAACCGATGAATTTTTCATTTTTTTCTGCAACCGACTAAAGAATTTTACAATTTTTTCTCATGATTTACTGAAGAATTTCACATTTTTTTCACCACGAATAATTGTCAAATTTTACAATATTTTAAAGCGTCCAACTGATGATTTTCTTGATTTTATTCACGACATTTGACTGACAAACTTCATGTTTTTTTCTGACATTTGATTGGCAATCTTCACGATTTTTTCTGGCAACTGAATGATGATTTTCAAAACTTCTTTCCCATAACTGATTGACGAATTTTGCAATACATTATTTCTACCAATTGGTGGATTTTGCGTTTATTCTTGCCACCGACTGGCAAAATATAAGTTTTTAGCCCCTGGTATGCTATTTCTTTCTCCCAGCTTATTTTGTCTCCAATAAATAACGTTACCTTGTATACGCTAGCCGTAAAACAAAATCCGATGTTTCATTTTGTGATTAAATACTCTACAGCATTTGTTAAAACTTCTAAGCATCACACATTTTCAATGTTTATTCCGTCGTATAGGAAAAAAAAAGTACTTTTTAAAGCAATTTGTTTGAAAACTGCATTTCCATTTGTTTTTGATACATTAATTTTTTTGTAGTTTTTAGCGACATTTGTTTCATTTTGGCAACTCAAGTACTCCATTTCTGTAGGAAGTAAAGAAAAAATTGTTGAAAAATAGCAATTATATCTTCTTGTTGCCATTTTCCCATAAAAACTGAAAAAATGTAATTAAAATACATGCTATTTTGAGAAAAATATAAATGAATGATTTATGATAAAACATGGAACTATTATAAACTATATTTAATTTTAAGTATCTGAATACAAATGACGTCATTTTACATAAAATAAAAGCGTGTGCTTTAAGTCTTAAAATTGAAATATGTTTTGCACTACAGTAGAGTCCCGATTATCTGAGTTATTTTCTTCTGATGGACTGGTAGCTTCTATTATTATGAAACAGCCATTATAAATGAAGCATTATGTGAAGATGAAAGAACAGCTATAAAAAGTTAGAACTCAGATTTTCTGGTCAGAATGGGAAAAAAAATGGCCATAATTTTGTTTTTTACGGCTGCTCTTTCATCTTCACCTAATGCTTCATTTATAATGGCTGTTTCATAATAATAGAAGCTACCAGTCCATCATAAAAAAATGAAGTAATGGAAATGTCGGGGACGACACAAAATTCTGAAAAAGCAGAATTCCTGTTCTCTAGTTTTTTCTTTTTTTTACGTGATTGATGGATGAATTTTTCAAGGATTTTTTTCCTGCAGCCAATCGATGAGTTTCATGACTTTTTGAATTTCCGGACTTCTTCCCCATGACTTACATACAAAACTCATGGAAATTTTTTCATGCGATCGACGGATGAATTTCACAGTAAAAGAAATGGTAACACAGAAAGAGATGATGACACACAGTTTTAAACATACCTTCATGAAACAAAAAAATTATGAAAATTTATATTATAGACAATTCATTAGTTTTTGTTTACAAAAATTGAAAAAAAAATATTTGAAAAAATTCATAATTGCCAGCACAAATAAAAATACTTGCAAAATACGTAAATAAAAATATGCAAAACAAATATGCAAACCAAACATATGCGCTTTTATTTATTTTTTTAAATGTTTATAATGTATAAATGCTTCTTTTTATGTGAATTTCTAATTTTAAAAAAAAACTGAGGGTAAACATGGGAGTTATTCAATATATTGAATCATCGAATGTGAAATAAAGAGTCACGGCAGAAAGCGTAAAGGTCATTGTCCCTCAATGAAGTATTTTTTTTCTTTTTTAGATTGTTAATGCAACCTTTAGTAAAACGTTAGGATATCTAAAGAAAAGTAAGCACCTATCAATGTCAAAATAGTAAAAAAACACCGATTTCAATTACAGAAAGACCATTTTGTGAATCAATAGGCGAGATATTTTAGATTGAGTTGGTTAGTTGGTTTAGTTTTACAACATGCTCTATGGATTTGCAGAGGACGATGACTGAGGGAAAATTAATCCTTTCACCTAAAATTACTAAAAAATTTAAAGCTAAAATATCATTGAATTATAATGCTAAATTTATTAAAATGGATTTATAAAAAGATGTCTTGGACATTCTTCGATTATTCAATAAAGAGAATTCGCAAATCGCACAGCATCTCCTACAACTACGCTCTACGCTCGATAAGACGATCAGATCTGTAAACAAGCGAAAAATTAATATATTTCTTTAATTTTCGTACCATTTTTGCTCTTTTAAATAATTGTACTAGACTCGAGAAGTACGTTTTATGTAAGCTTTTTTCATTCCTTTTGCATTTATGACTTTGGTCTTAAGTGTATGCTCTAATTAAATTGTTTGTTGTATTTGTTATAAAAATTTTGGGTGGGATGAATTTATGAATGGATAGAAACTGGGGTAATCTTGTGTATAAATGTTGATTATTTTTAAAGTTACCAATAGTATGTTTTTTCGTAAGAAAAGTGTAAACTTTTATCTCAAAATCATAAAATATTTTCCAAATATCTGCATGTAAAAGTTACAGATTAAAAAATATATATATAAATAAGTGTTACTCAGTTTATCTGTAAAGAGAATGTATTACTAATATTATTATTGTGTGTGTGTATTACTGCCAGTATTCAAGTAATGAAACAATTTTTAGACTACTAAAAATGAAAATTAAGTACTAATCACCAAGCAGTTATTTGTAATATAAAGTTGTATCCCTTTTTGTAATTTCTACAGCACTTTTTAAAATTCTTAAAAGTTTTAAAAGTACTATTAAAACGTGTAGTTTTAATTTACACATTGACTTAAAACTGTTTTATTTCACTTCTCATAAAATAACAGGTACTTTTCGGTTAGCCGGGTGCCAGTGATATATTTACATATTTATATACATACATATATGTATATATACATATATTATATATTTACGGTACTTGTTAGATATCCCATCGACCAAATTACTGTCGCCAAATTGTAACATAAAATGTCAATAATGGTTGATTGTAAATGTCACATTCATTTGACAACACGTGTTTACTTCATCAAATGATTTTTATTTCGACGTTTTATTTGTGTTTTTATTAATGTTATACTAATTTATTTGTTTTTTTTTATTATTTAAAATAAAAATTATGTCAATTTGCCGAGTGGTTTGGCGATTTATATAATTTGGCGAAATCGGTTGACGGGATAACTAACAAGTACCATATTTACATATATATATGTGTGTATATATACAATATGTGTATATCTAAATATATATGTATATACAGTAGAGTCTCAAAAATCTGCACAGCTTGGGGCCGGAGGCGGATTTTAGAGTTTTGCAGATTCTGGATTAAATGATTTATTTTTTTTAACTTACCTGTATCCATTTACAAGAAGAGCTTGTAATAATTCAATTTAAGCAAATCAAAACTTGAATCCCTTTTATTTACCTGTACATTATAATTTTAATACCCAAAATTATTTTTTATTTCAATTTTTAAGCATTTTTTGTATAGTTCTTTGCTTGAGAACTTTCATTTTCTCTTGAAATTTCTTTTGAATTCTGCAAACAGTCGTTATTTGCTGTTTGTCTGTACAACTCAAAGCAAATGCAAAATAATAATGAAATGAGTGTTGCCAACCTCACATGAAATATAAAATAAATTAATTTGCTATTTTCTGTAATGGCCGATAGAGTGTGCCATTACTAAAGCCTTTGTGGACTTGTTTATGCTTCACGTCAATTTCTATTGTTTTACATTTTCTTGTGTGTTGGTTCCTGTGAAATAAAAGCATTTTATTTGCATAATAGCCAGTGTAATTTAATTACTATTTTCTCATAAATTTACATTAAAATAATTGTATTTTCATTCACTGATATTTGGAATAAAAATTATAAAAAATACTTTTTAAGTGGGAATTTCGTTGTTTACGTTTTGAAATGCAAGTGGATTTCAGAAGATTGCGGATTTTAGAGACTCTACTGTATACATATATGCGAGTATATAAATATATCACTGGCACCCGGCTAACCGAAAAGTACCAAATAACAATATTTTTTATGCAAGGCATGTTTTTTTATTTATATTGAAAGAACAGGTTTCAAGGTTTTATTTATATAACACCTTAAATTTTTTTTCTCCCCACATTAGAAGAAACTTGCAAGCCACGTTTCTCAGTATCATGCGTCTTCAGTGTAGCATGTCGATGATTTAAAACAGATTATTAATCATCATACATCTGCAGTTATTTTTGTGTACTTTCATATTATCATTAAAAAACTTTTACTTGCCACTTGAAAATTTCCAAAAACCTTGCATCTTTAAGTAAGATTGATTGGTATTGTCATGAATTGGCAAAACAAAAATAATAGCGGTAAAAAATTTTTAATTATCATTTATGCATTTCACATTTAAGCTGTCTGTACTGTATAATAGATACTTGTTTGTTATCCCGTCGACCAATTTCGCCAAATTATAGAAATCGCCAAACCACTTGCCAAATTATACAAATTGACATAATTTTTATTTTAAATAATGAAAAAACAAATAAATTAGTATAACATTATTAAAAATACAAATAAAACTGTTACGGCGTAAATGCCCTCAAATTTATTTGTTTATAATTTAACTCTGTTTATCTTTCATATTGCGAAATATAATTATAAAACTGATTTCTTTTGACAGAAAAAATCTAATCTGTTTATCTAAATTGTTTATAACCCTGAATCAATATTTATGAGTAACATTATGATTTCAAGGTCATGTAATATAGATTTATTTACTTTATAATAATTTTGAATTGATGGTGATTTATTAGTTTTATAATTACTTGGATGTCATTTAAATGAATATTATAGCTATTTAGAAGATTTATAACTGCATATTGTAATTTTTATTTTGATGTTTATTTTATATAATATGTATCATTTTTAAAATGGTCAGTCTTGACTCTGTAACCAAGCAGAGAACATGTAACATGTCCTGACTCTGTAATCAGAGATGCCAATTGTTAAATCATGGCTCTGTTTAATACAGAGTGTATAGTGGAAGTCCTGACTCTGCAACCAAGCAGAGAACACATTTTTTTTTGTATTGGCTCTGTTAAATACGGAGAATTACTATTATGGAACAATTATTAACTTCTAATGATGAATAGAATTTACATACTATTTCAGTTTTATTTAATAAACTATTTAACCTAATTGCTCTCCCATCTCACTTGGATTTTGAAAATTTATTTGTCAGATGAATTTCGGCGCCAACATTTATTTTTGGTGCCGAGTAACCCGCGAAACATTTTTTGGAAATAATAGTGAGCTATTGTGAAAGAGATTTGTGATTAACAACTGTGATTTATTTTTCAACATGTGATTAGTGTGTGATTTATATTTCAACCTGTGATTAGTGTGGAATTATTATTGTGCCATTTGGATTACGACATGCCATCTACATTACCTGGAATTAACAGGTAAGAAAATATTTTTTTCATTTTCTATGAATGGTTAATGTTTTAAAATAAGAATTATTCTTTATTTAAAATGGAAAATCTTGAAAAGCTGAAAGCAAAACGTTCTGTTGAACGAACGAGTTTCACGAAATTAATTACAAAATTAGAAACATTATTAAATGATGACATTGATAATACGAAAACCGATGAATTATTAGAGCTTCAAGAAATATTCCTCTTAAAAGAAACGGCTTTCCAAAGTTTAAATCGTGATATTGAAGCTCAAATATCCGACTTAAAAGAATATGAAAAGGACATTGCTAATAGTGAAAAGTACACTGACCAATTGATCAGTGCTAAATTTAAAATTAAAAATAGATTAAGAAAATGTAAAAAGGATAATGTTTCTATGATAGCAACTAGTCGTGTAAATTCATTGAATGGTTCTGCTAGTGGAACAGAAACGAGTTCTGCCATGAAATTGCCTAAATTAAATGTTCCAAAATTTTCTGGTGAAATCGAAGAATGGGTCGAATTTTTTAACTGTTTTGAAACATCGATACACCAGAATAAATCACTATCTAAGATAGAAAAATTCGCTTATCTAAAATCCTTGTTATGTAATCGGGCCTATAATGTGGTAGAAGGGTTTCCTTTGACAGAACAAAATTATGATACTTGTATTGATTTATTAAAGGACCGTTTTGGTAAGGTTGATGTTATTATTAATAAACACATGACTAATTTATTAAATATGGAACCAGTTAAAAATTGTTCAAATTTAAATGCATTAAGAAGATTGCATGACATGTGCGAAGTTAATATTAGAAGTTTAAGAAATTTGGGGGTAACATCCAGTTCTTATGGACAATTGCTAAATCCTATTTTGCTAAAGCTATTGCCCCATGAATTAGTGATTGAATATCATAGAAAACGTGATACTAGCAAAGAGTCAGATGTAACCGATCTAATTGCCTTTCTGAAATGTGAAATAGAATGTAGAGAAAAGGCTTTGTCAATGACAAGTTCTAAAAATAATGCATCCTCTTCTTTTGTACATAAAAATAAAACTGAATTTCGTGAAAAGAAAACATCAAATAAATATCAACATGCTAATACCTTAAATGCCACTATTAAAGTTTTTTGTGTATTTTGCAAAGGTAATGATCATTTATCTTCCGAGTGTAAAAATTTAGCTGATGATAAGAAAAGATTAATGTTACGTAAGGAGGGTAGATGTTACAAATGCTTTTTGAAATCGCATTTATCTTCGCAATGCCGCATAAAATTAAAGCCATGTCTAAATTGTAAAAGCACTGAACATAACAAATTATTTTGCTTTAAGAAAAGTTTGAAACCGGAAATTAATGAAAATCAAAATCAAACAGTTGTATCTAATTCTCATTGTAATTTTAGAAATTCTAAGCATGCTGTTTTATTGCAAACATGTTGTGTAACTGCTCAAGGTAATTCTAAATCAAAGGTAGTTCGATTATTACTTGATTCTGCAAGCGAAAAAAGCTTCATAACAAAAGCATTAGCTCGTGAATTAAATTTGCCTGTTTTAAGAAAAGAACATTTAACTGTATTCGCTTTTGGCATGGATCAAGGTCGCGAAGAAGAATATGATGTTTTTAAAATTAAATTGCGAAGTAAAATGAATTATCATCGTTTTATAGATGTTGAGGTGCTAGCTACCGATTTGATAAGTGCAACAACATTGAAGGTTCCCAATTCTGACCCTCTAGTTATAAAATACATTGAAAGTAAAAGATGGAGGTTAGCCGACCCTACGCCCGAGGAATCCGAAGTACAAATTTTACTTGGAGCTGATTATTTCTGGAATGTTCAGAGAGGTGTCGTTGAAGAAATTAATGACCATTTATATGTAGCTAATACACTTTTTGGGTACACAATAGTGGGAAAAATAAACTCTAAAGGTAACGAAACAGTTAATGCTCATCTTGTATCTGTTAATGAAATAGAAAATTTTGATTTGCAAAAGTTTTGGAAACTAGAGTCTTTGGGTATTTGTGATAGTAAAAATGAATTATTTTCACAAAAGGATTTAGATGCTCTTGATTTATTTAATGATAATTTAAATTTTGTAAATGGAAGATATGAAACTAAACTTTTGTGGAAAGTAAATAAAAATGAATTGGAATCCAATTTTGATGTAGCTAAACATAGACTTTGGGGATTAAAATCAAAATTGTGCAAAAATGAATGGTTACTTAAGGAATATGAGAAAATATTAAATGAACAATGTGGTTTGGGTATAATTGAAGAATGTGAGTTTAATAAAGATGAAATAAACACGTATTACATGCCTCACAGACCAGTAATAAGGGAAGATAAATCGACAACTAAAGTAAGAATTGTTTTTGATGCGTCATCCAAAGATAAGGGGGCAAAATCGTTAAACGAGTGCTTATTTCCTGGGCCCAATCTAAATCCTAACATATTGGACATTATTTTAAAATTCCGTCTCCACAAAATTGCTTTCTTGGCCGATATAGAAAAGGCATTCTTGCAAATCCAGATACAACAAGAAGATAGAAATTTTTTGAGGTTCCTGTGGTTTGACAATATCACTAGTAACAATCCCATTTTGAAGGTTTTTCGCATGACCCGTGTAACTTTTGGTGTAACAACTTCACCCTTTTTCCTTTCTGCAACCATCAAACATCACATTGAGGGGTATAAAGATTTGTTTCGAAAAATAGTTAATATGCTGGATACTTCCTTATACGTTGATGACCTGTTTCATGGAGCTGATTCAGTAAATGAAGCTTTTGTTTTATCAAACGGTGCAGAGAAGATATTGAGTGAGGCCAATATGAAACTCAGAAAATTTAAAACCAATTCTTCCGATTTAAAATTTTTATGGAAGGAACATGGAATAAACTTTGAGGAAGACACTCTTGAACAAAATCTTTCGAAGGTATTGGGAATTATATGGATAACAGAAAGTGACACCTTGAAAATAGACATACAACCACTTTTAGTAGAATTTGACCATAAAATTATTACCAAACGTATTGTTTTACAAACTGTGGCAAAAATTTATGATCCTATTGGACTCATTTCCCCTTTCGTGATAAGAATTAAATTTTTAATGCAAGAACTCTGGGAACATGGAATTGACTGAGATTCTACATTACCAGATTCTTTAAGTGGAAAATTCAGAAAATGGCATAATGAAATAAAAGACTTGGTAAATTTTGAAATTCTTAGAAAATATTTTGTAACTATCCCAAAATTAAATCCTGAAACCGCTCAACTTTTCATATTTTCTGATGCTAGTTTAAAGGGGTATGGGTCAGTGGCTTATTTACGTGATTCTTCTTCTTGTGAAACTTCATTTGTAATAGCAAAGTCGAGAGTAGCGCCTCTCAAGAAAATGACATTGCCGCGCATCGAACTTCTTGGAGCACTTACGGCTGCAAGATTAGCGAATTATTTAAAGGAAATATTTAAAATTGTGAATGAAAATATATTTTGTCTAAGTGACTCCCAAATTACCTTGCACTGGATTAAAGGAAGTGCTAACAACTGGAAGCCCTTTGTGGCAAACCGCGTACGCGAAATTCAGGAACTTGTTGCTCCTGTACAATGGAAATTTTGTAAAGGAAAGGAAAATCCTGCAGATGTTCTCTCTCGTGGTTGCTCTGCATCTGAATTGATTAATAACGAGGTATGGTTACATGGTCCTAGCTGGCTGAAGGAAGAATCGTTACCAGTATTTCCCCCTGAAACTCAACCTAATCTACCTGATGAAGAGGTCTTGCAAGAACAACGTAAAACGCTTGTTTGCTCCATATCCCAAAATATTCCAGAATTTGAGCTTTTATTTAAATTTTCATCCTGGTCTAAATTAAAACGAATTACGGCTTGGTGCCTCAGATTCATCAAAAATAGTACATGCCCATCTGAACGAGTCTATGGTTTTTTGACTGTTCCAGAACTTGAAAGGGCAACAAATGCTATTGTGAAATTAATTCAAAACCATGAATTCGGAGACGAACTGAAAATTCTAAAATCCAGAAAGATCCTAAATTCTAAAAGCAAACTCCTTCCTTTACATCCATTTCTTGACGAAAATGATATTCTTCGTGTTGGAGGTAGGCTAAAAAATGCAAACTTGTCTGAATATCAAAAACATCAAATCATTCTCCCTAAAAGGCATCATGTTACAGACTTGATAATAAAGTATTTTCATGAGAAACATCTTCATAGCGGGACTCAATTGACAATTTCAGCAATTCGACAAAAATTTTGGATAATTAATGCTAAAGAAGCTGTGAAAAGAGAAATAAGGAAATGTATGAAATGTTTCCGAAATTCATCACACCTTTCATCTCAGTTGATGGGAAATCTGCCATCAGCACGCGTGACACAAGCTCGAGTATTTTCAAGAGTAGGAGTCGACTTAGCCGGCCCCTTTTTGATCAAACCTCGTAAGGGACGTGGTGTGAAACCCTTTAAACATTATGTTTGTCTGTATGTTTGTTTCGTAACAAAAGCTATCCATCTTGAGTTAGTCACTGATCTTACAACTGAAACCTTTCTAGCCTCATTGAAAAGATTCGTGGCTCGACGTGGAAAACCTCTAGAAATATTTTCCGACAGAGGTACAAATTTTGTAGGGGCAGACCGCGAAATAAAGAGAATGATGTCTCTAATTGCTTCTGATGAAAAATTGCACAAGTATCTTACTGACGAAATGATAGTATGGAAATTCAACCCACCTTCCGCCCCTCACTTTGGAGGCCTTTGGGAAGCGGGAATAAAACAAATGAAAAATCATTTGAAGAGAACAATTGGTGATCAGATTTTAACTTATGAAGAATTTTTGACCTTAATTGCACAAATTGAGTCATGCTTAAATTCAAGACCGCTTGTCGCTGAGTCTTCTGATCCAAATGACTTTACGGCTCTGACGCCAGGACATTTTATTATAGGAGCACCCTTGACCTCCTTACCTGAGCCTGATATCTCCTCTACCTATGTAACTCCTTTGGAACGTTGGAAATTGCTACAAAAGATTTTCCAAAGTTTTTGGAAAAGGTGGTCGTCAGACTATCTCTCACAATTGCAGCAACGTACAAAGTGGTTTAGAAGCAACCCAAACTTAAAAATCAATGACTTGGTGTTGATAAAGGAAGAAAACCAGCCCCCATTAAGGTGGAAATTGGGCAGAATAATTGAACTATTTCCTGGGGATGATAATATTGTTCGTGTTGTCAAATTAAAGACTTCTACTGGTGAACTGAAACGCCCTATCACAAAATTGTCTCCTCTACCGATGGACATTTAATATAATAGAATTTTACTTTATTTTAACTAACTTTATTATTATTATTTTTTTCTATGTCTAATTTTTGTAACTTTCTGAACTATTTTGTATATTAATGTCTTTTTCTATTTTTAGTTGTTCCAGAAACTGTTTTTTATAGAAGTAGTAGGATTTAATTGCATTTCATTTTAGTTATACTTAACATTTAAGGTAATATTTTAAATTTGTATTTAATATTTGATTATTTAGTATGTGATAGTGGAAATTTGGTAAGTTATAATTGTTCGATGAACTCCGTTCATGGAGGCGGAGGATGTTACGGCGTAAATGCCCTCAAATTTATTTGTTTATAATTTAACTCTGTTTATCTTTCATATTGCGAAATATAATTATAAAACTGATTTCTTTTGACAGAAAAAATCTAATCTGTTTATCTAAATTGTTTATAACCCTGAATCAATATTTATGAGTAACATTATGATTTCAAGGTCATGTAATATAGATTTATTTACTTTATAATAATTTTGAATTGATGGTGATTTATTAGTTTTATAATTACTTGGATGTCATTTAAATGAATATTATAGCTATTTAGAAGATTTATAACTGCATATTGTAATTTTTATTTTGATGTTTATTTTATATAATATGTATCATTTTTAAAATGGTCAGTCTTGACTCTGTAACCAAGCAGAGAACATGTAACATGTCCTGACTCTGTAATCAGAGATGCCAATTGTTAAATCATGGCTCCGTTTAATACAGAGTGTATAGTGGAAGTCCTGACTCTGCAACCAAGCAGAGAACACATTTTTTTTTGTATTGGCTCTGTTAAATACGGAGAATTACTATTATGGAACAATTATTAACTTCTAATGATGAATAGAATTTACATACTATTTCAGTTTTATTTAATAAACTATTTAACCTAATTGCTCTCCCATCTCACTTGGATTTTGAAAATTTATTTGTCAGATGAATTTCGGCGCCAACAAAAACGTTGAAATAAAAATCATTTGATGATGTAAACACGTGTTGTCAAGTGAATGTGACGTTTACGATCAACTATTATTGGCATTTAATCTTACAATTTGGCAACAGTAATTTGGTCGACGGGATAACTAACAAGTACCGTATAATATTTTTTATGCTATATACAGTAGACTCCCTTAAATCCGCAACCCTAAAATCCGCGAACACCTAAAATCCGCGTATTTTTTCAGATGTAAACAATGAAATTTACAGTTAAGTTGCAAGAACAAAATTCAAGATGGCGCCGAAATCGGCGACTACCGCAATGTTTTTTTTACTAAATTTTTTGTTAATCATTCTCTTTTCGCTATTACAGCTGATTTATTACTAAATAAATTTACATTACTTTTGATTTTGATATAAATTAGCATATTTATATCAAAAATTCCAGGGTTCGAAACTGAAAAATCCACGAACCGAAACACTATTTTAAAATTACTGTTCGCGGAATTTTTTTTTTTTAATTATAGACAAATTTATTTCTAAACATACAAAGCAGTATAAGAAAAGTATTCAAGACTCTAAATAACAATGAAAAAAGTTACAGTGAGCGCAATAAGCTATGTATATAGTGAGAATAGCATTAACACTGTTTTCCTTGCTATCACTAGATGGCAGCATAGGACTTTTGGAATCGAATTGAATCGATTTCATTCGTAATATTTTTATTTTACATAATTATTTTAATAATTACTTACTTTTAAACTAATAAATTATTTTAATATTTTACTTATTTTAATGTTTCACATTATTGTAAGCATTCATTATAATTTCTCTTGCTTAACTACCAATCAAATTAATGTTTCAAAAATGTAAACAAATCAATGACCAGAAATCTGCAAAATTCTAAAATCCGCACAACCTCTGGTCCCAAGCTGTGCGCATTTGAGGGAGTCTACTGTATATTTAAAAAATATTTTCATTTAAAAATTTTTACTTTCTGACATTTTTTTTTTTTTTTTCAGAGTTTAGCATATGTTTGTGAAAACATGTATTTCCTGGTAGACTTTGATTTGATTTAAATAAAAAGTTGTTTCAGTTGCTTAAATTCATCCAAGAAGATATCCAAAGTTCCTCTTATTTTCAAACGTATTTATTTTTACTTCTAGGTATTTTTCTCAAAGGTATTCGAAACCAGTTTCGAAAGTAAAAGTACCTTTATTAAAAAAAACTGCCACCAAAATCAAAAGATAAAAACTCATTTAAAAATATTCACATTTAAACGAGAAATTCGAAAACAACCTGCCCATAGCTTTAGAATTAGTGAGCGGATGTTTTGAAGTGACTGAAGAGTCCCCTTAAGGTTGTAATAACAGCAGCAAAATCAAAGGGAAAACAGCTGATACTGAGTTTTTTTTTTTTTTTTTCTTGAGAACCACTGAAGTGATTTCAATTCTTCCTTTTTCTTTACTTTAATTTAACATTTAGGTACAGATAATTTTATTTTTCTGGAAAATCAATTATTTTTTAGTAAACAGAGTTTAATAACAGAAATATAGTATTTATTTATTTATTTATTTTTTCAAAATCACAAAATGGCATTTTCCTTTCACAATGATAAATTTATAGTATAACTCTGTGTTATTACTTGGACAATTTTTTTTAAATTTCAGATTACATGATTGCTACCACTTATGCAAAATTGTAATATTCAGCTTATTTAATCTGTTATTGTAAAAAGGTGAATGTATTTCCAAAACTATTTTAATGAAAATATGGAAATCCAGAAGTGCCTGTGGAAGAAAGTGCTTCATTATGATATGTTTTTCATGAGGTTTTGCAATTGTTACTGCGTTAAATTACATAAGTGCATGCTTATTTATTCAGGGGTCAATGCAGGACTTTTTTCTTGGGGCCCATTTAGTGAAAAGTAAAAGTTATTTTTGTGGATTTTTTTATATTTTTATGAAATATGCATTTTATAATGAAAGATGAAATCTGGTTACTCAAACTTGAACCAGGCATTAATTAATAATAACTTCTGAAAGGTTTTTTTTTTTTTTTTTTTCTGGTGAACTTGTTTTGTTTACAAAATGCACAATTTAAAATCTAACAAAATAAAAATAATGAATGAAGGGTATATTTTCATGAAATGGATTTTTGTGAAGAGGCCTATTTTATTAAAACTAATTTTGTGAAAGGGCCCAATATAGACCCCAAATTTTGCCTGGATCGACCCCCGTTATTAAGTTTAAATATTTGATTCTGAATTATCTAGCAGTTTTGGAATTTATGGATTGTAATAAGCCAATAACTTTTTTATACAGTAGAACCATTCTCTAGTTTGTGAAATATTATCTGGGTTTGTGAGTTTTAAATTTTTACATGCCTGCTATGTGCTACATCTCCCCCTTTTTTTTAAGGTAGGCAGCATTATTTTTCACACTATCTCCTTTTCTCCCTGAAATTCAAGTATATCTTCTTTGCTCTTTTTTTTTTTTTTTTGAGTATTTAAAAAAACTATGTATATAAATTTTTATACCAAAAGAATCAATTTGATCAATATATCTAGTGTTTTTATTGAAAGCTAAATCTGTTGTTACAGTACATAATCAGTTTTAAATTTATTTTTCTTGAAAAATAACCCATTAAAAACGACCCTTTAATTATCTGAGTGCTTAGAGTTAAATAATTAAAGAAAATACAACTTCTTTAATCCGGAATCATCGCTATTACGGATCGCAGAAGTTTTGAAACTTAAATGCATTTTTCGATAAATAGAAGTATACTTATATCTTAGAAATATACTTATATCTTTCACTAATATGGCAATACGAGGAACTTGATAATTCAAAATAATTGAACACACAGAAATTTCAATTTAAGATGCTCTAAAATGTATATTTTTAAATAATGCTGTATATTTTACGCGGTGTCGCCATCTGCCGTAAATCGAAAAAATACAATAACCATAAAATTATTTTAATACTGATTTCTAATTTATAAATACTGCATAAATAATATAAATCACAAAAATAACAGATATAGCATGAAAAATATTGTGAATGAAACTAATTTTCTAAAGCAAAAAAATGATATAGCATGAAATTTAAATAAGGCTTATAATTTATTTTAAAAATAACTTTATTATTACATTAATATATTTAAAATAGTATATATAAAAAACTGATGTACTGGTCCCGACCAGCATCCCATTGAACTAATGTTACTCCCATTTACGAACTTTTGATTTTACGAACACATTATATGAGTCCCATCGAGTTCGTAAAATCGAGCGTCTACTGTAACAATAAAATATAATTTTCCGATGTTTTGCCACCATCTTCTTAAACTTCAGAGAAAGAAAAATAACAGAATTGATAATAATTCTAAAATTATATTACTTAAAAAAAGCTATTTTTTTTATTATTACTACTGTTTTAATATATTTAACAATGGTAACATATAAGGCTAACTGCATTAAGAAAAAATATAAAAATGTATAAAACAAAAAAAAAAAAATAATTACAAAAGTTTTTAAAACTGGAGAAATTAAGTATATTTTTTAGTCAAAAATTATTACATTTTTATATTGCAACAATGCAGCTATTTTAAGAAGACTATTATTTTGAAAAATCAAATAAATAATACTACTTTGAAAATATCTAATTCTGATTACATTAAAAATTTTTGAGAAAGGGGAAAAAAGAAATCTGATTTTATATTATTTTGCCACTATTTGTTGTGACTTTAGATAAGATAATGTTAAAAATTTACTATTAATACTGAATTTATACTACTTAATATATATATATATATATATATATAAAGACATTGATATTAATCGCATATGTAACTCGGAAAGTTCTTACAGTGTTAAAATGAGATAAAATGTAGTAAATTAATTAGTCTTTCCATTTTTTTAATCATTTTATAGTAAATTCATTCATATGTGTGTGGTGGCATCATCTGTGATCTTTAATTGAAAATAAAAACAAGTGAATGTCCAGATTACATAAGTTTCCACATTAAAGACGTTGTAGTGTTTTTTTTTTAAATTCTAAAATATCTCTATAAATTATTTTTTCCTTTAGAAAGTTCTTAAATATCTATTTATATTTTTCTTTCTCTTCAAAACTTTTATGTTTATCTACATTTAAAATGTATAGGAAATAACACTACCCATATTTTTTTCTTCCAAAAATCTTGGATATGCCATTGTTTAGTTTTATAAGTTCTACTATTGTTTCTTCATTGAATAAATAAAGCATACTAGTATAAATTTTAAAAACTGTCTGTGAGTGTAACTATTTCTTCATAAATTTTCTGCTAAGTTCAGCTAAATTACTAATATTCATCTAAATAAAGGCAGACTATCACATGCATAATTTGATTTTCTAAACATGTTCATTGTATAAATTTTTCATGAAACATTAATGTAATACATAAACATATAACATGCTTTGAAAAACTCTTTGTTAAAAAAAAAATCCAACAAATCTACCGAGAATAAATTAATCTTTATCTATGAACTTGTCGTTTTATTGACAATTAACAACACCATTAATGTTACTCTGAACTTTACTCGTTACTTTTCATTGTGTCCAAACTACATGAAATGTATGAAAAAGGATAGTTTGACGCAAATAAACCATTTACATAAATCTTACTCACAATTTTGAATAGCGTGACACAAAAGATAAATCAATTTATTGAAATAAATACATTTCAATGCATAGTATAGATTCAATGAAAGTGATATATTTAACAGTGAATTGGAAAATTAAAAGTATTGTGTAGATGTAAAAAAATATTTTAACCAAGTCAAAAATAATTTAAATTGAATTTTAAAACAAACTTTTTAAAGTCACATCAAGGCGTCACTTAAATTGTATATCATATCTTTTAAAACTCATATTTTGAATGTATGAGAGATGTAAATGATAAAGCAACAGCGAATAAAATTTTATGCAGCTTTTCATGTTGAACATAACTTTTGCACATGCGATTATAAATAAAACAAAAATAAAATGATGAAATAAATACAAATACAGTCGAACCTCGTTAACATGAACCTCAAGGGGAATCAAAATTTTGTTCCTGTTAACAGTAATTCACGTTATCAGTATCAAATCTTTGTATTCGTTTTTATAGGGGGCTGTGAAAACAATTCATGTTAAAAGTAATTCGCGTTAAGCGTGTTCATGTTAACGAGGTTTGACTGTATATTTTTTAAGAAATAGCATAACGTCACTCAAAATTTGATATCAGTATTTTTAAGTTCCATATTTAAAATTCTTAGAGCATAAGATAAAGTGCTGCGTCAGAAACTTTTAACCCGTCAAGGGTTTTTGCATTGATTTTATATACATTAGATTCATATAGATTAAACATGAAGCAAATCCATTCAATTTGTTAGATTGTTTTCTCACAGTGATATATTTAAAAAAGCATGTTTTGATACCTTTACTTTACCCAATGGGGTGGGGTAGTTCTAAAATTAGTGTATATGTAAAAAAAAATATATATATATAAACATTGTTTTTGAAATAAATGTATCTTAATTATATTTAAAGTTCTAGCGCATACACAATATATATATTTTTTTTTCGTAAAGAAATGTCCACGGCTATCGAAATGAGGGTAGTATGGGACACGTAGATATATTGCTGAATCTCTACACTCTACACAATCTCCATCATGAATAGCAGCAAAAGTATAAGGCCCCAATGATGATTTAGTCAAATACATTATGTGATAGAACTAATTAATTTCTACTTTTTGACCAGTACTCAACTTCTACCTGTGAACCTTGCTTTATTAATTTAAGTCTAATTTATATTATCTGTTTCATTTCTTTTACTTTTCATAATTACTTTTCTTTTTGGATGTTCCTCCTTTCCTTTTCTTGATAGATTTTTTCATATGGTCAGTTTATTCCTCTGCGTTTTTTATGATTATTTAAAATTATTACCTAGGGTTATAATGAAATAAGTGAATTATTTTTTTAGTAATTTTATTAAAAAATATAAAGCATTAGAGATTTACTAAAGTTAACACAGAGATAAAAAATATCCCTATCATAAAACACTTAGCTAAGCCTAACTATATGCCCAAATTACCCCACAACAGAAAAGAACTCATAATAAATAAAATTATAAAATTAATTCTTTACTTTCTATGTAGATCTGTTCCTTAGATGTACCTCTACAAGCCTTAAATAAATTAATTGTTTTCGCCAGTTAATAATTATGCCAGTTTCTAAAACTAAATTAAAAATCAATATTAACGTGAAAATAAAAATCACAAATTTACACAATGGTGTATACAAAATGTTGTGAAATCAAAAAATATGCAAACATTAAAATAAAATTAAAATAATCAATGTTTCAGTCATGATCATGACCATCGTCAGGAAAGAATTTTATATTGCTTTTAAAAAACAAGGTCAAACCATAACAAATTTAACGAACTTTTTGAATTCAAGACAGTTTGACTTTGTTCTTTAAAATCAATATAAAACTTTCCTAACGATGGTCGTAGATGATGAATGGAATGTTGGTTATTTAAATTTTATTTTAATGTTTGTATAGTTTTTGACTTTACAACATTGTATATACTCCATTCAGTAAATCTGTGATTTTTATTTTCATGTTAATATTGAACTTTTCATGAGGTTCCAGCTCTTTTATTAGATTAAAAATATTTGCCATAATCTCAATATATGTCTCTAAAAAAGAATTAGCTAAATATCCTAATTTAACCGTTCATGTCCTAAATTATAGATGAGAAATTTGCACCTCTTCAATAATTATCTTCGTTAATGTCTGAAGATATCCAAAACCATTTGTATAATTAAAATTTGATTTTCAGGTAGATTTTTAAGCGAAACTGATTTAATAAATCAATAGTTGTTTTTTTTTTTTTTTTTTTTTTTTGTTTTGTTTTTGTTTTTTGTTTTTTGTAAAATATTTTCAATAATAATTAGATTAATTAACAAAAAATACTGTTATGCAAACCTCAAAATTCTTACAAGAACAATGTAATCAAATATCATCCTATCTGTAACTGAGAAGTGTTTTGTAGTTGCAGATTTTTCGTAAAACATTTTTTAATAGGAGAAAGGATTAGAGGACATGGTAGAGAAAATAACCACATTAAGAAATATTGAGCTTTGACTGTTTCGCTGTGCTTACTGAATGGGGTCCAGCAAAGTGTTTTTTGTGAAAAGTACCATATACTTTTATTAGTAGACGAATTAAATAAATAAATGTTGCATTTCCTTTCGGACCACAAAAAAGAGAAAATATGTATTTTTCAATATCCCCCCCCCCTTTACCGCCTTAGAGCCGCCCTCACAAAAATTTTCACTTTGTTCCTGCGCTAGATTTCGCTGGCCATCGTCGACAGACACACGGATCAACAGACAGAGCAAAATTTTCTCTTGTTATTATAGAGGCTGGGAGTGGTGCTATTGCTAACAAAATACTCATCTTAAAAAAAATTGTTGCAACTAACAGGGAAATATCAAGAAATTTTGATGTAAATTATCTTTGACCCCCTTTGATGTATTTACTAAATTTGCTAACAGTGAGTCTAAAAATACTGTTTTGAAAAAAGTCATGAAAACAATTACAGAAAAACACTTTTCTATCTGAAAGAGAAAGACCCTAAAGGCATCAAAGGCTTGTCTGTGATAAAATCAAGTTATGTGTGTAAATAATTTTGAAATTTCAACATAATTCGTTCAATTGTGTAAATTGATTTTTAAAGTATTATTTCTAAAATAAACTTATTAATGATGTTTACAGGATTCCTAATTAAATATCTTTTAGTGCGATTTTTTTCTCATACCAACTTTAATTAAAAAAAGACTATGTCAATCAGAGTAGTGTTGTGAAAGGAATTCTCTATGAAAATTTAATTATTTTAAAGCTGACCTAGAAATATGAGGTGGTTGTAAATAAGATATTTAAAAGACCAGACTGTCTCGTGTAATGCTTTAAAATCACTATAATAAATTTGTTATTTCAAATTGGCTTCTCAAATTTCAATTTCAATTTTACAATCTTGCTCTTAAACAGGCATTTTTTTGCTTCTTGTGGATGACACATTATGACAGCAAAACCATTATTCTAAATTTCGCTGCTTTGATATATTTTTTAAGATACTGAAAGTTTTATTGTTTGATTTGTTTTGAATAAAATCTGCTTTTTGTGAGATTTTCCCCTCACATCCGATATGCTATTGTACTCTCTACAGATTATTATAAGATGTTCAATTATAACTTGATTTAAGGACACACTTCACACAATTCATCATCCAATTTGCATAGATGGATCTAAAAACTATTTCAAAGCTGTTTTCCAAAATTGTACGTTGTAGCCCAAAATTGCAGAAGAAAATGCATTTTATTTTACCTATAATCAATTATACAAGCTTTAAACGCGTATAAAAATGCTAATTCATGATTCAAATGCTATTAAATTATTCCAATACAATGCAAATTATATTAAATAATGCTGAATTTCGTCCTAACAATCATGTATGTTAGATCCCAAAAAGTTTTAGAAATGTGGAGGAATTCAGACTGAAAACAAAGAATTCTCCTTGCCACAAATAAAAAAATATTTTCTCCTTAAATTTGCTTTATTTTTATTTATAATATTTTCTTTGTGATAAATTATTTATTTTAAAACTGTAGCAAATTTATTTTGTTTATAGATTAATCTTTCTATTATTCGGAAATGCTTCTGTCACATGTTTTAATTCTGCACCGATTAAAAGTCTACTGTAGACGATAAATTTTAGTTGAATTCAGTTTCCTGCATTGATTATAATTTTTCACAAATTTACTTTCTTTTAAATTGCTTTTTAACTAACAATAAAAAGTGATAGATTAACTTAATTATGTTTATTCCAGATGAATAAAGCAATAAACGGAGATATAAATCCCATCACTCAAAAATATCTTGAAAGTGTCAAATATGCAGCAAAATATTTCTTTACAAGAGCTTTTTCGAAAAGCAGCTTCTGACTCAAAGCAAGTAAAATCATTTGTTTGTGAGGTATGTAACAAAAAATTTCCTAAAAATTTTCAGTTAGACGTCCATCTTCTTGTTCATACTGGTGAGAAAAATTTTGTGTGTGATGTATGCAACATGAAATTCTCTCGAAAAGGTAATTTAATTAGGCATCTGTTAATTCATACTGGCGAGAAAACTTTTGCATGTGAGATATGCCATAAAAATTTCTCACAAAAGGGTGATTTAAGCAGCCATCTATTAATTCATACTGGTGATAAACCTTTTGAGTGTGAAATATGCAATAAGAAATTCTCTCGAAAGAGTGATTTAAGCAAGCATTTGTTAATTCACACTGGTGAGAAACCTTTTGTGTGTGAAATATGCAACATAAAATTCTCTCGAAAGGTTCATTTAAGCAGCCATCTATTAACTCATACTGGTGAGAAACCTTTTATATGTGAAATATGTAACAAGAAATTCTGTCGAAAGGATGCTTTAAGCAGGCATCTATTAATTCATACTGGTGAGAAGCCTTTTGTATGTGAAATATGCAACAAGAAATTTTCTGAGAAGGGTAATCACGGAAAGCATCTTATAATTCATAAGCATAAGAAATAATGTGTTTTTGAAGAATGCAATAAAATAATTACTCTTAAGATTAATTTACATGTTACTTCATACTGAGGTGAAACCTTTTGTGTGAGATATGCAAGAAATTTTTTGTGAAGGAATAATCTAATTAATCACTTTCGTTCCCAAATTTGTTATTTTTGTTTTTAACTAATATTGTTACTTCTTTTTTATACGAGTCTTGACATATTCTAATATCAAGTAAATGGGATTTCTTGGCAACTATTAAGGCCACTTAAATGAAACAGCGACCAATGAAAATATTTCTAATTTAAACTAGTAAATCTGAAATCAAGTGTCTCAATTTCTGCTGTGCCGAAGAGATTTTTATTTTTATCTCATTTTATATTATATCAAAAAGTTATGTTCTTCAGTTTGTTTTATCTTTTAACTTTGTATAAATTTATAAACCTGTAAAATATTTTAATAATTGAGGATATTTAAATTGAAAATGTTAAACAATATTTTACACAATTAAGTTCTTTGACTGTAAAATTAACTTTGTTATAAACTTTTAAGATGAAAGTATTCTTCTTTAAGGGGTGCTCCTGCACCTCCCAATTCCCTTGTTGTCTCATTACGTTTTCACTTTCAATTTGAATATTTTAATTATTATTGTTATGTTTTTTGTTATTTCTGGTCTGGGTTCTGATATACCTCTGTGGTTTTATTAAATAAACATCACTTTGTACAAGGCTTTAACCCTATCCTAATAACAACATTCACTTACAAGCCACAAAACATCTGCACCCATTTCTGAAGTTGGACGTAGTCTTGCGTAATAAATATGACAGTTGAAAATACTGTATTTAAATACTTTAATGTAGCCCTGTATTTGATCTGTTATTTTTCATACACATGAAATTGTTTATTTAAAATTAATTAAAATTGAAAACTCTCCATAAAATTTAATATATCCATTTGTGTCACTCTCTATGTAAATTCATTTATATTATTACATAGAGAACTTAATATAGAATACTTTAGTTCAAGAGAAGAACATACACGCGATTGAAAACACATTTCAGCAATTCCTATCTATAGACCAGTGGTTCTTAACCTGTGTGCCACGAAACTTTTAAGCCAAGTTTAAAAAATTCGAATCTGTAATTTCCGACATTTCATATTATACGATTTACTTTGAAATAAGGTTTAGTGTCAAAAATTTGATTTATTTGAGAGATTTTTCTTCTGTTACTCATTATAAGAATATACGAGGGATCCCTAAAAATGGTCTTACGTCTCTTAAGATGAATTTTTTCAGAAAAAAAAATCATGTCTCCTGAAAGAAAAAGATTACAATTTTAAATGCAGTAGAAATGATCGTTGAAAAATGTTTTAATGGTATTCCTATACGAACAAGACGCAGAAAGTCTTCTAATTAAAAATAAAGTCAAACTCGGATATTTATTTAATTGCTAATGTGACAAATTACTAACAAATTCAGATACATTTCCACATGACCAGTTCCTTTCCCTATTAGGGCTGGGCGATGTCTAAAATGAAATATCGTGATAAATCGGCAGCTTTATATCACGATATTCCGATATATCGATATTGCGACATATGAACAAAAAAATATATGTACATTTATAATATATGTATAACTTCAATATACATTATATATTTTATTAAGGATTAAAATTAAAAAAAAAATATATATATCATTCTCAAATAGATTAATAAAAACCTATGTATAAATAAGCAAATCTAAATAAATAAATGCTAAAAGAAACTAGTAGGATGTGTTAATGGCAAAAATTTCTTCTATTTCTACGTGTTATTACTTCAAAATTCGCTATCACAGAGGCAAAATTAAATAACAATCTATGCCCATCATGAATATTCTAAAGATATAGGTGCACTAAATTGTATGCAGTTAAAAGGAAATATAGCATCGCATCTTTCAAACAAATCATTCAATTTCAGCACCAACCTTATTAGATGCCTGTATCCAAAATTCCTAATCTAAAAATCATAAAAGCAATACCTGTTGGACAGTATACACCCAAGCCTAAGAAGGATCTACTTATGTGAAACCGTAACAGAATAAGGTGTTTGATTAAAATTCGTGCATTAGTTTTTGAGATACAGATATCGCTAAAATTGTGGAAAATGCAGCATAGCAGCGCCACCTATTGGACGATTAACACTAACACTTAATCAGCAACAAGTTATGTCAACGTCTGTCTGAATTTGAAATGTTATGAAAATACGGGCGATAATTCTTGAGAAAAAGCTATAGCGGAAATTTTGAAAAATACAGCATAACAGCGCCACTTATGGGCAATATACACCAAACACTAATCAGTAAAATTTATGTCTACGTCTAAGTCTAACTGAATCTGAAGTTTGATAAATATCAGCGCATTAGTTCTTCAGGCAGAGCTATTGCAAAAATCGTGAAAACTCAGCCTAGTAGCTCCGCCTGTTGGGCCATTTACACCCAGAACTAATCAGCACCAATTTACAAGGTATAACTGAATTTGAAATCTGACAAAAATCCGTGCATTAGTTTTTGAGATAAAGTTATTGCAGATATTGTAAAAAATGCACCTACCTGTCAAGTAATTTACACTAATTTATAACGAGATATAAAATAATCTAAAATTTTGTTAAATTCCGTGCATTAGTTCTTGAGATAGAGCGCCTACAAAATTTGTGTTACAAAGAGACGGACAAAGCTTTTTAAAAATAGTCAAATCGTGTTCAAGACTTTCTAAACATATAAATTGGTCGAAACCCGGATGACAAAATTTTCATGAATCCAATACTTTCTTCTTGTAAAGATAGTAGAAAGTAAAAGAACTAAAAAAAAATCGTTAACATAGAGAGAGAAAAAATAGTTTGGTTAAAGTCAATTTTTGAATTGTTTATATTTTATAATTGTTAAATAATATTTATATTGCTGTTGTGCTGTTATGCTTAAAATTGTCTTACTATGTCTTACGTCGGCGTCCCCGACAAAAGCTCTTAGTTTATTTTATTTCATTTTTAAATTCTCCATTTTTTTTAAAGAAAAATAAAACTCTGCGTGATCTGCGAATCATAATCAAATGTGTTTCAAAATTTACCTTCCCCTTAATTTCGTTTTTCCATCGTCCATGTATGCTGTGTACATGAACCGCAATAATTAACTTTTTGGACTCCGGCGTCTCTTACACAAATTTTATTCGGTCGGCACCACTTTTATAAAAGAAGTTTCCTTCAAGTACACAATTTCAAAAATGCTAAGATTAAGTAAGGAAATTTTATTATCCTTTATTACAGGTGCCAAAAACAAATTTTGAAAGGAAAGATGGTGTCGCCACAGCGGTGACAACGGAGTGCAAAGGGTTAAATAACTTTATGCAATAGCGGATAAGGATTTTAATGAGTTACTGTCACTTTCAACTAATTTCTTGCTATTACATTTAAAAAATCCGTGAATGTGCTAGAAATTTTTGTGTGAAATAATATTTTTTTTTTAGAACAGCCCTAAGAGTTTAAACTTAAAAATTCTGAATTAAAAAATATTTTTTTTCTTAACCTTTAAGACTATCTCTTATGCTTGTTCTATCGGGGAACTTGGATGAGGATCTCCTGCGTTTCGACCAATGTCCGCTAAATGAAGAAAAAAAAAACTAACCTCCCTCCCCCCCACACACACCGAACAATTTACGTCTTTCCTCTTTTGATTGTCAGTACACAAACTTTAACTGCTTAATTTTTCTGCCCTGTTTGTTATTTTGAATTCTAGTGACATTAAATAAATATTGACATCTAAATATTCTCCCCCACTCTCCACAAACAAACAATGACAGAGGCAGTAAATACCAAATACTCACATATGTCAATTTTTAAAAGAAACTACCAGGAGAAAAAAAAAACGAGCTTCAGAGAAGTAAAAATATCTGCATAAAAAAAGAACCTGGAATAAACATTAATATATATTGCTATGGAAGTATTATTTCATTTGTCCAATTAAATCCACTGTTGCAAATAAAATGTAATATTTCATTTATTTATCTCCCTGATTCACAAATTGTTCATTTACAACGAACAAATATTCATTCAAAACCGCTGAACCAGATTGAAGATAAAACAAAACAAACAATATCATTTGCTGTCGGCAACTACATGAGAAAAACCAGCTGTATCATATTTATCGCCCGTCATTTGAACCTGAACACCGAAACTATCACTTTTTCCCCTTTTGAAAAACCGTTTACGCTGAGAGAAATCACATCGTAATACCATGATAGTATCATGCTTATCGAAAACTGAGGGTTCGGTTAATATCACGGTTGAAGCTTGGAGAATCTTGAGGAGTGATCATGGTTTAGGGTGAGACGTATCATGATGATTGATTATTCGGTATTTAATGTCATCATGGTTTAGGCAGGGATAAAATACTCCATTAGTATCATGGTCATCGTAATAACCTGCGGTTTAGAATGGTAGAATTTTGAGTACTCGAAGTTGAAAAAGCGCCGATTGCAGTTTAATGAAAAAGTATGATAATCGTGGTTTGCATCACGATTATGATAATCGCGGTTTACACCACGATTATGATAATCGTGGTTTACATCACGATTACGATAATCGCGGTTTACATCACGATTACGAGAATCGTGATGTACCGTTGTATAGGATTTTTTTGATATTGTCATCGCGATTTATAATTTATATCGGTTTTATCGATGTATCGCCCAGCCCTATTCCCTGTACAATTTCCTATTGGCTGTTGCCTGTAATTTCCTGCACTGCTATTGATCAATAAACTTACGCTTCTCCTCCACATATATGATTAAATTCCATGATTCTTTGCACTGGTGACTGTATGCTGAATGATACCGAAACTAGTGTTAAAAGTGGAGCTTAAAACGGTTATAAATATTCATCTGCTTATAATTGTTAATGCATATTAAAGAGAAGTATATATAAAAAGACTATAAATATTTTATTTAAAATAATTTTCTTTTCTTTTCTTCCGCTCGAATGGCTTATTTTGGTTGCGGTAGTAAATAAATTAAAAATTATATGTAATTATTTCTTATGTAATGATAGACAATCCTTCCCTTTTTTAAGTCATCATAATTTTAGAATGCCGCACAAATTTAATTCTAGTTTTAAGTGCGCCGGAAAATGAAAAAGGTTGAGAAACACTGCTATAGACAGGCATTTTTTTTGCTACCCTGTGTAATATATGCTTATCATTTGGTATGTTTAAATTTATTTCAGCTGAAAAGCTCTAATGCAACTGAAAATGCTTTTCTTTAAATTACCATAACTAGAAAGTTTTCTAATTTACTTCAGTTTAAAAATATATAAAACAATTATAACGAATTTTGAGCAATTCTTAACTATAGATGTTAATATATTCAATTTCTTTTGAGCAGCCTTGTATACAATCTATATTTTAGACATCACATAATATTACTAAAATTTTCTATCTTAAAAACATATAGCATAATTAAAAACATATTAACTGTAATTGTTTATAATAGATGATAATGTATCTGAACTATTTTGTGCACAACTGTAAAAAAATAAAAATTTCATGTGCTGTTTTCTATAAGAAAGAT
Organism: Maratus speciosus; assembly: GCA_963932465.1. Classification (NCBI taxonomy): domain Eukaryota; kingdom Metazoa; phylum Arthropoda; class Arachnida; order Araneae; family Salticidae; genus Maratus; species Maratus speciosus. The sequence goes on from OZ010786.1 coordinate 650,210,942, forward strand.
ATTATGATGCACCACATAAAGTATACTCATTTCATTAGGTTATAGATGATAACACAGTATAGTTAATGTTTACTTAAAATAATTACTCCTGCGGACAGTAATGTTATCGAATCTTTTGTGTGTTCCTGTATATAAATTATAAACGGCATATACACCATTTTCTATATAGAGCAAGTAACAACAGCAGATGTAATTTTTTTATTTTTGAAGTAATGCAACATTATTAAAATGTACTTCAAACAGTTAAACTTCACAGACCCAAATGTATCAGAATTCTTTTGAGTGTCCCTATGAATAAAGAACTAGTTCAAATTAAACCAAAAACTCAACAGTTAATTCACTGTTTTTTACAAATATTTATGCAAATTGCAACCGAATCAGATACTTTCTTTTACCTATAATCGCTAGACATTGAGATGCTCATAAAACATATTGAACACCTTCGCTGTTGTTTTATATATTCTTATGGCGAGACAAAAGTTGCCCTGTTATTTTCTTCAATAAACAAGAAGAAAGTATTGGATTCATGAAAAATTTTGATTTCTAGTTTTTGATGGATTTATACGTTTTAGAAAGTCCTGAACACAATTTAACTATTTTTAGGAAATACCTGTCAGTAAAGGACACAAATTTTTTGGGCGCTCTATCTCAAGACCTAATCCACGGATTTTCTCCAAACTTCAGATTCAGTTATACTACCTTGGTATAAATGGGTGTGATTAAGATTTGGTTTAAATCGACCAAAAAGTGGTGCTGGTATTCTGTATTTTTCATGATTTCTGCAATTGCTATAAGCTACTACATGGAATTTCACCAAACTTCATATTCTATTTAGACACTCGCCCCACCAGTGAGCGAGAGGTTCTGCTCTCGAAGCTGGTAGACGGGAGGTGTGGGTTCGAACCCAATCGCGCCCGTAGGCCTAATCGTTCGGAGTTTTCCTTTGTTTTTTTCGAACCTTGGATTTCTATGCGAAAATACGAGTTAGGTTCCCTTAAAAATACCCCCAATCTCCCTCGCACTCTCCCTTAGGGCTATATCCCTCGTGCAGATAATTGGCTGTCAAAAATAACACTAACACTCTTTAGACACTCATTAGGTTTTGTGTAAATTGCCCAACAGGTGGTGTTCCTAAGCACATTTTTCACAATTTCTGCAATAGCCCTATTTCAAGAACTAATGCAGGGAATTTCGTCAAACATCATATTCTGTTAGACCTAGATATATATAAATTCTTATTAGATTTAGGTGTATACCGTCCAACTGTTGTTGCTGATATGCTCTGTTTTCACATTTTGTGCGATAGTTATATCGTCGGTACCATGTCAAACTATCCAATGTGAAAATAGCTACTTTCCAGGAGGGCAAAAAAACTGTTTTAATTGTGGATTCAAAATCAACGCCAAGCAGCAGTAAACAATTATAATATGTTTTGGGTGCTGTTTTATATCCTATTTAAGCATGCTATTGAGATAAATCATTTGAATAATTTTACTCGCCAAAAAATCACATTGGATAGTTTGATATGGAATGCTTATTTGTATGTTTTCAGCTTGAAACTATCCAATATGCCACATTGGAAAGTTTGAATTGTAAAAAAATTTATGCCTTTCTCAGGTTCGCCATTCCATAGTAGCGAATATGCTATATTGGATAGTTTGACTTGTAAAAATTTTGAGTTTTTCTTAGGTTCGCCGTTTCATTGTAGCAAATGTATCGTATTCGATAATTTAATTTGTAAAAAATTTGGTATTTACATGTTCAATATAAAACTCTTAAGATTTTTCTTTAATAATTTTAATAACTAATATACTGTAAATTATAAAGAAAAAAGCTTGTTTTTAAACATTCTGTTAATTTTATAATATATAAGAAATAAAAAAATATCTCAAATAAGGGGTGTGCAACAACAAGGACTTCATACCCTTAATTATAAATAGTAATCTTCGCGCTATTTATTCTAAGAAACTCATGGGCCGCTCTCTACCACTATTTTCGAATAGAAATCTTTGATTATTTAATTCCCCATTAAAAAAAAAAAGTTGGAACAAAGGACTTTCAAGAAAATTTGGAAGAAATTCCAAATAGGTTCTTTTAATACGATAATTGCAAATGTTCTCCCGAACGATGGGGAATTCTAAAGGGGTAATCCACTTTTTTCAAGACTTTCTTGATCGCTAACAAGATTTTATGACTTTTGGTTTACTTTTCTGTCGTCTCACCGTGCTGTAACTCTCGTAAATATACTCGGATTGCTACATAACTTACTTATGTTTTTGACGTTTACTATGGCATGTCCGGCATTGAATACGGAACGTGTAGCTTTTATAGGTCCTTTACAAGGACACTCAAAAGAATCCCGTTACATTACGCTTAATGGGGAAAGGAACGTTTTTCGTTTAGTTTATTTATGTTACACTATTTGAATCATAATGAAATTTATAAACATTATTGAGGTGCACAACAACATGCCTACGTTAGAATATGTTATCGTACATTTACAGGGACACACAAACTATTTCGGTTTAAAGTGCAATATATTAGCGATAATTGCTGGAAATGCGTTTTATATTATGGTGTGCGTCTTAAAATTATGTGCATACTAAGTGGTATGTATAAATTCTATAAATTGTATACAGGACTACCTAAAATACTTCGTTAGCATTACAAAGTGGGATTCTGAACTGCTTAAACGTAGTTTTTAATTGTGTTATGCATTTCAAAGCTGAACTATAGTTAGTACATAAGTAAAATCATGTACAGGGCCACACAAAAACTAGAAACATAGACAATTATCAAAAGATTTCCATTAAATTGTGGTATATGGGGAAAAATCGTTTGGACAGTATTTTAATGGCATAAAGCTATTTCAAATGTATTAAAACTGATATAAATCACTGGATTTCATTACAAGAAGATTGCGACAGAATGGGGCATGCATTCATAGCATTTGTCGTTCATTTACAGGGAGACAGGAAAGAAATGAGTTACAGTACTGTCTTTGAAAAATAAGTGCTGGAAGTGGTTTTTGAATTTCGGTATGCGCTTTAAATTTAACAATTTTTTTTGCATGTTGATAAAAATTATATACCAGGTGTACAGGACTGCACAAAATAATTCACTAAAAAACAATTACTGTCCATAGACAGAAAAAGTACTCGAATCAGTTTGTGAAGTCTTATAAATTATCTATAGATGTGCATATAATCTAGATAGTATGCGACAATTTAGTTTAATTAGACAAACGCGTAACGCAATTTACACTTTCAACCTTTAGCAATTTCCGCCAATAAATGGAAATATATTCGAACTTCTTGTATAATCCTGTATATTATCTACATATTTTTATATATGTTACGTAATATGGTAAAATTTAATCCAGGCAAAAACTTGTTATAAACACACTTCCAGAAATGACCAGTCATAGCCGTCAATGTTTTCAGTTCTTTGCGTAGCCCTGCATGTTAGGAATTTCTTCTAACATATTGTAGTATGGTATAAAGAAATAAAAGACCGAACTTTCATAACTCCATCAAAAACCTCCTTTAAGAAATTCGCGCCCATACGAAGTAATGCTTACAAATTCTTTTGTATAGCCCTATATATGATCTATAGAATTTATACACACCACGTAATATTCAAAAGTTAAAAATGCATACTATAATTGAAAACGCACTTCAAACAACTATAGCTAATAGACAGTAGTCTAACCGATTTTTGTGTGTGGGTGTGTCTCTGTAAATTAACGATAACCATCATAATTGTAATATATCAACTTGTAATCAGGGATGAGATTTCCGCGTTTTTTTACACCAGTATATTCTTAGAGAAAATGTTATTCTCGTAAATCGCAAAAATGTTCAAATTAAATGAAATATGATTTTCTCTAACAAAATACTGGTGTGCAAAAAAAAAGTGGAAATCTCATCCCTGCTTGTAATGCAAATCAATTACGGATGTCAATTTCACTTTATTTGGAACATTTTAATATTTTAAAAATATGCTTCAAACATTTTTTATTACTATAAACTATTATACAACAAAATTATTTTGTATGAATAAATCAGGGGTATCAAACTGTGGCCCGCCGCAAACCGTTAATTTTTTAACGAAATAGTCGACTTCATGAATCGCAGCGATTCGATGATTAGATAAAGCATTGTTAGCTTATAAGATTTTAGTGGTATAATGCGGGCCACAGTTTGACACTCCAGCTGCAATTAATAATAAATGACTTGCACACCTGCATAAAACATGTTTTAATTCACTTGATAAATCCATATTAATTTCATTATGTTTTAAACATCGTAATACCATTAAAAGACACCTCTTTTTTCCCTATAGAGTGTAATGTAATGGGATTCTTTTGAGTGTTCCTGCAAATGAACTAAAAATTATCACGTTCTATTAACAATGGAAAACATGCTATAGTAAACGTCAAAAAATATGTCAATTGCATTAAATTTCAATCCAGAAACAAAACAGGTTTTGTCTTCCTTTTAAAAAATACTATTTTCATATTGGATAGTTTGACATAGTACGGATGCTTAAAAAAGGAAAAATGTACAAACAATTGCGTCAAAGGATCGAATATGCCATATTGGACAATTTGACATTGTAAATTTTACAAAAAAGTGCATATTGGATACTTTGAAGAATTCATTATCTAAGTTTCTAAGCAAGCTAGAGACGTGACGATTTTGATTAGTACGTATCATGCACTATACAATACAATGGCACAAAATATGAAAAAAGCATTTTTTCACATTGGATAGTTTGACATGGTAGCGACGATATCTCAAGAACAAATAAAGTGTCATTTATTTTTGATTGCAGATTATAAGATTTATATAGAATTAAGTTTTGTGATGGTCACAGCATACTAATTTATAATCAATTTAAATTGTGTTAAAACATTCTAATTATCATTTGCTCAGTCAAAAGTTCTTTTCACATCTGCATCCTCTTTACATTACAGTTGTGTTTTTAAATCAAACATTATTTAAAATTATTTATCAAAATATTTATCATTTAAAATTATTTAACAAACATTATTTAAATACTTTGTCTTCTATATTTTTACATTTTAGAAAAAGTGAAACAAAATTTTACAGATAAAAATCTGATTTTATAAAGAAAAACTATTGCTTTTTTAATCTTTAAAATTTGGCGATTATACATTTTATACATATTAAATAGCTAGTACTATTTCTTTTTAAATTATTGTTTTGCTTTCTTATATACTACTTGTTATATTTTTTATTATTCTAATTACCTCTTTTTACATTATTACATAAGTAGAGTGTTTTGCGATGAAAAAATGGTTGACAGATGAATTATAGAGTCGTACAATGCAATTCGGTTACATAATGATCTACGGGTAAAATACTGCAGCCTATTTTCATGATGTTACACTATTTCAAGCATAACGAAATTGATATGCATTACTGTGGTTGGTTCATTTTGATATGCTGGCTGTATAACAGACATGAGTAGCATTCATTATTAATTTAATTGGACACATAAAGAGTGATAATTGCTGGAAGTATGTTTAGAATTATGAGTTATGGTATGTGCATTTAAGTTAAACTAAAATTTTACATACTATAGGGTGTGTATAAATTCTCTGTATTCTGTTTGGAATGAGCTGCAATTTTGGAGTTTCTGGAAATCAGTTTCTGTTAAAAAGTTTTCATATCACTATTCCATTTATTTTAATTGAGGACATGAATTTCCAATTTGAAATGCGTCCTGTACGTTTGTATTTATCTATGGTGATTTATAGAAAGCTTTATTATTTACTTGTGTTTTGTCACCAGTTTTTCGGTGCTGTTTCATCTAGTTTAAGATGCTGCATTAGTTTCAACCATTTTCCCTGAGCGGCATAACAACAAGTACAGTCATTCAGGGTAACTTTGAACCATGGGCTGTAACTTTGCACCACCTCCTAATTTTCAATATTTTTCACTTCAAAAGACAAAATAAGCTCCAGAACTGTGCTCTGTTGGCAAAGTTCTAAACTGGGATTTCTACTCTTTATTTTAGAAAATAAATTGAAACATTATACGCAATTAAATGCATCATCTAACTATTTTTGTGAAGTACTGTTTTCAAGGTAATTTTGAATGCTGTTTTGAAGTTGTTGTAATCCAATTAAATTTTCATAGTAAGTAACAATATATCATTTATCAGACATATTATTGTCTAAATGTTGTAAATGTGATAATATTTTGTGATTATTTATTTATTAATAGTTAATAAAATGTAAAATAAGAAGACACTAACATTTTACCACAATTTCAAGGTGACTTTGAGCCGGCTCAAAGTTATACTGATGTTTATGATTTACTAATTATAGGTGCTACTGTCAAAAATTCCCATATTTGCACGTATATTTTATATAAATGCCGAAAATGAACATTAGATATAACATGTAAATATTTTCACAAATATGTGTAAAATACATACAATTAAAGGCGTTTTTCGGGGCGGATCTACTCAAATTTGACATTTCATACATTCGGCATTTTTAATTCTTGTTTGAATAATACTAGTACTAGTATGTTTTACTGTAACTATGGATATATTGTTGAGATAAAACACTGAAAATTGTTTTCCACTGCATTTTTATGTTTTATATGAACAATAAACAGGTTTTTTTTTATTTCTAAATATTCATGGTTCTCTTCTTCCACTTTTCTTATGCGTGATATTTGTTGTAATATCATAAATTATACAAATGTTGTGATGTTGGGAAATGTAAATTCGGAGTCTGTACATATCTGAAAACATTTTTTGGGGTTCAAAGTTGTCCTAACTATAATACATTTTTATAATGAATTATTTTAGATAATATTTATCAAATGGTGCAAAGTTACTTTAAAAGGCTGAGTAACTTTAAACCAGTATAAAAATTCATTTTTATAACTTTTATCATTATTAGTCCTTAATTTTTGATAGTCATATAATAATTTAGGATCATTTCTTCTCTTTTATGCACCTAGTTGCAACAATAGTCTTAAAATAAGAGTGTGGCATAAAAAAATAGAGAAAATGCGAATAAAGGTAACCTTAATGACTGTACTATATAACTTCTGTTGGTTATTTAAGATGCCAACAGCTACAGGATATGCAAAAGCTTTTAAATGTTTAAATCAAAAGGTATTGAAATTTCCTACCATTCAAAGTGAGAAATGCACTAATTACATTATAAAAATAATAATTTATTAAATAAGCTAAAATAGCTTATTCCATTAAATATTGCCCCTAGTCACATACTTCCAATTACAAAATTTTATTTAAAAAAAAAAAAAAAAAAAAAAAAAAAAGATACAAAATATGATAAATGAGTTGAAACCCCCAGGGGAGTCTATTTGAGAAAATGCACAAACCAAATTTTTTTATACTTCCCCACGGAAAAAAATTCCCTTTAAGAAAATTTTCCTTATCTATTGCTAAATGAGACACAAAAAATTATGTCTTGATATGTGCAAAACTCGCAATTACTCCGTTTAAATAATGTATAATTTTGTGTATGATCCATATCTGGCCTTCCAAATGCAACACTATCAGATCCCTCACAGGTATACTTATATGGTATAAATCACAATTTTTGTCATTAAATATGGTATGTATTCTTAACTGGCACTGAGGTTTTGCACAGTATTTGATGTTATGAATTGCAGTATCAATGTAGATGTAAATTTATTGTTCAAAATATTCTTTATGGGTTCAAAAGTTTGTCATTCAAGCTAATATGTTTCGATGTTATAAATTTCAAGTTATTTTCTTTTTGCTGTGAAATCCTTTATTTGTAAGTCATGCATGGGAAGTATGTGTTCTGTCTTCACGAATAAATGTTTTATATCATGGAAATATTTTGTTCTCACTACTTACTTAAATACACTTCCTGTAAAATATGAATTTTCAATTTTGGTAACAGTTTTTTAATGTGTGAACTCTTTTACTTTTGGAACCGGTTCTGAAGATGAAACTATCTTCATATAAAAAAACTGTAACCAAAATCCAAAAAGTACTAACCTATAACATTCATGTCATGTATCCTATGCAAAAAAATAAATAAATAAAAAATAAAATAAAATACAAGCGAGAAATTTGAAAAGATTAGGTAGGTAATATATACATAGGTTTAACATTATCATTCTCGTTTCTTCGCGTGACCAGTGTAAGCTCTTAGGAAAATTGTCACACAATCTTCCGATAAAGAAATAGTAATTAAAGGATGTAAGATTTTATTAAATACAAGAAGAATTGGGAGAAATTTTTGACATTCACTAGAACTACCTTGAGCTTAGTGGGACCCTAAAGAGTAAAAAATATAGTTTCTTACAGTTAGCAGCAACAGAAGTGTCCTAGGGTAGAAATAGGGAGCCTACATTTCAGTTGGCGGGTAATAACCACTGTTTCCGAATAGTAATCTTGCCCTTCTTATTCAATGACAGAAATTCTGTTAATAAATAAGATATATTAGGAGAAAGAAAGGATTTACAGATTGCTATTCTGAAATGGTGGTGATAATTGATATGTAAGAGGGAAGGGTGGAGTGGAGACTCCAATAGCGCTAAGTTAGATAGACTAGCGCAAAGTTGGTGCTTCTAAGTTGGGAATGAATCAATCAATTTGAGTATAGTTCTTTAATATGTTACTTGAAGCGGAATAAAATATACTGCTCGATTATGGACGCTTCCAAACAAAATATGAACTTTATTTTATCGGTCAGGGCTCCCAAATGGTCCGCCAACTGAATACCAATAAATTTTAACAGAAAATTTTATGGTAGGTTTGCGCTAGAATTAACTTTCAAAGGTGATTCCGGGGCGGTTTGTAAGAAAAATCTAAAAAGAAATTTTTTCTAAAATAATATTGGTATTCAGTTGGCGGACCATTTGGGAGCTCTGGATTTATGTGCATAAAGTTTGCACATATCAGCTGTTATTTCATATTTAACGTCGCAAAAAACTGTATTTTTTTTACAATTTTTCAGCTTTAATATGGAAAAAGTTATATGATAAAGCACGATTAAGCTCAATTATTTATATGATTCAATAGTTTAGTTTATTATCTTTTCGTTCCAGTTTAATTTGTCTGCCCTTAGGTGCCCTCCCAGTTTTTAGAATTGTTTTTAGCTTATTAAGTCTAATTTTTTTTTAATTTTAGGTAAAGTACTATTTTCTTTTTATCAAAGACAGCAGAATTTAAGTTAGTCACCATAAATAAACTTTTGCACCATTATGTAACGGCAACAAGATTTAAAATTTAACGAAAATGTTAATTTGGTTGAAAATATTACAATGAAGGGCACATGAAGTTTTGCAAGAGCGAAATGCTTAAATTTATGACCAAATTTGGACAACAATTGCCAGTTGTATGTAAATATCTCAAGACAAAATGATTTAAAATAAATTATTTGACTGTAAATTTCGCGTGGTTACAAAATTGATCCTGACTAATTCTTCAAATTCAGATTTGATACAATGCAAAACATTATATAGGCATTTTCTCGTGATATCTTATGATTCCCACTCTTTACATAAGGTTCCTCTGCGCAGAGATAAATATAAATATCAACAGAATATACAACACACCAAAAGAAATTTTATGATTTGTTATAATAATACAAAAATAGTTTTATCACTTTAGCTTCCATACCGTTAAGAAAGTATGATTAAAATTATCTAGAAGAACGTAAAATCATGCGTCAAACAGATTATGAAACAGGTTTCAACGCATTCGGAATACTATATTAAAACTTCATAGCTTAATAACTTGAAAAACGATGTCTAAGTAATAATTTGTAAATCATATAACACGTTCGAAAACACAATTTTAACCAAAGTAAAAAAAAAATACCTGAAAATTTTGTGCATCCCTTTTGTTCCGGCTAATTTTCTAACAGCTAGTTAGCTAGCGCATGCTCTCTTTGAACTGTCTACTTTTGAACTGAAACGAATTAATTTTGTTGTTGATGTTAGAATTCTTTAGATGTAACCTGTTGAATGTCAGTTAATAGATTTTTATGTCCCGTTTTGTAATTAAATGTTTGTTTTGTGCCTTAAAGAATGTTGATTATTCGTAAAAATAAGTTCCACTGAACCACCTACATGCTAGTGTTGATTTGAAATGATTGTTTAGATTAGGTAGAAAATAAATATATTATTTGTGGTCCATCGCGCCGTCAAGAAGTCTAGATGTGAAAAGATTACTGCGTAATATTTTTGTTTTGTTTCGATTTGGAACTGGTGAGTGCTGATTTTTATTATTATTTTATTTCTTGAAAATGAATGAAAACAAGGAAAGAAAAATGCATCGAAATTTATTAAATAAGTTATTTGAAGAAATTGAGCTGTATTTAGCTAGTATAATGAATATTCTTTAGAAAATTTACAAGAATTAGTCGATAAGTTAAACGTTAAATGTAATACTATTAAGGATCATGATAACAACATTTTAAGTCTAATAAATGCGAAAAATGTCGAAAATGAAATATTGAATATTCATGAATATGACCAGAAAATAATAAGTTACAGAAATAAATTAAACTTTAAAATTAAAAGTTTATCTTCTAATGCAGATATTACACATAGTAATAACATTGATTCAGTGCGAACATGTCATGGCTGCTACTGAACTAAAGAGTAAAATTACTAAAGCTACAAATAAACCGATTTTTTGGGGAACAAGACAAATTCTTAGAATTTTGGAACCAGTTTGAAATAGCGATAGATAAAAACCCCAGTCTAACAGAAATCGAAAAATTTACGTATTTGAAAAGTTTTGTTGCAGGAGCAGCTGCAAACACGTTTAATGGTTTTGGATTAACTGAAAATAATTATGCAGCGGCCGTATCGCTTTTAAAGCAAAGGTATGGTAGACATGACATGCTCGTACACGCTCACTTAAACAATTTATTAAATATGAAAGGTTTGAAAAGTTCTTCTGACACTGGTGGATTAAGAGATTTATACGATAAATGTCTAGTGTAAATTCGAAACTTAGAGTCGTTAGGTGTAAAACCTGATACATACAGTGTGTTACTTTGCCCAATTTTACTGAAGTTAATACCCCCAGATTTGACCTTGGAATTTAATACAAATCTAAAAGACGGAGAAATGTGGGATATAGATAAACTTATGAATTTTCTTAAAAATGAAGTTCAAAGTAGAGAACGGGTATCAACTATCTATGACTTAGAAGGTAAGAAATCATTTTCTAATGATAATAAATTTGAATATAGACCAAAATTTACACATAAACAATTGAAATGTAAGCCGCGATATCAATTTAATACTAAAGGATATAAACAAAATAGTGCGGCTACTGAATTAATGGCTTCAGTAAATAAGAATTCGTGTTTGTTTTGTAATAGTGTTGATCATAATAGTGAAATGTGTAAATCAACCATTGATCAGAAGAAAGAAATACTAAAAAAGCAGGGAAGATGCTTTTTATGTTTACAGTGCAAACACAGAATTAAAGACTGTGAAAATACCAAAATGTGCGATATTTGCGGTAAGAAACATAATAGGGCTATATGTTTTCAATTTGGAAATGATTCCAAAATAAACGTTGATAAAAGTGCCGTATCTATTTCCCATTGTGGTAACAATTCCACTAATAATGTACAGAATGAAAACACGTATTGCAACATATTTTTGCAGACTTGTTCTGTTATGATAAAAAATCCTAAAAATGATAATAATGAACTAGTTCGTGTCTTATTAGATAATGGTAGCATGAGAACATTTATTATTCGCGACATTTCACAAAAATTACAATTGCCGATTATTAGAAAAGAAACCTTATCTGTTTATGCTTTTGGAGCTAAAAAGGCAACTGAGAAAACGTATAATGTTGTAAAGGTAAAACTTGTAAATAGAGAACATCCCTCTTTACACATCGAAGTTGAAACTCTGGAAACAGATCAAATTTCCGCGGCTTGCTTACCCACTCCTGATAAATACATTAGGAAAACTTATAATAAATTAAAAGGTTTACAACTTGCTGATAGTTATGAATGTACTAGTAAACAAATTGCAGTTTTAATAGGCACTGATAATTATTATGATGTTGTAACAGGTAGAATCAAAAGACTAAAGAATAATCTCGTAGCTACTGAAACCCTTTTTGGCTGGTGCTTACAGGGTTATATGGGGTCAGCCAAGGAATTGTTCAGTATGAAAATTATCGTTGAAGAAAAGGATATATCCGATCAAATCAGAAATTTTTGGCAATTGGAAAGTCTAGGAATTGAATCCGAAAATCAAAATGTTAGTAATGTGGACGATGACATTATGGCTGATTTTCAGTCTAATATTGTTCTTAAGGATAACCGGTATAAAGTAAAATTTCCATGGAAGGCAAATTTGAAAATGTCTCTTAATAACAATCGCGAAGTCGCATACAGAAGATTTTTGAAATTCAGAACGAGCTTTAGAAATGACCCTTTGTTATTCTCAGAATATAAAGCTATAGATAGTTATTAGATAGTTATTTAGCAGAGAATATTATCGAACCTGTTGACAATACATCTGATGTATATAGCAGACAATATCATTGAACCTGTTGACAATACATCTGATGTAAACTCGTTTTACTTACCACTTAGAGCAATAATTCGTGAAGATAAGTCCACCACTAAAGTTCGCATTGTCTTTGACGGAAGTGCCCATGCTAAGGGTGAACTGTCACTTAATGGTTGTTTATATACCGGATTTAATCTCATTCCCGAATTGTTCAGCCTTTTAATCAAATTCAGAAACTTTCCCATAGCAATTACTGCAGACATTCAACAAGCTTTTTTGCAGATCGAGATTGATGAACCAGATAGGGATTTCACACGATTTTTTTGGGACGATGAACCACGGATTGATGATCCAGGTAAGGAATTTAAAATATTCAAACTAAAGAGAGTGCTCTTCGGTGTGAAATCGAGTCCATTTCTTCTGGCTGCTATTATCAAGCATCATCTACAAAGATATGTAGAAACATTTCCTGAACCATTTGAAATTTTAAATTCATCGTTGTACGTTGACGATTTCATTACAAGTCTACCAAATCTTGATTACGCATTTAAAACTAGTAAGGAAGCCTATGAAATATTTCAAAAGGCTACTATGACTTTTAGAAAATGGAATACCAACTCGCATGAACTGCGTGAGAAATGGAATGAATATGGTTTACATGTTGATGAAATTTCTGATAACTTAAATCTCACTAATCAGAATTTGACACCTTCCAAGGTTTTATGGGTTGCTTGGGACCCAAATAGTGACATGTTTTCATTTACAACTCAAAATGTAGAAAATTTCCTCTCGAATAAACTTAGTACTAAACGTTATTTATTGCAAACTGTTGGTCGAATTTTTGACCCAATTGGATTTATAAGTCCTTATACTATTAGAATTAAATGTTTAACTCAAGAAATTTGGTGTTTAGGACTTGATTGGGATGAAAACCTACCCAAACATCTAGACAATTTATGGAATGAATGGTTTGAAGAAATAAAAGAACTAAATTGTATTAGCATTCCCAGATATTATTTGGCTGATATTGCCCTTGATAAAGTTGATTATTTTGAGTTACATAGTTTTTCAGATGCTTCAAAGAAGGTATATGGTACGGTAGTGTACCTTAGAGCAGTGTTAAAGAATAAGAACATTGTTACTAGTTTTGTGGCAGCAAAAAGTCTAGTCGCCCCTTTAAAAACTGTCTCTATACCTCGTCTAGAACTTTTAGGAGCCCTTTTGTCTGCTAGACTTTGTAATAAAATTTCTAAAGAATTAGCTTTTCCTGCAACTTGCTACTTTTGGACCGACTCTACAATTACTTTATTTTGGATTAGAGGTGAGCTAGAAAGATTTAAAATGTTTGTCAAAAACCGGATAAAGGAAATCAGAAATCTTACTGATCCATTAAATTGGTTCCACTGTCCTGGAAAAGATAATCCTGCCAATCTAGTTACTAGGGGTTTGAAAGTTTCACAGTTGAAAAATAACCATCTTTGGTGGGAAGGCCCCCAGTGGTTAAAGCAAGACAGAACTCTTTGGCCAAAATTGGATAATACATTCGATAAATTAGATATTTCTGAAGTCAAAGATCAGTTAGAACTAAAGAAAAACACTGTTTTAAAATCAACTATTGTAAATGAAAATCAGTTAAACATTGATTTGATTAATCGATATTCTTTCTTTATGAAATTAATAAGAATTGCTGCATGGTGTTTAAGATTTCTGAAAAACTGTAAATTGAAATCAGGAATTAGAAAATATGATTATTTAGATACTTCTGAGTTACAGAATGCGACCAAGAAGCTGATAAAGATTGTTCAAAATTCCGCATTCTAAACTGAAATTCGATGTTTAAAGGAAAAGCGTCCACTCCCAAATAACAGTAAGATTTTGAACTTAAATGTATTTCTAGATGCATATGAACTGTTTAGGGTCGGTGAAAGACTGAAATTTTCTAATTTACCAGAATCGCAGAAACATCAAATACTTTTACCAAAGTTTCACTATTTTACTGAACTTTTAATTGATTATTACCATAACAAATTCCTACATTCAGGTACTCAGACAATTCTATCTTTATTGAGACAATTTTGTTGGATACCATCTGGTCAAAGTCAAGTAAAGAAAATTATAAATAGGTGTGTGACTTGTCTTCGAAGAAAACACCAAACTCTTCAACAATTGATGGGTGACTTGCCCCGTGATAGAATTGTACCATCTAGACCGTTTGATAAAACAGGCGTTGATCTAGCAGGTCCTATGATAACCAAACCTAATTTAAAACGTTCAAAGATAACACTAAAATCATATATTGCTATATTCATTTGTTTTTCTACCAAAGCCGTTCATCTAGAAGTTGTTTCGGACTTGACTACAGAAGCATTTTTAGCCTGTTTAAGAAGATTCATTGCTCGACGATCTAAACCCTGTGTCATATGGAGTGATAATGCCACAAATTTTAAGGGTACTTGTGCTCTTTTGAAATCCTTCTATCAAATCTGTTCTTCGGAAGAAATTCAGCGATTTAGTGCTGAAGAACGAATTCAATGGAATTTCATACCCCCTGCATCCCCACATTTCGGCGGATTATGGGAATAGAATATAAAAACCATGAAGCGAATTCTCTTGAAGATAACTAAATCATCTATCTTAAATTTTGAAGTGCTGTCAACACTTGTGACGCAAATTGAAGCAGTTATGAATTCACGTCCGTTGACCCCCTTGTCTGCAGATGTTAATGATTTACAACCACTAACCCCTGGTGATTTCCTCATTGGGGGTTCTCTTTTGAATGTTTCTGAAAATAATGCCATTTTAGACTCTTTACCTTTTTCTTCTAGGTGGGCACTAGTTCAAAGATTAAAAATGCAATTTTGGCACCGCTGGAGCCGAGAATACTTAAATGAGCTGCAAGTCCACAGTAAATGGAAAAAGTCCCCGCCAAATCTTAAAGTTGGACAGCTTGTGTTATTAAAGGAAGGAAATGACAAGTTTGTAGACTGGAAACTAGCTAGGATTGTGAAAACTTATAAAGGTGATGATGGACATGTCCGTGTAATTGATCTCAAGAGCTCTATAGGTATGTTACGTCGAAATATCACCAAAGTAGTACCTTTGCCATTTTATGATGATGTTGGACAACCGTCCAACGCCGGGCGGGATGTTCCGGCTAATTTTCTAACAGCTATTTAGCTAGCGCATGCTCTCTTTGAACTGTCTACTTTTGAACTGAAACGAATTAATCTTGTTGTTGATGTTAGAATTCTTTAGATGTAACCTGTCGAATGTCAGTTAATATATTTTTATGTCCCGTTTTGTAATTAAATGTTTGTTTTGTGCCTTAAAGAATGTTGATTATTCGTAAAAATAAGTTCCACTGAATCACCTACATGCGAGTGTTGATTTGAAATGATTGTTTGGATTAGGTAGAAAAGAAATCGAATACCTTTATATGAACTATAATTTTATCATATAATTCAGAATATGCTAAAATTTAGAACAGTTAGTGAACGCATAGCACAGTTGAAAATTCCTCGTCAGCAATTTCCGTCAATAAACGGAAATGTACTGCAGATGTTTTGTGCAGCCCTGTATATGATTTATAGAATTTATACACACTAAATAGTGTGCAATTTTTACAATTTAAAAAAGTGTTCCACAACTGAAAACGCACTTTCATCAATTATTGTGCATACAGAGAAAACTATAAATTATTTATTGTGCCCCTGTATATGAAAAATGAATGGCACGGTTAAAATTGAATAGTAAGCATCTTGCAGAGCACCTCGAAGATATATATCCATTTAAATACTTTTGAAATAGTGCAACATGAACAAAATACACCACAAACAATTTTTCTCCATACACCGTAATGTAACATATATTTTTTTAGTGTCCCTGTAAGTGATCGATAAATGCTATCCATACCATATTCGATAGTAATCATCTTGTAGTGCACCTCATAGATATGTATATAAATTTTAAAGTGTTTGAAATTATGAAACATCATTAAAAACAACCGCAAACGATTTTCCCCATAGGCCGTAATGTAATGAAATACTTTTGAGTGTCCCTGTAACGAAATTATAACAGCTACACGCTACATTTTGCAATACCTAACATTCAATAGTGAATATCAATAACATTTTTCAAATTCATGGCGATGCGACTATATTGACACCAAAAATAATTTTGGCCAGCTAGAATCGGCAAATCACCCACCGTGAGGCGGTTGGCTAGTCTGCATATCTTTTTACAACTGAATGACCAATGGGCTAGGTGATGTACACATGGGTAAAAGTAACCCATTCAAGACACGACTAAATCATCTGTGGAGGGTAGTGGATGTCATCCAATGAGTAGAAAGCTTTCTACTTTTCTTGTAGTATTGTTAAAACTGATATTTTTATCCTTATCGGTCCTATGCCACTTCTCATGTGACATCGGGACCAGCATCTCTTACACCAATTTTATTCGGTTGGCATCACTTAAAAAAAGATATTAAGAGCCGTCAATATATCTATAAAATTTTATGAATAAGAAAAGGGGGCGGTCAAATATCTTACTTCTTGATGCAAAACCAAGTCTTTTTACTTGTCTAAAACTTGTATCGAAATTAACCACTAATTCTACCAACTTTTTGCTTCCATATTTATCTTTACATTCTGATAATAACCTTCTGTTACAAAAAATAGTAAAAAAAACAAGAAGGAAGCAGGAATCCTGCTTTTTCAGAATTTACAGTCGTCCACAATGAGGAAAGAAAAATTATTATTGCGAGGTGGGACCCATCGTATTTTGACGATAGAAAATGTTTAAGAAGGAACTGTTTCATTAATTTATAATAAACCTAAAAAATTAGTTACAATAAAAAATGCATTTTATATTGGTTAGTCTAACATTCAAACAAATATTATTTTTACATTAAGGTCACCACTCTTCAATAACGACAAAGCAAATTTTTCTAAAACTTTGCTTTTATCATTGTGTGATTTCAATGGCATTATTTTCAAAAGTGAAGCAATTTTACACCTGTGGAGAATTACAAAGCTGCTGGAGTGAAAATGATGCACTTCTACAAAACTTATTTCAGTTTTAAAACTTAAAATACGCGCTTTCATTTTATATAAAACGACGTCATTTGCATCCACTGAAGAATACGACATTTACGATCCGGTCTTAAACAACATCTATAGAAAAGTATGCATATGACATCACTATCACGAAATACATAAACCCAGCAAAAAGCAATGTCGTGAACTCGACAAAAAAATTCGGCTATCTAATGATTCATATGCCTTTATTTTTTTATAACATTAATATAGATACATAAAATTAAATATACTTCATAATAGCTTCATGTTTTATCAGAAATCGTTCATTTATATATTTTTAAAATAGCATGTGTTTTAATTACAATATTTTTAGTTGTTATGAGAAAATGGCAACAAAAAGGTACAGTAATCTACTATTTTCACTTTACGTTCTACAGATATAGAATACTTCAGTTGCTACCGTTACAGAAATGGCATTAAAAACTACAAAAAATTAATAACTAAAAAAAAAATTAAGATGCAGTTTTCAAACATATTGCAATTAAAAATATTTTTCTCACTATACGAAGGTGTAAAAATTTAAAATGTGCGATGCTCAGAAGTTTAAAAAATTGTAGTAGAGATTATCAGTATTTAATCATACAATGATACATTTGCTACGTTTTACTGCTGGCTTATATAACGCAACGTTATTTTTTAGTGACGACACTTTAATTGTTGCCTGAAAGATATAGCATATCGCAGGCTAAAAAAACACGTACACAATTGTACTTTATCAACATGTGCAAGACAAATGTAATAATGTACTACAAAATTTATTTTTTAAATATAGTGGTGCGAATAGAATATGAAAATAGAATCATGTATAAAAAGACAGCCTCCGACAAGGGTTAAAATAAAAGCCAATTGTTGAAAATATTTGCTTATGAAATTGCTATTGTCTAAAGGGATTTCATTTAGTATCAACCTGCCATAGATAGCCACATTTAACACGAATGCATAGTGTTGCTAGGAACGGTGTCGCTAAAAATCGAGACAGGTCGACAAAAAAATTAGGAACGCATCTTCTAAATCGGGATATAAAACTACAATAAATCATATGAAATGGAACCTGTCTATAACGGAATTCTGTATTAAATATCAAAATTTCATTGTCCGTACGGTTGGAATACCATAAAATTATACTTTCTAAGACGAAAAATCTGTTCATAACGGATTTTTTCTTCTTTCTAATTCTATTACGTCTTAGCAGATTTTATTATATTAATTAAAAATGACAATCTCATAATGTAAAACCTGTGAATGAGGAATAGCTAGGGACCAAATCAAAATTCCTATTTAGTTTCCCGTATCATTGTAATGGCATTCCTATTATAGGGACAATGACAAATTTTATTTTAAAATAGAATTCCATTATAGACAAGTTCCGTTTACGCAGAGTTTTCTGAACAAAGTGCAGCGAAACTGGTAAAAACAGAATCACGAGGAATCGAAAATATTAACACTTTAGTCCAGAGGTTTCCGTCCAGAGGTTTCCGTCTACAGAAGCAGATTTGCAAGTTATTTCTTTGGAAGGAGATTGAAATTATTTTTTATAGATTGGTTCTGTCTTCACTGGTTTTACTATTATTAAGTTTTACCTGGGATCTGTTTAGAAAGCGATTGGGTTCTTTAACCCTCGCAGAAATATGATGTGGTCAATTTTACCCCATCTGTACATTTTGCAGTTTTTTTCTCATTTAGAATATGTATGATAAGTTTATTTTCTTTGACTTATCTTACAAAAGTCTCTTTTATGATCTATCGCATTAGTAAGTTTCGCACAGTCAATTTTTTTTCGTTTATTTGTAGAAATTGCGAATGGGGTCTCATGGACACCATCTTAGGCAATCGGGGAATAGATGAAAGCTTTCTATCATTTATCACATTTCAACGGAAAGGAAGATAATTTTTGACATCCCATCAAATGTAGTACGTTGTGAGTGCAGGCCCCTACTCATTTCGTTATTTCTTTGTTCTTGTGTTCAGTTGTGTGTAAATTTCGCTATTCAGTGAAATGAATCGTCGCATCGTAAGAACATTATAATTACTTTCGGAGGCCTAAATTACCTATAGGGTCAGTTCTTTTTAAATCTAGGTCATTTAAGCAATATTTTGATCTTAGTACTGCGAGGGTTAAAGGACTCTTGACAAAATTTTTCATCTCAAAACAGGGCCCTTCACAAAATTTTTTGTCTTAAAAATGTCACAAAAATTTTCCATCTCTAAACTGAACTTTTTAGAAATAAAATTCTTAGAAAGTTAATTCTGACCTGCCAGTTTTAGATGTACAGGGTGTCTCATAAATCGCGTCCAGACTGTGCACAGCCAGATTCCTCGTTGGGAGTACATAAAAATTGCCCAAAGAACTGTACCGGTACGATCCATAATTTACGAGAACAATACGAAAAACAAACTATAACGTCACATCGGTGCCAGGAAAAAACACCGTATTGGAAACATCGACAGCAGTATTTGCATATCTTTCCAGACAATAACGTTCAAAATGTTCGCTGCGCATATCGCGTGATGCTTGCGCGCGCCGTGGAATGACGTTAAGCCGCAGCTCAACTCGTATTTAAAAGACTGCATCTTGCAGCTACCGGTATTCTTAGCCTGGTTATCATGCATTCCGTTCGTGAATATTGCGACACGTATTTGATGTATGGCCAATGTAAAGGAAATGCCTTACGAACTGCTAGGGAGTATGCCCGTCGCGAACGTTTTGAAAGTTATTGTCTGGAAAGATGTGAAATTACTGTTGTTGAAGTGTCCAAAACGATGCTTTTTCCTTGCACCGGCGGTGACGTCATACTTTGTTTTTCGTATTTTTCTCGTAAACTATGGATCGTACAGGTACAGTTCTTTGGGCATTTTTTATGTATTTCCAACGAGGAATCTGGCTGTGTAGAGTTTGGGTGCTATATATGGGACACACTGTATAATAAAAATATATGCTTATATCTTCTTAAAATTGTATAAACAAGAAACTGAATTTAACGATTATTTCAAATTCTCAAAATTATGATTAGATTTTTCACAAATATAAAAATTTGTTCACAATTTTACAAAAACAGGACTCTATGTGAAAAGTCTGGACAGACCCCTGATTACTCAAACAAACGAATAGCATGCTGCTAATCGGACTAAAAATAAAAGTTGTGTAGAATACAAAATCGGAAATTTTGGCGTCCCGAGCAGTGATTACGCGGCGCAGGTCTTGGAGCCACTGAAAGGTGGAACATCCCGCGCAAATCCAGGCACCGGACAACACTACACATACATGTAGTTATGGTATAATGATATGTATAAGTTAAAGAAAAAAAGACAGATGGTTGGTTGGTTGTATTGGGTTTTATGGCGCAAAATCCCCAACGGGACATGCTGCGCCAAACAAAGGCGAAAAAAAAGAAGTGAGTAAACAAATGACACCGAGAAAAAAAAAATGAGTTGAAATAGAAAAGCCATCTGGATGGGCTAACCCATCCAGATGTAGTCGTTAAACAAGGGTAGAAATCAATGTAAAAAAGAAATCCAGTAAAACCAAGTAAACAAGTTATCTGGATGGGCCCTCCATCCAGATGTCGATAAGAAAGTCCCACACATGAAGCCTATAAAAAAACTATATCTCAAAATAAAAACCAATGCGTTTTAAAAAAGTAAAGAGTGCCCCATGAGGTGTTTCCCCAATGAGGTTTGTCAAGATTGGTGATGATGTGCTAAAATAAAATCTATATAAGTGCCGGAGGCCCGGACAGTCAGATAAAACATGATGGACGGTCAGGTTATCAAAATGACAATGTGGACACATGGGTGCATCCTCCTGAAGTAATAGATGTTTATGAGTAATTCTTGAATGTCCAATTCTCAGACGAGTCAGAATAACATCAGATTTTCTTGGATAAATCGGAAGCCAGGTTATGATTGTTGGTTTAATACGATGCAGTTTATTATTGTTTTCTAAATCCCAACTCTCTTGCCAATTATTCTGAATAAAGTGTTTTATAAGTAGTTTAACGTCTGAGAAAGGAACTTTATGATGTAACGGATTAAGAGCACGTTTTGCCGCCTCATCTGCTTTCTCATTACCAGGAATACCCATGTGTCCAGGTACCCAGCAAAATAAAATATTATAGCCGCGTCTTGTCAATTTATTATAAAAATCTAAGATGGATGAGACAAAAGGATGTTTTTTAAAAGATTTTATTGCGTCAATAGAACTATTTGAGTCAGTATAAATGATGAAGGATGTGTTATGGTGATGAGAAATGTGCAACATGGCTCTCTCTATCGCGATCAGTTCAGCTGTAAACACAGAAGTAGACGAATGCAGCCGGTAGCTGAGACAAGTGTTTTCACAAAAAACACCGCAACCAACAATATCTCCCATTTTGGAACCGTCTGTATAAATGTCAGTGTAACTATTGAAATTTGATCTATGTGCAGCAAATAGTTGTTGGAAAATAATTGGAGCCAAATTATTTTTATCATATCCTTTAAAAGGGTGGAGAGAAGTAATATTAAGAAGTTTCCAAGGAGGTAGCACATGTGGATGACATGAGCTCACCTCGATATTACTCAGAGGGCAATTGTCAATAACGTTTCTTATTCTTAAACCAAAAGATGGGATGCAAGATGGGCGATGCTGATAAAGCATGGCATTGTCAGTATTTAACAAGTGGGAATGAAGTGGATGACCATGATGCGAAAGGAGACGGTAATACAGAATCAATGAGAGTTTTTCACGAATCTGATAGAGTGACGGTTCATTACAATCTACATACAAGCTTAAAACTGGTGATGTACGAAATGCACCAGAGCAAACACGAAGTGCACTATGGTGCACAGTGTCAAGTTTATTAAGAACAGAATTACGTGCTGAACCGTAGACCTGGCAGGCATAGTCAATTTTTGAACGGATTACAGAACGATAAATTTTGAGGAGAGATGTACGGTCTGCTCCCCATGAAGTATTTGAAAGCACTTTAAGTAAATTAAGCGATTTTTCACATTTTGTCCTTAGTTGTAAAACATGTGGTAAAAAAGTCAGTTTGTTATCAAAATAAACGCCTAAATAACGAACGTTGTCTACAACGGGGAGTTGAGAAGAGCCAATAAAGATTTCGAGATCTGGATGCAGACCCCTACATCTACAGAAATGCACACAGGAAGTTTTGTCATGGGAAATAATAAAACCATTTTTATTTGTCCAGTTAAGAATATTTTTGATTGCAATTTGCAGTTGTCTCTCAATAAAACGCATGTCCTGTCCCATACACATAATTCTGAAGTCATCAACGTATAAATCTCCCTTCACAGAAGGGGGTAGTTGATTCAGGATGTTATTTATTTTTATTGCAAAGAGGGTGACACTCAGGACACTGCCCTGAGGTACACCCTCTTCTTGTTCATAAAAACTAGATAAAATTCCACCAATCCGAACTTGAAAAAGTCGAATTGTGAGGAAGTTTTTGATAAAAATTGGAAGGTTCCCACGAAAGAGCAAGTTAAAAAGGTCACGAAGGATTCCATAACGCCAGGTTCTGTCATAAGCTTTCGCCATATCAAAAAATATGGACACCAAATGGTTGCGTGTTAAAAAGGCTGTCCGGATGTGATCTTCCAAATGAATCAAATTATCGATAGTAGACCTACCACGTCGAAATCCACTTTGAAAAGCGGCAAGGCAGTTGTTGGTTTCTAAAACATGTACAAGGCGGCAGTTGACCATTTTTTCAAGCAATTTGCAAAGACTGCTAGTAAGTGCGATCGGCCTGTAATTATTTGGATTGGTAGCATCTTTTCCTGGCTTAGGAAAAGGAATAACGATAGCCCTGCACCAAGCATTGGGAAAAAGCTGTTCTGTCCAAATCCTGTTATAAAAAGAAAGCAGATTGTTAAGTGAAGTATGTGAGAGATGTTTGAGCATGATGTAAGTGATGCCATCATGACCTGGAGCAGATAAGTGACTGTCTTGTAAACAATTTAAAAGCTCTGAAATAATAAATGGCTGATTGTATGAAAATGAGTTATGAGTATTAAAATTAATTCTGGTCATTTCAGTCTGTCTTTTGTAAGATAAAAAAGGCTCCGGATATGCGTCTGATTTAGAAATAGATGCTAGGGTACTACCTATTGTCTCAGCAATGTTCTTAGGAGAAGTGATGGTGTGACCGTTATGTTTTAAAATAGAAACATGATTTTCAGAGTAAAGGCCCATACATTTTTTTACTTTTACCCAGAGTTCTTTGCTTGAAGTATTTGAGTTAATGCTTGATACATAATTAATCCAGGACTCCCGTTGGCTTTTGCGTCGCACTCGTCTAGCTTCTGCCTTTGCTTTTTTAAATGCTATATAGTTATTATTATTTGGGTATCTCCGAAAGAGACCCCAAGCCCTCTGTTGTTTTTTCTTTGCACTTTGGCAATCGCTATTCCACCATGGTTTTCTGTTTTTATGGTTAGATGATGTTTTTGGAATGCTGGAATCAGCAGCATTGATAATACATTGAGTTATATTATCAAGTGCATTGTCAATATTCCCCGCAGTCATGTTAGTGGTGATGTTTGCAAGTGATGTAAAAGATGGCCAGTTGGCTCTGTCATATATGTAATGTTTTGTATAGTTATTACAATCCGTAACAGGAGTAGTCAGTGTAATAAAAGTGGGAAAGTGGTCACTGCCATGTAGGTCACTTGAGACCCAGAAGTTCCAGAAAGGATAAAGATATGGTGAGCAAATTGCAAGATCTATTGCATGGAAAGTACGAGTCGGCTCGTGAAAATAAGTGTGATCACCATTATTGAGCAGACATAAGTTTTTCAATAGTATCACCACGGAGATTAGAATCACGGTTGCCCCAGAGTTGGCTGTGTGCATTAAAATCTCCAACAATGACATATGGAGCAGGGAGTTGGAGAAGGAGATTATCAAGATGTGATGACTGAATAGTTTGGTTAGGAGGTAAATAAATTGTACATATTGTTATGAGTTGTTTTATATGTACACGGACTGCAACAGCTTGTAAGTTTGAGTTTAAGTTAATATGAGTATGGGGTAAATTGCGAAGGATGAAAAGAGCCACTCCACCAGTGGCCCTTTCATTTCCAGTAAAATCTTTACGGTAGCTAGCAAAATTACGTAATTTTGCATTGTCATTGGGTTTTAAATGGGTTTCCTGAAGTGCTAAACATAATGGATTATGGTCAGAGAGAATATTACGGATCTCGTCATGTTTATTATGATATCCACAGCAGTTCCACGAAATAATATTAGTCATTTTTTTTCCTTATATAAAATTAACTGCGTTATATTACTCGGAGACAGTAGACATACTATCCCCATCGTTAAAGTTTTCATCCGGTTCTGGGTGAAGAGCTAAAGCATCATCCTCTTCCATTTTATCATGTTTTGTATGGGTTTGATTTTGGGAAGTTTTACTTTTTTTCTTTTTGGTAGTATTATCAGATGAGACACTGGATTTTACTATTGGTAGTTTATGTTTTTCTGCATCAGTTCTATGGCCCGGTTTTAAAGGTGTTGGTTTAGTGATATTTTGAGAGCCTCTTTTATGGAGTGGAAGTTTCGAAAAATTAGGTTGTGCTGACTTAGAAGAGACAGTTTCTGGTTGCGGTGATTTAGGAGGAACAGTATTCGATGGTTTAGAAGAAACTGATTTCGGTGGCTTAGGAAGAACAGATTGTGTTGAACTATTTACCTTACCAGTATTATTAGACGGGTTAATTCCCTTTTGTTTTGGTTGGCAATTATTTTCAGTAGGGAAATCTGTTTGGGTTCCAATACTTTGATAAGTTTTATTCACAATTTTAGTTAAGGCAGCAGCATATGAAAGACCGACTTTAGGTGCCCTGGATTCAACTATTTTTCTTGCTTCAGGGTACGACATATTTTCTTTTGTGCGTATTGTTTGTATTTCTTTTTCCATTTTCCATTGCTCACAGGATTTAGAATAGGATGGGTGTTCTTTTTTACAATTTACGCAATGAGGCGGTGCCTTACAGTCAGTACTTTCATGGCCAACTGTACTGCACCGGCCACATGTGATTTTACCACGGCAATTTGTTTTGGAATGCCCAAAACGTTGACATTGAAAGCAGCGTACAGGATTTGGGATGTACGGTCTAACAGAACATGATAGATATCCTGCTTTTATTGACTTGGGTAAGTTGGGTGAGTTAAACGTGAGTATAATGTGCTTGGTGGGTATTTGTACTTCATTTGCTGGTATTTGTTCGTCTCGGCGGAAGAATTTTATTCGTCTGGCTGCAATAACATTTTGTTCTTTTAAATTATCTACTATTTCTGATTCTGTAACATGCAAGAGGTCGGGTTCAGAAATAACTCCACGAGATGTATTGAGTGTTCTATGCGGCCTTACAGAGATGGGGATATTTGCAAAATGTGTACACTTCATTAAGTTTGTGGCTTGTTTGCTATTGATTACTTCAATAAGAATTTCACCAGATCTTATTTTTTTTATTGTCTTAGGTTCACCCATCAATCCTTGGATAGATTTGTGGATCAAAAAGGGAGAGGTCTTGTCAAAACTGCCTTCTTGTCTTTTGATAACAAAGAATCTTTCAGTACATGAATTGGTATTTGAGGCAATATCATCATCTTTATCATCACACAATTTATTTTGGTTTGCATTCTCTCCACATGGGAGAGGATTTAAAGGAAGTAAAGTTTTTCCATCCATATTGAAATAAAAAAATCTATTCAGACCCCGGTCGCACCACCCACCACCGAGCCCAACAAGGGGATGCACAATCGTGCACCAGTGCTAACCAGGGCCCATACGGTCACAAGACACTCCTATGCCAGTCTCCACCCTTAACGAGATGGCTAGTAAGTACTCGCTCGCTTGATCCCAAGCCAGTGACAAGTCAGCTGACCAGCCGATTGATGCATACGGGACCAATATGCACCTCCCGTCTACCTGAAGCAGGGGCCAAAGCAGCGTGTTGGTTTCCCTCAACTGCCAGGATCCCCCTTTCCAGGGACACGGGTCGCTACGTACGGCAAACACGTGGGTGGTTTACAATTCTCCATGAGTCGATATAGAGGATGATATCGGCTCATACAGAATTGCCCTCACCTCCGAAGAGGAAACCACAATGAGAGTGAAACAAAGAGGAAAGAAAGACAAGAGAAAAGAGGAAAATGAAAAAAGAAAGATCGCTCAGGAACCCGGGGTTGCGAAGCCCGTGAATACCTAAAGAAGGTATCCCCCTGGGGGGGGGGGAAGACAGAAGCCAATTTACATTTAAAACAGTGTTGAAAAAAATAGGTGATACAAATAAATTCACACTTCAAAAGGATGAAGTCAGCATTTCATTTAAGGAAGATGCAGGTTGCAGAAATATAAAAAAGGTAAAAGTTATTTTTGTGAAATTTACTTTATTTTTGTGAAAAGTAACATTTTGTAACGAAATATGAAATCCAATTACTGAAATTTGAACCAAGTATTTATTAATAACAACTTCTTTAAGTCCTTCTGCTAAAGTTTTTCTTTCTGGTGAACTTGTTTTTTTAATTTACATATTTTAAAATCTAACAATATAAAAATAATTAATGAGAAGTATGTTTTTATGAAATAGAATTTTGTGAAGGGGCCTGTTTTATTAGGAGGAATTTTATGAAGGGTCCTGTTTTATTAAATGGATTTTTGTGAAGGGGCCTGTTTTATTAAATGTAATTTAGTTAAGGGCCCTAAATAGGCCCCAAATTTTGCCTGGATCGACCCCTGGTGCATCAATAACATTGATGTCATAACAGCACGGACAACAACGTGGGTAAAGTATGTGCATTAAAATACAACAATAGAGCTAATTTTTAAAATAAAAATAAACAATTGCATTTTTATCTCTATAAGAATCAGGAAAATCGCATACATTTTTTTCAAAAAAGTTTGAAGGTTGTCAATTTACAACATAAATAATCTTCCTACCAAACCTTGTAGCTCTACGCACATCAGTATCTTCAAAACACAGCATGCACACAAACTTCTCTCTTTATCAATAAAAATGAATTATAAAACAAAGTTTAAAAATAAAATAAAATGTAGAAATAAAGGATCTTTTTGAAAAGTACTTCATTCAAATTCATGATTGGTACAAGGTTACAAAGAGAAAAAAAATCACATATTCATCAATATATTTATCTTTCTATCAAAGGTAAGGTTTCTATCAAAGATGTAAGGTTCAGATAGATACATATCTCATTTCCCTAATTCAATATGATTTTTTAGGGTAGCTATTTTTGCATTGCATATAATTTTTTAAATATTTAAAAATTGTCATAATTGCCAGAATATGAATAATGCCACAACTTGATAATACGGAACATAAAACATACCTACACATATTAGTAGAGACATCATAATAAAATTAGGGTACATTCATTTTGAAAATCCCGAATGAGAAAGGAAAGATTTTAAAAATTTACTTTCTAGCAAGCTTTATTTATATAAAATCACCAGACTCATTAAATTATTAAAGCAAAATCAGCACATCACACACACAAGCAACTTTTCCAATATTTACACCCATTGAAACATACATTGAAAATTATATTAATACATATAAAATTTATTCATTATATATTATTATTATTATTATTTCATTATATATTAATACATATAAAAACAAAATATAAAATAATATATTATAAAATACTCTGTGTATTGATACATAAATAAGAGGTATAAAATTAGAAAGTTTTAACTCACGATCTTGGTGATTTTTTATAATGTTTAACAAGAAATCACATTCTCTTTGACTGTAAATCTCAAATTATAAGAGCATGGTTGAACATTCAGATCATACTTTCCTGAAATTTTCTTGTAACATCTCTAACACACAAAAGGTTTCTCATCAGTATGATTTAAGAGATGCTTGCTTAAGTTACACTTATGAGAGAATTTCATGCTGCATAGCTCACACACAAAAGATTTCTCACCAGTGTGAATTAACATATGGCTGTTTAAATTAGCCTTTACAGAAAATTTCTTGTTGCATATCTCACATACAAAAGGTTTCTCACCAGTATGAATTAACAGATGACTCCCTAAAACACTCTTCCGAGAAAATTTCTTGTTGCAAATCTCACAAGCAAAAGGTTTCTCACCAGTGTGAATTAACAGATGGCTGTTTAAATTAGCCTTTACAGAGAATTTCTTGTTGCATATCTCACATACAAAAGGCTTCTCACCAGTATGAATTAACAGATGACTCTCTAATACACTCTTTCGAGAGAATTTCTTGTTGCATATCCCACAAACAAAATGTTTCTCACGAGTGTGAATTAACAGATGACTGTTTAATGAACTCTTTCAAGAGAATTTCTTGTTGCATATCTCACATACAAAAGATTTCTCACCAGTGTGAATTAGCATATGACTGTTTAAATTAGCGTTCAGAAAGAATTTCTTGTTGCATATCTCACACACAAAAGGTTTCTCTTCAGTATGAAACAACAAATGCCTGCTTAAATTACACTTGTGAGAGAATTTCTTGTCGCATATCTCGCACACAAATGACTTATTACCAGTGTGAATTAACAGATGTCTATTTAAATTAGCCTTTTTAGAGAATTTCTTGTTGCATATCTCACATACAAAAGGCTTCTCACCAGTATGAATTAACAGATGATCCCCTAAAACACTCTTCCGAGAAAATTTCTTGTTGCAAATCTCACAAGCAAAAGGTTTTTCACCAGTGTGAATTAACAGATGGCTGTTTAAATTAGCCTTTACAGAGAATTTCTTGTTGCATATCTCACACATAAAAAGTTTCTTACTCTTATGAATTAACAGATGTTGGTTTAAATACTTCTTTTTATAGAAATTCTTCTTGCATACCTCACAAACAAAGGATTTTTCTATGTGCAAGTTAGGAGATCCTTTCCCAAAGCTCTCTTGTAAAGAAATAGTTCTTTCCATATTTCACACTTTAAATATTTTTATGTGCTTTGAATGAAATCACGGTTACCAAAGTGACATTTTCTCTGTAACTATCTTTATTGCTTTATGCATCTATAATAAATAAAACTATATTAATCTATCACATTTTATAATTAATCAAAAACGTATTTAACGGGAAATGAGCTTTTCACAGGAAATGAAAATCACTGTAGAGAACCGAATTCAAATAAATTTTGTAACATAATATTAAAAATTATACTAATTTCCAAAAAATATAGCGAAAGAAAAAAATCATAAACAACACGTTCGCACTTAAAAACAAATCAATCAATAAGCACAAACAGCTTGGAAACGATTGAAGAGTAAAACAGTAGAACTCAGTGAGAAAAGAAACATGAAATAAGCCAATTTATAATAGTGACATGGCATTACAAAAGAACATTAGAGAATGTCGAATAGAGTGTTTTGGGGCTTTTTTTCTAGAATAGGTATAAAGATTTTATATTTAGTTATTTTTAAACATTTGACGAACATTTCAAAAATTTTTAAATAAAAATTTTATGATCTATCTTGAGTTTAGTTTCATGGGTCAATGTCTTAGCGTGCAAGCTTCGCACTTCCAAACGGTCAGGTTCTGACAGGTCATCAGAGTCATCTGCAATTAATTTTCTTTGAGGAGTATAAAAATAGATAATATTGTTTGGACCTTCACGAACTTTGAGGTTAAAAATTTAACATCAACAAAGTGGCAGCCATTTGGAAAAAGTTCTATTTCTGACCCCCCCCCCCCTTTGTCATACTTTTAAAAATACTATTTATTCTTTAGATAAATGGTTGAAGTGATCCAAATTGAAACAAATTATATTATTTTTAATTAAAAAAAAATTTAGAAGAATCGGTTTAATAGTTTTTGTGTTCAGATCCTGCCTAGTTTGAAAAAGTCATTTTGCATAAAATGCGTTTAAAGTGCTGCTAAATGGTTATGACTGTGGACGCGTTGAGCTAAAGCACTAAATAACTGCGAAAGGTCTTTGAATTCGGTCAAAAAGTTTTACATAGATAATCTAAAGCAGTGGTTCCCAACCTTTTTTTGACGGTGCCCCACCTAAGCGCCTCTAAAATCATAATGTCCCCCCTCCCTTCTATGTCAAATAAACATTGTCACATAAAAAATAAACTTCCATTTTCCCAGATGGATCCGAAAATAGCATTAACTCTGATAAGTGATTTCACAGTCTTTAATTCATCAAAATCGTATATATATATATATATTTATTACAAGTATGCTTTTAACCTAACCCCATGAATGCAGTGATGCCATGGAACTTCACATTTACATCTGCAAAAGTTTTGTTGTTTTTTGGCAACTTACCTCAAATTTAAAAGTGAAAAATACTCTACATTTTTATTTTCGTAAAATTTCTTGAAATCTCTTTCATATTTTGTATTACATCTCATAGAATTGATCAGGGCTGCCGGCTTTCAGCCCGGCCAAAAAAAGCCCGCCGGCTTTTTTTGGTTTTAACCTCTTAAAAAAGCCGGCTTTTATTGAAAAATGCCGGTTTTTATTTTTTAAGTTGATTTGCAGTTAATTCGTTTTAAATTTGGATCAATTAATTTTTAATACACATATAAATATTTTCTACTAAAAAAATTATACATTTCTATTAAATTTTGTCAAATAAATAAGTCTTTATAACTTCTAGAAGACAACTGTGAAGGCATTATGTCTGAAAAAAAAGAAAAAATTATAAACATTGAAAAGAATATTAGTTAGGTTCCAAACTCGTGTTTTGAAATTCTATATTGCACAGCTCCACATATACTACACATTTTAAAGATTATATTTAATTGTCCAATGACAAAATATAGCACATCAAAATGGAAGCATTCTTATGTGTCTATATGGAGAGATTAAGTTATAAATGTTAAAAGAGAAATTAGAAACGATATAATATTTGAGGAGAGTGTACATAAGCGTATAAAAAATTTAAACAAGAAAAAAAATAAAAACACTCTAAATAAAATTTTGAAAAACTTGTTGCTATAAATATATTCATGCATATGCTATTTATAATGCTTTTAATAGTGAGAAATGGTGTTTTTATTAATATGACTATGTATAATTTTAAATGTTTACTAGAAATAAAATAAGACTATATTGTATATTAATAGCTCTTAAAATTAAGTAATAAAACATGTAACTAAGTAACCATTGTCCTCTTTAATTTTATAAAGCAGTAAAAGTGAAAAAAATTGGCAGTTGGTATGGCCCTTTTAAAATTTAGCTGACATATTTGCAATTCTGACTACAAATCACTAGCAAAACCATCTACGTTTTATTCCAGTATTAATGTCCTCATTATTGAGAAATTGGGTTACTTATTAAACTCTAAATCAATGAAATGTCATTAAAACTAATTAAGAACACTTTAAAATGTGTAGTTTATAATTACAATGCTTCATTGTATAAAAGCCAATTATGGTCCAAAAAAGGCCAATTTTGGCCAAAAAAGCCGGTTAAAACCAATAAAAGCCACTGGCCTGGCTTTTTTTAATTTTAGCCGGCTTTTTTGCAACCCTGGAATTGATACATTTTATAATAGATTTTAATACTTCATTAAGACTAAGTGATATTTGTTTATCGCCACGACTGTATGGATAACACAATTCACAAGTTACATTTCCGGATTCGGGCTTTTATCCATTTTAAGTTACTGTTTTTCTTTCCTCTCATAACATACTCCTTTGATAGCGGGCTTTTTTCCGCATTATTATTATTTGGCCACCATGTTTCCTCCAATTTTAAATTTTAAAATGCATATGTAATATTCTGTATGTGGTCTGCAGTAGAGCCATAAGAAATTTACTTTTAACCCTTTCCTCCCATGATGCACGCGGGGTTTTATTAATTTCATAAATATAGCACCTCATTTAGATCTTTCAAAATATTTTTTAGATTAAACATGTCCAAATAGTCAATTTTAGATGTACCCTACGAAATTTCATATGTACAATTTCCCTCACTGGTCATATTACACTATGAATAGATGTACAAGTTTCTTTTTAAATAAGTATTAAAAGAAAGTTGTAATTTACTAAAATAATATTAAAACCAGAGAAATTAGAATGATTTTTTAACATATTAAAGGTACCAGATTATATAAAAAAAATTTCCATAATTATTCCAAAGGCGGTGTATTTTTAAACTGTTAAATAGGATCATTTCGAAAATTAATTTTTATTCAGTTATTTTGAAATATTTTCATCTATTATTTCTATTTTTAGATGAAGACACTACTTTCATTAGAAACAAATTACAGAAAATTTGTTAATAAGAAATCTGAAATTGCCCCCCTGAAAAGCCATATTGCCCCCCCTGTGAGGCGTACGCCCCACGTTGCGAACCACTGATCTAAAGACTATAGGCAATAGAAAAATGTAAGGGGAAAAAATCTATTTTTTCAATTAAAAATAAGTGAACCCTTCTTATGTGGAAAATTGGATGGACCCTGAAAAAAAAAATGCAGTGCAATGAAAGGGGTGTATATATCTTCAGAGATGGAAACTTATTTAACACTATTTCTACCAGTGTCAACTGACACCTTTTAGATATTTATTATTATTTTATTTATAATTTTTAAACTAAGACAATATAAGGCTAGCATTCAGTGTATTGAAAATACTTTGTTATTGTTTTAAATAAAAAAAGATGTATAAAATAGCCATAAATAAAAAAAAAATGTATCAATTAATATTGGTAGAAATACTGTTAAAATAGAAATATTTTTCAATCACTTATAATTTCGACTTAACTTATAATACAGTCACCCCTCACTTATGCGCCTCTGAGTGATACGCGAAAAGGTCCCGCCACGAGGAATAGGAAAATAATGCTATAGATCTCTCACTTATAAGCGCCAATTTGAATAGTCTCTTTCAGTTATACGCGGAAATAACAGCTCAATTCACAAACTCTGAGTTAAGTGCGAAACTTCTTTTTTTATCTATAAAGAATTTTCTGCACGTGTCAAGGTCAAAAGATCGTTCTGCAAAGCGCCAGAGAGGGTGTTACAACGCGAATTTTTACCCTCTACTCTCAGTTCTAATGATTCCTTCTTTTCTTTCTCTTTTATTTTTATCTAGCCACGCGCGTGTTCCCTATCCTCCTTGCATTTACATTAGCATCTGATATTTATAGGTATATATTTTTTTGCAATAAAAATGATCAAAAGAAAGTTAATAATTTCGATCAAAATGGAAGTTATACAAACAGCAGAAAATGATCTTAAACTCTCAAAAATAAGTTTAGCTCGAAAACTCACTTTGCCAGAATTAACGGCCAGAAGGATTTTAAAGAACAAGGGCTCGATAAAAAAAGTGAACAGTGAATATTCTACACAAACTAAGAGAAGATCAAGAACTCAGAATGGAAAATTTGAGGTTTTAGAAACCACTTTAATTCATTGGTTCAGACAATTGCGATCTTCTAATTTATACATTAGCGATGAACTATTCAAAGAAAAGGCACTCATTTTGTCATCAACAATGGGAATCGAAAATTTTCCGTCTCCTTCTCGGGGATGACTAAAAAAACATCGAGTTGACTTGACTTAAGAAAAGACACGGTTTAACAAATCACTGTCTGAGTAGTGAAAGCGCAGCGTTTAAGATTCAACTGTTAATGAATCGATCGCAGAAACTCTAAATTTAATTTAAAACTTTGATGTTAAGAACATTTTTAACTGTGATGAAACAGGTTCATTTTATCATCTTTTGCGTGGTCGCCCTTCGGGTGGTCGAAGCCGGTCCCTTGAGTGGGAAAGGTGACTCGGAGTCCGGCAGCGCTTGTAGTGTCAAACCAGACGGGGCAGAACAAGGACGAACCACAGCCTCCTCGAGAGGCCGGCGCCGAGGGGCAATGGGTCCGGCGGCCACGGGTAACGGACGTCGTGCATGAGGTTGGGGGGCATTTCGGTGGCCGACAAGTGTTCCACCCTCCGGGGACCACGGTTCTCGTGGGGAGCCCGGTAGCGACGCTCCATAGCTCGATCCCAGAGCCGGTTTCGACCGGGTGGTGACTCTGAGGAAAGGGTAAGCAAATATGGTAGGGCCTTATCCACCTTTTGACCATGAGGGAGCCCGAGACGTGATAGCGGACCTCGCAGAACTGTCTTTGGTGCTCGCTAGTGACGACGGCGCTCGCGGGAACGCCATGCAGGAACTCCCGGAGCGACCGAAGGGCGAGGCTCGGACAGCGCCTAGGTTACTTTTTGACCTAGCGTGGCTCATCTCGCCAAAGCTCCAGTAGCGGAGGTAGTTGTGAGTCGCCCCCAAGGTGGATGGGGTTCGGTGGTGCCCCCGTTGACAAAGGAGCGGTCGCGGAGGGAGGCCTGCATGGCGCTGGTTGCTCGAAGCCATGCCGCACCCCTTGGAAGGGGGTCGGCCAGAGGTCCACCACCGAGCTCTGTCCCCGCCGGGAACAAGACCGGAGGATCGCCGACTGACGCGGCGGCGCATCCATCCTCGGGTAATGGAATTGGTCCGACTCATGACCAGCGTGTCTAGACGCTTCCGAAGTTTACCGCGCTCGGAGGTGTGGTCATAGCGGTTTCTAACAATAACTTTCGAACGCACAGCCCCGGGCCTCTGGGGCGGGCCTGGTTTGGGTCGGTAGGTAGGTGCCCGCGAAGGAGCTCGCATGCGGTTCGTCCGCCTAGTTCTGAATGCCGCCCCCTGGCCTTTCCCGGGTTCGTCTTGGAGTCTAGGAACACAGTGAAAGTCGTTGGCTGGGTCCGTAAATCGTGAGTCAGCTTTGTCGGTTTGTTTGTGTTCGTAGCCCTCGACGGAAACTGTGATTTGGCGACTAACATGGTAGCGGACGCTATTGCACGGGGTCAGGGGTATTCGTGCCCAGGTACCCTCGGCGACCGTGAGGTAAAGTACGGGTGGGCCGGGATTCTGCCCGCCTTCCGCGGTCCCTCCGCCCTCGGGTGGGGACGGGCTGTGGGGGGTGGGCGGGGGTCCGTCCCATCCAAGCCCTAGCGAGGCGGGATCTATCCCGTCTAGGTGGAGCTTTCCGTGTCCACCTGGGGTTGCTAACGGCACCTAGTCTGGTCCTACTGACTCCCGGCGAGATCCGCGAGGGGTTCCGTCGGTCGAGGTTGGAGGACTGGGCGAAAAGCCCACAGCAGGGACGCTTTACGTCCGGAGGAGGTTTTCCCCATTCCTCCTGGGTTTTAGCTAGGGGCTTCTAACAATAACTTTCTCTGACTAACTCTATCGGTTGTTCCTCATAAATGTCTTTGCCGGATAATGGTATTTGATCTTGAGGGACTTCTGTAAAGTAACCCCCATGTAGGGATCCTCGGCATTGGCTCGTGGACTCGGTTCCTTTGTAGGTTTCCGAACCCTGCGGGTCATTGGGGTGAACTACGCAGTGATTAAGAGAAGGAACCATCTGGCTCTTCTTAGCTGGGTGGGAGGTTCTGTCGCATCGACCGGATGTCATTCTCTTGGGCGCAGGGCTTCGTGACGTGCGTTGGGCAGTGCGAAGTCCTTGGGTGACCACGCGCTGACGGCGGGTGCATGGCAGAGAAACTTCTTGAGGGAGGGTCTGCTCCTTGTCAGTTGTGTGCAAGTCTGGGCCCCGAGAGGCCTATGTCGCCGGACGAAGGTGCGCGGCTCCGCCGCGAGAGCTAGATTTATCATCTTTTGCCAAACAAAATGCTGGATTTTAAGGGAGAAACATGTCATGGTGGCAAACACAGCAAAGAAAGAGAGACTGCTTGTATGTTGCAATACGGATTTACGGATCAGAAAAGTTACCTGAAAGTTGCATTTACCTTACCTTACCTTACCCTGCATTACCTTAAAAGTTGCATTTACGGATCAGAAAAGTTACCGCCAATAGTGATTACTAAAGCCAAGAAACTACAGTGTTTAAAAAATGTGGAAAAATTGCCATGTTCTTATGCAAGTAGTACCAAAGCCTGGATGACATCGAAATGTTTTTTAGACTTTTTGAAGGAATTTGATATGAAGATGTCTAAAAAAAAGAGAAATTTCTGCTATTTATGGATCAGTGTCCCGCCCATCCTTCAGACCTTTCTTCCTAACACATACACAAGTTACATTTTCCCCTGCAAATTGTACTAGCAGACTCCAGCTGTTAGACTTCGGCTCAATAAGGTCAGTTAAAGCGCAATATAGGAAAGATTTGGTGCGAAGAATGTTTATATCACTAGAGTAGAAAAGGAATTCAAGAAAATTTGGATTCTGGATGCTATTCATATGCTGGTTTTCTCTTGGAATAACGTAACAGCCACAACAATGTCTAACTGCTAAGCGGGTTTTGTTCATTCAAATGATGCTGAAGTTATTCCATAACAGAAAAATGAAAACAACAGCAGTGATTTTAACAAAGACGAAGAAGAATAAAACTGTATAAGCCAAGATTTTCTTACTTTTCAAAATTTCATCACTGTTGATGAAATTTTAACATCAACGCAACAGTAACTTTTGCGAATTATCTGCAACTGTAACTGTTTAAGTCGGATTGTTTATGTTTATTTTTTTTCCTTCGTTTCAGTTTTTATGAGTCATGACTTTTATTTTTTCGCAATTTTGTACGTAATTCTGCCTAATAGGGCTTACTCTAACGTAAAAAGGTAGTAAAAGAAAGCTCCTTAGTTTGACAATAATCCAAAAAGTAGAGGTTATAAAAAAGCTTGATTCTGGCTTTCAAGCTAAATTTTTATTATTTTAAATAATTATTTTATGTAATTATTAATTAATTATTAAATTATTTCAATAATTTACTCTATTGTAAATATCCGTTATAAGTTCCAGGGTTTAACTACAATGAAATTATTGTTTAAAAATGTAAACAAATCAGTGACAAGAAATCTGCAAAATTCTAAAATCGGCACAACCTCTGGTTTCAAGTTGCGCGGATTTGAGGGAGTCTACTCTCTCTCTGTATATAATAATATCGCGAGTAATCAACGAGTAAAAATCTCTATTTTAGTGAAAGATGTATGGACTACCGAAACCATTAATTATGCAACGACTAGTTTCGCAACTCATGGCTGCATGCATAGAACAGTAACAGAGCATATTGTTGTGATGTGAAGTCACATGGTTTAGGGAAAAATTGACGAAATCACAGCTTCGAAGCCAAAAGGAGAATAGGATTCATTGGTACACTTCATCAATAAGACGCCCACTGACTAAAGAACGGATGTGTAAAATCAGTTCGCATTAATAATTCAACAGCAGCATATCGTAGTAAAAAAAAAATAATAATCTGCCAATCAAAGCCAGTACAAATATTTCATTTATATACCAAGCGAAAAATAAATAATCACAGCAACAGTAGAATCTTTGGTGTTTCCCCGATAATTAAATAGCACACAATTGTAATTCAACTTCTTTCTTTACATGATCATCATTCACAATGTTGGAGCACTCTCAAAAATATATGTTAGTTTGAAAATATTTGAATGGATGTTCATCTTCCGATGCCGAAGTTACATTCAGCAGTCAAAATCACTGAAAAATGTTCTTCTGAACCAGGAAAAAAAATGTTTATATTGAGTGCATTGCATATGAATACAAACATCTACATTATGACAAGACAACTAACCAATGACAAAAACAGAAAGCGTGGATTGTGAAAATAGACGTTTTCAATCGTGACGTCAGATATGACGTTTTGCTTTGATACTGACTCCAAACAAACCGCTGCTATGCTGTATTTTCTATTTTTATTATATGTTTTCACTATATCTTACAGCTATATCTCACAGATATATGTTTTAATACTTTATATACAGTGGTAACGTTTTGTACGATTTATATTTAATAAGAAATGAAACACAGCAACCGTTTGTTTGGAGTCAGTTTCCATGCAAAACGTCATGACTGGCGTCACACTGAAAGCGTCTGTTGTTGTGACTCGGTTTTACTTTTGGCAGGAAGAATGTTCCAGAAAAATCCGACAGCAAAATATTCGAAGGGAAAATTCAAATGGGAAGAATTTTGAAAGGAAATTTGAAGACGGAAGCCTGTACTGGGGCAATGCCAAAATGAAAAAAATATATGCATAGCTTATTAAAAAGAGAAAGAATCTAATGATATTTGAAGAGAAAATTAGGGAAATTAAAAAGGGGAAAAATTAGAATATTATTCAGTTAATCTAATGATTAAATTACTTTGCACATACATACAGTAAACTTTGACAAAACAGATCTTGAGTGATGCCTGCTTCTGACAAAAATAATACAATATAATTGTTAACGACAGTGTATCTGTTAAGGTGCTAAGGATGTCCCTTGCAATCCTGACTTACTGCTTTTACTATATGTATATCCTCTCATCCAAATACTTTTAAATCCATGTCGGTGTCATAAGCATAAAGTCATTTTGAAATGAAGAACATTTTTATTGAAGTTTGTCTGATAGAGCAAAAAAATGCAGCATCTGAGATTCTGATTCAGACTCATCAAGTCTTTATTTTTGTTGTTATTCTGGTTATTCTAATTTCTAATCTATTAAAATTTAATAAAACTTTGTAAAAATGAACCACTTTCAACTGCTAATGCTGCAAAAGTTAGCAAAATTAATCTATACATGTATCCACACCTATTGAAATGCATAATTTCCTTATACAGAAATTTCATGTGCTTACAATTATATTTAATTAACCCTCTAATGCCCATTGTAGCATATCTGCTACCATATGTTCAGCTTTAATTTATAGCACCTAATATAAAACATAATGTACATTTTAAGTCATTACAACAATAATTGGACCTTTTTGTAATATTAGTTAATTTTGAATGCAGATGGAGCACTAAATAGGAAAAAAAAATAGTTTGAAGCAACATGTCTAACAATAACGTCAAAATTGCATTGACATTAGTAAGTTTTTGATCAAATCTTCAAATATTTTATTGAAATAAAACCAAATACTTATGATATTATAGGTATGAAAAGAGTTACTTCTATTCTCTGCACAAAAAAGTTCAATATAAGTTTGTTTTTAATGATAAACTGAGTAATTAATATTAAGGTAGCAGATCTGCTACCACTTCCGTTAGTGCTCATGAGCCCATGGCAGCATTTTCAAAGAAAATTTGTACTTCCCAGTGTTAGCTTTGTACTTAAGATACTTATTTCACTTTTAATTCATAAGCTCGTGTTATTAAATAAATCCGAAATAAATAACTTGAAAATTATAATTTCCATACACAATAAGATTATTTTTTTTTCTTTTTTTTTTTTTTTTTTACATTTTTGAACAAAATATTAAAATTACTTTTTAGCGTATAAAAAGAGAAAATTATGAAATAAATCCGGAATTAATATTTTAAACTTTATATCTTTCAGTAGAAATATAAGAGAGCGTTTTTTATTGAGCCGTATCACTCAAGTATATTATATTCGGTATATTTGTACTATGTAGTATATACTGCACTAGCTGATCAACAGAGCAGTAATTTACTACATTTTGAATTAGATGCTGTTTTTATTGTGCGTTAAATTTTATTGTGTGTTTTGAATTTTTGGCAACAATAAATAGTAAATCTTATAGCAAATAGCTGTTATCTTGTTTTTTTTTATCGATTTAAAATGAACTATAGTTTTTTGAGAATCCAGACTGGTTTATTTGTCTCTGCAATATTTTAATACGCCTGTATGTAAAATTTCATGGTTCTAACTTCTTAATTGTGTGTATCTGTTTACAAAGATAGACAGAGTTACAAAATTTTATTTTTATATGTGTTAGATAAACAAACCACTCGTTGCCATCGGCAAAAAAATAACAGTTATTTTTTGCCTCTACATATTACATTAGTGTTCTCTCTCTATGTATATATAATTATACACAAAATCAATAAGAAAAATGAGGGGTTTTTTTCTTATTATTATTGTGTAGAATTGAATAAATGGTGGAAAAAATAAAATTATATATAAAAATGGATATACAGTAAACTTTCGATTATCTGCCACTCTATCAACCACCACCCTTCTTTCCTAATATTTTTAAAATCAGAAAAGAACAACGAAATTTCAAATGGAAAAAAACAGAGTGAGACGGCACTGTTTTGAGTAAAACGCTTGTCTCACGTCAGGAACAACAGCTAGAAAATATTTCTGCGAATGAAATTACAGACTTGCTTAACTATGACTAGAAAGGTATTGGTTATGAAGAATAAATGAATGACAAAATTACTGAAAATGTTTTAAAGCCAGTGAAACCTGAAATGGGTAAATGTGATAAATAGGGAAATTACGAACCAGTTATATAGACTATGCTCTCTAAATGCATTAATTTGTTTGCACTGCAAGAGGAAGCAGGTGCAACCCAAGTACTTTTATTAAGTAGATTTTGTAATCTTGCTGCTGCAAAATCCCAAACAAAATGCAAACAAAAATATATAACGGATTACTTTGAATGAAATAAAGTTATTACATAAAATTCAGCCATTAAGTAAAATTTTACATTTGCCAGATAAACAGATTACTCATTATCAGTTATGCTTTTGATAAACAACAGTACACAACGAATAAAAAAAATATTTTACTTGTTCTTTTTTAGAAATTAACATATTGAAATATAATTTTAGTAACGGTCTTGTACTACCTTTCGATTATTCGTCTATTTCCATTATCTGCCACACCGTCGGTCCCGCGAGTGACAGATGTTTGGAAGTTTACTGTATATATAGATATATAAATATATATAAACAAAGAAAGAAATTGTTTTAAGGTCATACAACATGTAAAAATGTAATTATTTTCACAAAATATAATACTTTTGAAATATGGCAAAATCCTTCATATTTCATCCTAATCTGTCCGTGGTAGCATATAGCTACCAACAGTAATCCTATAAAATATAATAAAATCGCATGTTTTTATTTTATTTGACCCACAATAACATAAATAAGACCAAAAAAATTTTTCCTTAGCAATTTCTTGTAGTGTGAATTAGAGGGTTAAATATGAAAAATATTTCTGTACAATTTGAAATTAACCCTTTATATCCCAAAATATGAATTCATGAAAATTTCATCTTTTAAGGCATTTTTTGTGAATTTTTAAAACTATGTTAGAAGATTTACGTAATCATTTAATAAATTTTAGAAAGATTTTGCCAATCAAAATTAAATTTTAATTTATAGGGATTTTGTGCAATATTTATAATTTCACTCAAATCTTTTATTTAAAATATTTTTTCTAGTATTTCATAGAATTAGGAAATGTACAAATATGATGCTCTTACAACAAAAATATTTCCTAACTGAAACTTTTCTCCCACAATCTTTCAATGTCAAGAAACCTGAAAAGATGCAAATGAAAAAGAATCATCCTTTTAAAAATATTTTTGTTTGTGCAACCAATAATGCTTTTGGAATAAGATAAAGTAACTATAAACTCATTCTAAACTGTATTACAACTACTAATCGATGTATTAAATTAATTTTACAACAAGGTATTTTAATGGTACTTTAAAGTACCATTGGGTCATAAAGTGTTAAATTGGAAGCAAAAAACATGCAATACTGAAACAAATGCTGATTTAGAATTACTACAAGTTTTGTGGACTTGCAAGTTCAAGTGGTCGTTCAACGTGAAACCAAGTTTGCTCAAAAAAGGAAAGGAAAATGTCTCGTTAAGGGAAGGAATTTTGTGAAGGGTCCAATTTTAACCCTTTATGTAGTGAATTGTGAATTCATGAAAATTTTATCGTCTAAAGCATTTTTTGTGAATTGTTTAAACTACATTAGAAGATTTACATAATCATTTAATAAATTTTAGAAGATGAAGGTTTCAGAAGGATTAATTAAATTTGAATTTATAGGGATTTTGTACAATATTTATAAACCCACTCAAATATTTTATTTGAAATATTTTTCTTAGTATTTTGTACAATTAGGAAATGTACAAACATAATGTTCTTACAATAGAAATATAAAAATATTTCCGAATTGAAAATCCCCCACCCCCCACCCCAATGCCAAGAAAGCTGAAAAGATGCAAAGGCAAAGGGAATCATCCTTTTAAAAAAATTTTTATTTTGCATAACCAATAATGCTTTTGGAAAGAGATAAAGTAATGTATCTATAACCCATTCTAAACAGTACTACAACTAATCAATGTATTAAATGAATTTTATAACAAGTTATTTTAACGGTACATACAAGTACCATCAGTAGGTAAAGGGTTAAGTAGAATAATGTGAAAGATCTTCTAAAGGACACAAAATTTTATTAAACAGACCACTAATTATATAAAGATAAATTTTAATTAAGATACTTAATTTTTTTTTCAGAAATCTGCATTTTTAAGTCTTTGATTTTAGATATTTTTTTTTTTTGAATATCTTTTCAAATTAATGTTCATGACCTTGATATATCACCTGAAAACTGCTTTATTATCAAAAATTTAAGTAAACTTTCAAGGACCTTTGGGGTATTTGCTAAAGTTTTATCATGAGTTTGATTCAAAATATGAATGGTGCTTAAATAGTTAATGATGCATAGAGAAATGCACCCTAAAATTCCCGACCATCACGAGATCTTATCAATAAAGTAAATTATGTAATCTCAATTCCAAAAATGGAGGAACAACATCTGTCTTCATCATTTTAGTCACGTTAATAAAAAAACATGTAAGAAAATATACACTCATTTTCAAAATTAAAAGAATTTTCCGATTTGGTTGATTATCTCAAGAACTATTGAACCGATTTTAATGAAATAAGGCATGTACATAAGTTGATATTATGCAAAAAAATAACCATTCAACAGTTATAATGCACATGCATGATCTGATCGTGTATAACATTCATCAGCGTCGGAAGTTATAAAACAGAACTTACAATATTAAACAAAAAAAGGGTTAATAGGGGGTTTGGTTCTCTCTTACAGTTATACCTCAGAATGTGAATTCCTACTGGAAATTAGGCAGTTTACGAGTCAATGTGGCAGTTAGCCCCACTCAGCAAGCAATGCTGTTTTCAGCCACCGAGTGGTTTCTAAGAGGTGCAAAGACAGTTGCAATTGTCTTCCCCAGAGCCTCCTAGACATACTGTACAGGGTTTAGGTCTGAAGATCTGTCTGACCAATCCATCAAGCGAATATCCTCACTTTTCAGAATTTTTTCGACAAGATAAGCTCTATCTGAGCATGCGTTGTAGTCTATTAATATTAAATCAGGGACAACTGTATCGCTGAAATGGTGAACATAGGACACCAAGATATCATCCTAAACCTGAGACCAGTCACAGAGTCTTTTCCAAACACATGGAGGGGTGTGCACCTAACCAACATGCCTGCCTGCCCAGACCATAAAACATCCGCTGCCAGAGTGGTCTCTTTCTCGGACGTTGGAGGGCAGGTAGCGGATTCCTGATTCTCTGCAGATAAAACGACATTGAGAATTAATGTTTAGGCTGAACTGAGACTCATCAGTGAATAGAATGTTCCCCCATTTATTTCTGGTCAAAAGTCGATGATCTCAGCACCATGCTAAACCGGTTCTCCTCTGCGGAGAAGTGAGAAAGGCGAAGCAGCAGGTCATCATGCAAACAATCTTCTGTCATGTAACCTTCTGCAGAGCTCGATTAAGTTTGTAGAGGGTCCAAGACCCAGCCCCTTTTTGAGACCCCCTCACAACAAAATAGTAGCTAGATTTTTTTCCCTGAGAGTATTAGAATATCACACGATTTCCTAGTTAACCAAAATCGTTTTTCATTTTTGAGAAAATTATTGCAGGAAACTGCAATTTTAAGAATTTTTTTCCTAAATTATTTTATTAAATTCGGGCCCTCCCCAGCAATGGGCCCAAAGCCATGGCCTAGTTGGCCTGTGCAGTAATCAGGCCCTGACCTCCTCGAAACAGTAACCTTTGAAACCTGGGTTCCTGTTGCCACTGAAATGTCATAAGAGAACTGAGAAGCTGTTGCACTCCTCATACACCTTGGTGTAATGGAAAAACAGTGATCTTCATTGGCCGTCATGATTCTTGGACGACCTTCTTCAGACTTTCTATGGATCCAGTATCTTTCAACTGTTTCCCTAAGTTGAACTTTCCGTTGGACATTATATCAAAGTCTCTAGGAATCTGCACTTGTGACTGGTTTCCAGTCTCCCCACAATTCGCCACCTCATTCTATCACCCAACCAGTGGTGGTTACTCATTTTTATTGTTTGCTTTTAAATTTCACCAAATGTTGCAAAAAAAAAAAAAAAAAAAAAAAAAAAAAAAAAAAAAAAAAAATTGGCGAGTTGTGGGACCGAACAAAACACAGAAATTGCTATGTTCGCTTGTTGTTTTACTCGCTCTGCCTATACACACATGTACGCATTATGTATTC
Organism: Maratus speciosus; assembly: GCA_963932465.1. NCBI lineage: Eukaryota > Metazoa > Arthropoda > Arachnida > Araneae > Salticidae > Maratus > Maratus speciosus. The sequence continues at coordinate 650,255,895 of OZ010786.1, forward strand.
AACTCTAAAGATTTGCATATTTCTTTCGAAGCACTAGTTTTACCTTTTATTCTGTACTTTTCATGAAATTTGACAAAATATGCAAATTCTTTTAATTCTGAGCATGAGTGTAGTACATATCATTTTACAGCATATCAAACTTTATCAAATTACTAGAACTATATTTATCTAACTGAAAAAAAAAACATTTAAAAAAAATGGAATGATCATCATGAAAAATGAGAAAACCTTTCATCTTTTTTTATCTAGTATTAAGGAAATTTCTAAACTACGATAGGTTTTTAACACAAATGCTTTTTCATTTAAAGTAAATATATTCTGTTATCATTTGAATTTTCAAGTTGAGATATTTTTGTAATAGTAATGCTTTTTGATTTAGTTAGATACATCATATTACACAGTATTTTGCAACAGAGCAATTTTTATTAAAGATTGTAAAAAATACTTCAATAACAAAAGAAATTTGTGACCATCTCTTAATTAGTAAAGGGAAAAATCTGTATTCCACAACATTTACTTTTTTAAATTATACAAAATCATGAAAGGCATATTTATTTGAATAACTGAACAACACAGTAAGGTTGTAAAGACAGTTTTGCGAGAAAATTTCTAATAGGGGAGACCAGGGTACAGTGGTCCACCTACTGGGGCACAATGGTCCACTATTAGTTATTGCCTAAAATACAATATAAATCTATTTATAACTAGTCTAATTCTTTTTTTATTTCCCCTTTACCTCCAAAAATATAAAATAATACAAATTTGCAAGTAGCATTTTGGAACAAAAAACATAAAACTAAAGAATTATTAAAAAATTTATTATATTTTGAAAATAACAATATAAGATAGAGGAGTGATTGCAAATAAATTATTAATTAAGTACAAAAAAATCAGCAAACATTAAGACAAATATGATGATGAAAAATTTATTAGAAGCTCAAAATAGTCAGGATACAATAGTTCATTATGACCTAACCATATTCTCTGAAGCTATAAATAACCAATCCAGTGAGGCCATCTATTACTTATTAGGCTACAGTTATATTTTTCAAAGGCAGTAAATACAAAACAAAATATTTCTTACTATGTTAGCCCTACAATGTATGATTTTCATTTCTCTCCTTCTCCCTATCACCCCCCCCCCCATCCTCAAAAAAAAAAAAAACCAAACCTGCTATACTGAACAAGAAAACTTATTTTAAAAATTACACGTGAACTGTTATCCATAATTTCGGAGAAAACTAGTGTCAGATGGCTATATTATAATTTGAGCAACGTATTACATGAAATTTAAAGTGTTCCAAATGCTACTCTATGCATTGTAGGGTTAAATAAATTGTCATTTTTCTTTGTTTACTTTATTTTATAGTTAAATAACTATTTTAAAACAATATTTCTTTATAGAGAAAAGCAATTATTAGATATTTTGAAAATTCTTCATTACAGGACCAGTATTCATTGCGGACCACTGTACCCCAGCAGTGGGTGGTCCACTGTGCCCCATGTTGAAGTACAATACATAGGGTCAGGTGGGGTGGAATGGGTATGAAAATACAAATTTTTGAAATGATTATGGAATCATTCCTAATTGGAAAGGAATTTATAGAAAGCAAAGGTTCAGTGTTTACATTGCATTTATAGACATCACATTTTCACTGTAATTGTTTTTCAAAAGATTATTTATTAATGTTAAAAAAAAGTTTTTCTGATGGCTGTTTTTATACCCATTCCACGCCGTAGGGTGGGGTGGAACGGGTAACCAAGTTTAAAAGGCATTCAAAGCAACCAATAACCCAAATTCCAGTGTATTATATTCTTTATTACATCAAATTATTTATTGACAATTATATTGGCCAATTTTTTTCTCATTAAATACATAATGTCCCTGATTATTAAGTGTTGGTTGGCTAAGTTTTCTGAAAGCTGTTTACTGTTGATTTCTACCTTGTCATCTTTGTTAGGAAAGGTATAGAAGTTTCCTATTGCGGATTTATGCAGGAATTTTACTATATAAGTACGAGGATCTGACGTTTCAATCACTTGGGCATTAAAATATTTTTTAGATTTTTTTTCCTAAGTATTTTTTCCCTAAGCCTAATCATATACCCATTTCACCCCACTTTACATTTTTAATTATAACTTTTAAAAAATAAAGAATTTTTCTTACATGTTTGTTTCAGTCAATAAAGGACACTGCTATGTACAAACTATGCAGTAAAAAAATTATTTCTGCAATAAAATTTAAAAAATACAATAAAGTTAATGTAGCACTAAGTGACGTTGACATTCACCATGTGCCTTTCAAAACTGATTCTAAATGGGTTAAATGTTGCCAATATTTTTTTTTCTAAACTTAAAATGAAAGTTGAATGGTTAATAAATTATATACATGATTTACAATTTTTTTTTTTTTTTTTTTTTGTACATAGTATGATTTTAATTAAGACACAAAACAGTATTACCCATTCCACACCACCTGACCCTACTCATAAAAATATTATTTAAAGTTTTTTTTTAAGCATATAAACTTTTAAATTAAATAAAGGCCAGTGTCTTACCTTTTCCAAAAAGTTGTTTTATCTTATTTATCCATAACCTTTAATTAGTCAATAAAGAAAAGTATGATGGTAAAAATTTGTACTTTTAGGAGCTCAAAACAACCAGTCAGGATAAAAGGGCTCATTTTGAGCTAAAGATGTATTCTGAAGGCTAGAAGTAATCAATCCAGTGCTGTTATCAATTAGCCTAAAAGAAAAGCTTTAAAAATTTAAAAATAAGTAAAATATAAGGGCTGGTCCACTGTGTACTTAGGTCCACTGTACCCTGGTCTCCCCTACTTGATGTTCAAAACTTTTTTAAATAACAACAACAAAAAAAACCCTGGAAGTTTCCTTTGTTTGTTTATTTCTTTCTGTATTGCTAATTCTAAATATATTTAATTTGAAGAAAAAGATATAAAAATACATATGGAAAGAAATAAAATTTTGAAAAAATACTTGTCTCTTTTGCTATCGTCAATTCATTGAACAATAAGTTTTGTAGTATTTTGACGCTTCCCTCACCTTATCCTCTTCAGACCCCAGGGTTTATTGTCATATATTTTCTTACTTCAGCTATGAATTTATATTCGCAAAGTGATAACTAAGAAAGATTGAAAAGCAAAAAAAATTAAATTTAATTTTTGTACATAAAATTTGATATATAATATATAATACATGGGACACAATAAATACATTTTTTGATAATTTTTTAGGATATTTTCTTTTGTTTTGAATGGAAAAAATAATGAAAAATATTAAATAATCACGCATTTAATAAATTTTTATTTTTAATGGGCTCTCCATGTGGTATTTTAACGAACAAAAAAATTATTTACTTTTCGTTTTTGTATATTTCCCTCATTTTTGCTGCAAGTCATTTTTAAATCCCATTTTATGGAAGAAAAAAGCACTATAAGAAACAATTTGCTATTTTGCTTTAGTTTGGCTATCTTTGAAGATTCCATTCACACCATTTTCATTTTATTAATCATTATTTATATACAGGGGAAAAAATTGTAAAGATGTGTATCCTATAGGATACTCCAGGTCCGAAGAGGTTATGTCCTAAATTGTCACACCAAATTGATATCCTCTGCCCTGTTATGATGTCACAACTTTTACAACTATTAATAGATAAAAATAGTTTAAGCATGTAATAATATAGTAACAATAATATAGTTATAATATAGTTCTAATAATATAGTTTAATTTATAGTTAATAGGAAGAAAAAGTGTTATACACTCTTGTACAAGCTGACATTGTACTATGACACTGTCAAGATGTTGTGTGCACTTTTACTTGATGCTGTCACAATTGAAAAAACTGCTTAAAAGAATGTATAGCTATAATGAAGTTAGGAACAAGATTAAAAATGACACTGAATAATTGCAACAAAAAAATTGACAGATGATGTTGGTCGTTATATTAATAACTAATAGTCAGTCTAGGAAACTATTAGTTTAGAGTTATAAAACAATTTAGACAAGTAAAAATATAGTCACAATATTGTAGTAGTTAAAATATAGTTCAGGGTTGGCGAACCTATGGCACGCGTGCCAGAGTTGGCACGTAAGATAATTTTTCTGGCACGCGAAAAATTTTAATTTGGTAATAGTTACACAAATCAAATCATTTTTGTATTTCTGTTCTAACCAATAAAATTTTGTTCCATACGGGCAGATCACAAGTAATGCTATTAATTTTTTCATCCATTAACACATCAGAATAATTTTCTTTTACTGTCATGGTACGAAGAGTTTTCGAGAAGTATTTTGCCTTTCTATATGAATTTAAAAAGCTGTAATTTTCAAATGTATTTCGTTTGGCAGTCACTGCAATAAAATGGCAAATGGATCCAATTTAGCTTTGTAAAAGTAACAAAATATGAACCAGATACAAAGCATTTTTCATCAAACGTACGTGTACAACAGCAAAAATTTCATTGAAACATTGTAAGTACATTGTTTGAGGCTTAACTGAGAAAATTATAACCGAGATGTTGCATTAGTAATAAGTTAAAAATGAATGAAATAAAAACTTGTATTTTTTTTTTCATTGTTACTGTACATACCGCATAAATGAATCCTATTTACGACTTAAAAATTCATTCAATAGCTGATTCCAGTGTACAGAAAAACCGTATTTTGATTTTTAATATTTTTAAATTATTAATGCGTGAAAGCAACTGATTTTATAACCAGTGTTTTGTATAAACATATTCTTCAAAATTATTTTTGTATCAGTTTGGCACGTTACGCTGTTGATGGATATTGTTTGTGAATTTTTGGCACGCGCATGTGAAAAGGTTCGCCGATCCTGATATAGTTGTAATACTATAGGTTAATTTATAATTAACTAGCAGGGAAGACCGAGCTAAGCTTGGTCAAAAACTGCTTTGTGTTCAACTCAATAAAAAATTGATGTTAATGTGATGAAGTCGTATTTCTTCAGAAGATATGCATTGCCTGGAACAGAGTCACTGTTTTTCAAGAACTTTCTATGAACGCTGACTTGTTGAAAAATTTATATCAGATCCTATTAAGAATTTATGGAAAATTCCCTCCAATTCTGGAAGCCAACTTTTCACCAAAATTTGAGAAAAAACTTGCAAATTTAGTGACTTTCTTTCATTTGGCACAAAGCATGTATTTTGCCATTGGCAGAAAATCGATTTTTTCACCCAGATCTCACAAATGTTTCCAACATTTTGTCAAATAGCACCAAATTTGGCAAAATGTCGCCAACTTCACGGTTTCATTTAATGACCACTGTTTAAAAATTTAATAACCTTCATTCCTATTGAAATGCAGTGACCCGTAGCGATTCAATAATTGAATTTTCTCGAACAAGTGACCTAGCCCAAAGCTCTTCTCATAAGCCAAAACGGTAGGACAAAAAATTAAGTCAAAATAGTTAAAGCTGTTTTTCAGGTAAAATTTGCTTGACCCGTAAAAACACAAGATAGACCCACTTATCGAATTTTCTCGAACATGTTACTTAGCCTAATGGTCTTCTCGTAATCCAAAACGGTAGGGTACAAAATTTAATCAAAATGGTTAGAGCCATTTTTAAGATAAAGTTAGCTTCACCCCGACCTGTAATGACCCAATAATTGAATGTACTTGAACATGTGACATATCCCAATGGTCTTCTCATAATCCACAATTGTAGATTACAAAACTTAGTCAAAATCGTTTGAGACAATTTTAAGATGAAAATAGCTTTACCCTGACCTGTAGTGACCCACTAATTAACTTTTCTAGAACATATGGCGCAGTTGTATTTGACCTGGCCTGGATAATATGTAATTACCTTTTTTAATTATCATACACATACATGTGTGCAATTTTAGATTTATGCAATTGCAGTTATTTTGTAATGTAAAAAAGCAAGACGAGCTGCCATCGAATTTATTTGATTTATTATCTGTAATATTGACTAATGAAAAGTATTATTTGTAGTTTTTCCATTTTCTATAATTAATAATGAGGAAAAATTTGAGTCTTTATAAAGATCCTTCACAAATGTTTTAATCTTGAGGTAAGACCCTTCAGAATTTTTTTTTAATCTTAAAACAGGGCATTTCACGCAAAAATTTCATTACCAAACTGGATCTTACACAAATTTCATAACTTTAAAGCAAAATCTGACTAAGTCATAACATAGCTGAAGTCACAAAAAAATTTATTACTTAGCTATTTTATACACAAAAGTTCTTGTTAGAAATAAACGAAAAGGAATCTGAATATAATGATTATTTTGAATTAACAAAATTAGGACTAGATTTTTCACAAAAAGTAAAATTTTTCTCAGAATTTCACAAAACAGGACCCTATGAGAAAAGTCTTGGCAGACCCCTGCTAATTATAAGGTTATTGATTAAACCAAAAAATATATATTACCCTACTTAATAATATCATCTAATTGGAAGCTTGATTGTTTTGGAAAAACTGTAATTCTTAGTTGTCATTCAATAGCTCTAAACAGGAGAAAAAATGATAAAATACAAATTAAATTAAAAAATCAATTTTTTTTAACATTTTTTTAAATTATGATTTTTTTTTATACCCCACCCAATAAAAATACAATCAAAAATAACTTTGATATATAAAGTAGTTATCAATGAAACTATATTCAATCCATTAAAAAAAAGAAACAATTTTTTTCAAAAACACTGAGATAGTAGAAACAGTAAGTAAATATAAAATTTGGCCACTTCTTGGTAAAAATCCTTTAAATATATTCAACATATTACCTGTGAATTGTTAATTATGAATTCAGAAGATAGCTTAGGGGATTTTTTTTTTCTTTCTTCATAACGTTTTACTTAAGAGGAAAAAAATTATCAACTTAAAGGAGATTAAAATTAAATGGAGCATGACCATAATTTAAAAAAATTAGGCTTAAGTACAGCTTATCTCAAAGGCAACTTATATCAATAGCAATATTTGAAATGATTAGAGTAAATTAAACACTGAAATACTTATAAACAATACCTTTAAAACAAAAATAATGGATATTTTAAACGAAGACTAATTAAACAATGTTATATTTCAAGACGCCTTAAAATTCGATGACGATAAAATGAACATTTCCAGTATAAATTCTACATTCCTCTTTTACTCCGTGGTACTAACAAACCTTATAAAAAAAATCTCTCTTTCATGCTGCCATCTATGATCTTTCTTAGTGCTAATATGCTTTCTAAATATTTTTTTGCTTAGAACGTCTTATACCCTGCAGTGCTTTAAACAACCCTTAAAATTATTAATTCTACAGTAAATTAAAAATTCAGGCATTATTATTATTTTTTTTTAATGAAGATCTACACATTTTTTTTTTTTTTTTTTTTACTTCATCAAAACCCATAAAATTTTAGACTGTATTTAGAAATTTTTATTGTGTTTAAGAGTAATTCCTCCAAGCACTAATTTTAAAGTTTCTGAAGATATTCAAATTTTAAATTTATGTTTAGTAAAAGAGATTTTATTTATTTTTTGGTATTTTAAAATGGAATGACATTAAACGTTGAATAATTTTAAGAAGTTCTTTCTAACTTAAAGTTGTAATCTTAAAAGCATTTATTAAATTCTCTACATACATTTTTCAAATAGTGTTAGATTAATTTATCTCCTTCAGTCCAGCCCAGCAAGGATAAAACAAAATTAGGTGGTGTTGCTATCTATTTCTTAAACACGCGGACTTTAATTACTGAATTTATTGTACTAATAAAAAATTGGTTAGTCATTAAAAAAATGTGAATAAATCTTAAAATATCTCAATATATTTTTTAATTTCTGAAATGTATTAAACGTCGAATAATGAATATGAATGTTAATATTCAAAATAAAGGAAAGGTTTATAACAAATAATGCATACAAAATATACTGTTAACAATTTGCTTTTTACCTGCATATTTCATACATATGGGCAAACCACAAAACTTGTCACACAATAATTCATTTAAAAGTTAGAATACACAGGATAATTTTCAAAGTTCTAAATGGTTTCAGACACAGGTATCTACTATCATAGGAGAAAGCCCTACTAAAATTTAGTGTCATCTCGCAGTTAAGCACAATTCTGAACATAATTTCCTTTCCTTGTCCATAGTCCATGCTCAACACGTGGAAAAGTTTAGTACAACTTTCTCTGAGAATCATTTTCTAAATTCAGAAAAATTTAAGTAAATGTATATTAGAAAATATGGATAGTTTTCTTAATTTATTTTGAGTCTAATATTATTAGCAAGTACCAAATAAAAGATTCATATTAATCAAGCATGAAAGACCCCAATAAAAACAGTAAACTTTTTTCAGACTATACATTTATAACTCACTCTTGTAATTGAATCATATTTTAAAAGATATCATATATATATATATATATATGTGATCACATGTCATATATATATACACATATCATATACACATATCATATATATATGTGTGTATTTCTTTACATTTTTTTATTAAATGGGAAAATGTACAAAATTGTACTCAAAAAGATGAAATTCAATTGTTAGTATTGTTGTTGCATGTAAGTTTTTTTTTTTTCTTGACCAAATCCATGGCAAAGTATGTACAAGTACAACATAGTTAATACAAGTAATTTAATTATACGAAATCTAAAGATACGATGCGTAATTTAACGAGGTACATTTCGCCAGCCCCCCCACCAACTCAAATTTTTTCGAAAATATTACCAATCGTTTATACCTCGTTTGTACCCGTTTGTACCAACAATCTTTTCGTTTGTACCTCATTTGGACTACAGTAATACACGTTTTTTAGTGGAGGGGCTGGAGAAACGGCCAGCCCCCCCCCCAACTCAAATTTTTCCGTCAATATTACCAATCGTTTATACCTCGTTTGTACCCGTTTGTACCAACAATCTTTTCGTTTGTACCTCATTTGTACTGGAGTAATAAACGGTTTTTAGAGGGGAGGCTGGAGAAACGGGAAAACCCCATTTCAATATTTTGAAAAATGAATAGTACCCATCGTTTATACCTCGTTTGTATCCGTTTGTACCAACAATCTTTTCGTTTGTACCTCATTTGTACTAGAGTAACAAACGGTTTTTAGTGGAGGGGGCTGGAGAAACGGTCAGACCCCCCTCCCATCTCAATATTAAAAAAACTGGATAGCGTCCATCGTTTATACCTCGTTTGTACCCGTTTGTACCAACAATCTTTTCGTTTGTACCTCATTTGTACTGGGGTAATAAACGATTTTTAGTGGGTGGGTGGAGGCGGGGCTGGAGAAACGGGAGACCCAGTTTTCAATATTTTAAAAAATGAATAGTACCCATCGTTTATACATCGTCTGTACCCGTTTGTACCTCATTTGTACTAGAGTAATAAAAGGTTTTTAGTGGGGGGGGGGGGCTGGAGAAACGGCCAGCCCCCCTCCCACCTCAATACTTTAAAAAATGGTTAGCGCCCATCGTTTATACCTCGTTTGTACCCATTTGCACCAACAATATATTCGTTTGTACCTCATTTGTACTGGAGTAATAAACGGTTTTTATTTAGGGGGCTGGAGAAACGGGAAACCCTCATTTCAATATTTAAAAAAATGAATAGCACCCATCGTTTATACCTCGTTTATACCCGTTTGTACCAACAATCTTTTCGTTTGTACCTCATTTGTACTGGAGTAATAAACGATTTTTAGGGGGGGGGGGGACTGGAGAAACGGGAAACCCCCATTTCAATATTAAAATAAATGAATAGCACTCATCGCTTGTACCTCATTTGTACCCGTTTGTACCAACAATCTTTTCGTTTGTACTTCATTTGTACTAGAGTAATGCAAGGTTTTTAGTGGGGGGGGGGGCTGGAGAAACGGCCAGCCCCACCACCACCTCAATATTTAATAAAATGGTTTGCGCCCATCGTTTATACCTCGTTTGTATCCATTTGCACCAACAATCTATTCGTTTGTACCTCATTTGTACTGCAGTAAAAAACGGTCTTAAGTTAGGGGTCTTGAGAAACGGGAAACCCCATTTCAATATTTTAAAAAAATGAATAGCACCCATCGTTTATACCTCGTTTGTGCCCGTTTGAACCAACAATCTTTTCATTTGTACTTCATTTGTACTAGAGTAATACAAGGTTTTGAGTGTGGGGTGGGGCTGTAGAAATGGCCACCCCTATTTCAATATTTTTTTAATGGATAGTGCAATAATTTATACCTCATTTGTACCTCTTTGTAGAAAATTTTTTCGTTTATATCTCACTTTTACAAAGTAATAAAAAGTTTTTAGTGAGGGCTAGAAAAACGGCAGATTCTATCTTTCTGAATGTTTTAAAAATGGATAACGTCAGAGTCGTTTATACCTGGTTTGTACGAACAATGATTTTAGGTCCCGGTATGTTATTTCTTTCTCCCAGAAATTATAATGTCGTCACCAAAAAATAATGTTCCGTTGTACAAGCCAGTCATAAAACAAAGCAGATGTATCATTGTACGGAATAATCTCTACTGCAATTTTTTAAACTTCTAAGCGTCGTACATTTTCAATTTTTATACCGTCGTAGGGTGAAAAAATACTTTTAAATGCAATTTGTTTGAAAACTGCATATCCATTTATTTTTGAAATATTAATTTTTTGTAGTTTTTAGAGAAATTTGTTTAATGTTGGCATCTCAAATACTCCATTTCTGTAGAACGTAAAGGAAAAATAGTTGAAAATAGCAATTACATAATCCTGTTGCCTTTTTTCCCATAAAAACTGAAAAAATGTAATTAAATTACGTGCTATTTTGGAAAAAATATAAATGAATGATTTCTGATAAAACATTGAGCGATTATAAACTAAATTTAATTTTAAGTATCTATATTAGTAATACAAGCAAATGAATGCATATGAATAATTAAATAGCTGATTTTTTTGTCGAGTTTCTTGCTGATTTCTTTTTGCTGTACTTGTGTATTATTCTGAGATAGTGACGTCCTATGCATACTTTATTGTAGATGTTGTTTATCACTGAATCGTAAATGAGGAATTCTTCAGCGGATGCGGATGACGTCGTTTTATATAAACTAAAATCGCGTGTTTTAAGTCTTAAAACTGAACTACAGTAGAGTTCCGATTATCCGATTCCGCTTAACCGAGTTTCCGCTTTAATTGAGTTATTTTCTTCTGATGGACTGTTAGCTTCCATTATTATGAAACAGCCAATAAAAAAAAATCATGGCCATTTATTTTCCCATTCTGACCAGAAAATCAGAGTTCTAACTTTTTACGACTGCTCTTTCATCTTCACTTAACACTTCATTTATAATGGCTGTTTCAGAATAATGGAAGCAATCAGTCCATCAGAAGAAAATGATCCATTCCAAAGGTTAAGTTCGATTGAAAAATACTTTTTAATACTGTCATCAGAAAGAAGAGGCTACAACTGCAATTTTTATGACTAGGGGGCTCGGCCCCCTACGAGCTACGCTCGCCAAACCCCGTCCAGACACCGTAGGCTCTAAATGCACGCTAATTTGATCGACTTTAAAAAGATTTCGAAAGATTGAATTATAATTTAAAAAACAGTGGCGATCTCTCTATAAACGAATTTCTATTCATTTCTCTTTGATTGGGGAATTTTAGCGCAAAATCCGTTGCGGTACTACTTGATTATCCCGTTGACCAATTTCGCCAAATTATATAAATCGCCAAACCACTCGCCAAATTATACAAATTGACATAATTTTGATTTTAAATAACGAAAAAACAAATAAATTGGTACAAAATTAATAAAAATACAAATAAAACGTCGAAATAAAAATAACTTGATGACGTAGACACGTGTAACAACATTTCAAAACAAGCTAGTATAAAAGGAATTAAGTAAACAGAGTCTTTGTCTCCTGGTATTTTTTAACAAAGTGAAAAGAAAGTTCTTTTAAGTGAGACATTTTAAATTAATCGTTTTTAATCTGACGTAATTTTGACCAAACTATTCTTTCTCTTTTTAATATTGACGTGAAAATACTTGTGTTAGAAATTAAATATTATTTGCGCTTTCCTAAAAAAATAGTTGAAAAGTATCCTCTTAAAATATCAAATAAATGTCTAGCGCAATTTCTAAATTTAAACCGTTTTGCAATATTATTTTGTGTTCATTTTATGTAATAACTGTAATGTGACGTAAATATGACGTAAATTTTCCTATTTAAGACTTCTAACGCATGTTAATAAATTTATTGCTTCACAAATTCCGTTCTCTCTTAAAATTCACGTGTAATTATAGTTTTTATGACATAATTTTTAATAAGTTCCTGCTTTTTGTACATAATTATTTAATTCTAATTCCAAATGTTTTTTTTTTTGTTTATAATAGTCACGTGTAAATAAATTTTTAATTTATTTACACGCATAAATATTTTTTTTTTTTTTTTTTTTTTTTTTTTGAAGCAAACATTATTCCTTCCGCTGTTTATACAGTTGGCAACAGTTTAAATTAATATCACTTTCTAAAATCTGTTAAAAATATCCCTAAAAATGCTGAAAATCTGAATTTAAAATAGAAATAAAACCTCAAAAAATGAGTCAAAATAAAAAAATTAATGCAATCTGCACTCCGGCAAATTCTAACGCATAAAATGATCTAAAAATGATTAAATTCCTATGAACAGTTTTTGCTCCTATAAAACTTTTTTAATGGAACGATTTTGTCCAACTTTAGCATTAAATATCTCTTAAAATAATTCTTCGATCTGAAAACTGTCTACATCAGCGTGTTTATCAAACATTTCTGTATAATACTACCGATTTTCATATTTTTGTATGCATTATTTTTCTTAATATTAACGAAGAAAGACCTCCGGTCACAAAAAATTCAAAACCGGCGGCGGCGGCGGCGGCGGTGACAGCGGTAGTTACTTTTTTTTAGAATAGAGAGACACTAATAGAATCGCATAGCTGCCAATTTGTACGGCTTTGTTGCATAAAGTGGAATACAAATTTTTCGCCATTTTTAATCGTTGACATTTGTTAGATTTCGGCGATTGAATTAGGCAAAATTTACTGGTAAGTTTTAGTGGTAAGAAAAAAAATCTTAGAAATTGATAGTTATGCAGTAGCGTAATACTGATGGGAAAACAAATGCAGCAAAATTGACATTCAACAAACAAAAAACTATGAAGGGCTTTTTCAAATAAACACTTTCATTCCCAGTTTTTCTTAAAAGTAACGGAAATGTACATAAAAAAATGTTACTAGTACCATAAAAATGAATGAATTAAGTGAAATTTTATGTTTCATCTCCTTAGTTGGCACCGATTTGTGTAAATCCGGTTTATCCGAGTTTTTTTGCTTATCCGAGGTGAGCCTGGTCTATATTAACTCGGGTAATCAGGACTCTACTGTATCTATATTTATATACATATATATGTATTTTTCATCGGGGGCAACACTAAATTCTGAAAAAGCAGAATTCCTGTTATCTAGTTATTTATACCTCATTTGTACTAGAGTGAAGAAAGGTTTTTAGGGGTGGAGTTAAGCTGGAGAAACGTCCACCCCCCCCCCCCCCCTCCACCACCACATCATAGTTTTAATGGATGGATGTCCGCCAGTCATTTAAACCTCATTTGTACCAACAATCTTTTTGTTTGTACCTCATTTGTATTAGATTAATAAAAGTTTTTTGCTGGCGACTTGAGAGACGGCCAGCCACCATTAATGTTTTAAAAAGGGGATAGTGCCATTTGTTTATACCTCGTTTTTACCTGTTTGTACCAACAATCTTTTCGTTCGTACAACATTTGCACTAGAGCAATAAAATGTTTTTACTTTGCAGGAGAGATAAACAACCAGCCATCTACCTCAATGTTTTCAAAAATGGATATTGCCACTTGTTTATACCTTGTTTGTACCCGTATTTACACGTAATGTTTTCGTTTATACCCGTCTGTACCAACAATGTTTTGTTCGTACATCATTTTCATTTATGTAATAAAAGATTTTTCAGTCCTGGTTGTGCCGGGGAAACAACATCCTCACCTGATTCCTTTTAAAAATGAGTATGTCCAATCGTTTAGATTTCCTTTGTATCGGTTGTGGGGACCTCAGATGAGGGCGATCTCCTCAGAGGCGTGATGACAAAAGTTTTGGTAAAATGAAAATTGAAGGTTTTATTCTCGTAAAACAACAAGAACTCTTGTCTAAATACAATGTCAACACTGACACAACAAATACTTAGGAAGTTAATTGGGTGAAATAAAGTTTTTGTAAGGTAGGAAAATCTAATAAAGTTCTTGACAGGATAATAAATCAGAGTCCAGATTAGGAAATTCAAGAGTCTCTGTGAAACACTAAGGTCCCTTCTAAGTAAAACTAGCAGTCATCCGTGCGTTCTGCTTTTCCGCTGATACACCCAGCTGTATCTCAGCTGATCGGATTTTGTTGCCGTTGAGAGAAACAATCTCCTTTCTCTTCGGAGAGACCTCCGAAAGATTATCCCGTGAAAGCCTAGAGAGAATCTTTTCTCTCCTCCAGGTTGAAGAACCTCTTTTTCAGTTTAGCTTTTGCTAAACTCTTCTAAACTCATCACCTGATCTCCTCAGAGATCTCGTATATATGCTTAATTTCTCTCTCGGAAAACAATACGAGTTTCCAACATCCGCTGGCATTGGTTCGCCTGTCAAAATCCTTTTGACAGCTGACCTCCTAATGGCTGGTCGAGGCCCCTCCTCCTTTTTGCACACGAAACTCTCCTGTCAAAGTCGCAATGTCAAGAAGCATTTACCGGCATATTTCGGTGTTACAAAGTGGGATCCAGGTGGTCATCCTTTTATGTACTCTGTTCCAAAGTGTCACCTTCGTAAGATCGATCGCACTGAAGTTATTTACTTTTATGTTAACGGCAAACTCTGAGACTTAGACAAATTTTCTAGTGTCTCTCACGAATACATGGAGTTTCCATAGGCCGTGATTCTGTAGCATTTATGAGGGTTTTTATATGTGGAAACTGTGAAAAGGCTAAGTTTCCACAACACCCCCCCCCCTTTTGATAATATTCTGGCCGCAGTACTGAATATTCTGAACACGGAAGGCAGCTCAAAAAAAAGTATTTTTGAGTGGCTCACATACAAAAAAAAACTATATCTAGCTGTCTGCATGTCTGTTTCTTAAAATCTTACAGAATTCCTTCCTACCAATATTTTTTGTACAATATTCTATATACTAATCATTTTTAATACACATTACAAACACAAGAAAGTTATAGAAGTTTTACTATATACAATTAATTTGTCTTTTTTTTATACTATTCTGTCCTGCTCAAGAAGTCCACGTGAGCTATTTCTTTGCCAGGCCTGTGTTTAATTGCATACTGGTAGGGTTGCAAGGTTAATGCCCATCTGAGAAGACGAGGATTTTTTCCTGAATTGTTTTTTGGAGCGTTAATGGGTTATGATCGCTCTTGATCAGAAATTTTTGTCCGTCAATGTAATGCCTCAAATTTTTTATGGCAAAAATTATCGCTGCACATTCCCTTTCTGTCGCGCTGATTTTTTTTTCCGTTTCCGTAAATTTTCTGCTCAAATAAATAATGGGATGCTCCTCTAAATTTTGTCTCTGCGCTAGTATTGCTCCTACCCCTTAATTTGACGCATCCGTCTGAATTATAAATTCTGCGTTATAGTTGGGAGCATACAATACAGGCCCCGCTGTAAGTTTTTCTTTCAGAATGTCAAATGTCCTGTTCATTTCCACGCTCCATACTATTTTTTCTTTTTTCTTTTTTCCCTTTAGTGCCCTTGTAAGTGGTTCTACAATCGAGGAGTAATTTTTTATGTAGCGCGAATAATATCCAGCCATTCCTAAACATCTGCGGATTTCTGTTTTCGTTTTTGGTGGCTGTAAATCGGTGATCGCTTTAATTTTCGCTTCGGCCGGCCGCCGTTGCCCTTCTCCCACTATGTGCCCTAAGTACTTCACTGTCTTTTGCGCGAATTTGCATTTTGCTATTTTTACCGTTAGCTTTGCTTCTCTTATTCTAGTAAGTACCGCTCTGAGATGCTCCAGGTGCTCTTCCCATGTCTCTGAGAAAATCGCCATATCATCGAGATAGGACAGAAAAAACTTCTCTAACCCTCTCAGCATTTTTGCCATGAATTTAGAAAATCTGAATGACGCATTGATCAACCCAAATGGCATCTTCAGTGGGAAATATGTCCCAGTGTTTGTAACAAATGCGGCTAATTTTTTACCCTGGGGCGTCATCGGTATTTGCCAATATCCTTCAGCCAGATCGAGCACCGTTATGTACTTAGCTGCTGAAACTCTTTCTACTCTGTCCCCAATATTAGGGAGTGGATAATATTCAACTTTGGTTACCGAGTTCAATTTACGATAGTCTATGCAGTAGCGAGGATCCTTACCAGCTGATTCCACAAGGATCATGGGCGAATAGTAGTCTGATTCCCCTTCCCTTATAATATTTAATTCCAGCATTCTTTTTATTTCTTTTTCTAAAATTTCCTCCTGTCTGCGCGACATTCTATAGGGTCTTATTCTGATAGGTTTGTTATCTGTGACTTTAATATCATAGATTTCCATGTGCGTGGTTCCTGGGTTATTCGAAAAAATCTCCCTGAACTCCCCCAGTAAGATTTCTAATTCCTGCAAGTGTTCGGGATTACATCTCTCTTTTAATTTGCTATCCTCCATAATTTCTTCAAAGTTATAATTATGTGGCTCATCTGATGGAAATGCTATTTCTATCTCTTGTAAGTCCACTAAGTTATCACATTCGTGTGTTAATACATTTATTTTTTCTACCCTCTGTATATATGGTTTCAGTAGATTTACATGGAAAATCTGCGATTTTTTGCGCCTACCTGGGACTTCTACGATATAATTTGTATCCGAATTACGATATAATTTGTATAATTTGTATTGGTCCCCTGGTTTAAATTCCCTTTCGACCGCCTTCTTATCGTACCAAGCTTTGAGTTTTTCCCTGCTTACTACCATATTTTCGTCCGCCAGCTCCTGACACCTTTTTAGCCGCTTCATTAGTCCAAAAACATATTCTGTGACTAGCTCAGGCTCCTGACTGTCACCTGTCCACTGCTCGTATAATAATGTTTCAATATATAATAATGTTTCAAATAATGTTCTCAATTTTTTTTACCGAAAACGAGCTCCGCTGGACTGAACTCTGTTGAGTTGCTGACCGCATTTCTCAATGCTAATAATGCGTGGGGCAAATTCTCTTCCCAATCCTTTCCACTGTCTGTGCACATGACTTTTAACAACCGTTTGATTGTCCTGTGCGTCCGTTCAACGTTATTTGAGGCCGGATGGCATACACTTGAATGCCTTAGCTTGACTTCAATACATTTCTCTAAAAATGATGTCGTAAGACATGACGTAAAAGACCGCCCTAAATCTGTTTGTACCTCTTTTGCGTAGCCTAATCTACAAAAGATTTGCATAAGAGCCTCCACTACATATTCTGAGAGCATATTTTCTAACGGGATCCCCTCTGGATATTTCGTGAACACACATAACGCCGTTAGCAAATATTTGTTTCCCTTTTTAGACTTTGTTAGGGGTCCAACTAAATCAATTGATAGCTTTGAAAATAGCTCTGCTATGATTGGTACACGTGTCAAGGGGGCCTTTTTTTTTCTCCCGACTTTCCAACTATTTGACAGTGATGACATGATTTCACGAATTCTTCTGTTTGCCTTATGACGTTTGGCCGAAAGAAATATCTCAACAGTTTGTCCTTCATTTTTTTTCTCCCAAATGGGATGCTGTATTCTCATGACAAGCGCTTAGAATAGCCTGTCTAAACTTCGTTGGTACAACTAATTGAATTCTTTCTAAGCCTCTATGATCGGTCGTTTTTCTTATTATCAAGGAGT
The DNA here is from genome assembly GCA_963932465.1 of Maratus speciosus. Lineage (NCBI taxonomy): Eukaryota > Metazoa > Arthropoda > Arachnida > Araneae > Salticidae > Maratus > Maratus speciosus. Next base: position 650,273,819 of record OZ010786.1, read on the forward strand.
TTCTGTACTCGAAGTACAATTTTTTTAAGTGCTTTCTCCTTAATCTCATGCAGGGTATTATCTGTCTTTTGCTCGTTCGCAAATTCTTTTTTCCCCACTCTACTTAAAGAAAAAGCTTCATCTACGATTAGGTCCGGAAGCAAAATTGGCTGCTTCTCCCCCCCCCTTCACCCGAGTTGTCCGATTCCGCTCTATTGTTATCTACCGTTTCTGCACTCTCTGTGGGGCCTTGCCCATTGTCCGGTGATGGATCTTTATCCAGCTGATTCGCGTCCTGAGTTTGACAGCCTGAGCCTTCGCTTTCCATCTGAGTTTTGGTTCTACTCCGTGTCATTACGGCATTTATAATTTTGGGTTTTGTGCTCTTATTTTATTCGATTAATTTTTGGGTTTCATTTCCTAAGATATAATAATTTATGTCAGAATCTTTGTCTGCCACTAATGCTGTCGTATTAACAGTGATTTCATCGGGTAATTCTAGCGTTATTTCTGCTATAGGAAGACATCGCAGATCCTGAACTAATGGCTGTCATACCCAGCTGACCTGACCAGTTAATTGATTAGTTTTAACTAATTTATTCGGACAAATGTCCACGGTCGAACCCGTATCTCTTAATATAATGATTTCTTCGCCGTTTATTTTACCCCGACTCAGATACGGTTCAAAACCTTTCTCTAAGTTTATCTCTTTACTGATATTAATCACAGTCTTGTGTGAGTTTTCACTTTTTTTAATTCTGGACAATTCCGTTTATAATGTTTTGGACTTGAGCAATTAAAACAAGTATTTTTCCTATGTTTATCAAATATCTTTTCCCTTTCTTTATTCTCATTTTTATCCCTCCAATTTAATTTAATTTCCGGGTTTTTTCTGCGCCTTTTTCGGCGTATCTGGGCCTTTCAAATCTTTTTTCGATGGTGGGCCTATTATTCCATGGTTTTCTGGAGATACCCTTTATCGTTTCATACCCAAACAAATCTTTGACTAAGCTGTCCGGATTCTTGTACGAAGCCCAAGAGTCGATGAAATGTTCCTTCATTTCGGTCGGCACCCTTCTTTTTATTTGCTCCGTAATTAGTAAGCTTTTGAGCTCTTCTATCGTATTTATCTCTAACCCATTGAGCCACCCTTCTTGAAAGCTGTTTAGCTCGAATATTAGATCTTTCCATGGACTGTTCAGATTTTTTTTATGCCAAGGCAGTTTTACGCGATAAGCTTCTGCGCTTAATCTATATCTTGTCAATAGAACTGATTCGACATAATTAAAACTGTCTACTTTTTCTTTGTCCTCTCGTAATATAAGTTCCGCTATATCAATTGGCAGTAATGCTAAAAGATGCGTGACTAAATCCTCTGATTCAATAGCAGACCTTTCTGCCTGTCTTTCGAATAAATTTAGAAAAAGCGTAATGTCAGATTTCTCTGGGTCAAAATTTGGATTTTAGGGCCTCTGTCGGATCTGTTGCTAGCACTCGAACTACTTCGTTCCGCGCCTTACGTTAACCGCAATTGCTCTAACTCAAACTCCCTGTCAAGTTTTGCTTTCTCATAATCTCTCTCGTTCTCTCTATCCTCTCTTTCTAGCCTCTCATTTTCTTTTTCTCTAGCTGCATTTTCCTCCCTGTCCTGAACAATGTACCCAGCTTGCGTAATCGCCAGTTATTTATCGTAATAATTTGCCTGCTCAATTTTTTGAATGATTATTGCAATCGTGTCGCCTTCCTCAATTTTTACCCCCAGCTCGTCTGCTAATTTTTGCAAATCAATCTTTCTACAATATTTTAGTGCCATAATTTTTGCCATATTGTACACACTTAAGTTTTACTCAAATTATAACAATAATATCAAAGAGAATTTAATCCTGTCACCTGACAAGTAAAGAAAATAATTTCAACCTATCAAGTTTAAATTATGCTATGAATACTTTTATAAACACCTTTTGAATACAAGCAGTAACATAAAGAATAAATTTGATATATACTATAAAATTATTTGAATACATTCTCTTTCTGTTAAATATGCAAGATAAATTCAGCTTTGAAATCCCTATGCACACAAAATGAAACAAAGTATCTAAAAATTTTATACCAATTGTACATATAACTTTTTGAAAAACTCTTAAATTTCCTAAAGATTGAGCACACCTTGCAATCCTGATCCAGTGCTACCAATACTTTTCATAAATTCAGAAAATTTCTTTATATAATAACTAACAATTAATAAAATATTTTCCTGCACGAATCTATTAATAACATTGTATCCTTGCACATCTAATTTAAAAATCTCTTCCCTTTGGGTCTTTTTTTATTTTTTCACCCCTAAGTACAATTTAATCCTGAAATTTTTCTATTCTTAGTACTAGAAGAAATTTTCCCATTTATTCTTCCCGAATAAATCCCAGATTCTAAATCTGATTAATAGGCTAGGCTACTTAAGTTAACTTTAACTTTTCTTAGCTTAATGCTTTTTTTTTTCGAAGACACACAATAAATTTTTGCCTGAAAACTTTAGCTATTTACTTGACACATTTAAACAATTCCAACAATAAGAGCCACTCAATTTTTTTTATGAGCTTACCTCCCCTGTTGTGTCGACTCGTCATCAGCTGAACTGCCGGTTGTGGGCTATTGCTGAATACTAGATGTGGGCTGATCGGAACACCGTTGATCATCAGTTGTGGGCCACTGCTGAATCTCAGTGCACTGTCGTTGAAGCGCCTGTCCTCCTCGCAGTCCGTCTCGCGTTAGGCCTTTTCCAGGGGATCTGGCTCCGGTCTGCTTGCTCCGGGCTTGTTCTTTTGGCTCCCAGGGGATCTCTTGGAGTTCCGACCGCCTTTTCTTGGAGAGCTTGGTTGTTGTGTCCTTCGCTGCAGCTGTTTTTCCGTCCTGCTGTCCGCTGATTAGCACACGGATATTTCAATATCAGATTTCCACTGCCTAACTGCCACTTTATTTTAGTATCAAAGTTCTTTTTTAACTGCCACCAGTTGTGGGGACCTCAGATGAAGTCGGTAGCGTGACCGGATCTCTTCAGAGGCGTGATGACAAAGGTTTTAGTAAGATGAAAATTGAAGGTCTTATTCTCGTAAAACAACAAGAACTCTTGGCTAAATACAATGTCAACACTGACACAACAAATACTTAGGAAGTTAATTTGATGAAATAAAGTTTTTGTACGGTAGGAAAATCTAATAAAGTTCTTGACAGAGTAATAAATCAGAGTCCAGATTAGGAAATTCAAGAGTCTCTGTGAAACACTAAGGTCCCTTCTAAGTAAATAAATGTCCGTTAAAGGTGCGGACTAGCAGTCATCCGTGCGTTCGGCTTTACCGCTGATACACCCAGCTGTATCTCAGCTGATCGGCTTTTGTTGCCGTTGAGAGAAACAATCTCCTTTCCCCTCGGAGCGACCTCCGAAAGATTATCCCGTGAAAGCCTAGAGAGAATCTTTTCTCTCCTCCAGGTTGAAGAACCTCTTTTTCAGTTTAGCTTTTGCTAAACTCTTCTAAACTCATCACCTGATCTCCTCAGAGATCTCGTATATATGCTTAATTTCTCTCTCGGAAAACAATGCGAGTTTCCAACATCCGCTGGCATTGTTCGCCTGTCAAAATCCTTTTGACAGCTGACCTCCTAATGGCTGGTCGAGGCCCTTCCCCCTTTTTGCACACGAAACTCTCCTGTCAAAGTATGCAATGTCAAGAAGCACTTACCGGCATATTTCGGTGTTACAAAGTGGGAACCAGGTGGTCAGTCTTTTATGTACTCTGTTCCAAAGTGTCACCTTCGTAAGATCGATCGCACTGAAGTTATTTATTTTTATGTTACCGGCAAACTCTGAGACTTAGAGAAATTTTCTAGTGTCTCTCACGAATACATGGAGTTTCCATAGGCCGTGATTCTGTAACATTTATGAGGGTTTTTATATGTGGAAACTGTGAAAAGGTTAAGTTTCCACACGGTTTTTATTACCACGTTTTTCCGTTGTACGTCTTTTGTCTTTTTATAATATAGATAATTTTTTGCAGGGCGTTTGAAGAAACGACCAGCCTCGAACGTTGATATTTTAAAAAAATGTGCTATGCCAATCATTTGTACAACATTCAGGCATGAGATTCTTCCGCGGATCCGTGAATTCGTGCTTTTTTGTCATTTTCCTCTTTTTCCGGTTGTTTGTTTTTTCTCGTAGGGATGATTTATTCCGAAAATTAAAAAAAAAAATCGGGCATCAGTCCGAAAATTCGGACAATATAATATATAACGAATTTCGACAAATTGTCGCCGAAAACAACAATTTTGTTAATCGTTCTGAGAAAAAAATAAACATTTTCGCAGAAGGATCGTGGGAAAATGCGCATTTCGTCAAAGTATAGCGAAGAAACGCAAATTTCTTCTATGGGTTGCAGAAAAACCGCGAATTCCGTCAAAGGGGTGCGGAAAAACCGCAAATTTCGTTAAAGGATAGCGGAAAAAACGCAAATTTTGTCAAATAATCCAGTAAAAACGCAAATTCTGTCAAGGATTGCGGAACAAACGCAAATTTTGTCAAAGCATCGTTGGCATAAACGCGCATTGCATCAAAAGATCGCGAAAAAAACGCAAATTTCGTCAAAGGAACAAAAAAAGCTAATTCTGTCAAAGGATCGCGGTAAAAATGTGAATTTCGTCAAAGGATAGCAGAAAAAACGTGAATTTCATCTTAGGGTCGCGGAAAAGTGCAAATTTCTGCGAAAGATGCCGGTAAAAGCGAAAATTTCTTCAAAAAATCACGAATTATGTTAAAGGATCACGGTAAAAAATGCGAATTTTGTTAAAATATCGCGGAAAAAGCGTGAAGTCTGTCCAATGATCATGAAAAAACGCGAATTCCGTCAAATGATCGCAAAGGATGGCGGAAAAAACGGGAACTTTGTCAAAGAATCGCGAATTTTTTCAAAGGAGTGTGGAAAAAGTGCGAATTTCTTCTAAGGATCGCGGCAAAAGTGCAAATTTCATCAAAATATCGCGGTAAAAGCGCAAATTATGTCAAGGGATTGCGGGAAAAAATTCAAATTTCGTCAAAATATCGGAGAAAAACATGAATTCTGTCAAAGGAAAAGATGCGAATTCCGTCAAAGGATAGCGGAAACAACGCCAATTCCGGCAAAGGATCGCAGAAACAACGCGAATTTCGTCAAGGGATTGCGGAAAAGTGCGAATTCCATCGAAAGATCGCGGAAAATGATCATGTCAAAGGATCGCGGAAAAAAATGCGAATTTTTTTATCTTTACTGTCATCATATAGCTGTCATCATATATGGACGATAGCTACTTGAAGTACATTTTAATAATGTTACACTACTTCAAACATTATGAAACGGATATTCAATGTTGAATTTGTATAGCAAATGGTGTGTATTAACCGTTATTGTTATTTACAGGGACACACAAAAGAGTTTGTTTACATTTCTCAGAGTAGACATTAAAAAACGGTTATTTCAAGTGAGCTTTATTAAATTTATATACGTTATTTAGGTAGTAGGACGTGTGATAATTTAATGTTCATTTATAGGGCTGCACAGAAAAAAATATTTACGTTATCGTCTAAGTGCAATTATTGGAAGAAGTACATTTTGATTCATATTATGGAGTTTTCATACTTAACTAAATAACTACATACATTTTAATATATTATGTGGTGTGTATAAATTCGATTGACTGCATACAAGGCTATTTAAAAAATTTTTGAATCAATTAACCTTTATGTATAGGATTAGCTAAAAATACGTTTTTAACTGTGTTGTGTAATTTTTCAGCTAAACAAAATTTTACTACATTGTGTGGATATAAATAAATTCCTATACATTATTGCACAAAATGATATGGATGGTATTTCCCAAAAATATGTTTAGATTTTTATGTATTTTTTCAGTGAATTAAATTTTACTTTCACTATCCTCATCAGCATCATAAACGTTTCCTAATCCACTGCTGGATGTAGGTCGCCCCCAGTTTTTCACTTGTTTCCTGTCTAGAGTTTTGTCATCCAGTTAACTCCAATTTCTCATTTCATCGCTCCATCTTATGTTATGTATAAAAATCTATGTATTTTACATCAGGTTAGAGAAAGAAGGTATGCAGTATATTGCCCTCCTTGGATTTTGAAAGTTAATTAAATTTTCTTCATTTATGATGATTTAATTAAATTTTCTTCATTTATGATGATTTAAAAAATAAAAAAATACAACTTATTTTTCGTAAGCGATATAAAATAATTAAACACTAGAAGAAAATAACTGAGGATTTTTCGAAATGGAGCTCCCCAACACCTCGTAGAAGACAAATTTTAATTTTTTTTTTTTTATTTATGTGTTTCAAATTTATCGTAAACATTTCATCGTCTGTGGGGCGAAACCCCTTTGAAGAAGGAAACTCCTTAAATGTTCTACACTGGCTATCAAAAATTAAGGAAAAGTCACAAAATGCCAATTTTTAAATACGGAAATACTCAAAAGGAAGTAATATAATCCGAATAATTACTATTCCTGCAGAACAGCTAGTCCATATAACATCTCACTCAGGTCACACATGGTCACAAGAGTCACAGTCACTACGGCGAAACAAAAAATAGGAAATTCCATACGTCTCTTTTATGAGTCTCAAATGACTACTATATGTGACTCCACTGACAGGTCACTGTGACTGCTGCTTTGTGGCGAGTCACCAGGTGACTTTACAATGTCATTTCATTGAGACTCTCGTGTGACTCTCATCTGGAGACTCAATTTCAAAGTCATTGTGAACGTTGCATTATGATAAATCACCAAATAATGTCAAATTAAAGTCACATGGTGACTTTTCACCACTTTTCACAGTGGTGACTTTACAGTAGGGTCTCTGTCACCATTTGACAAAGGTCATGTGACCATTCCATATTTCAAAGTGTTAGACCCTTCAGTTGTGCAAAAAACGCAAATTAGAACCTGTTTTGCTCTTGTAACCCCCAGATGGTAGTGACAGCAACATAAAATATAGCTTATGTTTGAGCAGAAACTGTCACCATTGATTTGCAACCATTACATTTGAAATAGGTTTGGTATTTCCTGAGATTGAGTAGAAATCGAGTTTTTAGAACGCTTTTCGTGCATTTTCACCACTTTTTAAATTTCCAATTTTTTTCGAAACTGTTCTTAAAGATAATTTATATCTAATAAATATGTACCTTGGCTAATTTCAAGTTGCTAGTCCCTACCGATCACAAAAATTGAAATTTAGAACTTTTTTTTTTTTTTATTATTTGCTCCTGCAACCTCTAGGTGATAGTGAGAACCGACATGAAATAGCGTCTATGTTAGAGCAGAGGCTGTCAGCATCAATTTCCTACCATTACTTTTGAAATCAGTTTGATTCTTCCTGAGATATTGCTGAAAAATCGGCATTTAGAACGCTTTTAGAACGCTTTTCGCGCATTTTCACCCCTTTTAAATTTCAAATTTTTAAACAAATGTTCTTAGAGATCTTTACATCTAATAAATATATACCATGCAAAATTTCATGAGTCTAGGTTCTTCCATAATTCAAAAATCGCATTTTTAGAACGTTTTTTGCTCCTGCACCCCCTTTGGGGTAGTAGCACCGACATAAAATGTAGCCTATGTTGGAGCAAGGGTTGACACTATCATTTTGACACCATTATTTTTTAAATCGGTTTGGTATTTCCTAAGATTATGTAGAAACCACCATTCAGAACGTTTTTTAGAACGCTTTTGTGCCTTTTCACCCCTTTTAAATTTCGAATTGCTTAAGAACTGTTGTTAAAAATTCTTCATATCTAATAAGTAACTAATATTTTAAATTTCATAATTCTAGGCCCTTCAGTAACGCATAAATCGCATTTTTAGAACGTTTTTTGCTCCTGAACCCCCTTTGAGTTAGTGACACCGACATAAAATATAGCTTATGTTGGAGCAAGGGTTTTCACCATCATTTTGACACCATTATTTTTTAAATCGGTTTGGTATTTCCTGAGATTGTGAGAGAACCCCCATTTAGAACGTTTTTTAAAACGCTTTTCGCGCATTTTCACCCCTTTTAAATTTCGAATTTCTTAAGAACTGTTCTTAGAAATCCTTTATATCTAATAAGTAGCTAATACAGTCGAACCTCTATTTAACGAAGTCGCTAAATCCCGAAAAAAGTTCGTTATATGGAAAATTCGTTAAATAGAGAGTCACCTTTTAAAATACTTTAAACTGCATAAAACATGTTTTAAGTCCATAAACACAAAATATAATTTTAAAAAGTATTTGATCACACTTTTTTTATAATATATATCTATTTGTTTTATTTATTTTACCCATCAAAGAGAAATCTGGAAGGGGAATAAGAGTGAAACAAAACATTGCCTGGAAATAAATTGTATTTTCAGTTAAAAAAATAATTTTACATAAAAATCAAGGTTTTTTATATGGTTGATAAGCTGTTTGGAAGAACACCAAATTTTAAAGCAATATTCTTTTTCTTCACGCCTTTATCCACCTCATCAAGAATTTTTTTTTCTTTGATGCTCAGGCACTTTCGCTCTGACATTTTCGAGCTACAAGAACCGAAATTACCAGCTCGACTGATCAACAATCTAGAAAACGGGAGACTCTAGTTTAGAAACACGGTGCCATTGAGGATTAAAGGGGGATATTGAAAATTTGCACTTCTTGGATGAAAAGCAAAGAATCACAGCGACTTTACTGTTCTTGGAGAGTTAGGTGTCTGGTAAGATCGGTTCCTGGTCATTGATCATCATAAAATGTGTTAAAAGAAAGAATAAGTTTAAAATGCCCAGTAATATTTTGAGAAATAGGGAGAAAAAAAATTTAGATCCCACGAAAAAGTTCGTTAAATAGAGAATGCACTTCGCTATTTGGAGGTTATTTTACGAAGAAATTGGCAAAATGTTCTTGGTTCCAAGGAAAAGTTCGCAAAATAGAGAAATTCGCAAAATAGAGGTTCGTTAAATAGAGGTCCGACTGTATATCAAATTTCATATTTCTAGGCTCTTCAGTAACGCATAAATCCCATTTTTAGAACGTTTTTTGCTCCTGCACCCTTTTTGGGGTGGTAGACCGACATAAAATATAGCCTATCTTGGAGCATGGGTTGTCACCATCATTTTGACACCATTATTTTTTAAATCGGTTTGGTATTTCCTGAGATTGTGTAGAAACCACCATTTAGAACGGTTTTTAGAACGGTTTTTGTGCATTTTCACCCCTTTTAAATTTCGAATTGTTTAAGAACTGTTCTTAGACATCATTTATATCCAATAAGTAGCTAATATTTCAAATTTCATATTTCTAGGTTCTTCAGTAACGAAAAAATCGCATTTTTAGAACGTTTTTTGCTCCTGCACCCCCTTTGGGTTAGTGGCACAGACATAAAATATAGCCTATGTTCTAATTTGGACTAACACCATCATTTTGATACCATTACTTTTGGAATCGGTTCGGTAGTTCCAGAGCTTATCTCCTACAAATAAACAATTTTTACTTCTTTATAATATTAAGTATAGATTTAATTCCAAAATATGTAATACCCCAACGTTTGGCAATCCTATTCTTCGGTCATATGTGTATGCATATATAATCTGCTGTTCCAGAAACCATATGCGAAGTACATTTGAAATGATACTTTGTGTATACAAGTAAATAAAAGAGAAAGAATTAAATAACACCCCCTCCCCCCCCCCCCCCCAGTGCGGGGTCAAGTACAAGATAAGTTTAAATAGTAACTATTTCTTTTAAGTGTTATTTAATTTGATACAAAATGATATTTTTTTGACTTCTCTTCATTGTGAATCAATAAAGTATGCGAAAAATAAATATAACCATTTTTGTATAATACTCCAAAGATAAAAATAATTTTTAGACATTGATAACGAAATCATTGCCAGGGAGGAGGGGGAGTGGGGGGGGTTCGAGAGAGGATAACGTATGATATCGTAAGGGGGGGAGGGAGCCCAAAATTACAAAAAAGTTGATAACGTTATATAAGTACAGCCCCTTATAAATGGAGAATAAATTAAAGGTTCCAAATGTGACAATTATGTAATTAGAATGATTTATTTTGAATGAGATTTACGTTATAAAAATCTGCAATACGAATGTAAATTAATATTTAAATTTGTTTGGTATCTTGCGGATTCTAAAGTCTGCCTCCCCTCCACCCCCACACTAAAAACCATTTAGTACTACCTTTATTGTACAAATTAGGTGCATACGAAAATATTATTGGTACAAGCAGATATAAACGAATGACAACCGTTTCTCTTAACCCTACACTAAAATGCTTTTATTAATATTGTACAAATGAGGTACGAACCAAAAGATTATTGATATGAACGGGTACAAACTAGGTATAAGTGATTGGCAGTATCCATTTTCTTAAATATTCAAGTGGTGTGTGTGTGTGTGGGGGGGGGGAGATGGCCATATCTCCAGCCCAATCCGTAAAAACAGTTTGATAATCTAGTCTAAATGAGGTACAAACGAAAAGATTGTTAGTAACAAACGGGTACAAACGAGGTATAAACGATTGGCGCTATCCAATTTTGAAAATATTGAAATGGGGAGGCTGGCTCCAGCCCCCCCCCCCACACACACACGCACAAAAAACTGGTTATTACTCTAGTACATATGAGGTACAAACGAAAAGATTGTTGATACAAACGGGTACAAACGAGGTATAAAGATAAACGATTTGCGCTATCCATTTTTGAAAATATTGAGGTAGGGGGGGGGGGGCGTTTCTCCACCCCCTCACTAAAAACCGGTTATTACTCTAGTCCAAATGAGGTACAAACGAAAATATTGTTGGTACAAACGGGTACAAACGAGGTATAAAAGATTGACGCTAACAGTTTTTTAAAAATATTTAGATGGAGTGGGGGCTGGTCGTTTCTCCAGCCCCCTAAACACAAGAAACCGTTTGTTACTCAAGTACAAATGAGGTACAAACGAAAAGATTGTTGGTACAAACGGGTACAAACGAGGTATAAACGATGGGCGCTATCCATTTTTTAAAATATTGAGGTGGGGGAGCTGGCCGTTTCTCCAGCCCCTCCACTAAAAACCGTTTATTACTTCAGTACAAATGAGGTACAAACGAAAAGATTGTTGGTACAAACGGGTACAAACGAGGTATAAACGATTGGTGATATTGACGGAAAAATTTGAGTTGGTGGGGGGGCTGGCCGTTTCTCCAGCCCCCCCCACTAAAAAACGTTTATTACTCTAGTCCAAATGAGGTACAAACGAAAAGATTGTTGGTACAAACGGGTACAAACGAGGTATAAACGATTGGTAATATTTTCGAAAAAATTTGAATTGGTGGGGGGGCTGGCGAAATGCACCTAATTTAACGATACGAAAAGTACTAACAGAGTGGGTAGCATTTAGAAATGACGGAAGAAGTTATTAGGCTTAGAAAGAGAAAACACATTTTACTCACTTCAGGCTTTGTCTCTGGGAATTTTTGAAGGCTAATTAAAGTTTATTTAGCTGTCTGTTTTAAATTCTTCCGTCTGTCTTTTCTTGTCTGCTCATATAGGGATTTTTAAAAGCTATCCAACAGAAAAAATAAGGTCTTATTGCTCAAAAATGAGTCATTAAATAAAAAAAAAACAAGTCTGAGAACAGCATTTTTAATTTTCTTAGATTCCTATTCTGATATAACTCATATTAAATTGTAAAAAGTTTCATTATAAAAACTATAAAAAAGTAATGAATTGTAAAATGTCTGTGTACAAAACTTTAAAATGTTCAGCAATTTTTATGCAGTGTAAGAAAATCAGCTTTTTCTACAAAAATTAATTTTGCAAAATGAAACTTCTTTCAGATTTTATTACAAAAAAGAAAATAACAAGTAAATTTAAAAATTATACAAAGTAGATTTTTGTTATTTTTTTAAGAATATATTATAAAAAAATGTTTATAATTATATTACTATAATTAAAATTTTAACCTTTTAGCATCATAATTTCCACACTAGCTTTCCCTAGTACATTTAACGTTTTGGTTTTTAACAACTCATTCAATTTTTAAAATAATCATTTTGAACTGCCTTAACATAAAATAAATTAATAGAAAAAAAGTCAAATCTTGCAAATTTCATACAATGTTACTCCAGAGTTCAAAATGACATTTTCATTTTTCTGTATATCCCATTTATACTCCTTAAACAATATACATGTTCAATAATGAAAAAAAAAATCATTATTGAAAATATAATAAAATGTATAATGATAATTTCTACAGTTTTTTTTACATTTTTTATTTGTCATCAGTTCTTGGTGCTCCTTTACTTCTCCTCCCTTCACATCTACATTTTACTACATTCACATCTCCAATAGTGACTTATTGTAGACTTCATTTAAATTCAATCATAATGTTTACTTGTACAGCTTAAAGTTTTGCATTGCAACATATCTGTATGACAAATTAATATTAGCAGAAGGAATCACAATCATTGTTTTTTTTATTTTTTTGAAAAAAAGTTATTTTGCTGAAATCGAGGTATTGTCAGCTTGTTGCAACAGATTTGAAAATTATTGTTCTAAAGATGATGCATGCCATTTTTTTATGACATGAATTGAAAATGAGAATTTTTGAAACTGGCATTTTATCTATTATTCCGCACTATCAATAAACAAACAAATTAGGAATATAATAAATGAAAGCTAAATAAAAAATCAAAATAAATTTGTAATCTGTAAACACCATTTTAAATTCCTGAATGCATCACAATGGTTATCATTATAATTATTAGTTAATCTATAGGTGGAAGATTAAGCTTAGTTGCATTTTATGGAGAAAACCACAAACCCTAAAAAGCAAAAACTAAATATATAATAGAAACTTTAACAAGCACATAACATAATAAAGTTTACAAAATAAATAAGTGTGTGTACATATTATACAGTAGACTCCCTCAAATTTGCACTGTTTCGAACCAGAGGTTCTGCGAATTTTAGAATTTTGTGGATTTCTGGTCAGTGATTTGTTTACATTTTTTAAACATAATTTGAATGTTATATTGCAATCGAAATTATAATGTATGCTTACAATATAATAGAATATTAAAATAATTATGTAATAAACTAAATTAATGAAAATTAAGATGATTTTAAAAATGATTAAATTATTATAAGTAAATGTCACGTAAAAATTAATAATGTATAACTAAATATGCAGCATAAAGATACATTTTTCTTGACCTTTTTCAGTGCAATTTGCCTCATAAATGAGCCCTACTAATTCACATCAAAAACATAAAATAAGAAAGTTTTATTTCTGGTTTAACCAGGCTTAATACCCAAAAAGGCTTGATTAATACATAAATATATTTGGTAAAAAGATTGTGATTACCAAAGATATCAGCAACATCTTGAATTTTTTCAGAAATAAATTTTCACTTCCATCATGAAAAAACATGAGTTCAGTCATATTAATGAGAATTAGATACACAATTTTTCACCTATGAATTTATTTTTTAACATTAGTTTTCCAGAAATTATTTCTCACCTTCATTTCCCTCCCCCCCCCTACTTTTTGTTATTGATTGATATTCATATTTGTGTTCTGAATAATAGCATTTTTTTGTTTGAATGAAAAAAAAAAAAAAAAGAAGTATGATGAATAGTCTGGTAGAAGTCACTATTGGGCCAAGATTTGCTGTAATATATAAGTTATTGAAACTTCAAACTCTTTGATTCAGAATAATGTGTTTTAAATGTTTTTAATCTAGCAAAAGAGTAAACTAGTGTAATTTTACAGCTGTTTATCAAGTAAATATTTTTTAGAAAGTGTGATTATTATTTGTACAATATTTTATTGTACACCATTTTTTTTAAATAATAAAGTGGTCTGGATTTTGTCATTAAAAAAATAATATTAACTTATGATTATTTGCATTTGCATAAAATATAAATGACAATTGAAATCAAAAAGAATATGTACACAATTATTCATTTTGTAAGCTTGATTATATTACATTCTGGTTAAAATTTGTGTTATGTATTTACTTTTTGTCGTTTAGAGTTTATGGTTTTCTTCATAAAATGCTGCTAAGCATAATCTTCTATCCATAGATTGTACGATAATAATAATGATAAACATTTTGATGCATTCAGGAATTTAAAATAATGGTTACAGATTTTTAGAAAATATGCGACATAAATTTATTTTGATTGTTTATTTAGTTTTCATTTAATATATTTTTTATTTATTTGTTTGTCGATAGTGTGAAAGAAGAGATAAAATGCTAATTTCAAACATTCTCATTTTCGAATGATGTCAGTAAAAAAAATGGCTTGCATCATCTTTAGAATAATGAGTTTCAAATCTGTTACTAGAAACTGACAATACTTCAGTTTCAGCTAAATATGTTTTCTTCTTAAAAAAAAAAAAAAAAAAAAAAGAAAAGGAAAAAAAAAAAGAGATTATGATTGAAATCTGACTGCTATTTGTGACACAGATATGTTGTACTGCAAAACTTTAAGCTTTACATGTAAACATTATGAATGATTTTAAATGGAGCCTACAATAAGTAACTATTAGAGATGTGAATGTTCTGAAATGTAGATGTGAAGGGAGGAGAAGTAAAAAATGTTCCAAGAACTGGGACAAGTAAATAAAGCAGAAAACTGTAGAAATCATAATAAATTTTATTATATTTTCAATGGTGGTTTTCTCAACATTTTTTTTTTTTTTTTTTTTTTTTTTTTTTTTTTTTTTTTTTTTTAACATTAAACGTTTATACTATTTAAAGGGATACACAGTAAAAATAAAATTTACTTTTGAACCATAGATTAACATTATATAGAACTTGTATGGTTTTATGTTAAAAAAATAATGTTAATTGCAGTTTAGAATGATTATTTTGAAAATTGAACAAGTTTTTAAAAATCATAACTTTAAATATAGTAGATAAACTTAGTGTGGAAATTATGACGCTAAAAGGTTAAAATTTTAATAGTAATGTGATGATTATTTTTTTATTTATAATATATTCTTCTAAGCTAACAAAAATATAATGTGTAAATTTACATAGCATCAAAATTTATGGATATTTTACATCTCTAGTGCACAAACTTTACAATTCTGTACTTTGTTATAGTTTTTATAATAAAACTTTTTTAAATTAAATGTATTAGTTACATCAGAATAAGATAAGAATACAAGTTAAGCATATAGAATGTGAATAATAGAATAAATTAGACAACCTTTGAAAAATGTATTCAGAGAACTTAAAAATCGCTTTTAAAATTACAACTTTAAGATAGAAAGAACTTCTGAAAACTATTCAACATTTAATGTCATCCTATTTTAAGATAGCAAAAAAGAAATAAAATCTCTTTCACTAAGCATAATTTAAAAAATTTTATAACTTCAGAAATTCTCAAAGATAATTTAAAATTTGTGCTTGGAGAAATTATTCTTCAACACAATAAAAGTTTCTAAATACAATCTAAAATTTCATGGGTTTTGATGGCGCTAAAATGTTTTTTAAATTGTGTAGATCTTCATTTAAAAAAAAAAAAAAAAAAAAAAAAAAAAATCCTAATTTAGTGCAGTATTTATTATTTTAAGTCTTATTTTGGCTCATAGATGGCAGCATGGAGAAGAAAATTCTTTTATAAGGCTTGTTAGTTGACGTGTATCTTGAAACCATAACTGAAACGTTCATTTCATCGTTCATCGAATTATCTGGCATCATTTCTGCATGGTGTTTCTGCCTTTGCTGTTAAGTTTTCCCTGTAAATAGCATAGGCGTAGCGTCGGGGGGGCACGGGGGGGCATGTGCCCCCCCAACCTTCTGAACCCCGGGCGCCAGAACAGAAAACGTAGGGGCGCCAAATGCAGATTTTTTTTGAAAGAATTTTTTTTGAAAGAATTTTTTTTGAAGAACCATTTGCATTAAAATTTACAAATATAAAAAAAGATTCATGTATAACAGAAGACTGCAAATGAATTAGAAGAAAGAGCTGTTCTCTTGGGCTATTTTCTTTCTCCAATTCAAATGTACCATGTATCTTCTATCATTTAAATCACTTCATCTGTCAGGAGAATCACTAACATTTTCCAAAGTCAGTCTCTACTCATCTCTTCTGTGTGAAACTGTCCCTCACCGATAATTGCCAAACGTCAACCGATTTTTCTGGGGGAGGGGGGTGCAGAGGGGCATGTGCCCGGACGCCAGAACGAAAAGCGAAGGGGGCGCCAAATGAAGATTTTGTTTGACTCTGACTGTTCTGATGAAAAGATTCTATGAAGGGTGTTCAATTTTTTTTATCTTTCTCCCTGAGCAGCGTTGAGCTTTCTTTTTTCCCGTCTTGGTATGGGCGAGGTCGGGTGGTTACCCGGGACAATAAAAACAAACGGGAGGCCGTTAATTGAAGGCCGAAATTAAGGGGGGAGGCAGAGGAGGCATGTGCCCTGTGCGCCACGCGAAGGGGGCTCCAGATAAAAATTTGGTTTGCTGTTTTATACATTATATATATTTGCGTGTGAAATTTGTGCCCTGTGCGCCACGCAAAGGGGGCGCCAGATGAAAATTTGGTTTGCCATTTTATAAATTATATATATGTTCGTGTGAAATTTGTGCCCTGTGCGCCACGCGAAGGTGGCGCCAGATGAAAATTTGGTTTGCCGTTTTATACATTATATATATGTTCGTGTGAATTTTGTGTAAAAAAAATTTTCTAGCCGAAAAATCAAAAAGAAAAGCTGACTAAAGTGCATTAAAATTGTCAGATAGATAAAAAGATTCGCCTACAATATACAAGACAGCAAATAACCCCATCCTTTTTCTTATAATTGCTTTTTTACATGCACCATATCTGGCCTTAGAGGAGGCGAGGTCAGGTGACTGACTGGGACAATAAAAACCAAGCGGTCGAAATTTCACGAAATAAAAAGTAAAAACTTAATAATTTTGTTATTCTTGTTTTGAGTCACACATAAATTTGAAAATTAGCATTAGGTTTAGGAAAGTATGTTGACATATCTATCTATAAATAAGAAGAGTGGTATAAGTGATAATTCCACGAAATTGGTGTAGATAGTACAGGAAGATATTTTACAATACTGGAATTCAGCTTTATGCCTACAGTAAATCCTGGTTTTTTTTTTTTTTTTTTTTTTTTTTTTTTTTTTTTTTATCCTAAAACAATGTGACTCATATCACTATAATATTAAATTGCCTCAATTGTAATTATTTGTAATGCTACAACAACAGTAAAATCTGGAAAAATGAAATGCGTCTATAATGGAATCTTGTCTTAAATGAAAAAATAATGATATAAATGAATATATTTGACAAAGCTGGTTATATATTTCAATATTACGTATTTTACTGTTACACATTTTAAATTTTAAAATAAGTGCGCTAACAGAAACTTTCGTAAATTTCTTTTTGTAAATTTACTTTGCGGAGGAAGTAGAGGGGCGCCAAAATCCATGTCTGCCCCGAGTGAAAATATAGCTAGTTTCGGACCTGGAAGGGGTGCACAAAGCAAAATGCTTTAATAAAACCCTTTAAAAGAAAAAAATGAGTATAGCATTTACAGTGGTACAGTAAAAAATCTCCCACAGGGCGCCATGGCTAATGAAGGCGCCTATGCCTTTATACCCAAAATGATTTTTTCCTCTTCTTTTTGTCATTTCTACGCGTTTTGCCAACCCAGGCGGAAATAGAAAAATGCCGCTTTGTTCCATTTGGTGCAATTATTTTTTGCATTACTTTTGGTGCATTATTTTTTGCATTACTTTTGGGGCAATTGTTTTTTTTTTTTTTTTTTTTTTTTTGCAACCAACCAGATCCAGTCTTAAAGAAAGGAGGCGAGCTTGGACGACTGCCCGTGATTTAAAAAAAAACTCTCACCCAGGGCGCCATGAGTAAAAGCCGCAGCCGCCCCTGCTTTTACCTTCCCAAATTACATTTCTCGTCCTTTTGCCATTTCTAGGTAGGTGACAACTGAAAAATGCTGCCGCCCATGCCGTTTACTAAAATTACTTTTTTTACATCCAGATCCGGCCTGAAAGGACGCGAGGTCGGGCAACTGCCAATGACTAAAAACTAAGGGTTGAAATATATGCACGATGGAATAGTAACCCGCTTTTTTAATGGTTTTTTAAGAATATAGCCCGGGTCAAAACTAGGGGCGTAGAGAAGGGGTATGTGCCCCAAGCATCAGAATAAAGGCGAAGGGGGCGCTAAATGAAGATTTTGTTTGTCGTTTCATACAAAATTGTATATGTATATACGAAATACAAAGAAACTCGCAAGCTAATGTTAAACCTATTGGAGCGTTCTTTTCAAATTTCTCTCTTGCATTTTAATATTTTAAAATGCTTTATTTTCCTAGGAGAGTTTAGATTCATCTTTAGTGTTGCTATACAACAAGGAAGTGAAAGTAATTTTATAAAAAAAAATCTGCAACCAAAATCGGAACTGTGAACACTAACCCGGTTAGAATTCAACCTCAGCTTTTATAAGCTAAAAAAATCATTTAAAACTATTGATATGCAAGCGAAAAAATCTAAAAAGAACATTCCCATACGTTTAGTATTAGCGTTCCATTTTTTCGCGTGACTAGTGTATGCTCTTAAAGCTCAA
This sequence comes from Maratus speciosus, assembly GCA_963932465.1. NCBI lineage: Eukaryota > Metazoa > Arthropoda > Arachnida > Araneae > Salticidae > Maratus > Maratus speciosus. The sequence continues at coordinate 650,292,467 of OZ010786.1, forward strand.
GCTAATGTTAATCCATTGGGAAAGTTGTTTACATATTTCTTATTCTAATTTTAACTGTTAAATGATTTTTATTATTATTTTTTATTCTTTGCATAGGGTACCTGGAGTCGATAACTTTTATTGTGCGTGAGGAGATGTGTGTGTGTGTGGGGGGGGTAAGGCGCCAAAATCCATGTTTTCCCTGGGCGCAAAAAGGGTAGTTTCGGCCCTGCCCGTACGATTGATATTAAGGGTGTGCTTATTGTGCAATATATTAAAAATATTCATTAGTCACTGTTTTAAAAAGATATGTAATTGTGTATTATACATGGGATTTTGCAGATATCAACAATTGGTCGCAGAAAAATAGTTTTCCATTGGTCTCGAAAAAAAAAAAAACTTGTAAATTTCGCCTAACCATTACGGAACGAAAATCGAAAATTTTGTCAAACTGTCGCGGACAAGAAAAAAAAAACACCCCGCGAATATGGTCAAATAGTCTCGCAAAAAATCGAGCAAAAAATATCGCGAATTTCGTCAAAAGATCTCTGAAACAAATAACGAATATCATTTTCATCAATCGGCCGTAGAAAAATTCACGAAATTTGGCAAAGGATTGTGTAAAGTAAATCGTGAACTCCATGAAACGATCGGCAGAAAAAAAAATGCGAATTTTGGTAATTCTCGACGAAAAAAATCGCGGATCTTCTCAAAGGACCGTGGAAAAATATCTTGAATTTTATCAAAGGTTGCGGAAACAAATGGCGACTTTCGTCAATCTGTCACCGAAAAATCGTCGCAAATTTCGTCAAAATAATGCACAAAATACTACGAATTTTGTCTAACGATCAAGAGAAAAAAAATTGAAAATTTCGTCAAATGGTCGCGGGCAAAAAGACAGCAGGGGTCTGAGCAAAAAAAAAAAAAAGAATTGAAATTCACAGTAAATTTTCCGAAAGGTTACAGCATAAGAGAAAAAGGGGGTGGGGGTGCGGAATCTCCTCCGTCATATTATGCGTTTTTTCGGCGGTCCTTTAGCGAAATTCGCGTTTTCCGCGATCTTTTAAACAAAATTTACGTTTTCCCGTGATCCTTCGACGAAATTTGTGTTTCTTTATTGCGATCCTTTGACGAAATTCGTGTTTTTCTGCGATCTTTTGATGAAATTTGTGTTTTTTGCGATCCCTTGGGAAATTTTGTATTTTTTTCCCGGTCCCTTAACGAAGTTTGCGCTTTTTCGTAAGTCGTGTTTTTTCCGCAATTCTTTGGCGAAATTAGTTTTTTCTTCTGCGATCCTTTGAAGAAATTTGGCGATTTTTTCTGTGAACGATTGTCGTAATTGAATTTTCGGCTACCATTTGCCGAAATTCGCGATAGTTTGTATGACCAAATTTTCGGAACCGAATGCCTTAAATTTTCGGAAAATTCGGAATACAATCACCCTTGAAAAGACGCGAATTTGGTCAAATAATCGCGTAAAAAATCGAGAATTTAAACAAATGATTTTGCGCGAATAATCAAGAATTTCGTAAGTCGGTTTTGAAAAGAAAATCATGAATTTCGACAAACTATCGTGGAAAAGAATAGCGAATTTCGTAAAATGATATCTGAAACAAACAGCGAATACCATCAATCGGTCGTGAAAAAATACATATCGCGAATTTCAACAAATGGTGACGGAAAAAAAAATTTCGCCAATCTGTCGCAGAAAAATTCACGAATTTTAGCAAAGAATCGCGGGAAAAAAATCGTGAGTTCCGTAAAACGATCGCTAGAAACAAAGATGCAGAATTTGGCAAAGTATCATGCACGGGGGAAAAAAATTGAATTCCGTGAAACGATCGCCCCAAAAAATCGGGAAATTTGCAATAGGTCATAGGAAAAACTGCGAAATCTCCTTCAAAGATCGTAGCAAGATAGCAAAAAGAAATAACTATTTTCGTCGATTGATTGAGGAAAAAATCGCGAATCTCCTCACACAACCGTTGGAAAAGTGCTTTTGGGATGTTGACTTTGCAGGCACTTTGAAGAAAAAGATCGAGTATTTTCAGTAAAAATAGTCGCTGAAATGAGAAAAAAGTAGCGGGTTTTCATGAAATAGTCGCTTTTTAATGATTTTCGACCTAAAATAGTCGCCATAGCCGCCGGATGCTGAAAATAGTCGCTTTTTGTAGCATTTTAGTAGTAAGTGGCAGCCCTGCAATTGTATGTTAAGAAAAATCGGAATTTTTTGAGAAATTGAGTCGAGCAGAACCGGGCCTGATTTAATTGATATTTAACGGGCCAGTCTTGTTTTGACTGATTTTTGTACGAGCCGGGCCTGGTCGTAAACTGTGAAAATATGAACGGGCCGGGCTCGGGTGGAACTTTTAATTTTCTCACCGGGCTGGGCTCGGGCCTGGAAATTGCGGTCCGTGCAGACCTCTAGGGGCGTGACTTCCAGGGGCGTGAAAAGAGGGGCTAAAGGAGAGGTCGCCCCGGGCGCGAAATTTATGCTACGAACCACCGTTTTATATTTGTTTATTAATTTTTTGGCCGCTTATCATTTTCCGGTGAAATTTCTTTTTCTCTCTTGATTATTTTTTTTCCTGTCGCAAAACATCATGAACTCTTTAACAAATAAGTGCAATTTTATTTTATGTTATTTAGTTGTGCAGAATTTCTAAATTAAAAATAAATCTTTTAAAGTTCCAAAATAAACACGAAATATTTATTTGATAGATTTTATTTATGTTTCTGCACTTTATCAATTTTATTACACCCATCAAAAAGAGAGAGATTTTTTTGAGGGGGGGGGGGGCGCAAGATTGAAAATTCGCTCCGGGCGCCGTTTTTATTTGGTGCCCCCCCAAAATTTCTGGTCACGCTACGCCTATGGTAAATAGAACACAATTTAGTTAGCCTTCGCTTAAAATATCCATCATTTCTGTTATTAAAGGTATTGTATATAAATATTTCATTATTTAATTTATCATTTTAAATATTGTTATTTTTAGCCTTCCAGATAAGTTTTACTTAGGCCTAATTATTCCAAATTAAAATCATACTCAATTTAATTTTAATCTCTTTTAAATTCATGGATTTTTTTTTTCCTTTAAATAAAACATTGTAAAAACGGAAAAAATTCCCTAAGCTATCTCCTGAATTCATCATTGATAGTTTGCATGAAATATGTTGAAGGGATTTTAATGATTTTTAAAATGTTTAACATAAAAACGGAAATTTGAGATTTACTTACTGTTTCTGCAATCTTTGTCTTTTGGAACAATTGTTTTTTTCTTTCTTTGTCTCTTTTGTTTTCGATTGGATAAAATATAGTTTAATTGCCAACTTCTTTATATATATATCAAAGTTATTTATTTATTTTTTTGTATATTTATTGACTGACTTCAAAATAAAATCATGATTTTTTGGTTTAATTAATAACCTTATAGTTAGCAGGTGTCTGTCCAGACTTTTCGCATAGGGTCCTATTTTTTGAAATTCTGAAAAAAAAATAAAAAATGTTACTTTTGTGAAAAACCTAGTCATAATTTTGTGAATTTGAAATAATCATTATATTCTGATTCCTTTTTTGTCTATTCTTAACAAGAACGTTTATGTATAAAATAGTTAAGTAATAAGTTGTTTGGTGACTTCCGCTATTTTATGACAGATTACATTTTCATTTAAAGTTATAAAATTTGTGTAAGATTCAGTTAAGTAATGAAATTTTTTTGTGAAGGATCCTGTTTTCAGGTAAAAAATTTTGTTGAGTGTCCTGTTTCAAGATTAAAAGAGTTGTGAAGGGTCTTTTTAAAGACCCAAGCAAATTGGCTTGAATTATCCCTGTGGTCCTAACAGTATTGTAGGTAATATTTCTGTCCATGTTTCTTTTTTATGACTTTTAATTAGAGATGTAAATTTTCCGGAAAATTTGAAGTGGCGGAAAAAAACAGTTTTTTTCTGGAAATATAGGAAAACTTGGAAAAATGGATTTCCTATAAATGTTTCTCAAAAATAAGTTATATTTTCTTAAAAAGTATACAATAATAAACTTTTTCAATATTTATGCACATCAAAAAAATTATTTTCCCTTTACATGTGAATATGTTATTAAAAAAAAAAGAGAAAAAAAAAGCCAGCTTTTAAAAGTTTATCCTTTCAGTCTCAGAATTCTGACAGTAGCTTTTCTTGCTTAATTTAACACCAGTGTTTGTAATATATCACGTGTCTGTTAAAATGATTTTTCAGTAGCACTTTTTTAATTAGTTAATAATTTATCAGTAGAGCCAAAAAAAAAAAAAAAAAAAAAAAAAAAAAAAAAAAAAAAAACTTTAGTTTCAACCAATATCACTGTAGTTTTAAAGCAGTTTTAAACTGTATTGTACATCTCATCTACATAGTATTGGTTTTCAAACACACAAAGGATGCCAGTGTAAAAGAAACAAATTATAGTAGTTCTGGTATTATTATAAATACTATTATCATTTTCAAATCTTCTGTTGTTTAAAAATTGGTATTATTTTAAAATATTACCCCCCCCCCCCCTTACAGTTATAATTTTCATTTCCTGTATTTCCTGGTTTTGGTACAGCTTTCCAGAATAAACCCAAACTATGTTTTAGTAAGATTTAGATCCTTAATACTGAAAGCGGAATTTTTTTTTAAATGAAACTTTTAAAACAGGTGGATTTTTCCATATGTTTAAAAATTGTTTTCAACTAGATTTTTCACAGAGATTTGCTTACATTTTCTTTGCAAAGTTTGTATTGATTTATATTTTTTGAAAATACATTTAGACAAATCTAAGAATCTATATTTCAAAAAAGAAAAAAATGATACATAATTTCAACTACATGTTGTTATCAAAAGAAATTTTTTTAACAATGGTGAAAAATTACAGCCATGCGAATAAAAATAAATGCATGTTTCAAATTTTACATTAAATTTTCCATCTTACCATTTTCGTTTATTAATATTGAATTACTTTTGTACATGAATTTTCATTTTTAATGAGAGAAGTTGTATTTATCTTACCAGGGATTTGCTTGGATTTTTTTTCACATGATCATGTTTTGCGAAATTGTGAACTTTTAAGAAAACTTGTGAACTTGTAAAAAATGTAATTGGAATTTTGTAAATTAGAAATTGTCATATTTAAGTTCTTATTTAGACATTATTGAGATGGTCCTTTGTACATATAAACAGCTAGATAATAGATTCATTGGTTATTGCTGCTATTATACAACAGGTTTTTTTTTTTAAATTCTAAAATCATTACGTTTGTGAAGAATTTAATTTGGAGATTGTAAAAAAATTCTGAAATGTCTATTTTTAAGAGAAAGAATTTCGTTAAAGGTCGTATGTTTTAAGGAGAAAAAACTGTGAAGGATCCTTTAAGGCTGTTCTCAAATCCAAAAGGGCAACTTTGTGACATAAGTTTTAAGTTATTTTGTTCGGAAATGCATGAAACTAGCAGGTATTGTTGTTCAAAAACTATGTAATCAATCTGTTTTTTTTCCGTTTTATTGCAAGCGCATTAGATCTTTCAGAAAATAGTGTCACGGTAGTCATTTTGAACTGAATTTCCACGCGAAAGAAGAATAGCCCGTCACGAATGGGTGAAAAATGTGTTTGTCATGTGATCAAAATCGCCTATAACTCAATAGGTAATTTATTGATCAAAAAATGGAAAACACAGGTCGATTCCAAATCGCTTCCATGGTCAGGTTTTCCAATTTTATATCTTTCGGTTAAAAAATTAATTTGTAAATGTGTCAAAACGTTCTGCGCTTGTTGAGCAGAGCAGTTAAGAACACCCTTAAGAGACTCAAGTTCTTTCTAAAGAGATCCCTGCTTATAGATAAGATTTTTCATGTTAAGGTTTTCATGAGGGACACTGAACATGAAAAAAATATAAATGAAAGTATCAGAAAGTAGCAATTACAAAATTTTGACTAGGGTCAGGTGGATAAAATGGGTAGTTAGAAAATATTGTTTAATTTTTACAATTTTCTTAACATATTTCTAGTTTTCAAAATTACATATGATTGCTTGATGTTTAAGCTTTTTTCTCCTACTTTGTTTTTATAGTTTGTTCTATTTGAGTGGCAACAGTAAAACCGTTTGAGGACAATTTCATGCTACATGTGGTCTGATTAAACTTTTTCCTGCAGCTCACAATATTTGATATAGTAAACTAATTTGTTTGATCTCACTTTACTCATTAAGCACTTCTAATATTTTCCCAAATTACAAACAATAAATTGTCTTTTGTTTTTGTTGTTTTATCTTAAATCTTATAAATGGGGTAAAATGGGTATAGTGTCAGGCTTAACGTTTATAGTATTTTTAGTTTTATAGTAAGTGTTATATAGCACTTTTCTGAATAAAATTCTTTATTTTACTGGAATTAGAATAGAATAAGTTTAAAAAATACTTTAAAATGTTTATATAATTCACAGTACATTATTCACAAGATCGGAAAGACTTGAAATTCTCTGCACATAATTTAGTCAAATCATTGCCCATTTCTAGATGGCATATGAGGTGCTGATTGGATTTGAAATTTTAAGAAGAGGTAATCGAAAGAGTTAGAAAATTAAAAACCAGAATTGTTGACAAAAGTAAGAGCAGTTTGGCTTTGACACATCCTTGCTTTCTCGACATATCAATCTGTCACATCTCCAAATAATCTTAGAAAAATTTCAAAGCTGAAACATAAGCATGTCCAAGCAAAAGCAGATGAAGTTCTAATAAATGAAGACATTAGGAAATTGTTAAAAAATGATTCTAATAACCGGAACACCAAAATAGTTAAAATAGACAAGAAGAGAAATCGTTAAATGAAGCTCAAATTTGACTATAATTTGTGGAAGATATCCCCAAAGTAAAAATAAATGTATCTGTAGATGCATGATTGAAGGTTCAGTATTTGGGAAAAAAGTCAAACAAAGAATTCATTGGCAAAATTAGTAATATCGAAGAATATGAAACATGAAGTAAAATTCCTGGAAAAGTCCAAGATTGGTTGGTTGCAATTTATGTTTTCCCTGATGCTGAAGGTACAGGTGTATACGTCCATTCATTACTCTTGTGACCATTAAAACAAATTTTCAAAACTACTTCCAATTATTTTATTATTAAAGATAAAATTGCTATCACTAGTTAAATATTATGTTTTACTCACGTAAAATATATCTAATTTCAAACCAAAAGCATTTTACTTGTTTATATAATAAATAAAAGTTTTGTTATAAATTAGATATATTTTATGTGAGTGCAAAATAGTGGTATTTAACTGGTTATATCAATTTTATCCTAATTATATTTTATAATAAGTAATTTGAAGTTTTTCCAAAACTTTGCTCTAACGTTCACAAGAATAACAATGGGCATTCTCGCAGATTACATAGAAAAAAAAAGCAGATAATAGAAACATTAAATAAACCAACATTTAATAATCTGGGTCAATATACTTTTGATAGACTTTTAACACTTATAATGTAACAGGGTGAGAGGAAGAGTTGAAAAAAAATGTAGTCAGAAAATGTTTTCATTTTCACCTAAGCTTGATTCTTAGTAAAGTTTCTTATTTATCAATTAACTTAAATTTCGTATTTAAAAAAAAAAAGTTGACATTTTTTAAGACTTATATAACATTGTTTTCCATATTACTTCATTATATAATCTCTGGCAAATCTATTTATACAGTATTTATTGTTAAACTTTTATGTACCCATTTTATCCCACACTATACCCATTTTCACCTGCATGGAAAAAATGGGTATAGCAAACATATACCTATTAAATGTTTTGTTGTAGACATACTTTTGCAGCCTGATAGATAAAAATTGTGTATTTTCATTCCAAGTGTGTGCAATATAAAGAAAATACCAAAAAAAGTGTTAATTATTTAACATTTGCCAGAAAATTTTAACTGAACATCTAAAAATAGTGAATTTTATACCCATTTTACCCCACCTGACCCTACATTATTTTATAAATGAAATTTCAATTTTTCCAATTTGGAAAAATTGAAAAATAGCCCTTTGGAAAAAAACTTTTTTTCCCAACTTTTCTGGGGTTTTTTCCACGCATTCCTATCTCTACTTTTAATTGCACTCTTTAACTGTCAAAATTTTTTAGAATGTCATTCGATGAAGAGTGATTTGCCATTTTGCAAGTTTTATGCGCTTCTAGAAATTTTGCAAGCGATTGAAATAGCTTGCTTTCAAATTGGTGACCTTGATTGGTCATTATAGTTGCAGGTACTCAAAAGCAGGCAATCCAGCCATTATAAAATGCCCTTGCAACCATGTCTTGTTGTTTGATCCTGCATGGGGAAAACATCGGCCACCTTGTGTAACGATCAATACAAGTTAAATAATATCGAAATCCTTCGATAGCGGTAGCGGTCCCGAAATATCCAAGTTTATGTGAATGAATCTACATGTTGGGTGTATATTATTTCTGACTTCACATGTCAATGTATTTTGCTTTTCTGTCAGGTTATTCAATTTTTAGCATATTCTGCTATATTTTAACGTAGGGTAGATATGCCAGTAATGGACAACCTTAAAGAATTTCTTTAAAAATTATGTTTTAATTAATAGTTTTAGTGATTATATTCCAGTTTTTTTCAATGTTATATTATTCTACAAACAATATTTCACTAACAAATATGTATCAAAACACCCAAAATTCCAATAATGGACACTGTCTGTTACAATAATGGGCACATTCTGTGTTCAATAATGGACACCCTACAAAAAGTAATAAAATTGTTCTTATGACTATATTTAGACCCAGAATTTAATGAAAGCATACTAATGACACAAAATAGTTATTTTTAAATAAATTTAACAATAAGGATATCAATAATTATTAAAATATTTGTGAGAATTATTCACTGTTTAAATTAATTATTGCGATTATTACAAGATCAATATTTTAATTGTTTTAGATAGGTGGTTAAAATACTAAATGTCAAGGAATTACAGTTATAAAATTGAGACAATGGGGGGGTTTAGAATAATAATAATAATAATAAAAGACAACTGTAAATTATGTGTGGTTTTAGAAAGTTAATTGTCGAGGTGTAGAATAGATGTATAACTGTAACTGTAGTATAAATGTATAACATATATATATTTTACCAACTGCAAATGCATTTCAATATTAAATTTAATGAAATACCAATTAGAAATGACAAAAGGTCAGAGAAATCAACAACTAAAAAAAATTATATACAATCACAATTAAAATGTAGAAATTAGAAATTAACAACATAATAACTCATATCATAAATTATATATATAAATATTATGTTAAACTATTTTTACCTGATGTTAGATAAAAATTCTTCCAAAAATATAATTCATTTCACATTTTAATTCAATGATATTCAAAATAAATTATATTTATTTAAAAAAAGGATATACCTATATGTGCCACATTTTGTAACATCTGCCACTATAATGTTTTTCAATCAATCATTGAAGCCAATTGTTAGAGCAAACCTAATTGATATACATGAAACCGGAAATCACAACTTGGCAATCCTACTGCTTTCATTTGCGACTCTCACAAGTATTTCTCCTGTGTCACTCTTTTTGTCCTGATCATAAATTTCAAATTTGTGACTTGCAACTGTGATGTCTGCAATCGTTTCATTTACATCCATGCATTTTACAACTAGGTATCAATATTTTTTTTTTTTTTACACGTGCTTAAAAAACGTTACATTTATATAACCGATAAAAATTTCAAAAAGAAAAAGTAAAGTATTTTTTTAAACTATGAAATGACCCTACGAGAAAAAAAAAGAAAATGTCATGTTATGAGTACTTTTAGTATAAAATATCAATATTTTTTGGCAAATTTTACATTTAAAAATATAAATTCATACAAAATTGTGTTAAAGATATAGTAGACTCTCTCAAATCTACACATTTTGGGACCAGAGGCTGAGCAGATTTTAGAATTTTTGCGGATTTCTGGTCATTGCTTTGTTTACATTTTTTAAACAGTAATTTGAATATAATAATGCACTCAAAATTATAATGAATGCTTGCAATGCAGTAAAATATTAAAATAATTAAGTAATAAACTGAAATGAAGATAATTTTAAAAATGATTAAATTATTAAAAGCATCAAGTATCAAATAAACAACTACTAGGTTGAGCAAAAAGTTCTGGGAAATTTATGAAAGTTGCATTGTTATGAGCAAATTAACAACAAAAATAACAAGGACCATTCTTCAAAATAGAGACCATCATAGTCCACGACTTTCTGACATATTCTGGATTTGCTGGAAGTACCATGGCGGCTCCTTGGAATTGAAAAACTCTTGACATGCTTCTTCAACTTCTTTCGTTCAGAACCGTTAGACCGTTTCTCCAATAATTCCGGATCAACACACGCAAATCATACTGTTCAATAGGAATTTTGGAGCCGAAATTCCTGAATTCCTATAGATATACCACCTATATACGATACAAATTCTCGTAACTATTAGATTAAAAATTTCCCAGAACTTTTTGCTCAGCCTAATAATAATGTTTAGTTAAATATGCATAATAAAGAAGAGATACTTTTTCCTTGAATTATTCAATGAAATTTTCCTCATTAAGGTACCCTATTAATTCAAATCAAAATCATAAATAAGGGAATTTTATTTCTGGTTTTACCAGCCTTAATAATCAAAACAAATTGATTAATACATAAATATATTTGGTATAAAGGTTGTGATTACCAGTTATAGGAGAAATATCTTGATTTTTTTTCAGAAATAAATTTATACTTCTTTCATGAGAAACCACGAGCTCAGAATTACATATTAAAATACATATGGAATGACATAAAACTAAAAAAGTCTCGAATTTTGTCCCTACATCTGAAGTAATAGTTACATTGTTTATATCTGTAAAAATGTGCAGATTTTAGGCATTTGTGGTTTTAAGGGTTGCGGATTTGAGGGAGTCTACTGAATAAAATCATTAAGGATGCATCGAATTGTGATTCTGGCAGAATACCGAATATTCGGCCTACAGGCAAACCGAATATTCGGCTAACCGAATAGTAACTGTTAGGCTGAATACCGAATATTCGGCTTGTCAAATAAAGGCATTCAAATGTTAAAGTTTAAAACAATTTTACATAATATTCAAAACAGAAATTTTCATTTTGATAAACAAGAGCTTTTTTTAAATAAACTTTATGCTGAAAAAAAAAAATCTGCTTTGAGTTATTTAAGAAGAGGATAGTTATAAAACTTTTTTAATTAATAACATTTTAAATTTCATGGCTTCCTCTGTGAATTAAAACAGATGAATAAAATTTTCTTAAATTCTGAAACAAACATTTTAAAATCAAAGAGGAATTAACAACTCAGCAAGATTAACTGTTCTAACTCCCTTTGAATCAAGGAAGTTTTTAAATGCATCCTAGATCAGTGTTTGGAGTGGGCAATCATTTTAAGAGATTGTAAACGTTTTTCTTAAAATCTTAGCAAGAAAAAGGTTATTTACTGGACAATGTTCAGGAACTTGCGTTTTTAAATAATTTATTCCTATGAAAATCCTCATGATTGGTTAATTTTCTTAAATAATACTTAACAAACAGCAAATAAATAATGTAAAAACATTCTCTTTTATTTAAATATGATTCTGTTTCTAATTACTCTGAATATCTTTATAAGATGACTGTTAAACGTAGAAGTTGTATAAGGTTTTTAAAAATATGTTTTAAAGGTTTTTTTAACTATTCGGCTCTGCCGAATATTTCGATATTCGGCATGCCAAATAGTTTGCTATTCGGTCAAGACGAATATTTGGTATACCGAATAGTTTGATATTCGGCCAAACCGAATATTCGGTAACATGGTCGAATGCCGAATGGATACCGAATATTCGGTGCATCGCTAAAAATCCTACAAATTTAAAGTTTATTTAAGGTTATTATCATGTGCCTGCGTAATGCTGGGTGTGTAAGCTATTCTTTTAGTATAATATTAGATGAAACAAATTGAACAATTTTTGGGGAAAGTAGACTAAACACATTGGCATATTAGAATTTTTTTGCCACAAAAATAATTTCGTTTCTCATGATTGCAAAGTGTATCATTGTTTTCGTTAGAATGTCAACAATTTTAATCATATGATTTAAATCATCGATTAAATTGTGATTTTAATCAACATATTTAAAAAAAAACATTGATTAAAATCATAAATTTTCTAAATGTTTAAAATGGCAAAAAAATATTAAAATATATGATGAATATAATTTGAAAATTTTCTACAGGAGTTTACCTTATAAATAAACAAAAAGAAAAAAAACTGGATAGTACTTGTTTTCAAGCTTATTTCTTCAGTCTTGTAAAAAATAAAGTACAAAAAGTTTGTAAACAACCTAGTTATTTATCTGGCATAAAAAGCATTTTCCTTAAAAATGATATTTAAATCCAATATAATTTGCAGTGTCATTATTCCCTTTAAGTAATCAAATTATTCGTCATTTTATATTAAAAAAGCATTGCAAATACAATAAATTTCTGCAATAAGAGAAGCTAGCATCTTTTTTTCTCATTCTACTTTTACAATAATAAATTTGTAGCAAATGTTGAAGTTAAAGAAGAAGGAACGAATGACATCTTCTTAACAGCTACTATAAAAGAATATATAATAGAAAATTAATTAATTGGCAGGTATAAAAATGTTAAGCACAACAAGAGATTTTTCGGTATAGGTTAAATAAAGGATTTTATTTTCCTTTGGAATGCCTATACTATACAAAATAAAGAAATAATATTGAAAAGGCAGCAAAAATTTTTTCTTTTTTAAAAATTTTCAAATACTGAATGCTTGTCCTCACTGAGTGGTAACAATGCTGTTATTTAATAAATTGAATATTTCAGCTATAACTGCATATTCTTATATTTATTCCCTATGTGTGTATGAATGGGTGTAACTAATTTTTATAATTTATTTATCGTTTGTATATACATACATGTATGTAAATTTTGAGTAAGGCAATTAAAAATAGAGTTTTAAGTGCAAATGCAAAATGAGCTGCAGATGATTTGTCAGTTTTATTATTTGTGTTACTAATTAAGGTTGAAACTACTTAATTGCTGTTGTTATGTATTCTGCAATTAGTACTTGCTGTTTCCTCTAATCCATTTTTTAAGGGTGCAGCACCCTGCCCTTGCCAAAATGTATCCTGCTTTTTTAAAAATTAGTGAAATTCACCAGCAGTTGTAGGCAGAGATTTCTCATAAAACACTTCCTCATACCACTATATTTGTAAATCGGTATACCCAAGACCTTGCAAAAAATAATAGAACTTTATTTCTTTTGATATTATTAAATCATGTTATTATTTAATTATATTATTCAATTCGTATTTCATAAAATTATTAAAAACTAATGACACTTTATTTATTATACTAAAAAATATATACACTTTTTTCCCTTATATTGTTACAAAACACAAAACTAATATATTTCCACTTTAAATATTCTTTATTTGCTGAACTAGTGCTCGTTTTGGGAACTAGCACTCTGCCCCTTTTTCTATCTACATTGAATACTAAATAATTACTAATTATCATTTTAGTAATTGAAGCATAAAAATATGTATTATTTTACAAATTAGAGAGTTAATTGTTTAATATTTCTTTATATTAACAACTTAGTATTGAATGCTGATATAAATAATTTTAATAAATGTGAATATCAGTGGCATTATTTATTGTATAGTTTTATATAATTATTACAAAATATTAATCTATATAATGCCATGGTATGCTACTAACTAATGAAACTACTAATTTGTAAATTTTTGTACTTTCTAATTTTGTACTTTCTTGTAATTCCTAATTAAATTATTTTATTAATTAAAGCCTAAAAACATAAACTATGTTGGTAACTAGAGGTTTAATTGTTTTAAAAACCTAAAATTCTTGTAGTTATTCAGTATTTTAACCCGTCAGTGCACGTGCAGGGATAAAATCTACCCCAATCACATCTTTTCTTAAAAAATAAAAGGATAAATTTTTTGAGGACGCTTCTGACCAGCCTTGTACCATTCAAGGTCGAGAAGGGGTGGGTGAAGATATGTCTTTTCTTTGTTCGCTAGGGGGTAAGAAATATACCTCTTGGTATGAAAAAAACCCTGCCCGTGTAGAAACGTTTTATTTCGATGCGTTCATTTTTTACGGGCTAACACATACTAAGATAATTTTAATGAAAGATTAACATAAAGAGTACATTTATATATTAATGAAAAGGTATTAAATGTAATTAATATCAATTTTGTGAAATAATTCCTCTTTTAAAGTATAAAACAAATCGTTTGCATATTTTCTAAAAAAAAAAAACGTGATTTTTACAGAAACTGCTACAAAATCTGAAAATAAATATGAAAAGCTTGATTTTCTCCTTAAAATACTTACAATATTGAGCACTAGATTTGTTTTTAGAACGCATTTAGCCAAAAATATAATAGGAGATAAAATAGAGTGACATTTATCCCACGCATGTAGTAACGTAATGGAAAGGAGCGCGTGTGCTGACGAGTTAACCTAGGGGGTAAATCATAAAAATGCGACTTAAATAAGAGAAATCTGATTTTAATTAAAAAATACGATTTTTTTATTTAAAAAATTATCATGATTTTTTTTTACACCCTTATTACACTTTTGTAGAATTATAAAATTTTCTAATTAAATCTGCTTTATATTTTATTTAACATTTTTTCTGTATAAAAAAATATCTAAATTCTAATTTATGATTGGAGCTAATTATTTCAGTTATTGTAATTTTATTTATAGTTTAATCCTAATACATTTGAAAAATGCATCTTAACACACCTTTAGTTCTGTGAACTTCAGATAATTAAGAGTCTACTGTAGTTTTTAATATTAAGGTAGAAATTTTGTTTCAATTCAGTTTCTACATTGATTTTAAATTTCATGAGGAGTTTATTTCCTCCTAGATTGCGTTTCAATTATTTATAAAAGTGATAAATTAATTTTATTTATTGCAGATAAATAAAGTTGTATATATAAATACACATCACATCACTGTATACAGTCTTTAAAGCGTGAAATATGGAGCACAATATTTCTCCACAAGAGCTTTTTGGAAAAGGATCACACCAAAAGAAATTGTTTGTTTGTGGGATATGCAGCACAGGATTTTCTCAAAAGTCTACTTTAAAGGTCCATTTTCGCTGCCATACTGGTGCGATACCTTTTGTGTGTGAGATATGCAGCAAGAAATTCTCTCAAAAGTATGGTTTTAAAAGGCATATGTTAATTCATAGTGGAGAGAAACCTTTTGTATGTGATAAATGCAACAAGAAATTTTCTCAAATGTATGGCTTAAACAGACATCTGTTAACTCATACTGGTGAGAAACCTTTTGCATGTGAGATATGCCATAAGACTTTCTCTCAAAAGGGTGATTTAAGCAGCCATCTATTAATTCATACTGGTGAGAAACCTTATGAGTGTGAAATATGCAAAAAGAAATTCTTACGAAAGTGCGATTTAAGCAAGCATCTGTTAATTCATACTGGTGAGAAACCATTTGTGTGTGATGTATGCAGCATGAAATTCTCTCAAAAGAGTAATTTAATTAGGCATCTGTTTATGCATACTGGTGAGAAACCTTTTGCATGTGAGATATGCCATAAGAATTTCTCTCAAAAGGGTGATTTAAGCAAGCATCTGTTAATTCATACTGGTGAGAAACCTTTTGTGTGTGACATATGCAACAAGGAATTCTTGGAAAAGGGCTATTTAAACAGGCATATGTTAATTCATACTGGTGAGAAACCTTTCATTTGTAAGATATGCAACAAGAAATTCTCTCAAAAAAGAAATTTAAACAAACATTTGTTGATTCATACTGATGAGAAATCTTTTGTTTGTGAGGTATGTGACAAGAAATTTTCTCAAAAGAATAATTTAAAAAGACATATGTTAATTCATACTGGTTAGAAACCTTTTATCTGTGACATTACTCAGCAAGAAATTCTATCATGAGAGTGTGTTAACCAGCCATCTGTTAATTCACACTGATGAGAAACGTTCAGTTTTTGAGATATGCAACATGATATTCTCTCAGAAGAATCATATAAACAGCCATCTGATCATTTAGATTGATAAAATAATCTTTTGTATGAGATATAGAGGAAAACATTTTCTTCAAAGTGTTAATTTTCGCTTCCATAATTTGTTACTTTCTGTTAACTAATTTTGATATTTCCTTTATGTAGGAGACTTGGCATGTTCTAATATTATGAAAATGACACACACACACATTACTGTAAGAAATAGTGGCCAAAAAAATTATTTTCAATTTAAACTAGTAAATCTCGCAGATAAGGAGACTCAAGATCAGCTATGCAAAACACTTTTTTATTTTGATCATGTTTAATATCATCTGAAAAATATTACAATTCTCTTTTTTTATATAATACATATTTATAAGCCAATAAAATTTTCTGTTGATTGAGGATGTTTAATTTTTTAAAGAACGTTATTTTAAATATGTTTTCATGCTGTTTGACTGTAAAACTGACTTTCTTACAAACTTTTAAGATGAAAAGTACATGTGTTTAAAGGTTACCACCCCGGAATCTCCCATAATAATTAAAATAAAAAAAAATAACTGAAAATATTGCATGTGTATTGATGTTGTTCACTTTTTGTAATTTCATAAAGGAATAACAATCTAAAGAGGGTTTGATTTTAATAAATGTTGGTAAAATAAATGATGTTTAAAAATTTTTCTTGCCTCACCTAATTTAATATCTCCTTAAAACTGTCCAACGTGCTTAAAAAGTATTTGTGACTTTGATTGAATTTACTCTCATTTGTCTTTGGTCCAACTCTCATCAATTACTTGGACTGTCGTGTAATTGATAAATGTCACTGCGGTTTACTCTGGCACATTCACTATTGAGGATGAATTATGTAGAATTTATAGTTTGCTCATGGGGGGACAGTCAAAATATTTCCATTTTATAGTATAGTGTATGGGGAAATTAGTTTGTGGTTTATTTTAATGTCATTATGGGTCATTCTCCCAAAAGTGTACCGTGCTAGTCACAAAGCCTTTTTTAGTATTTGACAAATGGGCTGTGTGCACGCATTTTTATAGCCACTTTATATTTTTTATTTCTCAGTTCACAGTGTATGAGTTCTCACCACCATTTCATGTCACAAACCCAATGTTACTAAGGAAAATGTTTGATTACTTTATTAATTTAAAAATTGTAAAATAATTATTGTTCTAACTACTATTATCTTAAGAGCAAAGTAACTTAGCATAGTTAATTACTTTTTTGTATTTTTTGTTTTTTCTTAGTATGGAAAGTAGTGTCACTAGAGATGGGCATTATTTAACGTATTAGGATAAATAACAATGTTATTCGTTTATAGTGAATTATTTAGTAACAGATTAACGGAAAGTCTCGATTAAATTTGCAACGCATTACCTGCAAAGTATATAAAAAACAGAAAAGAAAAAGCTGAAAGAATAGTTTTTTAGAAATATATATTGAAATTATAATAAAAATAAAATTTTCAAAATTTGTTTTCGACATTAGAAAAAAAGAGCTTTTAAAATGTACTTTCAAATAAAAAAAAGCCCTATTTTAAACGCTTATGAACGCTTATTATGACGCGCCAAAGCTAATAGAAAGAAATCATTAAAAAGCCGCAGACAGTCAAAAATCTTCCTTTCATGTCATTAGTAGCCTCCAATGGATAGAACGTATCGTTCACTGCAAAAAGTGAGTAAAGCTTAGTAGCTATGAAGCAATTCGCGATCAAACAATCAGAGCCCAATTCAGTAGCAAACACCTGGCCATTCGCTAGAAAAGAAAGCTCACTGATAAAATGTTCTGAGAAACCGCATAATACAGCGCCTAGAAGATAGAGCTTGTCAGTTATTTTATTACAAATATTCATTTCTGTTGATTCTAATACTGTAACTGCTTTAACTCAATACGAAGACAAAATATTTTTTAACACATCACACTAATATACGTTAAACTGTTGTAATTTGTTGTACAGATAAATAGTATTGTATAAAATCATTTTAGTAGATGAGATTAATTGGAATGAAAAGTAAAACGTGCTTTTTAATAAAGGATATCAGAGAATGGGAAAAATTCCGAATTCGTTGCATTGACAGAGTTAGCTCTTTAGCCATTTTTGACCTGGTATTGGTTTATTTGAATTTGAATTTTTAAAAGGAATTACAGGACGGGAATAATTTTGATTTCGTTGCATTTTTGACACAGTTATTGCGGTAGCCATTTTTGATTGGGTAGTGCTAGTGGTTTCTATGAATTTGGATGTTTAAAAGAGTAATTGAACCACCAATTGGAAGAAGGGAATAAACGCCACTTTTTGACACATTCATTTTTCTACACTTTTACATTCTTTAGACGTAGCGCTTAGTTGTGAGTTCGAAGAAAATAAAAAAAAACATACGAAGTGAATGGTTTTTGTTATTTTCTTCGAGCTCACAATTAAGCGCTACACGTCTAATGAATGTAAAAATGTAGAAAAATGAATGTGTCAAAAATTGGCGTTTATTCCCTTCTTCCAATTGGTTGTTCAATTGCTCATGGTGTTTGTCAGATTTTTTTTCTTTTTTTTATTTGAAAGTGAATTTTTTTTAGAAAGGGGGACATGTGTTTTTATTATTTATTTATTAGTTTCTCAATACTGTGTTTTTGGAAAATAAGAGCTAGAAATATTTTTATTTCTGTGGTTTTATTTCACTGTAAATAAAAGAAAGACAACAGCATCGCATTATTTGTGCGAGCACTTAATTTTAATACAATTGTAACTAGTTTGAAAAACGTAATAAAAATCTGTTCGGATAAATTGCTTTTAATTAAAAGTGTATAAATAACATTTTGAGGTTCTTGTGGATAGGCATTGATAAATATGGCTGCAATGGAGTCGGGGATCATATTTCTTTTTTTTATAAATCATGTTGTTAAAGCAGTGTTTATTTTTATATAGCATGTCTTTTCTTATCATTTGCCAAAAGCTAATTTCTAAACCATTAGTTTTAGAGGTGTAGTTCTAATTTCAAAAGTGTTTTAAATTTTGTTCTGTATCATAAATATCGATTTACGTTAAAATAGCTGATTTTTAAATACTTAAGAAATTAAAATTTTTTACAGTATCTGGGGCTTATAAGCTTCTCTGTGTTTTAAGATGTAAAACAGTAAAAATTTATTCTTCTATGGTCAAAACTAACTGAGTTAAGATACTTGAATTTAATGAATTTTGTGATCTTTAGACACCAAATATGGAAAAACACGTTTTTAGTATTACATTGATAAATTGCATCTGACTAAAATGTATAAATAATATTTTCATGTTCTTGAGGTTTTCGCTATGCATATGAGTTAAGCACATGGCAGCAACAAAATCGGGATTTTTTTTTTTTTTGCAAATTGGCTGCAATGGAGTCGGGGATCATATTTCTTTTTTTATAAATCATGTTGTTAAAACTGTGTTTATTTTTATACAGGATGTCTCTTCTTATTGTTTACCAAAAACTAATTTCTAAATCGTTAGTTTTAGTGGTATTGTTCCAATTGAAAATAATGTTTCAGATTTTGTTATGCATCATTTAAAATACAATTTACGCTAAAATAAGTACTTTTTAAATAGTTCAGAAAATAAAAATTTTTCACAACGTCTGGGTCCTATAAGCTTCATTCAGAAAAAGTTTCTCCGTGTTCTAACCACTTAAACAGTAAAAATTTTATTTTCCTACACCTAAAACATATTGAGTTATGATACTTAGAACTTTATGAATTTTCGACGTTTTTGTCACCATAAACAAAAAACGTGTTTTTAGTACCAGAAAAGCTGAAAATGCATAAATTTAAAATATCATAACTAGGAGAGTTTTGTCCTGTAAAAATTCAGTTTTTAAACAAAAACTGATTTTAATGGTGTGGATTCAGCTTAACAAAAAACAGTTCCTTTACGTACGTCCCAAAATTATTTCAAACATTTTGTTTAAAGGCTTTCTAATTAAAACACCCGTTGACATCATACACAGCCATTAGTTATACGTTTAAAAAATAACAGGTTGTTGGAACCTGCTACTTGTACAAGCGTGGAACGATGCAACCTGTTAACCAAAAACTAACTCTATTTCCCATCTCTAAGTGTCACACAATAAATTATCGTCTCCTTGAAACATTAAGCTGTATTTTCATGTTTACAGATGATAAAACTATCATCGCATTTTGTTTCCCATGATGCTAAAGTTGGCCATTATGTTTGCTGTTGTTAAATTATAAGTCAAAAATTTTTTAATACTCAGATGTTAGATTTTGTTATAAAGAAGCAACCATGGTTATTAGAGATTCTCACATCCGTGAACTGCAATTCAATGTTGCTAATTCAACACTAAGATATATGCTTATATATTGCTTATGTAATTATATCAACAAATGTTGATTTAAAGAACAGAAATAATTTTTCTCAAAAAAATAAATATGTAGGTTAATATTTAGAACATGTTCCTCACCTCTGTGATATCAAATCCATGAATCTCCCAATTTTGAAAATGTATATTTCAGAGATAAATTTCTAACAAGAATATGCAATGACTGTAAATAAAAAAAGTTAGTTTCAAAACTTTAAAAGAGAAGAATTGAATAACATCTAAAAGATGGGTGATGAAAAGAAGCTCCAGATGGGGGGAGGAATTTTTTGAGTTTTTTGTATTCATTCCAAATAAATTCATTATGCATTCTTATATAAAATGCTCCTTAGTTATATATCTAATGGAATAAATTAGTTCTTAATCTTTGTGTAACTACACAAACATAACTATAACATAAAGCTCGCCTCCGTGAATAATGTTAATAAAGAATGGATGAAAAATGAATAATGTTAATAATGTTTCTGAGAAAAATAACTGTAATGTTGCTGGGCCATTGCTGATTTTTACTTGCAGTAAGTGGTAAGTTTCTAAAAAGGATAACATTTCTCTTAAGAAACAAAATTTTTCTACAGGAAAAACTGTTTGGGGAGTTTAACCTTTATACTATTTCAAGAATTTACTGTATAAGATGAGTATGAATTTCTGCGGTTCCCTAAAACATTTTTTCTATTGAATAGTGAGTTGAAAGTATTTATTATTAATTTACATATTCAATCTATGGATTAAATCATTAATCCATATTTATGAAACTGTGAGATGTACATAAAATACATTAAAGACATTCACTATTGTTTTATATATTTTTATGATGAGACAAAACTTTAAATTATGTTCCAGTTTCCAAATTATCATTTGCATAATGAAACGCTCTTTTTTCATGGTATCAAAGTTATGTTGCATTGATGTATGTACAGTATTAGTGATGGGCGATTCTCGAGAATTCGACAATCGAGAGAAATCGTCATCGTAAAAAATCACTATAGATACAGCCATCGATTAATTCCTAGAATATACAATCGAGATGTTTTACAATCGATTATAACGAGAGAAGCTAAAAACAGTTGTTGGAAAACTTAGCTATTATTCTGGCCGAAAATTTCATAGTAGTGATAGGGCTTGCTCGATAATTCTGCAATCGCAATTATTTGCTCCTGATTTAGGCTTAAGGGGTTACTTCAGTCTAGTGAAAAGACACGCTCGCTAATGCTAATCTTATGGAAGGAATTTATAAACATATCTCATTTGAATTTCAGTATTTTAAAATGATTTTCTTTGCATTGGAATAAATTCCCCTTTCTTCTTTATGAAACTGCAATGTCCAAATCGCGTAACAATGGCGCATTTGACGAATCAAATAACCTTTCTACTTTTTCGATAATTCCAAAAAGATTGATACAGGTTAAAGTTCCCCTAAATGTCAAATGCTATGGAATTTCCCCATTGATCGGAAACAAAAGTTTCTTTCGAAAAACGTAAGGATAGTAAGAGGACCTGCTAAGAGGGAACCTGTCTAACACGGAAACTGTTTTACAGTGCCTAGCGATTCAACATGACTCTAAGTCTGTATCGAAATCCAAAGTAACTACTTTATGACACATTTATAAACTGATTTTTTATTTTAGACGCATTACCTAGAATCGATTAGCATTTCCCTCTTTTCGATAAAGGCAAAAGGTTTTATACAACTTAAAGTTACCTAAATGTCTAAAGTGTGTCAAATGCTGTGGAATTACTCCGTTTATCGAAAACAAGAAAGCTTTATCGAAAAACGTAAGGACAACCGGACAAATATACCTGCTAAGAGGCAACCTGTCTAACACGGAAATTGTTTTCTAGTGACTAGCGATTCCAACATGACTCTAAGTCTGTATCGAAATCCAAAGGCGCTACTTTCTGGCACACTTACAAACTTATTTTTTATTTTAGGCGCATTAGTTAGAATCGGTTAGCATTTTGCTCTTTTCGATAAAGGCAGAAGGTTTGATACAAGTTAAAGTTTCCCTAAATGTCTAAAGCGTGTCTAATGCTGTTGAATTTCTCCGTTTATCGAAAACGAAGGAGTGTTATCGAAAAATAGAAAGGTAAACAGACAAATATGCCCGCTAATAGGAAATCCTATAACTAAAATAAAACTTAAATGGACTTCATTTTTGGTATTTCGGATAATTTTAATCTTTCCAATCCTTACCAATGTGGTATTAGATGATGGGTCTAGAAAAGGTAGAAGAAACGCGCGCACCCCCCCCCCCCCCTGAAGGGGCATTAGACCCCAAATTGACAGTAGGGCAGACCAAGGATGAATGTTAACTTGATGTAAGAGAGGACTAGGGGAAGCTGAGAATGGTAAAAAAAACCCATTGAATAAGAAAAAAATTGAAGAAAAAGAAGAAATGGTAAAAGAACAAGTGAAACGTGTGATTAGAGCCAGACAAATGAGAAGGGGCCCGATAATGAGTGCCCAAATGCTCAGAATGGGTCAAGAATTTCGAGAATGGTATCTACAATGGAGAAAAACAATGAGACAAAATATTATGAAAAATACCAATACCCTGAGGCTAAAAGTAAAATGTTTCACTGGGCGGCGTCCCCTGGTGGTAGTAAAAATAAAATTGATACGAGAAGATAGGGGAGAGTGAAGATAGGGGGTTTCCCTCCTCAATACATTAATAGATTAGTTAATCAAGCAAAACAACCAAGGCAGAAGAATGAATTAAGTTTGAGCAAGTCTATTTATTGCACATTTGATTATATCCCACAGCTTTATGAGAGATTGAGGTATGCATTACTAAAATATAATATTAATTTAATAGCTAAACTTCCAACAAAATTGAAATTACTGATTCACAGTAAAATTGTTCCGATTCCCGATTATGAAAAAGCAGGAGTTTACATCATCCCATTCAGCACAGAACAGCATAAGATTTTATTTTATATTGGTATGACATCTCGAAAATTTAAGGAAAGATTAGAAGAGCCCATTTCTGATATCGAGTTTAACAAACTAAATACAGCTTTATTCAGATTACATCAAAAATAAAATATTAAGATAAACTTCGAAACAGCTAAAATGATCATTTCAACGTTTAACCATTACTCGTCAATAATCCGTGAATCCATTGAAATTTTACTTAGAAGTGATAATGTTTTTAACGGTGTCCTTTCCTGTAATATTCCCGCCATTAGGTACAGTAATCTAAATATTTCAAGACCTCCTGATAATATGAACTGATCTTTTCAACCCTCTGCAGAGAAATGGACTGAACTCCTCTTGCGCATGCGTACTATTTTTGTTTTTAAAATGTATTTCTATTTCAGTCAATCATCTTTTTTCCCTTTGAAAATGAACGGCGTGTGTGTTCGAAAGGTCTCAGGGTTGCATTAAATGATATTTTTATGTGTTTGTATCATCTTTTAAGTAGTTATAAGTATATTATAAAGTTTATTAATAACAAGGTGAAAATTTCCTTCACGACACTAGTGTTTAAAACAGTGTTTTGACTCTATTGAACTTTAATATCTTTGTACATAGACAAAGTGATGGTGTCATTGATATGTTATGACATTAAGCAAACAAGTAAACAATAAAAAAATAACCTTTTCAAAATTAAAAAAAAGACTGATAGAATATTTTAATACAGAAACATGACATAAGGTTTAAGAGATAGAAAAGTAACAAAAAATATCAACTGTATGTGTGTGAAGGGAGGGGGGAAAAACATCCCAAACTCTCGAACTGCTTGTAATATAACACATGAACAAGTGTGTACGCAAAGCATACACAACGTGTAAGTAAACATATGAACAAATTGTATAATTCCACATGAACTACGTGTAATAATGTCTCAATGAACTAAATTGTTATGTATTTGCCAACAAAATAAACAGACAGTTTGTGTGTAATAACCCAAAACATTTACATACGAGTGAGATTCAATTACATAATTAATGAATTACTCACCAAAATGTAATTAATAAGGGTTAATAAAACAAATGAACTACGTGTAAAGTGTGAATAAACTATGGTTAAACTCTAAACCAGCCACGATGAACTATGTGTAATACTCAATGAACTACTTGTGACAAAAAAAAAATACTGTCGAATAGATCGTAAGCAAAGTACAATGTGTAAAAGCAAATGAACAAAATATGTAATTCAATTCATGAATTAATGTGTAATCTCACATGAACAAAATTGTGTAAATATTCTCGTGAACTAATGTGTAAAGACTCGCATAAACAATATTGTATAGAAAAAAAATATCGTTGAATAAATGGTTAACTATGAGTTAAAATGAAGAAAAAACTGTATCTCCCAAAGTTATTACTGTATTAAGTTAAAAAAAAGCGTGCATAAAATGCACAAGTATTCAACTGATAGCATAACTCTACGTTAAAAATGTAGAAATTATGCCAAGCCAAACATGTTCCAAGTAAAAGGGATAAAAGAAGAAAAAAATGCATACCAAAATAAAAAGTTTTATACTTCATGTCATATAAGTGTATGTATCTGTCACAAGACATCTGTGAGACTTTAACTCACTAATTACAATTTTAAAACGTGAGAAAATGCCAAAGATTTAGTTTAATGACTATATGTGAATAGCCTCTTTTAAAAATAAAGTGTACCTAACAGCTCACGTTATGAACTTGAATAAATTTTATAAAAACAACTCTTAAAGATATCAGATATCATGTCAGTTATAATAAAATTACTTTAAGTTCTGAATAAAATATCAACGAGCCATCAGCAGCGCGTAAACAATGAAATTGAACAGTACATTAACTGCATGTGTAAAAATATACACCCAAATAATTTTCTCCTGCATAAAAATTTTAAGAGGCATGTGCAAACAATGTACAAAATTTAAATTATGTCATAATTTCTGCAAAAATTTTGAACACACCACCCAAAAACATTTTACTTTAAAACAAATATATCTAAAAACAAATACGAAATTGTAAATGAAGTGAGAAAAATCAATTTTAAACCAAACACAAATGCTGAGAAAAAATAAGAAACCAATGCACGCACAGAATAGTCATGCTGTATTTAACCAAGGTGAGTGTTAATTGTTATTAAAATTAACACAGCAAAACTGAAAGTGTAAATGTGTGTGTGTATGAAGTACCAGGTTAAACATGGCATCACAACAACCGTGTGCTTGAGATAAAAAAAATGTATGATTAATACCTAACAATGCTATCTGCCCATACCAAACTAGTCAGAAAAGCGTAAGCTTGTGCAAAACTGGTACTCATAACCAGCATTAGCAAAATGTTACTGGTGATTTTTACAAATAAAAAAGTATGTGAACAATACACAAAGTGTAAAACTAATGTCAGTGTTATCTCCATGAATCATGAAAGGAAACATATCCGATCGATGATTAAGCCAGTGGCCAACTTGCTTAACCATGGATCGAAATACACACTTCAGACATTTTGCTATCCCATGGAAAATAGCGCAATGACTGAAGTATCCTACATAAAACATGAAAGAACTACAACCAATTAACCTTTCAAAAAAATAGGGGGAAAATTGCCCTTTTTTTTGCAACAATGACATGATGACTCGAGCTATATGTAACATGATTTAACTAAATGTATGCCAGGATAAACTAATATAAGATTATTAAATATTTTGCCGAAGTTTACTATCCAGTATAACATATGTGTGAAAGAGAAAAATTTTGTTTTTATTATTATTACGCCTACTCTATGTAAATTTCTAATCAAGTGCACACATATAAATAGAAAAAAGTAAATGTTGAGCTCACCTTCCTCCTCTATAACCATTTTAAATTGCTACCAGTGTACAAATCCATCATATTTCATATTGCTATGAATCATTGCACAAAATTTATAATAGACACATAAAACAAAAAATTGTCTATCTAACGAAACTACCTATCTTAATTATAAAAAAAACTAGTAAAAGTATGTTCAAGATTTAATTGTCAAAAGGTCATTTAAAAGCAAGTATATTCAATCTAAGGCAAATATATATAGACTTTTTTTAAATCAGCATTATAAAAGGCTGAATGATAATTTCTCAACTGAAAAAACATTAGAAGCAGTCAATACCACAAGCACAAATCATAAAAGAGACACCATTAAATATAATGCCATGTAACACAAACATGTTATTCAAATCTTACTACCAACAGACAACATACGAACCAGCGTATTTATGTCCCCAACACACCATAAGAACAACACGGATACACTTCCAGGCCAAGAGAGATAATAAAAGCAACATATTATCTCTGAAGTGCGTCAGTGTGTCATTTCAAGATATTCACCAAGTATCTAATATGAATCAAATGAAACTAACTTAAAATTGCTGCTTTTTTTAAAAGAGAAATGTATCTTACCCATTCTTAAATTTTACATTGCATTTCAAATGTTTACCTGTACCTAACAAATTATCCTTTTAAAAGCAGATGAAATATCAACTAACATATTAAATATTCTTAGATCAGATAATTTCAAATATTCTTATATTTTCAATCGAAACAGAAATGAAATAAAGTAAAGACACTTTTTATTTAAAAATTACTATGTCATTCATAAATGCCAATAAAAAACCCAACAAAATGTGCAACAGACAAGCTGAGATAAAATCTCAAAAGGCTTTTGTTTGCCAAACAGCGACAAGGCATGCCATACTAGTAGGAGAAGGTGGGGAAAAATCGGGTACCATAAATGTTTGTTGCTCTTAAATGCAATCAAATGGGAAAACAAACTCTGAACACCGTTATTCACTTTAGATGAATCTTTGGCTATATTAAAACATACTTTTTTCAGTAAAAATGTAATTGATTATATAAAAAACAGCTTTTTCAGACATATGCAAAAATCCGGTTTTACCCCACTGGTTGGGTAAAACCGGGTACCCCTTTAAGACTCGTGGAAAACTCATTTTCTTTTTAAAAAATCTTGTCTAAAATAGTAAACAATACATTTATGTTATATTTAACAAAACGAAATTGCACATGTGTTCTTCCATGTGTCAAAAATAAATCTGTAGCAAATTATCTACATTGTATATGCCTACTTATTTTACGCTGGAAGTCATAGAGTTATTTTAACTGCAAAACAATCACAAACAAATTTATTATCATATTCTCCTTCATACTGCATGCTTCGTGTGCCCATCTGTGACATTTCACACATTGTATTCAACTTTCTTTGGATTTAGAATTGGAGTAAAGCTCATTGCAAAACATTCAGATTTCATTATCTTCTTCATCTTCTGAGGATGCCTCATCAACCTTTTTTGGTTTCTTTTCCTGTTGATTCTTATTTTCTTTTTAAGAATCTTCCTTTTCGTTTTGCAGATTGACTTCTTTCTCTTTAATATCTGTTTCGAGCTCTGATTTATAGGGTGAAGTAGTTAAAATAACAGTTTCCACTTCTTTTGCCTGCTCTTTTCTCAATCTTAGAGCCTTCCTGGGGGGGGGGGGGTAATAACATTTTAATTGAAATTGCAAATGCAGATTGCTGGCTACACATACACAGTATCAGATCTCGAAAGAAGAGGCTGGATGTTGTCAACTACTGGATGTGTGATGTCGACACTTTTGAATGTGGAAAGATGAGCTTCATTATCCTGTGATATTTCAGAAATATTTATTGCTGCAGCTATGCCAACCTATGGCTGCGTAGACCTAGGTGTTTTATCATTGACTTTCATGGGTTTCTCTGTCATTTCCGAAGGAGCAAATAGATCCAGGAAAAACATCGTTGTTGTAAAGAAAATCCTTGTTTTCTCAAACCGTCTGATTGGGGTATTTAAAACTATTGCTCTAAAAAATGCAGCTTTGAATGATTTTCTAACTTAGTAAATTGTTACACATCGCCCAGTATTGGAAGTAACCACTTCCTCACCTCTTGTTTTTAATATAAGTTTAGAGGTGCTATGAATAACACATCAAAGGGTTAACAGTACTTAACAGCATTAAATTGAAATTTAAAACTCCATGCAAAAGTATTAACTATCCTAAAAAAATCATTCCATGAGTGTAGGACAAAAATGGGTATACCCAGTTTTGACCCACTCTTAAGTATGCGGTTTTACCGCAACGCGACACAGATTTTTAAACATGACGTCACTACTCTCAGTCCTATAGTAAAAGATCAGTAAAACTGTTAAAATACTTGAAAGAAAGCAAATAATTAAATATAGTACTTACCAATATTTAATATTCCTGAAAACAGTTAATATACGCGTAAAACCTAGAAATAAACAAAATAATTTTTTAAGAGAAATTCAAACGCATTGCTTCACACAAAAATAACCGCATATAATAGTGCTTCATTCAGCTACAAATGCCGTAATGACTTTCGACAAGCAATTCCTGGTGTTGGCCAACAGATAAAAGTTCAAATTAAGGAGGAATCAGCGCTACCCGGTTTTACCCGACTACCCGGTTTTGTACAACTCTCCCCTATCTTTAAAGATAAATATTAAATCAAGAATTTCCTTGCCATGCATGAAAATATTAAAGTATTTAAACACACATAAAATAAATCTGTACTGGAATTAATTTAAAAACTTACCTTTCAAAATACAGCATGAAAAGAGAAAGTTAGAATTACAATTGCAAATTTAAAACTTTAAAATACAATAATTTTTTTATTTAGCTACGATCTTCTCTCTCCAGGCTGCCACATATTAAAAAGAGCAGTACTAATAACTATCTGAAATTATTTAATGTAAAAATTTTAAACAACAAGAATGAACAGGGAAACATATTTATCATAGCGCGTAAAGAGATAAAAAGTAAATTACTGTATTAATTAAAATTAAGTTTTAAAAGAAAAAGAAACTTTTTCCTCTTCAAGCTTCTGAAAGGAATTATATTATGTTGTAATTTGTAGAGTTTTTCTTCTTCTTCTTTTTTTTTTTACTCTACATAAAAATGCACTGTTTTATCTCTAAGTAACACAACTAGTGGCCCAATTAGAATTATTTAAACTGAAACGCCACTATTTTTTGACGAAAATATCTGGCTTTACTTCACATACTTTTAAGTCTTCACTTAAAATAGACAACACGGACTTGAAATTACTTGGCACACAATCGTCAGTTTTTTTTTTGCACAGAAATAAATCCTTGGTAAATTATGCATCAAATTTGTTTTAAAAACTATTAACACCGGTTTAGATCACTACACAACAACACATATGAAGGACTGTCGCACTGATAAGATCCGGTTTTGCAGAATTCAGGCTGGGGCTATTAGATCACCGAACAGAGTAGGAAGTGAGGATGAGGCACAGAACTATTTCACAAACAATAATTGCTGACTGATGAATTTGCATCCTATTATGTTCAAAATATATCGAGTTCACTTGGCACTGAATTTTAAATTATACGATTTTTTTTACGTAATTTTGTTGAACACGTCGACTGCAAAATAAAACCATGACTGCACAGTTATATCGCAGATCAAGGAATTCCAAAGGATCATCGCAACGTGAGATCCGATATCACTTACCTGCAGACACACAGCAGAGCACCAGGTAGATGATAGACTGCAAAACATTTTTCTTTTAGGAACTATGCCGTGGAATCCGCTGATCGCAGGAGTGAGCACAGTAACCAGGATTAACCAGTCTTTAATTAAGAGAACAGAATTTTGAAGGAATGGAGCAGCGCATCTCCAGGCAGGAAACATCGCACGGTTCCCAGTGGATAGCGAAGACAAACAGGATACAGATTTTTCGCTTAGGACAGCGTATCATAAGAAAGCAGGTATACAGGCATGGGCGAGTGTTGAAAGATGATTCATGAAGAGTCCACAGGCTGACATATCCTTTAAAGCTCAGAATCGAAAGTTATTTCCAAAAAGCATAATTTAGCAGAAAAAAAAGGGCGGGGGTGAATTTCTTTCTCTCGAATATGCATATTTTTAGGTTGGAGAAAACCGGCCGATGTAGCCAAAATACGTGAAGAAGTTCAGTGGACAGGGTGTTTAAAATGCATAAAAAGTCCAACCATTAATTACAGGAACCAACACTTTTATTTAAACAATTAAACATATTATAAAGGAATAAATATACTATTAGTTACTTAAAATGAGAGAGAGAAAACCCCTTGCATAAAAGTGCGCCGAAGCACAGCGCCAAAAATACTTGTTCTTACACCTTTGTGAGCAGAGAGGAAAGTGATTAATTTCACAAGAAGCTTATAACACTTGCCGTTACAATTCATCGCCAATTTCAAACATTAGCACCGTGAGCGAAGAGCAGAAAAAGGTTTTTATTTGCGAGCCAAATGATTACCCCTCATAATCTAGCAAGCCGATGAAAACGCAGGATTCAAAACGGTTGCCAGAACAACGGTTCTTCGCATGTACAAATTAGCAACGCCAAAAAACATGGCAATGTTTATCTAAAACAAATGATTATGTTAAATGATTGCTACTTATAATTGCGCAATGCCGAGAAAGGCATATGTTTTTATACAACCAATAAATAAATTTAACGTACATGAAAGTGATTTAAAGACCACGTCCAAATAACTATCTTTTTACTTTTTTGATATTTTATAGAAACGGCTCCCAATTAAGTAGAGAATGAGACTGAATTATTTCCTGCATGGGAGACGCAAATGAAAAAAAGCAAAATAACATTTAAATATTAAAGGCAGGTGCATTTATCTCTTCTGTTTTATTTAACGGCTCAAATCTTATTGAAAAATAAATTGCATCTGCGAGAAAAGATTACAAATCATAAACTGAAAATTACTGCATTAAATTCAAGTGATTAGTGAAAGGGAAAGGATAAAAACGAACAGACAAAATTCCATGTGGATTTTAAGTATAGAATTAAATTACAAATTTTAGTTTAACGAGCAGGGAACAACACGTTTCAAAAGCAAAAAAAATGATTTAAATTAATTTTGAAGAAAACGTGATATGTGACAGATCTCTGTCATAAGAAGTGGTTCAAAACTAAATCTAATCATAAAAAAAAGATATATAAATCTCGTTGTAGCTGTGACTAAGTATGGACACAAGTGTAAAACCTTTTGGCACTCAATAAAGATCAGTGGCGTAGGAACTTTGTACAAACAGGGGGAGCCGGGGCATATTGTGGAAAACTAGTGGCGGGGATCATTTCATTTATAATTTCATTCATTTCGGAGGATTCCTTCATAGTGTTGCACTTTTGGAGGATTCCTTCATAGTGATGCACTTTTCGCAAAAAGGAGTATAAAACAGAAGCATATCAAAAGATCACCAACTCTTTAATTCAGTTAAAATAATTTTTATTGGGTGTACTTGATACATAGAAACTTAATTTATGGACGATCCCGAATACAGTATTCAAATTTAAGGCTTCTCCAACTCACATTAACCAAAAGTTAAAGTTCTTTCTGTTGTTTTGCTTACAAATTCTTTACAAATCTCTTCCAAATCAAATTTAAAGGCCTCATCTTTATAAATATGCAGTACGCAGTAGCCTCGAGTGCTTGAGTCTGTGTTGCCAATTGCTGCTCGGAGGTGTGTTTGAAGACGGTGAAGAGCGGTGAAAGATCTCTCAGCTGTCGCTACTGATGTCGGATTCGCCAAAACAAATTCTGCCAAAAGTTAAACTTTAAAAAATAATTTCTTAAACTTAAAAAAATAATTTTAATTGCGATCGACAACGCCTTTTTGTAAGCTCCTTCCGGGATTAGTGTTGGTAGAAGGGCCAACTGAGCAGAAAAATTTGTCAAGTCAAAATCATCAGCATGTATTCCAAGCTTTTGTTTCAGATCTTCTAAAGTGGTTGAAGCTGTGTCCGCGAATATAGATACGATCTTTATGAGAGAGTCAAAAGTTTTTTGATCAAATCGTTTTTTTTAATTAATTGGTAATAAGGTCCACTGCTTCTCTGAAATTTACTCGCAATTTTTCTTCTTGTCCAAGTTATGCTGGAGCGAAGGGATGTCTTGTCTGCTCATATCTTATTGGAACTATCTTTTGTCTGGAGACGCTCGTCATTTTCATTTCCAAATTTAATGTGGATGGTTTTCTCTCCCATTTCTTGTAAAGAGTTTCGAAGTGGTTATCCTCTCTCATACGTTGTATGGTTTCTTATAACGTTGAAACGGCGTTCTTGAAGCTTGCGGCAGAAAATCCAGTTGTTTGCAAAACTTTCGCCATGAATTTTTTCAAGCTTCTTATGAAACCTTTAGCTTCAGCCTTTTTCTCATGACGTAGTGCTGTTGGATCTTTCAATAATGCTTCAAGAATCACTAAAACTCTTGGATAATTTTCCACGAATCTCAATATTGCAGCAAATCGAACTGCCCACACTGTAAAAAATAATGCCAGTTTTCCGGTAGGAATCGGAAAAATAGTTGCCCTTATCGTACCCGAGTAATTTTCAACCCAGCTCGGAATAAAATTCGTAAAATCGGAATAAAATTCGTAAAATACCGTTTTACTGACTATTTCCTTATTTTTACGGATTTTATTCAGAGCTGGGTCGGAAAGTATTCCGGTACGATAAGGGCAACTATTTTTCCGATTCCTACCGGAAAACTGGCATTTTTTTTTACAGTGTACATCCTTTATAACTTTAGTTAGTGTTTCCCCTGTAGTATCAGGAGCATTGAATACTCCTAAACACATGTCCTCCGTTTTCCCCAAATGGTTCGCCAAGTATCGTACACATATGGAGAACTTCTCTTTCCCGGTGACATCGGTTGTTACGTCAGCAATGATGTCAAAAATACTTGCATTCTTCATTTTTTCTAGAATTGCACGCTGCATTGAGTGTGCCAACAATTCCAAAATTTCATTCTGGATGTCCAGGCTGGTCCATTTATCGCGCTTGGACAACCATGATTCAATTTCCGGACAAATTGTTCCCAATTCTTGCAGATAGACGTACAAATTTCCATCATTATTGTGGGAGTGGCCCCGAAGAGGCTGGCCTGTTCTTGCTACGTAGCGCATACCCGTCATAATGTATCGAAGTGCTTATCTTACCTTAATTTGGCTCGACTTAAGTTTTGTGTTCGATAGATTGGATACTGGTGTACCTTTCTCTAAAGCTAAAATTTGTGCTTCAATATTTTTGTGATACAAACTTTTTCATGTTTTTTGAGTTTCTCTAGAGCCCTCTTCCAGTTTCTAATTCCAGAATCCATAAATGCTTTATCTTCATCATTTGAAGAAATCGACAGTTTCTTAAAATTACCAGAAATACAGATGTGACGTAAACAGATGTGGTGAGAGAATTTTTCCCGGGGGCTGAGCTCGTCTGAAATATTCCAGGGGGAGCCAGAGCTCCCCCGGTTCCTACGCCTTTGATAAAGATTAAAAAGGCTTTAATCATGCTGGAAACTTCTGTAGGCGCAGGGGATATCTGCATGAGATCTAAAATGACCTTAGCCAAAGTCTTGCAGATGAAATTTTGCCAGATGATAAATCTCAGATAATGCACGCGGAACACCAGTATATAAGAACGAAAGTTTTTATAAATGTCACTCCATGACTTCTTAGGTGTCACCGGAGGGACCTAATAAATTTTGGAGGAAAGTCAACGATAGTTGGGTGAACGTTTTTGATCATTGTTTTAAATTTGGGACACAAATCTGTGTTTTAAGCAACATTTGGCTGTTCCGCTAAACAATATAATAATTGGTAATACAATAAATTTTACTATAAATAATTATTAAGTGTATTCTTCATTAATAATTCATATTTTTACCTCAGAATGTATCGAATATATTAAGGTAAAGCAGATCATGATAATATACACAAAACGCGTCTGTAATAATAAAGATAGGTGTTTGTCTCCCTCTCTCTGTGTGTACGCACGTGTGCTATACTCTGAAAAAAGAAACAATGCAGCTCGCACAACCACAAAATTTGGCAGAAAAATACCTGTATGCCTGAAGTCATGAATATCGAAGACAAGTTTTGGAATTTTCCATATAATGTTTTAAGCGATTTATTTCGCATTTTGCAGTAATTTTTGCAAATTAGTAAAAAATAATCCGATTTCAATATTTTATCCAGTAAACTTTGTCCTCTTTTCAATAAAGATTTTTCGAAATTCTTACAGCGAATTTTCAATTTTTCACGATTTTTTTATGTGATTTTTAGAGTGTTTTTTACATTTCGTGGCGATTTTTTGACATTCTCAAAAGGAATCCGGTATCTGTCTTTTACCCAGTTAGTTAATTTCGTTCACTGTGATTTTTTAATCTCTTCCGAATTTTTATTGGGATTTTTGACGGTGCTTTGAGGCGATTTTTTTTATGTTTTTCTTCAAAAAGAAAAGACAACTCCGGTAATTTTTGCTATTGCCATGATTAAATTCGAATTGGAAGAATGCCAAATCAGCTCTTATAATCAAGCTGAAAATTTAATTTTGATTTGTCTCGAAATAAAACATCGCAATAATATAAGATTAGCTAGTTCCTAGATTTGTTTCTAGATTCTATATTCTAGATTTCTGTATTCTAGATTTGTTTAATTCTATGTTCATTTGAAAAAACCAACCAGCGAAGATTTACTAGCAATGAATAAAGATAAGCTCTGAATTTTTCGCATTTAATGACCTTGTCTTTCTTAAATTGATTAAATAATTTAATAACTGATATAAAACACAAAACAAAATTAATAATTTATTCGGCGCTGATAAAATAAATACACATTTTGATAATGTAACATGCATGTGAAGATTTATTTTTATGAAACACATACAATATTATGAAATGTATTTAAAAACATTAAATTGAATCATTTGAATTCATTTTAAGTAAGTCTAAGCAGGTTCACCTTTTATTGTAATTGTATGGTATTCCTTCCACTGCGCAGGAATAATGAAACTTTTCCGTTTAAGTCAAGTTCCTGTATATACAGGTATTTCATAGGTTGACTATGATATTTTTGAAATGCTGTTCAAAAATAGCACAAAATTCAATAATCATTATGTACGAACACTTTAAAAAGTCCTTAAATTGTAAAATACGAATGCCATAAAGATATTTCAGTAATAAAAAGAAAACAAATGTATTAAAGTATTAAAGTAGTATTTTAATTTTATTACATTTTGGATTTTCAGTGTTTATGGAAAAGACATGATGTTTATTTATTTGTTGTTGTTGTTGTTGTTGTTTTGTTTAAATAATATATTTTCTTACTCACCGAATTATGTTTTCTTAAATTAATTCCTAAAATTTCTTAGCAATATTTATATTTCATAGAGAAGTATTTCTTTTTATTTAAAAAAATCAAATCACACAGCAAAGTACTCCGGATGCATGGATGATAACAAAACAAATAACTCTATTTTATCTTTATATATTGCTATCAATGCTATAGCTATTAGTGCTTAAAAGTAAAAACAACAGTTTAAAATTGGTAAGGATATATAATCAGTTCAGTATTCAATCGGTTACTTAAGACACTTGAAGTAAATTTATAATCTACTATTTTTAATAAAGAACATCATATCTTCTGTCGTGCCTACTTAAAATTGTTTATTTTTCCCCATTCTCTTTTTTTCTTGTCCTTCCGACTACATTTTGTGGGGTGACAATTTTTTTCTATTCATGAAAAAACTAAGGTGATTTTCTTTTACTCTATCGGGAAGAAGAGAAGAGCCATGGTTCTTTTCAATTTCAAATAATACTTCGAGACAGATGTAGGCATCTCTGTTGCTTCTTATTTTGTTTCGATTCCTTATGTAAACAAAACATGTGTTTATATGTCTTTTTTTATTGAATCTTTCTGGATCAAACTTCTTTGGACAGCACCTCTAAAGGCCGAGCGGCGTCTCCTTTTTTTTAACCACTCTTCATGAATGTTCATCGAAAGCAATTGCCTTGCTTTCGATGCAGTGTACTGTGACCAAGATTGACTGTTCTTTGTAGAAGGTACAATAGGACGTCCTAAATAAGCTTAATACGGCCGACATTAGTACCGGCCGAGTAACACCTGTTTGTTAGGAACTTTGGCTTAGGACAGAATTCATGACGTCAGATCACAATAGCCGTCCTAGGTTCAGGATGAACAAACAAGATTTCTTCTCGGGCAATTGGGCCGGCTCCGGAGGCACATCAGCATTTGAAAACAGATCAACAAATTTAATGTGATATACTTTCAAAAAGCATTCTATCGTTATACTCAAGAAATAAAAATTATTCTATTAACAAAAGTCGCAGTATAAAATAATTTATTAATTTATATTTTTTATGATATTGATTTGATTATTTTTCTTTCTTCAGTATATTTTTTTCTGTGCGTAGATGTCGGTTTTCTTATAACTCTGTGCTTGTTGGCGTGAACGGAAAAAGTGAGGCACCAAGGGCTGCCCCAGGGCTGGTTTGAAATCGGTATAAAACTGCGAATTTTTGCAAAAAGACACAAATGCATTTTTTCCCCAGTTGCAGTTTTTAGCCCGCGCAACATATTTTTCAGGAGTGACTCTGTTGCGAATTTTCCGAAAAATTAAAGCATTCAATTCTGAAATTTTTAAAAACTCGATCGTTAGTCCGAAAATTCGGACATAAAAAAATGCAAGGAAAACAAAATCTGAGCTCAGAACAAACATCTTAAAATAAAATCATCTTAATGGGTATTAAACACGAGTGGATCGTGTTTCTGTAAATATTTATATCAGGAATTCCCTTCCTTAGAGGCAGGGGCGCCATTTTAAGTGTTTCTTGGGGGGGGGGGGGTCTTTGAGGGGCAGGGTTTAAAATAATGTGCAGAATCGCGCGATTTGTGCGCAGAAAAGGAAAGTCCCGCATAATAAAAAATGCTGTGTAGTATTTCCCCCTCCAAATTCTTTCACAGAACTGTGATTCTTCCGCGAGTATTTTAAAACTTCTTTGAAGTCCGCGATTCTTTTTTCTTTTATGGAATTTCTCAAAATCAATTCGCGAATAGGTCGCGGAAAAAATTGAGAATTTCTTCAAACGATCGTAGAAAAATATCGTGATTTTCGATAAGAGTACAGAAAGAAATCGTGAATTTCGTCAAAAAATTGCACAAAAAATCACGAATTTAGAAAAAAGATCGACGAATAAACTGTTGCAAATTTCGTCAAAAGGTCGCAGAAATGAGTAGCTAATTTTGTTAATTAGTCACGGAAAGATATCGAGAATGTTCCCGATCGGTAGCGCAAAACTATCACGAAATTCGACAAAAGACATTTTATGAAATTAAAAAAATGAAATTTAAAAAAATCAGTTTCGTGAATCGGCCGCAAAGGAAAATAAATTTCATTAAAGGATCGCAGTAAAAACGCAAATTTCGTCAAAGGATCGCGGGAAAAAGACGAGAATTTCGTCAAATAATGCGGAAAAAACGAATTTCACAAAAGATCGTGGTAAGAAAGCACGAATTTGATCGAAGTATTGAGCTAAAAAAGTACAAGTTTGTCAAACGATCGCGATAAAAAAGCGAATTTCTTCAAAGGATCGCGGAAAAAAACCCGAATTTTGTCAAAGGTTCGTGTAAAAATTTTGGCAAAAAATCGCAATAGAACGACTTGAATTTCGTCAAACAATTGTGAGAAGAAATTTTGAATATCGTGAAATGATCGCGGGATAACAGTGCGCATTTCGCTAAAATTTACTGCAGTGGGCTAAGACTGAAACCGGGTTCCTTTTACAAATATCAAAAGAACGCCACCAAACGAGAAGATAAAAATTTTCAGAAGAAAAAATTTACTATATCGAGTTGAAAGACTGCAACGATATTCCTTTTACGAATGTCAAAAAATAGCCGCGAAACACGAAATTCAACCAACCAACAGATTAATTTGAATTTTTCGTGCTATTATTTCTCATATTCAAAGGAGGCAGGTTTGTGCATCCCCCCCCTTTTTCCCGACTAACCACATGGTAGAATTATCAATTCACATCTGCATACCCTTTCAATTTTTTTTTGCTTCTTTCTAGACTTTAGACTACGAAAGCAAAGAGTTCAAAAGTTTCTGCCCTCATCAAGAACTTACGTTAATTTCTCATGGCATTGCCGAAACATGCAAGAGAAAGAACGGCGTCGAAAGAAATCTCCCATAAACAAAAGATGCCAAAGTGGCATTATAAAACCACCTTTTTGACTTACTATTACGGACTCTGGTAAATATTCTAGTTTTAAAAAAGATGAACAAAAAAGAAAAAAAGGAACATGGGTCTCCTCTTTTATCACATTTCAAAATTTAGGATATTAGTTTTCTGAACTAAACTAATTGAACTAACTCTGCTTTCATTAGCCTCGGTATGCTATTTCTTTCTCCCAGCTATTAAAATGTCGTCTCCACAAAATAACATTCCGTTGTATAAGCTAGCCGTAAAACAAAGCAGATGTATCATTGTACTGTTAAATACTATAGTGCAATTTTTTTAACTTCGAAGCAGTGCACATTTTCAATTTTTATACAGTTGTATTGGGAAAAAAAGTACTTTTTAATGCAATTTGTTTGAAAACTGAATCTCAATTTATTTTTGAGATATTAATTTTTTTGTCATTTTTAGAGCCATTTGTTTAATTTTGGCAACTCAAGTACTCCTTTTTTGTCG
This sequence comes from Maratus speciosus, assembly GCA_963932465.1. Lineage (NCBI taxonomy): Eukaryota > Metazoa > Arthropoda > Arachnida > Araneae > Salticidae > Maratus > Maratus speciosus. The sequence continues at coordinate 650,331,474 of OZ010786.1, forward strand.
AAAGAAAGGAAAAATAGTTGGAAAATAGTAATTACTAGCAGATCTACCCGGCTTCGCTTGTGTCAATGATAAGGATCCTCCCGGGTAAAATACATTAAAATGAAATAATACGGCAATGACAATAACTGAGATTGGTGCATTCCCGTCCACGGATTATTAAAAAGACCAATCAGAAATGTAAATATAAGTAAAATAGTCTTAATTACGTCAACTATTAACTAAAGCATAATAATATACATTCCAAACAAATGTCAAAACATATATTAAAATACAATTATTTGCTTTAAAGACGTCATTTCAATATAAAACACATTAAAAATACTAAAAAAATTACAAGTTTCGATTCTTTCATTGAGTCATCATCAGAATATACAAAAAACTACAAACACAATGCGAACTGTGACATTATACTGATGATGGCAACGACCTAATCCATAAATTATGCCTTTACTGAAATTTTTCTTTACTTATGAACATCATACAATTTCGTTTTTAACACTGTCAAATAGAAAAAAGTTCTTTCAAATGAAATTTATTTGAAAATTGTATCTCAATTTTCTCATTTGAATGGGTTTTAAAGTAATTTTCAATCATGGATATTTATAAATTTATATGCAGCCCAATTACGAAAGACATACCTGTTTGCTCTTAATGCAATATTATAAAGAAAAGACATTGCTATGAGTAACTCTAGCATCATATTGTTGGTGGCAACAACCTAACCCAACCATAAATTTAACTTTTACTGCAATTTGACCTTTAAACATCGCACATTTGACTGTTCCAACGTCTAATAGAATACAGAAAGAACTTTCAGTAATATTTGTTTGAAAAGCTTATCTCAATTTACAGTTTGTTTATCCATTTTAAATTAATTTTCAATCATGGAGCTATTTTTAAATATACCTGCAACCCAATTAAGAAAGATATATCCGTTTGCTATTAATGCCATATTATGAAGAAAAAACATATCTATGAGTAACACCTAGCATCATATTGCTGGTGGCAACAACCTAACTGTACCATAAATTACGCTTTTACTGCAATTTGATCGCTAAACATCCAGGGGCGGCGCCAGAACTTGCCCGACGGGGGGCATGGTATCCCCGACGGTGGGGCATGGTATCCCCGACAGGGGGGGCCCAATTAGAGTCGTGCGGGTCGGGTACCCGACCCGGACCCGCCAAAAAAATTTCCTCGACCCGCAACCCGACCCAGACCCTCGAAAAAAATTTCCGAAACCCGACCCGAACCCGCGAAAAAATTTCCTTGATCTGAACTCGCCCAAATACGTTTTGGCGAACCGAAACCCGAACCGAATCCAAAATAAAAGGAAAGTAAATAAGATTTTATTGCAATTATGAAAAGTAATCTACAATTATATCTAAAATACCAATGTTATGTATTATAAAGAAAAATGGACAAATCTGTATTCTTTAATATTCGAATATAGTAAAACCTCTGAATAGCAGACACCTCATTTAAGCATCACCTCATTGAGTCCTGCATCGGGTCGGGTTGTCCTGAATTTTCTTTTTTCAAGTCAGGATGACACTAACTTTCTTTCTGCTGGTCGGCCTGGAATATTTCTTAATGGTCTTATTCAAGTTTTTTGCAAATCGGATTGTTGGGATTTTCAAAAAAAAAAAAAGTTTGAGCAGAACTATGTTTCATCTGAAAATAAATGCGTTATTTTATTTATGTATGCATGGGTGTTTTAAGAGATATAAAATGTATATAAGAAATGTTGTTATAGATTATTCTTTCTTTAAATACCATTTTTGTTTTCGTGCCTCGGAATATGAAAAATATTACCAAGATTTCTGTTCTGATAAACAGAAATATACATGTATCGTATTTGTGATAGTTTATTTACAGGTGTGTAGATTGGGAGGTGCCCACTAATAATCAAATGTATAAATGTGCGAATATACAAGGAAAGTTAGGAATTAAGTTGTAAGTTAGGAATTGAAAAACTGTTCGCTAAATAGACATGTCCGTTTTTCTCGAGTGTGCATTGTTAAAATCTTATTGTATTATATAGATTTTTAACCTGAAAAAAAAAATACCTTGGAGATTATTTTGAAAAATCGGGTCAACCCGACCCGCAACGAAAAATATAGCTCAAACCCGACGCGACTCGCTCGGGTCGGGCCGGGTGCGGGTAACCCGATCCGATGCCGACTCTAGCCAAATTACTGAGATATATTAGAATTTTCCGCGATCCTCGGACAGTTTCGAAGCCCAAGTTCGGTAAAATTTTCGTACATTAAGATTGTTGAGAGCTTAATTTTTATCTGAAGACTCGGGTCGGGCTGGGACTAGATTTTATTTTTTGCGATGTTGGGACGGGTAAGAATTTCATTCTTACAGGGGCAGGTCTGAGTCTTTCATTTTTTTTTTTTTTTTTTTTTTTTTTTGTGGATTCGGGCCGGACCGGAACTATATTTTATTCATTCGGGGCCGTATTGGATGAGAATTTTTTTTCCCACGAGTAATGTCTTCCTAGCGTCCTTCGTTTATCTTTGTTTCTTTCTTTCTTCTTTTATTTTATTTTATTGCATTTTTAAAATAAAAGCTGGAATATGTTTTTAAATGAAAGGCCCGATGCCCAAAATTTCGAAGAAAGCAGACCCACCGGGCCGACATGGTATTTTAGCTTTTATAATGAGAAATGCACAGGTGTTTTATCTTTTATAACCCGCCGGGCGAACAACAGTTTTTAGCTGGATACTATGTTAATTTGAACAATAACATAAAAACACTCTTTGTTTGACCTATTTATTTACAAAAATACTCACCAAACACTTTTTAATAAAAAGTTAAAAAGGTTTGAAATGAGCAGATGGATTTTCGCATATTTTATCTCTTCTTCAAGCTTATTTCGCATAGGCACCTAAAGATTGCGGTCAATCGAATAAACATTTAATAGAAGTGCCCACCAGTTCTAGACAAAATATAAGGTATTCGGCAACATCCGGCCGTTGTGACGACTTACTGTTGCTGACTTGTGGTTGAATTCTCTCGTTTCAGACTAAGGAATAAGATTTTTATTAGGCAATAGAGACCGCATAGGGACTCTACCTAGCAAAATTCGTGGTAGTTCTGGAAAAAGGCTTACTATATGTTTTTGTGTAGCTGAATCCGAATTTTTTACTTCCCACCAACATTTCCCCCGGCAACCCCCCAAAATTTTGGTAAAATTCCCCCAAAAAAGGTTTTTATTAAAAAAATCATGTTTTTATTGTTTTAGGGAAAAATATCTAGAAATTCAGAAACTAGATAAAATTTGCAACAAATAAGATAATTGACATTATGGCGTAGGATGAATGGGGAGGGCGATCTGCCTCGGAACATGCGCCGCAGTGCTGCGTGGACAAAGTTGCGCAATTTCACTTAATCACTCACATCATTTACATTCGCCCTCCCGTCTTCCCTCCGAACTTTCCCTATAAGGTTTACTTTAAGTTTTTTGGGTTTCTGAATCCGAATTTTTAACTTCCCCCCTAAAATCCCCCCCCCGCAACCACCCCCAAAATAGTTGTTTTTAAATTAATTTTTTTATTGTTTTAGGGGAAAAGTATGTGGAAATTCAGAAAGTAGACAAAATTTGCAACAAACAGGATATATGACATTATGACGTAGGATGAACGGAGAGGGGGAGGGCTGCCTCTGAACATGCACTAAGTTATGCAAGTCCAGGCAATAGGGGATTTTACCTGGCAAAATTAATACTAGTTCTGGATTTCAACTAACTTTATGTTTTTGGGGTTGCTGAATCCGAATTTGTAACTTCCCACCAAAATTTCACCCGGCAACCCCCCAAAAAATTGATTTTTTGAAAAAAATTTGGTTTTTGAGAACAGCGCGCGGGGAATGTTCCGAGGCAGCCCCCACTCTCCCGTTTATCCTACGTGATAATGTCATATATGTTATTTGTTGCAAATTTTGCCTACTTTCTGAATTTCTAGATACTTTTCCCCTAAAACAATTATTTTTTAATAAAAACTTTTTTTTGGGGGGGGGGGTGCCGGGGGAAATTTTGGTGGGAAGTTACAAATTCGGATTCAGCGACCTAAAAAACATAAAGTAAGCCTATTTCCAGAACTACCATTAATTTTGCCAGGTAAAATCCCCTATTGCCTGGACTATTAGTAAAAATTTGATGTAATATATGGGCATGGTGAAAAAGCAGAACATTTATCGTCCCGCGTAGGGGTTATCATATGAAAATAAATACGTATTTGAATCGAATATGAATCAGTATATATTCCATTACTGCATAAGAAGTAAAATATGGTAAGAAGTGTGATAATAGATTATCTTTTTTTTTTTCAAAACCATTCTTCTTTTTTTCAAAATATGAAAAATATTACTAACTTTTCGTTTTTAATACACACAATAACACATGCATCGTATTGGTGATAATTTAAGCACACCTATACGCTACATGTGTGTAGATTGGGAGGTATCCACTATTCAAAAAGGTAAAATATGCTTTAAAATATAAGTGTTAGGAACTGAAAAATTGTCCACTAAATAGAGATGTCCATTTTTCGGGAGTGCCCACTATATAGGTTTTATTGTGTATAGATTTTTAACCTGAAAAATATTTTGGATATTCTTTTGAATTATCGAGTCAACCTGAACTGGACCCGCAAGATTTAAGATACAACTCGAACCCGAAACAATGAAAGTCGACCCGACACGCAACAAAAATATATTGTCAATTCAACCCGAACCGAAATTCGGGTCGGGCGCGGGTGAAAGCAGATGACCCGGCCCGATGAAGGACTCTAGTAGAAGTCTGCATGATCCGAAATTTCCAGGCCCGAGCCGATACCGATAATACCAGAATATCCCAATCCCAGTGATTTGAAGAGATTTTTCTGTTACTTTAAGACATTTCTATCTTTTGACCGAAATATTTTAGGAAGTTTTGGGCTTAGGTTAGTGGTTTTTACTTATTTTTAGATAAAAGGGATTTATAAATTACGTTTCTAATACGAAAAAGTATTAGGCAGCACAGATGCCGGAACAGCCATGTAATTTGACGAACATGCTGCTTTAGGTGTGAGTATTTCAGGTAATTGTTTTTGTAGGGGGAGGGGGTGGGGTGATGGGTAAATCAAAGCGCAAATTTTCATGTTTTAACGAAAGATAATCAAGGGAAAAATTAGTTCAATTCACGGATTATTTTGAGAGCAATGAGTCCTGCACGGTTTGGATTATACCCGGCCGAACCTGGAGATTCTATATCCATTCAGCCTGAACCAGTTTAAAAAAATTAGTTGACTTAAATCTGATGAAAAAAATTAGTTGACTCGAATCCGACAAACTTCTATCCAGAACCGACAGCCTTCAATCCGAACCCCATCCCACCCCAAAATGGAAAAAAAAATACATATTGTAATGGAATAACGGAAATGTAGCCTACAATTATATCTCTATTATCAATTATATTTTTATGTAGAAAAATCAATATATCTGTATATGTACTCGTTGACACTCAAATAATATAATTTTTCATTTTAAAAATGTATTTTGGAGAACCTTTTGAGAAATCGGGTAGAATCGAACCCATCCGCCAGAAACAATGGTAAAGTTAACTCAACCCGAAAAATAGAAGTCAATCCGAACCTCTCTGAATTAAGATTCAGTTTAGCCGGATCCGACTCAAACCATCAGTCGGTTTTAGTTTAGTTTGCACAATCCGATAATGGACTCTACCCGAAACGCTAACTGAGCCCGGCAAAAAAATTTCATCCTCCACATTTCGACCTGAACCCGAAATACTCCAACCTCAACTCCAAAAAACATTTATATATATCTACATTGTAATGCAACTATGTAAAAGTAGTCTACCCTCCAATTATACCTCTAGTACAGATTTTAACTTTTAAGTAAAAAGTTCAATATACATGCACTCGTTGAAATTCAGATGTATAGTTTTTCATCTTAAAATAAACTTGGTAAATTCTTTTGAGAAATCGATTCATCTCGAATCAAGAACCGTAAGTGTCAACACCCAACTCGATCCTGAAACAATTGAAGTTAACCCGACTCGAATCCGACCCACAACGACATAACATTAGGTCCAACCCGATCTGGTTCAAACCGCGAGTCGAATCAGGTTCACTTTGCCCGACCCGATGCAGCACTCTACGTGCCATCTAACCCGACCCCGACAAAATAATTTTCGTCCTCCGTATTCTTAACCGAATCCGAAATACTTCAAACCAAGCCAACCGTAAATCCACAATCTGTGAAAATTGGTCCTCAATCTAATATAGTTTATAAAAAAAATTGCATATGATCATAACTTCAGGATAAATTTTATCTTTTATGTTGAAAAATAAACATCTCAACAGTCATCCATTTCATCCAGCCATAAGATTTTTATCTGAAGGAATTTGGAATTTTTTTTTCGAAAAATCGGGTTCACCTGAACCCAACCTATTAGAATCAAAATTCAATCAGAAATCGAATCCTACCCGGAAGAATTAATTTAGTCAATCCGATTTGCAAAGGAAAAAAATGAGCTCCAACTCGACCGGGCCGAAATTCAGCAATCAAAATATTTTCCCCGACGACATTGAATTTTAACCCCGACGGGGGGGCATATGCCCCCCCGGTCCCCCCTCTGGCGCCGCCCTTGTAAACATCACGCATCCGATTAATTCAACATCTAACAGAAAACAAAAAATACTTTCAGTAATTTGTTTGAAAAGTTTTCCCAATTTCAAATCTCAATTTACAGACTTCTTATATTTTTTAAAATAATTTTTAAGCTTGATTTTTTTAAAATATGACAGCAACCCAGTTACAAAAGATTAACTTAATTGCTCAAAAATATTGTAAATAATTCAGTATTTGTTTGTTTTCGTATACTTATACATAACTAAATTGGCAAATTTCAGTATTTGTTTGTTTCCGTGTACTTTTACACAACTAAATTGGCAAATTTCAATAATTGTTTGTTTTCGTGTACTTTTACATAGCTAAATTGGCAAATTTCAGTGTTTGTTTGTTTAGTATGGGAATTGGTCGATATGGTGGACTGTAGACGTTAAATTTCTTTTTAATTGATTTTATTCACACATAAAACTGCACAAGACACTTACAAAAACATAAATTTCACAAATTTGAGTAGATTGCAAATCATAATTTCCATCGCGTAGTTTGGATGGAGTGTTTTGAAATACGTATTGATGCTTTGACGATCAACAGCTTAACTAACTTTTTTACAGACTGCTCGCTAGGGGGAGCTCGTTCTACTTCCGGAACGGAACATGCCGCCCGGGGATGAAATATGACATATTTCAGACAAAAATATAATACAATAGATAACTAATTAACACTACAAATGATACTAAAATACAAAATACTAATATACAAAACAATCAGGATAATTACTTAAAAATAATATTTATAAGAAATATAATGATGCATAAACATTATTTAAGAGTCCTTAATGGGCAACAGGCACACTTTTGAGATGCCTCTTAAAAATATACCACATGCAGTTTTGACTTTGACTGCACGAACCCTATTATCCCTGCCTGGAATTATTTCCATAATCCGGGCAAGAGCCCACTTACATGGTGGGAGATTTTCTTCTTTTAATAACACTAGAGATCCTAACTTTATGTTTTCCTTTGTAAATTGCCACTTACCGCGCTGCTGCAAGTGATTTAAGTGGTCAATAGACCAACGTTTCCAAATGCATTGAACATATTTGGTAATTAATTGCCAATGGGTTAATCTATTTTCAGAAATATTTATAACATTAGGCTCTGGAATACTATTAATGGGTCTGCCAATTAAAAAATGCCCTGGCGTAAGCACTTCAAACTCATTTATGTCATCAGAAAGCGGAAATAAAGGTCGGGAATTTAGGATCTCCTCAATTTGGACTACTAGAGTTTCAAAGTCCTCTAGAGTAATTTTATTGTTACCTACGGCCCTAAGCAAATGATGTTTGAAGGACTTAACGCCAGCTTCCCATAGACCTCCAAAATTAGGAGATCGTGGTGGGATAAATTTCCAAGTTATGAATTCTTCGGCAAAGAAATTTGATAATTCATCGTTAGGAGTGGCCAATAATTTCTTAAAGTTGTTTAATTCTGTTGACTCACCTTTAAAATTAGTGGCATTGTCAGAAGTTAGCGTATTTACTTTGCCTCTCCTGGCACAAAACCTTTTAAGCGCAGCGATGAATGGAGCAGCGGATAACTCGCTTACTATCTCTAGATGAATAGCCTTGGTAGCCATGCATATAAATATGGCCACATAACTTTTGGAATAAGTGCCCTTTCTCTGATTCTTGTACTTAATGTGGAATGGTCCACAAAAATCGACACCTGAATTGAGAAACGTGTGGTTAGGTGTTACGCGTTGCGATGGGAGGTCTCCCATTAACTGATCTAGTGTTTTGGGGTTATGCCTGAAACATGTGACATAAGTGAGCACTGTTTTTCGGGCAAATGCTTTTACCCTTTATAGGCCAATATTTCATCCGCACTTGATGAACCAATACCTGAGCACCTATGTGAAAGTACTTTTTATGAAAGTATTCAAAAATTAATTTAGTGAGCTTATGATCACTGGGCAGAATTAATTGGTGCTTAGCATCAAAAGGTAAGTCAGAATTTATTAATCTGCCCCCTACACGAAGTAATCCACAGTTGTCAATGAAGGGATCTAATCCCTTTAACTTACTGGAGCAAGGAACAGTTTGTACCTTTCTGAGTGCTGCTAATTCAGGAGCGAACTTACCTTCCTGGGCCTTTTTTACTAAAAATTGTAAACTATGTTGTAACTCAATTCCTGTGAGCTGCTTCCGTTTTATATCTCTAGGGCGGCTGTTATTGATGAACCTAAAAATAAAACTACATATTCTAATTAATTTAAGAAAATTATTAGGAGAATTATATAAACCATTAAAAAAACGTTAGAGCCCTTATGGATAGTCAATAAATTAAAATCAGTTTTTAGTTCATGATCACAGTCAATGTCCTTGAGGGTAGGAAATTGTTTGTGAACTATAATTTCCCTTTGAAGAAATTCCGGACCAAACCACCACAAATCATTATTGATCAGATCCTTGGCTGTTGCACCTCTGGAGATTATATCTGCTGGATTGGATTTTGAGGATACATGGTTCCAGTGATAATTCTCAGAAATAGACTGGATCGTGGTGACTCTATTGGCAACGAAAGTTTTAAGTTTGTGGGGTGGTGTGTTAAGCCAAAATAGAACAATCGATGAATCTGTCCATAGCCACACCTTTTCAAAGTATAGCTGTAGGATGGGAATTATTTTTTGAACCAGTTTTGCCAAAAGTAGAGCTGCACACAACTCTAGTCGTGGGATGGTCATTGGCTTTTGGGGGGGGGGGCACACGGGACTTGCGGCACAGAAGATTAGACTTTAACTGTCCAGTTGTGGAGAGAGATCTTATGTAGATGGCTGCTCCATAGGCCTTTCCTGAAGCGTCTGAAAATCCGTGTAAATCTAGACCTGCAATGTTATCAGACAAAACATATCGTGGAATTGTAAGATGATTCATTTCTGTCAATTTAATCAGAAAATTTTGCCATTCCCGAAGGGAACTGGCAGGCAGATGTTGATTCCAATTTATCTTTAATTCCCATAAATGTTGCATGAAAATTTTTGCTTTGGTTAGAATATGGCCAATTAGGCCTAAGGGATCGTAAATTTTAGCAATTTGTGTCAAAACTTCTCTCTTAGTATAAACATCTTTGGGTTCGATACTAATTTTAAAAGTAAAATGATCTGATTGAGGTTTCCAAAGCATCCCTAAAGTTTTTACAGAAATTTGTTGCGAGTGTTCGTCAAATGCATATTCTGATATGGCTGCGTCTTGTAATAATTCAGGATGATTGGAGACCCACTTGTGTAGCTCCATCCCTCCCCTTTTTAAGATCAGAATTAGTTGAGATTGCAAGTCCTGAGCGTCTTGTAAGGAGTCTGCACCAGATAAACAATCATCAACATACATGTCGTTATGAATCACTTCTGCAGCTTTTGGAAAATCTTTTCTTTCTTCATCAGCAAGAGCTTTCAACGTTCGCGTGGCAAGAAAGGGAGCACTAACAGTGCCATATGTAACCGTGTTGAGTTCATATATTTTTATCGGTTCGTCCGTGCTGGACTTTCAAAGAATTTTTTGCAAATTTCTCTGTTGTGGGCCAATCAGTATCTGCCTGTACATTTTCTTAATGTCTGCACAGAATGCATATTTGTGGGTACGGAATCTAGTTATGATCGAAAATAAATCTTGTTGAATCGTTCCTCCATTTAATAAAACTAGGGGGCCGTACCCGGGTTTCCCGGGTTAAAGAATATAGGTGAAAACAATTTTTTAAATTGAAAACTAATAATTTTTTATATGCAATAAATTTTTTAGATTGACCACTTACATTAAAAAAGCATTTTTCATATGGAAAATGCGAATTACACAATCAAATAAATTTTTGAAATTTATCAAAAGCGATATTTTCTTATTAGCCGCATGCTAAGAGTTATTTGCCAAGATTTTACTACTTATGGCATCCTTTTATAGTCTGATAATTTCAGAGCTTATACATGTCTGGTAAATTTGTGTTTTATTTATATTATTTTATTTTTTATTCATAGGGAAGTTTTTTTAATGGAAATTAGCCGTAAGAAAACGATGAACTCTTTATTTTGTTTTAAGGGTAAACGGATTAATCTTCCGTAATTGAGCTCCGCGCGATATAGATAAATTAAAAAATATTTCATGCTTTAAAATTGTTTTTAAAACTATAGACAATCAGTAAACTGCGATGAACTTTGTAAACAAATTCCATTTGAAAAAAAAAAATCCTATTTGGCGATCTAAAAATTTAAATTGTACGATTGCAAATATGTTAGATTTGTGTTTTTTCAATATTATTCTTTTTTTTTGTTTATAAAAGAAGTATTAATTTCGTTAATTTGTCTTTCACAAATATGTTAAATTGGTGGTTGTTTTAATATTATTCTTTTATTTGTTTAGAAAGGAAGTATTAATTTCGTTATGCAAAAATAGTCAGAAACTAATGCTGAAAAATGTTTGTTGCTTTATGTGCATGTTTATTATGCAAATTATGCATTTTATGTGCATTTTATGTGCAAATATTTATTATTATTATGTATTGAAACCGGCACGTGAGAAGATAAACTTAAAAAAAATCATGCTTAAAAATTATTTTAGAAAATATAATACATCAGTTAATGAATACAGTTTTTAAACAAATTGCATTTGAAAGTAAATTTTTTTCCCTATGCTACGAAAATTGAAAATTTACGATCGGCAGAAGATTGAAAAATTGCAGTAGCGAAAATTTCAAGATCGAAATTTGATCGTGAAGTGTTGCCATTCGCAAAATGACGTCAGCGTTAAGCACAGATATGTTTGTTCTTTATAATATAGATACGTAATCAGTAAAATATAATAAAGATCAGTTATTAGGATGTGTCTATCAATTGCTCTTATGCTTGGTATTCCGGAATGAAAAACAGCAATTTTCACCTTCTCAAAATTTGCATACGCACTTCTCATATCCATATTCATCATTTTAAAAAAGATGTATTTTGTTTGATCATTTAAAAATCATTTTAACTCAATACTTGAAGTCACGATTGTCAGAAACCGCTTTTATGTGAACAGACGCACTTTACTTGAGATTCTAATCTCAATTTTAGCGAGTAAAAATTTACGAAATTTATGTTTTTTAGACGCATTTATGTTAAAAGGCTTAGTTTTATCTAAGAAAAGGATCGTTTTCTTTTAAATATGACTTCATTTTCACTTAAATAAGCATTTCGCCTAGTAACTGAAACTTAGTATCAGTACACATGCAGAAAGAAAAACAATATAGAAAATTTATGAGGAAAAATGCGTGTTTTCAAAAGCAGTATGTCATTTTCCGTTATTATGCCCCTAATATAATATTCTGCTCCTAATGGGATTTTACGCCACTAAACCCTATACAACAATTTTTATCAACAATTTTGAATTTTTATCAGAAAATAGCATGAATGAAGTTAAAAATACCTCATTATTTCTCTCGTGTCTGCAATAATGAAAGCTATCTAATTTTCATCACTTTGAAGAAATTTCATAAAATGCTTTTAAAATTAAAATATAAAAGTGGGGATAGTTAAAAAAAATAGATAGCTCGATCACATCTACAAAGGAAGAGCTTTCGGTTTAAAAAATATATATATATTTGTAAAATTTGTTCAGTAGAAAGATCAGGGCAGATGACTAAAAAACACACTTGTGTTTTAAATATATAGATTATATAAAATTAAGAAAAATTAAATTAAGCAAATTATGCTACTTTGATAAAATTATAGTAGAATGTCCTAAATAATAGCATTAAAATTTTATTATTCAAGAGAATTTTCAACAAAAACTTCAGGAACACGATATTATTTTAAACCACGAATTATTTGTTTGCTTCTCTAACTCGGCGAAGCAAATCCATTCAGGCGAAAATCATCCATATCTGTAATTAAAATCGCTATTATTTGCATGTCACCCCTCTTTTATAAAGACACTCTAAATTTTTGTAAAACATTGCGTTTTGTCAGTGTGTGCTTTCGATTGCATTATTTTCAAAAGTGAAGCATTTTCACCTGTGAAGAATTTCAAAGCAGCTGGGCTGTGAAAATGACGCAGTTCTGCAAAACATAATTCGGATTTAAGACTTAAAATACACGCTTTTTTTTATAAAATGACGTCATTTGCATCCGCTAAAGCAATCTACTTTTATTACCCAGTCTTTAACTTCGTCTATAGAAAAGTGTGCATATGACGTCATTACCACGGAATAACAGAGAATTTTCTCGACATTAGCCCATATTTTATTTTCAACTATTTTTCAGGTTTTATGAGAAAATGGCAACAAAAAGATACAGTATCTCCTATTTTCGACTATTTTCCGTTTACTTTTAATGATTTTCAATAGAAACGGGGTACTTTTGTTGTCACGATTAGAAAAATGGTATTAAAAACTACAAAAAAATTAATATCTCAAAAATTAATTGAGATACAGCTTTAAAACAAATTGCATTTAAAAGAAAATTTTTTTCCTTATACGACGGTGTAAAAATCTAAAATGTTCGATGTTTAGAAGTTTAAAAATTTGCAGTCGAGAAAATTGCAAAACCAAAATTTTATTTCAAATTTCAATGTGTTGCCATTCGCAAAATGACGTATGCGTTACGCACAGATATGTTTGTCCTTTATAATATAGATAGAATTAAGTGAATAACCACCAGATGTATTTGAACTTGCATTGAAGACAACTGTCAGGGGAGTGGATAATTTTTCTTGTTTATACACAGCATGATGTGGAATGTAATAAGATAGCTTATTTTCGTTTTCATTTTTAATTTGTGTCATTGCCCCAAAGTTTCGTATTCTTCCATAAAAGCTGTATATAAATTAGCCATTGTTTTATTTTTATCTAATTTAGCCCATAAACTATTTAATCGCCTAGCTGCAATTTCTCTAGAACTTCCTAACACTGATTCTGCATTTTCTTTCAATGGTAGCTGTACTGTAAATCTACCGGTGTGATCGCGTTTATAGGTTCTTCTAAAATGTTTCTCACAAAATATTTCTTCATCCCCTTTGACAGTTTCTTTATTATCCCCAGGTAAAGATTCTATTTCAAAAAATTTCTGTAAAGTATTGTCTAAGCTATTTTCAGTTAAAAGGCAACAATATGACTTATTTTCAACTTGTGGAAGTGAACCTGTGATTATATACCCAAATACTGTATTCTGTAACATACAATTAGCATTTGCTAAACGAATTTGCTCACTCTTTAAAATGTCAAAAAATACCTCGCTACCAATCAATGCATCAACCTGACCAGGTATATGAAAATTGTTGTCCACTAATTCTATGTAGTTAGGAATGCACAAATTTGAAATGTCTAATCTTTCAACCGGAATATTGTTTGTTATTTTTGGTAGAACTGGAAACTCTAATATTTTAGAAAATGTTCCTTTTCCATTTGATATTTTTGCATTGATAATTTGTTTTATTTCCTGGTGTGATTCGTTAATACCGGAAATAACACCCTTGAATTGTTTTGGATTTAGATTTAATTTCTTGCATGCGCTGTTACTTAAAGCGTGGATAGACGACCCATTATCTAGAAATGTTCTTAATCTAATTTTATTTCCATACACATCTGTTACTAAAATTATAGCTGTGTTTAATATTGCGCAATTTCTTTTTTTTCTAGTAACAAATTGGAACCAATTAATGGCGTTTCTTTATTCTCAGATTCAGAATTGCTTATTTGTTTGTTTTTAACAAACTCGTTTTTTTTATTACCGCCGTTTCCGACATCATATTTTCATTTACTTCACATAGTAAGGTGTTATGTACTAATTTGCATCTCCTACAGGCACATTTAGAATTGCATTGACCTTGATGTAATCGTAAACAATTTGAACATAATTTATTCTTACTTACAATCATTTTCCTTTCACGAATACTCATGTTTAAAAAAGCATAACATTTGAAAAAGGGGTGAGGCGAATTGCATAACACACATGGCTTTACATTATTTTTATTTTTATTATCGTTGATAAAAAATGATCTGGATTTATTTACTGCGTAATTGTTCTTAGATTTCGAGGGCTTCGTTTGAGACGTGTTGGCGTCATTCGAAAGTTTTATCGGTTCTAAAACTAAGCATCTTTTTTCCAAAAAAGAAATTAAATGATCAAACCTCGGAACATCTGAGTTTTGAAGAGATAATTCAAACTGCTTTTGAGTTTCGTGATGCAATTTTTTCAGAATTATATTTATGAACACACTTTCTGATAAATTATTTTGTGTATGTTCCATAATTTTGAGTTAATACAATCAATAAAATTACGCAATTCTTTAGGGGATTCATATTGCATTTTTTCCTAATTTAAAATTGCAGAAATATGTGAATCGATTAACAATCTTTTATTTTCGTATCTGTGTATCAGAGCTTGAAATAATGAATTGAAATCATCATCAGGTGATTCTAAATGTTTAGCTTCGTTTTTTAAAGAAGCTTTTAAATAAAATAGCTTCTGATTATTATCTAATTGAGGATTGTTAACAATCAAGTTAGTAAACTGCTTTTTAAAATTAGCAAAATCACAGTAATCACCACCGAATGAAGGTAATGGAATTTCAGGGAGGCGCACCTTTGTTTTGTTTTCATTTGAATGATCATTAATATTTACACTTGCGATATTACATTTATTTTCAAAAGATGCTAATAAAACTTATAAGCTTACCTCAACTTGTTCGAGCCTTTCATTAGCAGTGTCGATATCCTCCTCTATATCTTGCACTTGTTGCGCAGATAATTCTTGGATGTCAAAATATTGTTCTCTAATTTCCTCTAATTTATTTTGAAGAGCTTCTGTCTTTTTTAATTTTACTTCTAATGTGCTCACATTCGTTGTTTTTATATCGGTCGTATCTGTTAGAAATTGCTCTAATCCTGTGATAGCAGCCTTTACGGTGCCTTTTAATCGATTAAGCTTATCCATAGTAGCACTCAGGCTCCTCGGACCACAATGGTCGATATGGTGGATTGTAGACGTTAAATTTCTTTTTAATTGATTTTATTCACACATAAAACTGCACAAGACACTTACAAAAACATAAATTTCACAAATTTGAGTAGATTGCAAATCATAATTTCCATCGCGTAGTTTGGATGAAGTGTTTTGAAATACGTATTGATGCTTTGACGGTCAACAGCTTAACTAACTTTTTTACAGACTGCTCGCTAGGGGGAGCTCGTTCTACTTCCGGAACGGAACAGGAATCTCATTCCGGCTGCCTATAACTTGGGTTCTTCTGAAATAATTTTAATTCAACTTGCACTAGTAGTTTTACAGTTAAGGTTTTGGTGCGTAACATTGTTATACGGTGCGCTGATTAGTCATAGAATTATACGGGAAAATTCCATAATCCTGTGGAACCCGATTATGAAAGATTAGTATTTTTAAAAATTCTGAATGAATTTCATTGGAACTTGCATTGTTTGTTAGATAATTTTACACGGATGGTTTTAAAATATTGCATATAGATTTACGTCGCTTTGTTATAAAATTATGGAAGAATGTTCAATAGTTAGGTGAGACCGATCATAAAAGATTAGCATTTTTTAAAAGCCCTACTGGGCAGATTTTGATGAAATTTGCACCCAGATTTCTGGAATAGTTTTAGTATATAACATTTTGTTGTACATGCTTTGTTTTAGAATTAGCTGGAATGTTGTATAATTAGGCGAAACCAATTCTGAATGATTAGCCTTTTTAAAAAGTTAGATAATTTTTGAGGAATAGTTTTAGTATATTCCATATCCGTCTATCATTCTTAGACAAAATCCTACTGTAAACGACCAACTAAAAAATTTTGTCTTTAACAGCCGAAATTTTGTCTTACACATTATAAAATATAATAGCGCAGTGATGATCGTATCGTTTTCAGCCCTACGGAAGTACATTTGAGATAAAGATACATACTGCTTTAAAATGACAGATCAAATTCACCGACATATTTCCTTTAATTCAAGATTTGTTCGGAGAAACTGATCACCGCAGCGGGCGAAATGTGCTACTCAGATAAATAAATGATCGCTAAAACGAAAATACCAAAAATACTTTTCCCTGTAGTTGTTGAGAAATCAAACAAATATACTAAAGGTTAAAAACATATTCATGTTTCAAATTAAAAACGATTTTTATTTATGTTCTATTAACGGGCAGTATATCAGGCATGTTTAACACATGTATACAAAGATTCATTGCCGATAATTTTTAAATGGAAACTCATATTTCCATTCATAAAATCCAAATCCACAGCCGTAAAACTGAAAATTGCATCAATTTCCATGTCATGAAATTTTGTTTAAAGAGAAAAAAAAGATTACTCTAAAAAATAGTAGCTATGTTATAATTTCTATTTAATATAGATCGTAGAAAAATCGTGTTTTATATAACCGTATTTGATTCAAATCGTAGAATGTTATCACTGCATTTCAAGCACTGAAACATTTATCTAAATGATATAATTAAAGATACAGCATTACGAACAAATAGGAAATAAATTGTAGCCGCCAATTTTTAGAACCAGTTTGAAATAATATTGACAAAATTGACGTCATATCTAGCAATGCAAACGATTTTTTATTATTATCTTTTTCCTGAATTGTTTTCTTGAAATTCCAACGCCTGTATTAAAATCGATTTTTTAACTTTAAAATAATTCATATGAAGATACTACGTCATTTTAACACACGTTCAGTTAAAATTTTTACACATACATAGGAAAAATTTTCGTTTCCTGATTAGAATGACGTCGATTTCAAAGATGCAAAAATAGAGCGAGAAAATCTGAATTTTATTATCAAATACACACGTTATCTTTTTCTTTAAATTACTCTGACGTTTTTGAGGGTGTGGCAACAGGAATGAAAGGATTGAATTATAAAAATTAAAATCAAAAATGCAAAAATATAACGAGAAAATCTGAATTTTTACTATCCAAACACACACGTTATCATTTTCTTTAAATTACTCTGCCATTTTTAGGGTGTGGCAAAAGGAATGAGACGATTGAATTATAAAAATTAAAAAGGAGATATTTCTATAATGCTAAATTATGGAAGGTGGTAGAAAAATGGGGTAAATAGTTGTCTGATGATTTTCTAAAGTAGACAGTGATCTTTTCCACGTTCTAAAACGCATATACATCAAGTTTCGTGCAAATCGGTCAAAAATTGAAGATTTGTATAAAAGACATACACTCAGAGAACGGCTTATATATATATATATAGATACCCTTTTGTCGCAATTTTCCCATAACTACTGAAAAAAATGTAGTTAAAATACGTGCTATTTTGAAAAAATATAAATGAATGATTTCTGATAAAACACGAATATATTATAAACTATATTTAATTTAAATATCTATATCACAAACAAATGAAAGTATAAAAAGCATTAGATAGCTGATTTTTTTTGTGGAGTGTCTTGAGTGACGACATTTGTTTTTTGGATTTGTGTATTATTCAGAGATAGTGATGTCATATGAATATTTTACTGTAGACGTTGTTTAAGATTGGATCGACAATGAGGAATTCTTCAGAGTATGCGGATGACGTCATTTTATATCAAATAAAACCGTGTGTTTTAAGTCTTAAAACTGAAATATGTTTTGTATTATCTACATATGTTTTTTTTTTCATCGGTGGCGACACTAAATACTGAAAAAGCAGAATTCCTGTTTTGTAGTTTTTATTTTTCTTTTGCGGATTTCGATTTTTTTAAATAATTGTGCTTTGGTCTGCGCAAGCGGGAGGATACCAGGGCACCCAGGTCACACCCCTGGTTACGCGTACGGTGTAAGTAAAGCATTATAGAAACCTGTTTACAGAAATATTCTTATATTTTTACATTTTGATGTACCCTTAATCTGCTTTAGCTATTTTTACAATGATACCACATGTGTGTGTGGATGTATGCAAGCACATTAATTTTTTTTTTAACATTTTTAAGTCTCCAAAGTTTTTTTTGTAAAATTATGATCTAAACTTTTATTTATTTTTAAATTATTATTTATTTTAACACACGGTATTTGGTAATGCGTTCAGAAAGTGGAGTAACTCCAGATAGTTTTTATGTCAGTTTTATCGGTTGTATTATGTATATCTCAAGAAATTTGTAATGTTTTTATAAACTAACATTTTAAAGATAGACACAAGACATATTTTTCTTAACTTTTGATGCCTTTAGTTATACAATACCCTTAAATCCTCAAATGTCTAAAATCCGCATATCATCGATGATGTAAACAATGAAATTTTCAATTCAGAGGTAGGGGCAAAATTACACTTTTTTAGTTTGATATCATTCCGTATGGGTTTTAATACGTAATTCTCGACAATATGACTGAACTGATGCTTTTTCATGAATAGAGTATAAATTTATTTCTGAAAAAAAGGAAGACATTGCTGATATCACTGGTCAACACAATCTTTTTACGAAATATATTTATGTATTAATCTAGATTTTTTTTTGTTATTAAGACTGACTAAACCTGAAGTAAAACGCCCTTACTTTATGATAATAGGGTATGAGGAAAGTTTTATTGAATAGTTCAAGGAAAATGTATCTCATCATTATTATGCATATTGAATGATACGCTAATTATTTACTTGACCTTTATTTTTAATAAATTAATCATTTTTTCAAATCATCTTACTTTTTATCATTTTAGTTCATTACTTTACATAATTATTTTAATATTTTACTAAATTGCAAGCATTTATTATAATTTTGATTGAATTATTATATTCAAATTAATGTTTAAAAAATGTAAACAAAACACCAGAAATCAGAAAAATTCTAAAATCCGCACAACTATTTGAGGGAGTCTACTGTCTTACACTTATTTAATTATATGTCAGTACAAACGATATAAAAGGGGGAAGCAAGCAGTAATGTAGTCCTAAAAAAGATCGAGTGTATGCACTAGAGAGTATACGCTATAGCTGCTAATGTTATATGGAGGTTCTAAAAAATATTCAGAAGGAATACAGTGTATACGACCATATACCCTTCCCTAAATCCCTGGGTGGAAGATAGTTTATTATTGATTCCATGTCTTTAAATTAGAACAAAAATTGTATTTTCGATAAAATCTCAAAAATCAGCTAAGTAGTGACTACATTTGTTAAAACAGTTTGTAGTCATTTTTTTAAAAGTAGTTGCAGTTAACTGCGTTTTTGATAAAGTAATTGTAGTTCACTACAATAAAAAAGTAGTTTTTCCGACCCCTGACAATAAACATATAGAAATGTCTCATCTATAAGAGTAAAAAGAGCTTCTCCATAAACAATACAAATTTTAATGTAAACTTTATAAAATTACATAAAAAATATGAAATACAGACTTTTTTGTAATAAATGCCACTTCTTTCAATATCATATTAAATACAAATTTTAAAAAAAATACAAGATTTTGTTCAAAATTTATCTTTCCTTCTCAATTTTCTTAAGGAAACTAATGGACGGATGGTTAACCTCTTGAGGGGTAAGAAAAAATGTCTCTAAATATTGAATTCTCACCGGAATAATCGAAAAATTTTATTTTTAAATAAGGAAAAGCAATTTTTCAACGATATTCCTCCAAAGTTAAAAATATAAATTTAGTTAAAATTTTCTGGTGAGAATCTTGTTTAAATTAGGTGGGATATATTGTATCCCACCGTCCCTCAAGGGGTTAAAAAACGCATGTATCATTTCACTAATTCAATACAAGTGCACAGAGTAAATGACATAGATAAAATATAAAAAATGTTTGCCATTGATTGTTAAATTTTTCATTAACGCATCTCCATTTCCTGATACATACCGGGTGTCCCAAAAAAATTAGATTTTAAAATTCAATAACTTGCAAAGGGTGATAGATATTTAAAAAAATTATGCAGGAGTGTTATGCAAGATGTCAGGAGTTTGTATGCTGCGATTCTCAGTTTTAGTTACAAATTGCATCGATAGATGGCGCTGCAAGCAATAACCGCTAAATCCAGGCTCGATTTTTCGGCCTCTCACTTCTTCCATGCGCAAAAAGGACATTAAAATGTATTGAATAGATCCGGAAATACCAAAAATCGGGTCTGGATTGAGCACCTATTGCTCTCAGCACCATCTTCTGTTTGAAATTCGAATTAAAATGAAGAAACACAGTAAAAACCTGCAGACATCATACATAACCCTGCTGCAAGATTTTTTTAAACATCTGTCACCGTTTGCAAGTTATTGAATTTTAAAATCATAGGTCATTTTTGGAAAACCCGGTATTTTTCTGATGCAATCATACATAATCTATCACCAGCAGAATGGTGGGAATCACTGTAAAAATACAGTGACTTGGAAAAGATTTCAAATTTTGCATATCATCTTTTTCATTGCGTAGCCTCATCAGTAAACATTGACCGTATTTTTTTTCCAATTTCAGTTTGATTCAAAACAAACTTAGAATTAGGCTTGGATTACACACTGTTATAAAATTTGTAATGGCTTATAGAATGTTACATTCTAAAGACAAACAACTTGCTCCTGATCCTGAAGCATTTGACGGCTTTTAAATATTTTACAACATTTATGTATCTTGAATAACAAAATTTAAAAATATGAATTTCTGTTAATTTCTTTATTATTTCCTGGTTATTTTGCATTTTTCTATTTTTAATTTTTTAACCGATTATTAGTTGCAATGAAACTGCCATATGACAGATAAACAAGTTAAAATTTACTGCAAATGTATATGTTTTACAATTGCTATTTAATAGGTACATTATAACTTAATATTGCCATACATTTTATTTATAAACATGTTTACATAATAAGGCTTCTAGATAAACTGAACATAGTTTTTCATTTCCACACAAATTATTTCACATACTTTTGTGTATATAAATATGTATATGTGATATTTTGATATAAAAGTTATTTCTGGAATAGGAAGAATCAATATATTTTATTTATAATTGTTAAATTCAGCATTTTTAATTTAGAATTTTCAATTTATTAAAAGTGGACAAAATGATATTTTGTCTAGGACAGTTTTTTTCAGTGTAAAAAAAATCGAACAATACTGCCTAAGGTTCTTATAAAAATGAGCATCAAAATTAATTAATAGCAAATTACAGGAATGAAAAATTGGATCTACTCTTTTACAAAAAATTTTCCTGAATATCTCACAGAAAAGATTTCTCTCCAGTATGAAGTAACACATGCATGGTTAAATTTTGCTTCCGAGAGAATTTCTTGTTGCATATTTCACACACAAAAGGTTTCTCACCAGTGTGAATTAAGAGATGGCTTCTGAGATTACTCTTTCGAGAGAATTTCTTATTGCATATTTCACATAGAAAAGGTTTCTCACCAGAGTGAATTAACAGATGCTTATTTAAATCACCCTTTTGAGAGAACTTCTTGTTGCATATTTCACACACAAAAGGTTTCTCACCAGTGTGAATTAAGAGATGGCTTCTGAGACTACTCTTTCGAGAGAATTTCTTGTTGCATATTTCACACAGAAAAGGTTTCTCTCCAGTATGAATTAACAAATGCCTGGTTAATTTTTGCTTCAGCGAGAATTTCTTGTTGCATATTTCACACAGAAAAGGTTTCTCAACAGTGTGAATTAACAGGTGCTGACTTAAATGACCCTTTTGAGAGAATTTCTTATTGCATATCTCACATACAAAGGATTTTTCACCCGTATGAATTAAGAGATGGCTGCTGAGACCACTCTTTTGAGAGAATTTCTTGTTGCATATATCACAGACAAAAGGCTTCTCGCCAGTATGAATTACCATATGCCTGGTTAATTGTTGTTTCAGCGAGAATTTCATGCCGCATATTTCACACACAAAAGGTTTCTCTCCAGTATGAATTAACAAATGCCTGGTTAAATTTATCTTCAGTGAGAATTTCTTGTTGCATATTTCACACAGAAAAGGTTTCTCACCAGTGTGAATTAACAGATGCTGCCTTAAATGAACCTTTTGAGAAAATTTCTTATTGCATATCTCACATACAAAAGATTTTTCACCCGTATGAATTAAGAGATGGGTACTGAGACTTCTCTTTTGAGAGAATTTCTTGTTGCATATTTCACACACAAAAGGTTTCTCACCAGAATGAATTAACAGATGCTTACTTAAATCACCCTTTTGTGAGAATCTCTTGTTGCATATCTCACAGACAAAAGACTTCACGCCAGTATGAATTAACACATGCTTAGTTAATTTTTGCTTCCGCGAGAATTTCAAGCTGCATATTTCACATACAAAAGGTTTCTCTCCAGTATGAATTAACAAATGCCTGGTTAAACTTTTCTTCAGAGAGAATTTCTTATTGCATATTTCACACAGAAAAGGTTTCTCACCAGTGTGAGTTACCAGATGCTGACTTAAATTACCCTTTTGAGAGAATTTCTTATTGCATATCTCACATACAAAAGATTTTTCACCCGTATGAATTAAGAGATGGCTACTGAGACCACCCTTTTGAGAGAATTTCTTGTTGCATATTTCACACACGAAAGCTTTCTCACCAGAATGAATTAACAGATGCTTATTTAAATCACCCTTTTGAGAGAATTTCTTGTTGCATATTTCACACACGAAAGGTTTCTCACCAGAATGAATTAACAGGTGAGTGCTTAAATGACTCTTTTGAGAGAAACTCTTGTTGCATACCTCACAAACAAAAGATTTTCCCTGCTGTGAGCTAGAAGTTGTTTTTCCAAAAATGTATTTTAAAGAAATATTTTGTTGCATATTTCAAACTTTGAAGACAGTTGTAAGTGAGTGATATTCTGATGTATATCTAAATTTATAGCTTTGTGCATCTGCAATAAATAGAAATAAGTTAATCACTTTTTATGATTCATTATAAAACAATATAAGAAAAAATAAATTTATCATGAAAAATAAAAATTTATATATTAAACTGAATTGAAATTAAATTTCTATCATTGTATTAAAAACTGCAATAGAAACCTAATTATCAGATGCTTGGAGAACTAAAAGTGCATCACATGCATTTCTTAAAGATTAAACTATAAGTAAAATTATAACAAATAAAGTAAATAGCTACCATCATAAAACAAATAATTTATCATAAAGACAACATTAAAGATTAAAATTAAAAGGTAGAATTATTATAAATAAAAAATAAAGCACATTTCTATAAAGAAACTATTTTTAATAGCATTTATAAATGTAAAATAAAGCAAATTTAAGGATAAAATTCTATAATTTCATACCAACAATGGAAACAATGATATGTTTTATAAGCAGTGAGGCAAACATCGACTATTTCTGTGGAAAGGGTAATTGCAATGTACGAATGTGTTCAGTCGAAATTCATCCAAAATATTATTTTTTTCAATCTAATATAGAGGATTACTAAGGCAAGATTTTACATTATTAATTCAAGTTATATTGCATAGTGATAATTTAATCATATTTTAGCCTTTTTACCATGTTTAAAGACGTATATAATTGATTATGGGTAAATCAAAATACATTTTCTTATGCAATTTCAAAATACAGCTCACTTAGAAATACATACTTAGACCGATACATGCAAATTGGATGAAATGTGTGAAGAGAAAACATCAAATTAAGTTATAATAGAGCCCGTGGAGAGTATAGTAGTCGCGATGGAACATCAGATGACAGTGTAAAATCACACAAATAGCATATTTTATTCAAAAACAAATCAAACAATATACCCTTCTGTATCTTAGATAAAAATAGTCAAAGCAGCAATATTTCATATAATTGTGTTGCAATTAGAATGCATTATAAACAAGCAGCATAAAAATACCTGTTTAAGAGCAAGATTTTAAAATTCAATTTGAATCTAGAGAAATAGATTTCGAATGACTAATTTATTATAGTGATTTTGAAGCATTACAAGAGACAGGCTGGTCCCTCGTATTTCGATGTCAGCAATAAAATAATGACATTTTCACAGATAATTCTTTTCAGAACACTATTCTAATAGTCTATAATTAATTAAAGCGGATATGAAAAGGAAAAGGGCACTTAAAATAATTAAATGGGAATTATATAAACAGCTCAAATGAGTTCATTTTTCTACCAGATAATAAATTAAAAATCCATTTACTCAATTTAGTGTCACCAGTCACAACAAATTAGCATAGTGCACATGTATTACTTACCTTAGCTATTTGTAAAAGACAAATGTTCTATAATATTACACTTAAAGAATAAACATGTTCATGGGACTGAATGATAAGTCCCCATTGTAGAAGATTTAATAAGTTCAATTATTTTAATTAAGTTTTACTAAAATCGAAAAGGTAATTGATAAAAAACATTGATACACAGAGAACTGAACTAAATTTTAGCATATGATGTAGTAATTATAAAATCTATAGTTAATTTTCAGAAATGAATTCGGCAATTTTTCCAACCGGATGGTAAATCATGAAATTGGGTTTTCAAATTGTTTATTTAAACATGGGTAAGCTTGTAGTGCTTTAGCCATTGAGTAGATCTCCTCACCTAGATGAATTTGTTTACTCAGACGTCATCTTTCGCCTTATTAAACAGTGAAGTTTTGTTAATGCAGTCTAGAGAAGGACAAGGATGACTCAGTAACTAATTAAACAATCCTTTCAGCTGCTTGTGTATGACATGAAAAAATACTGAAGTAAATGCCTTGACTCTCATGATCAGATTCTTTTGCTCTCGGCAACGAGAATAGCTGACAAATTTCCACAAGAGCTTCGGTCCATAGATGCAAGATGGTTTAGACTTTATGCTAAACCAAATAAATGCACACATTTTCAAAATGTAGTC
Source organism: Maratus speciosus (assembly GCA_963932465.1). Lineage (NCBI taxonomy): Eukaryota > Metazoa > Arthropoda > Arachnida > Araneae > Salticidae > Maratus > Maratus speciosus. Next base: position 650,356,933 of record OZ010786.1, read on the forward strand.
AGTAAGTATTTGGATATTGTTTTATGGATATTCTGCTCCCACATACAAGCAAAGTACTCTGTTTGCTAAGGTGAGCAATCATGAATGACAAAGTTTACCACCAAAGTCTTCATGGATAAATCAGAAGTACAACTTCCAACGGAGATTGCATTACGCATTTCTAACAAATATATTTGGCCCGTATATAAATCATCCTTAATTTCTAGTAATGGAATATTATATTCAATAGGTGAAAACTCAATCATTGGAAGTTCATAACACTTTGCAAGTTCTGTCTGAATTTTTCACCCTAATTCGCTTGGACCTTTAGTTTTTCGATATAGGAAACAAAATAGGTGATGTAGGGTCAGTTGATAGCCATGAAATACACAAATCAACCACTGCAGTGGCTTTCGTAATGAAATTTTTTTACAGATCTACGCCGATCAAGACCCCTAGAACCCAAAACCACCCCCAGTTCAAAACTTTGTCTACCTTTATTTATATCTATCTATCATCTATCCCTCTCTCTCTATGTATATATCACTTTCTTTATGGGCACAATAACTTCCATAATTCTGTACAAATCTCTTCCAAACTGGCACCTAAAATCAAGAGGCATAAAATCTCGATCAAGTTCGTTACTGGGCAAAATCAGACCAAGGGGTCGGAAATACGCTATCGAAGTGTTCACGTGATTCTTCTGCTTTCGTGACCACATGAGACCGAGCCGCTAATGTTACGCTCCCATAGAATTTATATTAAAAAATCATTACAAAATAAATATTTCTTTTCTGAATTTTTCATCTCTTGATTTGGATACATTGATATAAGAGGTCTTATTTGCATAAATGTAATTAAGTTATTTTTAGCTCAAATTTATGTATTTTAGTTTTTAAATTTCAAAAGCGCCAATGTTCATACGAAATCCTAGCTATTTCAGTCTAGGCGTAAAGGTTACCTGTTTTTCATATTTTTACAGATTACGTATTTAATAATATATTTATGTGAAATAATTTTAAAATATCTTATTTACCTATATATTTTTTACTGCATAATTACGTCTTTCAATCATTTAATTATTTTTTTTATAGAATAGAAGAATAAACCTTAGAAACAAAAAATTGCTAATGTTATATTGTTTTTTTAAACATATTTACAAATATAGCAGCCGGATTTGAAACATGAGAAATTTAAAATTCGGCGATTATTTTATATTTAAAAAAAAACTTGTTTGTTTATAAATGTTCATTAGATGAATTTTATTTGCGATAGAGCTTTTTTTTTAATTAAAAATTATGCATGAGATTAGTATTTTTTTATGTTATGATAGTTTGAGAGAGGGGGGGGGGAAATAAAGTATTTATGATGCTATAAAACATGATTTTTTTATATTTTAACAGTTTATATCTGTATATAGTATATATAAAGCATATTTCTACACTGTAAATTAATTATTTATTTCCATTCCTCAAAACTGATATAGATATGCCGAAGATTTTTGTACTTATTAGCAGATATGCAAAACTCACATATGCAAATAAATCCTCATAGATTATTTTGTTTTGTTTATCTTATTTAAATTTTTTTATTCAAAATTTTTTAACAAAAGAATAGTTTAGCATTGCCATAACCCTTAATTTAAAAACTTGAAAAAAAAACTAGTTAATTTAACAAAAATATTCATAATTTTTTTTATGAGCAAACATTTTTTTTAGCCTGTTAAATTAAGAATTTGTTTAAAAAAAAAAAAACTTTGCTTGTAAAAAATTTTTTATAAATATTTTGGATAAATTAATTAGCTTTTTTCACGTTTTTTCTAATTAAAGATTATGACATACTATTAAACTATTTTATTTCTTACTCTCTTTTTCTTTATATATAATTAACGATATTCAGTTTTCTGAGTTTGTTATTAAACAACAAACTTTGCACAATACACATGGTAAATAAATTGTATTTAATGATCAGATTAATGAACAATTTTCCGCTACTCTTTGAAAAAAATTTAACTGTTGAAAATCACAAATATTTAATAAAAAATATCTAAGCGAATAAGTTTTTTTAAATCATTTCACACAAATGAAGTCCGTAATGATGATCTTTACTGGTCATAGATGGCGTCATCCATTATCTTAAATGGCTATGATCTTGGATCAGAACATTAGCGTTTTGATATTTTAAAACTAAAATACACAAATCTGAGCTAAAAATACCTTAATCACACTTATACAATTGATACCTCTAATATAAGAGTATCCAAATCAAGAGATAAAAGTTTTATAATAATAATATTTGGTTTAATATTGATTTTTAAAGCAATTTCTCTGGGCCTTTACACTAGGCGATTGGCCTCGTATGACCAGAACAGACGACAAGAGATAAATGACATCACACTTCGATAGCGTTATAGGGAGGTGTTTTGTGATAACAAAAAAACCCCCATAACTTCTTAATTATAATACATATTGAATCAGTTTATAGTTATTATTATTTTCTAAAAAAAAGAGCCAAAAATTTATATATGACAGATTTTTGATAAAATAAAAAATGGGCTCAAGGGGCGTTGAAATAGGGTTTTGGGGAGAAAAAAAAATTGTAACTTTATTAATTCTAACCAATTAAATTTATTATAAATCTTCTTAATGTTATCTACAACTTTTATATTGACAAGTTTTTGGTAGGACCAATTCGTACTTGAAAAAAAATTTAAATTAAAATTAAAGCACAAAAAAAAGAAAAAAAAAAGGAGGGGCTGAAGAAGAAAAAAATCCATAATTTCATCAATTCACAAGATATAAAATTTGCATGAATTTATTATATATCTTATTAATACTATCTACAACTTTTATATTGACAAGTTTTTGATAGGACCTATTCTTACAGCAAAAAGAATATAAAAGTACATAGTGGTTGAAGAAAAAATTATCGTATTAAGGATGTACTCAAATCCAAACTGCTGACTTTCCGACTCATTTTTAAATTCATTTTTGCTTTCAAATGCATCCTTTTGGTAGGTTTTCTAATTCAGAAACTATATAATGTAACGTAATAATCAATTTTTGATAGAGGCACAATATATTTCAAAAAATGGTGTCAAAGTGGCCATTTTGAGACCAATTTCCCAAAGCGATTGTCTTGGAAACAAAAAATATTGTCCTACTGAGAAAATAATTGTTTATAAATCAAGTTCAAAATATTTGAACGAAAAATAAAAACACAGGTCGCTTATAAATCTCTTTAAAAATCACGTCATGTTTCATGTATTTTCTTTTAAAAATTAATCTGAAAATGTGCCTGAAAATTCCGAGTTGTTGAGCATGGAAAAGTATTTTTCTGAATACCGCCTTAACATGATTCTATTAAAATCATTTCTTATATAAAAATGAAAATAAAATATTGTCAAAAATGGGCAGATAAAATTGTTAAAGTGTGTATATCTCTAATCATGATTAAGTTTTTGTTGTTGAAATGAGTACTTAACTTCAAAATCTACCTGCACCTGTAAGCCGAGTCAGCAGAAATTTTTTTGAAATAATAACTTTGATAAAAAATGCTGATGTTTTATACATTACAGATGTGTCAGTATTTTATCACTACTATCTTGTGTACAAGAGTCTCAATTATTGCAATAAAATATAGATTAAAATGCACTTATAGTTATATCAGAATCTTGAAATAGCATAATTATTGAAAAATGAAACAGAAATTCATTTGGCTGACAAGGGATTCAGGGGAGCAAAGGCAACTTGAAGAAATGTAATTGTTTATCCTACAATATTGAAAAAAATAACAAAATCAAGATTGAAATTGCAGGTTTATTCATTTTACTGGCACAAAGTCTATATTTAGACATGTTGCACCAAACAAATGTCAAAATAGAATGATGTAAACGGAAGAAAAATTCTGTATGCTGTCATGAGATAAAGAACATATCCAGTAAACTCCCTCAAATCTGCAACCCTACAATCCACAATCGCCTAAAATTTGCACATCATTGCAGATGTAAACAATGAAACTTTCAGATCAGATTGTAGGGGAAAAATTAGAGTTTTTTTTATATCGTTCTGTATGTATTTTGATATGTAATTCTCATTAATATAACTGAACTCATTCTTTATTATGAACGATATATAAATTTATTTTTGAAAAAAATCAAGATATTGTTAATATTACTGGTGATCGCAAACTTTTTATCACATACATTTATGTATTAATCAAGCTTTTTTGGCTATTAAGTCAGACTAAATATGAAATAAAACTTCTTTATTTTATGACTTTAATGTGGTTTAGTAGCAAACTTTTATGAGGCAAGTGTCAGGGAATAATTCAAGAAAAATTTATCTTTATAATGCATTATTAATCATTTCTTTGACGTTTACTTTTAATAATATAACAATTTTTAAAAGTATCTAAATTTTTATTTTTTTGCTTTAATACTTTATTATTTTAATATTTTACAATATTGAAGGGATTCATTATAATTTCGATTGCAATATTACATTCAAATTATTGTTTAAAAAATTTAAACAAAGCAATGACCAGAAATCCACAAAATTATAAAACGTCGTTAACTTTTTAAAAGTCTGGTTAACACGAACACAACTTGCATGAATCTACACTCAGCTTGAAATCGACCTGAAATGAAAACGAAAGTAAAACGCTACATCAGTCAGCTGAAAAGACTCGCTCACTAATGCTAATCCTATGGAAGAAATTCTTAAAGACATCTCGTTCGCATTTCAGTAAATTTAAACAATTCTTTTTGCATTGGCCAGCTGAGATCGATTTGTACAAAGAACGTTTCTTACTTTCTCAATTTTGTTTACTGATATTTTTAATTAGGACACTTTCATTTTCGGAACCGGATTCGAAAGGGAAAGCATCCTCTTGAAAAAAAATCTGAAAACAAAATCAAAAAAGTGCAGATGTAGAGATCAATCTCAGCCATCCCATGAAAAAAAAATTAAAAATATTAAAATGCAAACGAGAAATCTTAAAAAATTTCTTACACAGGATTAGCATTAGCGAGAGAGTTTCCAGGTGACTGAACAAGCCCCTTAATCCAAACTGCAACAAAAATAATTAGCGCCGGAAAGGGATCCCCCCCCCTTCCCCCCTCTGCTGAAACCTTTCAGAAAATTTGCTGTGAATTTCAGATTTTTTTTATTCAAGTATAAAGTCAATTTTTATACAGCAGCTCTGAAATTTTATTACTATATACCAACCTTTTAGCTAATGATCGAGTATCGATTTGGTTCAGGTATACTCGGATTTATGGGTGAAAAAATTAGTTTGAAAATTAAAAAAATTCACTCTGGATTTTGATGAGAGAACAAAAAATTGTAAAAATAAATAGTCATGCATAAAACAGCGATTGTTACAACTGAATACAGTAGACACCCTCAAACCCACATAACTTGGGACCAGAGGTTGTGCGGATTTTAGAATTTTGCAGATTTCTGGTCATAGTTTTGTTTATATTTTTAAATCATTAATTTGTATTTAATAAAGCGCTTAAAATTCTAATGAATGCTTACAATAAAGTAAACTAATAAAATAATTAACCAAAGTAATAAAGTAAAATAATCAAAATTAAGAAAATTAAAAAAATGATTAAATTTTAATAAGTAAATATTAAATAAGGTATAACTAATAGTGAGATATATTTTCCTTGAACTATGGATACTCACCTCATAAAGGTACACTAAAAATTTACATAATTTTTTTTTAAATAATGAAGTTTTATATCATGTTTAGCCAGACTTAGAAACCAAAAAAGCTTGATTAATACATAAATGTATTTGGTGAAAAGATCGCGATGACCACTGATATCAGCACTATTTTGAATTTTTAAAAAAAATAAATTTAGACTTTATGAGAAAGCATAAATTCGGTCATATTAACCAGAATTATACATTAAAATGTATATGGAATGACCTAAAAATTAAAAAATCTGGAATTTTTCACCTACATTTTAATTGTAAATTTCATTGTTTACATGTGTAACAATGTGTGGACTTTTGGGGTTGTGGATTTGAGAGAGTCTACTGTATCAATATTTTAGCACAAAAAATACACACAGTTGTCAGAAACATATTTATAACTCAGAAATTTGGTTCAGAGAGTATAAGATATAGAAGGGAAGCAATGATTTCCAATTTTTAAAAAATTACCATATATTCCATACATCAGAAGAAAAAAGAAATGAAAAATAAAAATAACAGAAAAACACTGCTTCTTACAACTCAATATCAATAACTTAGAGTGAAAATTATACACAGGCTTTAAGCAACAAGAAATGTATTTTTTAAAACATTGAATCCCTTACCCCCTCATCCTGTTTCCTATTACAGTTAATTTGAGCTCTTTTATTTCTAAACATACATCTTTCTTTTTAAACCGATTTTTCACACAGTCAGTGGGCATGAATTTTATATATCTAAATCTTTCAACATTTGGTAAATTAAAGGTTGTGAATTTTTTTTATATTTTTATAAAAAAAAAACATTTTGTAATGAAAAGTGAAATCCTGTCTCTAATTTGAACAAAACATTTATTAAGAATTACTTCTTTAATCTCTTTTACTAAAATTTTCAATCTTTTTTCACGAAGTTTTTATATGGGCTGCAAAAATGTTATATTTATAAATGATAAAAATTTCAAAAAGGTTGTGAAATTTTTTTATATTTTTGTAAAAAAACATTTTGTAATGAAAAGGGAAATCCTGTCCAAGACAGGGTACTTTTCGGTTAGCCGGGCGCTAGTGTTTTATATACATATTTATATACATACATATATGTAAATATACATATATTTATATATACAAATATTGTATATATACACACATATATATATGTAAATACATATGTATGTATATAAAATACTGGCACCCGGCTAACCGAAAAGTACCCAAAACATTCATTAAGAATTTCTTTTTTAACCTCTTTTACTAAAATTTTCAATCTTTTTTCACGAAATTTTTACATGGGCTGCAAAAATGTTATATTTATAAATGATAAAAATTTCAAAAAGGTTGCGAAATTTTTTTATATTTTTGTAAAAAAAAACATTTTTTAATGAAATGTGAAATCCTGTCTCTAATTCGAACAAAACATTTATTAAGAATTACTTCTTTAACCTCTTTTACTAAAATTTTCAATCTTTTTTTACGAAATTTTTACATGGGCTGCAAAAATGTTACATTTATAAATGATAAAAATTTCAAAAAGGTTGTGAAATTTTTTTATATTTTTGTAAAAAAACATTTTTTACTGAAAAGTGAAATCCTGTCTCTAATTCAAACAAAACGTTTATTAAGAATTACTTATTTAACCTCTTTTACTAAAATTTTCAATCTTTTTTCACGAAATTTTTACACGGGCTACAAAAATGTTATATTTATAAATGATAAAAATTTCAAAAAGGTTGTGAAATTTTTTTATATTTTTGTAAAAAAACATTTTTTAATGAAAAGTGAAATCCTGTCTGTAATTCGAACAAAACATTTATTAAGAATTACTTCTTTAACCTCTTTTACTAAAATTTTCAATCTTTTTTCACGAAATTTTGACATGAGCTGCAAAAATGTTATACATTTATAAATGATAAAAATTTCAAAGAGTTTGGACAACAAGAGCTATATATATATTTTATTATTTTCAAATAACCAAATATAACATGAAAAAACAACAAAATGCTTTCTTACGAGCGCTTTTATCACTAAAATCCAATATTATTCACGTTATTTCATTAAGAATACAAATTAAGAGGAAATTGAGTTAAAGATAGAAAATCATACAAATCTGAGGTTCATTTAAGGTTATTATCACAGTCGTGAGCAATGCTGGGCGGGTCAGCTAGTTACAAATAAACTCATATTTCCTTCTACTGATTCACATTTAACTGTGAACAGAATCACAGTGTTATGATTAGAGAATCAAGCTGATTCGTAAATTTTAAAGCAAGATGCAAACCCTGCTTGAATGCCAGTGGTGTCAGTTGGCACCTTGTTTAAGGGAAGGGGAAAGGCTTTAAATAATGAAAATTAACTCGTTACAAGGACCCCATTTTAAGAAAAATAGGGTCCTTTAAAAGAACCTTCTAGGTAAGTCATGCAGTTGTCAGAGCATCTGACTGTCACGCTGCAGGTTGAGAGCAAGGCACCCTTGCTCTTAGCTGAGCAAGGTTCACTCATCCTTTCAAAATCGATAAAATGAGCACTAAGCTTGCTTGGGAATTAAACATCAAGGTTCCCACGTTAGGCTGATCACCTGGGTGGGACATGGACATATGCTGTATAGCACACCAAGGCCCAGGGTTAAGAAATAGGGATGAGCACTGTTGGCTCAGATCCTTCATGGATTTCATTTTTAAAGGAGCCTTCATATTTTTTTTCTTAAGTTATTCATATCAAAGTTCATCACAAAAGTTATTCCAATCAAAATGAACCTATCCCAAAACATCTGTTATTAGCAATGAAGCTATTACCTGTTCATACTTATAATGTAAATATGTTTACATATAATTACATCTAAATTTAATGGATTAAAAATTAGGAGTTCATTAAAACAAGATCCAGTTTTAATTCAACTGTCTATACAAGGGCCTGAATAGAAAGCTAATTTCAGATTCACAAAATTATGATTCAATTTTTCACAAATGTATAACGCTGCTCATAATTATCACAAGAACGGAAAAGACCATTAGAGAAGAGTCTGGACTAACCCTTGCATTATCTCACCTTTGGAAGATGCACTGGAATATAGAAGAGTGGGCATTATCTGTCATCATGACACAGACGTCCAATCGATGCTATCCTCGGAGAAAAGAGCAGATCACAGTGAACTATGCTGTGACAGGTCTCTGAGCGTTATGACGAACTGTCAATATCCACACGTGTCTTGCAATAAAGTCTTTTGGAAAACTGTAAGAAAATTAAGAAATGTAAATAAATAACAAAACTACTAGCTTTTTTTAAAAATGTTAATACAGAAATAAAGGAATGGCTTATTCCATAAAAATGTATCTTTATAAAATTTTATGCTGAATATATATTTTTGAAATACAGAAAAAAAGATAAGATTTGTTATTTTTTAGCATTTTAACACTTTACAGCACTTCACTTTTAAAAGGCACTGATTCACACTGCTTCAAGAACACCTGCCAACTTTGGGATTTATCAGGACTGATTTAATTTCCCGAAGCATCGCAAAAGTTGCATAAAGAAAAATGTAATAGAAATTAAAAAGAAAAAAACTGGACGTGATTTCATTTATCAAATTTTACTTTTCACTAAAAAATTAAAGGCATTTTTTCACAAGCAAAGAAATTTTATAAATCCCTGCATACTGTTATTTAGAGGTTAGGCCCAGATAATAACAATTCACAAGCCAATGTCTAATGGGGATTTTTTAGGGGGGGGGGGGGGGGTCCATACTACATTTGAACAATTTCCTCAATTTTTGTATACAATAGAGCACTTTTACTTTTAACACAATCGCCTAGATTTAAAAAATACCAGAAGGCAATTGGTACAGAAAAACACACTTTACATTCTTACAAGCATTTTTTAGGCACTTTAAATATTTTAAAGTCAGGGAAATTTTTCAAGACATTTTTATCAAGACAACAATAATAATAATACAACAGTAATTATTTTTATTATGCAAAGAAGTTTTTAAATTAAAATTGCCCCCCCCCCCCATTTATTTACCGACGGTCAGGAAATATACTATTTTTGGATTATGAGGGGTGGGAGGCTGCAAGGAAGGTGCTGGGTTTTTTTAACAAAAGGGCACAAGGGTGCAGCACCATCTAGAAACTGTCCGGATGAAATTCTGTTAACAGACAAAAATAAATTAGCTTTCCAGAAAACTAAATTCAATCATTTTACAGGAAAACTTGGTACTTCTATTTTAGTCAGGCATAAATCTCCCCAATAGCAGTTTTTATTTTATTTTTGTGTGTGTGTGTGCGCGCATCTGCAAATTAGAAACAGCTCTTTGAAGTTCAAATAAAATTCTTTGATTTACAGCATAACCTATTTTTGTTGTTGTTGTTGTGTGTTTTAATGAAAATGAATGACATCCATGTATTTTAAATGAAACGAGTCACAGGTTTATATTTTAAATGAAATTAATGCAATGTAAAAGATCACAATGGGAAAATTATTTGACAATTTACTACCTGCACTGGGCTAACATTAAACAGTACACAACATTGTATTTTGCTTCATTATAAGATATAATAAAAATTTCAACAAAAGTAGTTCTGTCTATTTTGAAATCTAATAATATTGGCATTGGTTGAAGATGAAGCATTTTTTATTCTGTTTTATTCAACTTAAATATTGGTTGTTACTCTTACAACTTAAATATTGGTTAAATATTGGTTCTTGTTTGTATAGATGGAAATTTTAATTTGATTTTTCACTCACTTCTTGATAGGCTAGAATTGTAAAAATTACGTACGTACAGGTGTGATATTGATGATAACACAAAAATTTCAGATTTAAATTATAAATTAATTTGAAAACATTTTTCCTGTTAGCTGGGCACAGGTGACGCATTGCAAATTGTTCTTATAGTTAAAAATGCTTATGGGTTGCAAAAGAAACAGAATTAATTATGCAACAAATGACGCTTATGAAAATATGCAACTACTATGTAACTGCAATAATGAAATATTTTAAACACTAAAATGCTGAAAATAAATTATTAATAAAAAATAAAGAGTAATTTTAAAATACCTATACAGTACTACAAGTATCCTTACTCTGAGTTTTAATCCCTTCACTCCCAGTGTGGATATACAGTATACTCCCTCTATTCCGCACAGGTCGGGACCAAGGAGTTTTACAGATTATGGAATTTTGTGGATTATAGGTCATTTCTTTGTTTGCATCCTAATATTTGTATTTATCAACAAATATAGAAATCACACTGTAAATAAATAACACAGAAATGAAAGGAAATGCCTTTTTTATAAAATAAAAACTATTTTCTATATTAGAAATACATTTAAATAATCGAATACAAAATTATAGAAAATATTTCTACTTCAGAGATAGTGGTTTGCTTTAAAGCTTTTAATTTATATTCTGCAATTTAATTTTGTAGCCTTTTAAGAGTCAGGATATTTTGATCAGTAACAAAAGTTTGTTTTCTAAAAACATAGGATATTTATCCTCAAGAGCTAAACCCTTCTTTGAAAGCAATTTTATCTTTTATATAGCTAGCAAATGTGCTCAGAATATTGCAGTCTAATAGTTATTTACAAGGATAAGATAAACAAAAACATTTCCTTCTAATTAATGTAGAAATTCATTAAAATTTCTAAATAAATTCATCCGATCTGACAACTTTTATTTTGGTTAAAGTGTAAAATATCTTGCTTAAAAAAAGATTTTAACTGTTTGTTTACATCTAAAATATAGTGCAGATTATAGAGTTGCGGGTTAGAGGGAGTGGACTGTATTATTATGGACTCCAGAAAAAAAGGGCCACTGGATTTACATTTTTTAAAAAGGGCATTCTTGCGCCTTGTTAAAAAAATATTTTGAACTCGTTTGTTTACAGTCCCCTTTATCAATAAAATTTTGCAATTTTTTTTTCTGCCCAACCGAATTTCTCAATTCCCAATCCTTGTGATTGACTGGCGAATGTCATGTTTTTTTTTTTTTTTTTTTTTTTTTTTTTGCGACCCACAGACAAATTTTGCATTTTTTCTGCCACCAATTAATGAATTTTGCAATTTTCTCTGGTGATTGACTGAAGAATGTCACATTTTTTTAACCACAACTGACAAATTTTACAATACTTTAAAGCATCCATCTGATGATTTTCTCGATTTTATTCCCAACATTCGACTGATGAACTTAATGTTTTTTTCCCCCGACATTCGACTGGCAAATTTCACAATTTTTTCTGGCAACTGACTGGTGATTTTAAAAACGTTTTTCCCTATAACTGATTGAGCAATTTTGCAATATTTTATTTCTACCAATTGGTGAATTTACATTTTTTTCTAGCCACCGATAGACAAAATTGGCAAGTTGTTTTTTGTTTTTTTCATATGATTGAAGGATGTATTTTCCCATAAATTTTTTCCTACAGCCGATCGACGAATATCATAATTATTGGAATTTCCGTATTTTTTTTTCATGACTTACTGACAAAACTCAAGCAATTCTTTTCATGCGATCGGTGGATGAATTTCAAAGTAAAAGAAATGGAAACACAGAAAGAGATGATGACACACAGCATAAACATACCTTCATAAAACAAAAATATATGAAATTTTTTTTTTACACAATTCAGTAGTTTTTATTTACAAAAGTTGGAAAAAATATTTGAAAAAGTTCATAATTTGCAGCACAAATAAAAATAGTGCTTGTAAAACACCTAAATGAAAATATTCAAAACCAATTCGAACATAACTGTCAAACATAAGCGCTTTTATTTTTAAATTATTTTCTTTTAATATTTATAATGTGTAAATGCTTCTTTTATGTGAATTTCTTAGATTGAAAAAAAAAAATGAGGATAAACCTGGGAGTTATTCAATATATTGAATGTGAAATAAGAGTCCCGGCAGAAACAGGATAGATCATTGTATCTCGATGAAACTTTTTTTTTTCTTTTTTAGATTGTTAAAAGTCGATTTCAATAGATAATGTGCATGTTGGTAAACAAATGAGCTTGTGTCTAGACAACTCAACTTGTGGTTGGCAGAAACGAGGCATTTAAACGCGTGTTTATATGTGAAACTCCATAGCAATCTATCATATGTATTGAAAAACAAATGAATTTTTATCTGTATATGCACAGAACTTACGTTCTGTTGCGAAACAAGATTATTTAGAGATACTGGGGTTTATTAGGGATAATAATAGACAATATACTAGATGATCCATGTGTTATTTCCAACTGGAAAGCAGATATGGCTCTTTGGCCATAGGTTTCATTTTATTTAACGGATAACTATTTTTTTAAATTTCATGAGAAGAATACAAGAACTCAAGAAATGTTTCTGCTTGTTGTAGCGGGTAAGAAAAATGTTTTAGGTTTTATAATTATACCAGAAAGCCACCGTTTTATTTATATATCTTATTTTTTTCAACCTGTACGTCTAGTAAGATGCTTGAACTAATCTGAAAATGTTTACGAATTTCGTTATATTGAGATTAAAATGACATTTATGACTGCTTATTTCCTGATACACTTTTAAAATCATTCTAATGCATGAAATTGGCAAGTTTCCTTACAAATATATACTAATGAAACCTCAATTTTTAATAAAACAGGCGATTTTTCAGAAAGCATCTTCAAAGTTGGCGTTTTTTCTTTTTGCGAACTTGCACTTTGTTAAATAAACATTCGCCTAACTAAGTCCCTTTTCATTCTTTTAATAATTTATTTACTTCTTTATACAATTATGTTTCTTCATGTTTGTTGAATATAGATAAGATATTTAACTTTAATTTTTCTATAATTTTTAATCAATACATTACTTTACATTATTTATTTAATAACTCATATATTAGCATGTTTTTTTTTAACCCCCGGTACGATATGCTATTTCTTTCTCCCAGCTTATTTTGTGTCAAAAAAATAACGTTACCTTACAGAACCCAGCAATAAACAAAGCAGATGTATCATTGTACAATTAAATACTCTATAGCATTTTTTTTTTAATTTCTAAGCATCGCACATTTTCAATTTTTATACCGTCGTATTGGAAAAAACAGTACTTTAAAATGCAATTTGTTTGAAAAATATATCTTCATTGATTTTTGAAATATTAATTTTTTTTTTTGTAGTTTTTAGCACCATTTGTTTAATTTTGGCAACTCAAGTACTCCATTTATGTAGAAAGTAAAGGGAAAATAGTTGAAAAATAGCAATTAGGTATCTTTTTGTTGCCATTTTCTCATAACAAACGAAAGAAAATGTAATTAAAATACGTGCTATTTTGAAAAAATATAAACAAATAATTTTTATTAAAACATAGAGCTATTATAAACTATATTTAATTTTAAGTTATCTATATTAATTTTACAAACAAATGAAGGCCTGTGAATCATTAGATAGCCGTTTTTTGTCAAGTTTCTTTAATGACGGCATCTTTTTGCTGCATTTGTGTATTATTTTGTGATAGTGACATCCTATACATACTTTACTGTAGATGTTTAAGAGTGGATCGTAAATGTGGAATTCTTAAGCGGATGCAAATGACGTCATTTTACATAAAATAAAAGTGTTGTGCTTTAAGTCTTAAAATTGAAATATGTTTTGTAACTATTTATATGTACATATATTTTCTTTTCATCGGGGGCAACACTAAATTCTGAAAAAGCAGAATTCCTGTTTTCTAGTTTTTTTTTTTTTTTTTTTGGCTTCTCTCATTGGTTAACTTAAAGAATGTAGTACAGAGATTAAAAGTAAATATATTCTCAGAATGAATGACATATTTTCTTTGTCATTTGTTATTAATCTCACCCATTTTTAAATACTAAATGGTACTTTTCGGTTAGCCGGGCACCAGTGTTATACAGTAGAAGATCTTTATAACGCACAACTTCTCAGATGTAAACAATGACTTTTGCAGTTAAAAAGCACCTGCATTTTCACATTGTAAAATATTGCTACTCTCTAGAGGACTAAATTTGATACATTAGTTCAACTTTATCTTCTAATTTAAGACCTTTTTACTGAAAAAAAAAATGCTATTATTACAATACACATTTTTTGAAAATGTCTAATATAAGGGATTGTTGTGTCAGTTATATTTGGATCATGTTTATAAAGTAAATTTTTCAATGCCTGACCTATATTATGCAAAAATTTATAGTTTGGATAACTCTTGGTAACAAGGAATGCAGTATAAAGATATTCTAATGTATTTTGATATGTTTCAGACATATTTGGCCATGTTTACAAGGTGAATTTAATGATGTGATCCATATAACGCAAAATTCTATATAACGCACAACCTTGCATTTTTAGGTTTGCGTTTTAAAGATCTTCTACTGTATATACATATATATGTCTATATACATGTGCCATAAATTATGGTGTATACAATTTTGTATCGAGCAACAATCTTCATTTGGCACTTTCTTCGCCTTTCATTCTGGCAGCCGGGTCCCTCTCCCAGTTATGGCATTGAAGATGCAGAATCTACCATGTATCCATTCATTAAAAATTGTGCTCTATAAGAGCTGTAATATCTTACTTACTATGTTTTTGGATTAACATTTTTTTTTTCTTTGGTTCCATATTTTTTTTTTTTTTTTTTTGTGGACTATGGCTACTGGCGATACCACATTAAAAAAAACGCGCCTGTGTGCCCTACCTCAAACATTTAAGACCGAGCCTTAATAAACATTATTGAATAGTTTTCTGGTCTTAATGTAAGGTGGTGTGGAAAAGGGCACTTAGATTTTCTTTATTAATTTCAGTTGTAGGCACCTATATACTACATATTTCTTGTTTTGATTTTGTTCTATAAATTTGCACTTTGATAATTTTTATTTCTTTCTCTTCTGTAATTGTATCTAACAAAAGAAAAACTTGGAATATTCAATTCAGAAAGTAGAGAATGTGTACGCCCCAGACAAGAAGCTTTCATTACTATAGGGGAGTTGTCACAGGAGGAAGGCGTGACAGACAAATCTATTTCAGGACATAATAACTGAAGATGAAAGACAGTATGTGCTTAACACTATTTCTACCAGTATCAAATGACACCTTATAAAAGTTTTCGATTTACAATTTTCCATTTGTAATTTTTAGTTTGAAACAATTACAAATCATTTTTAATATTGAAGACTTTTTTATGCTTATTACAGTAAAAAACTGCAAGCAAAATAATCATGAATCCAAATTTTAAAAAGGTGTTACTTGACACTGGTAGAAATAGTGTTAAGCATCAATAAAGGCAATAACTCAGTGGGACAGTCTTGTGCACAGTGCCATTTCAGCCGTGCATTAGATTGTGCTTCTAAGAAAGTATTGCCTATGTAAGTAAAACTTTTTTAATAATCTGTCAAGTGTGAGTATTACTTGCGCACGGAAGGTTCTGTAAATATATTAATTGATCTTGTTCAAAGTTTAAACTTGGCACTGTGCTAAGTGCGCTTCAAAAGAAAGTTGCTATGCCGCCTTGGTCTGTGCTGCTTTTTTTCCAGATAGGTGTTTAATTAACCTTTAAAGACCCAGGTGGCATATTGAGAGTGGCACTCAATGCAAACTGGTCATGAATCCCAAAGTAATTATGCTATTAATTCTAGTTAAATTAGGATACTTTTCGGTTAGCCGGGTGCCAGTGTTATATACACACACATACATATATATATATTTGTATAGATAACACTGGTGCCCGGCTAACCAGAAAGTACCTACATTAGTTTATTTTTAACAATTTGACGTTTATTACTCTTATATTGCTACTGGGCATTGCATTACACAAATATATCATTTTAAAATGTTAGCTAGGTTTTAAAAGCTGATGTCGCATAGAGTACGCCATCCGTGTTTTTATAACCCAGGGTTCGTAAATATCGTGATATTTTCGAAAATATAAAAAATATCCAATATTTTGATGTATCCGATATTTTCAAAATTGTCAGCTTACTGCTGATTCTAAAGATTTTTAGACTTAATATAAATTTGAATCTAAAACATATTACATTTAGCATGAAAACATAATAAAACAATATTCTAACTATCTTTTTTTATTTTTTCTTGCAAAATTTATGATCAAATAATTGAAAACATAAACAATCTTCTGTAAAAGTTGCTTTTTCACTCATCAAAACACAGAATGCAGGATTCAGTTTAAAAAATAAATAAAAATACACAACAAATTCTGAAATACAAAATAAAGTTTCTTTTATTTTTTCTATTGAAGAATTTGAACATGAATGTAAGTTTGTCTGCTTTTTCATTCCCTAACCTACTGTACAATTTAGACTGAAGTAAATAAAAACTTTTCGATTAGGCGGGTGCCAGTGTTATATTTCCATATTTATAAAAATACATATATGTAAATATGCGTATATATATATATATATATACATATATTTTTTATATATATACACACATACATATATAACACTGGCACCCAGGTAACCGAAAAGTACCCAAAAAGAATTAAGACAGGTTAGGGAGGTATTTTTCAAAGACAGTTGTGGTAATGAGAAAGCTGCAGGTACAGTCCAAAACTAGTTTTTGGAGTGCAGAGAATATTTTGTAAGCTATTCTTTTTAGTTATTATTTACGGATGGGCTAATTTTTAATAACAGTTGAATTCATTTGCACTTCTTTTGACTGAAAATAAGTATTAGATGTATGAAAATATCAAGAAATACGACATTTAAAAAATAAATATTAAATGTATGAAAATAAAAATATCAAAAACCTTGATATTTTGAAAATAAATATCATGATACAGTAGACTCCCTCAAATCCGCACAGCTTGGGATTAGAGGTTGTGCGGATTTTAGAATTTTGTGGATTTCTGGTCATTGATTTGTTTACATTTTTGAAACATTAATTTGATTGGTAGTTAAGCAAGGGAAATTATAATGAATGCTTTCAATAAAGTTAAACATTAAAATAAGTAAAATATTAAAATAATTTATTAGTTTAAAAGTAAGTAATTATTAAAATAATTATGTAAAATAAAAATTTAGAAAAATATTAAATTATTACCGATGAAATCGATTCAATTCGATTCCAAAAGCCCTATGCTGCCATCTGGTGGTAAAGCGATCGTAAGATCGATATGTCATTATTTTTTCACATTTTAGTAACTTTTTTCATTGTTATTTAGAGTCTTGAATGCTTTTCTTATACTGTTTTGTATGTTTAGAAATAAATTTGTCTATAATTAAAAAAAAAAAATTTCTGCGAACAATAATTTTAAAATGGTGTTCCGGTTCGTGGATTTTTCCATTTTGAACCCTGGAATTTTTGATATAGATATGCTTATTTATATCAAAATCAAAAGTAATGTAAATTTATTTAGTAATAAATCAGCTGTAATAGCCAAAAGAGAATCATTAGCAAAAAATTTAGTAAAAAAAACATTGCAGTAGTCACTGATTTTGGCCCCATCTTGAATTTAGTTCCTGCAATTTAACTGTAGATTTTATTGTTTACATCTGAAAAAATATGCGGATTTTACAGAGTCTACTGTATATATCCATTGCTTATTTGCACGCTTTTTGTCTCAACATGTAACAGAAACGCCTTCACTAACAGGTGTTTCTGTTACATGTTGAGACAAAAAGCGTGCAAATAGACGTTCGTCTGACATTAGTCTTAAAGCTTAATATCTTGGCTAATTACTAACAATTTTTTTCGAAACTCATTATCAGCAATCCTTTTATACTTCTATGATGATAGGTACCTCAAGTGCCCCTCAACTCCCTTGTTGAGCAAAGTGAAATTTGTGTGTAATGGTAAAATGAGATTTTCTCAAAAACTATGTGAGCTAAGGTAATTGCTACAGTTCTCCTGCTAGTTTAAATAAATTTCTACTACCACTAATTTTTTCATAATTTTAGTTTCAGTAGATTCGGAAATAGAGGAGAAGGGGACATATTTTTGCATTACATTTTCAATCTATAACTATGACTAAAGGGTCAATAGCCTTTATTACTTCAGCCAAATTTGAACTTTCCATGTTACATAGTTGACAAGACAAAGAGCTTTGAGAGACAGAAACACAAGTGAACACACTTAAAATATTCTTGTGTATTTCTTTTTTAGACTTTTGAAGAGTAAAATTAATATTTCTTGTCTAAAACCCTAATTCTAAAAAATTGCTAATGCATTTATTTAGACATTAGCATGAAATAAAAATTTTACTTGGTGCAGGTTTATTTAAGTTCATTCAAATCTGTGTAATAAATTATACATATATATTTTTTCTATTTGCAAATTAAGTTAAACACATTGTTACTATCTAAATTATAAAGCATGTCTGTGAGTAATGCTGATACATATCAACAGTGGTAACAATTTAAGCAATTCATTTCTCCTTTTCTTTTAACAAATGGTACTTTTCGATTAGCCAGGTGCCAGTGTTATACATACATATGTGTGTAAATATACAATATATGTATATATAACACTGGTGCCCGGCTAACCAAAAGTACCAAGATAATCATGACATATTTTCACTTTCACATCATCAAATAAGGTAAAAAATGAAATAAGTTATTTGAAAATTGTATTTCAATTTACTGATTTTTAAAGCACAATTCTTTTAAAAATCAATCTCCATCATATGCAGCTAGATTAACTCATTTGGACTTTCCCATACCAATAGAAGAAAATTTCAGTTATCAAGATTTTGTATATTACATCTAAAAAATCTTAAATTTGTGAATTAAACTTTCACAACTAATTCTGAAGCACAAACTACTGATGTTTTAAATAATTTTTTACAAATTATTAAACCCAAAATATTTATTTCATGGTTAGTAATTGCTTGATATCTCTATATTTAATAATGAGTTATTTTTTATATGCTAAACATTTTGTAAATACGGTAGAACCTCTTTTAACCGAAATCCATTTTTAAAACTTTTTTTTTTACTAATCACATTCCTTGTGTGCAAAATCCATTTTGAAAACTTTTTTTTTTTAACTATCATATTCTTTGTGTGCAAGCGGTCCTTTCTGAACTACGAGCAGACTTAGATAAAATGTAAAACTGTCTGCGAACTCTAATAATTTCTTAAAAGTTTTCTGTAAAAAAACGCTGTGCCCCTCCCGAGTCCTATATCGCCGCTAACAGCAAAAATGAACAGTTATATGAGAGTGGAGTGCCACTAAGTGACACCACTAAAAGAAAAATATTATTCCCCCCCCCCCCCCCTCCCATTTACAAGCATTATTAAAACCCAGTCAAGAAATGTACTATTGAATGGTATGCTTAATACAGACAACTAATGAATGAAAGAAAAGCTAATGAAAATGAAATATATATATATATTTATTAAAATGTGAAATATTTTAATCATTAACTGATATAAAAATATCAATTTATGATTGCTCAACAAAACTGTTATTTTATTAATCTATAAAATAACTGAAATACGAATAAATGAATGTTAAAATAAAGTTATTAGTCCATGAATGGAAGAGATGAACTCTTACTCATCAGTTTATCTACTGTTTTTGAGACAAACCATTCCTTAATATTGTGACTCGTTTTTAAAAATTTTAAAAACTTTTTTTTCTCCAGTTGAAAAATAATCTGCAGATCTTCTCAAGAGTCTGCGACGTGCATCTTACCAATTCTCCGCCCGCGGTCTTAATAATTTTTTTAGAAAGAAATTTATAAAATAAACAGACCTGCCAACCTTTGAAAATGAGAAATCGTAGCACATAAAATTAAAACTAATCTGGAGGTTGGTTGGTTGGTTTTTTGTGTTTCACAGCCATCTTTTGACATTCGTAAAATGAATAAGGTTTGTCTTTCAACTCAATATAGTAAATTTTTTCCTCTGAAAATTTTTATACAATATTTAAAGTTTCTTCTCGTTTTGCAGCATTTTTTTTTTTTTTTTACATTTGTAAAAGGAGCCTGATTCCAATTTTTTTTTAGCCCAGTGCAGTAAATTTTGACGAAATTCTCGAATTTTTTTCCCGCGATCATTTCAGGATATTCACAATTCTTTTCCCACAATCGTAATTCACATTTTTCTATCTCGATTCTTTGTTGAAATCTGCACTTTTTACCATGAACTTTTGACGAAATTCGCATTCCTTTGACAAATTTGCGTTTTTTTTACCACGCAAAAATGGAATGCTTAATAATAATTCGTAAAGTGAAATGTTTAATAATAAATTGTACAATGTTTAAGGATGATAAATATTTAATAAATTAAAATACTTACTCTCTTAGACTTATTTAAAAATAACAGGGCTGCCACAGTCAACTATTTTTTTCTAAATTTTGCTTAGGTTCTTTTAATCATTATTTCTAAACAATAATAATATACAATTATTTTTAAATAATAGTAGAAGGAAAAAAAAACAGTTGCCAATGGCAGCCCAGTATTAGCTGAAATAAAAATGGTCACATACACAATAAGAGAGCAACACAATTCAGTTGGTTTGCGGTTTGCCGCTCCATTTATTGAAAAGTACAAATTATGTACATTAAAAATATGCAAGACTATTATTTAATAACATAATCACATTTTGCATACAAAGTTTTCCTCAGACAGTTTTGGGAGGCTGTTGAACACTGTCTGCTTTTTGGTTTAAAACATAGTCACATTACTCATCAAATTAGAATCTTTAATGCATCAAAATTATATGCAGGATTTGCAAGCTCGGTATAACTTCATCAAGAATCCAAGTCGACAAAATGGAATTGCTCCAAGCATCTTGCTTAATTTTTCCACCAGTTTTGATAATCAAAGGATGAAATTTTTAAGATACAAAAATTGATGCTTATGCAAACATAGTAAACAAATTAAATAAAATGTACCATTTTGCGTTACTTCTGGTTTCACAGTTTAAGGGGGAAAAATGTAATTTTTCTATTTTGGCATAAGTTTGGTGTTTCATGAGCATGAAAATTTACAATTTTCCAATTAGCATGTGTTCTGAAACTCCAAAAAGCTGAGAGAAATTTTAAGAAAAACAAAAGCCAAAATGTTGCTATTACAAGGTACTTTTTAGTGCCATATTATTAAATATATATAATTAATTAAATAGTACATGTTATTAAATATACAGAATTATTAGTGTGTGGCCCAAGTTCGTTATGTCTTAGATAAAAACTTTCTCTTTTTATAATAAAAAACATAATTTATCCATGACACAGAAAGATTTTCTAATTATATAAATTTCATTCATTTAATTAGTTTTAGGTATACACACCTCGATTTATCTTTCATAACGATTTTTGTAAATGATCCTCTGTTATGCTAGAACTTTCTCAAAGAGTATTCAAAACACTTCTGCGGTTTCAAAGTAAAAATATTCTATCACTGTTAAGTCTGAAGCTGTTAATGACTACGTGAAAAAGTTTAATTATATATGCATTGCTTGCTTTATAATTTGCTTAATAACACTCGCGTCTTGAGTCAGTCATAACTGATTAATTATAAACAATGAAGTTCATAGCAATAAATAGTCTAATTTGAGTCGATACAGCTCAAATCGATGAGTAATGTTGAGAATTTCTGAAAGAAGAAACAAGATTTTTGGAATACAGATAGTTATGGTCCAGCCGAATTTTCGACAAAACTCTGACTTTGGGCCAAAAACTAAAATGAATTTTCAGTCGATCACTAATAATTTTATTATGTTAAATAGCTTAATTTATTTTTTTAAATATTTATTTATTAATATTATATTTTATTATAATTATAATTTATATTATTAATATTATTATTATATTTTTAACTTGTTCTCGTAAATCAAGTTAAAACAGCAAAAACGAAAATACACCTGCTACACATATGTCTATGGCAAAATATACCCGCATGCAATGTGTTAATTTTAAATTGGAAACAATGCCATATTTACACATACATTCTACAAATCTGATCACATGGATATTGTTTATTGCTCAACCAATTATCTGGTATACATACGACCATAACCATTCTAATTAAATGTTTCTGTACTGTATATAATTATTGAACTACAATAAATAAAAGTTGTGTAAATTTATGGAACAAAATCAAAACAAGAAATACTACTAAAATGAGTAAAGAAAATCTTCTAAGTGCCCTTTTCCACACCACCTTACATTAAGACCAGAAAACTATTCATTGATGTTTATTAAAGGTCTTAAATGTTTGAGGTAGGGCACACAGGTGCGTTTTTTTTTTACGTGGTATCGCCGGTAGCCATAATCCACAAATGAAAAAATAAATAAACTTCTGGAACCTTGAAAAAGAAAAAAAAGTTTACACAACAACATCAAAACTTGGTTTTAATATTAAAAGACATCTTTGAATTTAAAACTTTGTTTTCTGTCTTTCATATTTGTTCATTGGCAATACCGAAAATTGCTTTGTCTGCTAAATTGCCACAGTATTTTTCTTTCACCTGCCTTAGGGTTTGATGATCTCTTCAAATATTTTTTAATAACTCTGATTCTTGGCCTCTCATTGAACTTTTTTTTTTTTTTTTTTGGACAAAGCATAATTGAAAGATATTCATCATTCTTCTTCATCAAATTTACTCTAGTTAGTTCGGTATTTCCAAGGTCATTGGATGTCTCCATTACTAATATATTGGAGCAGAGATGTTTACAGGCATTTTGCAACCATTTTATTCATTATAGTTCCAATGATTACCAGTACAGATTTCATATATTACATTGGTTTGTTTCAAATAACAAATTTTTTCTGACGCCAATCTGGCAAAAACTTCGTTTCCAAATACCAGTTACATATATATTTTTTAATTCTTTTAAAAAGGAAATAACAATAAATAAATAAAAGTTTATTTAATAACTATAGAACAAAACAATTTATATAATTAAAGTAAATAAACAACGGTACTTCTTAGTTATCTCGTCGACCAAATTACTGTCGTCAAACTGTAAGATTAAATGCCAATAATGGCCAATAAAACCATTAATTCGATGTTTTATTTGTATTTTTATTAATGTTTTACTAATTTATTTGTTCTTTCATCATTTAAAATAAAAATTATGTCAATGGGTATAATTTGGCGAGTGGTTTGGCAATTTATATAATTTGGCGAAATTGGTCGACGGGATAACTAAGTACAACAACAATAGCCGGGTTACCATATCAGGCAAAATACATCAGGCAATTATGACGAGATTTAAGTACCGTAGTGAGTATAGGACATCCATGCCAGATTACCACCCTATATAATTCATTATGGTTACATATGTAATGTATTCATTAGATTTCATATTGTTCATTACTTCATTACAATATGAGAGGCAGGAGTTTGATTGGAAATTTTCAAGAAAATCTTACTAGCCTGATTTTTTTTTTTTTTTTAATAAAAATCTGCAAAATGCAACATACAGTTGAAAATTGTTACAAAAAAACATGCAATTGGAAAAATAGTTAATTATTATGTCTGAAATGCATATTCTTATTTTTTTCTTTAAAATTAAGAATATAGTATATACAAAAGAGGAAAATTTGGTTATAGGATAGAACTTAGTAGTACCATGTTTACATTTCAATAATCTGGAAAGTTGCAAAAATAGAAAACTGGCAAAAAAAAAAAAATAAATAAATAAAGTTTCTGAATATCTTCTATAGTTTTTCAGATTGTCTAAAAATTCAACTTGTCCCGTCAGAAAAAACATTCTCTAGAGGCGAGTAAAATAATGAATCGCCCAACTCTAGAATAGAAATTAAGGGTTTAACATAAAAACAATTAAAAATTTATATACACAGTCTAACATGTTGTATGACAAGGAAATGTGTGAAAATGTAGCTTGTGTTTTCCAGAAAGTTACTTTAAAACTAAATAAACACTCCTTGAGTATTTTAAATTCTTTTAATATTCTAATAATGTGCATAGAAACAAGACGATCTAGTTAAATAAAATATTTGTAGCTGTCATGTTTAAAATAAAAATCTCACAAGGAGAAAAGCATTTAATATCCTAAGGGGGATATATATATATATACGATCTGTTATATTACAGGAAAATGAAGAATTCTTACCAGTTTGAAAACATTTATTATAAATTCTTGAGGCATGAATTGATATCTTTTCGTTTAAAAGCTTATCCACCACCTTCACGCAGTTCATGATTTCGAAGCAATTTAAACTCTTTATTACCTCCTATTTCATGTCTATAAGTGCAACCATATGCGCTACAACTCATCATCATTTTGTAAAATAGTAGGATAAGCCAAAAAAATAATTATATAAATAATAAAGCCGAAAAATAATAATAAATAGATGCAAAATATATAGAAAACAATGGTGAAGCACGCAAATGTTTTGCCAACCGTAAGTTGAGTTGTACTTTTTTATGTCTTCGTGACGTCACATGCACATTATCTATTACAGGTAGAGAAATTTTTGAGTCAATATCCGAGATATTTTAGAATCAGTTGGTTAGTTGGTTTAGTTTTTCAACAAAGAAATGCTCTATAGATTTGCAGAAATAAAGAGAGCGATGACCGAGTGAAAATTAATCTTTTCACCTAAAATTACTAAAAAATTCAAAGCCAAAATATCTTTGAATTATAATTACGAAATTTATTAAAATGTATTTATGAAAAAATGTCTTCCGCATTCCATTATTCAACAAGGAGACTTCGCAAATCGCAAAGCATATTCTACACCTGCTGCGATCGTATTCGTATCTGTAAACAAGAAAAAAATTAATATATTTCTTCAATATCTGTACCATTATTACTCTTTTAAATAATTATACTAATTAGTTATGACTCGAGAAGTAGGTTTTTGTAACCCTTTTCAATCCTTTTGCAGTTATGACTTTGGTCTTAAAAGTATGTTCTAATTAAATTGGTTGTATTTGTTATAAAAATTTTGCGTGTGATGAATTTATGAATGTGTGGAAAATCACTGTGGTAATCTTGTGCATAAATGTTGATTAATTTTGGAAGTTACCAATAGTCTGTTTTTTCGTAAGAAAAGTTTAAACTTTCATTTCAAAATCATAAAACAATTTCCAACCATCTACAAGTAAAAGTTGCAGATTTAAGAAAAAAAAAAAAAAAAAAAAAAAAGAAAGAAACATTACTCTAATTTATCTCTAAAGAGAATGTATTATTATTAGGGTGTAAAAAAATCACGATTAAAAAAAAAAAAAAAAAAAAAAAAAAAAAAAAAATCGGATTTTTGTAATTTAATTTAAATCAGATTTTTTAAAATTTAAATCAGATTTTTTTGATTTAAATCAGATTTTTATGATTTTTTTCCCAGCATTGAAATACTGAATAGCTACCAAGAGTTTTAGTTTTTACACTTTAATTAACATAATTACAATTATTAGTTAGTAATTACAGAAATTAAAAATTGCAAATTAGTAATTTCATTAGTTAGTATCATACAATAATGTTATATACATTAATATTGTAATAATTATGTAAAACTTTATTAAATACTAGTGATATTTAACATTTATTAAAATTAATAACTACATTTAATGTTAAATAGTTAACACTACTTCAAATTGGTAATTATTAAATAATTTACTCTCTAATTAGGAACATATTATACATTTTTAAGCTTTAATTATTAAAATGATAATTAATAATGTAGTATACATTGTAGAAAGAAAAAGGAGCAGGATGCTAGTTGCAAAAGAGGGCACTATTTCACGAGTTAGTATATTAGTATGTGTTTAGTAATGATATAAGGAAAAAAATGATAATAATTTTTAGTATGATAAATAAAGTGTCCTTAATTTTTAATAATTTTATGAATCACAAATTGAAAAATGCAATTAAATAACATGTTTTAATAATATCCTGTTTTTTCTAAAGAAATAAATTTCTATTTGTTTTGCAAGATCTTGGGCACATAAATTTAGAAATACTATTGAATGCAGAAGTTTCTACAGGAAATCTTTGGCTACAACTACAAGTGAATTTACCTTTTTTTTTTAAGGCAGGGTGCATTTTGTCAATTTCAAAAGTGGCAGGGTGCGGCAGCCTTAAAAAAAATGGCCCAGAAGAAACAGTAAGTAATTACAAATTTAATAAAAACAGCAAATATGTAATTTCATTGTACAAATAACAAAACTAACAAATATTATTTGCAGCTCACGTTGCATTTGTACTTAAAAGATTTACTGTTCATCACCAAAATCTAAGCTTATACACATGTATGTGTATGCTAACCCTAAAATTATAAAAATGAGTTAAACCCATTCATATACATTTACAGAATAAATACAGGATCGTGAGAAACTCACAAATTTCATCAAAAGATTGCAAAAAAAATGAAATTTCGTTAAAGGATCGTGAAAAACACGCAAATTTAGTCAAAGGGTCGCAGGGGGGAAATGCAAATTTCGTCAAAATCTCCAGAAAAAAACTCAAATTTCGTCCAAAGATAGCGCAAAAAAAATTCTTCAAAGGATCACAAAAAAAAAAACCCTTAATTTCATCAGAAGATTGCGTAATTTTTTTTTTTTTTTTTCTTTGTTACTCAGAATCACCCCTGATTCAAGTAACACAATTGTGTAGCCATAATATTTTGTCAAAGTGAAATATCTCATGATTAATTAAAAAAATCGTAATATAAATTAACTAAAATTTGACAGAAAAATTACTTTTTTCTAATTTCAGGGGGGGGGGGGCACTGTGTCCCCCCATCTCTGATGTACAAAATTTTAGTGGTTACACATTGCAACACAATAGACAAAAAAAAAAAAAAAAATTAGGAATCTGTAAAATTTTTGAAAATTTTCAGAAATTGCAAAATTTTAGTAAAAATTTATAAATGTAGAAAATTTTCACATTTTTTTTTCTTCCGGATTTCAGGTCCTTCCGGATTTTGGAATTCCGGATAATGGGTCCTGTACTGTAACAGCATTATTATCTCTTGCTGTGCTTAACATTTTTATACCAGTTAGTTCTTTTTCTCATATGTATTCTTTTACAATTTAGTTATTGAGCAGATGTCACTCTTTCATTCTTCTTTGACTCGGGATTGCTATTAATTTATTGCAAAAGTAGAAGGAGAAACTACGATACTGACTATTTATTCTTTTACTTGGAGGAATTTATTACACTTGCTATGTTTATTTTATATAAAATAATGCATAAATTGATTTCCTAAAGGAAATTATGACATTGCAAATTATATTAGATTTAAATATCATTTTTAAATTAAACTGTTTTATGTTGGATAAAAACAATGCTTTTCAAAAACTGAACTGTTTTTAACAGGGTTGCTACGCTACCTGAAAAACCTGGAAAAGTCAAGGAATTTGGAAATTTGTCTAATAAGTCAGGGAATTTCCATATTTTATCCAAAATCCTGGAAAAGTCAGGGAATTTAATAAAATTTCATGAGGTCGCCAAATAAGTACAACCTTTGTCCCACGGCAAATGAGAAAAATCTTCCACGTTTTTGCAAATTCCAATTTTTAGAAGTTTTATTTAATCACCTCTTAAAATTTCCTCTTTACTCTTTCTTTCTCTTTTCTTTTTTCCAACTGTCATCTCCACACATTAAAATTTTTAACTGTTTAATATAATTTTTTGAAACTGCAATATTTCTTTTATTGACATTTAATGTAACTAATAAATAATTTCAAATCTGCTTAACCTCCACCCTGAAATGTTTGCTTCACAACCCCCTTTGCCTAAAATTGAACTTAAGTGAGATTGTGATAGATGGTGAAGTAAATTATCATTCAATGCAAAATGTATATATATATTTTTCCATTTTACAGGACACTTACTTTGAAATACTCAGAAATTATTCAGGAAAGCAAGTTATATCGCAGTCCTAAGAGCATTTTTTGTGTGTGTGTGTGTGAGGGGAGGGGGTGCATATGTGAAAATTTTAATTGTGATATATAGTTGAATATTTCTATATTTTCACGTGATACAATATTTATTTTACTGTTGTCTTGTCCAGTTCACATTACACCGCTAGACTGAAATTTTCATAAAATGCACCTGGAAAAGTCAGGGAATTTCATTCTCCTACATGAGTAGCAACGCTGTTTTAATTTTTTACAATACTCATGAATTAAGCTTGGAAACAATTATTTAAAGCTCTTTTTTTGTTTATTAATAAGTCAAAATAGCCGTAGAAACTTTCCAATTATGTTCATCTTAGATTTTACTAATTTTTTTGACATTTTAAACATTTAGAAAATTTTTGATTTAAATCAATGATTTTTTTTAAAATCGGTTGATTAAAATCACGATTTAATTGCTGATTTAAATCAGCTCATTAAAATTGTTGACACTCTATTTCCAATAGATCAATTTCAGAATTTTTTAGGAAATAAATGCCGATACAGTGCAAGTTTGACATAAGCATTGCTTGATCCATTATCATATGCATGTCTTAACTTTATGCTAACATGTAGGATTTGAAATGGAAGCATATTTAGATAGATACTGGTCTTTTTTTTTATTTTTATGCAGAAGTGTTATTGTAAGGTAGTCCCATAAATTACCCTTTTTCAAACTTACAATAATCGTTGATCTTGTTAGAGTCTTAATCTGAGTGATCTAATGTAATTTAATTTGAAATATGAAACAATGCCACAACCACATGTACAGTAGAGTCTCAAAAATCCGCACTTGCTATGTTTATTTTATATAAATTAATGCATAAATTGATTACTAAAGGCACTGCAAATTATATTAGATTTAAATATCATTTTTAAATGAAACTGTTTTATGTTAGATAAAAACAATGCTTTTTACAAATTCAACTGTTTTTAATATTTTACAATACTCATGAATTAAGCTTAGAAACAATTATTTAAAACTCTATTTTTCTTTATGTATAAGTCAAAATACCCATAGAAACTTTCAAATTATGTTCATCTTAGAATTTAATACAATTTTTGACATTTTAAACATTTAGAAAATTTTTGATTTAAATCAATGATTTTTTTTTTAAAAATCGGTTGATTAAAATCATGATTTAATCGCTAATTAAAATCGTTGACACCCGAATTATTATTATTATGTATATGCATTATTACCTGTATTAAAGTATTGAAACAATTTTTACACCACTAAAAGATGAAAATTAGGTAGGTACTAATCACCAAGAACTTATTTATAATATAAAGTTGTATCCTTTTTAACATTTTCCAACAAAGTTGAAAAGTGTTTATGAATTCGGTTTGTCTGTCCATCTGTCCATGCTCTAACTCCCTTAAATATATTCGGATTTTCATGAAATTGATAAAGGTTGTTTAGGGTCACCAAAGCATGTTTGATATTGTATATGAAGTATGTAGGATTAATCGTTCATTTAAAGGGGCACTCAAAAGTGTTCCATTACATTATGGTATATGGAGAAAAATCGTTTGCAGAGTCTATTAATGACATTATGCTATTTCAAATGTATTGAAACTGATATAAATCACTAAATTTCACTATGATCACATTAAAACAGGGCATTTATAGCATTTTTTATTCATTTACAGGGACACACAAAAGAAATCGCTTACAGTACAGTACTGTATTTGAGTAATAATTGCTGGAGTGTACTGTATAAAATTCGCAATGTGCTTTTACATTTAATTAATTTTTTGCATCTTACTCATTATATATAAATTCCATACCTCAAATACACGGCTGCACAAAAGTATTCACATACCGTTCTCCTTATTAGAGGAAATTGCTGAAGGTAAATTTTCAACTGAAGTATATGTATCTCTTAAGTGAACTAAATTTTGGCATACATGTAGTTAATATATTCAAATCTATATACCATATACAGGGCTGCTGAAAAAATTCACATAATTTCCTATTGTGGATGGGAACAGCTGAAATTGGGTTTGGAAATATATTATGCGTTTCCATAGGGTTAAATTAGACGTAATATTTTAATTTTTTTAAAGGTGCAGTTTTGTTACATTATTCTGAATGTGTTGGAAAGTGTTTCATAATCTATGCTTGTTGCATGATTTTTTTCTTACTTGTTTGTAATTTAAACAGCACTGTATAAAATTCTTAAAAGTTTTAAAAGCACTATTAAAACGCGTGGATTTAATTCACACATTGGCTTAAAAATGTTTTATTTCACTTCTTATAAAGGAACAATATTTTTAAAATAATTTTTTTTTTACTCATTTCGAAAATAAGATAAAACCCCTTTAAGCTTCCCTCCTCCCCCTACATTAAAAGAAACTTGCAACCCACAGATTCTCAGTACTATCATGCATCTTCAGTGTAGCATGTCAATGATTTGAAACATTTGACTGGCACAGTTGTATTTGACCTGGCCCAGATAATTATATTTTTTAAATTATGACCCCCACCCCCTCCAAAAAAAAAAAAAATCCAATATTCTAATGGATGGCCAACCTTATTTTGATTATTGAGTAATAAAGAAAATTGTTAACATTTCTTAAAAAATAGTAAGGTATTTTTTAGAAATGAAAAGCATTTAAAGTTAAATTTGTTGTTTAGTTAAATAGATATGTGCCTTTGGCCCTTTCACTCCCAGCGTGGATATAAATATTTTGTTGATTTATTCTGTCTGTAAGCAAAGGGATCATTAACTTCCTTTGAGTAATTGAATGATCATAAAATTTTAATAACCGAATCTTGTACTACAAAAAATAGTTTTGAATTTAGCAAGAAAAACCTGTGTGAACTCGAATATTGAAAGACTAAATTTTTAATTGTGTTTATTTACAAATTTATTTTGTAAAAAAAAAAAAAAAAAAAAACTATTTTTTTTATCTAGTAGAAGCCTAAAAAAAGTTTATTGTGGTATGTTTTCTAAGAAAAACGTTTGTGAGAAAAGTTTTTATGTGCGAGAAAGTGGTATTTTCCCATTTTCCAAGCAAAATCTGAAAAAAAAAAAAAAAAATCGAAATTTCCAGAAACTTTACTTCTCTAAGTGAGATTGATTGATTGGTATTGTCATCAATTGGCAAAGCAAAAATAATAGCAGTAAAAAAATTGTAATCATCATTCATGCATTTCAGATTTAAGATATCTGTATTTTGGCAACTGTATTGCATGATATTTTAATATTTTTTTATGCTTTACCCAATTTTTAAATATTTTTGTTTAAAATTTTTAGTAATATTTATTTATTTTACAGAGTTTAGCGTATGTTTGTGGGAACATGTATTTCCCGATAGACATTCATTTGATTTATCAATAAAAAGTTGTTTCTGCACCATGATTTAAGTTGCTTTATCCATGAAGACATCCAAAGCTCCTCTTATTGTCAAAGGTATTTCCTGTTAAGGAGTTTCACAGATTGTTTATTGTATTCCTGATGCAATACTTAAGGTGGCAACAACAGTTGCGAAATCAAAAGAAAACAATTTATACTCACCTATTTTTTGGGGAACTGCTGAAGTGATTTCAAATCTTCCTTTTTTGTTTGTTTTTCTTTTATTTAATAATTTGATGTATTTTGATCAATTTATTTTTCTAGAAAAGGAATTCTTTTTTAGTAAAGCTAATTTAACAAAAGCATAGTTTTTATTTTTTCAAAATTATATAACAATGGCATTTTTCATTTCCTTTCTTGCACAATGTTAAATCTGTAATTTAACTCTGTGTTACTACCTTGACATTTAAAAAAATTCAGATTGTATTATTGTTATTGCTTATTAAAAATAGTGTAATAATCAGCTTATTTAATCTGTTATTGTAAAATGTGAATGTGTATTTCTAAAAGTATTTTAATGAAATATATTGTAATCGTTTCAGTAGTACCCGTTAAAAAAAGGTACTTCATTATGATCTGCTTTTCATAAGGTTTTGAACTGTTGTTACCCACTTGCCACTTAAGTAACATAAATACAGTACACTCCCTTTAATCCACACTGGTTGGGACCAAGGATTTTGCGAATTATAGAATTTTGCAGATTATAAATCATTTCTTTGTTTACATTCTAATATTTTGAATTCATCAACAAATGTAGTAATCACACTCTTAATAAATAACACAGATATGAAAGAAATGCTTTCTTTATATTAAAAAACTATTCAATATTAGAAATACATTCAAATGATATGATAATACAAAATTAATAGAAAACATTTCTACTTATTATTAAAGCTATCAAACATCACAGTGATCGTGGTGTTTGCTTTATAGCTTTTAATTTAGGCTCTGCAATTTAATCTTGAAAATTTTTAAGAGTCAGGATTTCTTGATCATTAAAGGGAGTTTTTTTTTTTTTTTTTTTCCTAAAAAACTAAGATATTTATCCTTAAGAGCGAACCCCTCTCCAAAAGCAATTTTATCTTTTATAAAACCAACAAATTCATTCAGAATATAGCAGTCTAATAGTTATTTACAAGATACACAGAACACTTCCTTCAAATGAATGCAAAAATGCATTAAAAATTTCTTAATAAATTCATCAGATTAGTCAACTTTTACGATCAAAGTGTACATTATCTTACTTAAAAATGATTTTAACTGTCTGTTTACATCTGAAATATAGTGCGGATTACAGGCATTTGTGAATTACAGAGTTGTGGATTAGAGGGAGTAGACTGTATTTGTTTATTTATTTAGTTTAGTGAATGTCAGCTGCCCTTTCCATATTGTATTCCTGATACATACTGATGTTTGTGGAAATGTGTATTTTCCAGCAGACATTCATTTTATTTATGAAGAAAAAGTCATTCAAGTTTCTTAAATTAAATCTTGGAAGATATCCAAAGTTCCTCTTATTGTCAAAGGTATTTTCTCTTCTTATTGAGTTTCACAGATTGCTTATTGTATTCCTGATACATACTCAACCTTCTCAGTACTGAAACTGATATATCCAATCACTAAGCTGTAGGTTTGACTGCAACAGAAGCATTACTTAAATCAATATAATTCTGCAGACTGAGTAGTGATTAATATCTCGAAGGACTATATTCATATACATAATAAATTCTTTTATCATGTTGGAAAATTCACATTTTAAAAAAATTTCAATGAAAACAAAATTATAATTTTGCCCTCTTGCGAGGCGTTCAGAGGGTTACGGTGGCAAACACAGTAGCAAAATCAAAATACTGAGTTATCTTTTTCTTAGGAACCATTGAAGTGATTTCAATTCTTTTTTTTTTTTTTTTTTTTTTTTTTTTTTTTTTTTTTTTACTTTAAATTAATAATTAGGTGCATTTAGATCATTTTATTTTTTTAGAAAATTGATTTTTTTATAGTAAAACTAATATAACAGAAGCATGGATTTATTTATTTATTTATTTTCAGAATCACATAATGATATTTTTCATTTTCTTTCACAGTTATAAATTTATAGTTTAACTCTGTATTACTACTTGGGGAAAAAAATTCAGATTGCTACCACTTGCTCCAATGATCTGTTATTATAAAAAGTGAATGTATTTCCAACACAATTTTAAAGAAAATATTGAAACCACGTAAGTAGCTCCGATGAAAAAAGTACTTCATTATGATCTTTTATTCATGAATTTTTGCAATTGTTACTGCATTAAATTAGCTAAATGCTTGCTTTTTTATTAAGTTATAATATTCGATTTTTAATTATCTAGGAATTTTAGAAACCAATAACTTTTTTATATAGTTGAACTGTTCTGTAGTTTGATAAATATTCTGTTTTGTGAGTTTTAAATTTCATGCCTGCTGAGCACTACATCTCCTTTTTTTTCAAGGAAAGCACTCTTATTTTCACAGTATCTCCTTATCTCCCTAAAATTCAGGTATATCTTTTTCTTCCTTTTATTTCTTTATTTTAAGTATTTAAAAAATTATATAAATTTTCATCACAAAACTATAAGTTTGATAAACATTTCTATAATTATTTTTATTGAAATGTAAATTTATTGTTACCGTACATACTCAGATCTATATTTATTTTTATTTTTCTAAAAAATAACCAATGAAAAATGACTTTTAATTGTCTGATTGCAGAAAGTTAAGTAATTAAGGAAAATACCATACAACCTTCTTTATCCAGAATCATCGCTATTATTACAGAGAAGTTTTGAAACTAGAATGCATTTTTAAACAAATAGTAATACTAATATCTGTCGCTAATATGGCAATACAAAAATCCGAGGAACTTGATAATTTAAAGTAATTGAATATGCAGAAATTTCAATTTAAAATGCCCTAATGTTTATTTTTAAATGCTATATATTTTATCCAGTGTCGCCATCTGTCATAAATTATGAAAAACAACACCCATGTGATTTTTTTTCTTTTTAATTAGGATTTCTGATTTATAAATATTGAATAAATAATACAAATCATAAAAATAGCAGATATAGCATGAAAAATATTGTGAATGAAACTGATTTTCTAAAGCAGAAAAATGTTGTAGTGAGAAATTTAAATATAACTTGCAATTAATTAAAAAAATAAATTTATTATTACATTAATATATTTAAAATAGTGATGCATATGGTTAATTTTATAAAAAAATAAATACATAATACCGTAAATACAAAAGTTAGTCACAAATTAAGTAATTAAAAGAAATAATAAGAATAAAATCTGATTTTCCAATGTTTTGGCACCATATTCTTAACTTTAGAGAGAGAAAAGTAACGAAATTAATATTAATTCTAAAATTATATTGCTTAGAAAAAGCTATTTTTTATTACATATTTCTATTATTTAAATGTATTTAACAATAATAATATAAAAGGGCTAATAGTATTTAAATATATGTATAAATATGTATAAAACAGAAAAATGGCAATAGCCCCTTGCACATCTTTACGTGATTTCATAATGGAAATGAAAGGAATTAAGAATTTACTCTAATCAGCACAAATTAAAAAAAACCAATTAAGATATCGATTTGAAAATTTCACAGCATAAGTAGAAAAATATTTTATATATCAGTGTATAATTTTTATTGTAAAAATCAGACGGTATTGTTTCTTAATATTAGTAAAACAAATAATGGTGCCAGAGATATTTTCATACAAAATTCAAGAAAGTGTGGCATAGAGACGTCACATTAATTATAAACTGATCAATAAAGAATAAAGAGATCTTGGTTGCCAAGATCAGCGGTCTTTTAATATCATTTCCGAAAGAAAAAAGTAAGAAGTTTTATAAATTTGCGAAAAATAAGAAAACTAAATAAGTTATCAATTTGAAAATTTCAGAGCATAAGGAGAAAGTTATTTTACATAAAATGTATATTTCTTTTGTAAAAATCGGATGTAAATTTTTCTAATTAGCAAAAGACTCATGTCACCAAACACATTTACTTACAAAAAAAAAAAAAAAAAAAAAAAAAAAAAAAAAAAAAAAAAGGCGCAATGAGAATGAATAGGAATCACAAAAACACCCTCAAAATAATAATAATTATTTACCAACTAACCGATTTAGACCATTCAAGAGATTAAATACTATAAATATAGTATATTCAACTTTGCAGTGGGCTTCGCCGCTACGGATTTTTAATAAAGAAATTATTCGAAAAGAAATATGTCTTGAACGTAATATATTGCTAGAAGTTGGGAAGAAGATACTATGCATCTCGAAGCCTTATATTGGATTTTTTTACATTTTTAATGCGATTTTTAGTATTTAATGAAACGGTTTTCTACATTAATATATGAGGAATCCGGTTTCAATCTTTTATTCCAATATAGTCATTTTTGTCCTTTTCTCAATAAAGTTATTCAGAATTCCTACAGTTATTTTTTATTTTCCTCAAATTTGTAATGCGATTTTTTACTGCTGTTTTGCATTTTGCGGTGCTTTTTTGACATTGATAAAAAATATTCCGTAACAAACATTAAACCTAATATAGTAAATTTTGTCCTCTAAATTATTTGAATTTTATCGACTGCTAATGCAGTTTTTAGCGATCCTTAGAGATTTTTTCAATTTCGCGTCTTTTTTTTTTCCTTTCATGAAAGAATTCCGAATAAACTGCTTTACACAACTAAAGTAAATTTTGTCCCCTGTGATTTTTAAATGTTTAGCAATCTTTAATGCGATTTTTCGCATTTTTTCAAGTCCCGCGGCGATTTTTCAACGTTATCAAAAGGAATTTGATTTCAAATTTTTAAGCTAATATAGAAAAATTCTCCTCCGCGATTTTTAATACAATTTTCAATGCGATTTATTGACATTCTGAAATGGAATTTGGTTTCAAACTTTTAGCGAAATGCAGTAAATTTTGTCCTCGGTTATTTTTGAATTTTAGCGATTTTAAATATGATTTACTGTGCGATTTTTAGCGTTTTTTCGAGTTCCGTGGCGATTTTTTTGACATTCGGAAACGGACTTTGGTTTTCAACTTTTAGCCTAACATAATATAATTTTTCCTCCTCGATTCTTTAATTTTTAACGATGTTTAATGTGATTTTATATGAGACTTTTGGATTCCTCTGTGATTTTTTGATATTTATAAAACGGTTTCTGTTTCAAATTTTGCCTAATATGAATTTTGTTTCAAACATTTAGCCTAACGTAATAAATTTTCTTCTTTGGGATTTTTTAATTTCAGCAATTTTTAATTAGGGGATTTTTGAAATTTGGAAAAGGAAAATGGTTTCAATTTTTCCCGGAATTTGCTTTTGGGTTCGGCGGCATTTTTTTGACATTCATACGTAATATTTGGTTTTAAACTTTTGCCTAATGTAGTAAATTTTTTTTCTCCTTGATTTTTTAATTTTTAACGCAATTTTTCGGGTTTCACAGCAATTTTTTGACAATGTAAAAGGAATTTTGTTTCAAACTTTTGGCCTAATATGAATTTTTTTTTTCAAATTTTTGTCTAATATGAATTTTGCATCACATTTTCTCCCCCGCGATTTTTAATACCGTGATTTCTGGATATTCGGAATAGGAAACTAATTTCAAACTTTTAGCTGAATATAGTCAATTTTCTCCTGTACGATTTTTTTATTTTTTAGCGTCTTTAATAGAGATATTTCGCGTTTTTTTTTCGAAATCGAAGGCGATTTTTTGACATTCGTAAAAGAAATTCAATTGCAAACGATACGGTAAATTTTGCTCTTTGTCATTTGTGAAGCTTCTGCGATTTTTCGAGTTTTGGTTCTTTGCTTCTGATTCTTTGACATTCTTAACCGTTGTAAGTTCGTATACTGTAGTAAAATCTGCCCTCTTCGATTTTGGAATTTTTAGCGATTTTTTATGGGATTTTTTCCGGGCTTCTATGGGATTTTTTCTGCGGCAATTTTTTCACGTTATATTTTTTGAAAACAAAAATGCCAAATACACATTCCATGATCAAACTTTAAAAGACATACATAATTCTTGTTTTTTTTTTTTTTTTTTGTGTGTGTGTGTGGGGGGGGGGGTTGCATTTTTTGTTTAGTTATGCAAACATAAATCGAGCATCAGAATATGGAATCTTATTTTGCTTTATTACTCCAGAGTGTTCGTCTTTCAAGGAATCCAGCTTCAATCTTTTAGCCCAGTATAGTAAATTTTGTCCTTTTCTCAATAAAGTTATTCGAATTTCGTACAGAAAATTTCGAGAAATTTTTATTGGATTTGTAGAATTTTTTTGCATTTCCCAGAGATTTTTTGACATTTATAAAAGAAGTCCGGCTTTAAATTTTTGGCCCAATATAATATTGTTCTTTGTTAATTTTGGTATTTTACAATTCG
Organism: Maratus speciosus; assembly: GCA_963932465.1. NCBI lineage: Eukaryota > Metazoa > Arthropoda > Arachnida > Araneae > Salticidae > Maratus > Maratus speciosus. Next base: position 650,395,187 of record OZ010786.1, read on the forward strand.
TTGCGATGTTTCCACTTTAGCAAAAGAAATCCGCTTTAAATCTTCAAGTCAAATTTTTTTCCCCTTTTTAGCCAGTGAAATTTATTTGAAATTTGCACAGCAATTTTCAACATTTTTTAGTAAAGCGTTTTTTTTATGCAGTTTTTTTCGCGATTCGTGTTATTTTAACAATTACTGTAACAATGTTGAATAATTCATTTAATGCTGAATCATTAAATTTAGGTTATTGGCTATTTTTACATTCAGTTAAAAACATACAAGACTTAAAAAAACATATAATACATGGCTTATGATATATTAGTTCTTCAGTGTGTTTTTCCTAATTGTGTTATGTATAAATCTGTCATTTATTTCTACTGGTAAAAGTATTACATTGCAGAAAAACATTGCTGTTAGTAAGGCTTGTCGCAGAAAGCTAACAAAAATTCTGCCACAAGGTTTTAAAGTATTTTTTCGTAGAAAAATGAACTTATTTGTGGTGTTCATATGATTCCTATTTAAATGCTTTTAGTGTGATTTTCTTTTTCATATACATTTTAATTAACGAATATCAGAGTAGTGTTTTCAAACGGATTATCTGTGCACATGTCATTGTTTTACTGACTTCAAAATATGAGGGAATTTTAACATAAGATATTTGACACCAAACTGTCTCTTGTAGTGCTTGTAAGTCACTATATTAAATTAGTTGTTCTGAATCTACTTCCGCACTTTCATAGTGAATTCTACAATCTTGCTCTTAAACATATATTTTTATACTGATTCTACATGTATATTATAAATGCAACACCATTATTTTAAATATTGCTGTTTTTATAATTTTTATTTAACATTGCATATATTGGTTGATTTCTTTTTGAATAAAATGTACTATTTGTTAATCATTTATATCAGATTGAAAATATTGATAATTTTGGATGAATTCAGACTAAACACATTTGTATATTGCCATTCCCTTGCCACAAAAATTAAATTTTTGCCTCGTTGCTTGTGACTTGTATCCCTGTTTCCATTGATGATATGAAATTATAAAAATTTACTCTTTAATTTGCTTTATTTTTTATTAGCAAAACCCGCGGCTTTGCTCGCGTAATAGTTAAAATATTCCGTGTGATTTTAGTATGTTTTAATTTTTTAAGAAATTATGCTTTTAGGAATAATTGAAAAATTACTCATTAAGCCACAGTTTGACTAAACTTCATTATTACACTGCATTAGGTGGAATTGAGACTTAAATTAAAGAGAACTATAACTATTTCTAAATAAATAATAATTTATAAAGTATTTTGAAGCTTTTATGCTCATTTCAGTATTCCTTTGAAGTTTTGAATTTTTTTAGAAACCATTCGCAGTACATACTAAAATTAACCATCATGTCAAATTCCAAGCTTCTTGTCTAACGATCTACCACCTCAATGGCGGCAGTAGCACTAACATAAAATGCCTATGTTGAAACAGAGACTGTCACCATAAATTTCCCAACATTAATTTTGAAATCGATTTTGTATTTCCTAATATTCCATCGAAAACGTAACCTGTGTATGATCAGAGACTGTCACCATTGATTCACAAACATTGCTTTTGTAATCTGTTTATTATTTCCTGAGATTGCATAGAAATCGCAGTTTAGGACTTTTTTAGAACGTTTTTTGCTCCTTCCCTTCGTTTTATCCCTTTTCAATTTCAAATTTATTTTCCACTGTTCTTAGGGGGCATTTATATTTTATAAGAAATTACCATGCCATATTTAAAGTTTCTAGCCTCTTCAGTATCACATAAATTGCAATGTAGAACATTTTTGCTCCTGCAACCCCCCAGGTGGCAGTTGCAACGACATAAAATATAGCCTACGTTGGAAGAGAAAATGTCAACAATTTGCAATTATTGCTTATATAATCGGTTTGTTATTTCCTGAGATTGCTTAGAGATCGCAATTTAGAACGTTTCTAGAGCGCTTTTCGTGCATTTTCACCTCTTTTAAAATTCGAGTTTTTTAGAAACCGTTCTTAGAGAGTATTTATATCTTATAAGTAATTACCATGCCAAATTTCAAGTTGCTAGCCCCTGCAGTATCACAAAAATCACAATTTAGAACGTTTTTTGCTCCTGCAACCCTCACGTGGTAGTGACACCGACATGAAATAGAGCCTATGTTGGAGCATGGGCTGTCATCATCAATTTCCAATCATTACTTTTGAAATCCGTTTGATGCTTCTTGAGATTGTGTAGAAATCGCCATTGAGAACGTTTTTTAGAACTCTTTTCGCGCATTTTCACCTCTTTTGAATTTTGAATTTGTTAAGAAATGTTCTTAGAGATCATTTACATATCTAATAAGTAACTACTATGCCAAATTTCATGTATCAAGATCATCCAGTAACACAAAAATCGCAATTTTAGAACTTTTTTTGGTAGTTGCAACGACATAAAATTTACCCTATCTTGGAGAAATGGCTTTGACGATCATTTTCACACCTTTATTTTTAAAGCGGTTCGATACATCCTGGCAATATGTAGAAATCGCAATTTAGAACGTTTTCTAGTACGCTTTTCGCGAATTTTCACCCCTTTTAAATTTCGATTTTTTAAAGAAATGTTCTTAGAGATCATTTGTATCTAATAACTACCATGCCAAATTTAATGTTTCTAAGCCCTGCAGTAACACAAAAATCGCATTTTTAGAACTTTTTTGCTCCTACACCCCTCTTGGGGTAGTGGCATCGACTTACGATATAGCCTATTTCCTAACACCTTCATTTTGATACCATTGCTTTTGAAATCGGTTTGGTAGTTTCATAGATTACCTCCTACAAATAAACAAACAAACGAACTTTACTTCTTTATAATATTAGTATATATTTATAAATGTTGTTAGAAATGTTCTATTTATAAATATTTTTTTTTACTTTTTATTCATAATATTTTCTTTATGATAAATTGTTCATTTTATGATGATTTATTTTACTTGTTATAATTTTATTTATATTTAATCATTATACAATTAAAAAAAGTATCTGATGCACCTTTAGTTCTTCGAGCATCAGATAATTAGGTTTCTACTATAGTTTTTAATATTATGGTTGAAATGTTAATTCAATTCAGCTTTCTACATTGATTTTAATTTTATATATTTTTTCTTATATTGCTTTATAATGAGTGATAAAATGCTAATATTGTTATGTATTCCATCCATTTCCCTTAGAATAATTCAAAACTGCAATCTACACTGCTCAAAACAATTAGGGGAACACATGGGTTTGAAAGAATTATGCAAATACTTACACTGATAAGTAACGTAAAATAAAACAGCCATAATTTAAAACGTTGTAGAAAACAGATGAAGAAAAATTCACATGCAAATCGAAGTTTATGATCTCAAAAACTAGAAAAAGTAGATAAGTGCAGAAATTGGGGTATTGCAGAAACGTGTGTTTCAGTGTCCCAATTGTAAAATTCAATTGTACAGCTTGAGTTTTGAGAAAAGGTGACTTGAAAATGTCACAAAAACGTGATTTATCGAAATCCGTGGCTTGGCGTACTACTAGGACAGTTGATCCCTGGCAAAAACAACGAATTGTAGCAGAAGCTGTTGGAGTCGCAAGAAGTGTCAATGCAAGGCTGTATAATCGATTCCAACCCTCATAGCATGCATGGTCACAGTGACGTCATTGTGACGTCACTGTAAGTCACTGTGGTCACGTCACATCTGTGACCAAAATGCCACCACTCAGTGATGTCACATTGTGACTGAGATGTGAACTTCTTAGAAAACTTAAAAAAATTACAAAAATTATTAAATCATGTTATTTACTGTAAAAAATATTTTTCTGCCGGATTTAAAATTTTTTTAAACCGTGGTCCAAGTTGCCTCTGTGCCTCTAACCAAAACTTTTTATTTTCATATAACATAAAATGTAATTAATTCATCAGCGACACAAAAATATTTCCTAATTATGCGAATTTCATATTATTAAAAAAATGGTTTAGGTAAACAGACCCCGACTTATCTTTTATAAAGATTTTTGTAAATGATCATCTGTTATAGTAGAAGTTTCTCAAAGAGTAGTCGAAACATTTCTGTGGTTTCAAACTAAAAACTTTCTATTACAGTTAAGTCTGCAGCTTTTAATGAGCACGCAGAAAGCGTCTTCAAAGTTTCGTCATATATGCATTTGTTGCTTTATAATTTGCATTCAAGTCATTTTTTTCCCTCTTAGTGTTTCACTATTTTAAGTAACTTTTTTTTTTAATTCTACTTCTTTCAGACGTTTAAAATAAAATTGACATTTTCCGAATATAAAATTAATGTACAAAATTTAGGCAAAGCCCATGACATAATTAATTATTCATATTTTATTTTTTGTTTTCAAAATATATCTTTAAAAATTATTTTACAAGATGTTTTATTCTACAGAAAATTAATATTAAGATAATGACAGATTGACAAAGAAAAACTCATCTCTTCTCGATAATCTTGTTGTATTTTTTAAGAAGATATTTTGTATATATTACCTGTGATATAAATTTTACTTTAAAAAAAAAGGAGGGGTCATCATTATTACCATTAAATTAATTTATACACATTTTGAAAAATTAAGCAATATTTTATCTAGTAAAATCTAATTATGGATAATATTATTATTATAATTTACGTAAATGAAACTTTACAATTCAATAAAACTGATAAAAATAAAAGGTGAAATACAATAAAACATTTTCAAACAGGAAATTGAATTAGAGACAATTTGATAAAATTATTATGCATTTAATTTCCTTCCGAAACTGTTGTATAGAAAAACAAATAAAACCGAAAAAACATCTGCTTCGAACTTCGAAACTTAAAAATCGTCTGCATCTGCACTATTTCAGTTGTTACGACTCACCGCAGAATAACGGATAAAAGTAACAGTGAAGCTTTTTAGAATAATCGCGGGAAGTTATGTGGACACTGGACAGCATAGACGTGTTGACACGGATTTAAAAAGTGAAACAAGAACGTTCTCAGGATCCAAGTTAGTTCAGCTAACAAAATATAAACCCGAGAAAATTACGGTAGCTTTGACTTGTTGAAGATGATTCAAGTCATTGCTATGGTACTTATTATCGGATTTAATTGGTTCCCCAAAATCAAAGTATCACGTACAACGTCAATGAAATTAGGTAAGTAAAAATATTATTTTCCCTGTTTGCTTTTTTTTTAACCGGAACAATTTTAGTTAGCTTCTCATAAACATGCTGTAGAACATAAATATTTCACTACATTTATTTTTTATTTTGTTGAAATATCTAAAATATTATTTTCCCTGTTTGCTTTTTTTTTTTTAATTACAATGATTTTAGTTATCTTCTAATAAATATGTTATAGAACACAAATATTTCATTACATTTATTTTTTATTTTGTTAAAATATCTAACTTCCTTTTCAACAGCTTTGATCAGATTATTAAAATTAGTGATTTAAATGGCATTTTAATCTGGTTTATATTCTTATTTAAATATTTGGTTAAAACCACATAGTGTCCTAAATATGAAAGTATATGGATAAGTATTATAATCAGTCATTAATATAATTAATAAACATTTAAAGATAATTAAGTTATTTAAAAAAAAAAGTCTTTTTATGGAATAAAATTATTGGCAAACATAATTTTTTAATTTTGTATTAAGTGATGGTCTTAAACAATTTGAATTGCATGTTTTTATTTAAAAAAAAATGCATCTGCTCAGAAGAAGAATTTATAAAAAATAAGACACAACGGAAACGTATACTATTAAAAGAGATCGTAGATATGTAATGTGAAGAAAAAAAAATGATTATTTAATGTATTATTCAACCTGAGAAATGTTTTAAAATCTATAAAGAAATAGTCATAGCGGGTGAAAGCTTTTCAGTTGTTAAACATTCTTACTGAAATGTTTTCAAAGTGAACTAGAAGTCTGTTGGCAAATGAAAATATAGAAGTTACGCAATCAGTAAGTGTTTAAATATGATTTTACTTTAAAAATAACGCAAATACTTGAACGGTATGAATCTAAAATGTAATAATCATCTTTTATTATTTACTTTTTTTTCTGGATAATTTTATCATTTTATCTCCTGAATGATTTTATCGAGATAAATTTCAAAGTATCGATATTATACACTCTTTATAAACAGCGTGATTAAAATGGATTTCTTATTTATAATTACCATAATCTTGTAAATAAAATATTAATAATAATAATGAACCTATGTGTGGCTCTATTTTGTGTTTATGGGCTCAATTTTTATACTTTATTTACATTAAAAAGTAGTTAACCATTTGATACTGAGTTCATTATTTTGTTTTATTGTGTCATATAAAAATAAATATGATTATTTGTAATTCTAATACAATATATACAGTAGAACGCCGATTGTCCGAACAAGTCGGGACCGACCCTAGTTCGGATAAACAAAAGTTCGTATAAATGGGCAGACAGTTTAAGGGATGTTCCTGACTATTCTAAAACCTTCACACTTTATCTAGGTTTAGGACTGACAGCACCAGTTAGTACTGGAGTGCTTAAAAATTGTTTTTTGTTTGCTTATTATTTAATTTTTTTTTTCTTTTATCATTTTCTAAACTTCAGAGATTATAATTTAAGCAAAAAATAAATTGGAAGTTAGGTGTTTTTTTTCTGTTTTAGAGAGACAAATATTTGGATAATTGAAAATTCGGTTAAAAAGAATTCTTTGAGAGAAATATGCTGTTCGGATAATGGAATTTCGGTTAGTTAGAGTTCCAATAATCGGCTTTCTACTGTATTTATAAAACTTTCACCAGACTTTATTCTAAAAATTTCGTTGTAGATTCTAATCTGTTTGTGCTATTTATGACACTATCAGAGTTATAGATGTCATGGCAACATATATCCAGCCAGATAGATCTTTGGCAAAACATAAAAACTTTCAATTTAGACGCAAAATAGAGTAGCTGCGGTGCTGTGTTTTATAAACAATAAGGTATTATTGTTTTAAAAAATCATAGATAGTAAGAGTTATTTTTATAATATATAATTTCATAAATAAAAATGTAATTTTGGCAATCAATTATTAAAGTTATTTTTTAATAATCAAAAAGTTGTTTTATATATGGATTTTACTCCAAGCAAACCATGATGTAAAATAAATTAACCCTTTGTATCACCGTTCTATGCATACCTAAAAGTTTTATTTACTTTTACAGTGAGCATAAAAATACGATTTTATTTATTGCTGCTATCTTCCAACATAACGATTATTGCCGAAATTGTTCTTAGAATTCTCAACATACTGATACTGGTGATACTCAGTTAATTTTCTATACCAAAGCTGTATTTTTCATTTGAGTAGTTTCAAATGGTTATTGCTAAAATGTACTTCGGAAATTTTGTAATGCATGTATGGGGCATAAAAGACGTAAACAATACATATATAATGACTATATGGCACATGATGAGCGTTTCGAGTGTATATATATATATGTGTATATAACGCATGCATAAACTTCACAATGATCTTAGCAATGTCGTTACAGCAATTTTTGCATAATCAAATTTATAGGGGCCTCTATAACAAAGAAGTTTCCTATTTTCTCAGCCCCAACTTGTTTGAATTACAATCATATATATATATATATATATTATGGTAATCAATATCATAAAACATATAAAATTTAATTATTTAATATCGGTATTTCTTTTTATCTTTCATATTTTTATTATTATAAATGTTGTGTAATCGAAAAAAAATCAACCTCACCAGTGACTTCGAGTTTGTAATGCGTATTAAATGAAATAAATTAATTTCATGCAGTATTTTCTATAGTTTAAAGAATATAAAAAGTACTGTATATATTATAAAATATTATATTTTCAACACAAATTTTATCTTGATAAAGATTTGAAAATTTAAACAAATTGTTTCTTTGGTAATTTTAATGCTTTTAACAAATAGCTAATTTTGAAAAAAAAATGTGATAGATCGATCATTCAGTTGTCTTCAATATTCTCATTTATTGCAATAGGAAAGAAAAGTGTAACAAAAATTGAAGTCTGCGGGGCATTGCATTTTGATTCAATAAAATTCTTTTGGTATACCCTTGTTATATCGGCCCCCCAAGTTTTAATTGCGATGTATCGCCGAAGTATATTAACGTTATAGATGTAAATGATTTTACGACATGCATAATTATGACTATGTGTGACATGCATACGTGTTTACAACTGTACAAGTATGTCACAGTGTGACTTCACAACATTGCCGCTAGTCACATATTCGTCACAACGTTAATGACAAAATTGTCACAAATCACACAATTTTCACAAAATTGTCACAATGTGATTTCAAAGCAGTGTCGCTGTCGTCACAGAATCATCACAGTGTTAAAGACAATTTCGTCAAAAATGACACATATTTCACAAATTGATCTCAATGTGACTTTAAAGCATTGTCACATTCGTCACAAATTCGTCACAAATTTAATACCAAAATAGTCACAAATGACACACTCTTCACAAATTTGTCACACCGTAACTTCACAAAGTCGTCACACCGTGACTTCACAAGGTCGTCACAATGTGACGTCACAAAAGAGCTCTAAAACGGCCATAACGACCTCACATTCTAGTCACAGTGACTTCACATCGACGGTCACAATGTCACAGCGTGACGTCACAACGACGTCGACGTGACGTCACCATGCCTTACGGGAAGATACAGTGAATGTTAGACGTCTACCAGGGCAAGGTCGGCCATGTGCTACCGCAGAAACTGATGACCGATATATCCTGTTAACAGCTCGTCGAGACGGAACAGTCAATGGTACTGAGCTACAAACACAGTTGTTCTTGGCCACAGGACGAAGGGTGTCCAGCCCAAATAAGCCTCATTAGGGTAGTCTCTATGCACGTAAGCCAATGGTCTGTATTCCGTTTACCTCAAGCGACTGTGCGGCTAAAAGATGGTGGGCAACTGAACATCGGGATTGGAGGAAACGCGGTTGGAGTCAAATTCTGTTTACAGACGAGTCCGAATTCAGTCTGGATATGACATCCGATATGTTTTAGTATGGAAGAAAAGAGGCACTCAAAATAATCCCACATTCGTCCGTGAAAGATCACATATAGACGAGGTTGGTTGATGGTATGGGCTGGAATCAGCATAGGTGGACGTACGAACCTGCATATCATTTGGAATGACACTTTGACGACCCAAAGTTATGCAGGCGAGATGCTGAGGCCTCATGTCGTACTTTACGCCGCAGCAATTGACGATTCTTTTAATTACATGTATAATAATGACAGACTTCATACAGCTCGTTTTTTGAAGAACATGCTTTAAGCTGAAACAATGCAGCGTATGGAGTAGCCAACATTCTCTCCTGACATGAATCCGATCGAGCATGATCGGAACATACTCGGACGATGCATTGCATCGAGTCTAAAGTGTCCTTTTATTGTCCGGGACTTGGAGATTCCAATTCTTGAGGAGTACAACAGTACTCCCCAAAGCGTTATCGATAATTTAATCGAATCCATGGTAAACAGGTGGGTGGCAGTGTTATGTATTCCAGGGGACCACACGCCATATTAAATACATTGCGTCATTCCTGAACAGTCCTTTTTTTCATTTACTTGTTACCAAATTGTTGCCCTAAACCATTTTTTCATGTTCTATCCAGCGTTTCTAAGAATTAAAGCTCTTTTGCAATTTTGTCTTGTGTCTTTTTTCTGTATTGCGCATTGATACACATATGCTCTCCATTTTATGCCAATTGCCCATGCATGGCTGTCTCGCACTGTTCTCGTCACTTTTTTGCTTGCTCCCCTAATTTTATTGAACACTGTACTATGGTTGAAATGATATTTCAATCCAGTTTTTTACATTGATTTTAATTTTTCATGATAAATTTAGTTTTTCTTACATTGCTTTATAATGAATCATAAAAAGTGATAGGTTAACTTAATTCTATTTATTGTAGATGGATAAAGCCATAAAGTTAGATTTACATCACATCACTCAAAATTGTCTTTAAAGTTTTAAATATGCAACAATATATTTCTTTACAAGGCCTTTTTGGAAAAGCAACTTCTACAAACTCAGAGCAAGGAAAATCACTTGTTTTCGAGTCATGCAACAAGACTTTCTCTCAGGAGAGTCATTTAAGCACACATCTTTTGATTCATACTGGTGACAAACTTTTTGTATGTGAGATATGCAACAAAAAATTCTCTCAAAAGGGTAATTTAAGAACACACCTATTAATTCATACTGGTGAAAAACCTTTTGTGTGTGAGATATGCAACAAAAAATTCTCTCGTAAGAACATTTTAAATAGACACCTGTTAATTCATACTGGTGAGAAGCCTTTTCTGTGTGATATATGCAACAAAAAATTCTCGGAAAAGGGCAATTTAAGCAAGCATCTGTTAAGTCATACTGGTAAGAAACCTGTTCTGTGTGACATATGCAACAAGAAATTCACTGACAAGGGTAATTTAAGCAGGCATCTGTTAAATCATACTGGTGAGAAACGTTTTGTATGCGAGATATGCAACAAGAAATTCTCTCGTAAGGACATTTTAAACGGACACCTGTTAATTCATACTGGTGAAAAACCTTTTGTGTGCGAGATATGCAACAAGAAATTCTGTACAAAGTCTGATCTAAGTAGGCATATGTTAATTCATACTGGCAAGAAACCTGTTCTGTCTGAGATATGCAACAAGAAATTCACTGACAAGGGCAATTTAAGCAAGCATCTACTAAGTCATACTGGTGAGAAACCTATTCTGTGTGATATATGCAACAGGAAATTCTCTGACAAGAGCAATTTAAGCAGGCATCTGTTAAGTCATACTGGTGAGAAACCTTTTCTGTGTGATATATGCAACAGGAAATTCTCTGACAAGAGCAATTTAAGCAGGCATCTGTTAAGTCATACTGGTGAGAAACCTTTTCTGTGTGAGATATGCAACAAGAAATTCTCTGACAAAAGCAATTTAAGAAAGCACCTTTTAAATCATACTGGTGTGAAACCTTTTGTGTGCGAGATATGCAACAAGAAATTCTCTGGAAAATGTGATTTAAGTAGGCATGTGTTAATTCATACTGGTGAAAAACCTTTTGTGTGTGAGATATGTGACAATAAATTCTCTCTAAAGAGTATTTAAGTAGCCATCTGTTAATTCATACTGGTGATAAACCTTTTTCATGAGAGATATGTAACGAGAAATTCTGTCATAAAAAGAGTTTAAACATGCATACTAGTGAGAAGCCTTTTGTGTGTGAGATATGCAACAAAAATTTTTCTGACAAGAGTAATCTGAGGGGGTATCTGTTAATTCATAATAGTGAGAAATATTTTGGTTGTGAGATATGAAAAAGAAATTCACTCATAAGACTGATTTAAGCAGACAGTTGTTAATTCATTCCTGTGAGAAACCTTTTGTGTGTAAGATGTGCAACAAGAAATTTTCAACAAATGCTGATTTAAACCACCATCTATTAATTCATACTGGTGAGAAACCTTTTCGTATGTAAGGTGTGTAACACGAAATTCTCTTCAAAGACCCATTTAAGCAGGCATATGTTAATTCCTACTGGTGTGAAACTTTTCACATGTGAGCTATGAAATTGAAATTCTCTTTTAAGATTCAATTAAGCACATACCTTTTAAATCATACTGATGAGAAATCTTTTGTGTGCGAAATATGTTACAAGAAATTTTCTCATAAGAGTTATTTAAGCAAACATTTGATAATTCACAGTGGTGAGAAGCTTTTGTGTGTGATATGAAACAAGGAATCCTCTTAAAAGGATGATTTAAGCAGGCATCTGTTAATTCATACTTGTGAGACATTTTTTGTGTATGGGTTTATAAAACAAACAACCTTATGATATGTCGTTTTGCCAGTCAATGCTTTGAGGAATCATTAAGCGCAATGTGTCAGGGCACTTGCATTTACCAATGTAGTGCTATTGTGGCATGTGGTTGCGAGAGGTGAGCGCCGTGCAGTGTATATCGCTCTTCTGAACACTTTTGGATATTATGGTCACTATGACAGGGAAACTTAAAGATTATTCTACGTGACCCAGGGATCATATTTACAAGTACTCCTGGAGCATCCAGTATACCAGACACTGTAAGTACGTCAGACTGAGGACAAAATCCTGGTGTACCCAGATGTGCTTCTGGATGTGAAAATTAATAATCCTTTAAGGGGCAGAAAAATTATGTTCGTAAAAGTGATGAAATATTTGATTCACATCAGAATTTTGAAACGAATTTCTTAGAAAATAAAAACCTGTTGATTTACATTTTCATTATAAAAGTAAAATTTTATTAAAATGTTCTTGGTGTCTTTGTCCGTTTTCAAATTAAAATTAGGTCATGCTGTGTGACCACTGCTCTTGAAAGGTTTAAAGATCGTCACATGCTCTTCTTCTATGGAGCAAGCGTAAAGGTGCCGCTTGCAAGCGCGGGAGGTTGCAGAAAGATGCGTATGAGATATGTGGCTGTACATATATAAAGTTATCAACTTTTTGGCAATTTTGAATCCCCTGCCCCCGTTATTATGTCATACACTATCATTCCTTGAACTGCCCCCCCCCCCCCTCTACTGAAATCGTTATCAGTGTCTAAAAATTCTTTTAATTTTTACAATGTTTTCCTTTTTATAATATGTTTGCCATGATATACAGATAGGGTTATACATTTATTATTTGCAGACTTTACTGATTTAAAAGAAAAGAAGTTAATTAAATTTCACTTTAATATATGAAATGATATGTTACATAATGCATTCATTAGTAGTATTGCACTTGCCCCCTTCACGGGGGTAAAAATAGCTTCTTATAAATAAACAAAAATGGAAAACGTCAGTATTGAATTCAGACGCTTCTCTACGAGAGGGATTTCAATGGCTCTGGGGCAGGGACATTATAGATTTCAAGGGAGAAATTGAGCATTTTGACCATTGAAAACTCAAAATCTCAAATCTTCTGGGGGTATCTCATTGATCCTGTGTCCCCCCGGACCACACTCCCTCTGAATTTAACACTGGACAACGTTCTTCCCCATTTTTTGTAGTACACATAACAAGTATCATTTCGAACTTGGTTTCTCTAACATCGAATTATATATATGGCAGAAGAATGAATAAGAATGATGAGCGTTGGGGTGTTCCATATTTTGGAATGAAATGATTTTATGATGGCTTAGTGATTTTAATAATAATTTTGTATTTTTATAAAAATATATAACAGACTAAGATAAGAAAGTAAATAAATAACAAAATATGTTGATGTAAAGAAAAAAATATGAAAAAAAGAAAATCTTGGTTGGATAAAAAAAAAAATAATATCAAATCAGAAATCCCCTCCCTCAAAAGATATCTTACGATATAAAGTGCCAGACTCCTCCCCTCTTCCCCAAAACGATAAATTTACATATGTACAGCCCCTAAGCAGTATGAAAATGTCTGTAAAATGGTCTTTGAAAAATATTCGATCATTCATACTGGTAAGAAGCCTTTTGTGTGCAAGATGCGCAACAAGAAATTCTCTCCCACGTTCTGATGGGACATTTAAAATATCTTAGTTCACCGAAATCTCTTTCAAGTTTCTTCAGCTAGATATAGCGACTACCACCTGCTCTGATTGACTATAAAGCTCCGCTTAAATTGATTGGCTGTTGCGATCAGTTTTATTTTATGCAAATACGCATATTTTGCATTTGTTGAGATCACAGACACAGTGACATTAACTGAGTTTTGATATGTGAACATGCATTCAATTCAGGTAGGGTATCGCCTCAAAAATGGTGGTCTAAGTTATATTAAAATATCCAATCTGAACGTAATTTAAACCTGTATCTATTAATTCATATTGGTAATAAAATCTTCGCGTAAAATATACAATGAAATTTTGACAGTTGGAGTGATCTGAACGTTCATTTTCACTTCCATAATGTATAATTCGCTATTAACTAACTATGATAATTTGTTTTTTATGGGAAAGTTGTAATATTCTAGTATTAAAAATGTGCTATTTCTTGTCAAATATCACAGTCACCTAAATGAAACAGGGCCGAATGAAAATGTTTCTTATTTACGCTACTAAATCTTCATATATGGAGCTGTGGCCATCAGCTGTGCCAAACAGTATTTTATTTTTATTTTGATTTATATGTCAAAAAGTGTACATTCCTCTTTTTATTTTTTTTGCATTATATAGATTTTTAAGCCTGTAAGATTTTTTGATGTTCGAGGATATTTAAATAAAAACTTGTGGTAAGCATGATTTTGCATAATGAACTTCTTTGAGCAAAAAACTGACTTTATTATGAACTTTTAACATGAAAAATAATTTTCTTTATGACGGTGTTCTTTCCAAATGCTATGTTGTCTCATTAATTTTGTGGTTTCCAATTAATGTTTGTTGTTGCTGTTGTTATTTTTTGTTTCTAATATAACTACAGATACTGTGGTTTTAATAGATAAACATTGCATTCTACGAGACCTTTTCCTATCCAGAGAATGATATTTATTTATCTGCCAACCAGGAAAATATTTCAGAAGTTGAGTAAAATCTTGTGCAAGAATGATGACTATATACAGTAACGCATTCAAATTCGTTAGTTATCCCTGTAATTTATGAATAAATTTTCATAACATGAAAGTATACATTTAGGATTAATTAAGATAGTAAATGCTCCACAGAGTACAATTTATCCATGTTCTTTTGTGCCACTCAGTATATAAATTTGTTTATATTATACTTAAATCAGTATACAACTTTAGTTAAATAAATACAATTAAAAAACTCATCAAAACAACACATTTTCAGTTACTCTTATCCATTGATTGTAATGCATTTGAATTTTGTTTGTTTGTGCTGTGTGTTATATACTAATCACTTGGTATGTCTTAAGTGTTTCAGCTGAAAAAAATCTTAACACAATTTTAAATGATTTTCTGGCATAAGAAGTATAAATAAAAAGTTATCTGTCCACATGCTTTTGTGTCCTCATGTATATGAACTTACATATATTATACTCACATCATTCACCATAGTAGAATTTCGTCCCCTTAAAAATTGCTTAGCACAATTAAAATATGTTTTCAGCAATACTTAACCATATATGTTAATGTATTTGAATTATTTTGGGCACCCCCTTATAGAATACATAAAATTAGATATCGTGATCTATAAAATTCATATAACATTTTACACTGAAATTTTAATAATCTTGGAAAGCAACACAAGAAGAAACACAATTTGAAAACTTAATTTCTGTAACTGTCATTTATAGCCAATAATGTATCGGAATTATTTTGTGTAGTCCTGTAAAAAAAAAAAAAAAAAATGTTTAATGTTACATGCATGCTATACGAGGATATTATCTTGCACAGAATAAAGTACATTAATTTTATTATGTTATACATGATAACACAGCATTGTTAATCCTTACTTCAAACAAATACTCCCACAGACCGTAATGATACGGAATCTTGTGTGTGTCCCTGTCAATGTACAATAAATGCCCTAAACACCACTTTCTTTATGAAACATGTTTTAGAACATATCAACAACAGATATCAATTTGCTTATTTTTGAAGTAGTGCAACATTACCAAAATGTACTTCAAAGAATTAACCTCCTTAGTCCATAATAGATCAGAATTGTTTGAGTGTTCCCTGTGAACAAATGAATATTCCAAATTGAACAAAAAACTTTAAAGCTAATTCGGTCTTCCTTGCAAATCTTTTTGGTAAATGGCAATCTAATCGAGTACTTTTTGTAGCAGTAATCACAAGATACTGACAAGGAAGGTCTCCATACGGGCATATTCAGAAAATTCTGAAAAAATTAGAGAGTGTTCTTCTCATGTGGATATATATGTTTATAAAAACAATTTTGGCGGAACCTCGATAGAACGTTCGTAAAAAAATAATAAAAATTTCGTTTATTTGGCGATTTATCATCGATTGGTGATGAAATGAAATTTCGAAAAATACTTTTTTATGTCGAATACTCTTTAAGATAAAAACGTTTCATACTGAACTTGTTTAAATAAATTTAATCTAAATAACTTCAGTTTTGTCAGTTTTAAGTCTGATTTAACTATAGTTTTGCCATCTCTCTCTCTATACATATATTTATAATGAAAGTTAAATATCAAATGTTATAAATTAAAATAAATTAAAATTGTTTCAATGTCTCAAAATTAAGTCCAATTGAGCTCTGTCGATTCAACTTTGTTGCTATGGAAACGACGAATTCTTTGATATTAAAATGAATAACTGGTAAATAAATCTTGCCTTTATTTTGGAATACGTTTGAATATATGAAAGTATTTTTTTATATATGAAATTGTTTTTAAAGTAATAAAATTAAATAATAAGCAACATAAATATGTAATACGAAAAAATGTATTTATTAAACTCTCTCATTGTTTATATTTAAATCCATTAAATACTTTTTTACATGCATTCTAAAAATCAATTAACAAACAATTTTCAGGTGCAATAAAATCGTTTGCTTTTGGCGAGGAAAAGTACTGCTCGCCAAATCGCGTAACGTTTTCGTCTTTTCGCGCCAAATTCTCGAAATTATTTTATTTTTTTACAGACTTTCTACTGTAATTCCGCCGCTAAATTTGACTGATCCTTTTATTACATACATAAGTAGTTTAATATGTATTTTTTTTTTAATATTCTGAGTATGCCCAGTAAGGAGACCTTCTTTGTGAGATGTGCATGAATGACATTGAAGACCATTGTATATAGATTTTTATGACAAAACAAAAATTGTCCTGTTATTATTTTCTACCACCTGCAGGGAGAAAGTATTGGATCGCTGAAAAATTTCGGCTTCTGGTTTTTGAAGGATTTATATGTTTTTAGGAAGTCCTTAATATGATTTGGCTGTTTTTAAAAAATGTCTGTCTGTCTGTATATGGCACAAATTTCGTGGGTGCTGTACATCAAAAACCATAGAATTTCTTCGAACTGCAAATTCAGTTATACCTTGACATAAATAGGTGCTGACTAAGATTAGATTTAAATTGTCAAAAAGTTGGAGTTACTGTGGTGTATCTTTCACGATTTCCATGATTGCTATATCTAAAAAAAAATACATAAAATTTCACAAATATTCAATTGTTTTAGACAATGATATCAAGAGATACTGATTATGTTCTGATATAAATTGTTAACAGGTGACACTCCTATGCTGCATTTTCACGATTTCTGCAATATCTGTAACTCAAGAACTAAGGCATGGTATTTCGTTAAACTTCACATTCTTTTACACCTTTATATAAATAGATCCTTATTAGGCTTGGGTGTATACAGTGGTGGGATTCAAATAATATAACAACCGGTTCGCTGCCGGAATGATTTTTGATGTATTAATATGAAGCGAAAATGCAGCATGATGCACTGATTATGAAACACTTTCCATTATTATAAGAACATTGTTAAAAATTTTGATCTTTTGGTACAGTGGAAAAAAAACTCCTACACGTTCCCCTATAAAAAAAAGTAGTTTCTTTAATAAATATTAGGCAATTGTGAAATCCTGACTAAATTTTCTATCAGCAAATGCATGAAAACAGTATACTACAATAAGGATACTACAAAAACAGCAGAAATTTAAGCTTAAGAACCAACCAACGTCCATGATCTAAAGTTACAATCAGATTATAAAAACACTACATGTGCTGTGGGAAGATTGTGTAAGAAGTATTTCTGAAGTCTGTAATCTTGTAAGAATACTAACTCAATAAATATCAAGCATTACATTCTTGCTTTTGTGATAAAAGCTTGTAATTCCTTCAAAGTTAATCTCGAAAAATTGTCTCCATTGTTTACCATTGTATTTTCCTGCACCCAAAGGTTTGAAAACATAGAGGACTGGGAGCAGGAAAACACAATGGTAAACCTACGAGTCAACCGCTAAAATCGGGTTTTCAGGTGTTTTCCACCAAGATATGATTTGGCAGACCAATTGCGTTTTAATATGCGAATCAAGATTTAACTAATCCTAGAATTTCTTCCGTGAATTGGATGAAGTGATTGTCTGTGCTGCCGCCTCCCGGTTTCGTATATTTTCAAAAGAAGTAACCAAAGCAAAGTAACCTTTTATTCGACTATAAGTAGTTATTGTATTGTTGAATAAGCATGCTATGTAACCAGGGTTATTCTAGTCTGCCGATTCGGAACCCAAAATTCTTCAAAATTTCAATCTTTTTTTAAAGTTAAATTTGCTTCTCTCAGGACTGATGAAGAAGAACATTTTTTGCAAATGAAACAATATTTTATTGAGTGAAACAAATCAGAAAATTTGGCAGTGTTAAATTAAAGAAAACCCCACTGTTGTGAAGATAAACATTCAAAGAAAGTAGATTAATGTAAATGTGATTTTCGCAATTGAAGTATCATTTTAACAACCGGTTCGCCGCACTTAACGCAAATTAATAACCGGTTCTACCGAACCGGTGCGAACTGGCTGAATCCCACCTCTGGGTGTATACCGTTGAACTGGTGCTGCTGCTAAGCTCTGTTTTTCTCAATTTCCGTGACAGAAATATCTCAAGAATTTATAGATTGTAATTTTATTTTGCTTGCAGACGGAATATATCTACCCTATTTCCTATATATATAAAATCCTAATGAAACGAATTTATGAAACGGATATTATTAAATGACTGAAATGAAACGATTCTATGAAACGACTGATTAAACAACTTATTATGTTTCACGGCGATTTCTCCTAAAATATGGAATACTTTGTGATAAAATTAACACCAAAAATCAGCATTGATCCAAAGATCTCAAAACTGGTATTAGAATTTTTAAATTCGAATTAGTTTTCGAAATATTATTTTTTTTCTGATTTTAAATACTTTTCTCTAATGATGGCAACACAAATTTTAATCATAACAGATATTTTTTTCATATTTTAGAAAAAGTTATTATTCTAAACTAATTTGGCGACCAGTTTGTCTTCCCTTAAATGTATGCTAAGAAATGTATCATGTTACTTTTATTCATAATTCAATTTACTCGAACAATCTTTCGCCAAATCGAAAGATTCTGGCAGAAAAATCAAGAAATCGGTATTTTTATGTTAGTGGAACGCAGGTGATAAATCGCCAAATATTTTTCCCGTCGCATTTATTTGTATTTCATTTAAAATATAATCCTTTCATTAATTTTATTTAAAATACAAAACTTTCATTTATACCTGAAGCATTTAAAATTGATGGCTTTCATTTCTTTCTTTTTTAAAACAAAACGAAAGAAAAATATTAGGTACAGATGTCATATACGCACCTGGGCACCTAATTGGCAGCAAAATGGCATTATTTTGATTGACATGGCAACTCGGCTATTGTTGTTTATTTAATAATAAATTTTATTTACTTTTCTTTTCTTTTTTTAAATTATATAAATTGTTTTGTTCTATAGTTATTAATTATATTTTTGTTATTTTCCTTTAAAAATAATAGGAAATAATTAAAAAATACGGTACTACTTAGTTATTCCGTCGACCAATTTCGCCAAATTATATAAATCGCCAAATTATACAAATTGATATAATTTTTATTTTAAATAACGAAAGAACAAATAAATTAGCATAACATTAATAAATATACAAATAAAACGTCGAAATAAAAATCGCTTGATGAAGTAAACACGTGTAACTTGCTTAAAGTCAAGTGAATGTGACATTTACGATCAACTATTATTGACATTTAATCTTAT
Source organism: Maratus speciosus (assembly GCA_963932465.1). NCBI lineage: Eukaryota > Metazoa > Arthropoda > Arachnida > Araneae > Salticidae > Maratus > Maratus speciosus. The sequence continues at coordinate 650,414,963 of OZ010786.1, forward strand.
AGTTTGGCGACAGATTTTTGGTCGAGGGGATAACTAAGTATTACCAAAAATATATATGTAACTGGTATTCGAAAACGAGGTTTTCGCCAAATTTTCGTAAAAAAAAAAAAAAAAAAAAAACACGCCAAACACTAAGATGATGGTATATGACATCTGGCCAAGTATTAAATAATGCAACAAGCCATGACATTTAATTTCAACTTTACAGGAATGTCTTAATTTACCACTGGAAAAAAATGCTAACTGGCGAGTTGAAAAAAAGCTATTGGCGAGATTTGCACCCGGCTAGCGTAACAGTACCAAGAATTCTTTGCGACCATGGCAACTTTTATGTAGTTTTATTCGAAAAAAAATTGATTTTTTAATCAAAATGGAAATCTTTCGGCACAGATGTCATATGGGGGGCCCCATATTGGCGTGATTTTTTTTCTGACGCCAATGTCATATACGCAACGGGTACTTAACTGGCGCCAAAGTATCGTTATTTTGCTTGATGTGGTAAGCCGGATGTTGTTGTTTATGCTGTTGATGTTTTCCCCAAATTGGCTATTATTAAAAATCGCGCAATGATTTTAAAAACCGATCAGATTAGCGTGTTTTTAGATTCTGCTGTGTCTGAACGGGGGTTGGTGAGCGTAGCTTGCAGGGGGCAGAGCCCCCTAGTTTATATATTAAAAATATTTGATGGCCACACTATACTACTTTATGATCAATTTAAAATTACGTTACAATATCCTAATTATCACTTGCTCAGTCAAAAGTTCTTTTTACATTTGCATCCTTTTTATGTTACATTGATGTATATATATTTTAATATACTTTATTAAAAACCAATTTAATTTGCATTCTATATTTTTAATTTTTAAAAACTACAATTTATTTTGCATAAATTGTAGTCTGATTTTGTAAAGAAAATCTACTGATTTTTTAATCTTTAAAATTTAGTGATTGTGCATTTTATACTTATTAAATAGCTAGCACTAATCCTATTAAATTTGTTACATTGCTCGGTTATGCTACTTTTGTTATTTTACTATTTTAATGATGCTTTTTTTTTTTGCATTATTATATAACTAGAGTGTATTACAATGAAAAATGGTCGGTAGATGAATTAAAGAGCCACACAAAGTAATGTAGTTACATAATGATTTATGGGTGAAAAACTACAGCGTATTTTTATGATATTTAAAATTATGATGTTTGAACGCTATTTCAAACAGAGTGAAATTGATATGCATTACTGAGGTTCACAGGCGATACTAGCTGTGGAATAGGGCATGCATAGCATTTATTACTCATTTAATTGGATACACAAAGATTGATAATTGCACGAAGTATATTGTTAATTATGACTTATGGCATGTGCTTTTAAGTTAAACTAAATTTTTACATACGAAAGAGTGTGTATAAATTCTGTAGATTTTGATTGGAATGAGCTGCAGTTTTGGTGTTTCATATTTAAAGCTTCTAGAGATCGATTTCTGTTAAAAGTTTTCAGATGACATTTCCTTTTTATGGTTTTGTTCATCTGACGAAACCGTATTCGTCTCACTCCATGGTCTGTCTGTCCGTCTATCACAGAGCCTGTTCTCAGGAACTATATATGTTGGAGACTTGAAATTTTGAACACCTCACTACAAACGACAAATCATAAAATTTTGAAAAAGTCGTAATCAACGGACGTTATTAATTAAAAAACCCCAATTACAAGATCGGAAAGTCATTCATAATTCAACAAAAGCATGGATATTTTATCAAATTACAAAAACGATCTCTTCCACCGATTAAAAAGAGGTGTCGTTTTAGCGGCAAATAAAAACTGGTGATTTCTTTAAGGCGCAATTACTTTTTTCTACGCATCCCAGAAATTCGAAATTAGTACCACAAGACTGGGAAAGATCATTTTTCAGAAATTATAAAAATTACCTCGATCGTACCATAAAAATTCTCAAATTCGTTAAAAAAATTTTTTCTTCACTTGTGCAGTAGAGATGTGTCATTTGTTGAGGAACGATTCCAAAGGAACGGCCCTTTTTGGAACGATTCCGAAAAGGAACGATTCCTCGGAATTGGTCCGAAATGTACCGATTCGAAAAAGGACTGATTTCTCGGAGTCGGTCCGAAATGTAACGACTCCGGAGTCGTTCCGAAATTTACCGACTTGGAAAAGGACCAATTCCTCGGAATCGGTCCGAAATGTACCGGCTCCGAGAAGGACCGATTCCTCGAATTCGGTCCGAAATGTACAAGCTCCGAAAAGGACCGATTCCTTGGGAATCGGTTCTTGTTCTTGCAGACTGGCCAGTTTTAATAAATTAAAATACGCTATTTTATTTTTAAATAACAGATTTTCATCCTATTAAAACTCAGTTTATTGCCAAAATATTCTTCTAATGTGTATGCCTGCCACCCCCCTGAAAAAGACGAAAAGAAAGAAAGAAAAAAGAAATTGAAGTGCAGGGCGGAGGAAGTAGACGTCTGCGCGGGTCGAAATTATCAGGCCCGGGCCCGGCCGGACTCATAGAAAAATATTCGGCCCGGCCGGATACAAAAATTAAAAGTTCGGCCCAAACCCGTCCCGGCCCGTAGAAAAAATAATATTGGCCCTGCCCGGCCCGAGTGAATTTCTGCAAAATATTGATTTTTATGTCGTTTTGGTTAAAAATTTGTCTCGTACGAGGAGTTCTTACCAAAAATATTTATCCTAACTTTTTTTCATGTTTATAATCTTCATTAGGTTTTCTTTCATTTGACGAAACCCTATTCGTCACACTCCTTTGTCTGTCTGTCCGTCTGTCACAGAGCCCGTTCTCAGAAACTATGCATGTTGGAGGCTTGAAATTTTGGGTACTCACAGCTGAACACCTCACATCAAACGACAAATCACAGGTACAAACGCACCTTCTCCAAACCATCGGAGTTTCTCCTAAGAGTTGCTAGTAAAATAAGCCGATGCACGGTTACCGCGGAGGAAATTAAGCAGAAAAACGAAGTGGACATTTTAAAGCGAAATCGAATATCAGAAAATATTGATCCGAGAAATTTTTAAATGGTATAGACAGATGCGGAAAAAAATCTACTTTCATTTGGTATAAAGTTCACATTTCTGCGATGTGTATAAGTTAAAATATCCACTAAAAATCGATCGATAAAAATTTAATTTCTTTAATTGGAAAGACAAGGAAAGAAGATTTCATTTCGGCGGGAAAACAGGTGTCAGACATGACGACGCTGCGGTTTTCCATAGTAGGATATTTTAGTAGGAAATTTTAACTTTTTAAATATTAAATTTTTTGGCATCCCGATGTGAAACTTCTCGCTCATTTCATTGATACCTATTTCTAAGTCCTATCTTAATTACAAGCTGAAATATTAATTATTATTTAATTAATCGGTTTATTGCTATCAAATGCGTGGATTAAAATGGAGACACGTGCTTTTTTAACAACGAAATAATTTAAATTAGGAAATCTAACAATCTGCGTGAGGTTTTTAAACAGCGCTATGAGATAAGAATAACTCATTCATCATCAGAAAGTTTACAAGTATTCATACCACTATTTTTTAATTGTAATTTCAGGAAATATCTTAAATTATTGGTTAAGACCGCCACTCGATCTGTTTGAAACTTTAAGATAGTTTATAACACATAAGAAAAAGTGTAAAAAATAATGGAGTGTGATATTTCGAGGAGAGGCGGTGGAGCTAGATTTATTTTTAAAAATCTTAGCGTTTGTTACCGCAGCAGATGTTTTAAATTCTTGGTTGAGACTGTTCTCGGTCCGGAAACAGGACCGGTCTAGAATTATTAAAATTATAGCAGAGTATGGAATATATTTTAACTTGAAGTGCTGTAGGTAACCATGGCAGGATAGTGACTGAGAAAATGTAAAAGTGTAAAACAAGTAAAGATGTATTTAAGTTTGAAATAAAACTAACGTTTATTTAACGAAAAAACATGACTTAAATAATTATCAAACAATATAATAAAAATAAATAAAATATGATGAAATAAGTTAGTGACAAATGGCAGTAAACAGCATGAATTAAATAGTAGGACAGTTCATTACATCAGGTCACTTATTTATATTATATATTCCTGGGTTGTCAGTATTCAGATAAAATAAAAATAAAAAGGAACTCACAGTTTCACTTTAGGCTGAATACGGCACACTGGTATACGTTTCGTGTAGATAATACGATAATAATTTTCAATACCAATAACGATACTTTGAAAGATATGCAAAAATGATGAAGAGCCAAGTTAACTTGAAACACTGACCACATCGTAAATTATCTTTCTCTTTAATACAAAACATCATAGCTATCCGAAAAAATGTTGAAGTTGACGAACATATCGGAGCATATCGAACATATCTTAATTTCTTTAAAAATGAACATCGTCTATGCACACACTAAGAAACGTTAAAGCTGTTTAAAATTGAACACAAGCTTTCTCAAACTAACACGAGCTTCTTTTAAAACTAACATGGCAAGCTGCTTAAAATTAACACGACCAGCTTCCTTCAAAACTCAACAAAAAAGCCACCGACAACTTCAAACACATCGGCATATATCGTCTGCTTGCAACACGCCCTCTTGCGAGATTCTTATTGAGAATGAATGTGGGAAAATGAGCGACTCACTAGCGTCATGCTCATTTCATTATCGCCGTATGCGTAGCCATGGTGATTGTTTTGATGCATTTCGTTATGCCTAAAACCTTTTTTTACTAGCTTTCTAAAAAAAACTGAGAATGAATAATTTATTAACAACGTTTTCAGATTTGGAGAAAAACTGCAGCTTTATAAAGAGACTAAATTTGTTAAATTTTACATCTCTGATTCGCGCACGTTTTAGTCGCGTGTGGCATTCAAAAAATGAGAAAATATTATAAAGAAATGCGTGGGCCATCGTAAGTATATTTTATTTTATAAATAGTTTGTGAACATATGCATATTGTTATACATATTTCTATAGACCGACCCTCCGCGAAAAAAAGTTACGGTTAGATAATACTAAATTTATCTTATTCTTATTTTAATTGATGTAGATTATTATTTCGTATACTATTATTTTATTAACTCTAGCCTGGAATAATGTAAAAAATACATAAATTTTCCTAAACCAATCAATAAAAGGTTTACTTAAGCTGAAAAAACGAGGTAGTCTGGAGAGAGCATGACCCCACGAGCCTTTCCTTAAATTCACCTTTGCTCGTAAAAAAAAGTAGATACAAAATAATAAGCTGTATCGATTAAATACACTGTTGTAGTCCCAAAAAAACCATAGGGTAGGATCCTAAAATCATGAATGTAATGCTTAGATAATATGCTGTAGCTTTATTTGAGAACCAGAGGGTGTACAGAGTTTCTTTAAAAAATACAGAAGGTATACAGTGTATACCCACACTACACCCCTTATTAAATATGAATAAGATAAATTTAGTATTAGCCAACCTTAAATATTATTTGGGGGAGGGGTTGTTTATTGAAATATGCACATGTCCATAAACTGTTTTTTAAATAAAATTTACTTGCATTTCTTTATATCCTTTTCTCATTTTGTGAATGTACTTAAATTTTATGTTTAACTACCTCGAAAATTTTTCCTATTAGTAAGATATTGCTTACAAGTGGGTTCCAACATGTGTGAATCAGAAACATAAATATTAATTAATGTAGTCTTTTTGAGTGTCCTTTCTTTTTTTCTCAAAGTCAACATGTAGGAAATAAAACCTGTATAAGGGATCACCATATTGGAAATCAGGATCACATAAGACTTTCAACTTCGACCAATTTCACAAATGATGGTTTTGTCTTGCAAAAAAATAAAGTGTCTACAAACCACAACACATCTATTCCAAAAATCTTGTTACTCCATAGATTGTACTTTTTCTCGGATACAGAAATGTATGTGAACAATCCAAACTCCATCATCAACATGAAAACAAACGTTGAACATATTAAAAAATAAGTGTTCCAACATTGAAAAGAGTGGCCTCAAATTTGAAAAAACACATACGTCTTTGTATCTGAGAAAAGGGGTCACATTTTCATTATCTTCTGCAACAATATTAATTTTCGCTCAATATTGTTACTCTTTCAATTTAGTTTATGTTTATAATTTGAATCATGTTTGTATTTTAGTAAACATACTATTTCTCAAGGGTTCCGTGACTTTTTGACCACCCTGTACTAGACAATTCAGTTTTTAAAATACGAATTTGGACTAACGTTGTGAGGTTGACTCTGTTCCGAATTTTCTGTCAGTCTGAAAATTCAGACATAAAAAATATCGTGAATTATGACAAATGGTCGGCGAAAAAAAATCTCGTCAAACTGTTCGCAGAAGAAAAATCTCCAATTTTGTCAAAGCATCACTAAAACTATGTGAACTTCATCAAAGGATCACTGAAAAGATGCGAATTTCGTCAAAGGACTGGAAAAAGTCACAAATTTCATCAAAGGTTAAAAAAAATTGTCGAAGGATCGCAGAAAAAAAAAAGTTAATTTTGTCAAAAGACTGCGGACAAAAAGCAGTTTTTTTCGAAAGATGGTAGAAAAAACTCAGCAGTCTGTTTAGAAAACAGCATACACATAAGGATCTATGATTATTATTATAGATGTAGTTTTTAATATGAAATAACATACTGAATTAACTTTTGAAAAATTGTGTTCAACCCGAATGCAACTTGTAGAAATCTACACTCAGCCTGAAATCGACCCAAATCAAAACAGAGTTAACTCGATCTGCAACAGGAATAATTAGCACAGGGGGAGATCCCCCCCCTTTTCTGCTGTAACTTTTCAGAAGATTTACTTTGAATTTCATTTTTTTTTTTTACTCAGAATCTTCCTTGTAATAGTGTTATAACAAATGGTAACTTTCAAAGGTCAAACAACAGTTGCAAAATTTTATGGAAAACAGCTGATATTTACTTTAACTTTTCACCGGAACTACTGAAGAAATTTGAATATACATATATATATTTTGGGGTGGGGGAGGGGAGAAATAGTAATTAGTTATATTTAAATCTTTTTTATTATTATTATTCTTTTTTAGTAACATTAATTTAAAAAAAATTATAATTGTTTATTTGCAAAATCGCATAACTATTGCATTTTATTTTTGTTTCTTGCTGAATAATCAATCTGTAGTATAACTACTAAGTTCCTAGGGAAAATGTATTTTAATATCAGCTGTTCCCAAAGAATTTCAAAAGTATTGCTGTCCCAATAAATTGAAGGGCACAGTTCAACAAATTGAAAAAATTCTAGTTGTCAGAAAAATATTTTGTAATCTCCCTTCAATTGATGTTGTTTTTCCCCCCAATTTTTAACTTAATCGCAGATTTTTAAAAGGCACAAAATTCATTGTAAAAGAATTATCAACAGCACAGTTCTAATATATCTTGAAATTCCCTTAACTATTCAGTTTAGTTAAATTAATTTAGAAAGACAGTAGGCTAATTCCATGCAAAATTGTCATGTCTTCATACTGGTGAAAATCACTATGCTTGTTGGCCACCGTTATTTTCGAAAGGTTTGCTTCACGTTATTTAATTGATGAGATATCTCTGATAAAATAAGTCACATTTTTCCGTTCTAAAATACTGGTAACCAACAAGCATAGCGATTTTCAGCTGTGTGACGGACATGACAACTTTTCATGGAATCAGTCAATAAAAATAAAGTTTCTCAACAGAAAATATATAAATCTTAAAAAAAATGGGATACGCTTTACAGAGTTTGAATTAACAAAGTGTAGACTATCATAGGAAAAAAAAATTCTTTACAAAAATCATTATTGTTTTTGTTGCAAAAATTATTTGGCGAAACCAGTGCGTCGGAGTATATATATAAACTTTTCAAGTGGGGGTGGTTTTGGGTTCCTGGGGTCATATAACGAAAAGTTATGAAGGAAATTTTCAAAAATCGCACCATGGTAACGACTGCAATAGGTAGTATTTCTTACGAAATCTAACTAAAATTCTAAAAATGATATTTTAAGTAATGTTTTTATCTCTTTTCTGTCACTATCATAAAAAAGAAACTCAGAAAAAATGATATTTTAAAAATAAATTTACTAACTTGTGCTTTCTGCAAGCATTAAAAAATGTGCTAATGTGCTAAATGTGTTAAATTAAAAAATGTGGCCAACAATTTTAGGGAAATATCACTTCGTGAAAGATGACGCAAAACATCTCTTTCCTGCTTGGAAGACATTTTTCTGCATGTGCACCTCATTTTTTTATACCCGTACCCATTGCCCTGTTTTTTAAAAAATATCTATTACGGTTTTAGATCGTTTTATTTACTTACATATCAGTCTATGTGAAAGAACTTGTTCCTTAAAAGCTGTTATCTGAACTTTCTCGATCTTTGATAACTGGGTTTTCTTTACCGATACAATGCTGAAGGAGAAATAGAAAATACAACCTTCTAAAGTCTACACAAAGTTCGAGAGGCACAAGAGCAAGTATTTCACAACATCCTGATGTTGTCAACATGTTGAACTGCAGCCGCTGGAATGTCGATAGTTGCCAATAAATACTAATATTGGCAGTGGCTTTATTTCGACGGGACACTGTTTCTCCTCTTTTTTTACGCATTCATCTTTTTCTCCTGCCCAGGTAGGGCAGGGAGTGAGTTACTACTTGTAAATATGTATTTGTATATGGACTTTCTTAATATATTTGTTTCGTTCTTATTTGTTTGTTTCATGTCCAGTTACAGCACAAAATTACGGTGGCTTTATTTCGTTGGGACACACCTTACATATAATGCTTGTAATTATGAAAATATTTTCACTGAACAAAAACACTAATATTGGACAAGAAATAGGAAATTGTGTATCACAAACCTTTTACTCCGAGGCAACTATTGAAAAAAATACAATATTTTAAAACTCATTATTTAAAAAAAATTACCATATGGATAATTTACAAATGAATTGTCGCTTAACAGTTGACACGAGACACAAAATTGATTTGTTTTTTATTTGCTTTAAAAAATAGTTCTCTTATTGTGTTTATAGTTTAATAGATAGGTAAAAATATGATAAATTAATTTTTCATACATTGAGAAAAAAAGTTCAAATTGATGATTTTGATAATGTAACTTAGGCCTCATGATCCTAAAATGAAAAAGCAATTCTTGCATAACAAATACTTATAACTGAACAAATAAATAATAATATAGTATATAGATAATACTCATAAAAGGTAATTAAAAATATTTAACATGTTGATATCCATTTTTCAATAATTAGAAAATAAAATAAATGTTTTCTCCTTGTTTACATTATACACAAGATGAGGCAATATAGCTTCCTTTAGCTTTGTTGTCAAATGCACCAATCAAAATCTATAAAATAACTATACTGAGATTGTTTTGGTGATACTCATAAGACATTTAAAAAAAAAAGGAAATAGTAAAATTGAATTTTATAGTCTTTTTACTCTGGGGTAACTAAAAAAAAAAAAAAAACATTTTAAACCTCATTACTTTCAAAGAAAATAACCATGTGGTTCATTTATAAATGAATTGTCACTTAACAACTGTCATCAAACACAAAATTGATTTGTTTTTTATTTATTGTAAAAATAGAGTTGTCTTATTGTGTTTATAGTTTAATAGACAGGTAAAAGAAAATGATAAATTATTTTTTTTAATATAAATGTTTCATACATTGAGAAAAAAAGTTCAAATTGATGAGTTTGATGTATGTAACTTTTTCAAAACAATTTTAATCCATAAAAAATGGTATTCTTTGGAAGATTAAACTTAGACTTAATGATCCTAAAATGAAAAAAGCGATTCTTACATAACAAATAAATAATATATAGATAATACTCATAAGGGGCAATTAAAAATACTTAACATGCTGATATCCATTTTTCAATAAATACAAAATAAAATGTTTCCTCTTTCTTTACATTACATAAGATGAGGCAATATAGTTCCTTTAGCTTTGTAGTCAATTGCACACAGGCCCCGATCATGACTAATTGGGACCCAGGGCAAAGGTAAAATAGGGGGCCCCGTTCGAATCGTTGCAACGTTATTCAAATAGAACTGATGGTCAGTCATATGTGTAATGCATGAACAATATTTTTATACCGTAGATTTTAAATAGTACTTTAAGATGAACTTAATAACTTCAACTTATGGAAAAGATGGAATTGGAAAAAAAAAAGTAAATATTTTATAATTTAATATATGGATTTAGGAGCCCCTGGGCAAAGTCCAGATTTGCCCATGCGATAATACAGGCCTGATTGCACAAATCAAAATCTGTATAAAATAACTATACTGACACTATTTTGACGATACTCGTGGGATATTAAAAAAAAGCAAATAGTAAAATTATTTTTTTAATTTTTATGTACAAAGTGGTTTGGAAGAAATACTAACATTTAATAGTGTATTGCCATACTTATTCATATGCAAAAATAGCCTAGTTAAAAAACTGTGAAAAGATCTTTATTAAATCTATTATGATTTAGGAGATGTGCTTTGCGAACTTTATTTTAGTTATCAAATTACAAAATCTAATAACAAAACATTTGAAAATCTAGATATAATTTTTTATATGTATTAATTAGATTAACTGGAATGTACTGACATTGACATATCATCATATGGGAGTTCTAACAGCATCAAAAGATTATTCTTTTGACATGAAATGTAGATTCAAATATTATAGTATCAACATGCAGTCATTTTGAAAATCAGCCATGCAGTAAATTAAATAATATATAAACACTACTTATAAATACTATATAGAATTAAGTACTTTTAGATTACATTGTTATCGTAAGAATGGCTTAATAAACTGAAAGATTTAAAACAACAAACTTGTATGAAATATTAAGATTATTGTTGAAACGAACATTGTATAAAAGGCTAATTTTTAGGCTTATCAAAGACTGCTATGTTGGTAAATTTATGAAATTTTAAACTCTGTAAAAAAAGCTTGATTCTGAGTTAATATTAAATTCCCATTTAGGAGCAGTACAAAAATTAATATTGAAAGTTGCGGGATGAAAATAAATAAGTAAATAAGATTTTTCACCTACATAAATTGTAGGGGAGAGTGGTAATGAATGGGCCATGGGGATGAATGGGCCATTATCAAAATATGAAAAAGTATTTGCATAAAATTATTTTAGATGCCACCAATAGATGAAGATATTTGTTCTACCAAACTCATCAAATTTTTCATTGTTTGGGAGAAGCCATTATCCCACTACAGTAGGATGGTCAAGAATTTGATTGAAAAGTAAATTTTTCCCCTTTTCAGTAAAATAAATAAGCGAAAAAATATATATTATTTCATTGCAGATATGTATATTAACAAGTCTTGGCATATCTGTAAACTAATTTTAGGATGTATTTAGATGTTATTTGAATTTAATGTACTAAAAAAAAACCTGAATATATTCCAGAAGTACAGGTGGGGCTGAATGGGCCACCTTTGCCGTGATCATGAAAATGTTTTTTCTTTTTTTTCTGATTTTCTCTTTAATATGAAACATTACTGGCTGTCATGGATTTAGATTAAATTACTGCCTAGTTAGAATAGATTTATTGTGATATCTAAAAAATAATTTGCACATTTTCACCCTAAGACATATTAGTTATTTATTAGAAACATAAGTTAAATTGTATAAATGATTAAGGTGAACTCTCCAGTTCTTGACCACACCTACCAGTATTTCCCCATTTGATATAAAACTAGAATAATTGTTTATATTCTGAATCTGATGGGTAGAATAAATAATACAAGAAATTTACACTAAATAGTCAATTAATAGACAGTTCAACCGTGTTATAACATGTCGTTTAATATTAATTTTGAAAAATATAAATTTCGTTAAATCATGTGTATTATCTATTATTTCATGCATATTTTATGTTTTTTCTTATAATCTCATTATTTTGTCATTTTTCTGCTACAATTATGTGATTTAATAACATCACTTTTGATGTTTATAAATTTTGATAAGCATTGTGTATTACTTACTATTTCAGTATGCTTTTGATCATATCATGTCAAGTGCCATTCATATTGTCATATTTGGTGAATAAAAGATTAATTCCACATTTTTTCATTGAATTCATTTAGTGGCCCACTCATTACCTCCAATGACCCATTCAGCCCCATGGGTGGGGATGAATGGGGCAAATTTTTATATTTTTATTTTCTATTATCATTCATTATAGACATTTTCTAATCCAATTTTTATGACTTTTTTATATAACCAAATAAGTAAACTAACTGAAGAGCCAATTCTGAGCAAAAAAAAAAAAAATTACGAAAAATTACAAAAATTAAAAATCAAAAATTGGCCCATTCATTACCACTCTCCCCTACTTGAAAAAACTATTTCAAACATACCGTATGGAAACAGCTTCCTGATAAGATTAACTGGCTTGCGCTTGTGATCTTCACACATTAAAATGCTAGCAAATGCACACTCAAAAGCACATAAAAAAATAAATTATATGCTTTTAAAAGTGGTATCATTTGGCAGCTGTATTTAATTTGGATAAAAAAATTCGTGTTCTTTGGTAATACATCTAAGGTCTTAAACATATCAGAAATCATTTCCTATTTCTTGAGACATTCGTAAAATGACACAAAACCATGAAAAAAGAAATAATTGTAGCACAAAAAACTCACTAAAGAATTCATTATACATTTATTAACTATTGCATTGCTACAGCAGAGCGATTTCGGATGAAAGCATTTGTTATTGTTACGGCAGTGAAATGCCGGAAAGAAGAGCCATTCAAAAAGAGATTCATTCTCCAGAATCTCTGGCAGTCGTTACGGAAATCTTAACTGCGCATGTGCAGTAGACAACCGTGAGAATAATATTCTTACGGCTGCCGTGAGAATAGACACAGCCTATTTAAAAACTTCTTGAGTTGTTGCTGCAGAACTATGAATTTAGGAGAAACCATGCATTTCATTCGAAGAAACGAGATGAAGCAATTTATCTATAACATGCTACATGCTACATATTTTGCTGCATTCTTGCCACTATATTCAGTGGAATGTGAGAGACGCTTTAGTATGATGAATGCAACAAAAACTGAATTGAGAAACAGAATGTATATAAAAAAATGTCTATAATATCACTTCAGTATGTATTAATGGGCCAAAAAGACAACAGTAAAATTTAGAAAATGGCTTTGAAGTATAGCCTTTAATGAAAATCTGAAGAATCCTAGAAAAACATTAATGTCATGTAGTATACTTTGTTGTTTATATTTGGAATTTTTAAGAATCCACTGAATGTAATATCTTTTAAATCTTCATTTACTTTGTGTTGGAAAGTTACTTCATAATATGTTCATGAGTTAAAACATGTTTGGAATTATCTTCTTGATTGTGTAAGACATTTAAAATATACTTATTTTTAAAAGTTTCTGTAGCAGATAGTTGAATTTAAATGAATTGCCGATTTATATGCAGTTACAGAAAAATAGGTTATTTTAGGACATATTGAAAAAATACATTAAGGGATTAAAGATAAAATTTTCAATGTTTCATGCCGAATTTATTTGCTAACATGTTTTTCATTTGGCTACAGTTGTTTATTTCTTATTCGCCATATTTCTAATGTTGGTCAAAAGCCATCGACAACCCTGATCAGCATCCATTTTTTTCAAGGTAGTTTAACTGAATCTGAAGTTTGAAGAACTTCCATGGATTAGGTCTTGAGATAGAGTGCCCAAAAAATTTGTGATACATACAGACAGACAGGCATTTCCTAAAAACAGTCAAATTGTGTTCAGGACTTTCTAAAATGTATAAATCCAACAAAAACCAGAAGTCGCAATTTTTCACGAATACCATACTTTCTCTTCGTACAGTCGTGGGAAAAAAAGTAAACACCCCCTACTAACTCCTCAACAATTTATCGTAGATGAAAGTTAATGGTACCGGATGATTGGAAATAAAGTCTACTTTTAAATGATGTATATAAAATTTGGCACTACCCAAATTTAACGAGATATTTCAAATCTTCGGTTCAAACTATGCCTAGAAACGATATTTCAAGTCATTTCAATGATAAGCTTTTGAATTATAGACATTCAAAATTTAGTGCTTCTAATGTTAAATTACATTTTTATATTTTTATTTATATCTCCTGAAATTATGCTCTTAATGTGCTAATTTTTTGTGTAGCAATAATACTAATATACCCAAACATAAATACGTTAAAGTTGCAATTTTTATAATTTTATGATATGAATTATGAAATTAATATTCGAAAAATTATGAATTGCAATCTACAACTTTTTTGATGGATTTAGATTTATTAAGTCCTGCTTTATGAAAATCCAAAATTTCACATTTTACTTCCAAGTAGTTTTCAAATTATGCTTTAAAAACGGCAAAATGATGGTTTAAGGGGCCGTGTATGATAGAAGTGATTAGATATTTTGAAATTTCTTATGCTGCCCTGTAATCTAGCTTCAATGACTGCTTTAGTGTCGCAAAGGTGCCTTGATCAAGAAGGGGGCTCTCTTGGTTAACAATCGAGTACCGAACTTCAATTTGGATTCAGCCCTTAAAATAAGCTCGTTTTAAAATAATTAATTTTTTGGAAACTTATCGTACGAATTGCATAAAAATGTGTTTTTAGGCTAATTGAAAGGTGTAGAGTTCATTTATGCTGTCAGAATTGTGTACTGTCATTGAAAAAAACAAAGTTAAGGTTCGTTTTAATATGTAGATGGCCCCCCTAAGCAAATTTTATATGCATCATTTAAAAGTAGACTTAATTTCCAATCTTTCGGTATCAGTAACTTTCTTCTACGATAATTTGTTGAGGAGTTAGTAGGGGGTGTTTACTTTTTTTTCCACAACTGTACATAGAAGTAATAACAGGGCAATTTTTGTTTCACCGTAAAAATGAATAAAACAACAGCGAAGGTGTTCAATATCTCATATGAGCATCTCAATGTCTTGTGATTATAGATAAAAAAAGAATCCAATTAGGTTGCCATTTACAGAAAATGTTTGTAAGGAACATTGAATTAACTGTAGAGTTTTGGGTTTAATTTAGATATGTCATTTGTTCAGAGGGACACTCAAAAGAATTCTGATACATTACGGTCTGTGAGGTTTAACTGCTTGAAGTTAATTTCAATAATGTTACACTACTTCAAACATAAAGAAATAGACATCTGCTATTGATATCTACTACAACATGCTCTATATAGAAAATGGTGTAAATGCGATTTATTGTTTATATACAGAGACACAAAAAGATTCAATAACATTACTGTCCGTAGGAGTAATTATTTGAAGTAAGCATTAACTATGCTGTGTTATCATCTATGACATAATGAAATGAGTATAATTTATTTGGTGCATGATAATATCTTTCTTATAAAAAATTTTCATGAAAGTTTTAAAATTTTTTACAGGGGTGTGCAAACTACTTCAGATACATTATCATCTATGAAAAACAATTACAGTTAATATGTTTTTAATTGTTCTATAAGTTTTCAAGATAACAAAATTTTAGTAATATTATGTGATGTCTAAACTATGGATTGTATACAAGGCAGCTCAAAAGAAATCGATTATATAAACATCTATAGTTAAGAATTGCTCAAAATGTGTTATAATTTTTTTACATATCATTGAACTGAAGTAAATTAAAAACATGTATAATAATCACTTATAAACAGATTAAGTAAAATAATGCTATAAAAAGTGATAAAATATCTTTGTTAAGATTGACGATCGTTTCGTCGCACTAATGGCGATATTTTCAAAATCATTCACGATAGAAAATATTTTCACATAATTTAAAAACAACTGCTTACAAACAATTGTATTGTTTTTAAATTATGTGAAAATATTTTCTATCGTGAATGATTTTGAAAATGTCACCGTTAGTGCGACGAAACGATCGTCAATCTTAATAAAGATATTTTATCACTTTTTATAGCATTATTTTACTTAATTTGAAGTAAATTAGTAAACTTTCTAGTTATGGGAATTTAAAGAA
Organism: Maratus speciosus; assembly: GCA_963932465.1. Taxonomy (NCBI): domain Eukaryota; kingdom Metazoa; phylum Arthropoda; class Arachnida; order Araneae; family Salticidae; genus Maratus; species Maratus speciosus. The sequence goes on from OZ010786.1 coordinate 650,431,005, forward strand.
AAGCATTTTCAGTTGTGTTAAACCTTTTCATCTGAAATAAATGTTAATATACCACATGATAAGTATATATTGCACAGGCTAGCAAAAATATGCAAACAGATTATTGTCTATAGATAAGAATGGCTGAAAATGTGTTTTCAACCTTGTGTATATTCTTCTGTTGCACTAAAGTATTTTATATTAAGTACTGTATGTATAATACAAATGAGTTTATATACAGGGTGGCCCAAATGAATATATTACATTTTATGGAGAGTTTTCAATTCTGATTAATTTTAAATATACAATTTCATGTGTATGAAAAATTACAGGGCTACATTAAAGTATTTGAATGCATTATTATCAACGGTCATATTTATTACGGAAGACTACATACAACTTCTGAAATGGATGCAGATATTTTGTGGTTGGCAGGTAAGTGAATATTCTTATTAGGAAAGGGTAAGGTCTCGTACAAAGTGATGTTTATTTAATAAAACCACAACATAAAGTACACCTTTAAATATATCAGAACACAGAAATAACAAAAAAAAAATAACAATAATAATTAAAATATTCAAATTGGAAGTGCAAACTTAACAAGACAACAATGGATTTGGAACGTGCAGGAGCACCACTTAAAGAAGAATATTTTCATCTTAAAAGTTTATAGCAAAGTTAATTTTACAGTCAAAGAACTTTATTGTGTAAAATATTGTTTAACATTTTCCTAAGATTTTTAATTTAAATACCCCCAATTATTAAAATATCTAACACAATCAAGTTAAAAGATAAAACAAATTGAGGAACATAACATTTTTGATATAACATGAAGTTAGCATGAAGTTAGATCAAAATAAATATCTGTTTGGCACAGCAGAAGTTTCTAATTTACTGGTTTAAAATAGAAATATTTCCATTGGTCGCTGTTTCATTTAAGTGGCTATTATTTGGTGAAAAATCCCGCTTACTTAATAATAGAATATGCCACGGCTTGCTTAAAAAAGGTAACAAAGTTAATTAATAGAAAATAACAAATTTTGGATATGAAAATGAATAATTAGATTACTCTTTCACAAAGAAAGTTTCTTGCATATCTCACACCAAAGGTTTCTCCTAAGTATGAATTAACAGATGCCTATTTAAATTAATCATAAGAGAAAATTTCTTATTGCATTCCTCACAAACAAATCATTTTTCACGATTATGAATTATAAGATGCTTTCTGAGATTACCTTTTTCCGAAAATTCCTTGTTACATATCTCACATGCAAAAGGTTTCTCACCAGTATGAATTAGTAGATGCCTGCTTAGATTGCCCTTTTGAGAGAATTTCTTGTTGCATACCTCACACGCAAAATGTTTTTCTCCAGTATGAATTAACAGATGACTGCTTAAAGTACTCTTTTGAGAGAATTTCTTGCTGCATACTTCACACACGAAAGGTTTCTCACCAGTATGGATTACCAGATGCCTTCTTAAGGCACTCGTTAGAGAGAATTTCTTGTTGCATATCTCACACACAAAAGATTTCTCACCACTGTGAATTAATAAATGCTTGCTTAATTCATCCTTTCGAGAGAATTTCATGTTGCATAACTCACAAACAAATGATTTTTCACCAGTATGAATTAACAGATGTCTGCTTAAATCACCCTTTCGAGAGAATTTCTTGTTGCATATTTCACACACAAAAGATTTCTCACCAGTATGAATTAATAGATGCCTGCTTAAATCGCCCTTTTGAGAGAATTTCTTGATACATATTTCACACACAAAAGGTTTTTCACCAGTGTGAATTAACAGATGCTTGCTTAAATCACTCTTCCAAGAGAATTTCTTGTTGCATATTTCACACTTAAAAGGTTTCTCATCAGTATGAATTAATAGATGTCTGCTTAAATCGCCTTTTTTAGAGAATTTCTTGCTGCGTATTTCACATACAAAAGGTTTCTCACCAGTATGAATTAACAGATGTTTTCTTAAATCATCCTTATAAGAGAATTTCTTGTTGCATATTTCACACACAAAAAATTTTCCTTGCAGTGAGCTAGAAGTTGTTTTTCTAAAAAGGTCTTGCAAAGAAATATTTTGCTGCATATTTCAGACTTTAAAGATAGTTTTGAGTGATGTGATGTATGTCTAACTCTATAGCTTTATTAATCTGGAATAAATAGAATTAAGGTAATCTACACTTTTTATGAATTATTAAAAAGCGATTTACGAGAAAGTAAACTTATGAAAAATTATAATCAATGCTGGAAACAGAAATTTATCAACTACAGAAGGTTCAGAATTAAATGTGTGACAGAAGTATTTCTGAACAATAGAAAGATCAAAATAAATAGTTACAATATTAAAATAAATAACTTATCATTAAAAAATAAATGAAATTTAAAGAGAAAATGTCATAATTCTACAAAAACAGTTGTAGATTTTAAAACCAATGAGAAGAAAAGTAATTATTTTCGTGGTACGGGGAATCCTATCTTTTTATTCTGAATTCGTCTCCATTTCTGAAAATTTTCGAATCTAGTCCTGGACAAAAAAATAAGAATTTTTTTTAACATACACTTTCGCCTATTTTCGTTCATTTTAAGATAAATTTAGTAATTGCATGACATTTTTGCCTTTATGTATTGGATGATGATTATTTGGCTGAATGTCAATGCACTGTCTTTCACAGTACTCTGCCCGCCGACACAAACATGGCGGCTGCCAAAGGCAGACTTTTTTCATCATGTCTATGGCCCTTAAATTTTGGTACAAATAATCTTTTAAAGTTTTTTTCGTTTCATTATTCTGAGATTAAACTAGTCAAAGAAATCTTTTATAAAATACTGGTGTCTAAATGTAACGGAACGTATTTACGTTAAAAAAAAAATCTGCCTCTGGCAGCCGCCATTTCTGTGTCAGTGCTTATGCATAGTATTAAGGGGGTGGTGTACTGCGAAAGACAGTGCGTCGGCATTCAGCCAAATCATCGTCATTCAATACGCAAACGCAAAAATATCATGCAATTACTAAAACAATCTTAAAATGAACAAAAGTAGGTGAATGTGCATGTTTAAAAAAAAAATCCTATTTTTTTGGTCAGGACTGTAATATCGATGATTATTGGTACAATATTCAGCATTATTTAATATAATTTACATTGTATTGCAATAATTTAATAGAATTTTAATCATTTATTAGCATTTTTACACATGTTTAAAGCTTTGTATAATTGATTATAGGTAAAACAAAATGCATTTTCTTCTATGATTTTGGACTAAAGCATAATAGTTTGGAATACAGCTTTGAAATCCTGACTTAGATCCGTCCATGCAAATTGGATGATGAAATGTGTGAAGAGTGCCGTTAAACCAAATATAATAATAGAATATCTAAGTCTGCAGAGAGTGCAATAGTTACAACAGCATATCGATGGGAGGGAAAAATCCCACAAAAAGCAATTTTTATTTAAAATAAATCGAGCTATAAAACTTTTAGTATCTTAAATAAAAATTATCAAAGCAGCAATATTTAGAATAATGGTGTTGCAGTTAAAGTACGTCATCTACAAACAGCATAAAAATGCATTTTAAGAACAAGATTTTAAAATTCAATATGAAAGAGGAGAAATAGATTTGGAATAACTAACTTATTATAGTGACTTTGAAGCATTACAAGAGACAGTCTGGTCTCAAATATCTTATTTAAAACTAACTCTTATTTCTAGATCAGCATTAAGATAATGAAATTTTCATAAATAATTCATATTGATATAATACTCTGATACACAGTCGTTATTTAATTAAAGTTGCTATGATTTAAAAAAATTACACTAAAAGTCATTCAACTACGAACTATACAGACAAAATAAATAAGTTCAATTTAGAAAGGCAAAAATCAATTTACAATTCATTGTAAGCTATACCATTATACATAAAAAATAAATATGCGCATGGGATTATACAGTTACACATTACAGAATATTTAATAACTTTAATTATACTATACAAATTTGACTAAGATCAAAAAGTTAATTCATAAAAAAAAATCAATGCACAAAGTTTGTTTTATTTTTTTAAATTATTTCCTTTACCATTGCTTTCATATTTTTTATTAATTCTCTTTATTAGCATACTGCTTTATATTTTCAATTTTATTGTTAATTTCTTTAGTTGAGAACTTTATTTTCAACTACTACAGCATCTTTTTCAATAATTTATTTTTTTTACTTCATCATTGAGGAAAATTAATTTTTCTGTTTTTAATTTCTTCACCACCCATTAAATCATTTTCTTTATCTTTACAGTATCATCGAGTATTGGATGTATGTATTTGAAACTATGAATGAATTACGTTGTAATTTCAAAATTGTTCACACAGATGACTTGATTTTGTCACAGACAAGCCTTTGTGCCATTAGGTTCTTCCTTTTTCAGATAGAAAAATGTCTTTCTGCAAGAGTGTTTCCATGACTATTTTCAACACAGTATTTTTATACTCACTGTTAGAAAATTTATTAAATGTATCAAAGGGTGTCAAAGATACTTTACATTAAAATTTCCTGATATTTCCCTGTTAGTTGCAACAATTTTTTCAAGATGAGTATTTTGTTAGCAATGGCATCACTCTCAGCAACTATACTAACGAAAGAAAGTTTTGCTCGGTCGGTGAATCCATGTATCTGTCGGCGATGGCTAGTAAAATCTATCTCAAAGTTGAACAAAGTTGAAAATTTTTATGAGGGTACTCCAAGGCCCCTCCTGGTGCATCCGATGCTCAGAATTTTAATTTTTTTCATTAGTAGCTGAGATAGTAATTAAAAATCCAAATGAAAGATCATTAAAAATATGCTTTATCTTTCCGTTGCTTTCTGTTGGTTGATTGTATAAAGCTTTCTCAGAAATAATTAAATAAGCCAGGGTAGCAATGCAATTTTTTTTTGTTTGTTTCAAGACTTACACTTTTTTCATTTATTTTAGCAGTAAGGTTTAACACAGGCTTTGGAAATATTACATTTATTACTGATAAATATTTAAAAGAATAGATCAGTTTCAACTGACGTTACACCCTAGCAACTGCCTTGACAACCTCACGGACATTTTGTTTGTGCATCGGTTTTTCTCTACTTTGATCGGGAGAGCGATAACATCTGCTAAAAAATCAGCAATTTTGTTTGGTTAGTGGAAAAATAGGGACATGTGGTCACGTTTGAAATTGATCTATTTAAATAAAAATAAATATAATTTTTTAACATTAAATAAAAGATTAGAACACTCCTCACTGGCTCTTTTACCACTAGAAATTAATATTTGACAACGGAAAGTCCTTGCATTCGAATGCATTGATTCGAAGGCATTTTTTCATTCCTGTTTTTTTTTAAAATACAGAATAATGTTTTGAATTTATCTCCTGCCTGCTGTAGGGTTCCACAGGCAGTGGGGATTGTAAGGCCATGGATCATTTTCATATAAAATTAGCATAGTGAAAGTTCATTAAAAAGCCTCAGGAGTTTGAAAATAACTCTTTTATTTAAATTAATTTTAATAAAACTGTGTTTTATAAGCAATCCTGCTTAATACATGACTTTTGTCCACTCCCTTGAAACACGTATTAAATTGGTTCAATTTTATTTTTAAAAGCATTTCTATTTTATTCATTTCTTTGCCAATATTTTAAATGTAATATTGGCAATTATTTATAATATTTTTATAATATTTTGGCAATATTGGCACTTCACTGCAAGTATTTCAAAAATATAAAAGCAATATTGGTATTGCACTGGAAATATTTCCAATCAGCACACTAATTGCTCTCCAAATTAAAATGTTGATATGGTAATTAATTAAACGTAGAAATTTAAAATGTGCAACACAAGTGCAAAACACACATCGAGAATTTGGAAATGCAGGCACAAAAAATTTGTAAGAAACAAAACAAAAAAAATTCGTTGAGTATAATCATAAGCCTAATCAATCCTTGTCTTTTTTGTCCAAAACTACATGTAGTGTTGTCGGGTATTAAACATCAATATAAAAATCCTAAAATACTTTAGTAAGGTAAAAAATTAAAATCAATTTATAAATAAAATTCTTTATAACAGAGTCGATAAAAGTTTGTAACATTAGATAAAAAGATTCACAGATTTAAAACTACCAACAGAGTGTCCACTGTGCAATTGGATGAAAAAAAATCCCAGATTTACTACTATCAACAGAAAGACCACTTTTATATGATTGATTGGTATTTTTTTACTATCTTGTTGACCCTAAAGATACAGATGCATAAAAATAATCTGTAGCCAAACAGAGTAAATTATATCCATTAATAGATAAGTATGATGCCAAAATAGACTCATAAGAAGAATCTGAGCCTGTATTATATGTAACTGCATGTGTGAAAATATATTTGCATATTTTGGATGACACAAATGTTTGGACAAACGCATGTGATAAACATGTGTCTCACATCAACATGCGCCTTTGATTTCGGAAAACAGGGGGTGTAGGAAGTAGGGGCATATAGGAATACTATTTCATGTTTGAAATATGTTATTTCATTATCTTGCTGTATTATTTTTATCTGTGGGAACATTTTTCACAGATTAAAAATTATGTGGTACAAAAAAATGGCCAAAATGAATTTGGATAAAAATGCTTTGATTCCAACATGGATAAAAAAACATATTGAAGAACATGTATAGAGTAGGAAAGTTATACATTCTGTCATATGCGAAAAAAAAATTCTGAAAAGTAGTTCCAAGTGTACCAATACTTCAAAACTACTAGTCACTTATCAAAAAAGAAGAGTAGATGTGACCGCTAAAAAGGTGCTAACATTTCTTGAAAACTCAATTATTCTCCAATAAGGAAAATAAAAATTCTAGAGAAAAAAAATGACTGTTTTCGATTTGCCTCAAGCAATAGTTGGGTGTCATGGATCATTAAACTTTCTAAATATATTTAGCATTAATGAGTCTATAGCAAATGAAACAATGCTTTAAAAAATATGTAGCTATATTGTATAATGAAGTTGTGAAGAAGATTTAAAATCAGGGATGCTGGATTTTTGCCAGATTGGTTAAAACCGTTTTTCTGGTTTAGAGCACTTTAAAATGGTCGGCTTTCAGTAAAGCACTTTTTTTCTTTTACAAAAACTGTTCCTAAAATGAAATGTATTACTAATTTAATTACTATTGTCATAAAAATGTACATCAAATTAAAGTAGAACTGTCTCATAAATAAATTGACAGTTAAAATATAAGTGATAATTAAATATATTAAAATTAAATATAATAATATTAATATATAATAATAATATAATAATATTAAAATTAAATATAATAACAATATTAATATATAATAATAATATAATAATATTAAAATTAAATATAATAATAATATAATAATATTAAAATAAAATATAATAAAATATAAGTGAATTGATATGTGTTCAATGTTCTTGTGGTCAACATATAATACGAATGTTTATTAGAAAATTTGCACAATGAAAACATTTTAAAATAGTTCAAATGATTTTTACCAATTAAGATATTTATTCAAAAGTAATACGCTACTGGTGTAGAAAATAAGTTACCAATTATTTGGCTCAGTTTTTAAATAACGGTATACTTTTAACAATTTTTCTGCTTTTTCAACACTTCAGCTGTTTCTGATCTTGTTCCAAACAAAACCATACATTGAAAAAATTCTTTCCATAGATGCACAACTTGGAGGACAGCTGTGTAATTTAATAAAAAAAATTGCATAAATCATTAGGTAATGAACCATACTTTTTTTATGTTTGCACTTTAGGAAGCTTCCACAAGTTTTTTGTTGGAAATTGCTCTAACTTTTTCCGAGAAAAATAAAGGTGGGCACATTTCAGGATCTTTGATCTTAAATTTTAGTACACCAGGTAAAAATTCAGTATAATTTTCTTCAAGCCACATTTCTGTTGCATTTTCTTGTGCATTTGTCAATTTTTCACAGAAGAATTTACGATCTCTCATGAATGCGAAGAAGTGGAAGGGTTCCATTGTTGATGAAATATCCCAGCAAACACATACCTTTCGGCACACGATCGAACCGCAGCCGGCAGTGTCGGTTAAGTGTCGGCATCGACACGGTGGTTTTGGTGAAGTTTCGGCAGCATATCGGCAACTGAAACTTAAGAATCTGCTTTTTCCACTGCCGGTTACCGTAATTTGTCCCCTTATGGTTACATATCGGCAAGCGACTTATACCAGCAAGTGACGCAGGACCGATATGTGATATCTGATAGTGGTACGATTAGATGAATACTAACATCGGTCCGAATTCGGAATTTTTAGTCTTAGCCGACATTTTTTCTTTTACTTAATTTTGTGTGAGTTCGAGTTTTTATAAGAGTTATATATTTCACATAAAATTCCAATAATGATAAACATAAAAATTGTCAAAAAGCCTATATTTATTTATTTTAAAAAAATGTTTTGAATTCATTTTTAAAAGGATTTACAATTTTTTGAATCATCAAAAGATTTTTTTAAATCGTTCCTTAAAATTATTATTCATTATAAACTTAACCGTAGAAAGAAAAGAAAAATACTTCATAAGTTAATTCAAATTATTTTCCAATTATATATTCATTTTAAAAATAATAGCTAAGTTTCTTATTTTATTTAAAAATCAAATTATTAAAAAGCTTTTAAAATTATTTTACAAGCTATGGAAATATCAAAAAATCTACACATCTCTTTAGCATTAAACTTTAAAAGAAAAGATTCCGAAATTTCTCCCTTCTAAAAAATTATTTACTAAACAAAAAAATAATAATAATAATAATATTTCTATTTTATTTTACGATTAAAAAATGCTCATAAGTAAAAGAATAAATATTGCTACATTGTCATTAAAAATATATTCTACTTTAAATCATCAAATGACAGATAATGAATTCTTATTCTAATTAAAATTTTAATTAAAGTGATTAATTTCCAACTTTATTTATTAAAATAAGTTTTCCATGTTAAAACCAGTATGTTGTGGCCATCACAAAACTTTCTTCTATATAAGTCAGATCAATTAAATCACTTAAATAGTAGAAGAAATTACATCAATTTATCACCAATTCATATCAAAGTATAACTGAATTTCAAATTTGATGAAAATTCGTGCATTACTTCTTGAAATAGAGCTATAGCGGAAATTCTGAAAAAATGTAGCATAGCAGCACCACCTGTGAGCGATTTACACCAAAACATAAACAGCACCAATTGATATCAAGGTATAAGGTATACCTGAGTCTGAAGTTTGATGAAAATTCGTGCATTAGCTATTGAGATAGAGCTATAGTGGAAATTCTCAAAAATGCAGCATAGCAACGCCACCTGTTGAGCGATTTGTACCAAAATATAAACAGCACTAATTCATATCAAGGTATACCTGAATCTGAAGTTTGGTGAAAATCTGTGCATTAGTTCTTGAGATAGGGCTATTGCGGAAATCACGAAAAATGCAGCATAGCAGCGCCACCTGTGGGGCGATTTACACCAAAAACTAATGAGCACCAATTTATATTAGGGACTACTGGAATATAAATTTTTATTAAATTCCGTGCATTAGTTCTTGAGATAGAGTGCTCATAAAATTTGTGTCACATACAGACAGACTCACAGAACTACAGACAGACTCACAGAACTACAGACTCACAGACAGACATTTTGTAAAAACATATTGTTTTTTGGAATCTCTGACCCCTAAAACGTGTAAATCCGTCGAAAACCGGAAGTCGAAAATTTTCATGAATCCAATACTTTCTTCTTGTAAAGATAGAAGAAAGTAAAAATATGTTTTATAAATTAACGCAACGCATGTAATTATATTATAATAACTAATAAGAAAATTTTATTAACTGAACAAAACCTCTAAAAATAATTAATTTATTAAACATTTAATAATTTTTAAATTTATAAAAAAAAACAATTCGTTTGCTTTAATTAGTTCGCTAAAATATTTATTTCATTCATTTAAATACTAAATTAACTTTTAAATAAATTCGGATGAGACAATTACAAAAAAAACCAACTTTAAAACACTTCTAAATTCCAATTTTCCCATCTACTATCTATCCACAACAACAAGCTATCACTTAAAGACATGTCTTCCCCGTATTACCTCATAAGAATCCTCCCCGCAGCAAGGTTCAGTGGCTGAGTGGTTAAGGAGTTTACCTTCTCTCCCTGGGATCCTCGGATCGAAACCAATCTTTTCCAACGCCGAAATACGCTCCCTTGAAATATTGACAAAGACACATGCCAAGATGGCTAATAGATGGCGCCATCAAAAAAGATTTTTTTTTCAATTTATGCTGCTGTCGGGCTGCAGCCGGCATAATATCCTGGCGGCAGTCTCGCCGATCTTGCCGGCACCGGTCCGACCAAGTGCCAGCCTAAAGGACCGACTATCGTCCGGGGGACCACAAAAGTGTTGGAACCGATATCGGCAACCTGATATCGTGCCGTTACCGCCAGAATCGGCAAGCGGCAGTCGTCCGATTGCTTCCCGATAGCTCTGTGTTTGTTGGGATCTTTTCTTTTTTTTTAGTTTTTCTAAGTGAGTTTCTAAAGATAAGTCTTCCAACATATCTAACCATAAATAAGATGCATTACTTTAAAAACACATAAATTTGCTCAATGATACCCATAAACAAGAACTTTCATCTAAACTTTGGGAAAATAGGTCTGTGTGGGGAGGGAGACAAAGAGAAGCATATTTACCTTTTCTTTGGGGGGGGGGGGGGGGTAAACAGATGACTGGTTATTTACCTTACTAAAGATTTACAAAAAGGGCAAAAAATTTAAATTAAAGAATTTTAACGACTTCAAAATTTTTGCGTTTGGAAAAAAGGGGGAGGAGAAATGTCAATTTCGGATGGAGGTGTGTGGAAATTATATGACAGATTATTTGAAGAAAAAGTTATAAAAACAATATGTCAATAAGACTTTTAAAGATTTTTAACTTGGTGAGCAGAGGTAGAAGCAAAGAGGAGAAAGGCATTTTTTTTTTTTTTTTTTTTTTTTTGGAGGAGGGGAAAATAGCTTATTAACAACTTACAAATTATTTATCTTACTAAAGATTTAAAAATGGGTAAAAAATTAGCTATGGAGTTTTAAAACTTAAAATTTTATATGCTTGGTAACAAGGGAGGGAAAGGGGAAAATGCTAATTTCATGTGGGGGTGGAGGAGACATTTTTATGATTGATTATTTATTGTTACATTCATGTGCCAAATAGAGCATAAATTTTTTTAAAAAACTAAAGTTTTGAAGATTTGAAACTTTAGGTACTGTGGGGGCAGCAAAAGGAGGAAAGTGAAATTTTGGGTTAAATTTAGATGTAATTTTGAAGAAAATTATGAGAGGTTATTTATTATTACAATACAATAACAAATACAGCAGAAAAAAATAAGCAGTTTTAAAGATTTAAAACATTTTTTGCGGGGGATGGAGGGGGGGGAGTAAATGGGGAGAAGCGAAATTTTGGAAGAAGAGGAGGCAAAGGAGTAATTTAGGGGATTTTTTTTTTAAATCAGAAATTCAAAGAAACACAGAAGAGTTTGAACCCTGATTAAGAAATAATAGAAGACTAAAATTAAGGACATTTTGCAGATTTTGCATAAAAGTAAGTACTTATAAGGAGCAAAAATTACTAGGGCTACTAAATTACTACTAAAATTACAAAAATATAAGGACATTCAAGGACCGTATGAATGACGTTTAAAATAAATTTCATAAGATTTTAGTCCTAATTTACACAAAATGGCCATTTGTAACGTAAATTAACATATTGTTAAAAATAAATAGTACGATATGCACTGAAAGAAAGACAAAAAAAGCCAGCTTTTTTTCAAAAAGATCATTTTCTTCCAATAAAAGCCGGCCACTCTGACCTTTCTTAAAAAAAAGGTCGGCTGTTTTGCAGCCCTGTTAAAAATGACATTGGATAGTTGCAGACAAAACAGCTGTTAGATGGAGTCATTCTATAGCATAATATTATTTGTCAGAAAATGGGGATCGAACCTGCTCATACACATCTTAATGTTTGCAGGGAACAAAAAAAAATTTACCACTCTACTACTGCAATTGATTCTTTTAATTACTTGCGGTCTGATAATCACACACTTTTGATAAAAGCTTTTTTTTTTTTTTGTTATTAGTGATGCTGTTCTCTATACGTTGAAAATTTGAATATTGTTAAAAGTATTATATCGAATTTATTTAAAATGTCACATTTAGCTCATGATTTTCACTGTGTCATCTAACAAATTAGACAGCTGTAAGCAAGAAAATAAAATTATTTCCTGCAATAAAAAATCTCTCAAAATCTCTCTATATGAGTAAACATTTATAAGAAAATATATCCTACCCTTACACTATACCACCAGAACCAGTATTATTGAGTTTCATGACCAGTATTAATGCTCATACAGTTTTATTTTATGAAAAAACTGGAATGCTATACAGAATGAGATTAAAACATCAGAAAGTTCAAACTCTTGTAGATTTTTACATCTGAAGATATTTTGTCAGACAATAATAATGTTTAAAAAGTAATAGCTATGATTGAAAAGTATTTTTCGGAATTATCAGAGACATAAAAGAAATTAGAAATGTGTGACAGGGCTCTCAATGATTCAATTAGAGAAATTAATTAAAGAATTAGGGATCATTATATCATAAATTTTCCAAAAGAAATGGGGAAAAAGTACAAGGAAATTCAACTAATATGACTTTGTCAACTTAGAACTTAATATAAAACAAGTCAGAAATTGTACGTCAAATATGGCAAATGAGGTGCGTTCATACTATAACTAGCTTTATAAATATTCAGATCTTGGTGCTATAGCTGCTGCACTCTTATGAAAAAATGCATGAATACAAAATTTATTATAATTCTATATATTAAATTCAGTAATACGGAAATAATAGGACTCCATTTTAAATATGATGTAATTATTATGGCAACCTAAATTCAGTACCTATCATGGGATATCATTGAATTAATTATGACGTACGAAAGATTTAACAGAATAATCACCATGGCAACCTACAATCATGACCTATCGTGGGATACCATTGAATTCATTATGTATGATAGGATTTAACAGAATCGAGAAAACTTTTATTATTATCTTTTGAAGTTTTGATTCAATTTTCATAAAATTTGAAATGACTCGACAAAATTCTGCAACGATCATCTATATTAAATTTCAAACCATTCAGTTGGGGGGGGGGGGGTGCTGTTATATGTGGATAGACGGTCAGACCAAATGATGACTGTATGTGTTGCATATTTATATAATTACGAATGCACCCAAAAACAGTTCTTAAACACACATAAGAAAGGGGAAAAATATCAAATTATCCCCCATTTCACACCTTCATACAACAAAGCACTGGCCCAAGGAACACAAAAGTAATTTATCATTGTTATAGAATTTCCATTTTTTTTTTTTTTTTTTTTTTTTTTTTGCTCTTGGTGCCGATCATAAAATTTTAGTTCAAACTCTTAGAACTAACTTGATGAAACATTTGTATTTTAAAAACACCAAATGCAGTAGATAAAAATTTAAAGAAAACTTTTCCAACCCAGCTGAATTAGCAAGACGGGGAAAATGCTACATTGAGAGAAAGAAATTTGCAACCTATTCACTATTTCATATACAAGCAAATAATAAAAAAAAAAGCTATTTATCTATTTTTATACACAAACAGGAGAAAACCGGGTACATTTGTGTTAGCAGGGTATATATATATATATATATATATATATATATATATATATATCCTGTTAAAAGGTAGGTTCTGTTAAAAGGTACCAACCATTAGGCAGAGTTATATTTAACTACAACAGTTACTCCAGGAATTTGCAGAGCAGTATTGAGAACAGTATTTGTCATTGTAATAAAGTTGAATATAATAAATACGTTATTTGAAATTACGGACATATTCTTACCGGGGATCTTACTATAGTGGCAGACACAAATCTCAGAAATTACATGAGGTATGGTACAAAATACAGATTGAGGAGAGTCGTGAGTAGAGGATTAGCTATAAAACGTTTGTCAAATAATATAGATATCTTCATTCAAAAATTAATATATAAATATGGTTTACCAAAAAGCGTTTTTGAGGAATGGAGGCACTATATTTTAAAAGAATTTCAAGGCTATTACCATAAAGATTTTGAGGGTGTCTCGGGAGAATCTTACAAAGATTTGATTAAATCAGTAAAAAATCTACAGGATGATTTATCATTATGTATGTGGATAAAGCTAACACCAACTATGCTATAATATGTAAAAAATTATACAGAGATATTCTAAAGGAAACCTACAATAATGAGGGAAATTATCAACTACTAAACAAGTTATTGTAAACAGAGTGAAGGCGTTTTGTAAAAAAATAAAATCAAAGCAAAATAGTGCGGAATTTCCTTATCTTGTGATGATTCCAAAATTCCATAAAAACCCAATTACTTTTAGAACCGTAACTTGTGGGTTTGGTTCTTACCTGGAATGTGCAAATAAAAAATAGTTGAATATATTACAAAAGATTTTTGATCAGGTTATAAATGAATATTCTTCGATAGTAATAAAAGATAGCTATGAACTTATAAAAAGTTTAAAAAAGCTGAAAAACATTACAGGATTGTATACATATGATTTCGAGGATTTATATAATAGCATAAATTTAGATGATTTGAAGTACAGAGTAATGGATTTTTTCAAGAAATCTAAAGAGAAGGATATCAGTATTGAAATATTCACAGATTTATTTCAATTTGTTGTTTATGAAAATTATCTGTTTGAAGGGAGACAAATATATAAACAAGTGAGAGGTATTCCAATGGGGGGCAGTTGTACCTCCATCCTTGCAGATATTTATCTGTTTACATATGAAGCCGGTTTATTGTTGGAAAAAGACTTAAAGATATACAGATATATAGATGATGTTTTGGTGGTTGAGCTGAATAACAATAAAGAAATTTATCAATTTAAATGTTATCTAGACACTTTAAATTTAAAGAGTGCTTCGGATAATCAAAGCAGTGTCAACTACTTGGATGTTAATTTGGAGATTAAAAACGGAATTTTAGTATACAGTATTTATGATAAAAGAAATTATTTTGATTTTGATATAATAAAAATATTAAACTTTAATAGTAACGTGCATGTTTCAATTTTTAGAAATATATATTTAAATGGATTAAATCGTATTGCAAATTTGTGTTCAAATGTTGATAAATTGGTTGGTGAAATTTTTAACCTTTACATAAACGCCAGTAAACAAATTTACCCAATACATTTTCTGAATGATTTAACTTTCAATTTTATCAAGAAAAAATGCTATCGAAATAAGGTATTGGAATTGTTCGATGATGGTGATTTATCGATATGTGATTCCTATCGAAAATAGCTTAGCGGTGAGATTATTCACGGACTTCATTTGACGGCTTTTGGGTTAGTTTGTGATTTTCATTTTTTCAATCTCTATTTGTTTGGTGTTGGCAAGTGAGGGGGAATGTTGTGCATGTAAAACATGTTTAACCCCGCAGTACAAGTCATAAGCCTTGGCCACTTGTTTCCATATTTAGTTTTTTCTTAGTTACTCTTGGTTTTGTTAATTATTGTTTTAGTTACAGTTTTAGATGTTTTTTCGTGTACTAAATTATATGAATTTGGATTTTTCAATATATATATATATATATATTTAAGACAATAGCAGTTTTTATTTTTAACGTGTGGATATTATAAAGGATGTTTTGATTTTGAAATAAGATGTTTCGGTTTTTTATCTTCATTTTCATTTTTTTTATTCTGTATTTTAATTGAAATGTGTAAAATACATATTTCAAATGTATGCATTACATATGTTTTTAAATGAAATGTGGGACATACTTATATTTTTAAATAAAATGAATTCAATATGAATGATGGCAATGGAAATAGTATTTGGCAATTCACCACTTGTAACTTTTCAAACATTAAATAACTGTAAATTGTATACAAAATAATAATGATAATAATAATAATATCTACATAAATAAAATATTTACATAGTTGTAAAAAAATAAAATAATATCTACATAAATATTACATATGTAGCATAAACACAGCTTAACACAGCTAGCATAAACACAGATCCCATAAATAGCTTTAGCTTTAAATGATTAAAATTGACTCATTATCTAACATTTAGAGTATACGAGGAGAGTCAACAAAGCATCATCTCTCGGCATGACACATGAGACAAATGTTCAATCAATCCTGTCCTCTCTCAAATAAGCAGATCACAATGAACACACGTTTGTTGTGACGGAATCCAGTCTTTATGACAAACGGCCACTCTCCCCACGAGTCTTCATATAGGATAAATTGCAAATAAATTAAAAAAATATAAAAAGATGCCAAACTACTAGCTTTTTTTTTAGAATGTTAACATAGACATAAAAGAATGTATAATCAATACCGGGGATCCTTTGCAAAGCCTCTTCACATAATGACATTCCAAAAAAATACATCTTTATAAAATTTTATTTTGAAATTATATACTTTTCAAATACACAGACAAGCATATGAATTGTTATTTTTCAGCATGATAACACATTACAGTATACAGTATAACTTCGAAAATCCAGCATCATCAGGACCAGGACTAAGCCGGATTTTTGAAAATTCTGGATTTCTGAAAGAATATCAGAAGTATTTGCAATATTCTAAATAGTGCCTTTAATCAAATTTTAATTCATAACCAAGTGATAATTATGTCTTGAAAAAAAAAACAAATATTAAATAAAACAAAGTTACTTTAATTAAAACTTTCTTAGTTACAAAAAAAAAAAAAAAAAAAAAAAAAAAAAAAAAAAAATATAATGAACAGTAAAAATTTCCCCTTCATGAGTGATTTTTCCCTTTAAGAGGCTACTTCAGTCAAACAAAAAGACCCATTCGCTAATGTTAATCCTATGGAAAAAATTTATAAAGATATCGCGTTTGAATTTAGATATTTTTAAATGATTTTTTTGCATTGAATAGTTGAGATCGATCTGTACAAAGGCCGTGTCTACTTTTTCGATTTTGTTTACAGACATTTTTTATGAGGACACTTTCATTTCTGGAGCCGGTTTTGAAGGTAAAAGCATCCTCATAAAAAAAAATTTGCAATCAAAATCGAAAAAGTAAAAAACGGCCTGCATACAAAAGGATCTCAGTTATCCAAAGCAAAAAAAAAAAAAAAAAAAGCATTAAAAAATATTGAAATGCGACCGAGATATCTTTATAAATTTCTACCATAGGATTAGTATTAGCGAACGCATCTTTTCGTTGACTGAAGTATCCTCTTAAACCCTTCAGAACGTCACTTTTTTAATAAAATTGCAGCAATTTTAGCTTCTGTTTTTTAGTCTTAACTGTCGACGATTTGATTCCATACTCAGCACACAGTTTTCACAAAGCCTTTCTAACTTTCTTATCATGTCCACTTTTTCTGTGATAGACAAATTTAAATGCTTTATTTTAGATGAAGCATCACCTGATTTTGAAAAAAGATTCCCAACTAGCTTTAATAAATCAATAAATATAAACTTCCAAAACTTCTGAATTTTTGTTTAATTTTTTTTTAATTCATATTTTGAACAAATTTAGCTTGTTTATTCTTTAAAATAAATAAATTATACATTTTAATGTATAAATAAAGTAAAAACTATTTTTAAAAAATAATAATTTATTATTTTTTAAACATGACATCAACGGTTTTCTATTTTAAGACATTTTGTTTACATTGTTGAATTTTATCTTGAAATCTATATATGTATAGTCAAGTTCTTGCTGAGTTAGAAAGCTTTGTTGCTCTAAAAAATTTTAAATAATTCTGGCCTAATGAAATAAGCAATGACTTTCATATGAATTTCTTTAATTCAATTTTCTTTCTATAAATAAGATACCTTTTGCAGTGTATTACTTTGCTACAATAAATGAGTAATTTAAAATAATTTATTTATGAATAATGCTTAAAAGAAAAAAAAATTACAAGACAGTAAAATTTTTATTGTCAGTATGTTCTATAACAAAATTGCTGTAGCAAATGTCTGGTGACGCCATTTATTATTACCAATGAGTACTAAGTTTTATTTGTAGTATTTGAGGATGCTATGAAAATAATTGTAATAATATTATTAATATATGTCTTTAAAAAGCTTTTATAATTTAGCATAATCACAATTTTAGTAGGATTGGGAAGTAGGAATTAAAATCCTTAGTAAGTTTTAGATCAAAGAATCTGGTAACTTTTGTTAACAAAAGTTGAAAATAAAGACTAAAGAGCAAGTATCAGAAATAAGCAAAATAAAAATCAGTAATCATAATAATGTCATGAAGATAGTAAATAAAAAAAAGAAAAAAATTCCAGATTCTATAATTTTAGTTACTATTTCAATACTATTTTCATAAGTACTTTGCAAAAAAATCGATATTATAGAATTACTATTTGATTCATGGGTTGTTTCGCCATCTATTAGAGAAAACCAGTAATAGATGTTTGAGATTTTTTTATATTGTAATGCACCATTAATCACAGTTTAAATGTAATAAGTGTAATACATAGCTGCCAACCTTTACGCTTTTTTGCTACCACTAAAATTTAATAGATATTTTTGTCTTGTCTAATCGTGAGATTTGGACGATTAAATAAGGCAACATTAACAATAAAATTTTAGTGGTAAGAGAAAAGCGTAAAAGTTGGCAGCTATGGTGATATTTCTTTTATGTTTTTTTCTATCTTGTAATTACGATTTAATAAAAAAAATAATAAATGATTAAATACATTGTCTAAGAAATCATTTCTTTCATTAAAAGTAAGTACTTTTTCATAAGAGCTCAAATAGTATTTTCGAAGTACTGCATGAATAAATATAAATAAATAAAATAATATAATAATTAAATGTATTATTATTTTAATCTACAAAGAAGAATGTTATATGATATATAATATTAAAGATAGAGACAAGGAAAATGTTAAATTTTGTGTAAAAAAAAATCAAATTTAAAATTTTTGTCACTACTGAAACACTTTTCAAGAATTCAATTTGTTTACATTAATAAATTGTTCATAGGTTATTAGCACTCTATTGTACTTGATTATCCTGTCGAATAATTTCGCCAAATTATGCAAATTGCCATACTATTCACAAGTTATACAAACGGTAGAACATTTCAATTCTCAAATTTTAAGACAGGGAAATTAATAAATTTAAATAAATTCATAAAGAATAGGATTGTTTTAATGGTGACATTCACTTATGACATAGCGACATACTAAATATAAAATTTGATTTATTTAGATGATTTTGGACAAAAGAATACTAATAGTTAAAGTATTTACATGCAGAATTATAAAATTAAACCATAAACAAACTAATATTTTTAAGATATTGTATTTGTGAATAAAATGTAAGTATTTTAAATGTAATAATCAAATTTATTAAGAGATACAATAAATAGGATGATAACAAAAAATTGTAAGGCAGCTAATGCTCTTTACTTAGTCAAAAAATTTTGACGGATGTAACTATAAATTATATTTAAATGTTAGATATAGGCTTGAAGCAAAAATTAATAAATAAATAAAAATTTGCAGTAATTTTAAATAATGAAAGAACAAATAAATTAGTAATACTTCAGTAAAAAACATCGAATTAAAAAAATGTGACATAACAAACATGAGTAACATGTTTAATGTCAAGTGAATGTGACATTTATGATTATCCATTACTGGCATTTAATCTTACAGTTTGGCAACAGTTTTTTGGTCTAATCAAGATATTTAACACCACTATTGAAACAAATTAAGGTATAAATGGACACCTGTGGATTTTCTAATCAGAAAAAAAATAGAGATAGTTTAAAATAAAAAAAAGTATTTTCTTTAATTATTTAACTATAAGCACTAAACTAATTAAAATAATCAATGTTAACTGATGTTATTTTTTAGAAAAATTAATTTACATCTGAATTATTATGTACTGTAACAACAGATATATTGTTCAATAAAAACACTTATAGATCTGTTGATCAAACTTATGACTTTGTGATGAAAATTTATAAAATATTATATAATTTTTTTTTTAAATACTCAAAAGACATACTTGAATTTCAGGGAGAAAGGAAGACAGTGTAGAAATAATAGAGACTACCTTGAAAAAAAGGGCGACGTAGCTAGTGTTGCCAGGGGTCCCACATAAATCAGGACTCGAAATGCTCGACACCACTAATTTCTTACAGTATAATTTGCCATATTTAATCGCAGATTATTCTGCCATTAGATAAGGCAAATAAAATTACTTTAAATATAAAACACTGGTGTCCAGAGGATTCGGAGCCTCGATTTATGTGGGAAACCTGGCAACACTGGATGTAGCAGACATGCAATTGTGTGAAACTCACATGACAAACATTTTAAACATAGTTTTAGAAATATTCACTTTTTTACAATAACAGGTTAAATAAGCAGAATATTAAAATTTCACATTTAGTGATAACAAGCATTGAATCTGAATTTAAAAAGTTGTCCAAATATTAACACAGAGCTAAACTATAAATTTGAAGAAATAAAATTAAAAAAGATAAGTGTTATGCAATTTTGAAAAAACAAATACACAAAAGAAATGTTTATTGTTCGATTAGCTTTACTAGAAAAATTCATTTTCTATAAAAATAATATGACCAGAATATATCTAATTATTCGAAAAAAGAAAGAAGAATAGAAATCCCTTTAGTAGCTCGAGGGAAAAAAGTAAGTTAGTCTAAGCCACTTTTCATGTAATTTTGAGAGTGTTGTTGCCACCTTAAGTATGTATCAGAAATAAAGTATAGAACCATTTATGCAGAAAAGTTGGGGCCAGATGTATTCCAGATAACTTTTTGTCTGGGGCATCAAAGCGACATCCATTGGATCAGATTTGTAGAATATATATGTGGTTGTGGCATTGTTTCTGATTTCAAATTAATTATATTACATTTCTCAGATTAAGAATCAAACCCAAACAAGATTATTGTGAGTTTGAAAAAAGGTAATTTATGGGACTACCTTAGAACAATACTTTTGCATAAAAATAAAAAATGACCAGTATCTATCTCAATGTGCTCCCATTTCAAATCCTAAATATTGGCATCAAGTTATGAAATGTATATGGTAATGTATCAAGCAATGTATATGTCAAACTGGCACTATATCGGCACTCTATTTCCTAAAAAATCTGAAATCAGTCAATTGGAAATATCATTCCCAGTGACTGTTTTTTTTTGGTTTACTGAATACCAGATAAACAGTTCCATACTGCACAATAAGTAATTTGTGAAACTTCATAAGAAGTGAAAATACCTTTGACAATAAGAACTCAGGATATCTTCTTCGATGAATTCAAGCACCTTAAATTATTCCACTTAAAGGACTTTTTCTTCATAAACCAAAAGAAAGTCTGTCGGGAAATGTGTGTTATCACAAACATATGCTAAACTCTGAAAAATAAATAAATTGCATTAAAAAACAATAAATATTACATAGTACAGTTGCCAAAGTCTAGAAATCTCAAATCTGAAAAGCATAATTTATAATTTCAAATTTTTTACCACTATTATTTTTGTTTTACCAATGGATGACAATACCAATCAACCCAGCCTAGAAACTAATTGTAAAATTTCTTCAAATTTTAAAATGGTAAAAAAAAAAAAAAATCCAGCTTTATTTCTTACAAAAATTGAAAATAAATATTTCTTACAAATAAAAACTTTTCTTGTAAAAGATTTTCTTAAGAAAAGGCTTATGCAAGCTTAAAAAAAAAAAGTTTTCTATTTACATGAATGTATTACAAAATAAATGACTGTATAAATAAAATACAATTGATAATTTATGATTTCAACCACAGAATTTGCATGGTTTTTTCTTGCTTAATTTAATATTATTTTTTGTAATATATGACATAACTGTTAAAATTTTGTGATCATTTGATTACCCGAAGGAAATTATTAATCCATTCACTTACAGATAGATTAATTCTACGAAGTATGCATCCACATTGGGAGTGAAGGGGTTAAAAGCACATATTTATTAAATTCAATAAAACAACAAATTTAAATAAAATGCTTTTCATTCATAAAAAATACCTCACTAAATTCTTTAAGAAATGCAAACAATTTTAGTTTTTACTGAATAATTAAAATATGGTTGGACATTACAAAATTTATATTTCTTTTTTTAATTAAAAAAATATAGGAAATGTAGATTTAAAATAAATAACTTTCTCAATCACCTGATTAAAATCATGATTTACATACTGATATTTATCATCCATTTCAAACCATTGACATGCAACACTGAAGGTGCATGATACCATGAATTATGGGTTACAAGTTTCTTCTAATGTGGTAAAAAAAAAAAAAAAAAAAAAAAAAAAAAAAAAACGCTTAAAGTAGTTTTAACTTAAACTTCGAGCTAAATAAAAAGAATGTGCCTTACTTTAAGAAAAGTCTTCTTTTATAAGAAATGAAATGAAATAAAACATTTTTAAGTCAATATGTAAATTAAAACCACACATTTTAATAGTGCTTTTAAAACTTTAAAGAATTTTAAACAGTGCTATGGAAATTACAAAAAAGGATATAATATCATATGACAAATATCTGCAGTGGCGTAAGAAAGGTTTGGGCTCAAGGTCCCTACTCACCCACCCATTGGAAATCAAGTCTTTTACTTCTATATAAAAATCTTCCAAATATCTTACAAAAAGAAATCGAAATGCAGGTTGTTATCAAACAAAGAAGATAGACTAAGCACTGTAATACAGTCCTTATCAATTTTTAATATGGCTGTTTAGCTCAACATCAAGAATTTTTTTTAAGTTCTTGTATTAAATGTAAATAATACTCGGATAATAATACATCACAGTTCCATCAACACTTCCTGTCTCAACAGCTAATTTGGAAATTACATACTCTGAACCGAGATGATCAAAAACATATTTCAGGAACACTATGTGTAAATCTCAGTTTTCTTGACTTGCATTCATGAACATTCATCGATAAATACCAGTAGACTTCGAATTTATTTTGAACGCAATGTCAGCAAAGTGCATTTACCTAGTTTTATGATGCAAAAATTTGTAAGTGCATTTTTCTTTGTATTTTAGGAATTATTAATGAAATATTTCTTTCGAACCCTGCTGTCATAATTAACAAAACTGTAAAATTTAATTTATTCATCAATGTTTACTTTGAAATAATGTGCATACACTTTTTTAATTATGAATAAAATAATTATTAATTCATCTACATCTTAAGGAGATGCTTTATCATTAATTGTTTTTTTCACAGTTAATTAGAGCACCTCCCCCCCCCCCCCCCACCCCATAATTTTAAAATTGTTATGGTACTGAATCTGGTTGGTGATTTATACCTAGTTTTTATTATTTAGTGGTGTAAACATTGTTTCAATACTTTAATATTGCAATAATACACAAAAACACACCCCTTTCACAGATAAATTAAAGCAGCACTTAGTGTACTATTTTTTTAATCTGATACTTTTACATTTATATGATTGATGGAAATTATTTAATATGATTTTGAGATGAACGTTTTAAAGTTTTCTCACGAAAAAACCTACTCGTGGTAACTTCCAAACATAATCAACATTTATACACAAAATTACCACAATGGTTTTCAATTCTTTCATAAATTCATTGCATGCAAAATTTTTATAACAAATACCACCAATTTAATCAGACACCTTTTTAGGCCAAGGTCATAACTATAAGGGTTGAAAAAACTGACAAAAAACAACTTCCCGAGATATAATTAATAACTACAATTATTTAATAGATTAATGGTACTAAAACTGAAGACACAGCTTAATTATTTTTATCTGTTTACAGACAGCTCTAGCCAGCGCCGGTTTGCGATTTGCGAGATCTCTTTATCGGATAATAGAAGAATTCTATGACTTTTTTTATTAATAAATCTTAATAAATTAAGTAATTATAAATCAAAGCTATTTTAGCTTTCATTTTTTTAGCAATTTTAAATGAAAGCAATTGCCCTCTATATCCTTCGAATCCAGTTGTTGTAAAACTAAACCAACCAACCAACCATCTCTGGAAAACTGCCCTTCTTGCAATTGAAATCGGCATTCTTTACTGTTTTAATATTGATAGGTGCTTAATTTTGTTTAGGTATCCTAATGTTTTGCTTATGGTTGTATTAAGAATCTTAAAAAATAAGAAAATGATCTCTATGCTTTATGCCGTGACACTCATTCAATATATTGAATAACTCCGAAGTTCACCCTTTTTTCAAACTGAAAAATTCACATAAAAGAAGCATTTACACACTATAAATATTGAAAAACTTGATTAAAAAATAAAAGTCCTTGTTCTTGACATATTTGTATTGGTTTTAAATATTTTATTTAGATACTTTGCAAGTATTTTTTACTTATACATGCAGTTATGTACTTTTTCCAATATATTTATCAATTTTTGTAAACAGAAACTACTGAATTGTGTAAAATGTAACGATACTTTTCGGTTAGCTGGGCGCCAGTGTTATACATGCATATGTATGTCTATATACATCATGGATATACAGGGTGATTAAAAAAAATAACATTTACAAAATGACGGCAAATCAGGCATACAGCAAAGATAAAAAATCACATAGGAACATAGCGTTGCAAACCACTTACTTAGTTGTAAACACAGGGCGTTTCATAATAACTAAATCTGGGATGTCGGTAATAATTTCGTGAAAAATAAAAGCATGGTAATGAAAATGCAGCGACCTGTACCTTCTTTTATGTGAAATGTGATAACCTCACGAAAAGATCTGGAAAAACATATTGCTCAAGCAATTGATGACACCGTATGTGGATTGATAATCACAGTCCAAAATGTGGGGCATCAAGTATTTGAAGCATTTGTTTTGGTTGTTTTGAAAGTTAGTTGTATTTATTGATTGTACCTAAATTTGTCGTTTATGGTGTTTCAATTTTAAACTTGTGAAGTAGGGGAGGGGAAGAACTTTTCTAATCTAGGTTATCTTCAAGCATCGGCATTTTCTTCTCTGTAAGATGTTGGACATATTATAATTTTCTTGGTATAATTCTGGAAGTCATATTAAACAAAAACAAAAACAAAAAATGCGTCTATGGTCCTATTAGTGCATAGGCAAATAGAACATTTGCCCCGGTTCCAAAAACTATGTAAAAGAGATGTTTGACTGATCCAGTATAGCTTTCCAACCTTGAAAAATGAATGAAGTTGTCAGCACAGGAAAAATTGGGGTATTTCAATTGAAATCTGAAAAAGTTTAATTTTGATTGAAATCCAGGAATTTCAATGTCATTTTAAAAGTTCATTGCTCATTACATGATTTTTAGAGAAAGAAAAAGACAAATTTTATACAATTATAAAGCTTTAAAAAAACGGCATTTTTTTAATTACTCTCTTTTTTTGTTATTCATATTTTATTTTCTCCCTTTTTTAGTGTTTAAAATAGTTCATTGTTGCAGTATCATAGCCTGTTGGCCTATTTTAACAGGCATGGATTGTTGCATGATTATTTCTTTTTGTTTTGTAACTTGTATACAATTGTAACCATATGAAAATATTTCACAATTTATCCCTTGTGCCAGCTAAAAGAAAAAGCATCTCAAAATTAATTTATGATAAAATTCTAAAATATTACAATGTTGTAACAAATTTGCATCTATATGATTTTTGTAATTCTGGCTTATCAAGAAGTGAGTGAAAAATTGAATTTAAAATTTCATCTTTACATGCATTATACAAGTTAAGTTGAATAAAAGAGTGTAAGAAATGCTTCATCTCCAATCAGCACCAAAATTGTTATCATTCAGAGTAAACAAAACTATTTTTGGTGAAAACTTTCTTTTTTCTGCCAATCAAGCAAAATAGTTTTGTTGTAAAGAGAATTATGTGATATGATACTGTTGAATTTAGTTTTCTGAGAATCAAATTGCCTTTTGTTTGTAAACAGAATTTCAGCTTGACAGTTTCAAGAGGAAGCTGCATCCTGCATGCCCTTTAGTTTAAGCATACTCCTTGAACCCCTCCCATCCAAAAATAGCATATCTCATGGCCCTCAGTTAAAAAAAAAGGCACTCGGTACTTTTTTTAATAAAATGTTGCTTGCATTATTGTATAATAAAAAAACTGGTGATATTATTATTATTATTATTGTTGTTGTTTTGAAAAAAAAATGCCGTGACTTTTTAAATATTAAAAGTGCTTGTAAGAGTATAAAGTGGCCTTTTTTATACCAGCAGTACTCTGCCCTTTTTAAAAAGTAATGGACATGCTCTGTATTAAAAGTAACAGTGTTCATTTGTACAGAAAAGTAGGGGAAAATAATCAGGAAAAGTCTACATTCTGGCTATCCTGTTTATGATAAACCTTTCCCCTCCCCCATTCTAAAATCCCCCCATTTGAAATCTCCATTCGTCTATCTGTTATTTGTATCTGTAAATAAAAGTATGCATGGGTTGATGCAGTTTTCTTTGCTCGAAAGAAAACTATTTTTTTTTCTCTTTAAATAATAAAAATTTGGGATTAAAATCTTATCCAATTTTACATTAATCTGTTAAATAATTTAACAATGCTTCATTCATTTAAATCCGTCCAGATAAATCCCAAAGTTGACGAATGCTCTTTGTGCATTTGAAAAGTTTTTTTCCTGTATAGAATTCTATAAAGATGCATTTTTATTGAATGTCATTATTTGAAGTGCCTGTAAAATGGATCTCTGGTATCGATTCTATTCCTTAACTTCTGTGTAACCATTCTCAAAAAATGAAAATGCTAGTAATTTTATTTTTGTTTACATTCCTTAATTTTTTTTATAGTTTTCCAAGAGATCATATATGAATACACGTGTGGTTAGTAGCAGTTCGTAATAAAGATTGGAGTCCATCATAACTTAGTTCATCACTGCACATTTTACAGAGGATAGATTGATTGGATGCCTGTGTCATGCCGAGAGATAAAACTGTGCCTACTCTTCTCGTATATTTCTTAGGTGAGACAATGAATCTATTTTCCTCATTTAAAACGTTTCTGGTTCCCTTAAATAAGATGGCAGCTGACATCCCTCACATAAGGGCAGGGTTTGCGTTTTGCTTAAAATTTTTCGAGTCAGCCTGATTCTCTAATGGTAAAGCTGTGAGTCCACCAACACGAATATTGGAGTCAATAGTGAGAAACCATGTTTATTTTAACAAGTAAATAATATTAATAATAAAATAAGTGCAAAAGTGAGAATAGTTTTTTTTAAGTTCATCTTAAAAATGTCTAATTTTTTTTTCTCTCTCCAATTCATGTTTTTCCCTAAAAATTTCCATGCCACTACATTCATTTGCCATGGGCACTAAACTTGATTATGAAAAACTCACTGTTTTTTAACGTTTGATAGAAAGTGCATGGATTTATTGAAAAATATAATCATAATGTTTGCTCTTTTTTTAGGATAAGACAGGGCAACAGGAAAGAAAATTTAAACATTTATTTAAACTATCTTTTTAGTACTTTAACTTGATTTCTCAAAGTATAATCATATACGAGTATTAATTGATAAAAGTGTGTTTTTTTTTAAATATTGCCCTTCACTTTTTATTTATAATTTATTTTCAAGTTTTTTGTCTTTAAAATGTTTTATTGTGGCAGTTTCACTGCCATTTGACCTATTTTGGCAAGGATATAGAGGTGCATCATTAAATCATTGCTGTTTCAGCTCATACAAAATTGTACGAGTTACAGAGAACATTTAGCAATTTATCATCTATGTAGTTCTAATAGAGAAATACAAAAATTAAGTTAGTAATTTAAAAATTCTAAATATGTTGGATGCTTTTCCATTATCCCATCAACCATGGCCCATAAAAAAATCTATTACCAAACTATGGACAATATTCTCCCTTTGGGTTCGGGGCTTCGAAAACTCATCTGCTTGTGAATAACATTCATAATCTCACTATTGAAAAGCATTGTGTTTAGAAAATTCATGCTTATATTTTATTTTTATATGGAGTTTTAGACCTTTTCAGGGGCAGATATATGTTAAACATGAACTCTTTTCTGTATTTTAATGCAATTTCTTGAAGTTTTTCATTTTATTTATAATTTTTTTTATTAATATGTATATATGGATTTTAATTAATATGTATATAAGTATTCATTGAAAATAATTTGTACAGAATAAATCTATAGTATTTTATGCATGCATTTACCTGTATTAAGCCTGCATCAAATGACGCAACAAGGTGTACAAACACGCTAGCCACTATCTTTGCACCACGTGATTCCCCCTGTGACTTCACAAGAATATCGCCCGTAGGATTTCATGTCAAAAATGCATGCTCTTGACTTCCCATTCAATTGATGTCTGATTTGTTACATGTGTTTGTTATGTCATCGAGTTTTTCTTAATTCAATGTTTTTCTGCATTTTATTGATGTTTTACAGATTCATTATTTATTTTATTAATTAAAATAACAATTACATCCTTAAAAGGTGAGGCTATGATATTGAAGGAGAAAAAATGTTGCAAAGGATAGTTACTTATAATAAATCAGTTTCAATTCACATCACAAATATTAACCAGCCAAGGGGATATTTAAGAAAAATAATATGTAAATAAATAAATATCCAAGATTATTTTTTTCTGTTTTTGTTATTATACAGTGTATATATAGTGATTTTTAATATGACATTTATCTGTATTTTTAAGGATGTTTGACTGATTTATTAGTTATTTGGTTTAATTAAATAATAATTATGTCCATGATATTAAAAGGAAAAAATATTGTGATGCATAATTATATACAAGAGGGCTAATTAGGAAAAATAATGTAAATAAATAAGTTTCCAAGGTTATTTATTCTTCTGTTTTCATTAATATATAATTTAAATTTTGTTGTTTAAAATTACTGATAGTTGACACTTTAGCAAGTGGTATAAATTTTTAATTTCTTGTTTTTTTTTTTTTCTTTACATTTAAATGACTACATTCTTCTATGATTATTGGTAATTCAATTTGGTGAATAGTTTGGTGATTGTTTTTTTTACACAACATGGTAACCAATAATGGAAAAGTACCAAATGTTGCATTGTCATCAGAAACGCACCCGTAAATGCAATTTTTATAGTTCTGTCATATCAGAAATTGAGTTAAAAATTAATTACAAAACGTCATTTTTAAGAACAAGGTTGAGTGTAATAAAGAATGTAAAAATCTATTTTTTGGAACATAGCACAGATAGAAACATTTACTGTAATTGGAGATTCACTGTAAGCTACCATAAATAAATAATTATTAAATTAATAAGGGATGCATTACTTTTATGTATTTTAAATTTTCTCATACAAACTGCTAAATAGATCACCCCCCCCCCCCCCCCAAAAAAAAAAAAAAAAAAAAAAAACAAAATTTCAAATTTTTTGCTTAAAATGTATTTTAATATCCCTAGTCTGATCTGGTTTAAGTTCTAATTTAAAAATCTGTTGATTATAAATAGGTGAAAAAAGCTTTTTTTCTGCATCTATTTCCCCTTTAATGTTTCAGAGTCGCTACCCCAGTAGCAAGAGATATCGGCTAAATTTCGGCCTAATACCAGAATTGTCGGCAAATGATGAGTAGTTGAATGGAGAGCTTCACATAATATCGTTTGAACAAAATCTAACGATTTATCTAGACAATGTCGTGGGAAAACATCGGCAGGAAATCGTATTATTACTACAAGTCAATTAATCGGGCTTTATTCTTATGCATGTAATCGGCCGGCAATCGGAAAGAAATGAAAAACGAATCTTTTCACTGAGGTGTTATTGTTTGTTTCCGCTGTATAGATACCCCCTGCAGTGATGACAGGGGATGTGTGTCACGTGAATAAACTGTCCAATGCCCTACAATATCTTATCTCCCTCCCGCTCAAAATACGTTTTCACATTTCAAGGACATCATTTCTAAATGGACAATCGGAGGAATATAAGGGAAAAAAATACTTTCCAAGAAATGTTCTTTGGTGAGAATACATTATTATTTACAAATCAGTAAACTTAAATCTCTTAAAAACTTATAGATAGCAGGACAATTAGTGTAAGAGTAAACTAACAATTTAAAAGCGTTTGTTTGTTCTTTATTTCTTTTTTTCAATAATAACGTATAGACATTCATACTTAAAATTATACTTAATAAAATGATTAGAGATATTTGAACTGTTTTGTTGATTTAGATAACTAAATTAAAAATTATAAGATCTGAAATTTAGATTATATCAAATAATATCTGAAATTTAGACTATTACAACAACAAACTATTTGCTCTAAATATATTTTCTTAGTTATGAATTAGAAATTTTTTATTTAAAAATTAATTTATTTAGAAATACTTCAGGTAAAGTTACTGTATAAATTACAATGAAGTTGATCATCTTTTTTTTCCACAAAAAAAAAAAAAATAATAATAATAATAAAATTTAATTTTATTAAAAGTTTTTAAAAATGTCTGAACATTTTTTTAATTAAAATTATTATTAGATAAATAAATTGAAAATTATCAGATCTAAAATTTAGATTATATCAGAAATTTAGACTATTAAAACAACAAACTATTTCTTCTGAATGTATTTTCTTAATTATGAATTAGAAATTTCTGATTTAAAAATTAATTTATTTAGGAATAATTCAGATAATGTTATTGTATAAATTATAAAGAAGTTAATCATCCTTTTTCCCCCTAGATAGTGAGAAATATAATTTTATACATTTAAAAAGTTAAAAAAAAAGATGACTGAACATTTTTTTTTAATTAAAATAATTATTAGATGGATAAATTGAAAATTATATGATCTGAAATTTAGATTATATCAGGATAATGTCTGAAATTGTCTGATAATGTCTGTTAATGTCTGAAACTATTACAACAACAAACTATTTGCTCTAAATGATTGTTTCGTAGTTGTGAATTAGAAATTTCTGATTAAAAAATTAATTTATTTAAAAATAATTCAGATAATGTATTGTATAAATTATAAATAAGTTTATTATTATTATTATTTTTTTTTTACAAATAGTGATAAATTAAATTTTATACCTTTTTAAAAGTTAAAAAAATGACTGAACAATTTTTTTAATTAAAATAATTATTGAATAAATAAATTGAAAATTATAAGATCTGAAATTTAAATTATATCAGGATAATGTCTAAAATTTAGACTATTACAACAACAAAATATTTGCTCTAAATGTATTTTTTTAGCTACGAATTAGAAATTTCTGATTAAAAATTTAATTTATTTGGGAAAAAAATCAGATAATGTTATTGTATAAATTATAAAGAAGTTGATCTTCTTCTTTTTTTTCTTTTCCAGATAGTGATAAATTTCATTTTATAGCTTTTAAAAGTAAAAAAAAAAGACTGAAATTTTTATTAAATTAAAATAATTATTTAGATATTGAAAAAAAGAAATTTTTTCCATACATAACCAAAATTTAATGAGACGCTTTAAATGATGGAATTTTCACAGCTAAGACGCAATGTTAAATGAGAATATTTTACATTGTAAGATGCAAAAATTATCGAATTAAAATGTATCAAAGTTCGTTTTAATTCAAACAATAAATATTGTTAGACGGAAATATTTTTCTCTATAAAATACAAAAATGTTTTCATATCGAGGGCGTAATTAATTAAAAGGTAAGACATTTTGTTTAATTTAAATTCTAAATATTGCTGATCTTGGGATGAATATCACAGTTAATTATTCTTTGTAAGATATAATAATATTTGTATATCAACAGTGTGAGTCACTTATAAGCAAGAACATAATTTTTAAATTAAACGTAATTTTATTTGTATCTTACAATGTAATTTTAATTATAAAATTATTTAACAGCAATATTTTGACTTTAAACAAAACAAGATTTATTACATTTCAATTAGTTACATCCTCGATATGGAAATATTTTTGCATCTTATAGGGGGAAATGTTCCCAATTAACAATATTTATTTTTTTAATTAAAACGAATTGTTTTACGTTGTAAATACTATTTTTGCATTGTACAAATTCTTCCATTCGATATGATTTGCTAATCCGCAAAAGATCATATGATATTGAAATGTACTCGGTAAAAGATTACCAAGTGACCAAATTATCGAAAACTAATACGCAAAGGCTTCAAAACCGACACAATTGTAGTCGGGAGGCGATGCTCGAAGGGTGATTTGCCTTGCGGACAAGAAGTCATATCTGCCGACCCCAGAAAATGAGATCGCCAGGACGAAATATAGTCGAGTTAGGACTTTCGGCGGAAGTTCGACCAAGGATTATTTGCTGTTTGGGTATCTTTATATTTTATTTTTTCAGTTAGAGTTTTTCAGTAAGATCAAAGTTCTAAAACTTCAAGCAGCACTAATCATTTGCCTTGTTATTTCTTTCTCTCAGACAATCCAAAATGTGTATTACTGATAGTATATACAGGGCTACCATTTGCTACTAAAAGCAACTATTTTCAGCATCAGGCTACTATGGTTACTATTTTAGCATAAAATCCTTCATAAGCGACTATATTGGAGAGAAAAATCAGGAAAAAGAAGACTATTTTCCAGATTCAGCTACTGTGTTTAGGAAAAAAAACTGATTTTTCATCGACCCAGATCGTCTAACTCTTCCCTTTTTAGTTTTTCTTTAACCCAATATTGTGTTACAATTTATCATAGACTAGCTGACCTGCTTGTCTTTGCCCGGGCCTATGATAATACAGTCGAACCTCATTATCCCGACACTCTAAAGACCAGAAAAAAGTGTCGTCATAAGCGGAGTGTCACAGTATCCGGAGTTGCAGAAGAATATGTTTATAAAAAGCATAATTTTTACATAATTTAAGACAATTTTAAATTCATAACTGTTCTTGCAATTTTAAGCAATAAAACATTACTATTAAACAAGAAAAAAAATTGAAAAGAATAAAAATCAGATTTATGATGACTTGTTTTTTTTTTATTGTTATATGAAATATTGATGAATTTAGGTTTGCTTATCCCTAGATGTGCATCGTACAATTCTTTTTTCAAGTTATACAGTGAATTGTAATCAATATTCGTTTTTTTTCAGAAATAGATGTTAGATAATTTCTGACCGTTTCAATGCAATGCAATGCTTCAGTTTTAGTCGGATGAAAAATGCCGTGTAACCACAAGAAAGCGCTGCCTGACCAGAACAAAAAAGACCGGGAGTAGATTGATATGTCTATATGGAGCTTAAGTGGGTCACTCACAGTGTGTGGGTTTATTTATTCAGATAAAGGGTTGAAGTGAAATTTCTCATTTATCTCAATGGGTATTTTTGACACTTTTGTGAAAAGTTTGGCCAAGACATTTCTCACCGCTTAATTTCCGTGCTTATAAGATGGATTATGAAAACTGGACAATTTTCCTAAATTGTCGGGATATCCAGAGTTGAAAATTATTTAACTACGTAAAATCCGGAGTTTATTTACATTAAAATAATATAAAGAAAAGAAGGACTTTGAAAAACTGACATGATAAGTAGAGTGACGTGAAAACCGGGTGTCGGGATAACGAGGTCCGACTGTATTCTTAAATAAACATTAACTCTTTAAGACCTGACCTACATAATTGCGTAGATTGTAGATGATCCTAAAGAAAATGAAAAACATTTTCCTCTTTTTGTGTAACTTAAAGTCGAGCCCACAGAATTGTGTGGATCCTTCCTCGGCATAACCTGGCATAGGGTATTTTTTTTAAATATTTTTTCAATCAAATATGATCCTATTAATTAGGGGAAACCACCACTAACACTTTTCATTTCTCCCAAAAACCCTAAAGTCTTAAAGGGCTAAATTTGTATTTTATATCCTTAACTCGAAATTCATTTTGTCTCAAATCTGTGCCCACTGACTGTGATAAAAAACAGTTAAAAAATATATAAAGAAAATAAAATAATAAA
Source organism: Maratus speciosus (assembly GCA_963932465.1). Lineage (NCBI taxonomy): Eukaryota > Metazoa > Arthropoda > Arachnida > Araneae > Salticidae > Maratus > Maratus speciosus. The sequence goes on from OZ010786.1 coordinate 650,465,051, forward strand.
ACCCCTGATATTTAGCAGTAAAAAGAGTCGAGATAACAGCCATGGGAAATGAAAAAGGGGAGGAGGTTATGTTTCAGATGACTACGTAATTTTTGTGCTAAAATATTGATAATTAACTGTAAAAATCACTGACTTACGCATAACCATTTTCCAAATAAAAATAAATGGTAAACCAAATAAAAACTTCTTTGTAGATTTTTACAAAAAATACATATTTGGATTCAGTGTTAAAAAATATGCAATGGTACGTAAATTTTAAAACTATAAATGCAATATTTGTAAAAATTTTATATACCACAAAACAATCCCACTAGAAAATCGTATTTTTTTTTTCTTTTACCACAGACAGCTTGTCTCACCTTTTCTACCGATAAGAAATTGAAAGCATTTATTTTTCATTTAAAAAATTTGATTTTTTATTATAATTAATTTAATTAACTGATTTTAAAGAAAATTACATGCTTGGAATCAGCATAACAAAATATGCATAGATGCATAAATTTCAAATTTATAAATGCAGTATTTGTTAAAATTTCATACCCTGCAAAACAATTCCAGTATAAAAATCATCGCGGTTTTTATCATCCTGGCAATCCTTCCCCCTCTTGTGGAGTTTGAGAAAGAATGTTCTTTGCAGCCTGATTAAAATCTATGCTTTAGTTGAATTATGACATTTTTTCCATTCTTTTAATTGGGGTTTTTAATTAATAACTCGACTAATTATTAGAAATTAAAAATTCTGAGTCTCAGGTGCACCAGGAGAGGCCTTCGACTACCCTCACAAAACTTTTCAGCTTTGTACGTACTGTAGATTTTGCTATCTATTGCAGACAGACAGATGCAGACACAGAGTGAAACTTCCTTTTATTCGTATATATTTACAATTTGTTATCATTTCAATATCTTTTCTTTTTTAAATCTATAAAAACTTCCATTTGAAATAGCGAAATCATGCTTTTCAGCCCATAAATGTAGCTCAAAGATGCCAATCATCCAAATTTCGTTGGGAAACTACTATTTTCTGGTTAACTCCCACTCATACGTTTGTCAGTTTATTTCTCCCAAATTTTTGCTGCTGTTAAAAATATTTAAATTTTTAACTGTCATATGAATTTTATGCGATTCATTCTAAATTTGTTCACTGTTCTGTGTGCATTTGGTTTTTTCCTAGTCTCTTCACTCACAGCATAAATATATTTCATACCTGAAGTTTAGTAACCAATCTGAAATAAATGCTACTTAAAAATAAGATACATTTTATTAAATAAAATTTCTAGTTAAAATTGGTATATGAAATGGAAGACTTGCAAATGATCAACAATTGATACTAAATTGATAACAAAATGCAATTTAGCGAAGCTCGGGGATCTCAAAATTTCAGGGTTGGCACGATTTTTAACATGGTTTAAACCACTTGTTTTTTTTCTCAAAGAAAAAATGTTTTTTTAGGTGAAAATAATGTAATATTTTCTCTTTTTTTTGTAATATAAGTGTTTCAAATTATTGGATATAAATAGTTTCTACTTTTAACAGTCTATCTCAGAACTCAGCTGTCAACATGACGCATAGTGAGTCTGGGTCATGTTTGTACGCATGTAGAATGAAAATTGCATGTGTTGATGAATATATCTGGTGCTCTAAAGAGAAAACTTAAAACATGTGAATTTAGCAAAAGTAAAATAGATTGAAAATATTCAGTATTTGGAATAAAATATTTTCATTTGAGAAAATACAGATTACTTGCAGTAATTAATAACATAAAATGATCTTTAAGATTTTAGTCAAGCTGTAAAAGAAAATTTTCTTGATTGTGGAAATTATCCTTTAAAAATAAAAAAGAATCTCAAGATATGATGTCGAATAAGAGGACATTGAAAACTAGGTGCTAGTTATAGCATTTTAATATTACCAATCTATTTTTTCTATAATTTGTTTAATCTAATAGTAAAAAATGTTGTCTTGGAGTTATCATAAAAAACAAAATCATAAGTATTTGAATATTAAAAATTCTTTAAAAACCTCAGATACTGACACATAAAAAAGTTAATCATAATGGAGATACTGTCTTGCAGATGATTTTATTTATAATTGTGAAATAATGATTAAGTCAAGAAAAAAAAATATTTAAATGTTCAGCAAATTAGTTTTCAATGAAAAAAAAATACTACAGTCAAGGTAGAGAAAATGGGTTTTGGTTCTTATAATCAAAATCGCACACGAGATAGATATTATTAATCGTAGATATTATTAATTTTTAGTTTAGTCATTTAAAAGTAAAAAAAAGTCTGTTTATTAAGTCTAATGGCTGTTTAAATGTTTTAGTGGATGACAATTTTTGTAGGACTCCTGTCCCTTTTTAGATCAATATTTTCAGCCTAAAAAGCAAGTAGTGTTTCTGCTTATTTAAAAAAAAAAAAAAAAAAAAAAAAAAAAAAAAAAAAACTGGCAATTTCAGAACAGAAGTGTCAAGTCATTTTTTACTATTAGATTAAACAAATTATTGAAAAAATAGATTGGTATATTCACTATACTTTTTGAAAGGTGTGGACTTAACTGCTAAGTGTCAAATCATTGCAGCAATTTCTTATGAAAGTCTTTATTTTCTAATAAAAAGTCATAATTGCTCATTTAATGTTGTACAGAAAAATTAAACATCCCAGATGACAAGCAGTGTTGGTTATAAGCGCGTTCATTGAATGAAAGTTCACGAACTTAGTTCACTTTCTGTGAACTTTGAGTTGAACTTGATTCACTTTTTAATAAACGAACGTGAACTGAACGAAAGCTCAAAAAATCCGTGAGTTTGAACGAATTTTACAACTCAAACTCAATTTTTTCATAACTTACTTTTTTACCTTTTCCAGCCATTAAGTGTGTATTCCGATCCAAGCTGCTTATTTTCTGATTCATTTTAAAATTCGTTTTTGCTTTCAAACGCATCAAACTGGGAAATTCTCTTATTTAGAAACTACATAATGTGCCGTGTTTCTCGATTTTTTGATAAATGCAGAAAATACTGTATTAAACGCTGTCAAAGTTGGCGTTTTGAACCGAATTTTCAGAAGCGGGCGCTCTGGGAATGAAAAAAAAATGGTCATACTGAGAAAATAATTGTTTAAAAATCAAATTCTAATTAATTGAGTTGAAAATGAAACCACACGACATGTTAAACATGTCTTCAAAAATCACCCCCAGCAAGTTTCATCTTTTTACTTTTAAAAATGAGTCTGAAAATGTCTCAGAAAATTTCGAGCTCTTGAGGGTGGAAAAACATTTTTTCGAATACACCCTTAAGAACACGTTTTTCCCATTCAAATGCCATTTAGAGGCCTAAACGGACTCGGGGCGGGTCGAGTCTGATCATCAGTTTTTCTGGGTCGTGCCCGCGCCTTGTTTTCTCTGGAAACTCGGGCCGGGCCGAACGGAACTTATTTCTGGGCCTGTGCTTTACTCTTCCTAGAAGTCTACACCGACAGAAATTTGGTTGCCCCTGCTTGTGTGAAAATTATTGCCCTGTCCCAGTCTGACTCGTGCAAAAATCTGTTTAAGGAACAATTTACTTTCGGTCAACATTTTTTTCCGAAAAAAAAAAAAAAATATTGCCATTATTCTACAATTAAAATTCTTTTTAAAGAATAGTAGTACATATACATTTCTAGAGGTGGGGATACAGTACTGTAAAACCTGTTATAAGAATCTGTGTATGACGAGATCCTGTTTTAAACGGAAAAATTTCTTAATCGGTGAATCTCGATCTTCAAAATGGATATAATAATCCGTTTGAATATAAATAATACATTTGCAAGAGACGACAGGCCTGGTAAAAAAGGAACTTAACTGTAACGATTTTTTTTTCTGTCCAGTGTGATTTTGTCTTAGAAGGTTTTTTGATATACAATTTTTAAGATTTTTAAGTCTTCAAACCGTGTAAATGAATTAACGGTATCATTAATAATTCGGATATTTACATACAAATAGGGGTCCATTAAAAAATCAATATAGCTTACAATAGGATACATAGAAAGAAATGTAGTAAGAAACAGTATTTTGGAGCGGAGGTGCCTGTGCTATGCAGTCTATGGTAGAGGTCTGCACGAGCCGAAATTTCAAGGCCCGGGCCCGACTCGATCCATACACAAAAAATTCAGCCCAGACCGGTATAAACATTAAAAGCTCTGCCCAAGCCCGGCCCGGTCAGTACAGAAAAAATATTGGCCCGGCCGGTAGAGAAAAAATTATTGGCCTGACCCGGCCAGGCATAACAGCTAAAAGTTCGGCCCGAGACCGGCCCGGCCCGAATGAATTTCTACAAAACATTGATTTGTACGTCAGTTTGGTTAAAAATTTGTCTCGTACGAGGAGTTCTGACCAAAAATATTTATCTATGCTTTTTATTGTCATGTTTATAGATTTCTTATTTATAGAAGTTATTGCGATATTTATTTTTTTAATCAATCGCTATTTATTGCATGTAATTGTTTCAGTTATAATTAATATAGTTGATCCATATTCCATATATTGGAGACTTAAAATCTGAAAAATGCTATACAGTAAAATTTTCTAAGACGGAATTGCATAGGAAAGAAAAAGAAAAGGTGTTATAGACAAATTCCCTTCTTAGCAGGTGTAGCTGTATTATATATTATTGTATTACGTATTAGTACATTCATTTTACATGGATCAACATATTTTTCGCATTAAAAGAGGATTTCATAATAGGCAGGTTCTTTTTCACACGTTTTACTATATTTTAATTTAGCTACCTTTTAACCCATTTATGCGTAGCGTCCCATTTTTGGGACGTTCCGAATTATTATTATTTTTTTATAATTCTCTTCTTCGTTTCAGCATGGAAATTGTATGAAGTAATTGCCTATAAATGTCTTTATCTGTTACTGAGAGATGACGGCATCGAGGTCTGCTCGGGACGGAATTTCCAGGGCCAAGCCATTAAAAGTTCAGCCAAAGCCCGACCCAGCCCGTTTATAATTTCACGGTTCACGGCTCGCACGGCTCGTACAAAAATCAGTGAAAACAGGCCAGATCCGTGGAAAATCAATTAAATGAGGCTCGACTCAATTTCTACAAAAAATTCAGGTTTTTCTAAACATACAATTAAGATTCTTTTAAAGAATAGTACTGCATACATATTTATGGGATAATTTTACAGTATATTTAAAAATTACTTTGTGTTCGCAAGACAGAAAATACATAATAGCAACATTAATGATTACTTAGAGTCAACATTCAAATAAGGATTCATTAAAAAATTAATGTAGTTTAGAAAAAAAGAAAAAAAAAGGAGGGTTAAAAACATAACTTTTAAAGCTGTATAATAAAAAGCAAATTTGTAAAAATACTGTTAGGAGGGCGGGGGAGGGGGGCACAGTCAAGGTCACATAAGTGATAAACAACATAGCAACAGACATGCCTGCTACCTGCTATGAGATTGATTCCTTATGGTCTACAGGGTCTGGATATATGCCTGAAGCGCAAAGAGGGAACTCTATTGTACGTTCGGAGATAAAACATCAATTCTCCTTTTGCATAGAATAATAGAATGTCCTTGGTCGTACAACTCCTAATCTAAATTCTTGGAAGCAATATATAGGTATCAGGTCCTATGTCTCATCTCAAAGATAATAATTTAACTACAGCACTTTTCTTTGGCTAACTAGCATTCTCTGTGAATCGTACAGCCGTGGAAAAAAAAAGTAAATACCCCCTACTAACTCTGCAACAAATTAATGTAGAAGAAAGTTACCGGTACCAAACGATTGGAAATAAAGTCTACTTTTAAAGGTGTATTCCAATCCAAACTGCGTATTTTCTAATTCATTTTTAAATTTATTTTTACTCTCAAACGCATCAAACTGGAAACTTCTGTTATTTAGAAACTACATAATGTGCCGTGCTTCTCGATTTTTTGATAAATGCAGAAAATATTGTAAAAAATGCTGTCTAAGTTGGCGTTTTGAACCGAATTTTCCGAAGCGGGAGATCAGAGAATGAAAATACTGATCGTACTGAGAAAATGCATGTTTATAAATCAAGTTCTAATAAGTTGAGCAAAAAATGAAAGCACGCGGCCACTTATACATCTCTTCCAAAATCATGTCAGCAAGTTTCATGTTTTCACCTTTAAAAATGAGTCTGAAAATGCGTCCGAAAATTTTGAGTTGTTGAAGGGGGGAAATATTTTTTTGAATACACCCTTAATGTACCCTTTTTTTTCTTGCCAATGTTTCACTCGCTTAATATCTTTCGATTATTGCGAGACTAAAATTTCAATAAAATGAGTTAAATATATTTTTTCAAATTGTGCTTTTCTAGATGACCCCTTAAACCATTTTGACTGTTTTAAATCATAATTCGAAAACTACTTGGGAAAGAAATTTTAAATAGAGAATTCGCATAAAGCATATAATAAATATAAATCTTTCAAAAAAAATAGTAGGTTACATATCATATTCTTTTTTAATATTAATTTCATAATTCATAATTTATATTATGAAATTTTTTAAATTACAAATTCAATGTATTTATGTTTGGGTTTTTTAGTATTATAACCACACACAAAATTATCGCATTAGAATTATAATTTCAGAAGATATTAATAAAAATATGAAAATGTAATTTAACATTAGAAGCTCTAAATTTTGAATGTTTATAATTCAAAATCTTATCATCCAAATGACTTAAATTTTCGTTTCTAGGCATAGTTTGAACCGAAAATTTAAAATATAGTGTCAAAATTGGGTATTGCTGTTGAAAAGAACAATAAAGTCTGATCTGGTTTTGATTTGTAGATGGCCTCCTAAGCAAATTTTATATACATCATTTAAGGGTGTTCTCAAATCCAAAAGGGCAACTTTTTGACATAAGTTTTAATTTATTTTTGCTCAAAAATGCATGAAACTAGCTGGTGTTGTTATTCAGAAACTATGTAATTGAGCTATTTTTTCAATTTTTTTTGCAAACGCAATAGATCTTTCAAAAAATAATGTCAAAGTGGGCGTTTTGAACCGAATTTCTGCGCGAAGGAAGAAAGAGCACTCAAGAGCAGGCTAAAAACGTGTTTGTCACGCGATCAAAATAGCTTATAACTCAATAGGTAATCGATTGATCAAAAAATGGAAAACACAGTTTAATTCCGAGTTGCTTCCATGGCCAGGCTTTCCAACTTTATATCTTTCCGTTAAAAAATGAATTTCTAAATATGTCAGAACATTTTGCGCTTGTTGAGCAGAGCAGTTGAGAACAGCCTTAAAAGTAGACTTTATTTCCAGTCTTTTGGTACCAGTAAGTTTCTTCTATTACAATTAGTTGCTGAGTTAGTAGGGGTTGTTTACTTTTTTTTCTACCACTGACCCATATTGTGTATGAAAGAGCAGATAACATTCAAAGGTATATTTGTTTTCATTAATACCAGTTTTAGATTTTATTTTACAAGAGGGAAAATAGCTTTATTGTTACTTTTACTTAATTTTCTAAAAAATCTATCTAATTTTTCTTATCTAAATATGTGTTCGAGAGGGAGGGTGTGGGGTATAGATAGTTATGATTATCATGACTTCAGATTTACTCACGCACGATAGTACAGTTTGTGAACGGTTAAGAGATGTTTCGTGATTATTGTATATATACCTTTTAGAAATGTTTTATAATCATATTGATTTTAGTCGGGATTCTTTTAAGCATAAAAAAAACTTAAACTTTATACTTAAAACTTAAACTACGTTAGCTGTATTTTTTTTTTTTTAGACTGAAATATTTTCTTAGTAAATTTTACAAAAGTTCCGCATATTCATTAATAAATTTATTTTTTCTTATAAAATTTTCAAATTGTTCACTGAAATTATTTGCCTTTGTTATTATTCTTGTGTAGTAATGTTTAAATGTGGTATTTTAAATGCGTGTTTGATCTTACTTAATTACGAAAATGGCTATCAGCTATCGTTAAATCGGTAGATGCGGCTTATGGAACCGATGAATTTCCAAATCAGTGTCTGGAATGCGTGGCAACCCAGTTACAGAAGATCTCTATACTACCGTTGAATCTTCTGTAATCATGTAATATTTTTAAAACATAGCAAATAATCTTGGGTTTAGAGCATGAGGGAACTGGGCGTGTATTGTCGAGCGTATCTCTTAGGGAGACGAGTCCCCTTTAGTAACAAATCTATTCAAATAATTGTTCTAGGGGTTAATTCAATCACATTTGAAATTTTGGTTACATGTAATGCATATCTATAAAGACACAGCAATATACTTTTAAAATTAATATTGTTAATTTATCATAAAATTTTTATGTAAAATTTCGTATTAAGATAATTTATGTGTCATAACACGAGGATTTGTTTTAATGAACCATACCATTTGAGTTTTTAATTCGACATCATATTGAATTTTCTATTACTCGTAAGTTGAAATCATAAAAAAGGAAGATAATACATGTGCATCGGTAAAAATAAATTAAAGTGCAAAGCTATATTTATTTTACTTTTTCGTTTTCCATTAAATTTATTGCATCATGATTTATTTTTAAATGCACCATGATGACGAACTTTCTGTGGTTGTTTTGATTATCTAAAATTCGTTCAAAACGTCCATTTTGACACCATTTTCTTAAATATATCTTTCTTTTACAGGAAAAATAAAGAGAGATTATGAATTTCTTTTTATTTGAATAAGAATAATCGTAAAATCTACCCATTTAAGAATGAAAATTATTTCATAAATGTGTCACAAAGTAGCAAGATTTGTTGTGAGAATAGACTTGTTAAAAATTACGGAGGAAAAAAAATAGAAGTAATGAGGAAAAAAATATTAATGCTGATATTGCTATTAAATTGATATAGCTGTATAAAAGAATCTTTGGCTATATCCTTCCAACAGATCTAAATGTCTTAAAAAATCGTTTTATATGTAGTGTATTTTTTGGTTCGTGTAAGAAATAACGGAGAGCTTTTTCTTTGATTATTAATACAGAATATGTTAATATATTCTGTAACAAATTAAGAAATATGACAGTTTATGAATTATCATTTTCCTTAAAGTTGTAAATATTCAGATTTTTCATTTATAAAATTTAAGAAATGAACCGAAAATTTTCTATAGTTTTCAATTCACAAACCATGCTTCAAAGAAACAAAAACCTAGACATGTGATTATTTTTCCTACACGATGGCAAAGCGTATCCGAACTGTTTAACTTTGTAAGGAGAATTATGCTCAGGGCGATTGTTTGTTTTCACTTTCTGCCTTCTGTCAAGGATGCTTTTTTAAGTCAGCCGATATGACCCCACACAGCGTGCATAGCAGGAAGTGGTTGCTGTTTAATAGTTTCTAATAGCTTTTCTCGAGTACAGTGCTGTCGCATTATTCGTTAACAAAGATTTTTCCGGAAACGATATCGTTTAATCTGTTGATTTTCTGTGAAAGTCAAATATCTATTCCAAAAGACTGAATATTTGTGTTGTGTCAACATGTCGTAATAGAGAGGATAAAAGCGCCTAATCTATCATAAATTTCTTTCAAAAAAATTATATCAGAAATATGTTTTTTTATGGATGTGAACGTTGGTAGTTAAAACTGATATGGTTCAAAAAAATTATGGACCAAGTGCGGTATAAAAACTAAAACTTCGGCTCAGCCTGCACGCTCGATCCTGCTGAACATAGATGTTTGCACCTATAATGTTAAAATTGTCTTGTACAAGAATTCCTAACTAAAAATACTTATTTTATCTTTTTATTCTTCATTTTTTAATAAAGTGAGCTGTGGTACTTATTTTGTAAATGCATCTGATTATATGAAAACGTAGCAGTTATCATTAATATCGTTAATCCTCATTCTATGGCTTGGAGATTTAAAAAAAATAAAAATTCTATACTATAAAATTTTCTAAGATGGAATTGCATAGGAAAGAAGAAAAATTCGTTATGGGCAAGATCCTCTGTGAGCAGGTTCATCGCCTGTTGTAAATCCGTTATTTTCTTTTCACAAGTACTGTTATTCTCAATTTAAATAGATTAACATGTTATTGTTGTTGTTAAACACGGGATTCCGTCATAGGCACGTTCTTTTTCTAGGGTTTTACCATACTTTAATTTTATAGCCTAGAAATGCATCTACCCATCTCAAAAAAAAAATATATATATATATATATATCAATTTTAATTGTGGAATAATAGCGATTTAAAAATACGTGCATTTTTCGTCAAAAAAAAGTTGGGCCGGACCAAATTTTACTGATATTTTTACAATTGATTTACAATTGTTTTTTACAATTGTTCAATGACTTTCATATGAGCTGGGGCGGAACCAGGACTAAAAATTTCTGCCTGTTCAGACCTCAAGAAGAATGCATTCCAGACCCGACTTGGGCAGGGAAATAAATTCAGTCCCGGCCCATCTCGGTCCGAACCTCTAGAAAAAAGTTATCTCCAAACCAAGCTCGGGTCGTGTGTCGGAAATGAAAATTGGGCCGGCCCCAATGAAGACCCTTGCATCGAATAACCAAAGGATTAGTTCACAAACCTTTGTAATTTGGACGATAAAGTTCTAATATAGTTATATATAATATACATTAAAAAAACGAGTTTTTAATGAACTTCGCTCACTTTCATAGATGAATTTGAGTTGAACGAGCTCGTTTGAAAATTTTTGAGTTCAAACGTGAATTTTACTCATTTTCGAGAAATTGATTTGAGTTTGAATTAGCTCGTTTTTTTTTTTTTTTTTTTTGTGAGCGTGCCCAACACTGTTGAATTGGAAGGTGTAGGCTTTCAGTTGCTTAAGGATGAGGAAATCATCGCAGACGTCCGACAATCTCCAAAAGCAAACGAAGAAAATGATGATAAAGGCGTGAATGATTTCCAAGTAAAGAGTGGTAGCAATGATGACTTTGAGTTTTTCTCGAAAGGCTTTCTTTGTTTGAACAACAAAAAATAACGTTTTTAAGAAAACTTCGTGACAGCTGCATGGCAAAGGAATGTCAATTTACGCCAGATGAAGCTTCCATTTAAATCATTGTAAGTGTATTGTTTCAAAATTAATTTATTTTCATGTATAATTTGGATTTAAATATTTATTTAGCTATTTGAATAGTCATGATAGCAGTTCGATGATGATGTTCCATATGAAACTAGATTATTATTTATAAATTCTCGATTATCCGGAAATTTTGATTATGTGATGCTGGTTCGGTTCCAGTTAAGTCGGATAATCGTGGTTCTACTATACTTTATTTATAAATATTTGGTGTATTTTTTTATTTATAATTCTTTTTTATGTATAACATTTATTTTTTATTTCTATTTATAGTATTTTCTTCCCATTATGTTATATAGCTATTGTTGTAATATTAGTTATTACCTTATACAATAAGGAAATGCATCTGACATACTTTTATTCCCGCAAGCTTCAGATAAATTGGAATCTATAGTACTTTTTAATACTATTTTAGAAATTTTATTTTATATCAGTTTCATACATTGATTTTAAATTTCCATGATAAGTTTATTTTCTCTTAAATTACTTTTTAATAAATCGTAAAAATTAGTAGATTAACTTACATCTATTTATTGCAGGTGCATAAAGCGATAAATGTTGATACACATCGCACGACCCAAAACTTTAAAGTGTGAAGTATGCAGCGCAATATTTCTTTACAACAGCTTGCTAGAAAAGCACCTTCTAACTCAGAGCAAGGAAAATCGTTTGTTTGTGAGGTATGCAACAAAGTATTTTCTCAAAAGTTTCATTTAAATGCTCATCTTCACTATCATACTACTGAGAATCCTTTTGTGTGTGAGGTATGCAAAAAGATATTCTCTGGAAAGGCTAATTTAAACAGGCATCTGCTAATTCATACTGGCGAGAAATCTTTTGTGTGTAAGATATGCAGCATGAAATTTTCTAAAAAGAGTGATTTAAGTAGACATTTATTAATTCATACTGGTGAGAAACCTTTTATGTGTGAGATATGCAACAGAAAATTCTCTCAAAAGAGCAGCTTAAGCCAGCATCTGTTACTTCACACTGGTGAGAAATATTTTGTGTGTGAGATATGCAACAAGAAATTCACTCAAATGAGTAATTTAAGCAGACATCTGTTAATTCATACTGGTGAGAAACCTTTTGTGTGTGAGTTATGCAACAAGAAATTTTCTGATAAGAGTGAATTAAGAAGGCACCTATTAACTCATACTGGTAAGAAACCTTTTGTGTGTGAAATATGCAATAAAAAATTCTCTCGTAAGAGTAGTTTAAGCAGACATCTGTTAATTCATACTGGTGAGAGACCTTTTGTGTGAGATATTAAAGAGAAGCACAAAGGAAAATTCTATTTTATATTATAGTCTACAAGGTCTTTTGTGTTTTATACTTTCAAGAATTTATTGAATGAAATAGAGAATTAATATCTGGAGTTCCCTAAAACATGCTTTCTGTAGAATAGGAAGTACAGTGTATTTATTATTCATTTACAGCAGCCATTCTGAATCCGTGTCCTTAGACACAATCACTGATCGATATTTATGAAAATGTGAGCTAAATATAAACAATATTTAAGACCTCATTATTGTTTTAAATATTTTTATTTCAAGAGGAATCTTGCCATGTTGTTACTTTTTTTTAATGTACAAAATGAATGTATGGAATTTCTGAAAATTTTCAAAGTCCAATTTTCATACTAGCAATGTGCGGTTATCTTTTAAGTTTTTTATTTTCAGGTCATGGTAACATTTATATTCTAGCAATTATGCTAATGTTTATATATCATAAAACTTGTAGGCAATGGTGACATGTATCAGTCAATTACTAATAATGTACGTACACACAAGACGTTACTAAAAATCCGCAAGAGTCATGTATGTATAGAAAATATATCGAACTGTAAAATTTTCGATACTAGTAACCATTTTGACATATTTCTTCAAATTTTTCACTAAATACTAGCTTAGGATGCCAAAAGGAAATTCATTCTGTCTAGTAGTTTCAGTATAATGCAGGGTCAAAATTTGGAACTGAGCATTAAATTTATTTTTACTCATTGCAAAACATATTGAAATGCTGGCAACGTTTTAATAATAATTTGAAAACAACTTGGTTGAATGAGTTGCAGTTTAGCAGTTGCATATTTAAAACTTCTATAAATAAATCTCTGTTAAAAGGTTTGCAATTCCTTTTCTTCTTAGTAAATTAAATCTCCAAACTATGTAAGTATATTTATAAATTAATTTAAAACAAATGTATATGCATTGTAATCTATGCATTGTAATCTATGCATTTTTTAACAGAAATCAATTTATAGAAGCTTCAAATATGGAAATCTAAATTGACATCTCAGTCCGTCAATTAGATTTTGAGCTAAGTTAAAAAAATACCCCCATTGTAATCTGTTTTGTGATGATGAAAATCAAATTTAAGGTTAACAGTCCAAACTTTAACCTTGCATAATTCCTGTTTGGTAACTTAAAGTAAACTTTACCGAAGAATTCAAATATATAAAAATTAAATCTTAATATTCAAATTTTTAAATTTGGTGCAATTTCTATATGTAGATGATATTGTTGGTAGATATATATGTCGTAGGCTAATTGGAGAATCCATCTCCCTTTTTCGAATTAGCCTGATATTTTTACGGCTTATTGCAAAGAGCCTAGAAAGCGTTAGGCTAATTGAAAAATGACCACTTATTATCCGATCAGGGTGATATTTTTAGCTCACAGGCTATCAAAGCCAGAGAGCTTATGTTCCCGAAGATTCTCTATGTACGTAACGCGATAACTCTTGATAGAAATATCCGATTTGCTTCAAAAAATTTTTCCTAGGTTCATTCTGATAAGGTGTTTCCCTGATTAGTTTTTGGGGTTCATTGGTTAAGGATAAAGGGGGGCTAGTCTCCCCCCCCCCCCGTTAATTTACACAAATGGGTTTTTCATGAAGAAATATGCGATTTGCTATAAATTTGGTATACCGGTTAATTATGTTAAGCAGGTTCCCTGATTACATTTGGAAGATCATTATTATGCATAAAGGGGGGGGGGCAATTGCCTCTCCCCTTAATTTAGATAAATGCGTTTTTCATGTAGAATTATTCGATTAGCTCAAATTTGGTATACTGGTTTATTATGTTAAGGAGATGGCTTGATTAGATTTGGAGGTTCGTTAGTTAAGTATAAAAGAAGGAAAGGGGGGTGCTAGCCCCCCCCCCCCCCTTAATTTAGGTAAATGGGTTTTTCATGCAGAGTTATTCGATTTGCTCCAAATTTCGTATACAGGTTTATTATGTTAAGGAGCTTCCTGATTAGATTTGGAGGTTCATTAGTTAAGTATAAAGGGAGGAAAGGGGGGGCTAGACCTCCCCTTAATTTAGATAAATGGGTTTTTCATACAGAGTTATTCGATTTGCTGCAAATTTCGTATATCGGTTTATTATGTTAAGGAGCTGCCTTGATTAGATTTGGAGATTTATTGGTTAAGTATAAAGGAGGGACAGGGGCTAGTGTCCCCTTAATTTAGATAAATGGGTTTTTCATACAGAATTATTCGATTTGCTTCAAATTTGATATACCAGTTTATTACGATATGGCTTCCTTCATTTGATTTGGAGGTTCATTGGTTAAGTATAAAAGGGGGAAAGGGGAGCAATTGCCCCTTCCCTTAATTTAGATAAATGGATTTTCATGCAGAATAATATAATTTAGTTTAATTTTTTTTCTAATTTTTTTCTCTAAATTTTTTTAGTTTAATTTTTTATCTAAATTACGGGGGAGATAGCCCCCTTTCCTCCCTTTATATGTAACTAATGAACCTCCAAATTTAATCAAGGCAGCTCCTTAACTTAATAAACCGGTATACCAAATTAGGAGCAAATCGAATAATTCATCATGAAAAACCGATTTATCTAAATTAAGGGGGGTAGCCCCCTTTCCCCCCTTTATACTTAAATAATGAGCTTCCAAATCTAATCAGGGAAGCTCCTTAACACAATAAACCGATATACCAAATTTGGAGCAAATCGAATATTTCTGCATGAAAAACCCATTTATATAAATTAAGGGAGGGACTAGACCCCCCTTTACCCCCTTTATCCTTAACCAATGAACCCCAAAAACTAATCAGAAAAGCACCTTATCAGAATGAACCAAGAAAAAAAATTTGAAGCAAATCGGATGTTTATCAAGAGTTATCGCGTTACGTACATACGTACGTACGTACACACGTACATACAGAATCTTCGGGAACATAAGCTCTCTGGCTTTGATAGCCTGTGAGCTAAAAATACCACTCTGATCGGATAATAAGTGGTCATTTTTCAATTAGCCTAACGCTTTCTAGGCTCTTTGCAATAAGCCTGAAAAATATCAGGCTAATTGGAAAAAGGGAGACGGATTCTCCAATTAGCCCGACTCTTTGCAAAGAGCCTAGGCTGTTTGCAAAGAGCCGGATTTCTCAATTAGCCTACGACATATATAACTTCAATTTAAATCATTTAATTAAAAATATCATTTATTTAAACAAAAAATGTTTCTGTATATATATTCTCTCCATTGTGGAAAATTTCTTTTGAATTTTCTTAAATTAAACAAATTCCCGGCCAAATCAGATGCCCTTCATGATTTTTTTATTGTAGCTTTCATTGTAAATAAAGTTTATCCATTTGATATATGGAAAACCATTTCATCATTAAGGATAACGTAAAGAAGCTGAGAGAGAAATATCTCAAATTTTATTAAACTTCTTCAGAAGTTATTAGAAGAGTGTACACCTCTGTATATTTTCTACCTTAGCCAGCAGTTAGAAATGCAAATGCACCTAAACTTGTGTTTTTAAGTAAGACTAAATAAGAATGAAAAATAACTTTTTAATCTTCAGTTGAAGTATTTTTCATTGGTATTGCTATTCAAATTTATATTTCTTTATGCTTAGAAAATCATCGAAACATTTGCGAGCCTCAGAAAAATATAATTTTGTTGATGTTGAAATAATTTTCCTCATCAAGTCAATACATACATAATCATTTATAGCTTATTTTGTGTTTATTTTTATACTTGTGCTTGAATATCTGATTTGATAAATATCATATTTATAAAGAATGAAAAACTTGTTCTTCCATAGGGATACATAGAATGCTTGTTAAAGACTTTTTTTTATCAGATATAAGAATTTCCTTTTTGACATTCATTGGGAGTATTTTATTTTTCATTTGCAAGAATTTTGTTTCCTTTGAATTGAAAAATTATATTCTTTATTATAATACATTGCACTATTATTGATTGTGCAAAAAAAATTATCATTAATCATAATAAGTTTAATATTAATGTAAATAATATCATTTGCAACTTTTACTTTATTCATATTTAATAATATTAAAAGTTCTGAATTAAGTTTTTTTTTTTAAATTTCTAATTGTGGTAGATGTCCACTGATGTAATTTTTAAGTATAGTATTGATTAGTAGATGTTATTATGCACCAATTGGTACTGGTACATTTTTATGCAATGCTTGTGGCAAATCTAGTATGAATGTTTTTTTCTTATTGGTTGTACTGTTGTGGAAATATAAAAAATAAATGAATTAAAAAGAGAAGAAAGAGTCTGTCTAAGAAAAATGGAAAAAGCCATACGACTGAAAATTATATATTTTTTCGATTTATATTTTTAAAAAAAGATTAAGGGCCAACCTCCCTGTCGAAAATATTACAAACTTTGGAATTTTCAATGTCAACACTTGGATTTGACATGTCTTTTTGGTGAATTTTAACGTTAGGATACCAAAAAGGAAGTTATTTGATGAAGACGTGTGGGAATTATGAACATTTAAAGTTTTGAACTCCTAATGATAAATCGATTATTAATACACTCAGTCTGAAACATTTAGGTGGAAAAATACATCTAGAAAGATATAATCATATATGGAATAATTTCTTAATAAATACTCAAAATTTATTTAAAACGAATTTAGCTGAGATATTAAAATTAGCAATATTTATTTTGAAAATGAATCTTAAAAAAACACACATGGTATATAGACTAGTTCAACATGTTGGATTGTTTCAACCATTTTCCCTGAGCAACAGAACAACAAATATTTAAAATGCTTAAGACCACGGAATTCACAAAAGACTTTTAAAGTTCAAATTAAATGGTAAACTCATTATTAAAATTTAAAACCAATCAAAGCGGGGAATAGACCAAGTACTTGCTAGAAATAATAATTTTAACCAAAGCCCAAAATGCAGGCAGCAATCTGTAGAAAGTGTTAGATTGATCGAAAAATTAGAAGATAGGTCTTAAAACTATGGTGCAAGTTTGACTTAATTTCCCATATATTTTCTTTATTTAATGTTCTAAATAAAAAAAAAAATAGTTATTTGATTTCCAGCTAGATAATGTTTAATTTACTTATCTTAAGTTAAAATGCACGTACATGCTTTCGACCTTTTTTTGTGCAATTATCTGTTCAAATTCAACTGCTTTTGGAGATCACAACCAGAGACTTATGATGTCACGCGTATTTTTTTTTCTAAAGTATATTAGATAATAATTATATAAAAAGTAATTTATTTCACTGTATTTTTATACTCTTTTGTAATATTTGCAAATAATAATGCAATTTTCAGAGGCTTAGATGGCATGTGCTATTTGATTTAAAAAGATTCCGGTGTCCGTATAGGTGTGTATTTATTGTTCGAAATATTCCTCGAAGTTTCAAAAGTTTGTCCTTTGTGGTAACTTGTTTAAAATTTTTGACGATAATTCTTGAAGATAACATGAAATTTAACCAAGTTAAATTTCATGTTATCTTCTTTTTACTGTGAAATCTTCTATTTTATAACTCGTGTATGTCAAGTATGTATGTATTTCGTAGTTCTAAATAAACGTCTTACATCATGGAAATATTTAGTCCTCACTACCTTAAACAACTGCACATAGTAAATGCTACATTCCAAGTGTTCAAGTTCACCCTTGAAACTTTTTAAGTACAAAAACATTTTTCTTTTAACTCAAATTATTAAAATGTTGATTTTACAATTTTTTTCTGAAGTTAATCATGTTAATGACATCTCACAACCACATCACTCTGCTGCAGTAAATTCAAGTTTGATTTAGTGTGTGACAGGGTTGAGTTCAGTTTCCCAACTACTTGACTACAATTTTTTACCATATTGCCAAAAAATTGTCCATAAAGCAAATTAAAAATAATCTTTGTGTCAATGTCTCAATGAACACAACACATAGATGTATAATAACAATCTAAAAACATTGTTAAAGAAATTCTTGCAAACTGCACCTAAAGTCATGCCAGAATGTATTGTGCTCGAAAGATAAAAGAAGGTAATCCTGATGGCTGGAACTGCTACTCACTTGACCCTCGGGAAACAGTCGCTTACTGTCTTCAATAGAAAACAAGGCGATAAAGTCTGTGGTGTTTGTTTTTTGCAATTGGCTTTAATGGCGGAATTTCCCTGGTCTTTCTCCATGCAAACAAAATTCAACAAAGTATCATGAAAAACTACAGCAACACCTACTTCAATTGGATACATCTAAAGGTATCTTGAGTGTAGATTTCCGCATGACAATGCTTCCATACCACAAAGCAGTGTCTTTCCTAGAGGTTTGCACGGGCCGGGATTTCCTGGCCCGGCCCGTCGAAAAATCAATTCAGGCCGATTCCGGCCCAACTCAATTTCTACAAAAAATTAAGATTTGTCTTAACATACAATTAAGATTCTTTTAAAGAATACTGCATACATATTTATGGGAAAATTTTACAGTATATTTTAAAATTACGTTGTAATCGCAAATCAAAATTCACAATACCCACATTAATGATTTCTTAGAGTGTTAGACATTTCAACATTCAAATAATGATTTATAAAAAAATTAAAGTAGTTTAGAATAAAAGAAAAAAAATGGAGCGCGAAAACATATTAAATTTTGAAGCTGAAAAAAAAGGTAGATTTGTGAAAATATTTCTCTGTCATTTAAGGCTTTTCTCAAATCCAAAGGAGCTACTTTCTGACACATTTCTGAAATCATTTCTTTTTGGAAAGCGCAAAAGATTGGCAGGTGTTCTTACTCAGAATCTATGTAATCAAAAGGTTTTATTCATTTTTTGATAAAGGCAATATATCTTTGAGAAAATACTTCCAAAATCAGCGTTTTGAATCTAATTTCCGAAAACAATAGCACGGGAAAGGAGAAAAACCTGTAGTCACGTGACAAGAATCTCTTGTATCTCGATAAGTAATTTATTTATCAAAAATGGAAAACGCTATTCGATTCCAAATCCCTTCAATAGACAGTTAAAAATTAGACAGAAAATGTGTCAGAAAGTTTCGCATTGTTGAGCAGTAAATTGAGAACTACTTTAAGATATATTTCCAAAGGTTTCCTTAACAAAAGTTGATTATCGCTATTAATATTTTACAAAACATATTGCCTTTCCTACACATCCTGAGAGCAATTAAGTCCTGTTCCGGGCCGGCTCGACTATGTACCAAAAAAAAAAATGCAAGCATGATCTCGGCCCGGCACGAGTCTTCTGAAAAAATTAAACCGGGACTCAGACTCCACGTAACGGTCCGATGCCGATCTCCACCGTTGTCTCTACGCTGGACATGTTATATTTCTGTACTGATGTTGTCAAACTAGCAACGGCTCGTGGCGCACATCTATACTTATTTTCGCTAAAGTCATATTCATTGAAAATTGCTCATATTTATTGGCTTAGTCTAAATTTTTATGGCGGGCCAATAGGCCCGGTTAAATTTTGTTATCGGCCCGGCAGGCGCGTTCATTTTTTTGCCGACCCGACCCGATGAAAAATTGTCCTAATTTTGCCGGCCCGTTCGAACGTTCGGCTTCACGCGCCTCGGGCCGTACAGACCTCTAGGCTTTTCATATAAAATGTTAACGCTTCAGATCGACCAGCTTTAAGACCAGACTCAAACCCAATTGAGTCTGTTTTGGTTCTGGTATTTTAACCTGTTAAGTATACAAGAATAGAAAGCAATATAACTCTTCTAACTAATATCAGCCATTGAAAAAGTATGGTATTCTCTGCCACCATAATATTTCAAAAACTAATGGCTTCAAGGGAAAGACGATTATTTTAAGCTATCGCAAACAAGGGAAATACTACATTAATAAATATCATTCTGTAAAAGTGTATAATAATATGTTACCTTCCATTCCCATTGTGCCTTCATACTGTACTGTTACAGTGTGTCATAAAAACTTGAGTCTTTATCAAAGTTATGTGCGCATGTTGATGTGATTTATTTAAATTAATTTTGTTATTAGTAAATAGTTCGTTTATTTTTGTATTGTAATTTAAGAAACGACATTTTCCTAGAGATTAAGTTAGACATACTAAGCACGGCCCGGCACCATGCGATGTTTTAAGTGTGGCGTGCTAATTTTTCAGGTCACCTTGCTATTTTTTAGCTCCGCCATGCTATTTTTTATATTCGTTGACGATTCTCTGACAGCGCCGCGTCGATTACCCAAGAGCGAGCTGTGATCCTGGTTCGAGATTGAAATTTAAGGCATTCAATTCCGAAAATGTAAAAAATTGATCATCAATACGAAATTCACATCATAAAAAAATCAATTTTTATTAACATAAAACCCTCATAATGGATACCAACCGCGAAACACTCGTATTTATGCGAATATTTACATAACGAATTCTGATCTTCAGGTGCGGGATCGTCACTGCAAGAGTGTTTTTTCTTGTTCGGGTAGGGTGTTTTATTAAAGAACAGGGTATGCAAGAGCTTGCGGGATTGCGCAAATCGCTGATAAAATAAGAAAATCCCCTCATAATAAAAATTCTGTGTGCATTTTTTCCCTTTAATTCTTTAACAGGCATGGTCTTCCGCGATTTCCTTTTCTTTGCGGAATTTTGCAAAATCAGTTCGTGAATTTCTTCAAACGATGGTGAAGCAATATCGTTGGTTTCTTCAAAGGTTTTAGAAACAAATAGCTGTCTTCTTAAACTGGTCGTTGAAAAAAAATTTTCAAATTTCAATAATTTTTTGAGCAAAAAAAAATCACGAATTTCGTTAAATGATCGCGCAAAAATCGCAAATTTTATCAATCGGTTGTGGTCAGAAATTTCTGTAAAAGACCAAGGGAAAAGGTCGCAAATTTCATACATATAGAAAATTTAATCAGTTGATCACGACAAAATAATGTGAATTTCGCCAAGTATTCGCAGAAAAAAAATCAGTTTTGTCAATCGATCTAAAAAAAGGACAAAGGAGCAAGGTAAAATGCAAATTTCGACAAACGATCATGGTAAAAAACGCATCGGATCAAATAAGCTAATTGTTTGAGGGGTTGGGTTTCTTTTTTCTACGTTTGTGATCATCTTAGTTTTAATTTATAATTAAACTTGAATTGAATAAAAATATTTAAAACCGAAGTCCTGCAACGGGTCAAGTAAATAGATTTTATCAAGGGATTTTTTTTTTTATTATTCAAGAGGATGAATTTAAGTACATTTTTTCAATATTGTAAGAACATTTTGCAATATTGTTCAGATAAAATAAATTCTTTTCACTATTCGGACACTTTCTTTTTTGGAACCAGATCTGAAAGTTAAAGTATCCTCATATAAGAAAAATGCAATCAAAATCGAAAAAGTAAAAACGCACAACGTTAGATATCCGTCAGGTATTATTAGAAAAAATAGAACATCAGGTATTATATGAAAAAAAATATTAAAATTCAAGTGAGAATTCTGAAAAGAATGTTCCCATAGGTTTAACATTAGCGTGTAAATGTTTTTGCGTGAGACTACAATAAGACTTACGAGACTATACTAGTCAGGCGAATGAACTAGAACGCTAATGTTAAACCTAAGGCAGCGTTCTTTTTAAAAATTTTCGTTTGCACTTTAATAGTTTTATAAATGATTTTTTCTCTTTAGAATAGTTGAGGTTAATTCCAACCACAGCTTAGTGTCAGGGTTATTGTTTACTTTTTCAATCCCGGTTGCAGATTTTTTGTTAAAGTCACTTTTACTTTCTGTTAGTTTCCGTTTGGATTTTCCGGCTGCCAGGCATTTTTATCCAAATTTCATATATGTACAGATTTTTCTATTGAACGACAAATAAAATCTTCATTTAGTGCTCCTTTGCGCGAAGGAGCGCCAAATGAAGATTTTGAACGAGTCACCAGAATGAAAAGCGCCTTTAGTTCTGGCGCCCATGCCTGTTCTGTACACCCCTTCCCCTATTGTTTTACCTTGAAGCTTTTTTTTTATCGCATTTTAGAAGAAACTTGCAAACCACGATTCTCAGTATCACGCATCTTCTATACATGCCTCCTTGCCTTAATTTCGGCCATGGCAGTTGTGTATGAAGTTAATTCTCCGAAAATGGGTATGACCACGAAAAACTTTCATTGACTCTTGTTTTAGAAATATAGATCTGCAACGTTTTGATATTTTACAAATTATAGTAATTACAATTATAACAATTAGCCTAAAAAAATCAGTACTTTTCTATTATGTCCCATTATTGTTAAGTGTAGTAGTTAGCGGAAAAGGATCTTTAAATTTGTTTCATTCATCGTATTTCGGTTCATTTGGAATTGAAGCTCACAAAGCTCAATCGAAGTCTGCTCTTGGCACTACAAACATATAAATCTCAAAGCTCTAAGAGAAGGTAATTGCAACGCTTCAACCATCCATAGTTTCTTTTTGTATTCCTGTGTTTTCTCAGCATGATTGTAAACTACTTCTGCATTGCGGATAAAATTTCGAAACTTATACTTCCGAAATAGCAAATTAATACGTTTTGTGCAGTTACAACTAAATTTTAAAAAAAGATTCATGTTCCATAAATAATCAGTCATAATATTTGCACAGTCAGGGCTGAAATAAATGGCGCATTAGCATACATTTTAGTATGGTGTTAGTGTAATGGAAAAATAGCAAAAATTTTAGTCATCTTTGAAACTTATTTACCCATCCCCACCATCATTGATTTCCAAAAAGCACAAAAGTTTGTAATGATTTAATTGCGAAAAAATAACAAGCATACTTTAGAATTATTAGTTACCTAACTTTAAAATCACAATCAATTAAGAAAGTTAATGTAAAGTAAGTTTTCTAATGAAATTTATCAAAATTATACATTTCTAAAAAAGAAATTTTCTGTGGGCTGATTTAATAGGCATGTTCGAGAAATGTTGATCGCTGATTACTTCAAATGAACGATAATTGAGTACTACAAAATCTATATCTGATGATGGAGCCACGGATGAAATAATGAAGCAGGAAAAGAAATTTTTGCCTATGTTATTGTCGAAGTCAATCAAATAATTCCGATTTTATGATCTTAAAAACTGCATTGGATGTGTGTGGATGAATATATTTTTGTCAAATAAAAGATAAAAATATTTTTTGCCTGGCTATTCTAAATTAATTTACTAACATTTTGTAATTTTGCACCATTTATATGACCGGAAGCCGGCAGCACAGACAATCACCTCATCGGATTGACGGATGAAATTCTAGGATTAGTTAAATCTTGAATCGCATATTAAAACGCAATCGGTCTGCCAAGTCATATCTTGGTTGAAAACACCGGAAAACCCGATTTTAGCTGCTGGCTCGTAGGTTTACCATTGTGTTTTCCTGCACCAATAGATATGGAAACAGGGGGGACTGGAAGCGGGTTTTCCGGTGTGCTTCTGTGCGCTTCATGCGCTTCTGGGCAGCAAATGAAACCAGAAGTGATTACTTTCTATAACACAATCAAAAGTGGGGTTGATACTGCAGATCAAATGTGCACAACATACAACATAACCCAAAACATTAAGCGTTAGACAACGGTAATTTTCTTTGCAAAGCTAAATATGGGTGGCATCAACAGTCAAATCATTTACCTTGGCAATCAAATCGAACCACTTCGCAGAAGAGTGTACCTGAAAAGGTTGGCCCATGAACTGATAATTGTTTCCAGTTATCAGTTCGCTGCTTCGAAGATATTTGAAGATAACAGGAATTCCAAGCAGCTTGAAAATCGGCTTG
Organism: Maratus speciosus; assembly: GCA_963932465.1. Classification (NCBI taxonomy): domain Eukaryota; kingdom Metazoa; phylum Arthropoda; class Arachnida; order Araneae; family Salticidae; genus Maratus; species Maratus speciosus. Next base: position 650,489,110 of record OZ010786.1, read on the forward strand.
AACAGATATCGTCCCATCGATGATCGGGAGAAATCCTCCCCCCATACAAAATGATGTAGATGTAACCTGATGTAGAGATAACCTGTACTGCAGAAACAGGCCGAAAAAGGATGTCGAACTAGGAGCGCTATAAATGTCATCATGCGATCTGCCTATCCCATGCAATTATGATCTGCTAAGGCTGCAGTTCAACGGGTCAACGCACCTCAACTGTTTAAAATTCTGACAATAAATCCGACTAAGGCTAACTTCATTTTACCTCTGTTTTGTATTTTTTTCATAATTGTAATTTCTTTTTTGTTTTCGTAAAGAAAACTGAAGGCATTTTTGTACTTGGTTTGAAATTTCAGTCTTTTTTGTATTACTTATTTTTAGTGTAATAAACGAGTTTTTTTTTTCATTCACATTTGAAATATTCACTCTTTGTATATCCTAATCAATGTCACTGATCACTTTAAGAGATTAGAATTGCGTCAGTTAATTGCTAATGGCGATTTTCTAACAGGCGCCTGTCAGACACATTGCGCCCGTATTTGGGAGTCCCAGCGTTGCGACCGGCGGAGGGTCAACATTGCGACCAAGACGATTAAACCGATGCTGCTCTTGATAGAAGATGCAGGCAAGAAAAATGCACGAACGTATTAATTGTAAAAAAATAAACTTATTTACATATATAAAGCGGCTCCCATAATAAAAATCTTTATAAGTTTATAAAATAAATCCTCAAATGAGAAATATCACAATTAATTGCGTTTGCTAAACAACTGGAGTTATTATGTAACACGTATTCCTAAAATAAACCATGATATGTGTTAAGTAATTTGTCATATAAAGATTTCTCATTCTTAAACAGACAATGCTCACCTCTTCCTGGATAACTGACCGTTTAACTGTATATATTTCGAAGTCTGAATGAGTAAATACACAATATTGTAATAGAAACAATTATTCATTGCTAAAATCATGTTTTGAGAAAATTACTTTGAAAGGCATAGTTTTATGGCATTTCATCTTCGATAAAAGTTTACATACTGTTTTTCTGAATTGGTTCTTGGATTTATCTTCTTTGTCTAATTTTTTCTTCTTAGCTGTCAGAATATATTTAGAATTTTTTTAATACAAAGAACCCCCTATCTTTATTTTTCTTTGGTTTAAATTTCTTCAATGAAGTGCCATTGAAGTAGAGATCATCAAATGTTGATGCTTCTATAGAAGTTCTATTGTCGGTTTTTATTAAATTCCTGTGACTGAATCTTTTTCGCATGATGATGTTCGAAGAATTTTTCTGTTCATAAGACATCGAAATAAATATTAGACTTTTTCTGTTTTTAAGTTGCAAATGTCTTTGAAAAAGATTTTGTATTGTGTTTATGATGTCTGCATATAAAATGATAAGGCACATGCAAACTGCTTAACCTTTTTAGGGGCAAAGCTCTCCCATTCTTAAAATGTTGAAATGAATGAATGAAACGGAATTTACAGACCAATTTATTTGTAAATAAGCAAAAGCTATTTTTCACATACATAATAAACCGAATTTTTATTTACCAAAATTCTGGTGTCAATATGGCATTTGGGGGCTAAAATTAAGTGGTTTCATAAACATACCACCGCCCCTGAAAGGGTTAAGCAAAAAGCTTATGCAAAAGCTGCACATGCAAAAAAGATTTATTTAGATTTCATTTGAACGGAATCTAAGTTTTTAGGTTGGTTTAAGTATAATACTGCTTGAATTTTATCTTTAATTTTCAAAGCTCAATTTGTTTAACTTATTACAAAAATTTAAAATAAGATGGAGAACCAACAGAATGAAATACCTGTCTCTTCTCGGGCCTAAATAATGTAGGATATGAATTGTTTTGTTTTTATAATCTGTTCTATAAATTATGTTTTTGTTTATTATTTATTCACATTCCACTTGTATAAATTTTTGTATGTAAAAAAAAGGAATAGTTGGAATTGTGCGATGAGGAGTACCTGCAAATGCACATCCAGAACTTTCGATTTGGAGACCATTTTTTTCAAGTCATAAGAATCTGAAACACTCTTCTCACCAAGTTATGAAAGGGCTTTCAATTCTCTGTAGCTCATACAACATTTAGTTTTAAAAAATGGATTTTTGACGAAATTGCGGTCGTTTGTACAAAAAATATCCTATTTTTCGTTTTTTTAACACTTTATGACATAGTTGAAAAGTGTATATGAATTGGGTTTGGCTGTCTGTCCGTCTGCCTGTGGCCCCACCAGTGGCCGAGAGGTTCTGCTCTCGAAGCTGGTAGACAGGAGGTGCTGGGTTCGATCCCAATCGCGCCCGTCGGCCTAATCGTTCGGAGTTTTCGTGGTTTTCTTCGAACCTTGGTTCTCCAAGCGTTAATACGGGTTAGGTTCCCTTAGAAAGACCTCCACGGAAGGCACTCCCCCCTTAGGGCCTATATCCCACGTGCTGATAATTGGCCGACATAAATACAACCAACCAACCAACCGTCTGCCTGTGTTCTAACTCGAGTAAATATACTCGGATTGCTATGTAATTGATAAATGGTATTGAGGTTTACTCTGATATGTTGAGTATTGAAAATGAAGTTTGTAGAATTCATAGTTCATTTGCAGGAGCACTGAAAAGTATTGTGTTACATTATGATTTATGGGGAAAAATCATTTGCGGTGTAATTTAAAAGTGTTACACTATGTCAAATATAAATAAATTTATATACATTATTAAATTGCACTAGAAGGTGGTTACTAAGGAATATACTATATGTAGCACTTATACACTATATGGCCAAAGGTGACCGGTCACTTGCGATTTTAGACATTTTGTTAAATATCTAGAAAAATACATGAGGAATTACCCTGAAACTGTAGGCGAGTAAACAGTATAGTATAGGTCATATATTTCCGCGAAGATATTTTCCCGAAATCCCATAGGGTACCGTCAACAAATTGAAAAACAACGAATATTTTTTGGATAACGCTGTAAAAACTAATGTAGCAAAAGCATTCAAACTCGAGATTTTTAATAAGTGGCTTATTGTAATATACTGTGTTCCTTTTTATGAGGATAGCATATATACTCGTAGAGAAATTGAGGTTTTCATAAAAACAGCCCCAAATTTCGCCAGGTTTTTTGCTTATAATTTGCAGACTTTTTAATATAAAGAAACGTTCTTTGCAGAAAATATGACAAACAACATTGTACACAATACTCGGCAATCAGAATTAAAAAATAATAAAAATTGGATGAAAAATGAGCAGGTTTACTAAAACATGTTTCACTGCGCATGCGCGATTGAAATCAAAATATAATGTGCATAATGTATTAGCTAAGTATATAGAGCAACTTTTTTGAAAATCTCAAAATCATAGCTTGAAAATTCTGAAAATTATTGTCGATAGAATAAGCTCAAAATCCGTTGTTCCCAAAAAGAAGCAAAAAGATGAGGGGTTGTATCAAATATCTGTTGTTTAGTGCCAAAATAGCGTACACAATATTGCACGTACTACTATAGTAGTTACAAAAGTTGTATCTTAATTTTTTTCCTCCTTTGCAAACAAAACTACAGCTAATTACAATGACAGTTAAAATCCTGCCAATTAATATCAAAACGGAAATTCTTACATCTGAATAAATTAAGTCTTCATCGAGTATTCTTAATACCTCTGTATCCCTTTAAGACCCGATATATTTGTAGGCAAAGCTACTCATGCCTGTAGAAAATAAAACATGGACTGCCACTGCTACCTGTTGATAAAAAATGATACTTTACTCTATCTGCAAACCAGAACGATCGTTTGATTCAAGTTTTTATTACATGCGACTCCTGGGCCATAACCACCGAGTATGTCAGGGGAGGGGTCTCTGAAATGTTTTTGTGGGGGCTAACATGTTTTAACAATCCATATATCTTGTGAAAACTAAACATAGTAAAACCTGTGAAAATGGAATTGTCTATAAAGGAATGGCTTACAACGTAACCTGCCTATAACGGAATATTTTATAGCAAAATTCTTAAACGGAAAAAATAATGTGATCTGGGGAAAAGAATGCAAAAAATATTAACAGCGGTGTACCTGCTGAAACGAAAACTTACCGAAAGTACAATTTTTTTATCATCTCGTGAGAGGTTTTTACTGTATATAATGCAAAATATAGATTGCATACGACACCAAATAGGAAAAAAAATATTGCATTAAAATTTTAATACAGAAAAAAATCATGCATTTCACCCTGGTTACACGAATTTTCGAATTCTCAAAGCCTATTGCATTTTTTTTACATTATTGAGAATGTTTTGCAAAATGTAGTATGCAAAAATATTTCCGACTACATTCACAATTGGTATAACAAATAGAAATTATTAACTGATGTTAAAATAAGATATAAGCAATTGATAACTTAACAAAAGTAGAATGAAGAAAATTGAAAATGTGCGATGCTTGGAAGTTAAAAAAATTGCAGTAGAGATTATTCCATACAATGATACATCTGCTTTGTTTTACGGCTGGCTTATGCAACGTAATGTTATTTTTTCGAGACGACACATTAATAAGTGGGAAACAGAAATAGCATACCGGGGGCTAAAAAATCAATCATAGAGCAATGATATGGGTTGTACTTTATAGACGTCACTTAATTTAATATTAATTCTGGGTGGCTGGTATCGGTATATAATCCTGGATGGCTGGTAATATCTACCACATGTAGAGGTCTGAAACAGTAGGTGAGAATAGTCCAAAACAAACCCTGACGCACTTGAGGCTCAGATTTTCCATTTTTTGTTAATTAACTGATATATTATTTAAAACCCGTAATAAAGATAACAAAATGACGCGAAAAGTCACAGTGCGATATCGGAAATCCCGTTCCGCAGTTTTAAAAGCTGGAAAGAACGGACTAATGATACTTTTGTTCCGTATCTCGGCGAGACGAATAGAGACACGTAAAAGAAAAACTTATTTGCCGCACTATCGCATATTTATCTTTCTAACGGTTCCATCCACTTAAAAAATATTATTATTAACCCTCTAAAAAATTCTTTAGAAACGTCATTTTCTGCGCCTCCTCCCCCCCCCCCTCCCTCTCCATCTTGCATAAATTTAATCGTTCGAAGTACCAGAAAATGAAATATACTTGATTCAAGCTGGTACCTTCTTCACTTCGACATTGCAATCTGTTTTTAAAATTATGAATATAAACCCTTCAAAAAATTCATTATCGGACGACTTTTCAGTATTTTTGCATTTTTTTTCAATGTTTAAAAATCTGCATACACACTTTTGATCAAAATATTAAAAAAAAAAAAAAAAAAAAAAAAAAAAAAAAAAAAAAAAACCACTTTTTTAGCATTTATTTTTCTTACGAGCGGTTCAATCCGATTGAAAAAATAATATTAAACTTTCCATAAAACTTCTTGTATGAAAGTCACTTCGACGATTTTGTTTTTATCTGTATACTTTAAAACTCTGTATAAGCTTAAAAAAAAAATACCCTTTTTGAGCGTACATTTAGTTTTAAAACGACATTTCCGGTAATTGCTCTGAAATTTTAATACAATATCCACCAACATTTTAGCTAATGATCGAGTATGAATTTGGATCAGAAGTCATGAGGTTTAAGTGGGCGGGAGGGGTGGAATCATAAAATAATTCCTACATAATAAAATAATTCCTATAGGTTTAACATTGCACACTCTTATTAGGTAAACTTATTTATGCGCTAATCCCTTAAAATTTTAATACCGTAAACCAACTTTTTAGCTGCTGATCGAATAAAATTTTGATTTTGAAATATTGAGATTTAAGGGCAGAATAACTAATTTGAAAATAAAAAGTTCAGTTTAAAATTTTTAGCTCTAGTATAGTAAATATTCTGCTCCACGATTTTTAAAGTTTTTGCAATTTTCAATGCAATTGTTACCACTTCTTTTGCCTTCGGTGGAGATTTTTTGACATTCCTTAAAAGGAATTCGGTTTCAGTTTTAAACATTTAGCCTAATATAGTATATTTTGTCTTCCATAATGTTTAATGAGATTTTTAGCATTTTTTGTCGCGTTTCGTGCCAATCTTTTGACATTCGGAAAAGATTTCCGCTTACAGTGTTTGAGGTCATTAGACTAAATTTTGTCGTCCTGCTATTTTTGAATTTTTGGCGATTTTTTGTGCAATTTTTAGAGTTCTTTTTTAGGGTTTCGTTCATCTGACGAAACCCTATTCGTCTCGCTCCTCTGTCTGTCTGTCCGTCAAAGTGCCCGTTCTCAGAAACTATATATGTTGGAGACTTGAAATTTTGCATACTTATAGCTGAACACCTCACATCCAACGACAAATAATAAAATTTTGAAAAAGTCTTATATTTAACCCTCTGGGCTCTAACATATGTATTTTAAGCTTTTTTTTCCTAATTCAGCCCCTAATTAAGTTGTAGACTTGAAATTTTGCATAATTATAGTTAAACACTTGCGATTACACGAGAAATCGTAAAAACTTCAAAAAGTCTTATATTTATTCCTCCGGTCTCTAACTTGTGTATTTTAAGCAATTTTTCTAACCCGGGCCTTAATTAAGATGGAGACATGAAATTTTGCATACTTATAGTAGATCACTTTCGATCACACGAAAAATCATAAAATTTTCAAAAAGTCTTATATTATTTACCTTCCGGGCTTTAACTTATGTATTTTAAGCAATTTTTTATTCTCACCCCTTTTCACCCGGGGCACTTTTCTAACTTTTGCCGACAACACTTTGACCACGCTTTCATATTATGCACCATAGACTTACATATTTTAGTTCTACTTTTTACCGCTAGAGGAGGCCTACTTATCTTGGGGGCTATGGACCCGATTCCCTACTCTTCCTAGATTAATATATCTACGGATAGGTTGTAAAACGGAGCTTCGTTCGGATAGAGGTTTGTTTAGAATAGAGTATGCCCCTTGTTGCGAAATGTGGAGCTAACAGATTTAGCAAAAGGACAAGGTGTTTTGAAAGGAATATTAAACGAAACCCTCTGTGCGATCTGTGATCACACTTACCCACTTGTTTCGTTTCTTACTTTTTTCTATCGTTACAAGAAGAAAGTATTGGATTCGTGAAAATTTTCGAATTCCGGTTTTCTACGGATTTACACGTTTTAGGGGCCAGAGATCCCAAGAAACATGTTTTTACAAAATGTCTGTCTGTGTGTCTGTATGTGACACAAATTTTGTGTGCACTCTATCTCAAGAACTAATGCACAGAATTTAATAGAAATTTATACTTAGTTAGTCCCTGATATAGCTTGGTGCTGATTAGTTTTTGGTGCAAATCGTTCAACAGGTGGCGCTGCTATGCTGCATTTTTTTACGGTTTCCGCAACGGCTCTATCTCAAGAACTAATGCACGGATTTTTATGAGACTTCAGATTCAGTTAGTCTTTGATATGAGTTGATGTTTACTAAGTTTTGGTGTAAATCGCCCTACAGGTGGCGCGGCTATACAGCATTTTTCATGATTTCCGCAATTGCTCTATCTCAAGAAATAATAAGTGGATTTTCATAAACTTCAGATTCAGTTAGCCCTTCCCAGCTAAAAATGAACTGCAGTTTTTCTACAGAGGTGGAGTATTTTTGATGTTTTGCTATAGTCAACTATAGATTTTCTGTAGTGCAATCTCGACTATAAAAATACTTTAGAAATTCTGCGGCTAATGTGGCGTAATTTTGTGGTCCTTTATTTCAAAAATTCTCTGTGCTATTAACCTCAAAAATACTATAGTTTAAGTGAAGTCATCATAAACTTTTAAAATAATGAGATTTTGCGTCTGTATACAGACGCAAAATCTCATTATTTTAAAAGTTTATGATGACTTCACTTAAACTATAGTAATACAGCAGTATAAAAGTAATTTTATCTCTTTAATTTTACCAGTTTCTCATCTTTCTCTTAGTGTTTAATTATTTTAGTTGGCCGAAGGAATAAATTTTATTGTTTAATCAGAGAAAAAGAAAATTTAGTTACAATTAAATTTCAAAATCCGGGAAGGGGAATGCCGTCCTCGGGCTACAGCGCCCTCCCCCCCCCCCCACACACAAAAAGAACACTGTTTTGAACCTGATTTTACGATAAAGTTTAAACACATAAACATAAAAAAAACTCGACCGAAATTAACTACTAAGAGTGAGATATGGGGGGTTGGGTGAATCTCTCCACCAACAGAAAATTCTTAGTTTCTGTTTAATTTTAAGCTATTACGGAATAAATAAATTTTACCATATTTGTCAAAATCGGAGAAAATAATATAATTCCGTTAATTAAATTTCATACTTCATGAATTGGCAATGGGCCTTCCACCCCCCACCCTCCTTAACGGATTTTTTTTTATTTCTTTTATTTTAAAATGTTGAAAAAGAATGAATTTTTACTATGCATTTCATAAAAAAAGAAAGAAAAAAAGAAAATTTAATTACTTAAATTTCAAAATCCAGGGAAGGGAAATGGCTTTTCTCCCCCTCCCCCTCCCCCCGCGCGCAACTGATATATCTGCTATACTCTCCGTCTTTTATTTTAAGTTTCTGAGTATAAATAAAATTTACTATATACAAAATCGGAGAAAAAGAAAATTCAGTTACATATATATGTTTCAAAATCCAGCGGCAATGACACTCCCCTAGGCTCCCCTCTTTTAATGGAAAATTTTTGGTTACCTTAATTTTTAAGTTACTTGCAAAGAGTAAATTTTACTGTGTTTTTCAAAGTAGGAGAAAAAAAAATTGTGTTACTTAAATTGAAATACCTAGGGACTAGGGAGGGGTAGTAGGTCTCCTATGCCACCTTCACCTAAACAGAAATTTCTTGGTTCTTTTTTTTTAAGTTACTCGAAAAAAAATAAATTCTACTATGTTTCCAAAATAGAAAAAAAAGAAAATTTAGTTTGTACAATTTCAAAATCCAGGGAAGGGCAATGGGCTTCCTATACCGCTCCCTCAGCTGAAACTTTTTAGTTCCTCTTTTAATTTAAGTTACTCGAATTAAATAAATTTCACTATTTCAAAATCGGTGAAAAAAAATAGTTACTTATATTTTAAAATCCAGTGAGGAACAAATGACTGTTCTAATTAATAATTATTGATATTTAATATAATATTAATTATATGTTACATAATATGAATAATATAATTTAAATAATTAATAATTATTAATATTATATAATAAATTAATATTATTTAAATAATATTTTTTATTCTAAATTCTGTCCGAGATGCAGATACATTTTGCGCTGTTAGCGAAACGAGATTGACCAATCAGAAGCTCACATTTCGCGAACTTTTCCCTGTTTTAAGGAAGCAAGCTTCCTGATTGGTCGATCTCGTTTCGCTAACAGCGAAATATCTATGTGGATTCCGGCGGGTGAAGAAGTAGTGCTCGTACAACTCAACTTTCGATCTAGGCGGAAGGGCGGAAGGGAAGCGGTTGTTGCCGCACACGACAGGCGGCTAGATATAGCTGTTAGCATTGCTCTGATTGGCTCTTCAGATCAAGTTTTTCTGACAGGAAAGATGTGATGTTTGCATATCTAACGGTAAGCTTCAAAAGTCACGTGACGCGACGATGTTTGTATATCTAACGGTAAATAAAGTCGTTAAATTTAAAAGTGTTGTAAACGAATTTATTGTTTATTGTAATTGAGAAAGTTTTGTGAAATTTCTTCATCCAAAATTCTAGTGCATTGGCGCAACAATAAAATTTATCTTTTGAGGGTTACAAAGCTTTTATTTTAAAAGAAGTCACCTCGTTTATGTGCTGGCATTAAACAAAATCTTTTACCAAACAGTTTGATGTTGACTCTAATAATAATTGAATTTGAAAAGGTACAGAATAGCTCTTAATTTAATCAGAAGATGTGTAAATATAAGGGCTATAACATAATGATCATTTTCTCAGTTATTACTGTGAGACAAGTCCTATATTAACAACTCGATACATGTATCAAGTGATTGTTGTTGTAGCGTGCGTATTATAACTAATTATTATCAAACTTGGCTGTCTAAAATGTTTCTGACTTTCACCCACGATGATACTGTTATTATTTATGCGAATTTTAATAATACTGGAAGCTCATATAAGTTTGTGAAAAATTTTTTGCACATTTCATGTGTTTGTAAAATTTTAATAAAATATATTTGTTTTTATTTTTGCTTTGCTTTATTTAGTTGTTGCTTTTTTGTAATATTAATCTATTTTAAGTTTTAATCTGGAATGATTGCAGTCTTTCTAACTATAAAGTATTTTTATTTATTATAAGGTAAGGTGGGTGTAGTATCGGAGAAATTTGTAAAACATAATAAAAGTATTGTTTCTAATTTTCACATAAACAAAGAAAATAGAAACAATACTTAACAATAGAAAAATACCTAATAATAATATATATAAAATTTGTGTTGTTTTGTAACGTGGTTATATATATATATATCTACTTTTTGTTTTTGATTCACCAATAGTCAGTTCTCTCTCTCCCCTCCCCCTGACAAGAATTGTGCTTTTTTTTATGCACATGTACAATACGGATTACACGCACTTGCAAATTAGCAGTACTCTACTATATTTCTATTTAAATAATAAAAACTTTGAGAAAAATGAAGTTTATTCCAATTTAACGTTATATAGTAAAAGTCTAATGAGATAAGAGAATCTTTACTCTCTTTTACATACAGAAATTTATTATGCTTCCTATGCTTATTTTATGGACGAGTAAATTTGATTACTGAAAGGAAATTGCTATAACAATGTGAATGATAGCTATCAATTTTAAATTAAATGTTTTTTATACTTGAAAAAAAAAATTACTGTTTGCAAGCCTATATTGCACTTTATTGTTCACAAACTTTATGAATTTTCTTTCTGATACATCTTTTAATTCATTTTATTACACATTATTTATTACTACAGTTTATACTTTACAATGAATTTAGCAGGTGCTCTTATCCAAGGTGTAGCAAAAAGTTCAAGACTGGCGTCACAGATTTTCCTTTTTTTTTTTTTTTTCCAGATTCTTTTATCATAGAACCTTTATTTTGCTTTAATTATGTTTAGCTCTTTATTACTTAACGCAAAAACTTGAGTATTATTAATAAAAACGAATAAAATGAATAAAGACATTACAGGTAAGTGATTGTTTGATTAATTAATGCTTCAATTGTAAAATATTTTACCTGGCAGAATACTTTCTACCCCTGAAGTAGGGGAAGACGGGGTACAATGAAACATTACTTGTAAAATCAGTCAAATTTGTCACAGAGCATTGAAGTTTATGTATATGTTATACAACTATGTGTTCCAATTACTAATGTGATTTGGATACATTCACACTTCTACAACAGTAGCAATAGAAGATTATTGCTTTTACACCATTGAAAGTAACTTTCTTTCCAAAAAGTAATTTTGTTTCTTGTTCCTTGTTGTTATATGTAATAATTATTTTTTCTATACATTGTAATCTTTGGGTTGTTGTCTTCATACCTCCAAAACCAAAATAAAATAAATATTAGAAGTTTGAAAATAAATTTTTACTTAGTAACCTCAGTGTGGGGTACAATGGAACACTTGCAGATGGGGTACAATGAAACATGTTTTATTTAGGGATGCACCGAATAGTGATTTTGGCTGAATACCGAATATTCAGCTTGTTGAATACTTTTATATTTCAAAATTTAAAGGCATTAAAATGTTACATTTTAAAACAATTTTACATAATATTTAAAACAGAAACTTTTATTCTAATAAACAAGAGCTTTTTCAAGTAAACTTTATGCTGAAAAAAAAATCTGCTTTGAGTTATTTAAGAAGAGGATAGTTATAAAAAAATTTTAATTAGTCAAATTTTAAATTTCATGGCTTATTCTGAGAATTAAAACAAATGAATAAAATTTTCTTAAATTCTAAAACAAACATTTTAAAATCAATGAGAAATTGTGAAAAAATTGTATAGGATCATATATTATTTGTTTGTCAGGAAGAGACAAAAGTAAATAAATACAATCGATTCAAATTTTATATGGTGGCAACTTAGCAAGAATAACTGTTCTACTCCCTTTGATTAAGCAAGGAAATTTTTTTAATTCATCCTAGATCGGTCTCTGGAGTGGGCTATCATTTTCAGAGATTCTAAACATTGTTCTTAAAATCTTAGCAAGAAACAAATTTTTTACTGGAAAATGTTGAGGAACTTGCATTTGTACATAATTAATTCCTATGAAAATACTCATGATTGGTTAATTTTCTTAAATAATACTTAATAAACAGCAAATAAATAATGTAAAAACATTCTCTTTTTTTTAAATATGATTCTGTTTTTAATTATTCTGAATATCTTTATAAGTTGACTTTTAAATGTAGAAGTTGTAAAGATTTTCAAAATTATGTTTTCAAAGTTTTCTTTTTAATTTTCGGTTCGGCCGAATATTTCGATATTCAGCATGCCAAATAGTTTGCTATTTGGCCAGGCTGAATATTCGGCATACCGATTAGTTTGATATTCGGCCAAACCGAATATTCGGTAACATGGCCGAATACCGAATATTCGGTGCATCCCTAGTTTTATTACAGTAATAAAAGTAATAAATAGAATATATTAGAAGTAAGAGTAGGAAAACAGAAAAAAAAGAGTTTTGTTCTAATCAGGCCAGTGAAAGTGCTGTTGTCAAGCAATTAAAAAATAGAAAAAGAGAAAAAGCTGTGAATGGATTGTTTTCAAAACAAACTCTGCCTGCTACAGACTCTGATGAAGATTACGATGATCCAGATTTTTTTTCCCAGCTCCAGCTGATCATCAAGGTGCTGAGAATGAGATATCCACACACAACAGGTATGGCACAAGCAGTACCCATATTAATGGAAATTTAAGGATATATATACCGTTGGAGAAATCATACATTTAAATGAAGTCAAATGTTAAGTACTTGATATAAAGACTCCAACCTAGTTTTAAATTTGTGCGTTCTTCAGAAACTTACATTTTTTAAGAAATCTCATTGTGTTAAAACTACCACCCTCCAATTCCTTCAGGAGCAACTGAAAGAAAAGTGGAAATGCTAATTTTTGAAACTGACTTGAGCCAATTTAATATAAAATGAAAGGTATTTCTTAAATTAATAGAATTTTCTTATTTTTCATCTTGGACTATAATATTTTTATCAAGTTCCTTTTTTGTATTTTATTAATCAAGTTTTGTTTTTGTATTTATCTCATTGTTCATAAAATAAACTATACTGAGTGAAAATTGCTTCCATCTTTTGGAGCGTTTCATTGTAACCCTGCATATGGGGTACAATGAAACACTGTAAGACATTTATTTTTGTTATTTTTCAAGCATAAAGATATTGTTTAGAACCTAATAAAAATTTATTTAGATGGGGAAAATACAAGATTAAAAGTATGCATTAATTATATTTTTGTGCATGCAAAATTGTAGATAGGGGAAAAAAATAGTAAATTTTGTTTCATTGTACCCAGTCTTCCCCTGTCTGTTGCAGACACTTGGAGAATTTTCTGCTACTAGGCTCTTATCCAAAAATCTATAATCAAACTTTTTCAGTTTTCCAGTAAAGGTGGAAGAGCTTTGAGAAAATGTCAAATTTGGTATTTTGAACCAAATTTCTGAATGAGAGGGAAAAAACTGCTGTCATAAAACTACAATTACTTACAACACAAAATGTAATTTATCTAAAAAGAACTGTTGACTGATGAATTTTATTCAATAATCATGCCTACAGCATCATGCTTTTAGGTTTAAAAATAACTCAAAGTTTTTTTTTTTTTTGAGAAACTGTTTTAAATTTATTATACAGGCATCCCCCGACTTATGTAAGTAATGTGTTCCGTAAACTTTTTCGTAAGTCAAATTTTACGTAAGTTGTATTTGTAAATTCCTTAGGTAAAATTTCGTCAGAAACTGCAATAATTATTATATATATACATTATTTACACAGTATTTTATAAATAAAGTAGCATGCAACAGTATTTACTTGGATATAAACTATAAAAGTATGCAAAAATATAAAAACAAATTGAAAGAACACTTTTCAAATAAAAAGTATTGTGGAATATGCGATTTATCAATTTAACATGGATGAATTAATTTATATCAATTTTGAATCTACATCAAACGAACAGCTCTGAAGCTGGAGGAAAAAATACACTCATTCCTCTTCTCCAAGGTTTCGTTATGGTTTGAATTCAGCTAACAAAATTGTAATGGTTAAACAGTTTTTTTTTTTTTTTGAGGGGGGCTCATTTTAATCAGGTTTGTTTTGTTAAAGATTTGATTGTAAATCCCAATAAAAATATAATTATATCTAACACAGTAGAAGATCTTTATAACGCAAACCTAAAAATGCAAGGTTGTACGTTATATAGAGTTTTGCGTTATATGGATCACATTTCACACATCATTAAATTTACCCTTATAAATATGTCTAAAACATATGAAAGTACTGTGGAGTATGTTTATACTGCATTCCTTGTTATCTGAAGTTGTGCAGATTATAAATTTTTGCTTAATATTGATCATTCCACACATTATTAAATATACTTTATAAACATGGTCCAGATATATCAGGACCCAAATAATTCATTATATTACTCATTTTCAAAAATGTTTAGTGTAATAATAGCAATATTTTTCATTAAAAAGTTCTAATTTAAGGAGATAAAGTTGAATTAATGTATCAAATGTAATTTTCTAGAAAGTAGCAATTATTTACAATGTGGGAATTCAGGTGCTTTTAAACCCTTTGCACTCCGTATAAATTTGAGTATGGGCTACCAGCAACTCCGTGTCATTACACAAATGTTTTATTAGGTCGTCACCATTTTTTTAAAAGAAGCGTCCTTCAAGTACACAATTTTAAAAATGCTCTGATTAAATGAGGCAAATTTTATTTTCCTTTGTTACTGGTGCCAAAAACAAATTTTGCAAGGAAAGATGATGTTGCTGCAGCGGCAACAACAGAGTTTTTCACTTACCTTACCATGTTGCCGCAGCGGCGACAACGGAGTGCAAAGAGTTAGTTGAAAAATTCATTGTTTACATCAGAGAAGTTGTGCATTATATAGAGAATTGCATTATAAAGATCTTCTACTGTATATAAAGCTATATTATTGTTGTGGTGTTTATCTGCATATTTTATTTATAAAACAGTTATCAAAAGTATGCAAATGCATATCAAGCACCTTAGTATGCTCATAAATGTAATTTTCGAGATTTCTTACGTAAGTGCGAATTTACGTAAGTCGAGGGATGCCTGTATAAGCACTATTATTTACATCTGTTGAATACTAAATTTTTCGTACAAAATAAAGTAATGTATTTTAGGGCTGCATTTACCTGTAGTGCTGCATCAATTGATAAAGTATATAAACATGCTAGCTGCTACTTTATGCTATGTGATTCCCACTGTACTGTTATATGAATATTGTCCATAAGAAAATCTTTTTTTTAAAATATTGCATAATTTTCACTATTTGTACACGCAATAATTCAAAATTTTCCTTCATTTTAGGATTCTGTACTTAAAAAGTAAAAACAGAACAATAAGATTACTCGTGTGTCTGTCACAGCCAAGCAGCTTGTAAAAGCTATTGACCCACATATTTACAGATTATTAAACATTCACAAATATATTTAGGAAAATTGTAGAGGGGCTAATTAAGCTACTTGAAGAAAAAAAAAAATCTTTCCTCTGTATATCGTGTGAAAGATTTCGTAATGTTGAACTCAAAAATACATTTCTTTTAATTTTAGGTATTATAGTTGCAGAGATATCGTCAAAAATGTAGTGCAAAAATATGTCCCCCCCCCCCCCCAGTTCTATTTCCAAAACTACTCAAACTAAAATTATGAAAAAATTAGAGATAGTACAAGTTAACTTAAACCTTTCAGGAAAATTATAACGATTACCCTGTCACATAGTTTTTGAGAAAAGCGCATTTTTCCTATTTTATAATTAATATAGTATCTTCTAAAAATATCTGCGTATTAACAATTTACATTCCTCTTATTAAAAAGAAGTAATTGGACTTGCCCCATTCCTCCCCACTACCTTCTTTTATGTTAAACTTCTTGTATAAAAAAAAATGCTGCTTTTAGGCTTAGTTTAAATTATGGATTACTATGGAAAATGTTAAAACGTGGGTGTGGAAATTACAATTAAAAGTAGCCTATAGATAAGAGTGTGTGTCCATGTGGCCTAAGTCAATCTATGGTTCTTTATCTCAGAACCTTGTCAATATATTTGTTTATTTTATTTACATATATAAAAACAAAGTATAAAAATTACAAACTGCATCAAAAAATGATGGGGTTAAACATACAATAAAAATATAGGAAAAAGAGTGCAGCATGGCTACCAATATCAAAATTTAGAAAAGTACCCTCAGGGGCAAAGTGGGGGGAGGGACATCAAAGGTGCATAACATCAGTAATTGGTCACAGGCCTTTCCAATGATATGTCACATGAGAGATCTTGGCTAAATTTAGAAAAGTGCCTCCTTGTGGGGGGAGGGGTACAGGAATAGCATAACATGATTAAGTGGCCACAGGTCTTTCTAGCTATATGTCAAATGACTGGACGGGTGTCGGCAAAATTTAGAAAAATGCTTCCCAGGGCAAAGGAAGGGAGGGGCACAGTAGGTGCTTAATGTGAATAAGCAGTCACAGGGCTTTCTAATGATATATCATATGAGGGGTGTCGGCAAAAGTTAGGAAAATGTTCCGCCAGGTGGCTAACTATCATGCCTCCTGGAATACAATTCCCCCTTTTTGAAATTTCATATATTATAAATAATATTTATTGGAGAGTTCCATAAAAAAATTATAAAAACGCTACGGTTTCAAAAAAGTTTGAAAAGTACCCCTCCCCCTGTGGGAGCCAAATTGGGGTAGGGGAAAGAAAGGTTTGTAATATGAAAGAGTGGTCCGATGGCTTTTCAATGATATATAACATGATCAAAAATTTTTTTGAAAATTGCTCCCCCACCCCTCCCCGTGGTCTTTCTCCCCAGAATTCATGCAGTCCCCACATTTAAATTTTTATATTTAATAAATAACATTTATCGGATGGCTCGTCAAAAAACCACATCTAAAATGATATTTATTGTAGAAATCGCTACATTTTTATAAATTTGTTCGCTCCTCCCAAAATTCAACTCTGGAGGGAGGGTTCATAATATGAAAGAGTTCCCAAAGAGATTCTATTATATGTCACAGAAGGGGTTCGGTAAAAGTTTGAAAATTGCACACCCCATGGGTCCAGTCGTATGCCCCCAAATTCACCCACCTCCCTCTTTGCTCTATAGTTGGAACCCTGGGGGGTACTTTTCTAACTTTTGCCAACATTCCTCATGTGATATATCATTGGAAGGCTCTGTGCCACTATTTCATATTATACACCTCCTGTGCCCCCTCCCCCTCCACTTTGGCCACACAAGTTGGCACTTTTCTAAGTTTAGCCGACACCCCCATGTGATGTATCATTGAAAAGCCCTGTGACCACTTATTCATATTATGCACATCCCTTGTCCCCCCTCCAGGAGGGTAGGTTTAATGTATTCAAGTACGGGGTCTTCTAATAGTGAAAAAATTATGGAATTCATCTCAAATGGCGTAGAAAAATCAATAAAAAATATTGATCCCATTTACAATCATTTTAGTTCCTGTTTTTGCCATCACTGGTGCTTTTAATTCTTATTTCTTGGGCCATTTTGCTGCTAATTGCCAGAAAATTCTATTTTTTTATGCTTCAACCCCCTTTTATATCTGCCTATAACCTTTTTATATCTGCTTGTGCCTTTTCAACTTTTTGCAACCAGAGGACGCTGTCACATGACTTTTCCACTATTGCGGCTCAATTATAGCCTCCCTTCGGTTTGTTGTTTTTTATTCCATCTCCTTTTAGTTGCCATGTATTTACTAAAAAAGCATGTAAAAACAATGATTTTAATAATCGATTGGAGAACATTTTGTTTGTAGATTCTCGGAAGTAATTGATGACTGTATCGATTGTGTTTTTTACAGCGATTTTTTTAGATTGGTAAATTTTCGAATCTACTGAAACTAAAATTATGAAATAATTAGTGGTTGTAGAAATTTATTTAAACTAGCAGGAAAACTGTAGCAATTACCTCAGCTCACATAGTTTGAGAAAATCTCATTTTTCCATTACACACAAATTTCACTTTGTGGGTGTTCAGCAAGGAAGTTGAGGGGCACTTGAGGTACTTATCATGGAAGTATAAAAGGATTGTTAATAATGAGTTCCCAAAAAAATTGCTAGTAATTAGCCAAGATATTAACCTTTAAGGGGTTAAGGTTAATGTCAGACGAACGTCTATTTGCACGCTTTTTGTCTCAACATGTAACAGAAACACCTGTTAGCGAAGGCATTTCTGTTACATGTTGAGACAAAAAGTGTGCAAATAGACATTCGTCTCACATTAGCTTTAAGACAAAAATGGTTTGGGCATACATAAAGACACGAATCACATACTCTATGCGACATCAGCTTTTAAAACCTAGGTAACATTTTTAAATGATATATTCATGTAATGCAATGCCCAGTAGTAATATACAAGAAATAAACATCAAATTGTTAAAAACAAACTAATTTAGGTACTTTTTGGTTAGCCGGGCACCAGTGTTATGTATACATATCTATATGCAAACACATATATATATACATATACAAATATATATGTGTGTGTATACATATGTGTACATATATAACACTGGTGCCCGGCTAACCGAAAAGTACCCTAATTTAATTAGAATTAATCACGTAATTACTTTGGGATTCGTGACCAGTTTGCATTGAGTGGCACTTTCAATATGCCACCTGGGTCTTTAAAGGTTAATTAACAACCTATCTGGAAAAAAAGCAGAACAGACAAAGGCGGCATTGCAACTTTCTTTCAAAGTGCACTTAGCACAGTGCCAAGTTTAAACTTTGAACAAGGTCAATTAATATATTTACAGAACCCTCCGTGCACAAGTAATACTCACACTTGACAGATTATTAAAAAAAGTTTTACTTACATAGGCAATACTTTCTTAGAAGTACAATCTAATGCACGGCTGAAATGGCAGTGTGCACAAGACTGTCCCACTGAGTTATTGCCTTTATTGATGCTTCACACCATTTCTACCAGTGTCAAGTGACACCTTTTTAAAGTTTGGATTCATGATTATTTTGCTTGTAGTTTTTTACTGTAATAAGCATAAAAAAATCTTCAATGTATTAAAAATGATTTGTAATTGTTTCAATCTAAAAATTACAAATGGAAAACTGTAAATTGAAATCTTTTATAAGGCGTCATTTGACACTGGTAGGAATAGTGTTAAGCACACACTGTATTTGCTCCTTGCTGTCTCTCATCATCTTCAATTATTATGTGTTGAAATAGATTTTTCTGTCACGCCTTCCTTTTGTGACAACTCTCTGTAGTAATGAAAGCTTCTTGTCTGTGAGGTACACATCCTCCACTTTTTGAGCTGAATATTTCCAGTTTTTCTTTTTTTTAGATACAATTACAGAAGAGCAAGAAATAAAAATTATCAAAGTGCAAATTTATAGAACAAAATCAAAACAATAAATAATATGTAGTATTTAGGTGCCTACTACTGAAATTAATAAAGAAAATCTTCTAAGTGCCCTTTTCCACACCACCTTACATCAAGACCAGAAAACCATTCAATGATGTTTATTAAGGCTCGGTCTTGAATGTTTGAGGTAGGGCACACAGGCGCGTTTTTTTTTTTATGTGGTATCGCCAGTAGCCATAATCCACACAAAAAAAAAAAAATCTGGAACGTAGGAAAAAAAAGTGTTAATCCAATAACATAAGGGCAATATTACGGCTCTTATGTAACACAATTCCTCATGAATCGATACACGGTAGATTCAGTGCCATAACTGGGGAGGGACCCGGTTGCCAGAATGAAAGGCGAAGAAAGCACCAAATGAAGATTGTTGTTTGATACAAAACTGTATATACCATAATTTCCGCCTTATAATCCATGGCAGCACATAATCCGCATATGGAATTGTTCTTTTCACCGGAAAAAAGTTAGCAGAAAATCTGCACCGTCCACCAAGAGTACCAAGTGCACATAAGCAGCCAGATTAAGCTATTGCATGGTGCTGCCATCTATTTGAAAAATATCAAACCAAACTAAGAACATGCTAAAATTATCCATTTTTTTTTTTCAAAAGTGAAAAAAAAAAAAATCTGCGGCTGCTGATTATCCGTATTGCAAAAATGTTCACTGTTTTGGCAGATTATCCATGGATTATAGGCCGGAAATTACGGTATATATATAGGAAATTAGGATAAAAATGTTTTGCAGCCAGAAATTCCAAATGAAAGACTAACCAAAAGTAAAAGTGACTTTTAAAAAAATTTGCAACCAAAATAAAAAAGAAAGCACTAACCTGGTTAAAATTCAACCTTAGCTATTCTAAGAAAAAGAAAAAAAACATTTAAATGCAAGTGAGAAATTTTAAAAAAAATGCTTCCATAGGTTTAACATTACCAGTTTCTTCGCATGACTAGTGTAATCTCACGCGAAAACACTCGTATGCTAATAATGTTAAACATATAAGAGCAACCTTTTTGAGAATTCTCTCTTGAATTTTAATATTTAATTTTTTTTTTTTTTTATGATACCTGACATTGTGTGTTTATACTTTTATGATTTTTGTTGCATATTTTTCACATGAAGACACTAATATAAATTTCAGAACCAGTTTAAATTTATTCTTTATTACCTTTCAAATCTAATTAAGAAATTCAAAATATATAACAGTGCTTACTGTACTAGCAAATAAAGAAAAACTACTGAACTCCATGTCAATGACATATTTATATTTCGTGAGGTACGATTTTACGGTAGTTAAGGTGTACAGAAAATAGGAAAGCAGACAAACATTGTATTTTAATAAAAATGAAATCTAAAATGAGTACAAATGGAAAAAAATAAGATAATCTATTCAAAAGTTATCATAAATATACATTTATCTACATCAGATGAATCTCAAATCTATATTGAAGTTAATAAAAGAAAATTATATGGCCTGCAGCCAGATTAGTAGCCCCAGAACATGAACATCCTCCCCCCCCCCCCCCCCCAAAAAAAAAAAAAAAAAACTGAGAAGGATCCTTTCGTGTATACTTAAAAGTAACGCATTATAGGCTAAAATCTCTCTTGGAAAAAGAAAAAAGGCTCTGGCTATGGCCAAAAATTATAGAATATTAAGATGTTTGCAGTAAGCATATTATTTTATTTGAAAAAAAAAAACTGAAATTTAATCTTACAAATTAAATTAATTTAAATCAGATTGATAAGATATTTTAGATTCAACAATTGGCAATTCAAACACTCGAATACAACATTTGGTGTAAAAAAGATGCAAGTCCTCGCTTTAAGAAAATCTCACTCAAGCACATTGCATTACATGTATTTTTAACTTGTTCCTAAATATTTTTTTTTTTTTTTTCTTACAATTTCATCTTACATTAATGTTTTGTGCTATAATGACAGGTAAGAATAATTCAAATTTAAACATATAAAACTTGAACAAGTTTTATAATAAATGATACAATTATTATAAGCAAAATCACTTATATCATTAAAACAAAAATATGTATGCTAAAAATGATAACAGTACTACACTAATGATCTTACAAAGACTTTTTATACTAGTTTCATATACATAAATCGATAACATTCTCAAAATCAATAATGGTAAAATACTATTTTCGCAAAACAAAAAATATTTTAAATAATATCGCCTACTTTCAAAACAGATTTTAGTATTGCAATAAAGCTATAACAATTACTCAAAGTTATGTGTTTAAACTATACCCCCATTCAGTTAGATAGCATAATGGTTTGTTCAATAGTAGGTACCTATCTATACACTGCTTTTAAAATAACATGTTAATGAAAAATCTATTTATTATTTGAAAATTGGATATGCTTGAAATTCTTAGGCCATGAGGCTAGGGATCCTGTCCCTAATCAGCTATTACTACATCAAAATTGATAACAAAATTAGTTTAATTTATTAAAAGTATACTTGCCCCCCCTCCCCCCCAAAAAAAGGAAAGTTATGCCATTTTAATAATAAACAAATAAGACATTTGATAATAGACAGAAATAGAGGGCAAGTCCATCTGCCATATAACCCTTGATTACAAGGTATAATAATTTTTTTAATGTAATATAAATTGCTCGTCTTACTACCTGACTTAAGAAATTGCAAAGTGTGGTGGGTTTCAAGAAGAAATTGATAGCGAAGAGGGGGGGGGGCGTCTGATTACGATAATGCATTAAACTTATACGCATTTTACTATTAAATTATTTTAATCAAGTAATTACATTGGTATGTTTTTCATTTACTTTTTCGTTAGTGATAGAGAGATAGTATGCTGTCTAATACTTAATACAATGCCTATTTAAAAGTTCCTTTTGATACAATGCTTTTTTGTAAATTATTACAAGCATATTCATAACTATAATACAGTATAATTTATAAATAAATATAACAAACAGTTTTATTTCGTGCATGCACGGCTAACAAGAAATGCCTTTACCTTTTTTCACATCTTCAAGATTCACGATCAAGCAATAAAGGTGCGTTTTCACTGGTCGTTCTAACGACCTAAAAAATCCTAGTGACCCAAAACCTTAACCTAAGAGCGTTTTCACTGGTTACATATAAAATCTTTACGCCAACCAATCAAAGGCAAGTTTTTACTGCGCAAGCGTCTACTTTACGGCGGCTTTACTGCCTGCAGATCGAACAGATGTCAAAAAATGTAAACAAATAATTGTTGTTGTCAGTTTAATTAGTAGTAGCAAATATTTTGTATAGAAATTAATCGAAAGTTCCGACTGTTTTCCCCACTAAAGGGTCTTAAAAAATGCCCCACAAATCATTGTTTATTCAAACTTTAAATTGTGGCTATGGATTTATATTCCTAAATTAAATAAAAACACTAGGTCACCATGATTTATGTATATTTAAAAACATACTGAATAAATTATTTTTCACACAAGTACGTGTGAAAAACGTTACGTACGTTAGTGGCACATGTGTAATAGAGATCGACTATAAATTTAATGTTGCTTTTTGAATTTCCTTTTAAAGAAATTGAGTAGAATTATATTTGTTAAATAAATCAACAAATTAAATAAAACATTAAGGCAATGTAAAAATTTGAATGTTCCGATCCGCTTATGAAGTGATATACTCACTGTTTTTTGTGAATCGTTTTTCATATTTCACAAGAAAAGTTAACATTTAAGAATGTTTATTTTTATTTTATTATTTTTTTAAATATGGAATTTTTTTTATATTTTAGTTTTTTTTATAAAACTTTAAACGTTTAACATTTTATTATATTTTTTTAAAAATGTCACATTTAGAGAAATAGAAATTCCTAATAATGTTTATCTCTGTAACAAAAGAAAAAGAACAAAATTTAAGGGAAAAAAATATGTGAAAAAAATCTTTAAAACTTAAATAAAATCTAAAATAAAACCTTTTTTATATTAGAGTGAAAAAGAATATTTTAGAAATTAATGGTGGAACTTGGGACCCATGAGCACATACAACTGTACCAGTGGTGTAATCGTAAAAAAAGCAGAAGGCATACGCTCAAGGCAGAGAGTATACCCTACAGTGTATATACTATAGCTTTTTTGAGAAACAGACGGTATACGGTGTTTCCTAAAAAAATCCCGAAGTTATACGGCGTATACCACCATATACCCTCCATACATCCCTGAACCGTACGCCTGTGACACTGGCAGATTCTCTTATACATATCATCACTACAGTCGGTATAAAATTATCCAATTTAGTTAAATCTACTTTTTGTGACAACCCCCCCCCCCCCCCCCAAAAAAAAAAAACAGTAAAATGCAAAATAAATGTACTTAAAATTGTAAGTTTTACCTTATGATTTCACATCAGGGGTGAAAGTTTTTTTTTTTTTTGGTGGGGGGGGGGGGGGACCCGTTTTTGTTACAGAATTGAGAAAAATAAATTTCTGTAAAGAAAAATCAAATTCAGTTGTTTAAATTCAAAGTAAACATTTAATCATCCTTTTTTTAAATGTCTTCCTGCTATACTTTTCTTCTGAGCTTATTTTGTAAATTACACATTTTAAATCCCAACAATTTTTTCTTATTGTGTGAAGTCGCTTTTATGGAGAATAATTTTGTGAAGGGGCTTCTTTTATTAAGAAGAATAAAGGGGTATAAATGTTCAATCCCTGTTTTTGTGAATAGATCACAAAAAGGTACTTTAATCTTGGATATTTTTTTTTTCTTCCAGCAATAATTCCTGTTAGTGTTCACTTGTATAAATTAGAAACGATATACTGAGGTTGAAATAACAATTTTGATTCATCGTATTATTTCTCCTTATTGTTTTATTCCCTTTTTTTAATGAAATAAGTGAAAGGCACTTATTTTAAATGTATGTAATATATGTATTTTAAATGAAAATTTTGTATTTCAAATAAAATGAATGAGAGGTTTATATTTAAAAAAAAAATGAATACAAATGATGACATTATTTAATGGTTTATCTCAGGATCGAAACTAGAGGGGGGGGGGAGGGGGGCAGAGGAGGCATGTTCCCTGGTCGCCATAAGGAAAACGAAGGGGGTGTCAAATGAATTTTGGTTTTTGATTTCTTAAGAAGCTACACTAGTCACACGAAGAAACTCGCAAGCTAATGTTAAATATGGGAGCATTCTTTTCAAATTTCTCGCTTGCATTTTAATATTTTTAAATATTTTTTTTTCTTAAGATAGCTGAGTTTGATCTTTAACATTGTTAGGTTGTACGTTTTCGATTTTGGTTCAAGTTTTTTTATGAGGCTACTTAAACTTTCAGAACCGGTTCAAAAAGTGAAAGTAATTTTATATATATATTTAAAAAAACTGCAAACAAAATTTAAAAAGTAAACATTTATCCTGTTAGAAACAACCTCAGCTGTCCCAAACGGAAAAAATCATTTAAAAATATTAAAGTGCAAGCGAGAAATTTGAAAAGAATGCTCCTATAAGTTTAACATTAGCTTGCGAATCTGCATAGTTTCTTCATGTGATTTCCTTTGGATTTCGTTTTCAAAGTTTTAATGAATCAATATTTGACAAAGTTGATTACGTATTTTTTTATTACATATTTTAAATTTGAAATAAGTCAGCGATTAGAATTAAAATTCTCTTCGTAAATTTCCTTTGCGGAGGCTGGGGGGGAGGGGGCAAAATCTATGTTTGTGCTGGGTGCAAAAAAGGCTAGTTTCAGCCCTGGTTTATTTCATGTGCCTGGCTGACATAAAGTACCTACCCAAAAATGTTGTGAATTTGATAAATTTCACTGGATCAAATGGCATAGCAATGATTTCACTAATAAATATATCTCCAACCGTAACATGCCAATGAAACGCATTATGTTGCCTCTCTGTAAGTTTAAATGTTAAATTATGATAAAAATGATAGAGTTACTACTAAATAAGTATAAAAGTAAAAATAGTTTTTTTTTTTTTTTAACCACTTTTTATAAACATTGAATGTTTATAAAAATCATCCCTAATTTCAGGACTATAATTCATGTTGGTTCAAAAAACTTCTGTTACAATACATTAATTTGGCATGACTCTAATTATTGAAAATTCACCACTTCGACTTGGTAGAAAGCATGAACTACTGAATTTATTAAAATGATTATTTTTTCTCCCGTTTTTTCAAGTATGACAACAGAAAAGGCGAAAAAAACATTTTTGAAACTATGTATTGAGAATTTTTAAATTATTTTTTCGAAGTTTAATTATAATTTACTTAATATTAAATTATCATTTGATAAAAGCAGATTAAAAAAATTATTTCTTTATTATTGTAATTAAAAATTCTCTTTATTTTTTATTTATATTTCATTTGTTACCTAATATTTCGCTGCTACAGTTTCACAGCCAGTTGGCATGTTTTACTGACATGATTTGATGCAAACCCTGTTATTTTAACCATAGAGAATATTTGGAGATTTATCACCTGTGACTCTAACAGAAAAATGCATTAAAATTCATTTATCACTTTATAATTAAGTTCCTAAAGATACTGAAATGAGTCTACTCTTGGTTAGGGATGCACCGAATATCAAACTATCTGGTTAAGCTGAATATCAAAGTATTCAGCCGAACCGAATACTTAAAAAAACCTTTTGAAACACATTTTAAAAAACTTTTCACAATTTCTACCTTTAACTGTCAACTTATAAATATATTTAAAATAATTAGAAACAAGTTCATATTTAAATAAAATAAGATGTTTTTAGATTATTTGTTTGCTGTAACTTAAAAAAATAACCATGATGAGGATTAAAATTATGATTAATTTGGATTTTCATAGGAATTAAGGATGTACAAATACAAGTTTCTAAATTTTGTTTAGTAAATAATATGTTTCTTGCTTTTTTACAAAAAAGAGTTTCTAACAAAATGGAAAAACTTTTGCGGTTGATGATAGGTACAAAGACAGACAATTTTTGTTCAGAAAACCATAATCCACTTTTTGAGTCATCATAAATACATTATATCTCATCTCACTCAATCTTGAATTTTCGTTTGTTACTTTAACAATAATGAAGACATCATAACTATAGAAACAGATGTCATAAATTCCTGGAGCCGCCATCTTGGAATTTTTCTTGGAGTGAAAACCCCTTTTCCGCCAAGTAGTAAATGTCGCCAAACACCGGTTTATACGCATGTTAGACTTAACGAAAATAAAATGTAAATAATAAACAAAACTCGTTAAAGTGGCATTCACTAAACGTTGTATGAGCGCTATGCGCTCATTAACCGAAAAAAAAAAAAATCACTGGATTCCGCAAACTCCTGCCGCGACCACAAAAATGCACGAAACTCATTAAGTGCCAATCAGTAATCGCGCTCATTAACTGAAAAAAAACATCACTGGATTCAGCAGTTCTTGCTGTGTAGCATTCTCAAAATTCAGCAGTTCTCGCTGTGTAGCAATCTCAAAATGTAAAAAACTCGAAAGGCAACAAAATATACATAAAATTATTAACATACCTTAACAGACGTCTGCTTTCTTGAAAGCTGAAGCATGAAATACTGTCATAGCATCACCATCATTTTCAAAAATAGGCTTATGAATACGCATTGACACACTATAAACAAACCTCCTTTTTTCGTCAAAATTTCCTCAAATTTATTAATTACTTCAGCAAGAGTGTTTAAACAGACTACAGAAACCATAGTCAATCAAATACATTCAATAAATTTAACAAAAATAAAAAGACAGAATAATACAACACAATATCAAAACACATCCACAAAATCCTAAGCGAAAATGAGTTTCTCAGGGGTTCCCAGAACACGACACGCCAGAACTCACACAGGGTTCCACATATCGATAAAGATTGGCAACATAAAATCACCAAGAAATCTCAAAAAATCCAAGATAGCGGCCACCTGGGAATATAAGGCATCTAAGCCTAACTATTAACTAGCTAAGAAATTTAAGTACGCTTATAGACAAAAACAGAAATAGTTATGCTACTGTATTATCTAAATATTTATTACAGAATGCTAATTATGAAAAAACACTTTTAAAATGCTTTAAATATTTATAAATATAAATTTATTATAACTATATAAATTATGGAATAAATTTATTGCATGGTATTTTAAAAAAGATAT
The DNA here is from genome assembly GCA_963932465.1 of Maratus speciosus. Classification (NCBI taxonomy): domain Eukaryota; kingdom Metazoa; phylum Arthropoda; class Arachnida; order Araneae; family Salticidae; genus Maratus; species Maratus speciosus. The sequence continues at coordinate 650,516,881 of OZ010786.1, forward strand.
GATACTGCAAAACAGTTTTTTTGTTTACATTACATTTTCATCAAATTTTTGGATAAAGTTATAATATAGATTCCCAAAAGGCAAATCTCAACACCTTAGAAATTTTAAATCAAAATATCTTACACATAATTTTATTTAAAAAAAAATAAAAGCACTTTAAACATATTAATATTTAAAAAATGAAAGGCAAAATATAATACAAATATAAATAAATATTTGATTCAAATGGTAAATGTTGATTTTTTATTAAAGTACTACTCAAAATCAAGTATGGGAAACTGAAAATAGCTGACTATATATATATTTATTAAAATAGTATATCACTTTTAACATTAAGAAAAACTTCATAAAAGAATTTTAGCCCTAAGCAATGATTTATAAAATTACACATGCTTCCACTTAGATTAGGGCCTAAATTCTATCAACTGTCAGAAGACTTTAATAAAGCTACGTTTAAATACAAAAACAGTTATATTAATTTTAAAAGTTGCAGAAATTTGTCTTACCTGCATATACTTAAAGTTGTTCTGGTGGACTTTAAAATCTTTCTACAAAACATTAAGTTTATTATACACATAAAGGTGGCAACCTCTAATTATAAAAATGTTTCTGTCATAACTTTAATTTTTGAAAGATTACCTTACCATTAATTTTTTAAACATTATTTGCAACGGATAGTTTGTTTATTTAGGTTAATACAATGTGACAATTTATTTAAGTATGCAATGTTGTTGACAGTTTGTTTATTTAGGTTTTTTTTTTTTCTTTTGCACGTTGCATACTTTATAAATCACTGTTTTCAATCTAATTTTTTTAATTTTCCTAACGAAAAATAAAGATTTCTCATTTAAATTTTTCTTTTTTTTTTCTGCATTCATAATTATTAACAAAACAATAAGACTAAAAAGCAATCGAAGAATCAAAATTTAACAAGTTTCAGTTTCGGTCGATACTTAATTTTAAATCATACCAACCGTATCATGTAACTGCTCTGATGACAATAAATATAATTAACATAAGGAAAAAAGAAGACACTTTGTCATCTTAAAACAACAAACTCTATCTTTTTATTATTATTATTATTTTACTTTCAAAAACACTTAGTCTCATATGAATATAAACAACAAACTATTTTTGCATCTTTTAAGAACACTTTTTTACTTTAAAAAAGAAAACACTAGAAACTTTTATTATCTAAAAACATATCTCCCCTTTCCCTCGCCTTTTTTTTTTTCATCTTTTAAAATAAAACCAAATAGTGCAATTGCCCTGGTAACAAACAAAATGAAGATATACGTAAGGCTGGCCCACACTTTTTTTTTTACTTAGCAGCAGACTTTATTTATGCCTCAGACTGAAACATATAAATGCTTATTTCACATTATATTTGCAATATGGGCATTTAAAAATACTTTCCGCTAAATAATTTTTGTACTTACTCATTGAGTAATATATTGTGTTCTCATAGTTTGTAGTGCAGCATGCTATTTTTGGAAAATGTAATTTAACGAGTAATGTAATTAAAAAAAGACTAGTTTGTAGGGAGCACAAATATTATTTTTGATGTTACTTAAATAAACTTACTTTACTGTCTCCTCTTTTGACATAGAAGTGGTACTCGCAGATTTTTTAAAATCTTCTTTTCTGAAGTCCAAGAGCTTGGTCTGAAGTCCAGTTGCTTGCAGACGATCACTAATGGTAGTCACTTATTATACAATAAAACTACACACTTGTGATTTTCTGAAAGCATTCAAATTTGAAGATGTATCCCGGCACCAGCTGATCTGTCAGACGCTTACCTCCACTGGTATACTTTGTATTGATTGATATATACAATTTCTGGATGTAACATCTAAAATATTGATGCTTCTTACAAACAAGTTTATTTTTATTACATTACTCGCAAAATTATATTTTCCCAAAAACAGCATATTACACAACAAACAATGACAAAACTAGGACCTACTATAGTTTCATTACTTCTAATATACTATTTTGACCACTGAATTTATATACATCATGAATTCATGATTCGTCTAAAACTTTAATATACACTCAAACATATAGACTCAAAGAATCTCCCACAGAGAGCATTTTATTTTTTGATAATGAATTCCATTTTCAAAAATAGTAAGAATAATAAGTAATGATTTTTGAAAAAAATAAATAAATGAATAAATAGTTCTTTACTTTAATAGATAAATAGGTACATTTAAAACCGATGACCTATGCTGTAAGATAAATCTGTAGCCATACTTGTAAAAGAAATGCACCTAAATAACAATTTAAACAAAATTTTATAAATATGCATTTCAAATGGAGAATCTCCTATTATTTTGATAGCAATACTTTTTTAATAAATGAAAATAATTGCTAACAAGACATGCAGATTTAACTTAAAATACATTGAATATGCATTTATAACTGCTTATCGAATTGGAATGGTAATGTGTACAAATTCTTCAAAATGGGCACATAGAAAAGCTACACATGGTCTGAATATCTCTCAATTGATTTAAATTTCATACAAAGTTATAAATCTTCATAAAAGTTTCAGCATTAATCTTAACAACAAAAAGAAAAATAGCACATCTGCAGGTGAAAAGCATTAAAATAAAAATAAAAAATAGATTAGCAGTGTTTTCCTTACATGACAAAGTTCACAAGTAAATATCTGAAAAGGAGTAAAGAGCAAACTGTTTTGCAATCAGATGTTTCTTGCTTAAAAGAGAACAGGAAAATACAAAATACAACGGCTTGTTTATTTTATAGAAACTTTGTTTACATGCTCGCTTAAACATGCATAATCAAATACCTACTATTAGCAAAACTGGATTAAAGTTTGCCTGTAACTAATTTTCCATTTAAAAATCAATGGGCTACAGTAAACAATATCCTTCTTAACAATTACGATTATTTTAAGTGAGTAAATGGAAATTTAAATCTAAATTGATCGGAAATACCCTATCAAGTAACCAAGTATAATCAATGAAGCAAGTAATTCATCTTAAGAAACAAACATTCTTAAAAATTACTTTTAATCTTTGTATACTATTAACGTTCAATAAAAATAAAATAATTTTGAGAACTGGACATATCTTCATCCTTATATCCGCAACAAAATCCTTAAACAAACTATATAATTAGTATTCTAATATTAATAAAATGTAGAATGATTACCAAAAATAACAACAATTTAAAGAATCCATATGGATTACCCACAATTTATTAAATTAAAAGACAATAATAAAGGATGATATCTATCCAACATGTCAATAAAACTTACCGTTTTGCTTCAATCACAAAAAATAGATTTCTCTTTGACGTAAAACAAAATAAATAAGTAAAACGATATAAAACATAAATACCACTTAGTAAATTGACAACACCGCCATTATTATCAAAAGCTCTATTTTAATTGGCTGCGCTTAGGTAAGCCGTGCTTAGGATTGATCACGAATCAAACCTACAAAATCGCGTTCTAACGACCTAAAATCTTGTGTTTAGGTAAAAAGTTAGGTAAGTTAGACCTTGGGTAGACCAGTGAAAACGCACCTTAACAACACAAACGAAAACTTATTTTATCTTTAAACCGCTAGCGCATGCGCGTTGCATGATTTAATCGAGCAAACATTCTAGTCATTAAAAATCAGTATGGTCACGATATGTTAATCAGAAGAACCAATCAGAACAATGCTAACCGCTATACCTAGGCGCCTGTGCCGCACACGGGAGCCACAAAATGGGCGCATGCGCATTTGAGCTCTGGTTTGTCGTCTGCTCGAAAACATAGCTGACGTTACAAGTTGCCAGCATCTCGCTATACTCTATGCCGCCTGTCTCTGTTTATACATCAGTGTTTAGATCTGATAAAATTTTGAAAGTATTTATTTTAAATACTATTGATACGTGTTTTTAAATCCTTGATCACGGATTACATCGTGCACGGAGAAGTTTCTAGCGCAGTAAATCATTATTTTACTGCCAAAAAGCTCATCAGTTTAAGTCTAACTATTGTATTATTGAAGAAATTGATGTGAGTTCATATATAATTATATTTCTCTTTTTATTTTATATGTATGTTTAAAATGTGTTTTTGTAAGCACTTATAATTGAAGTTTGATGTATATATATTTTTTAATTAATGCAGTACTGTGGTATCAGCTCAGTGGTGGTATCTAGAAAAAAAAGTTAAAAAAAAAAGTTTGTTATTGTTCTCAGTGTATAATCAGTAAGTGTAAGCCTGCTTTATATATTATGGAGAATAGAACTCATTTTCTGAGATATTATAAAAGTGAATCAAAGACTAACTAACATCTTACATCCCCCCCCCCCTTCTTTAAAAATTTAAATACTCTTTTTCAAGTATCTTATTTTTTTGAGAATACTCTCTCTTTCCAGCTCTAGGTTATGAGGTGGTCTTTCTGTGAGAGTAGTTCTCAATTTTTATATAAAACAAAAGTATTTATTTTTAAACAGCAAAATTAAATATATTCAGTTTAAAAATGTATGTATATTTGTTTTAAACAATGAAAATGATAGTACTCATTATAGTACTGGTTATTTAATTGTCGTACACATTTGATTAACTTCATTTTAATTTAGCAATTATAGATTGCTCTGGTTACTTTTATGATTTCTTGTATATAAAACTTTTCTGATACTGGTATAAATGAAAATATTTACTGAAAAACAGAACATTTTAATACTGTTATTATCCAAACATGTACAATTAAAATAACTTTCCAAATCCCAAATGAACTTCAAATATTAACTTAATATGTATAAACTAATGCACTTATTGAAGATGTCATCTTTCGGAGATGAAGGGGCTGAGTCAAGAAGGATCATTTTGAATTTTGATGACAGCTGGGTACACTTGCGAGGCAGGATTTTCTTTTGATTTTCTGTCAGTGAGTGTAACTTGCTAGTTCATACTGGATGTTCTTCCATACCACAAGAATATATATCAAACTTGTTGTCAAAGTCGTACTTGCTGTTTCCAACACAACGTCCACACCACTCTGGCTGATGATCTGGTTTCATTTACAGTTTGTTAATATTAAGTTCATTTGGGGTTTGAAAGTTATTTTATCTGTGCACTTTTGGATAACAGTTCTATTAAAAAGTTCTTTATTTTTATTTAGTGTATTTTTATTAAAGTGCAATACGAATTCTAAAATTTGTAGCAACTAAATTAAAATGAAGTGATTCATATGAGTTTAATATTTTCAATGTTTAATAAAGGAATAAAGCACATGTTGTGAATACCATAAAAAAGTTATCTTCTCTAACTATCACTAAATAGCAAATTTTATGTATGAAGTTAGTCTCCCTACATTAAAAGTTTTATTAATCCCCCCCCCCCCATTTTTTAATCCTCATTCATGTTTTATTACAGCAAGTGAAAACATCAATTTTAGTATTGTTGCTGTTTAACCCCTTGATGGGCAGTGATGGCATCAACTAATTTTAATCCCTAATTGTCACATTGTCATTTGATTTTGGATTTTTTGATAGCGTTGTCATTTTTGATCCAACCAAAATATTCTCTTTTTATTTGTAATTTGTTCTTTACATTAAAATTTTTTCTTTTTACTTGTAACTTGCTCTTTTCATATTTTTATGAAAATACAAAGTTGTTATTAAAATCATTAAATAATCTGAAATTGTAGCGAAAATAGTTTTTGTATATTAAAGAGAACATATAATTTATTGTAGGGAGGTCCAATCCTCTCAATATGAAAAATATAAATTTTAATTACCGTATATACTCGCGTATAAGTCGACCCCCTAACTTTCGAATGCAAATTCTGGAAAAAATTAAAAACCCACGTATAATTTGACCCCCTAACTTTTTACTTCAATTTTGCACAAAATCAAATCAAAGATTTCACTTGCCAATGCGAAAAGGTAGTAAGTAAACAAAAACAAATAATTGAGAATTTTTAAATGATAAATTATTGTTATTTGTATATTTTATGTATTATTTTTTTATTCATACACATAAAAAGCCATAATTTTGTAGTATTCGAAGTTTTTGGTTTTTCTTTTTTAACTGACTCGCGTGTAAGTCGACCCCCCCAAATTTGCTTACCGAAAATTGTCAGAAATTCCTCGACTTATACTCGAGTATATACGGTATATTTAGCAGTCATATTTTAATTATATTTAACAATCATACAAAATTGATATTTTAGCCTTACTTAATTTATTTAACTATCAGAAAAAACAGAATTCCTGTACTGAAAATTAAATAAATACCTGAATTCAGGTATATTACCTGAACACAGTCACCCCTGATGATTATTAAAATGTTTAATTCCGAAATATGTCAATGTTTGGCATTACTATTCTTTTGTCATATGTGTATGCGCATATATGATCCGCTGTTCGAAAAACCAGGTGTGAAATATGTTTGAAATGATAATTGTGTTTGTGTCAGCTGATTGCAACTTCCCTATAGCTCTATCTCAAGAACTAATGTATGGATGTTCATCAAACTTCAGATTCAATTAGTCCTTGATATTAAATGGTGCTGATTACGTTTTGGTGTAGATTGCCCAACAGGTGGCGCTGCTATGCTGCATTTTTCATGATTTTCATAATAGCTGTATCCTAAAAACAAATAAACCGATTTTCACCAAACTCCAGATTCAGTTAGACATTGACATAAGTTAGGCAATTTACACCAAAACCTAATCAGCAACACAGGTGGCACTGCTATGCTGCATTTTGCAAGATTTACATGATTGTAGCAATAGTCATATCTCAAGAACTAATGCACAGAATTTCATATATTCAGAATTTCACATGTTATGATGGGCATAGATTGCCATTTAATTTTGGGACACTAGTGAATTTTAAACTATTAACGTGTATGAAATAGAAGAAAGTTTAGGGATTGGTACATTCGATTATTTGTTATTTTAAAATTTTCCAACTTGCTACTGCCCCACCCTGAAATTCACCCACCCCCTTTCCTGGCCATTTGAATGTTTAAAACTTGTACTTAAAAAATGAAAGCCTTAAAAAAAATGCATAATATCATTAGTTTATTTAGCAATTAGTGGTTCATTGTTTTGGAAACCTAAAACTCTTAGTAGCTATTCAGTATTTGAATGCTGGGAAAAAAATCATAAAAATCCGATTTAAATTTTTAAAAAAATCCTATTTTTATTATTGAAAAAAAAAATCGTGGTTTTTTTTACACCCTAAATTTTATATATTTAACTCCATTTTGTCTGAATTTATATTTTTCTGTGAAAAAATCATGAAAAGTTGTTGATGACATTTTCTTGTTCTTTCATAATTAATTATTCATAAATATTCATAATTAATTGTTTCATTTCATTATTAAAAAGTAAATAATAGTTCTTGGTGTCCAAACTTTTTGAAATTTTTATTGGTTTGTTTTTTCATGTTTGATTCATAATAAATAAATAGTCCTTGTTGTCCATTCTTTTTGAAAGGTTTGTTGATTATAATTGTTTTTTCATGTTTGGTTGTTTCATAATTTAAAATAAAATAAATAAATCTTGTTGTCCAAACTCTGAAATTTTTATTGGTTATAAATATAACGTTTTTGCAGCCAGTGTAAAAAATTTGCATTATATGGATTACATTTCACACATCATTAAATTTACCTTGTAAACGTGACCAAATGTGTGACAAATATCAACAGTTAAAGATTGTTATTGAAAAAATATTCCAATTACTTACCAATTTTATTTTTTTATTTATTCATTGTTACCATTAAATGGTGCAGAATTTTTGTTTAAATAATTCTTTAAAATTGTAAACAATAGGTTTTATTGATATTCTACATGAGATTTTTTACTAAAAAATCCAAAATTATAGAAAACGGAAATTCTAAACAAATCTTTAAATTAAAGATCAAGGACTTTCATTGGCCCAAAACAAAAAAATTGAAGCAGCAGTAGAATTGATAAAAAAGGAAAGTCACTGGTCCGCAGTCATCATCACTGGCCGACTACATAAGATTCTATTATGTCCCTATAAGGGGATTCTTCACTCGCTTGAAAACGCCTGCTACCTAATGTTAAACCAATGGGCAGGTTGTTTTCGAATTTCTCGGTTAAATTTGAATATTTTTAAATGATTTCTTTTGCATAGGAGAGCTGAGCTTGATCTTTAATATGACTGTTTTTTACTCTTTCAATTTCGGTTGCAGATTTTTTCAATAAAGGTACAAAAAAATTAAAAATATTCAAATTTAAATGAGAAATTCGAAAACAATCTGCCCAACATTACAGTGGGTATTTTCAAGTGAGTGAAGACTCCCCTTAATCCTTTGAGTGATCCCCCACTCTACCTCATAGAATATAAAACAAACTTCCTTTGCAGTTATCCAAAATTTTCAGCATAGTAAAATGTAAGATTATAATTTTCTAAAAATTAAATAAACTACATAAACAAAAACTGTAAAATTATTAATTAGATATTTTATTTCCAATTATTTATTTCAACTGGCAGTAAGATTTAATGCAATTTTATTATTATTATTATTATTATTTTAATAAAATAAAATTGTTTGATTTACTTGTCAGAGAGGGGGGGGGGGGGGAGTTACCTACGGGTCCTGCGGACCACTCAATTTTTCAAATTAGTGGTCCGATTGAATTTTTAATGGTCTCTGCCAAGGATTTTGAATGCTGTTAACGACCTACAAATTAAATAAACTAATAAATATAATTAAATTAATACGTATATATAATTAAATAAACTAATGATATTATGAATTTTTTTTAAGGCTTTCATTTTTTAAGTACAAGTTTTAAACATTCAAATGGCCAGGAAAGGGGGTGGGTGAATTTCAGGGTGGGGCAGTAGCAAGTTGGAAAATTTTAAAATAACAAATAATCGAATGTACCAATCCCTAAACTTTCTTCTATTTCATACACGTTAATAGTTTAAAATTCACTAGTGTCCCAAAATTAAATGGCAATCTATGCCCATCATAACATGTGAAATTCTGAATATATGAAATTCTGTGCATTAGTTCTTGAGATATGACTATTGCTACAATCATGTAAATCTTGCAAAATGCAGCATAGCAGTGCCACCTGTGTTGCTGATTAGGTTTTGGTGTAAATTGCCTAACTTATGTCAATGTCTAACTGAATCTGGAGTTTGGTGAAAATCGGTTTATTTGTTTTTAGGATACAGCTATTATGAAAATCATGAAAAATGCAGCATAGCAGCGCCACCTGTTGGGCAATCTACACCAAAACGTAATCAGCACCATTTAATATCAAGGACTAATTGAATCTGAAGTTTGATGAACATCCATACATTAGTTCTTGAGATAGAGCTATAGGGGAGTTGCAATCAGCTGACACAAACACAATTATCATTTCAAACATATTTCACACCTGGTTTTTCGAACAGCGGATCATATATGCGCATACACATATGACAAAAGAATAGTAATGCCAAACATTGACATATTTCGGAATTAAACATTTTAATAATCATCAGGGGTGATTGTGTTCAGGTAATATACCTGAATTCAGGTACTTATTTAATTTTCAGTACAGGAATTCTGTTTTTTCTGATAGTTAAATTAAGTAAGGCTAAAATATCAATTTTGTATGATTGTTAAATATAATTAAAATATGACTGTTAAATATAATTAAAATTTATATTTTTCATATTGAGAGGATTGGACCTCCCTGCAATAAATTATATATTCTCTCTAATATACAAAAACTATTTTCGCTACAATTTCAGATTATTTAATGATTTTAATAACAACTTTGTATTTTCATAAAAATATGAAAAGAGCAAGTTACAAGTAAAAAGAAAAAATTTTAATGTAAAGAACAAATTACAAATAAAAAGAGAATATTTTGGTTGGATCAAAAATGACAACGCTATCAAAAAATCCAAAATCAAATGACAATGTGACAATTAGGGATTAAAATTAGTTGATGCCATCACTGCCCATCAAGGGGTTAAACAGCAACAATACTAAAATTGATGTTTTCACTTGCTGTAATAAAAAAGGAATGAGGATTAAAAAATGGGGGGGGGGGGGGGGATTAATAAAACTTTTAATGTAGGGAGACTAACTTCATACATAAAATTTGCTATTTAGTGATAGTTAGAGAAGATAACTTTTTTATGGTATTCACAACATGTGCTTTATTCCTTTATTAAACATTGAAAATATTAAACTCATATGAATCACTTCATTTTAATTTAGTTGCTACAAATTTTAGAATTCGTATTGCACTTTAATAAAAATACACTAAATAAAAATAAAGAACTTTTTAATAGAACTGTTATCCAAAAGTGCACAGATAAAATAACTTTCAAACCCCAAATGAACTTAATATTAACAAACTGTAAATGAAACCAGATCATCAGCCAGAGTGGTGTGGACGTTGTGTTGGAAACAGCAAGTACGACTTTGACAACAAGTTTGATATATATTCTTGTGGTATGGAAGAACATCCAGTATGAACTAGCAAGTTACACTCACTGACAAAAAATCAAAAGAAAATCCTGCCTCGCAAGTGTACCCAGCTGTCATCAAAATTCAAAATGATCCTTCTTGACTCAGCCCCTTCATCTCCGAAAGATGACATCTTCAATAAGTGCATTAGTTTATACATATTAAGTTAATATTTGAAGTTCATTTGGGATTTGGAAAGTTATTTTAATTGTACATGTTTGGATAATAACAGTATTAAAATGTTCTGTTTTTCAGTAAATATTTTCATTTATACCAGTATCAGAAAAGTTTTATATACAAGAAATCATAAAAGTAACCAGAGCAATCTATAATTGCTAAATTAAAATGAAGTTAATCAAATGTGTACGACAATTAAATAACCAGTACTATAATGAGTACTATCATTTTCATTGTTTAAGGGGGACGTGTACCCTCCAGTTTTTGACTATGGATTTTTACTTCTTATCTTCGTAATGAAAAGATTGATACATATTCTTTACAACTGGCATTTAGTGAAATATAATATCAAAATTTTCATTTAATATATTTTATTTTGTTATATATTCAGCAAATAATTAATAATTTTCAAATTTTTTAGCTAGATCTAATAAAATCAATCCTGTTAACATTTCCGAATTATTGAATTTAGCGTTTGCTAGTGCTGCCATCTGCCTTTCAAAAGTAAAAATAATATTCCATATAACATCTTTTCCGTACATTTTTAATTTTAAACACTAGCAAATAAGCCACAAAAAATTTAATTTGGGTCTCGAAAATTCAGATTAGTACCAAGCTTCAATATCTTTTATGAACAGCAATTATATTTAAGAAATTTAGTCGATTTATCGGAGTTTTATCATAATATCAACGAGATTACATTTTGGCGAGTGTGTTGGCGATTTAATGTTACCAGTTCTTTTGGCAACCCCTTTGTTAGGGTGGGGTTTCAATTGATGCGTTGGAAGATTAATGTTTTCCTGTGCTATTTCTGTATAGAATGTATGTATGTATATTCGAACTGCTGCGACAAGGAAAGTGGATACTCAGTTTATTCCATTATCATTTGAAGTTTGCAATTTGAATGGGAATTTATTTGTTTATTTATTTTTAATGTGAGTGTAAAACAAAGGTTTTGCCAACCAGGCAAAGTTCGGTGGTATTTCTTTTAAAGCCTGACTATGACTATAATTCATAATCAATCAGCAATTTGTATTACAATAAAAAAAATTCTAATTTTTTAATCAAAGGTTTTATAGCAAGTGAACTTGTTCCCTACTTCTGTAAGTACAGTTAAACGTCTATGACAGTTCCTCCCTGATAATGGACACCTTTATTAAGAGTACATTTCCCCCTCTCCCTAACAATTATTTGTGCATTTTTACATCTCAATAGCGGGCACTTCCGAATAGTGGACAAATTATACTCTCCCGAGGTTTCCGTTATTCAGAGGTTTTCTGTATTTGTTTATTATTATATTGTGTGTTCGGGGGGGGGGGGGGCGGATAAACTACCTAGCTGCGATTCTTTTCTGAATTTTCCGAAAGTTCATAAAATTCGATCAATCCGAAAATTCGGACATAAGAAATATCGCAAATTTCGACAAATGGTCGTCGGTTTGGTTTTTGGTTTTGTGTTTATGACGGCCAATTATCAACACGTGGGATATAGGCCCTGGGGGTGGGGTGCCCTTCGTGGGGGTCTTTCTAAGGGAACCTAACCCGTATTTACGCGTGGGAACCACGGTTTCGAAGAAAACCACGAAAACTCCGAAACGGTTAGGCCGACGGGCGCGATTGGGTTCAAACCCAGCACCTCCCGTCTACCAGCTTCGAGAGCAGAGCCTCTCAGCCACTGGTGGGGCCAAAATGGTCGTCGGAAAAATTAATTTTGTCAACTGTTTGCAGAAAAAAACGTGAATTTCAACAAAGAATCGCGTAAAAGACACAAATTTCGTCAAAGATTCGCGGAAAAACGCAAGTTTCTTCAAAAAATCGCGAAAAAATCCCCAAAATTTCTTCAAAAAATCGCGAAAGAACAGCAAATCTCGTCAAAAGATCTCGAAGACTCAAAATTCGTCAAGGGATCACAAAAAACGCGATTTTCGTCAAAGGGCCGAGGAAAAACGCGTAGTTAGTGCCGGGAGTGGATTTCTCATCCCCACCCCCCTCTGCTGTAACTTTTCAGAAAATTTGCTGTGAATTTCAGAAAATTTTTCTTTTTACTCAGAATCACCCTTGAACTACCTTTTTACCCCTAGGCTATATTTCTTTAGGCACCCCTTCCCTTCAAAACGATATATTTCAGTGTTTTCTGGTACTAAAAAAGGAAAGAAATACTTTTAGTGCAGGTAAAAACATTGAAATTTCATAAAACTGAAAGTGTCATAATACCGCAAGTGGGGATTTTTTTAATTTCCTTCCTAGATGTAGGACAATATTTTTGTAAATATAAGGTATTAAGACCCAGGGGCCATATAAAAAAATCATATTTAAATATATATATATATACAACCCCTTATGAAACAAAAGATTGATTTATACGCTTTTTTACAATTAGAAGAATATTTCATCAGCAGTTTAAAGGATAATAAAAGTCACCTCTGTATAAATAAATCCCAAACTGGTAGCTGAAAAATTCGAAGTATCCAATATTTTCTTCTTATGGATACCGAAAAAAAATTAAAAGTCGAGTAGCACTTGGAATACCATCTAGATGGTAATTACCTGCAAGATTTGATGAATGAAACAAAGAAAATTGGTTGAAAACATTACTTCAGTAGCGGATTTTATTTACAGAGAGCAAAATATGTCTTTTTTAATAAAAGTAATTATTTTATTTTGTTCAGTATGTGCAAAGGTGATTCTGTTCAGATTCATCCGAAAATTTACGGCTTTCGGTTCCAAAAATACTTTAAAATCGATCATCAGTCTGAAAATTTGGGATAAAAAAAGACGCGAATTTCGACAGATGGTCGCTGAAAAAAATCAGTTTTGTTAATCGTCCGAAGAAAAAAATCGGCAACTTCGTCGAAGTATCGCGGTAAAAACGCAAAATTCGTCGAAGATTGCAGAGAAAAAGCAATTTCGTCTAAGGATCGCAGAAAAAAGTGAATTTTGCCGAAGGAGTCGGGGAAAATACGGGAATTTTATCAAAGGGCCGCTAGAAAAACAAATTAAAAACACGGATTTCATCAAAGGTCCGTGAATTTCAGCGAAGGATCGCGAAAATAATGTGAATTTCGTTGCAGAATCGTGAAGAAAATGAAGTTTATAAAAAGGATGCTTAGAAAACGCTAATTTCGTCAAGGTATTTCGGAAGAAACGAGAATTTCGTCAAAAGATCGCAAAGAAGCAAATTTAATCAAAGTATTGCAGAAAATCCGTAAATTTCGTCAAAAGATCCTGAAAAAAAAGCGAATTTCGTCAAAAGGCTGAATTAAAAACGCTAATTTCGTCTAAATATCGCGGGGAAAACGCAAATTTCGTCGAAGGATTGCGGAAAAGTGAAATTTTCGAATATCACGAAAAAGTAGCAAATTTATAGAAAGGGCCGCGGGAAAATTCGAATTCGTAATAGGGCTGCGGAAAAACGAAAAATTCGTAAAACGACCAAGGAAAAAACGTAAATTTCGTCAAAGGACCTCGAAAAACGAGAGTTAAATAAATAGAGAGTTTCAGAAAAATATTTCGCCAAACGGCCGCGAAGAAAAAACGTGAATTTTGTGAAAAGGCCGCTAGGAAAAACACGAATTTCGTCAAACGGCCGCGGATATAAAACGCGAATTTTGTCGAAGGATCGCGGAAAAAAAACGGAAATTTTGTCGGCGAATTGTGAACTAAATATTTTAGTCAAAATGCTGCTTAAAAAATGCTATCTTAACGATATTAAAAAATGCTTATGCTTTCGACGAAGTATTGAGGAGAAAATGCGAATTTCGTCAAAGAGCCGCTAGATAAAAATTCGAATTTCATTGAAGGGCCGCGGAGAAAAGCTAATTTTATCGAAAGATCACGAAAAGATAGCGAATTTCGTCAAAAGGCTGCGGAAAACGCAAACTTTGTCAAATGTCCTCAGAAAAAATGCAGTTTTTTCAAAACACCGCGAAAAATGCGAATTTCGTGAAAGGGCCGTACAAAAAAGGCGAATTTCGTCAACAGATCACGAAAAATGAGAATTTCGCAAAGGGCTTCGGAAAAAAAGTTAATTTTGTCAAATGGCCGCTATAAAAAACACGAATTTCGTCAAAAGGCAGTATAGAAACTCAAAGTTCGCGAAACGGTCACGAAAAGTAAACGAGTTTCATCGAAAGGCCGCAGAAAATCGCGAATTTCGTCAAAGGGCTGCGAAAAAAATGCAAATTTCGTCAGAGGTTCGCGGAAACAAGAGATTTTTTGTCAAAGGGTCGTGCAAGAAATGTTAATTTTCCCAAAGGGCTACGGAACGAGAACGCGAATTTTGACAAAGGACCACTATCAAAAACACGACTTTCGTCAAAAGCAGCGTAAAAAACACAAATTTCGTCGGATGATCGCGAAAAAACGCGAATTTCGTCGGAAGATCGCGGAAAAAGAAAAGAATTTTATCAAAATGTTGCTTTAAAAACGTTAATTTCGTCAAGGTATCTCGAAAAAAAAAAGTGAATTTCGGTGGAAGATCTTGGAAAAAGAAAAGAATTTTATCAAAATGCTACTTAAAAATGCTAATTTCGTCAAAGTATCTCGAAGAAAAACGCAAATTTAGTAAAAGGATCGCACAAAAACGCAAATTTCGTCAAAGAGTGGCGGAAGAAATTCGAACTTCGCCAAAGGACTGCAAAAGAAATCCAAAATTTGTCACACAGTAGTAAAAAAAAAAAAAAAAAAAAAAACGCGAATTTCGACAAAATACTCAGAGAAAAAATGCGAATTTTGTCAAATTGCCGCCAGGAAAAACACTTATTTCGTCAAAAGGCCGCAAAAAAAAACGCAAATTTCGTCAAAGAATCGCGGAAACAGGATAATTTTGTCAAATGGTCGCGGATGAAATGCGAATTTCGCCAAAGGGCTGTGGGAAAAAAACATGAATTTTGTCAAAGGGCATATTAAAAAATACATGAATTTCGTCAAAGGGCTGAGGAAAAAACCTCTAATTTTGTAAAGGGGCAGCTAGAAAAAACACGAATTTCATCAAAAGGTAGCGTAAAAGCGCAAATTTCGCGAAACGGTTGCGGAAAAAAACACTAATTTCGTCAAAGGTTCGCAAAAAGGGGAATTTTGTCAAAGAGTCGCGTAATAAATGCTAGTTTCGCCAAAGTGTTGAGGGTAAAAAAGCGAATTTTGTATTGGGTCTTCTAGAAAAAGCACGAATTTCGTCAAAGAACTAAAGAAAAACGCAAATTTTGACAAAGGACCACTAGAAAAAACACGAATTTCGTCAAAAGGCATCGTAAAAAACACAAATTTCGTCGAAGGATTGCGATTGCAAATGTAAATTTTGTCGGTAATTTGTGGGAAAAAAGAATTTTGTCGAAAAGTTACTTAAAATACGCTAATTTGTTAAAGTATTTTGGGAAAAATGCGAATCTCGTCAAAGGGTTGCTGTAAAAATGAGACTTTCGTCGAAATGCAGCGGAAAAACGTGAATTTCGTCAAAGGGCTGCTGAAGAAACGCAAATCTCATGAAAGGATCGCTGGAAAATGAGAATTTCGTCAAAGTCTGTGGAAAAACTGCAAATCTCGTCGAAGGACGCGAAAAAAATGTGAATTTCGTCGGAGGATCGTAAAAAAAAAAGAATTTTTTCAAAAGGCTGCTTAAAATCCTCAAATTTCATCGAAGTATCTCGGAAGAAACGCGAATTTCGTCAAAGGATCGTAAAAGAGCGAATTTCGTCGAAGGGCCGCAGAGAAAACTCGAATTTCGTCAAAAAGCTCAAATAAGCGGTAATTTCGTCAAAGAACTGCTAGAAATAACGTGAATTTCGCCAATGGGCCGCGAAAAAAACGAGAATTTTTTCAGAGGATCGTGAAAAAAAATGGAAATTTTGTCATAGGATAGCAGAAAAAACGCAGTAGTCTCTTTAGAAAACAGCTCACCCGTTTATGTTTATTATTGCAGGCATAATTTTTAATCAGAAACAAGATACTGAATTAACTTTAGAAAAATTGCGTTAACCTGAATCGAACTTGCAGGAATCTACACTTAACCTGAAATTGACCCGACCGAAAACAGAGTTAAACCGATCTGGAAAAAAATAGAGGATTCCCCACCCCACCCCCTTTTTTTCCTGTAACTTTTTAAAAAAATTTGCTGTGGATTTCAGAAAATATTTTTTTACTCAGAATTGCCCCTGAGTAATGCGATTGAAATTGTAAAATTTAAAAAAGTGAAATATTCAGTTTTTAGCTCACAGGCTATCAAAGCCTAAGAGCTAATGTGCCCGCTGATTTTGTATGTTCGTACGTGTGTATGTATGTATGTACGTATGTACGCACGTACGTAACGCGATAACTCTTGATAGAAATATCCGATTTGCTTCAATTTTCTTTCACGGTTCATTCTCATAAGGCGCTTCCCTGATTAGTTTTGGGGGTTCATTGGTTAAGTATAAAGGGGGATCGGAAGGGTACTATCCCCTTAATTTAGAAAATGTGTTTTCTTATCCGAATTGCTTCACATTCGGTATACCGGTTTATAACGGTATGGCGCTTCCTTTATTAGTTTTGGGGTTCATTGGTTAAGTATAAGGGAGGGTACGGGGGGGGGGTCTAATCCGCCCTTAAGTTAGATAAATGGGTTTTTCGTGCATAATTATCAGATTTGCTTTAATTTTGGTATACCGGTTATTTCTGATAAGGCGCTTCCCTGATTAGTTTTGGAGGTTCATTGTTTAAGTATAAAGGGGGAATCGGGGGGGGGGTGTAATACCCCTTAATTTACAAAGATGAATTTTCGTATCCGATTTGCTTCAAATTTGGTATATCGGTTTATTCTGATAAGGCGCTTCCCTGATTAGATTTGGAGATTGATAGTTTAAGTATAAAAGGGGGATCGGGGGAGGTGCAATATCCCCTTAATTTAGATAAATGGATATAATTTTATCTTATTTGCTTCAAATTTGGTATACCGGTTTATTCTGATAAGACGCTTCCCTGGTGAGATTTGGAGGCTCATTGGTTAAGTATAAAGATGTGAAATAAGGAGGAGGCTAATCCCCCCTTAATTTATTTTTCGAAAGGTATTATTCTTTGAAATAAAAGTATAATTTACAATTAGTGTGAATAGACTGTGAGCTCAATGCCATTAGTTTAACTGGGCACTTTTCTTTTTTAATACTGTGTGTGTCAGCAGGGTTCGACTGGGTCAGATTTTTCTCCGTAGACCATAATGTATTGGAATTCTTTTGAGTGTCCCTGTAAAAAAGGTGTAACTGCTACACGTTTCAATTTCAATACCGAACATGCCATGGTGAATATCAATAACATATATCAGTTTCATGATGATCTGACTACATTTACGCGAGTTAGAGCTACGACAGATGGCAGACAGACAAACCGTATGCATAATCACTTTTCAGCTACGATGGAAAGTTTTAAAAAATTAATTTCAGGTATCCAAAATTAAAATCCGTTATGTTTGCATATTTATTTATGCTCCAGAGTGGTTAAGATAGAAAAAATGTAATTGATGTAATGATTGTAATCTTTGAAGAAATTAACATTTTCATTTTAATGTTAGTCACTCCGTAGACGCGAGGAAAAAAAATCTGTCGATTACGCTTTTTAACACCTTCTAATATAGTTGTAAAGTGTTTTTGTATTCGATTTGTCTGCCGTCTGTCTGATCTCTAACTCACGTAAATGCCGCCAGATCGTCATGAAATTGATATATGTTATTGATATTCACTATGGCTTGTTCGATATTGAAAATGAAGTGCGTAGCAGTTCCATTACAGGGACATTTAAAAGAATTCGGTTACATTCCTGCCTATGGGGAAAACCTTTTGAAGAGGGTTTTGAATAATGTTTGACAATATTAATCTCATTGAAATTAAAAATTCCGTTACATTACGGCATTATAAAAATACATTGCAAACGAATTTTACCCGTAGACCGTTCTTTTGTGCGCTGTACATATCATTTCTAGAATTTCTGCAAAAAAAAAGGAATATTGCAAAATTTTGTGATTTAAAAACGCCTGCTAAAGGTAAAAACGCATTTTCAGCAACACAGAATTCTAAGATTAATACTTAGAATTCTGTGTTCAGCAATTATTGTCACAGACAATGCTGTAATTGAATTATCTTGTGCAGTGTTGAATTCAGACACTTTTATCCGGGCGTGGTTTATGTTATTGTGGGGGGATTGCACTTTTTGACTATTGAAAACACAAAATCTCAAAACTTCCGGCGGGGGGGGGGGGGGGGGGCGGAGACAGCTCACTGCTCCGTGGTGAATGCCGCCCCCGGATCACCCCCTGAATTCAACACTGCTCTTGTGTGTCTTTGTAAATGAATGATAAATCATACCCTATTTTATAGTAGGCATCTTGTAATGCACTGCCGCGTTATGTATTCATTTCAGTATGTTTAAAATATTATAATGTCATTAAAATACAACAAAAAGATTATTTCCCATAGATTCTAGTGTAATGGAATTATTTTGAGTGCCCCTGTAAATGAACTATAAATACCACACATTTCATTTTCAATACCGAACATGCCATGGTAAATCTGAATACTTATATCATTTACATGAAAATACGAGTATACTTACGTAAGTTAAAGGATTGCAGAACTGAATTCTTAAATATTTTTCACCAGTGTTAGAAAATAAAAACGCATATACAATGGAAAATATCCTTTCGGCAGTTATGATCCACAGGCAATACTGTAACCCAATTATTTTGTATGTCACTGTAAATGAATGGTAAATGCCTTGTACATTATATTCTATAGTAAGCATCTAGTTGTGTACTTCTAAGACTGAACTTGTGTATTATCAGTGCCTGATTAATGCAGGGGCATGCAGGGAGCTGTTCCGGCCAATGATTAAAATTGGCTGATGATGAAATAATGATTAAAATTGGCCGTAAGTCACCCAAATTCTTTTTGACCAAAAACATTTTCAAAGATTTAGTAAGAGAGTGCGGGTGTTTCCCTTGCGCTCTCTGCTTCCCATATACTATGCCTTCTCCCCCACACACTTATATATATATAAAAAAAAAAGAGTTACGTCATAAGAAAATTAATGATTCAAATTTTAATATAATAAATAATATAATAAATATAATAATATAATAATATAATATAATAATATTATATTATTAATTATATTATTAATTAAAATTTATTATATATAATAATATAATAAATTTTTTCGTAGTTTATAAAAGTATAATGTATTTTTTATTTTTCGGTAGATAATATTATTTTCTCAAATTTCGCTCCGGTTTCTTTCTTTCTTTCTTTTCTTTTTTTTTTTTTTTTTTTTTTTTTTTTTGTTCTTACTTGCCCAAAAGAAAAATGCCATAGAAAAAAAATTGACTTTTGGTTTCGTATGCGGTAAAACGGAACATTGAACTCTTAGTAGTCAAAAGGTATATATATCTATATATTAGTAGTTTATACTTATTATACTTTTATAAACTACGAAAAAATAAAAGAAAAAATGCCATAGAAAAAAAATTGACTTTTGGTTTCGTATGTGGTAAAACGGAACATTGAACTCTTGGTAGTCAAAAGGTATATATATCTATATATTCTGATAATATATATTATTTCAAATTTATTTTCATTAAATGAAAATAAAATAAATAAATAAATAACATAAATATATATTAGCGGTATTTTGACAGAAAGATTTACATTAGTTACAAATACCTTTAAACAATGTTGAATATATTAAGAATATAGAATTTCGTTAATTACTATTTTATGAAAAAAATCAAATTGTCCAATTTCTTTAACAAAGTACATTAGCAAAACACCTTTAGCTAACAAGCTTTTACTTTTTTATTTTTTACTTATTTAGATTAAGTTTACACATATTTTTTTCTTTTCTCTCCATAAACGATACCATTTATTTATTAAATTTATATCATATACAAAAAATGTAAGAACAAAGAACCAGGCTTTGCAGATAACGCAACAAAAAAGAAAATAGAAAGAGAGAGAGGGAGGGAAAAAAAAGGGGGGAACAGATATCTGATACCTTTAGTCAAGTTCTCGAATAATATTTTTATTTTATTTATTTATTTATTTTTGTGTGTGTGAGAGAGAGAGACAGAGAGAGAGAGAGAAAATACAGCATTTTTCCAAAAATCAAATTCTGTGTTTTAAATCAGTGATTCCCAAACTTTTTGTCTCGCGGTGCCCATTTTTGAATTTCTCTGACGAAGCCCCTGAAGCCTGCTGTACCCTATAAGTTTTTTTTTTTTCTTAATTTAGGTATGTTGCAACTAAGCAGAGGAATAAAATTTCTACTCAGAATCAGCCCTGCCAGTAGGGATCAGGCCTTAAATTTTTTCTCGAGATTCGGCCCCAACCGGGTCTGTATTTCATTCTTTCCTAGCCGTATCAATTGAGATTTTTTTCCCGCTTACTAGTAATACTGTGGCAACTTTCTTTCTTAATTTATGAAAAAGTGAATGATAAACGTCTTTGATTTCTTTGTTTTATTTAATTATTCATTTCGCGTTTTTTAGATAGCTTAACGTGTAGGTTAATCATGTGAAAGACACTTTACCAAAATGCTGTGAATGACTGATTTTTATTTTAAAATATATTACATGTATTCAAATATTTTGGAGCCTGAGTAAAATCTTGGGCATTTAAACAATTTTTCATATTTTGTTTTCAATTTATTTACAGTAAGTAAAAGGAAACAAAAATTATGCATAAAGCATAGATTATGAAAGACTTTCCAACACATCCAGAATACTCTAACAAAATTTCACACTGTAATAAGGTGAGTCTAAGTAAATAATTTGGAAAACGTATAACACATTTGTGAATCAATTTTTAGCTATTATCATCTATAGGCAGAAAAATATTCGAATTCTTTTGTGCAGCTTTTTGTATGATATATACATATCTATCTATATATATACATACAGGACTTAATTTATAACAAAAAACGTACCAGAGCTCTAACATTCTGCACCAATAAAAACTTTAGTGCAACAGCCCCCCCCCCCCCCCCCCTCTTGTACTCACATTTTTTTTTTTTTTTTCAAAAAGTATTTAAAAGATTTAAAGCAATTTCTTTTTTTTAGAATATATATATATATATATATATATATATATATATATATATATATATATATATTTATATTTATATTCGTATATAACAAAATATATTTTTACTACATCTAATATTCATTTCTATATAATAAAATCTAATAAATAAAGAGAGCAAAAAGAATGAAATCAGGGAGTGGGAAAATTTCCAAAAATCGTATTCACCAAGGATTTCTTTGTATCGACAGAACACTCGGGGATTATGTGAGCATTGTTTATAAACTCTGGTGGGTTCCGACTAACATTTAAATATTAATTAAAAATTAAGAAGTACTGGAGCTGCGTTCCTATGAGCTTCAGTGCAAATTAAGCAACGCGAGGAGCTAATAAGTTGATCATTAAGAATATTTTACAAACATGAACAAAAAGCAGCGAGTAAAAACAGCAGATACTGTTGCGAATAATTCCGGCATTCCTCGTCGCCATTTTTAAATACTGAGACAGAAAATGGACTGAGACAGATTTGTGAGCACTAGATGGAAGTATGCTACTATGTGTACGACACGCTACGTCAAATATGTAAGGCCTTCGGAAGAAAGACGCAAAAGATAGTAGATCGGAGGAATAGAAAAAGACAATTTAGGCTTCCGTATTTCAGAAGCGCTGTTCCGCAGGTCTTCGGAGCGCAGTATTTATGAGCTGAGGTGAATCCCGACTTTTAAATAATCACTAAAAACACTAGAGTACCAGGGCTGTTCTAAACTTAGATACACCAAATAATATGGGAAAAAATGGTTAAAAATGGTAAAGAAGGATACCACAATTGAAAACGGAATATCAGCATTTATTGCTCATAGACACTACTTATCAATTTATTTATCAAAAAACGAAAAACTCATTTCGATTAGAAATCGCTTCCATCCCTGCCAATCTTGTGTTGTTTTTACGTTTAAAAAGGAAATGTAAATGTGTCAGAAATTTTCGGGCTTGTTGAGCAGTGCACTTGAGAAACGATTTAAATATAAATGTGATGCAGAAGCCGATGCTAGTTTGACAACATCAGTACAAAAATGCGTAGAGATCAGATCCCCATCAAACAGTTACATTGTGTCAGAGCCCAGCCCAGAATGTGTCAGGTAGGCAATATGTTTTGTAAAAATAGTAACAGCCATAATGGAATCATTGGGAATATGTCTGGTTCTCAAATTCCCTGCTCCTCAAAGCGAAACTTTCTGACAAATGTTTTGACTCATTTTTAACTATAATAGCATAAAAATAACAGGTATGACTATTGAAGCGATTTGAAAACAAATAGCATTTTCCATTTTTTAATAAATAAATTACTTATTGAGTTGCAAGAGATTTTTGTCACGTGACGACAGCTTTTTCTCCTTTCCTATGCTATCGCTTCGAAAAATTCGATTCAAAACGCTAACTTTGATTGTATTTTCTAACAGATATTTTCGCTTTATCAAAAAATAGAAAACGTCATTTAATTACGAAGTTCATAGTTTATTTATAGAGACATTCAAAAGATAGAGAGATTTATAGACACATTTCATTTATATTATGGTCTATGAGGAAATGTAATTATATAAATACGTAGCACCTACAGTCATCGTCTGTTCCGTCCGTCTGTCCGCATATAGCAGCGCAAAAACTACCCAACCGAATGGTTTGAAATTTATATAGATAATTGGTCTAGAATTTTGTCGAGTTGTTTCAAATTTTATGAAAATCGAATCAAAACTTAAGATATTATTAAAAGTTTTCTTCGTTTTATTAAATCCTATCATACGTAATTAATTCAATGATATCCCATAATAGGTAATGATTCTAGGTTGCCATGGTGATGACGTCCTATTTAAGATATAGTTATATTATTTCCGTATTACTGAATTAAATATATAGAATCGTAATAAATTTTGTATTCAGGCATTTTTTGCATAAGAGTGCAACAGCTGTTGCACCAAAATCTGAATATTTATAAAACTAGTTACAGTACGAACGCAGGAACGCACCTCATTTGCCGCGTTTGACGTGCAATTTCCAACTTGTTTTCCTTCTCTTGGAATATGAAAAATATTGCCAACATTTTGTTATTGATACACCATACAAAAAAGTATTCGTAATAACTTATGCGCACACGCACGTTATGTATCTGTAAATTTGGTGGTATCCACTATTCAGAGGAAAAAGCGTAAAATATAAAAGTGTTGGAAATTGAAAGTGTTCAATAAATATATCCAATTTTCGAAAACCCTATTATATATAGATTTTAACCTGAAAAAATATTTTGGGCATTTAGTTAAAAATCAATCAACCCTAACCCGACCTGCAAAAGTAAAAAACAATCAGAAATAATGAAAGTCAACCCGACCTGCACCTTAAAAATATAGCTCCAACCCGACCGACTTGGATTGCGGGTCCAGTCGGGTTCAAATAACAGCGCGTTACTGATCCGATGCAGAACTCTTACTTTGAATTGAGAAGAGCTACGAAATAGTTTTCAATTAGTTATGGATGACATTCGCAATGCAAATCCTTTCCTCTTTTTTCTGAATAATGCTTTTGATATTCCAATTCCTTCTAATTGTGATTCCACAGATTTTTACCATCTGTGATGCTATAATAAAGATAGCAAAAGAATGATTTGGACGTAGTAGAAAAGACCCCAAGGCATAACAATGACAGGATAGTAAGTAATCGGTTATATAAGCGGCCGGTATGTGAAACGATGGTGTATGCTATTCCTTCAGCATTCAGGTTTCAAAGAATCACCCTCTGCTCACGATAAATTTTCTCTTTTTGTGATGACAGTTGTACGATTACAGTCAAGCTATATCAACTCATTAGTTTCAGTTATGGTGAAGCGGTAATGGAAATCTTTACAAAAGCAAAAATGCTACAAGCTGCATTTTGTATGGCAGGACAAATTTATTATTAATGGAGAATATCCAGAGAAAGGTGTATGAAAATTTTGCGATTTATTGTTTTATTCAAAAAAGTTGAGCTTAAAAAAGAAGCGGAGAATCACTAATCAACAATTATTTTAAATCGATACTCGAATATGTAGGGCAAAAATATTTTCAGGTTGAGAACTATCCATACTGCCCCTCCCCCCCAACCCTTCTTTCTCTTCTAGCTTTAGATCTCTTTCAAATTTCTTCTTCAATAAATAAATAAATCTATGGTTTGTTTATTTTTATTTTTATTAAATTTTTTCAGAAAACGCACTTGCAACATTATTTACTTTATTCAAAAAATTCATTCCTACTGAAGTGAAATCCTGTAGGCAGTACTTACAGTCTTTGTACAAATGATCAAATATAACTTTAGCTTTCTAAATATTTATTATCTATCTCCAATGTTTGAGAAAATAAATATGCTCATAAAAAGTAAAAAAAAAAAAAAAAAAAAAAAAAAAAAAAAAAAAAAAAAGAAAAGAAAAGAAAAAACACTCTTTTGTAATATTTTAATGGGAATTTTGAATTTCATGAAGTTCAAAAAACTGTCTTTACAATTCTTTAATTTGGATCGCAATTATTTCAAATCCACCGCTAAAATTAGGCTTGTTAGCAAGGGCGAAATAAAATTTACTGAAAAATATATAAATTTACTTTCTTTCGTTTCTAAGTCATAGAAACAGGGGTGGGGGGGTGGGGGGGTGGGGAAGGGCAGTGATATCGATTACAAAATACTTCTTACAATCTTTAAGTACAAAAAATAAAGTTGAGTTAATTAAAATAGTGTAAACAGTACTTACTATACAGTTGACTTCAAACTTAATTAGAAAATCGCAGGCATCAATATCAACTCTAGAACTAACATTTCAATTTTCATTTCATGTCCAATTTAATCCAATTTTGTATGAATTTATATTTTTAAATGAATATAATTTGAAAGAAATGCACAAAAAATTGGAGAAATGCTTAAGAAAGGGCCCTAGGGCCCCAATAAAATATGTGGGTGTTAGTCTAGGGAGAGGAGTCCAAGACTCAATTTTAAAATTACGCCTGAGAAGGTGAAAAAATTAGGGGGTGAAAATGCATGGCACATAAAAAGTTCAAGGAGCCCTGAAACGGGCTCTACGGGACCCTAGACGGGGTCATCATCTTAACTGGAATGGAGAAACGGGAGAATAACTAAATGGAAAAAGTACCCCGAAAATGAAGATCAGATAAAAAGAAAGCAATTTATTAACAATTTAATGCATTAAAACTTCAAAGGCCCCTGTACCAGGCCCCAAGGGTCCCAGGGTCTTAATTGAAATGTAGTGATGGGGTAGAAACTGTTTTTCATGCAGAATTGTTCGATTTGTTCCAAATTTCGTTTACCGGTTTATGAAGTTAAGGAGCTACCTTGATTAGATTTGGAGATTAATTGGTTAAGTATAAAAGAGGGACGGGGGCTAGTCCCCCCCCCCTTTAATTTTGATAAATAGGTTTTTCATGCAAAATTATTCGATTTGCTTCAAATTTGATATACTAATTTATTCCGATATGGCTTTCTTAATTTGATTTGGAGGTTCATTGGTTAAGTATAAAAGGGGAAAAGTGGGGCAGGTGCTCCCTCTCCTTAATTTAGATAAATGGGTTTTCATGCAAAATTATCTAATTTAGTTTAATTTTTTTTTTCTAGGTTCATTCTGATAAGGAGCTTTTCTGATTAGATTTGAAGGTTTATTGGTTCAGCATAAAAGGGGAAATGGGGGAGCTAATACACCCCTTAATTTAGCGAAATGGTTTTTCATGCATAATTATCTGATTTGCTTCAAATTTGGTATGCCAGTTTATTATGTTAAAGAGTTTGGAGGTTCTTTGGTTAAGTATAAAGGGGGGAAACGGGGCTAATCCCTTCTTTTATTTTTCGAAGGGCATTATTCTTTGAAATAAGAGTATGATATACAATTAGTGTGAATAGCCTGTGAGCTCAATATCATCAGTTTAACTGGGCAATTTTTTTTTTTTTTTTTATTGATCAACTAGAAATTTCGAGTAATAATTTGCTGTTTATTTAATGGTAGACGTTCCGTGGTTTAATAACGTGAATGTAACTATTCGGAAATTCTGGTAGATATTTTGAATAAAAAAATTCTATAAATTGGCAACACTACCTCCGACAATATCTACAGAGTCGGGCCAATTTCCTTTCACAATACGCGGTTTGGGCTAAGGTTGATTTTTTTTTCTCTAGATTTTCTGCAGATTTGGGTCAGGCCGGGAATTCCTTGTTGCAGGAGCGTCATTTCGGTTTCAGAATTGATTATAATTGATAATTGCTGGATGTGCGCTTTTAGCTGTGAAATGCATGTTTAAAGTTACCAAATTTTTTGTGTATTACGCAGTGTATATGAATTCTAAAGATCATATAAAGACTGCAAAAAAGAAATTGCACACATTAGTATGGACAGCAATTGCTGGAAATAAACTTTACTACATTATGTATTTTTAGATTGCTTATTTAGATATTTCAATTCATTGTAAGAAAAGAAAAAAAGCAGTTTCACCAGTTTTTTTTTTCAAGTCTACACTGGTTACTTTCTGACACATTTTAAAAATAATTTTTGTTTACAAATGTATCAGATTGGCAAGTTCTCTTATTCAAAAACTACGTAAACGAACTTTTTTTTTTCTCGTTTTTCGGTAAAGACACAAATTTTCAGCGAATGCTGTCAAAGTTGGCGTTTTGTTTTGAACCGAATTTCTGGACGCGACAGCACAGGAAAGGAAGAAAAAAAACCACTTATCTTCAGACAACAATCGCCTATAACTCAAGATGTAATTCATTTATCGAAAAATTAAAAACTGTTCGATTGCAAATCACAGAAGGTACTGTGTCAAAGCATTGGACTGTCAAGAGGAAGGTTGTAGGGGTGAACTGTAATTATCCTGTTCGTATTTATTTATTTTTATTAACACTTTAAACATAGTTGAAAAGTGTTTATGACTTCGGTTTTCTGTCTGCCATTTGTTCGTCTCTAGAAATCGAATAGCTTTATTTTAATTTTGCGGTGCGTAGAAATTGCTTCTGGATGACGGCTGTACGTGGATTTTTAGTGAATTGGCATGTTATTGAAGTTACATGGCATATTTTATTGAAAATAGAATGTGAGATATTTATAGAGCAATTACAGGGACACACAAATAATTCCGTTATTTTATGATCTGTGGGGGGAAATGCTTGCCATGAATTAGATGCTAACTAATGAGTTACTTAAAAAAAGAAGGAGAAACAGAAAAGAAAAGAAATAGAGAGAAAATTCCGTATTGTTTTTTTCAATTGTTTCAAATTACTTATTTAATTTTTAAAGGATTCTATAAAATTAGGTAAAATAAATTGTACTGCAAATCATTTTGAGAGTTACTTTTTTAGAGAATGCATTGAAGGGAGATGATAAAAATATCTCGGTGACTCAAATAATCAGAAGGTTTTGTAGAAAAATAAACTTTATTAACGCAACAACACATAGTCAAATATTCGCCATCGTCACTGAAAGAATATCTGCCGCTCTCTGCAGAGTTCGAATGTTCTGCGTCACGTGACTTCAAAAGCTCTCCGCAGAAAACGCGGGGGGAGGAAATGCGCCTCATTGCTATTGGCTGGCTCCTCGCGTGCGAGAGAGAGAGAAATAGCAGACGGCTACAGAGTATGCCCCCAGTGACGAAGTCGCGATTACAAAAAGGTAGCAATTAATAAGATACATAAGAAAGGTCTTGAGTAAAATTAAAGTACATATGATGCAAAAAAAAATAGAAAATACATTATGCATTACATGAAAAACAATACTTTTGAGAAGGAAATAATATGCACACTATAAACATCAAATGTTTTAAACAATATAATCCGTAACGAGATGTTTCGGAAAACGAACTTTACGACCAGATTTGGTGGTAGGGTGTTCGACAGGAGTAGTTGGAATATTTATGGGCTCATTTTGTTTTTGAGGTTGGGAAGGTGAAATATAATCTGCTAATTGATATGCAGGTTTAATGCGATCAATAGATACAGTACAGCGCTTCCCGTTTAATTCCAAGTCAAACGTTTTCTCAGACCTGTCAATCACTCGATGAGGTCCTGTATAAGGGGGTGATAAGGGAGGATTGACTTTATCTGATCTAAGAAACACGTGTGAACAGGTTTTTAATGAGGGATTGACATAAATTTTAGGATTGCCGTGCATTGCAGTGGCAATGGGATTTAACTTTCTCATTTTTTCAGTTAACTCAGTGACGTATGTAAGAGTAGGTGGTTGATTTATAGTTTCAGTGTTTATGAGATCAGAGGGTAGTCTGATATTTGTGCCATAAACAAGTTGAGCACAGGTCGCTTGGATATCATTTTTAAGAGCAGTGCGTAAACCAAGTAAGACAATCGGGAGGATTTCAGTCCATTGAATTTGATTGTGAGCTTTAAGAGAACTCTTAAGATGGCGATGGAATCTTTCAATAAAACCGTTAGACTGTGGATGGTATGCTGTAGTTCTGATGCGTTTACATCCTAATCTATCTGTAAGCTCTTTGAAAAGAGTGGACTCAAAATTTCTACCCTGATCAGTAGTGATGGTAACAGGGGTTCCAAATCTGGAGATCCAACTGTGTATCAATGTACGAGCAGTTGTTTCTGCAGTCATATCAGATGTGGGTATAACTTCGGGCCATCTCGTGAACCTATCAATGATGGTCATGCAATACTGATTGCCATCGGATGATGGTAAAGGTCCGATAAAATCAATATGAATATGGGCAAAACGAGCATCAGGTTCAGAGAATGTACCAATTGGTGATTTGGTGTGTTGAAAGATTTTAGCTTTTTGACATTTCGTACAGCTGCGAACCATAGATTTTATGTCCTTACGCATGCTAGGCCATACAAATCGTTTGGAAATTAAATCTAATGAAGCTGAGATACCAGGATGTGAGAAATAATGTAAGGTTGAAAAAACTGATTGTCGCATACTTTTAGGAACAAATGGTCGAGGATGTTTTTGTGACATATCGCAATATAAATGTACATCTTCGAGTGGAAAATAATGTTTTTCTAATTTTAATGAAGTGGTGTCAAATTCGAGAAGTTGTTTTAGCTCTTCATCATTTGTCTGAGCAATGGCAAACTCTTTAAAATCTAACACATTAGGAGAAATTGAATCTATCTCAATTCGAGATAATGCATCGGCCACAATGTTGTCAGAGCCTTTAGTATATCTAATATCAGTAGAAAACTGTGAAATATAGTCTAAATGTCTCAATTGACGTGGGCTACATTTATCAGGGTTTTGTTGAAATGCGAATGTAAGGGGTTTTTGGTCTGTATAAATAATGAAATTTCGACCTTCTAGCATGTGTCTGAATTTTTTAATAGAACAATAAATAGCAAATAATTCACGATCATAAGTAGACCAATTTCTTTGAGATTTGTTTAATTTACAGGAATAAAATGCTATTGGTTCCCATTGGTTTTCGGAGAGTTGCATTAAAGATCCACCAATTGCGACATTGCTGGCATCGACCCATAAGCTTAGCTGGGCGCCAGGAATTGGATGTCGTAATAATGTAGCTCGAGCTATAGCTTCTTTTGAAGCAGTGAAGGAAAGAATGGCTTCATCGTTCCATTGCAATTGCTCAGTTTTGTTAGCATTGGAACGGGGATGTTTTTTCGTATTTTTGTGTCCTTCTAAGAATTTAACGAGTGGAGCTAAAATATCGGCAGCTTTGGGAATGCACCGTCGATAAAAGTTGAAAAGACCTAAGTAGCGTCTTAGTTGAGTTAAGGTAGAGGGCTGGGGGAAATCTAGGATGCATTTTACACGATCAGGTAAGGGTTCAATTCCTTCTGCTGAAAGTTTGAATCCTAAAAAATCGATAGTGGATTGGCCAAATTTACATTTATCAACATTAATACACAGACCATACTCTTTAAGTCTAGAAAACAACAACTCAAGGTGTTCTAAATGTTCAGTTTCATTATTTGATGCAATTAGAAAATCATCAAGAAATGCGTAAACAAATCCTAAGTCACGAATTACGTCATCAATAAATCGTTGAAAAGTTGAGGAAGCGTTACAAAGGCCGAATTGCATACGAGTGCTTTCGAAAAGTCCGAATGGAGTGCAAATCGCAGTTTTATGTACATCATCAGGATTTATGGGAATTTGATGGTAGGCTTTTACAAGATCAATGTGACTGAAGATTTGTTTACCATGTAATTCAGCAGTGAAATCTGCGATACAAGGGATAGGATATTTCTCTTTAATAGTTTGTGCATTTAGAGCACGATAATCACCAACAGGTCTCCAATCGACAGATCCTTTCTTCGGCACCAGGTGCAAAGGCGAAGAGTAATTACTTTTAGAAGGTCTCATATGACCGAGTTGTAGCATGTGCTGAAATTCAGCTTTGGCAATTTTTAACCGATCTGGAGCTAGCCGTCTAGGCTTAGCAGCGACTGGAGGCCCCTTAGTGTTTATATAATGCACAGTATTATGCTTAACCGGTTGGTTAGGATCCGGCAATTTCGTGATTTCAGGAAATTTAAATAATAATTTACCATATATATCATTTACAACATTGGGTTTCACAGAAAATATATTACAAGTACTTAATATAGCAGGAGCTTTTAAATTAGTAGTGGAATCAATAAGACGACGATTCCGTAAATCAAGTTTTAAATTAAAATTATGCAAAAAATCAGCTCCTAAATAGCACATGAAACATCACAAATATAAAAAGAATATGTAAAATTTCGGCGTAGGCCTAAGTTGATATTAATACATTTACGACCATACACATTAATTTTTGTGCCATTAGCAGCACGAAAGGTTTGAAGAACAGGCTTAGTTTTGTCATTTTTATTCGCGGCCACAAGTGAGGCATCAGATCCAGAATCGACTAGAAAACACATACCTGTATTTCTGTCTCTAACGAAAAGGCGACGAGAAGGTGCTGGGGAGAAGTCCGTCGCCGCTACTCTTCCCGCTTCTGGTTTTCCGAATAAGAACAAGGCGCTAGGCACTTTTTTGCTTTTTCTTGATATTTTTGGTGATACCAACACAATGTTGCACCCCGATGGCGGGACTGAGAACGATTACGCTGATGGTTATCACTTCTAGATACACTTCTTGAACGACGAAGATGAGCGACCTCTTGGCGTAATGCTTGGATTTCTTTTACGAGCATATCAATGGTTGGCGGTGTCTGAGATTCAGTTGTTGGTGTTCGAATCGAAACAGAACTAATGTTGGAAGGCGTTAATCCAATTATTCTATCAGCAATATCCGCCGCTTTATCTGGAGTAATTTTTTCAATGGAAGCTAGAATTGTTTGTACAGTGGTTGGCATTTGTTGAGTAAACAGTTCTAGAAGAAGATCGTTACTGATATTATGGCTTTCAGCTCGTCTTTTCATTAATCGAAGTAATTCAGTTGGTTTTCTGTCACCCAGGCTTTCTCCAGCTAGCAGTTTCCGTATTTCTAAAGTACGACTTTCTCCGCAACGTTCGATAACTTTTGCTTTCAAAATCTGATAAGGATCAGTAGGATCAGGACTCATAATTATATCTCGAACCATAGTAGCAGTAGCAGGCGGTAGATGCGCTACAACATAATTATATTTTGTTTTTGACTCAGTGATAGCTTTAGGAGTAGCTAATTCGAACGTGCTGTCCAGCATATGAAACCATAATGTAGGGTCCACAGAGATATAGGGTGGAATGACTACGGCAGATGTTTCAGCAGTTGCCATTTTGCTAGTTAAACAAAACGTTCCATGAAACAGTTGAATAGTTCGACGTTCTATGAAATAGTTGAAGGTTCAAAAATCCGCGGTCACCATTTTAGAGAATGCATTGAAGGGAGATGATAAAAATATCTCGGTGACTCAAATAATCAGAAGGTTTTGTAGAAAAATAAACTTTATTAACGCAACAACACATAGTCAAATATTCGCCATCGTCACTGAAAGAATATCTGCCGCTCTCTGCAGAGTTCGAATGTTCTGCGTCACGTGACTTCAAAAGCTCTCCGCAGAAAACGCGGGGGGAGGAAATGCGCCTCATTGCTATTGGCTGGCTCCTCGCGTGCGAGAGAGAGAGAAATAGCAGACGGCTACACTTTAAAGTCAGTGTTGCCAACTAAACCACCTTTTTTATAAAAAAAAAAAAAAAAAGAAAAACACCTGCCATCATACCAGAATTTCTGCATAGTACTACGCGCACCAATTCCTACAGAAAACATATTACTGTGTTTATAAATTTCGTAATATTTGAATTAGTATAATATTAGTATAACATACTTCAAACATTTATCTCCCATATACTATATATCTCCCATATATATTCCAATTTTTTTTCAGTGTCCCTCTAAATGTGTGAACGAAATATAAATTATACACACTTTGTTTTCAATAGGGGTCATGCTAGAGAAAATTCGTGCTAATCCTTTTGACTTGAGATATGCTTATTTCATTTGGATCCAAGCATATTTATGACAGTTCGTCGATAATTATCTGTCAGAAAAGTTATAAACAACTTTTTTAAAATGCTGGAAAGTATTAAGAATACAAATAAATAAATAAATAAAAGAAATATTTTGTTAATTACTATATCATGAAAAAATCAAATTCACTAGTTTCTTTAATAAAGTAGCACAATTTATTTTGCTAACATTAACTGTGTTGAAATTAACTGTGTGTTACGTTCTCCCACTTTCCCTACTTTTGTTGTTGTTGTTGTTATTTAGATGTTTGCATTTATTTCCCCATACAAACTGTCCAACTGATTTATATCACACATCTTTCAGTTGATAAGTTCCAATAAGAATACTTTATTTCATTTTATACTTATTGTAACTCCGGCTTGAATATAATTGAAGATAACTAGTAAAATTAACGTAGTTATTTTTTTTTTTAATGCGACACACACACACACACACATATATATATATATATATATATATATTTGCAGAGAGAGAGAGAAATTAGAGAACTGCACAGATCGGGTTTATTTGAGGAGCCTCCATGAAATCAATCAGAATTATAGATAAGATGATGTCAAATGATTAAAACTGGTCATAAGTAATCCAAATCCTTTTTGATAAAAAAAAAAAAAAAAAAAAAAAAAATCAAAGATTTATGTATATACAATGCATATGAATTTATTACAACTAAAATTTTATTAGTCACTAAAGGATAATTCACAAGCAATTTCTATGAATATATAGAAGGAGGGCCCCAGAATGAGGCTTTCCCCCAGGGCCGAAACTAGCCTTTTGCAACATGGATTCATGCAACATGGGAGCAAACATGGATTTTGGCGCCCCCCCTCTTCCGAAAAGTATATTTACAAAGAGAATTTTAACCGAGTTATTTTCTTCTGACGGACTGACGGCTTCCATAATTATGAAACAGCCGTCATAAATGAAGTGTTAGGTGAAAATGAAAGAGCAGCCGTAAAAAGTTAGAACTCTGGTCAGAATGGGAAAAAAAATGGCCATAATTTTTTTTAACACTTCATTTATAACGGCTGTTATAATAATGGAAGCCGGCAGTCCATCAGAAGAAAATGATCCATTCCAAAGGTATAATCCTTCATTTGGCGCCCGAAGTACACGCCCCCTCTGCCCCTCCCCCCTAGTTTCGGCCCTGCTTGCCCCGGACCCTTAAATAGTTTGAGTTGGACCCTGCTTATTTAATTTCGCCTAAACTACAACCTGACGCCTAATGTTTGCTCATATTTTGATTAGTATAGTATTATGTACTTCTACTCAGGTATACTGAAACAGGAGCTTCCAAAAATAATAAATTTACAATTGCTTATCCTAATAAATCAGGACCTGGCTTTGTAAACTTTTTTTGTGGCAGGCAACACTTATTTAAAAAAAAAAAAAGATTTCCAAAACCTGATGACGAGAAAATTGCTCACTCACAAATTCAGGAAAATGCGTAACACAAACACGCCCGTAAATTATTGCTCTGTAGATAAAGTTAAGCTATGAGTGAGTTTCTGGCTACTACAGTAACAAAGCCCCTCTTATATGACCTGAGGCAATAGTAACCCTACTGAGGACTGAGGAGGAACTTCACTCCTTTCTTTCATTCACAAAGGATTTCGCGCTAAGCTGTTATCTTTCTTTATAGTTACTTACTAACCATCCGAGATAGTAGACCTAGAGCGGCTAATGTTCTTTTTTTAGAAGTTTCATTTTGCTCGAATTTGGTATTTTTCGTAGCCTTCAAAACCTGTACGTTTAAATTATGCTCTGCGCGCTATTTTCACATTTTATTTTTTATTATAATATATTTTATTTCTAAGATACATTACTTATTGTTATTTTGTTTACACAGGTTACTTAATACTATTTTCACAATCATCTGCATTCTGTTCTTTCAAAATTAGTGAATAATTTAATGCAATCCTTTTAATTTGCTTACATTTTATGAAATCCATTGTAATTTTTTTTTCAATTATGACACTATTTCCACTGATTGAATCATGTATCTGATTAATGAGTGTGGTTAAGCATATTAATATAGTTGGATTTTTCTGTAATTGGTACATGTTATTGAGATTTATTATGCCATGTTCGGTATTGAAAAATAAAGTATGTAGCGTTCATAGTTTATTTACAGAGACACTCAAAAGTATTCCATTGCATTATGATCTATGGGGAAATGTAATTAATATAAATACGTAGCACGTACAGCCGTCGTCTGGTCCGTCCGTCTGTTCGCATATAACGGCACAAAAACTACACAACCGAATGGATTGAAATATAATATAGATAATCGTTCCAGAATTTTGTCGAGTCATTTTAAATCTTATGAAAATCGAATCAAAACTTAAAGAGATTATTAAAAGTTTTCTTCGTTCTATTAAATGCTATCATATGCAATTACTTCAATGATATCCAATGATAGGTAATGATTCTAGGTTGCCATGGTGATGACATGGTGATGACAATTTAAGATAGAGTCATATTATTTCCGTATTACTGAATTAAATATATAGAATCGTAATAAATTTTGTATTCAGGCATTTTTGCATAAGAGTGCAACGACTGATGTAGCAAAATCTGAATATTTATAAAACTAGTTATAGTACGAACGCACCTCATTTGCCACATTTGACGTACAATTTCCAACTTGTTCTTCTTCTCTTGGAATATGAAAAATATTGCCAACATTTCGTTATTTATGCAACATAAAAAAAAAAAAAAGTATCAGTAATAACTTATGCACACACACACGTTATGTGTCTGTAGATTTGGTGGTATCCATTATTCAGAGGAAAAACCGTAAAATTATAAAGGTGTTGGTAATTGAAAAAGCGTTCAATAAATATATCCAATTTTCGAAAACCCTATTATATATAGATTTTCACCTGAAAAAATATTTTGGACATTTACTTGAAAATCAATCAACTTGAACCCGGCCTGCAAAAGTCAAAAGACAACCCGAAATAAAGAAAGTCAACCCGACCCAGGGGCGGATCCAGAGAATCGTTTTTTTTTTTTTTTTTTTTGTGTGTGTGAGGGGGGGGGGTTGCGATACCGAATGACATATGATCAATGTAATCATAATTTCTGTTGGTCAAATCATTCCTTGCAGTTAATTATTAAATGAATATGAAATAATTATAATTAATGCGATTTCAAAGTATTATAGACTCTTATTTTCCTACGTCCGATTAACCGAAACACTTGGGGTTAACCAACAGTCTTATTATATAATCCCCCGTCTCATCAAAATATGATTTGTTGTTACTTATTAGGTCTAAAAATTTAAAACGGTATAACAGAATTTATTTATTAGATGTCTTATTTTTTTCTTTTTCTTTTTACTCATATACTATGGTAATTATTATTATTATTATTATTTTCAGTTCTAGTGAAGTTTTAACAACGTTAATAACAAAAGCCTGCAACGATTGTATTTTTAAACATTTGATAATTCATTTTTACGCATTTTTTAGCGCTGAACCCGAAAATGACCTTTATTTGTAACCATCCCGTCAGAATCATTCGCAAATTGTACATTTCAAAGATTAAAAGAAAAAAAATAGCGAAAATCTGCTACTGTAAAATAGATGCGATGGTTGTGTTTTTTACCTTTTGATAATTAATTTATATGTATTTTATACCGCTAAATCTGAAAATGACCTTTATTTTTAACTATCATGTCGGAATTTTCGCAAATCATAAATTTCAAAGTTAAAAAGTAAAAAAAATAGCGAAAATATCTGAAAGCAATTTGTCAAAGTCTTAACAAAAGCAGGTAAATGTTTTAAATACATCTGCGATAAATTTCCCAGCCTTACCAACCTCCAAAATAAAACACCGAGATGAACCCCAAAGACAAGATAAAAGAAAAAGCGCGAAGTAGAGCATGAGCGATTCAAAGAAACTTCCACACATGGAATAAAATTGTAAGGATTTTAAATACACATTATGCATAGTATAAAGAAATATATGAATAACGTATTATGAAAAAAAAAAGTTACGTCTTCTTTATAGTAGCAGATTTTCGCAATATTTCGACTTTTTAAAAATTTGCGATTTGTGCAAAATCCTGACATAATGGTATGGTAAAAAATGAAGATCATTTTTGGATTCAGCACTAAAAAATAATAAGAACCAATTATCGAAAGCTAAAAAACATAACCATCACATCTATTTTTTAGTATCAGATTTCTGAAAGAGGATCCCCTTCAGAAATCTGAAGGGGCCTTAACAACCTTTTGAAAGTCAAAATGTGCCATCTAAGTGGTGTGTATACCTCCTCACACGGCCGAAAATAAGGGGGGGGGGAGCATGTGCCCCGGGCGGCAGAAGGAAGGGTCACCAAATGAAGGATTATACCTTTGGAATGGATCATTTCCTTCTGATGGACTGGTGACTTCCATTATTATGCAACAGCCATTATAAATGAAGTGTTAGGTGAAGATGAAAGAGCAGTCCTAAGAAGTTAGAACTCTGATTTTCTGGTCAGAATGGCAAAAAAATTGGACATAAAAAAAAAAAAAAAAAAAAATGGCCATTTTTATCCATTCTGACCAGAAAATCAGAGTTCTAACTTTTTACGACTGCTCTTTCGTCTTCACCTAACACTTTACCGGAGCGTCATTTCGGTTTCAGAATTGACTATAATTGATAATTGCTGGATGTGCGTTTTTAGCTGTGAAATGCATGTTTAAACTTATCAAATTTTTAGTGTGTTACGCGGTGTGTATTAA
The DNA here is from genome assembly GCA_963932465.1 of Maratus speciosus. Lineage (NCBI taxonomy): Eukaryota > Metazoa > Arthropoda > Arachnida > Araneae > Salticidae > Maratus > Maratus speciosus. The sequence goes on from OZ010786.1 coordinate 650,554,800, forward strand.
TTCTGTAGATCATATAAAGACTGAAAAAAAGAATTACATTAGTATGGCCATCAGTTGCTGAAAATAAATTTTACTACATTATGAATTTTTTTAATTGTTTTTTTAGGTATCGCATTTCATTGTATGAGAAACTAAAATTGAAAAAAAAAGTTTCAGCAGTTTCTTCTCAAGTTTATACTGGTTACTTTCTGACATATTTTAAAAATAACTTTTGTTTGCAAACGTTTTTTAGATTATGGAGTGGATAACACTTATCATTCATTTGCGCATAAAAAATCGGTTTCAAGATTGCTATAATCGATAATTGCTATGGATGTGCGTTTTTAGCTGTGAAATGCATGTTTAAACTTATCAAATTTTTAGTGTGTTACACGGTGTGTATTAATTCTGTAGATCGTATAAGGACTGCAAAAAAGAAGTCGTACACATTAATATGGTCATCAATTGCTGAAAATAAATTTTACTTCATTATGAATTTTTTGAATTGTTTTTTTAGACGTCGCATTTCATTTTATGAGAAACTAAAATTGTAAAAAAAGTTTCAGCAGTTTCTTCTCAAGTTTATACTGGTTACTTTCTGACACATTTTAAAAATAACTTTTTAGTCCAGACAATAGAGACCGTATAGGGGCTCTACCTAGCAAAATTCATGGTAGTTCTGGAAAAAGGCTTACTATATGTTTTTTGGGTCGCTGAATCCGAATTTTTAACTTCCCACCAAAATTTCCCCCGGCAACCCCCCAAATTTTGATAAAATCCCCCCCCCCAAAAAAAATGTTTTTATTAAAAAAATCAATTTTTTTATTGTTTTAGGGAAAAAGTATCTAGAAATTCAGAAAGTAGACACAATTTGCAACAAATCAGATATATGACATTATGATTTAAGATGAAGGGGAAGGGGGGATCTGCCTCGGAACATGCGCGCAGTGCTGCTTGAACTAAGTTGCGCAATTCCACTTAGCCACTCACACGTTTACATTCGCCCTCCCATCTCCCTTCCGAACATTCTCTATAAGGTTTACTTTAATTTTTTTGGGTTGCTGAATCCGAATTTTTAACTTCTCTCCAAAATCCCCCCCCCCCCGACCGCCCCTCCCCCAAATAGTTGTTTTTAACTTAAATTTCTTATTGTTTTAGGGGAAAAGCATTAAGAAATTCAGAAACTAGACAAAATTTGCAACAAATGCGATATATGACATTATGACGTAGGATGAACGGGAGGGGGAGGGCTGCCTCTGAACATGCACTGCGGCGCTACGTGCACTAAGTTATGATGTCCAGGCAATAGGGGATGTTACCTGGCAAAATTAATACTAGTTCTGGATTTCGACTCACTTTATGTTTTTTGGGTCACTGAATCTGAATTTGTAACTTCCCAACAAAATTTCACACGGCAACCCCCCCAAAAATTGATTTTTTGAAAAAATGTGGTTTTTGAGAAAAGCGCGGGGAATTTCCGAGGCAGCCCCCTCTCTCCCCGTTTATCCTACGTCATAATGTCGTATATCCTATTTGTTGCAAATTTCGTCTAGTTTCTGAATTTTGTAATGCTTTTCCCCTAAAATAATAAGAAATTTAAGTTAATAACAACTATTTTGGGGGGTTTCGGGGGGGGGGATTTTGGGGATAAGTTAAAAATTCGGATTCAGTGACGCAAAAAACTTAAAGTAAACCCTTATAAGGAAAGTTCGGAGGGGAGATGGGAGGGCGAATGTAAACGTGTGAGTGGTTAAGTGGAATTGCGCAACTTAGTTCATACAGCACCGCGTGCATGTTCCGAGGCAGATCCCCCCTTCCCCTTCATCCTAAGTCATAATGTCATCTATCTAATTTGTTGCAAATTTTGTCTACTTTCTGAATTTCTAGATACTTTTCCCCTAAAAGAATAAAAAAAAATGATTTATTTAATAAAAACCTTTTTGGGGGGTCTTTTTACCAAAATTTGGCGGGGCTGCCGGGGGAAATTTTGGTGGGCAGTTACAAATTCGGATTCAGCGACCCAAAAAACATGAAGTAAACCGATTTCCAGAACTACCATTAATTTTGCTAGGTAAAATTCCCTATTGCCTGGACTATTTGTTTGCAAACGTTTTTTAGATTATGGAATGCATAACACTTATGACTTATCATTCCTTTACGCATAAAAAGTCGGTTTTAAGATTGACTATAATCGATTATTGCTATGGATTTGCGTTTTTAGCTGTGAAATGCAAGCTTAAACGTATGAAATTTTTAGTGTGTTACGCGGTGTGTATTAATTCTGTAGATCCTATAAGGACTGCAAAAAAGAAGTCGTACACATTAGTATGGTCATCAATTGCTGAAAATAAATTTTACTACATTATGAATTTTTTGAATTGTTTTTTTAGATGTCGCATTTCATTATATGAGAAACTAAAATTGAAAAAAAAGTTTCAGCAGTTTCTTCTCAAGTTTATACTGGTTACTTTCTGGCACATTTTAAAAATAACTTTTGTTTGCAAACGTATCAGATTAGCAAGTGCTCTTATTCAAAAACTATGTGAACGAACTGGGTTTTTTTTTTTTTCGTTTTTCGGTAAAGACGCAATTTTTCAGCGAATAATTCCGGAGAGCGCATTACTCATCAAACTTAGAATTTTTATTTATTCCAGTAACTTTTGTTTAAACCCCTTTGTGCTTCTTTAGGCAATGAATTTAACTCTAATGACAAATTAAGGATGACGGTCAATAAACTCCCCTGCCCTATTCTGTGAGGAAACCCTCAAAGAAATAGATAAAATCTTCATTATTTGTTCCCGTCAAAAAAATAAAATAAAAATAAATAAATAAATAAATAAAAATGAATAAATAAATGAAAATAAATAAATAAATAAATAAAAATAAATAAATAAATAAAATAAAATAAAATGCATTTATTTAACTGAACTTCGAAATAAAAGTTGAAGAAGGTAAAACTGTAAAATCAAAGCAAATGTCAATGTATTAATTTTTTAAACTCTGCAGTAATTAAAACGTATGTAAATAACTTTTGTTTTGATACTTAAATTTTCGTATTTTTTCCTAATGTGAAAAATAAATTTTAGTAACATTAATTGTTACTTATTTTCAACATTTAAAATCTAGATTTAAACTTGATCTCCGTTAAGAGACCACCTCTCAAAGCGACCAATGTTTATTAGAACGGAACGTGGTCGCTTTAGGGAGGTTTACTGTATTTGTCATCAGAGATGAAAAAGCGTTTTACTGATAAGAATATCTTTTCACAGTAAAAAGGCAGTATATACTTCAGTGGTACAATTGTATAAACACCTATAGGAAGGAACTGGTCTGGTGTAGAGAAGAAGAAACTGAAACCTTTGTGGGAGGAACTGTATCTGTGTGTGATCCCTGCTGTAATATAAACTAATTAGTTTCAGGTTTCTTGGCGAGGAGCAAAGACGTACTATAATATAGGGACCCAGAATCTCCACAATGTAAGAAATGCCCAAGGCTGTATTCTCTTTGAGAAAAATGATTTTGAGTCAACATGCTATGGTGGTTAAAAACATTTCCAGCACGAATAATGACTAATACTGTTTCTGCCCCCCCCCCTTCCCCTTCTCCAGCTACGGGCTTGCTTTAAAAATGTTTTGAAAAGATATCAATATATAAATTGTTTACTTTTATTTTTAATCAGTTGACCTGCTTTATATAACTTACTTGAATATTGTGGTACTTTAACCTATTGAAACAACATTCCGATGACATTAAACCTTATAGCGCTGGTGAAAATGACAACTAAATTATAATCTAAATATATTAAATAATGTTAATAATACAACTTCCAAGTGTATATATCTTGGACTTGTTACATGTGTAATAAATGAATGCATAATAAATAAACAGATCATACTCATATAAAAAATTATTCTTAAATTGTGACAGATTTTTAAACATTTCTGAATACGTATGCATTTTAAAACTTTCCAAACACAGTTGAAAAGTGTTTATGAATTTGGTTTCTCTGCCTGCCATGCTCAAACTCTCGTAAAGATAGAACTCGGATTGCCATAAAATTTTTATGTTATTGAGGTTTTTTACAGAATGTTCGGTAGTAAAAAAGAAGTGTGTAGAATTTGTGGTTCGTTTACAAAGACACACAAAAGAATTCCTTTACATTGTGAGCTATGAGGAAAAAACGTTTGAGCTGCATTATAATAATTTTATGATACATCAAACATAATGAAACTTACTGGAGTACACAAAATATTTTTCTATATATTATATTCTATAGCAATTACCGTTCCTTTACAGAGAGACACGAAATTTGCTTACAGGCACAGGAACTGATTAAAATCCATAATTGCTGGAAGTGAGTTCTCCACTGTGGGATATATTTTTACATCTTACACATCTTTATTAGGTTACCAAATTTTGAGTGGTATGCATTTTTAAACTTATGTAAATCTTTACAACATACTTTTGCTTAACTTTTGTAACTTATGGAAATCTTAAGCAATTGCTGAAAATGGATTTTACAGCATTATGTCTTTTTAAATTGTTTATTAATGTATAATTGTATAATATATAATTATATAATATATAATTATATAAAATTGAAAAAAAAAAGACTCAAATGTAAACTGGCTACTTTCCGATAAATTTTTGTTCGTAAACGTATCAGACTGGCAAGTGCTCTTGTTCAGAATCTGTAATCGAACTGTTTTTCCGCTTTTACATAAAAGCGGAAAATGACTGAAACATAATTTTTAGAGAATGGAGTCAAAGTCTGAGTTTTGAGTACGTCTTGATTATATACAGAAAAATTATTTTAGTATGTTTTTAGCCGAGTGTTGAAGTGTAAATAAATATATAGTGCAGATAATTAGATAAGCAAGTTTCTGTTATCTCTACCAAAGGTATCTAATTGTATATTCTTTTAATTGATTGCTTAAAACTTTGTATCAGAAAAAGGGAATGATTTTGTAAACTAGCATTTTTATACTTTATTTAATTTATTTTCTCTGCAGTTGGTAGACGATTTTTTTTTTTTTTTTTTTTTTGCGACCGATTGAAGAAATTTATTTCCGTGATCTTGGCAAAATTCACGGTATTTTTCCATTATTGTTTGTAGAAATTCGCAGTCTTTTCCACGAACAAGTCACGAATTAACTTTACGAAATTCCGCAAAAGAAAAAAAAAATATCACTTCCATGGAAATTAAAAAGTATTCGTGAAAAAATTTAAGGAAGGTAAAATAGAGCACAGCATTTCTTATTATACGGGATTTTACTACTTTGTGGATGGTTCGCGCAATGCCGCACGTTACTTCATAGCCTGCCGCTCAAAGAAAACTTTGACCCACAACGGAAACTCTTGAAATGCCCCCTCCTAGAGATCTGCATGGGATCGGGGCCCGTATCCGGTCGGAAAAGTAAAGTCAAAATTTCTAACGGGCCGGTAGATTGAAGTCGATTTTTTTAACGGACCGGGCGGCAGAAAAAAATCGAGAAGAATCCAAAATTATGGCCCCGGTCCATGCCCATAAAAAGATTAAATCTTAAATGGCCGATCTACCAGATATAGAAATTAAGCCGATAAAATACGAGGGCCAGTAGTAGACTTAAGAAGTTACTTCAGTCGTGCGAAAGGCGCCCATTCGTTAATGTTAATCTTATGGGAGAATTTTTTAAAAATATCTCGTTTGCATTTCAATATCCTTAAATCGCAATTTTTTTTGCATTGAATATCTGAGTTAAATCTCAACAAAGGCTGTTTTGTACTTTTTCGATTTTGTTTGCAGTTGTTTTTAATCAGGATAACCGGTTTAGAACATGAAAGAAAAATATAAAATATAAATAAAATAATAAAGAATAAGAAAATAAAGAAAATCTGCAAACAAGATCGAAAAAGTAAAACAAAACAAAACAAAACAAAACAAAACAAAACAAAAAAGGCCTGTATAGAGATCGACCCCAGCTATGCAATGCAAAAAAAAAAAAAAAAAAAAAAAAAAAAAATCTGTTAAAAATATTGCAATGCAAAAGAAATATCTTAAGAGGCCATATCAATCAAACGAAAAGACCCGTTCACTAATGCTAATCCTATGAAAGACATTTATAAAGATATCTCGGTCGCATTTCAATAATTTTAAATGTTTTTTTTTTTTTTTTTTTTTTTTGCATTGAATAGTTAAGATCGATCTGTACAAAGGCCGTTGTTTACTTTTTCCATTTTGTTTACATGTATTTTTAATGAGGACACTTTCATTTTCGAAACCGGTTTCGAAAGTAAAAGCATCCTTATAAAAAAAGAAATCTGCAATCAAAATCGAAAAAGTAAAAAACGGCCTGCATACAAATCAATCTCGGTTATCCTATGAAAAAAAAAATCACTTTAAAATACTGAAATGCGACAGAGATATCTTTATAATTTTTTCCATAGGATTATCATTAGCGAACGATTCTATTCGTTTGACTGAAGTAGCCTCTTAAAAAAATTTCTCCCATTGAACTAACATTAGCGAGCGGGTCTTTTCACATGACTGAAGTAGACTCCTCGGGCAAGTAATTTGTTTTGAAAAAAGATTAGTAGTAATAAACAACTTTTGGTAACGGGAAATTTGGAAATATGCCTTAATAAATTATAGAAAAATATTTTCAAAAATCTCTTAATATATATATATATATATATATATATATATATATATATATATATATACAGCTTCAAAAGCTATAATGTTTTTAACCATCTTTTTTCTTTCATTCTGAACATATTAATGATATTAAGAAATCTAAACTTAAATTTAAGAGTCTCATGAGTCTAAGTGTTTATTAATGCTACTATTCTGTATATTCTACCTCGCGAACATATAGTAATCTAAATTCTAAAATATACTGTTAAAACTTTCCATGAATATTTATGCAGTATTCCAGAAAAGAATTTCAATTGTATGTTAAGAAAAGTCGGCGTTTTTGGTGGAAATTGAGTGGAGTCTGATTTCTTTTATTTTTGCGCCGGGCCGTGAAATGAAAAAAAATACAAACCAGCCGAGTTGGGCCTAATTATTTCTCTTTCGGGCCGGGACGGGGCAGAAAATTCTGCCCCGTGCAGACCTCCCCCCCCCCTCCCCTCTCTGCTGAAAAAGAAAATTTTATACAAAAAAAAGGTGCTCTTGCTATTTTATTTAAAAAATCAGACTTCTTTAAAATATCCACGTTCCAGTAATTTGTACCGTTCCCAAAAAAATCAACAAAGCATCTTTTTCCTTCCAAGATGTTCATGATTGGAGATCATAAGGCACGTCATGCAGCTGGTAGGGAATAAACTCCGCCTCCAGTGAGTGATAAGACTACCAGATGTTGGCGCGAGAGTGCTTTATTTTTTTATCTTTTTTTCTTCGTTAAAAATCTCATTTCGCCAAACTTCGGATACCCTGTTGCAATCAGAGCCATCTGTCGGAAAAATTCAACGCGACAAACGTGTTCCTTTGCCCCTTAAAACAAATATACATACATTTTTAAACTGAATATATTTAATTTTGCTGTTTAAAAATAAATACTTTTGTTTTATATAAAAATTGAGAACTACTCTCACAGAAAGACCACCTCATAACCTAGAGCTGGAAAGAGAGAGTATTCTCAAAAAAATAAGATACTTGAAAAAGAGTATTTAAATTTTTATAGAAGGGGGGGGGGGATGTAAGATGTTAGTTAGTCTTTGATTCACTTTTATAATATCTCAGAAAATGAGTTCTATTCTCCATAATATATAAAGCAGGCTTACACTTACTGATTATACACTGAGAACAATAACAAACTTTTTTTTTTAACTTTTTTTTCTAGATACCACCACTGAGCTGATACCACAGTACTGCATTAATTAAAAAAATATATATACATCAAACTTCAATTATAAGTGCTTACAAAAACACATTTTAAACATACATATAAAATAAAAAGAGAAATATAATTATATATGAACTCACATCAATTTCTTCAATAATACAATAGTTAGACTTAAACTGATGAGCTTTTTGGCAGTAAAATAATGATTTACTGCGCTAGAAACTTCTCCGTGCACGATGTAATCCGTGATCAAGGATTTAAAAACACGTATCAATAGTATTTAAAATAAATACTTTCAAAATTTTATCAGATCTAAACACTGATGTATAAACAGAGACAGGCGGCATAGAGTATAGCGAGATGCTGGCAACTTGTAACGTCAGCTATGTTTTCGAGCAGACGACAAACCAGAGCTCAAATGCGCATGCGCCCATTTTGTGGCTCCCGTGTGCGGCAACAACCGCTTCCCAGGGCGGAATGTTTTATTTACAATACATGTGACTCGTGATTCGGCTTTCGGCTTTTTTTCATAGCCCCTTATGTTCGTATTATGCTTTCGTATTATGTTCGTATTATGTTCGTATTATGCTTAGTTATTATTATTTTTTTTTTTTAAATGAATGTCAATAACCATAACATTGCGAATATTATGTACCGAACTAATTTTTTAAAGAACTGACACCATGCCCGTTCGGTTTTTGCGTTCGTATAGTATTTTTTAAATCTGATTTGTCCGTATAATACTTTGATTATTCTTTTAGAATGGATATGTAAGATTGCTAAATTATGTACCGAGCTAGATCTCTCTTTTTGAAAGGACTATTATACTTCCAAAAAAGTGGGCCCTTTTTAAAAAATTCGGATATACTACAACAATAGAAAATAAAAGTTGCACCAATAAAATATTTCGGAGGAGGATTTGTATGGGCAAGATACTATTTATATGTATATTTTTTGGTTTTTCTTTAAAGAATAATAGAGGTGTAGCTAATTAAAAGCTAGTTAGTGTAAATTTAAGTAATTTATTGTTACTACAGAGTAAAAGAGTTCAATAATCTAAGTTTTTTATTGAATAGTTTTTTTTGTGTGTGTATTGTTCGGGTTATTTAATGTAACTTTTCAAGTAGTGCTGCTGGTTTTAAACATTTTAAAACTGTGCATGACTTATTAAATTGTATGTTTTCAGACAGTGCAAAAATCTTGCATCTATTTTTTTTTTTTTAATCTGCCTACCCCCAACTGCTGCTGAAGATTAAACTTGAAGCCACAGCGGTCGTCCAATGGCCTGGAACTAACCCTTCCCACTTTTCAATGTTTTTAATTTAAGTAATTTTTCTTTTAAATTTGTCCGGTAACTTCTTTTAAAAAAAATTCTGCCTGCAGTCGAGTGGTCAGTATTGATTAGTGTGTGTGCATGAATGTTTCTTCTTTAGTATACACTAGTACTTGGTATTCGATGCTCAGCAATTCTGCAAAGCAGCACTCAATAGACTGCCGTGTTTACTTGTGTAATAGTCTCATCCCTGATTTGAAGCAGAAAAAATCGTCAAATTATTTTCTTTTCATAAATTGAATGTATGAAAAAATTATGAAAGATTGGGTTCGCAACGTTTGGAAGAAAAGGTCTTGAGCATTGCTCAGAAAACCAGCCATGCTGGTACTTGATAGTTTCCGAAGACATTTTGTTGATGTAAAGAAAAAACTTTCAGAAGGCAAAACAGATCTTGTGATAATTCCCGGAGGAGTTGCAGAGATTCTGCAAGACAATATAAGACGAGTATATGGATATTGGATAATCAATGGGAACAACGAGAAAATTCCCAGTGGAAAAGTAAGGCGCCCATCCCTGGAACTAATGTGTAGTTGGACATTACAAAGCTTGACTTTAATGACAAGCGATAGTTCAAAAAAATTTTAAGAAGATGGGTATCTTCGACGCTTTTGACGGAAGCGAAGATGACATTTTATGGAATGACGGAGATTCTTCAGACACCGACTCGCATTACAATAGTGATACTGAAACCTTTAGTAAAAGAAATTTATTATGATAATTTTTTGTTCAAATTTTCACAAAGATTATTTGTAAATTTTACATCTATAAAAATATTACCATAAAAAGAAAATGGTATTTAACAAACATCACATAATCTGGAAACATTTGGTAAGTTACTAATTTTATTATGTGTTTTTTTATACCAGTAATGTTTCAGCATTTCAGTGTACAATATTATGCAGTAGATTTCTCCGCATAATAGTTGCACCTAGACTTTCACAATAAAAATTTGGCAAAAAAAAGTGCGACTATTATGAGAGTAAACACAGGTACTATACAGTATGAAGTCGATTTTTGCAAAGAATCTCCACTACTAACTTAAGAGGTTACTTCACCCACATGAAAACGCCTGCCCTGTAATATTAATCTTATAAGAAATTTTTTTTAAGGTATCTCATTTGCATTTCCATATTTTGAAATTATTCTGTATGCCAGCTGAGGTCGATCTTTACAACAGCCGTTTTTTGCTTTTTTTATTTTGTTTGCAGGTTTTTTTTTTTCTGAGGCTATTTTTGTCTGAAAAAGGTTAATGTCCTCATTAAAAAAAAAAAAAAAAATGTATTTTAGAGATCGTCTTTAGTTATCCAATGCAAACAAAATCATGTAAAAACGTGGGAATGCAAACGAGATATTTAAAAAAAAATCTCCAAAAGATTAAGATTAGAAAGTGCATGTACTTGCATGGGCACAGATGTCATATACGGGCGGGGGTTTTCCGACGCCAGTTTGCAGAAAGTTCAAGACTGGCAGCGGTCGTCACAGATTTTCTTTTCTGTTTTGCATATTCTTTTTCATCAAGCCATTACTTTGCTTCATATTATTTTTAGCTCTTTATTATTTAATACAAAAAGTTGAGATTATTATTAATAACAATTCATAAAATACCTAAAAACACTACAGGTAAGTGATTGTTTGATTAATTAACGCTTCAAATGTTAAAATTTTTCAATATTTTCTATGACTGATTTGTGAATTTAGTATTTTCATTCTGTGACAGAGTCACAAAACTTGCATTTTTTCCAATGTCTGACTGAAAAAAATAATTAAATTTTGATCTGCGACTGATTGATGAATTTTGAGATATTTTCATACAACTGACTGACAAATTTTGCAAATTTTCTTTCGATGGAAAGATATGACATTTGTTCCCCCTTAAATTACTTATAATCTTGACATTAATGTAAACATTACCCTTAATCTCTGATTCATCTGATATAAACAAACAGCCATTATTTGTGACATTAGTTGTAGATTTGCCCCCAAATCACTAATTTATAGGCATTTTAGAATTTTTTCAATTAATAATATAGAATTGTGTTTGCTTGATATATGTTTATATATGAAATTATCTAAAAATTCAAGTGGGCACACCTAGAAAATAGTGTCAGAATGAACAAAGTAATAACTGTTCTTATGACGTAATTTTCTTTGAAAAAGTTTTGTTATGTGCAATTTTATTTAAGGAAGTTTTTTGATTTTTTTAAAGAAAAATTATGTGTGACATTTATCGTACTTTATGAAATTTATATTTTCAAACTTGCATTGATAATTTCAGTTCTGTTCAATTTAAAAAATTTGACGTAGTTTGCTCTGTTTTTTTTTTTTTTTTTAATTGTACTGAAATCTATCGGAAAAATTTGAGTAAAATATTTTTATAAATGTGATCCTTCAATTTAAGTATAATGCATTATTAGCATTACATCTATGTGTATATATGTATATATATATATATATATATGATGTGGGAACGCTGCATCTCCTGACTGAATTTATCCCTGTGCATTTGTTATGGTGAATGCTTTTCATTATGGGTGTTCTCAAATCCAAAGAGGCAACTTTATAACATACGTTTTAAATTATTTTTGTTTGGAAACGCATGAAACTAGCAGGTGCTTGTGTTCAGAAACTATGTAATCGAAAGATTTTTCAGATGTTTTACTTTACTGCAGAAATGCGGAATTCCGCTTTTTCAGCATTATTATTCCTGGGATCGATGCAAATATGCATTAAAATTTGTTAACATTTTTAAATGAGGGAAGGGTTGTAGTGGGAGTGTAGGAAATATAACAAAAACGCGACTACGAACCGCACCAAATTGAGCACAATTGTCAAAGGATCATGGGAAAAATGCAATTAATGTCAAAGGATCATGGGAAAAATACGATTTTCGTCAAAGGACTACAGGAAAAAATGCGACTCCCGTCAAAGGATCGCTGGGAAACTCAATTTTCGTCAAAGGATCGCTGGGAAATGCAATTTTCGTCAAAGGATCGCTGGGAAACGCAATTTTCGTCAAAGGATCGCTGGGAAACGCAATTTTCGTCAAAGGATCGCTGGGAAACGCAATTTTCGTCAAAGGATCGCTGGGAAACGCAATTTTCGTCAAAGGATCGCTGGGGAACGCGATTTTCATCAAAGGATTGCCGGAAAAATGAGATTTTCATTAAAGGATCACGAAAAAGACACTATTTCCATCAAACAATTGTAAAAAAACGTGATTTTTGCCAATAGATCGTGTAAAATATGCAAGTTTATTCAAAAAGTCGTGCGAAATGCTCGAATTTCATCGAAAGATCGTGTAATATGCGAATTTCTTCGAAGGGTCGTGGGAAAAACGCGAATTTCACCAAAGAATCACAAAAATATATGATTTTTGTCAAATAATCACAGAAAAAATGCAAATGTCATTGAAAGATCGTGGAAAATATGCGAATTTCTTCGAAGGATCTTGCGAAAAAAAGGATCGTGTAAAATATGCAAATTTCATCGAAAGACCATGCAATATGTGAATTTTTTTGAAAGGTCACGGAAAAACACGAATTTTGTCAAAGAATCGCAAAAAAATGTGATTTTTGTCAAATGATCTCGAAAAAAATGCATATTTCGTCAAATGATCGTGTAAAATGTGAATTTCTTTGAAAGATCACGTGAAATATGCAAATTTCTTCGAAAGATCATGCGAAATATGCAAATTTTGTCGAAAGATCGTGTAATATGCAAATTTCTTTGAAAGGTCGTGGAAAAAACGCGAATTTCGCCAAAGAATCACAAAAGAATATGATTTTTGTCAAATGATCGCAGAAAAAATGCAAATGGCGTTCAAAGATCGTGGAAAATATGCGAATTTCTTCGAAAGATCTTGCGAAAAAATGTCATTTTCGCCAAAGGATTGTGTAAAATATGCGAATTTCGTCGAAAGACCATGTCATATGCGAATTTCTTTGAAAGGTCATAGAAAAAACACTAATTTTGTCAAAGAATCGCGAAAAAATGTGACTTTTGTCAAATGATCGCAAAAAAATGCGTATTTCGTCAAATGATCGTGTAAAATATGTGAATTTCTTCGAAAGATCGTGCGAAATATGCAAATTTTGTCGAAAGATAGTGTAATATGCAAATTTCATTGAAAGGTCGTGGAAAAAATGCGAATTTTGCTAAAGAATCACAAAAAAATGATTTTTGTCAAATGATCGCAGAAAAAATGCAAATGTCGTTGAAAGATCGTGGAAAATATGCGAATTTCTTCGAAGGATCTTGCGAAAAAATGTGATTTTTGCCAAAGGATTGTGTAAAATATGCGAATTTTGTCGAAAGACCATGTAATATGCGAATTTCTTTGAAAGGTCACGGAAAAAACACGAATTTTGTCAAAGAATCGCAAAAAAATGTGTATTTCGTCAAATGATCGTGTGAAATATGCAAATTTCTTCGAAAGATCGTGCAAAATATGCAAATTTTGTCGAAAGATCGTGTAATATGCAAATTTCTTTGAAAGGTCGTGGAAAAATGCGATTTTTGCCAAAGGATCGTGTAAAATAAGTGAATTTCTTCAAAAGATCATGCGAAATATGTGAATTTCCTCGAAAGATTGTGTAATATGCAAATTTCTTACCACTTATTCATGTTATGTACCTACGATGACCCTCCCTTTACATTCACACCAAGGGTGGGGGGGGTACTTTTCTAAATTTTGCCGACATGCATCATGTGACATATCTTTGGAAAGGTGTGTGGCTGCTTATTTGTATTAGCACCTTCGTGTCCCTCTCCCCGCCTGCCCCTCCCCCGTGGGAGGGCATTTTTCTAAATTTTGCCATAGCCCCTCATGTGACATATCATTGAAAAGGCCTGTGACTGCTTAATCATTTTATGCACTTCTGGTGCTCTGCCCACCACTTTGCCCCCCTGGGGGGGTACTTTCCTAAATTTTGCTAACACCCGTCATGTGACATATCGTTGGAAAGGCCTGTAACCGCTTAATCATTTTATGCACTTCCGGTACTCCTCCCCCCACTTTGCCCCCCCAGGGGTGTACTTTACTAAATTTTCCCGACACCCGTCATGTGACATATTGTTCGAAAGGCCCATGGCTGCTTAATCATTTTATGCACTTCCGGTACTCCGCCCACTACTTTTCCCCCCTGGGGGGCACTTTCCTAAATTTTTCCGACACCCGTCATGTGACATATCGTTGGAAAGGCCTGTGACCGCTTAATCATTTTATGCACTTCCAGTACCCCGCCCACCACTTTGCGCCCCGGGGGGGGGCACTTTACTAAATTTTCCAGATACCCGTCATGTAACATATCGTTGGAAAGACCTGTGACCGCTTAATCATTTTATGCACTTCGGTACCACACCCACCACTTTGCTCCCCAGGGGGGCACTTTACTAAATTTTCCCGACACCTGTCATGTAACATATCGTTGGAAAGGCCTTTGGCTGCTTAATCATTTTATGTACTTTCGGTACCCTGCCCACTGCTTTACCCACCTGGGGGGGCACTTTACTAAATTTTCCAGATACCCGTCATGTAACATATCGTTGGAAAGACCTGTGACCGCTTAATCATTTTATGCACTTCGGTACCACACCCACCACTTTCCCCCCCAGGGGGGCACTTTACTAAATTTTCCCGACACCTGTCATGTAACATATCGTTGGAAAGGCCTTTGGTTGCTTAATCTTTTTATGTACTTTCGGTACTCTGCCCACTGCTTTGCCCCCCTAGGGGGCACTTTCCTAAAATTTTCTGACACTCATCATGTGACATATCGTTGGAAAGGCCTTTGGCTGCTTAATCATTTTATGTTCTTTCGGTACTCTGCCCACTGCTTTGCCCCCCTGGGAGGCACTTTCCTAAAATTTTCTGACATTCATCATGTGACATATCGTTGGAAAGGCCTGTGACCACTTAATCATTTTATGCACTTCCGGTACTCCACCCACCACTTTGCCCCTCAGGGCGGCACTTTACTAAATTTTTCCGATACCCGTCATGTGACATATCGTTGGTAAGGCCTGTGACTGCTTAATCATTTTATGCATTTCTGGTGCTCCATCCACTACTCCCCCCCCTTTGGAGGGCACTTTCCTACATTTTGCCGACACCCAAGCCTGTGACTGCTTAATCATTTTATATACTTCCACTGCTCCGTGCACTACTTTGCCCCCCTGAGGGCACTTTCCTCAGGAGGCAAAGTGGATACTCAGTAAAAAAAACTACATTTTTGAGGTCGATATAACTACAAAAAAAACTGCAGTTGGAGAACTGCGGTGATTTGGCCGATTCCACTACAGAATTATTGCGGTCAATAAAACTGCGAAATTACTGCAGAATTTTTAATATTGATATAACTATAAATTTTCTGTAGAATTTTTGTGGTCAATACAACTGCTAAATTACTGTAGTTAGTAAACTGCGGTAATTTTATAGTTGTATTGACCGCAAAAAATCTGTAGTGGAATCGGCCAAATCACCGCAGTTTTCAAACTGCGGTTTTTTTGTAGAATTTCTGCAGTTCATTTTTAGCTGGGTTGGTACGAGTTGGGGCTGACTACGTTTTGGTGTAAATTGCCCAACAGGTGGCGCTGCTATGCTGCCTTTTTCCTGATTCCTGCGATAGTTTTATCTCAAGACGTAAAGCACGGATTTTAATCAAGCTTCCGATTCAGCTACCAAGTTGACTTACGTTGTTATTTGCTATGTTTTGGAATATATCGCCCAACAGGTGGCGCTGCTATGCTGCATTTTTCCTGATTCCCGCAATAGTTTTATCTCAAGAAGTAATGCACGGAGTTTAATCAAACTTCAGATTCAGTTACCAAGTTGACTTAAATTGTTGCTTATTAGGTTTTGGTATATATCGCCCAACAGGTGGCGCTGCTTTGCAGAATTTTTAAGATTTGTGCCATAGCTCTACTTAAAAACTAATGCACGGATTTTCATGAAACTTCAGATTCAGTTAGAAGTTGACATAAGTTTGTTGCTGATAAGATTTGGGTGTAAATCATCTAACAGGCTGCTTCTTTCATGAAGTATTAACATGTATGACATAGAAGAAAGTATTGGGATTGCCACATCCAACTAGTTTCAATTTGCGGTGATATTTCCGCACTAGTAAAAGGAATCCGGTTTTAAACTTTTAGCGCAATATAGTAAATTATTTCCTTTTTTCATTAAAGTTTATTCGGAATCTCTACAGCAGTTTTAGAATTTCCCTCGATTTTTGGAGATTTTTCGTGTTTTGGGGCAATTTTTTGGCATTCGTAGAAGAAATACTGTTTTCAACTTTAGCCTAATTTTGACCTCAGTGATTATTGAAATTTTAACGATTTTTTATGCGACTTTTAGAGTTTTTTTGTGATTTGCTACGATTTTTCAACAAATATGAAAATAATCCGGTTTCAATCTTCTAACCCAATTTTTCAAATTCTGTTCTCCTTTTAATGAAGTTTATTCGGAATTAGTTCAGCGATTTTTAAAATTTTTTGTCTATTTTTGACGAGGCCAGGCAGAGCCGGACCGGTTAGCTAGTTATAAAAATATATTGATTACCTATTTTCAAAACATACATAAAGAAACATTTAATGATAGTTTTAAAAAAACTATTATATATGTAATGTTCATATTCTTAAATACTTTTATCAGAGAAAAAGACTTAAATTTTTCGCTAGTGGATACAAGAAAAAAAAAGGAGAGAGAATGAAAGAAAAGAAAAAATATTTGATAATGCTTACATGTAATTCCTGAAATTCGATGTCCAACATCATTTCGAAAAAGGAGCTCCTATCATAATTTTCGGTGAACGTCGTCCTTTTTCGAAAGTAGTGAACAGTTTTCATTAAATGTAGGTGAATATTATACGCATTTCCTGCAGTTGTAGGGGTCTCAAAAAATATTTTTCTTTTACTCGACAACTCCTTTTTGACACATTCACGAGCTAACTTTCTTTCCTATTTGTCAAAAAATTTTCAAGTTCTCACATTAATGCGCCAAAGAATCGAATAGCTTTCTCCATTTTCCTATACATTTCGTACATCTTGAGTTACAGCCAATTGCTACCGGATGAATATTGTAATTATGTCATTGTCATGTCATGAAAACCAGTCTAAAGTATCAAATATGACATTATTTTCTGATAGATTGTTTACTGTTATACGTAAGGAGCAATAAATATTTTTCGCGAATATGTCCGAAAATAGCTGGTTTAAATTTTAAAACAGCTTTATAAAAACGCAGTTCAATTCTTTGAGCGTGAATAACCATATCTGTAAATTGTATACCTCTATCAATAAAGCAAATGTGTCAGAAACTAGCGGATTTAAACTTCATAACAGATTTAAATACATTATCCACTGTTTAAATGAAGAGATTTTTCGTCAAAAGCCTTATAAGAAATTTTATCTTATTCACACTGTTTCGCTTAATGTTTAATCGTCATAAGACAAATGGAAAAAAAAAAGTATTCAAATTCATGAACAAAAGACAAAATAGGTAAGTTCAAAAACAAATAGGAAAAAGAATCCTCCGGTTTCTTAATATACCCCTTGCCACAAATGTTCTACCGACATCCATGGCATGAAATAATTAAAGGCATTCATTCAATGTTTTTTCTTATTCCGTTTGTGTAAATTGGCAGTCTTATTTCTTAATTTCTTTCTACAAGTGTATTCGTTTATAAGTAATATTTTACTGTTAACTAAATTTACTGTCAACTAAACACACATGGTCAAGATGCAAACGATTAAACGAGCACGTTTTTAGCGCTTCATTAATTGCAAACAAGCTCGAATAACACATGTCTATTTCCGCTCACTCTGACTTTTGAAATGTCACTAACAAGTTTCAAAAGATTAGTTACTACTATATACCAAAAAATATGGTGGTTTAATTTGTAATGACCTGGACTCTTTTTTTCAGATGGAAATATTCGTATTTAGTTTGCATTTCGAGAATTTTACCGCAAGATAATATTCGATTCAATGCAATTTAAAGATCAAAAGGTTTTTCTTGCAAGTAATCTTTTTTTCAAATTAGTTGAAATATATACGCGTATATATTGTTTAAAAAAATAAAAAGGAGTGAAACGATTAGAGGGGGGACTCTAGAAAATGCTAGGGGAGCTCAGCCCCCCTCTGGTTATGGGCCTGTACGACTCAGAAGAAAAATTGTAAATGAATGTCTAAACCGCACAATCGTGCGGATTGGGTCTTAAAGTGAACAGAACAAGTTCATTATTTATAGATACGATATTTATCAAATCAGTTTTTCAAGCACTAGTTATTAAATAAATAGAAAACCAAATACCGGGTGTCCTAAAAAGGACTGACTGATTTTAAAATTCAATAACTTGCAAACGGTGACAGATATTTAAAAAATTCTTGCAGGAGGGTTGTGCATGAGGTCAAAAGTTTTTTTACGCTGATTTTCGATTTTAGTTGAAATTACAAACAATAGATGGTGCTGCGATGAATAGACGCTAAATTCAGGTTCGATTTTTGGCACTTAGGGACCCGCTCAATACATTTGAATCTTCTTTTTCCTCATAGAAGAGAGAGGACCAAAATTCGAGCCTGTATTTAGTGACTATTGCTTACAGTGCCATCTATTGTTTGTAATTCGAACTAAAATCGAAAACCACTATAAAAAAACTTTTGACCTTATACATAACCCTCCTGCAAGAATATTTAAATATCTGTCACCGTTTGCACGTTATTTAATTTTAAAATCAGTCAGTCCTTTTTAGGACACCCGGTATAAATTATTATGTATTTTTTGAGAAAAAAATTTAAAACATCAAAAAATTACCTTTTTCTCTACTCTACGTTTAGATGAATTTCTAAAGAAAAAATTCCAATGAAAAAAATTTAATTGCAGATTCAGAAGTTGTTTTTCATTCTTTTTTTTTCATTCTCATCGTTATTTTTTAAATAAAAATCAAAAGCTTAAAGGCTTTGTAATTCCTAAACGCTTGTTGGACTAGTCCAGAAGTAGAAAATGCTCTTCCAACAGATGTTGAAGAATCAGTGCCTGCAAAACTTTAAGATATTCCTTTCTCATCTTCTTTACTGAGCACATCATCCTTTATATTAAAAGGTATTTTCCCCAAATAAAACCTTATTAACCTCTTGCGCTCTATGACGCATGTAGTGTACATCATGCTATTTTGGTAATTTCCGACAATGGCGTACAAAGCGTACGTCATGATATCGGGCTGATTTTTTAATTAGACACTCCGAATTCTCACCATAAAGTTTTAACTCTTATTTTTGCTTTACAAGATGATTGATTTTTCATAAATAAAGTGAAAGCCAATTAAATTAATAAAGTGAAACCATTTAAATTTTTGTGGTGTAAATTCAAAATTTCTTTAAAAAGAAAAGTTTGCTAGGTTTGGCAACACTGGTTGCTAGTGACATACATTCGATAACAGCTTTAGAGCGCAAGGGGTTAACAACAAAGATTCAAAAACAGAATCATGAAGTGCATCCGATTTGTCCAGGAGTATTTAAATAAGAAAATTCAAAGAAGATTTCCACATCATGAAAAATGTATAAATAAACATTTTTCATTTAAAAGGATTTCTTTTTAATAGAATGATTTAAATCAAAATCATATAAAGAAAAATAATTTCAGTTAAAAAATGATAGGTTAGAACTGATAAATATATTGTAATTAATTTTATGAATACTTTATTACTTTATAATTATTATACAAAAAAAAGGAATTGTATATAAAAACTTTTCAACAGAAATTGATCTCTGGAAGCTTCTTAGCGCCATGAACTGATACATCCGTTCACTAAGCTGCAGGTTTCACTGCAATAGAAACATTATTTAAGATACAATAATTCTACAGATATAATACAGTTTTAAAACGCTGAGTTATGATTAATACCCCCAAGTATACGTCACATACGTAATTATTTTTTTTTTAATCATGTTGGAAAAATAATCTTTTTTTAGCATTTAAAAAAAAAAAGAACAGGGAAAACAACATTACAAGTTTGTCCTTTTCTCGATGATTAGGGGGTTAAATAAGAAACTCCAAAATTGCAGTTTATTTCATTCAAAATCTATAGAATTTATACACATGTTGTAGTATGAAAAATTTAGTTTAACTTAAAAGCACATACCATAACTCGTAATTGCAAACACACTTCCAACATGTATCACCCTTTGTGTGTTTAATTACATGAATGATAACTGCTATACACATCCTATTCTACAGTTAGCATCTGATAGTGAGCCTCACTAATGCATATCAATTTTGTTATGCTTCAAATAGTGTAACATCATGAAAATAAGCTGCAGTTTTTCACCCATAGTTCATTAGGTATGTAAACCAAATTGCATTCTGTGACTCTATAATGCATCTATCAGCTATTTTTCATTGCAACACACTCTACTTATGTAATAATGTTAAAAAAGGAATCATTAGAATAATAAAAAATAACAAAAGTAGTATAAAAAAGCAGTATAACAAATTTAACAGAATTAATATGTATAATGACCAAATTTCAAAGATAAAAAAAGAATAGATTTTTAACTATAATTTTTTTTTAGTTTTTTAAAATGTAGAAATATAAAAGGCAAATTATATTAATTTTAGATAAAGTTCGATTTAAAAACTCATACACCACTGTAATGTAAATTGGATGCATACGTAAAAAGAACTTTTAACTTAGAAAATGATAATTAGCATGTTTTAATACAATTTTAAAATGATTATAAACTAGTATGCTGTGACCATCACAAAACGTTATTCTATATATATCTCATAATCTGCAATCAAAAATAAATGACAATTTATTCATTCTTGAGATACAGCTATCACATAAATTGTGAAAACAGAGAATGGCAACAACAGTTGGATGGTATGCACCTGAGTCTAATAAGTATCTATTTATATCAAGGTCTTAAAACAGAATATGAAGTTTTGGTGAAATTCCCTGTATTAGTTCTTGAAATGTAGCTATTGCAGAAATTGTCAAAAATAAGCTCAGCAACGCCCATTTTGGGCGATTTACATCAATGTCTAACAGAATATGAAGTTTGATGAAATTCCATGCAGTGAGATATAGGAATCACAGAAATCATGAAAAATGCAGCATACCAGCACCACGTTTTGGACGATTTAAACCAAATTTTAACTAGAACCCATTTATACCAGGGTAGTATAACTGAGTCTGAAGTTCGAAAAAAAAATCCATGGATAATCTCCTGAGATAAGAATGTCCAAAAAATTTGTGTAATATACAAACAGGCATTTCCTAAAAACAGTCAAATAGTGATCAGGACTTTCTAAAATGTACAAATCCACCAAAAAACAGGTGAAAAATTTTCACAAATACCATACATTCCCCTTGTAGACAGAAGAAAGTAATAGCAGGGCAAATTTTGTTTCGCCATAAAAAGAGTATATAAAAAACAGCAAAGGTGTTCAATATCTTTTATGAGCATCTCAGTGTCTTGTGATTATTGCTAAAAAAAGTATCCGATTAGGTTGCCATTTAGAGAAAATATTTGTGAGGTACACTAAATTAGCTGTCAAGTTTCTGGTTTAATTTGAACTATTTGTTTGTTCTCATGGACCCTCAATGTAATTCTGATATATTAGGTTCTGCAAAGTTTAACTGTTCAAAGTACATATTAATAATTTTACTCTACTTGAAACATAAAGACATTGATATCCGCAGTTGATATGTACTATAAAATGCTCTGTACAGAAAAGGCTCTATATGCCATTTACTGTTTATATACAGGGACACACAAAAGATTCAATAACATTACCGTCTGCAGGAGTAATTATTTGAAGTAAGCATTAACTATGCTGTGTTATCATCCATAACATAATGAAATGATTATACTTTATTCGGTGCATCATAATTTCTTTCTTATAAAATAATATGCGTGTAACTTTCACAATGTTTTTTCAGGGGAGCACAAAATATTTTAGATACATTATCATCTATGAAAAACAATTACAGTTAATGTTTTCCATTGTGCTCTATGTTTTCAAGGCAACAAAATTTTAGTAATAATTAATAATATGCGATATACACCGAAGAGCTATTACATTATGACTACCCTCCATCTATTACAATGAGCTCGCCCAGAAACAAAACCACGGCGCGTGAGCGACTGATATTGAAGTATATAAAGGCCCTTGCATTGTATTTCAAAACATAGCGTGATTAGCGACTTAATTACAAACGCAGCAGATTTATCAGACTTTGATAAAGGTCAAATCGTTACGGCTCGGTGACTGGAAACGTCGATATCGGGTTGGGTTGGGTTGATTTTTGACGGCCAATTATCTACACGAGGGATATAGGTCCGGGGGGAGTGCCCTCCGTGGGGGTCTTTCTAAGGGAACCTAATCCGTATTAACGCATGGAAGATCCACGGCTCGAAGAAAACCACGAAAACTCCGAACGATTAGGCCGACGGGCGTGATTGGGATCGAACCCAGCACCTCCCGTCTACCAGCTTCGAGAGCAGAACCTCTCGGCCACTGGTGGGGCCGTCGATATCGGAAACGGCGCTTTTGGTGGGCTATACACGTGCAGTTATTGTGAGCACGTACCGAAAGTGGTGTATGGATGGTGAAACGACAAGTCTCCGGCGAACGGTGTGTTGCCCGCAGCGCATTGATTCGAGAGGAGAGTGGAGATTGTTGCGCATTATTCGTCGTAACCGAAGAGTTCCAACAGACGAAATTACCAACAGCTGCAACAGTGGTGACCCAGACAGTGTTTCTCAACACACAGTGCCGCGTGCACTGTTAAGGATGGGCCTACACAGCTGGCGGCCTAAGCACGTTCCTGCGCTGACAGAACGTCATCGCCAGGGATTACTACTTTTTTAAATCCGCTATGGAAATTAATTTTCAATTCTGTTTCTTTTGATGTTTATGTGTTAAACTAATCTTAAATGAGTGGTTTAAGACAGTCTTAAAATCAGATGGTGGTAACACCCCTCACCGCGTATTTTTAATTTTAATGAACGAAATTTTCCTTTTCTCCGTTTTTTGAAGACATACTGCATTTATTTCTTTTCGAGTAAAATAAAATATTTAAAAACTAAAAAAAAAGAAGTAAGTTACATTTTCCTTTAAAGGTGGGGAGGGGGGTCTCCCCCTAGGAGCCTCCCATAGAATGTAAATTCCTCACAGAATTTAACTTCAACCCCATAGAATTTAATTGAAAAAATATAAATTATTTTTTACATCTTGCAAAATTGCAATATACAGTAAAACCTCCATAACGGAAACTCCTGAATAGCAGACACCTCTATTTAGCGAACGCCTCTATTTTTCTATTCTCAAGATCTATATAATTGTACATTTTTAGCTCTATATAGCGAACACCTGCGAACAGGGGAGACATTCCTCGTTCCTGAAGTGTCCATTATTCAGATGTTTTACCGTCCAGGCTTTTTTGTTTATAAAAATGCACAATTTTTGCTAACATAGAGAATGCACTTATATTATTCAAAAATATGTGCACAATTTTTACAATCATCGAATATGCACTTATTTTATGCAAAAAATTTGCACAGCTTTTTAAAACATAAAATATGCACTATTTGTATGCATAAAAATGCAAATAATTTGCACAAAAAGTGAATACCCTTAAGAAGATAGTTCATAAAGCTGTATAGAACTGTATAAAATTATTTACAAGTTCTATAGAATAGCCTTTTTATAGAATGCTGCTTCTATAGAGTTTTGAAGAGTTCTATAGAATAATAAGACTCTAAGAATCTAAGATAATAATACACTCTAAAGAAAATATTTCTATAGAATTCGTTAGAATTTTTTTCTATAGAACGGTTTTTCTATAGAGCACTATAAAACTAATAGAAGTTCTATAGACTGATAATTATATAGATTAATTCAAATAAAAAAACATATTTTTTCGTCTTTTAAAATTTATGTATATGAATTTACCTATACATTTATATTACGATAAAAAATAATAATAATTAATTCTGTAATACATCAGTTTAATATGTACTACATAGATTTAATATGATTATAATGTAATTCAGAATTATAATATATTGTGATTCAATTTTTTATGTAATACACTGATAAATGTACACTGATCTATCTTATGATTAATTAATATGTTTGTTTATGATTCATTAATTTGTCGTTTAATTTTATGATCATTTATAAATTTGCTGTTCATTTCATAAAAACATTCATCTAATTTAATAAACTTTATTCACTAATGGTATTTCATCTAATTTAATACTCTTTATTCACTAATTGAAATTTTTATTCAAATTTTTTAATCTAAAGTAAAAAAATATTTAAACAATTACGTTTCAAATTTAACAAATAATAACTTATTAGACTTTTAACTATTTTTTCAAGTCTATATTAAAATAAGAATTTTTTTATCGCCCCGCGACCCATGTTGTCAGATTAAGGAATTTTAATGAATAAATAAATATTTTTTTTTATTTTAATGGACTTTTTTTTCTTCTTAAATCTGGTTTTCTAAGTTACAAATATTTCGGTTTTCATAATTTACACAGTTGAGAATGAATCAGTACAATGAATGTACAGTGTATAAAACATATATGATTTCTATACAATATAATTATTTCTGTAAAAGTTTGATTGGCAACACAAATCTAAAATAAAAAACTTGAAATAGTTTAATGATATCTAAAAAACTACAAGCGGCCGTAGAATGCACTGAGAGTACTGGTTCACCTCCGATCACAAAAGCAAAACTGCATCGACCGCGGTTAGTACTTGGGAGGGTGACCACACGGAATCATCTGCATTTTGAAGCTACTCAGATACTTTTATAGAATGTAATCGAATGTTTTATAGAATATTTTATAGAATATATTCCAATATTTTATAGAATATATTCGAATATTTTATAAAAATTCTATAGACGTTTCTATTGAACTTCTACAGATTTTTCTATAGTATTTGGTGAAACTAGCTTATAGAAAAACGGGCCGTAATTCTATAGAGTTCTATAATACTTTTTCTATAATTTTTTTTTTACAGAATTCTATTAGAAATTTTTTTAAGGGTACTTTTGAAATATTCAAAAATATTCCCTTTCTATGCACAGATTGTGTACAATCCATCCTTTTTTGCAAAAAAGTGCAAACGTTTTCTACCTTGGACATTAGAACCCATAATCCCCATAGAACAATCCCTGACGTCTGTGCTGTACCTGAACATCGTTGCAGACCACGTGCACTCATTAATGACAATGTTTCCGGCGGGTTTTTGCATTTACCATCAGGATAATGCACTATGTCATACGGGTCGAATAGTCAGGGAGTGGTTCGAGGAGCATTCTAGCGAGTTTCAAGTCATGTCCTGGCCTCCAAATTCACTTGACATGAATCCAAAAGAACATTTGTGGTTCCACCTGGAAATCCCAATTCGTGCTGCCACGCTACAACTTCACAATATGCGAGAATTTCAGTGTTGGCAGTTTTGAGGGTGAAAGGTGGTCCTACGTCGTATGAAACAGATGGTCATAATGTAATGGCTCTTCGGTGTACGTCTAAACTATACATTGTACACGGGACTGTTCAAAAGATTTCAAATATATTAACATCTACAGTTAAGAATTACTCAAAATGGCCCCACCAGTGGCCGAGAGGTTCTGCTCTCGAAGCTGGTAGACGGGAGGTGCTGGGTTCGAACCCAATCGCGCCCGTCGGCCTAATCGTTCGGAGTTTTCGTGGTTTTCTTCGAACCTTGGTTCTCCAAGCGTTAATACGGGTTAGGTTCCCTTAGAAAGACCTCCACGGAAGGCACTCCCCCTTAGGGCCTATATCCCACGTGCAGATAATTGGCCGACATAAATACAACCAACCAACCAACCATTACTCAAAATGTATATACCGGGTGTCCCAAAAAGGACTGACTGATTTTAAAATTCAATAACTTGTAAACGGTGACAGATATTTAAAAATTTCTTGCAGGAGGGTTATGCATAAGGTTAAAAGTTTTTTTACAGTGATTTTCAATTTTAGTTCGAATTACAAACAATAGATGGCGCTGTAAGCAATAGTCGCTAAATACAGGCTCGATTTTTGGTCCTTTATCTTGTTCCATGCGGAAAAAGGAGATGGAAATGTATTATCCGGGCCACGAAGTACCAAAAATCGAGCCTGAATTGTCTATTGATCGCAGCGCCATCTATTGTTTGTAATTCGAACTAAAATTGAAAATCACTGTAAAAAAACTTTTGACCTTATGCATAACCCTCCTGCAAGAATTTTTTAAATATCTGTCACCGTTTACAAGTTATTGAATTTTAAAATCAGTCAGTCCTTTTTGGGACACCCGGTATATTTTTGTACTGAAGTCAATTTTTCTAACTTAACTGATGTGAGGCGAATAATAAGCAAGTTCATATAAAGAGGGGGGGAGACATGGATATTTAACTTTCAAGTTATGGAAATTTAAAGATAGCCTTTTCAGTTGTATTAGAGCTTTTCAGCTGAAATAAATTTAAAATTACCAGTTGATAAGTATATACTACACAGTGGAGAAAAAAACAGAAATTGCAAACAGATTACTGTCTAAGATAAGAAATACTGAAAATGTGTTTTCAAGTGTAATTATGTTCTTCTGTTGAACTAAAGTATTCTATATTCAGTGCTGTATGTATAATATAAATTAATTTATATACAGAGTGGCACAAATGAATATAGATGTATTACATTCCATGGAGAGTTTTCAATTCTAGTTAATGTTAAATATACTATTTTATGTGTATGAAAATTCAAAGATAATATATAGGGCTACACTACAGTATTTGAATACATTATTATCAACAGTCACATTTATTACACAAGACTACCTTCTGAAACAGATGCAGATATTTTGTGATTGCAATGAATATTGTTATTAGAATAGGGTAAGGTCTCGTTAAAAGGTACGTTTAATAAAACCACAGCAAAAAACACATTTTTAGATAAATCAGAACCGAGAAATTAAAAAAAAATCATGATGATAACGATAAAAAATATTTAAATTGGATATGAAAACTTAATGCGGCAACAACATATTTTGGAGGTGAGCAACTCTTAAAGTAGAATATTTTGAATATTTTTCATCGTTAGATTATATTTCTTTATAACAAATTTAATCCTTCATCAGTTGCAATAGGACTCGCAGGCTCAGAACAATTATTTCCACTCTCCTTCCCACCACTAGAGCGCTCAGGTATTGGTGTTGTTTATGATGGCTAATTATCTATACGAGGGATATGGGCTCGAAGGGGGGGGGGTTATGTGGGGGTCTTTCTAAAGGAATCTAACACATATTTACGAAAGGGAATCCAAGGTTAGAAGAAAACCACAGAAAATTCCAAACAATTAGGCTGACAGGTACGATTGAGTTTGAACCCTGAACATCTCGCCTACTAGCTTTGAGAACAGAAACTCTCGGCCACTGGTGGTACTATAGAGCGCTCAGAGCTACTTACTTTGACTGTAATAAACAAGGTCTTT
The DNA here is from genome assembly GCA_963932465.1 of Maratus speciosus. NCBI lineage: Eukaryota > Metazoa > Arthropoda > Arachnida > Araneae > Salticidae > Maratus > Maratus speciosus. Next base: position 650,582,454 of record OZ010786.1, read on the forward strand.
TAATTCAAATGTGAAGTATTCCCTCTTTTTACATCCTAATGAAGGTCACAGATGGCTTTAAGAGCATTAAAATTACATCAATTAAATGCTAATGGTGATTTTGTAACGCGTCTGTGAGCCGCATTGCACACGAACTCGGGAGACGCAGAGTTACGACCGACAGAGGATTAAATTCACAAAGAAAGAACTTCATTGTGTGATATCTTGTATAACATAAGATATTTAATTAAAATATTTTATAAGCTTATAAATTTCTATAATGTTAAAAAATAAAATAATTCATAAATATAAGATTTTTGAAATAATATAAAGTGAGATCAAAATAAAAATTTGTTTGGTACACCAGAAGTTGAAACACCTAATCTCTGATTTACTAGTTTAAATGAGAAATATTTTAATAGATTGCAGTTTCATTTAAGGAGCTGTAACATTTGGCAAGAAACACAGTTTGCTTAATATTAAAATATGTCAAGGCTCATATAAAAAAGAAGAATCAAAATTAATTGGATATAACAAATTATGGGAACGAAAATGAAGATTTAGATTACTCTTTCACAAAAAAAAATTCTTGCATATCTCACACAAAAGGTTTCTCCTCAGTATGAATTGACAGATGCCTATTAAAATTATTCTTAAGAGATATTATTGCATTTCTCAGAAACAAATGATTTCTCACCTGAATGAATTAACAGATGCTTTCTGAGATTACCTTTTTCAGAAAATTTCTTGTTGCATACCTCACATACAAAAGGTTTCTCACTACTATGAACTAATAGATGCTTGCTTACATGACTTTTACAAGAGAACTTCTTGTTGCATATCTCACACACAAAAGGTTTCTCACCAGTATGAATTACCAGAAGCCTTCTGAGATTACCTTTTTCAGAAAATTTCTTGTTGCATATCTCACATACAAAAGGTTTCTCACCAGTATGAATTAATAAATGCTTGATTCAATCACTCTTACGAAAGAACTTCTTGTTGCATACCTCACACACAAAAGGTTTCTCACCAGTATGAATTAACAGATGCTTCTCGGACTTCTATTGTCAGAAAAATTCTTGCTCCATATTTCACACAAAAAATGTTTCTCACCACTATGCATTAACAGATGCCGTGTTCAATTACATTCATTAGAAAATTCCGTGTTGCATATTTCACAAACAAAAGGTTTCTCACCAATATGAATTAATAGATGACTGCTTAAAGCATCCGTTCAAGAAAATTTCTTGTTGCATGTCTCACAAACAAAAGATTGAGGGGTTGTATCCAAATATAGTAGTAAGTGCAATATTGTGTACGCTATCTTGGCACTAATCAACAGATATTTGAAACAACTCCTCATCTTTTTGCTTCTTTTTGAGAGCAACGGATTTCGAGCTTATCCTATCGACGATAATTTTCAGAATATTCAAGCTAGGATTTTGAGACTTTCACAAAAGTTGCTCTATATACTTAGCTAATACATTATCTACATTACATTTTGATTGCATTCACGCATGAGCAGTGAAACATTTTTTAGTAAAACTGCTCATTTTCATCCACTTTTTATTATTTTTTAACTCTGATTCCAGAGTATTGTGTACAATGTTATTTGTTATATTTTCTGAAAAGAACTTTTTTTTATATTAAGAACTCTGCAAATTATAAGCAAAAAACTTGGCGAAATTTGGGACTGTTTTTATAAGATTACAGGAGAAATTTTTATAATTCTATAAAAACAGTGGTTCATTTTAATATTTTAAAATCAATGAGAAGACAAGAAATTATTTTTACGGCAAGGGGAATTCTATGATTTTAGTATGCATTTCTCCACATTTCTGAAACATTTTCGATGTAATATAGATGATTATTGGGACAAAATTCAGCATTATTTATTATAATTTACATTGTATTGGAAAACTCTACTAGAATTTTAATCATTTATTAACATTTTTACACATGTTTAAAGCCCTGTAAATTTGATTATTGGTAAATCAAAATGCATTTTCTCTTGTGATTTTTGACTACAACTTACAATTTTGGACTACCGCTTTAAAATAATTTTTAGGTCCATCCATGCAAACTGGATGATGAAATGTGCGAAGAGTGTTGTTAAATCAAATTATAATAGAACATCTTATAATGTAATCTCTAGAGAGTAAAATATCATATCGCATGTGTGGGAAAAATCTCTCAAAATGCAAATTTATTCAAAACAAATGGAACAATAAAGCTTTCATTATCTTAGAAACAAATTATCAAAGCAGAAATATTTTGAATAACGGCGTTGCTGTTAATTTGTAATATACACGCAGCATAAAATTGCCTATTTAGGAACAAGATTGTATAATTCAATATGAAAATTGAGAAATAGATTTGGAATAACAAATTTATTGCAGTGATTTTAAAGCATTGCAATAGACAGTCTGGTTTCAAATATATTATTTAAAACTACTTCATATTTCTAAGCCAGCTTTAAAATAATAAAATTTTCATAAATATTTCCTTTTGCCGGACTACTCTGATACAGAGTCATTATTTAATTCAATTTGATAGGGGAAAAATAAACACATTAAAACATATTTAACTAGGAATTATGTAAACAACATTACTAAATTTATTTTAGAAATAATTCTTTTAAAATCAATTTACAATTTATTGTAAGCTATAACAGCTTAATCCTGTTTAACTGGTATACATTTATTTAACAAGTTAAAGTTGCAGTTAATTATTTTTCCAGTCAAGTATTGCACAATTTCTTTTCCTCAATAGCAACCATTTTTGTTTGCTTACATTTGTATTCTGCATGCCACATCATTACATGTTGCAGGTAACACTTAAAACTACATTACATTTATTTTAATAAGTATGCTGTTTAATTCAGTCTTACGGAAACTTTAACTATTACGACTTTAAAACTTTATTTAACTTCATTAATTTATGAAACTTTGAAACAGACAACTTTAACAAACACTTCTTTTTAACAAACAAGAACATGTTTTAAAATACATGCATGCTAACTGACAGAGGAGAGAGCTGTGAAAACTAACTGGGATAAACATATAATCGCATTTATTTTACTTTATAATAAAAATTATCTGAAAACTTTTAATAAAATAAAACACATGGCCACCTTTTGGACAGAGCCTTTCCCCATATAAATAGACAATTTTTATAAAAAGAAAACTTATCACCTTGCAATTCCTTTGTGAAAATGTCTGCTACATTTACCTAGATTACCAAGATACGTATTTTAAATTGGATTTCCCTAAATTCTCTTTTACAAAATAAAACCCTCTATTAATATACTTTGTTTTACTATTTTCTACATGATTCTTGGAAAAATTAATTGTACTCTGATTATCAGAAAGATTGACAGGTTTATTTGGAATGAAGTTTAATAAAAGAAAGTTTTCTGTTAATAAATTCCTGACGATGGTCACAGATGATGACTGAAACGTTGAATATTTTAATTTTCTAATATTTAATTAGTTTTTAATTTACTTTATATATACCATTCAGTAATTTTATGATTTTCATTTTCACGTTAATTTTAAACTCAACACTTTTACAGAGTCAGACAAAGAGATATACTCAGCTTCTATGTTATAGAGAGCTGAACATTTTTGTTTAGTGAAACTCCAGATAATAGGCACCTCATCTACAAATATCACATAGCCACTTACTGATTTTCTATCAACAATATCTGAAGCCCAGCTAGCATCTGTGTAAATGTTTAAATCACAGTCTGATACCCTGGATAATTTTATTGCTAATTCTTTTGTATTTATGACATACTGAAAAATTTGATTTAAATATTTCCAATGAATATAGGATGGATTAGCTCAAAATTTGGTCAAAGTTATTACAGAAAATTGAATATCAGGGCAGGTTCTGGATGCAAGGAACAACGGACAGCCCATTAGCTGTCGATAAGGAACATTCTCTGCTTTCTCATCAGTATTAGCTTTATTTAACATTACTCAAGGGGTTAAGTTCAATTTACTATGTATGTTTGGCATTTTAAAGATTTGTGCAAGTTTTTCAATACAGTCCATCTGACGCGTGAAATATTCACCATTTATCTTTTCAAAATTTACCTCCATAAAAAGTCTAATTTTTCCCAACACTTTTAATTCAAATTCAGACCTGATTAATTTCAGAATTTCCTCTAGCATCTCTCTGTTTTCTGCATAGATTGCAAAATGATCAATATAAATTAGCTCAACATAAGTTTGCTCGGTCAGTTTGCCATACAAATATGCCCCCTTGATATTCAAATGTCCACAAATCCAACCCTTAAATATAACAAGAGTTACAAAGGAAAATCTCACCAATGAGAATGAAAGTATATGTGTAAAAGTGTCAAAGTAGTTTATTGCTTCTATCTGTCTAAACCCTTTCGCTACGTAACGAGTTTTGAAATTTTTTATTTTTCCCATTGCATCCTTTTTAATAGTAAAAACCCACTTTGCTCCCAAAATTTTATTTCTTTCAGGTTGTAGCACTAATTCATACACATCTCTATGATTAAGGGTTTGTAGTTCAGTTTTCATGGCTTTTTCCCTATCCCCCTCCCTGGCATTTCCTGCGATTCTTTATAATTGGTAGGAATTTTTACTTCTGTGCAATACGCCTCACCATCAGACCCTGAATTTTGATCAGTACCTTCTACAGTGTCAGTGAGCAATTGTGAATACACATGACTATCTGACTGACTGATACTTTTGGGATTAAAATTAAAATTTTCAGGATGAAAAACTAAACATTTATTTTTTCAATAAGTCTCAATTTCCTTTTTACTTCTTAGACGAACTGTATCTTCTGTATAATAATAAACATTTATTTTATCAACTGATGCCCACTTTTGTCTAACTTTTTCTTTCCTATTCTAATTTATTATAGACAAGTTCTCAGCACCAGTTGTAATTTCACCCTCTTCATTCACAACAATAGGATTCAACTTAAAAGTAACTGTTTCCTTTCCTTTAGTTTCAGCTTTGTTATAAAACACTCCTCTACTATTTTTAAATATTAGGTTTCTTGAACATTGGCAGTGCCATAATATCCTATTTAGTAACCCATTGTATTTGATTCCTACTCAATTAATAAGCCCTTTTTTGACCTCCTCCCTAATTTATTAGTGTAACTTATGGATAAGTGCACAAATGTCACACTACCTATTTACTCATAAAGGATGAACGGAAAACCTTCTGCCATCCAAACATTTAATAGAGCCTTACTTTGCAATTTTTCATGAGGGGATCTATTTTTCAGGTAGTTATGGGTTTCTACAAGTTCTGCCCATAAGCCTGGGGGAACTTTTGCCTGTATTAACATGCATCGAACATCTTCCTTTAATGTATTATTGTATCGTTTGACAATGCCGTTCATTTGTAGAGAATACCCATTCGTTCTCTCGTTGCTTAATACCTTCCTCTAATAAATAAAACTTAATCTGAGAAAAATTCATTCCTCGTAATCTGTTCCCAATCTTTTAATCTTCTTACCTGTATGTCTTTCTACATAGGTTTTGAAACCCTTAAAGTAACAAAAAACCTGACTCTTATGTTTAAGTATATATAAAAAGACATAACGAGAATGATCATCAATAATACTATCAAAATATCTATTTCCTCCCATATGCAATTATTTTACCACATATTTAAACCTATACGTGTGCATGTGCAAGCCATCGACAACATTAAAGAAACTAATATAGTTTAGAAAAAATGCAAAGAAAGTTTTAAAAAATCATAATTTTGAAGTTCTATAACAATAACAAGTATATTTTTAAATTTATATCTCTGTAGTTTACTAAACAAAATGTAAATTTCCAAAGATTCCTTTCAGAAATAATGTACAATATCACTATTACTTTCACAAAAAAAATTTCGGCCCATTTGCTGACAATACCTGAGAATTAATTCCAGATCCCGAAACAAAATTAAAAATGACAAGAGCCCAGGACTATCTCTAACCCGCAACAATGAACATAGAGTAGATATCCCCTTTCCCTATGTTCATTTAGACGGATTTCACTTTAAACAGGAAGTGACGTGCTCCAAGAAAATGGGTTTACCAAAAAATGTACGTTATCGCCTATGTAAAAGTCAGTGAGAAATGACATTTTTCGACTCCACTGATGCTCCACGTTAATACAAAATATGATAAATTTATAAAAAGATTAAAATTTTCAAGAAAATGCAAAACATAATTTTTTACTTTATTCGCAAATTCAAGCTTTACACATTGATACATATTAAGATTATGGAAGACATTAATCAGTTTTAGTAACTTTTATTATTAATACACTACATTAACTATATATTTTTTTAAATAGTGTAAAACTATTTTAAAAGGCAGAAACAATTTTTGATAAATGCATATAGGTTAGTAACATTACAAGGTGAGAGGGAAATGAACCCAATAAAACATTCCCCTGATTACAGATTTAGGAAATCTAGACTATAAGGAAGGAGTAGTGCTTTTGGTCTACTGTGCCATCTCATTAATTCGACAATAAAAGTAAGAAGAGGTTATTTTCAAATCGAAATTTTACTTGAATTGGAATTTTTTAACTGTAAAAATATGCTGAGAATGCAACGATTTACCTAAAAATGTCAAAATACTTCTGAATCATTCCAATTTTTGTATGAGATATTTCTTCAGATTATTGTGCTTGATAAATAATGGAAATAAAATTATTTTTTACTATGGTTTTCACAAAATTTCCGTGATATATCAATATTTTTCGGGTCTATCACACTTTAGAAAAGACTGTGATGAAGAACTAATATGTCAACAGAGACAGACGTAAAATGAGACATATACTTACATATGAATCCTCATGTGGTTCATAGATTGGGGCAACAATCATAAGTCACCTACTGCACAGGCAGAAGAAGGTTGAGTCAATATTAGACAAGAGTAACTTGAGTTCCAAGAGAAAAACTGACCAATAGTTGCATATAAAGGAATGGGAATAACTTAGCTGAGACTTTTCCTTGCTGATCAAACTGGAATAATGATATCCTAGTCCTACTGCACATCGAAGGCCCCTGTAGATGGCCTATCAGACATTGGCATGCCACTCACCTTCCATCACATGAGGAAATAGCTCAGAGAAATCTGTTGTGTCAACATGCTCTCTGGACAGCAATTTAACACATTTATGCCTGAATTTTTGTTTTCTCAAATTTTATTGTAAAATCACTTTAAAATGTTACAAAATGAACTGGAAAAATGCTAAAAAAAAATCGCAAAAATATTTTTGTACTTATTTGATAAAATGTAAACGTACTACATATGGGAATATCCATATGCGAAAAATGCATAATTATATGTTTTGTCTAAATTTATATAAATTAAGCTTTTAAATTGTATATTATATACTACAATTACTATTTTTATGAGCAATTAAAAAAATATTTATTTCTGTACAGAGACTAATAACATTATAAGTATTATTATTAATAAATTAAGAATAATCGTATATAATTTCGCAATATAAAAATATACATATTTTAAAGAAGTCTATAAGCTAAGGTTATGACTTATTTACTTGGATTCTTGATACAGAAAATACAAATAAACTTACTTTTTACATTTCGCATGAAAAATCTATAAACACCGAGAAAAGCCTTCATATGAGCAAATAAATATCAATCTTATGTTGTCATCTCTCGGTAATAGATAAAGACATTTATGGGCAATTACTTCATACAATTTTCATATTGTAAAGAAGAAGAAAATTAAAAAAAAATTATTAAAATTCGAAACGTCCCAAAAATGGGACGCTTGGTATATATGGGTTAATGTTCTATTGAGGATGTTCTCCAATCAAAACTGTTTTCCTTCTGACACTTTATCATATTCACTTTTGTTTGCATAGGCATAAGATTGACAGGTGCTCTTATTCGAAAACAATGAAATTCAAATTTCTTATTTTTCTTTAACAGCAGAAAATCTTTCAGAAAAAGCTGTCACAGTTGGAGTTTTGAACCAATGTTCGAGACATGACAGCCTGATAAAGTCACTATCAGATAATGGACCACAAGCACTACTGACGTCATACAACGTCACGATGGATTATAGCTAATCAGCTCCTTGATTTTTCCCACAAGCACTCACCAAAAGCCAATCAAATACCCCAATGCTTGTGGGAAACATTGCAAACTCCGCCAAGTGCGCGTGGTCATTTGGTTTCAACTCCAGACATAATTTGTTTATCGATAAAAGAAATTTTTTTTTTAATTTTAAATCATTTCAGTAGATATGCCTACATTCGTCATGCTTTTACATTTAGAAATGAGAGTGTAACAGGCTTTATACTCATTTTCACAAAAAAATTCACCGAGTAAATTTCTAGAATGTATAATATTTCTCTATCAACAATGAACAACAAAGCATGGCTACTAGCAGTGACTGCTGATCAATATGAACTTAAAATGCAGATTGGACAATTTTGCAGAGTTGCTAACACGTTTTTCAGGTTTTGCAAGAAATTATTGACTTTTACCTGAGATTTTAAGGCCAAAACAATTTCCACAAGTATTCCCTAAGGAATATGATATATGAACTAATGCATCCCTAAATAGTTATTAAAATATCAGTTAGAATATCTCAGTTATTCTCAACTATCCCAAATCCAATTACTGTTAACATTTTTACAAGAATAATTGTTGAATTCGAGGATAATTTTTTTCATTATCTGAAAATCCAATCGCAGCCTGTATTTATAAAGAATCAGCGTTATTGAAATGTTCATATTTTCTAAAATATACCCGATCTTACATGACTTATTTCGAACAAGCTTATCAATACTATTGTGAATAAGTGTGACAAAACTATCATAAGTTTTCCATGTCTAAAAGCCTTAAGGGAGCCCTAAGGGCCTCTACATTTTGAACTTTTTTCTTTTTACTTACATCAGTGCTTTGTGATATCTTTCGATGTAATATCAACTGGTTTTATGAAGGAAAATTATTTAAACAAGAAATAAACTGTCAATTGTGAGTATTACTCGCACTCAGAGTATTCTGTAGAATAAATATATTAATTATAACTGTAATATTAAAAAAAATCGTTGATAAAAGAATAAAACAGACATGTTACAGGCTCATAAAAAAAAGCTGACGTTCACAGCCTCACGCGGGAAAAGCGATGAGTTTTTTGCACAACCCTTTGATGAAATTCTCGTTTTTTCTGCAATCATTTGATGAAATTCGTGATTTTTCGCAGCCTTTCGACAAAATTTACGTTTTTTTCGCGACCTTTTGACGAAATTCGCGTTTTGTCTGCAAACCTTTGACAAATTTAAAACATTTGTTGCCACATTTTGACGAAATTTATGTTCATTGAGATCCTTTGAAGAAATTTTCATTTTGTCCACGATAGACAAGATTCACGATCCTTTGACGAAATTCAAGTTTTTCGCGATCCTTTAACGAAATTCGCATTTTTTTCGCAATCCTTTGGCGCAATAAGCTTTTTTGCGTGGCCTTTCGACAAAATTCGCATTTTTCCGTGATTCTTTGACAAAATTCGCGTTTTTCCTCGATCCTTTGACGATATTAACGTTTTTTAGCAGTCTTTCGGCGAAATCTGCATTTTCCCGTGATTCTTTGACGAAATTTTCGTTTTTTCCAAAATCATTTGACAAAATTCGTGTTTTTTGCAAGTTTTTGACGAAATTCGCGTTTTTCTGCGATCTTTTGACGAAAGTTGCATTATTTTCAAGATCCTTTGACGAAATTCTTATTTTTCCGTTATCATTTGACGAAATTTGCGTTTTTTGCGATCCTTTGACGAAATTTGTACTTTTGTTGCGAACCTTTAATGAAATTGTCGTTTGTTTCACGTTCATTTGATGAAATTCACGTTTTCCCACGATCTTTTGACAAAATTCGCGTTTTCCTACGATTCTTTGACGGAATTCACGTTTTTTCCACAATCCTTCAACCAAAACACACAATAGTTGCTTACACCTGTCCCTGTTTTCATTCCGTTCGTTTCTATGCGCGGACTAAATGCACGATAGGTCATGGGAAAGAGAAAGGGAGAAATAAACTCAATTTGGCGCTGTTCGTACTCGCGTTTTTGTAGTATTTCGTCCGCTACCGCTACCCTCCTCCATAAAAATGTCAACAAATTTTAATGCAGTTTTGTATTGATCTCAGGGATGATAAAACTCGGTGCCAAAAAAAGCTGATGGTGCATAGAGTATGCCGCCAGTGTCTGTATGTATGTTCAAACTGTCCGTGTCTTTAAGTGTTAATATGTCGGCTAATTACTGACAATTTTTTCGAAAATCATTATCAAAAATACTTTTATACTTCGGCGGCGATAGGTACCTCCTCAACGCCTTTGCTAAATGCTCACAAATCGAAATTTGTGTGTAACAGAAAAATGCGATTTTCTTAAAAACTATGGGACCTAAGGTAATAGTTTTCCTCCAATGTTTAAATTAATTTTTACTTCATCTAATTTTTTCATAATTTTAGTTTCAGTAAATTCAGAAAGAGGGAGGGGGGAGGACATATTTTTGCAGTACATTTTTGACGATATATCTGACTATATAATACCTAAAATTAAAAGAAATTAATTTTTGAGTTCGACCTTATGAAAGCTTTCATATGATATACAAAGTTGGTTGTATGAGGTTTTATGGCACAAAATCCCTTAAGGGACATACTGCGCCAATATACATGATATACAAAGAAAATATATTTTTTAAAAGTCACTTAATTAGCCCCTTTACATTTCCCCTAAATATAGTTATGAATTGTTAAAAATCTATAAATATGTGGGTAAATAGCCTTTATTACTTCAGCCAATTTAAACTTTCCTCATTCCATAGTTTACGAGTAAAATGGCAGCAACAAATGGACAGACAGACACAGGAGTGATGCTATAATAGTTTCATTTTTTTCTTTTTAAGTACGGAATGCTAAAAATCCAGTTTTTGTGGTAAAACTTTACAATTTTGAACTTTATTTTTTTGTATGCTTTTCTTCATAGCGTGAATATTGCAAGTTTAATAATATGACAAGAAAACGGGTAATTCTTCTGGCAAAACCAAAAAAAAAAAACCTTTTTATATTCATCAGATCGTTACGTATTTTATACAGAATTACAGAATACTAGGGATTTCAAATTACATTTTAAGCAAAAGGAAAAAAAAGTATCATTTTTTACAGTCTCTTTAAGGTTTTGATTTCAGGAAATAAACTACTCAGGAAATATACTCAGGAAATAAATTACACAAAAGCAATACAGTAGATACAGTTGATTAGATATATTATGACTATTACTGGTAATTTAAATAAAGATGAGCTTAAGCTTGTTGTTGAGGAATTTGTGAAAGCAGTAAGATTATAGATTTAAGAGATATTATAGAGAAAAGTGAGCATTACTGAAATAAGCAATTAATGAAAGGCATAGTCGATTCGGTTGTTGGGTAGTATAAATCGCGAAAAGAAACTGAGAAATATAAACTAGAATTAGAAAAAAATAAATTAGCGCAATTAGAAAAAAAGTTAGAAATAGCAAATATTCGTAAAGAACCATCCCAAAATTCTGATTTCGAAAAAATTAAATTAGCTCAGTTAGAGAAAGAATTAGAATTTACCAAAGAGCGCAGAGAGTCCCGAGAAATGTTGCCGTCCTATACGGAAATAGTAGGCAATAACCTAGAAAGTTTTATTAAAATTGTTAAAACATTAACTATTCCTGTACCGTCGAGAGCTGAGTCATTTAATCTTTTCTTTCAATCACTTGAGAAAGCGTTCGAAACTAAAAATATGCCTGAGGAATTTATGACAGAAATTGTTTTAAACATTCTCGGGGAAAAGCCGGTAATTTTATGATCTATTTGTCAGAGGATGATTTGATTAGTTATGATAAATTCAAAACTATAGTCTTATAGGAATTTCAACCTACTGCGCAAGAGTGTTTAAATAATTTCCGGAGAGCGCAAAAATTACCATTGGAAAATTACGTTCAATTTGCATCCAGGTTGAGTTCCAATTTTCAACATTACTGCAGCCTGCGTAAAGTAAATGATTTTAAATCATTATGTGATCTGATTGTTTCAGACAGAATTTTCAATTCGTTAGATTGCGAATTAATGAGTCATATCGCAATTAAACAAGCAGAGTCATATTTTAAACCACAGCAAGTAGGCAGAGAATGCGATATTTTCTTATCGGTTAAAAATAAAATCAGAAATTAATCAAATGCGTATATGAGAAATTTCGTAAGTAAAATAAACATATAGTGGGAAATAAATTTCAAAATTTACAGCCTCTAAGGAACGTTTCAAATGTATTTTTTTCGGAATCAAAAAATGTTCAATGTGTTCTAAGTAAACCTATTGAGTATCATGCATTACATTTTTGTCCGCAATTTAAAAAACTTTCGATAAAAGATAGAGCCGAAATTGTGAAATTAAATAAAGCATGTTTTAAATGTTTAAATTATAATTTTTGCGTACAGAAATGCAAATCTAAAAACTGTGGATATGGGCGACCCCATAACCAATTGATACATTTTCAGAGAGAAGGAAATGAATTGAGCAATCAAAATAAAATTAGAGGTCATGTGTTTACAGCGGCAGCAGGAATAAAAAATTCACAAAGCGAGGAAATCTTTTCATTCCCCCCGAACCAGATGCCGCCACTAGTGTAGCGCGCTGGTTGAAATTAAATAAACACAAACTCGTCAATAACTCACAACACTTAATAAATAACGATAATGAACTGTATCACACGTTTAATTATAAACCCTCTTGGTTTCACACTCTTAGAATAGAATAAAATACATGTCAACAAAAAAGAACGTTGCCATTTTTTAGAAATTAAACTTACACAAAAATGCTCGCACTGAGCTTGGCAAACGATAAATAAATTTCGAACATATACCCCCGGCCTTGAAATCTTCAAGGGGTACAAATAAAAGAGTTATATATGTTAATGAAAAATGTTGTAAATGAAAGTTGTTGTTAATGAAAGGGCAGAGGACAGAGTTTATGAACCGCTCGTATAAAATTTCCAGCAGCAGTTCTTAGCATGGCGACTCTCACACAGGGCCTGATTAATGCATGGGCCTCTGGGGCCTCGGCCCTGGGCCCACCAATTTCAGGGGCCCACAAATTTGTGTGTATTTTCTCAAAATTTAAGTTTTTCCACTGTTTGCATATTATATTTTGGTCCCTGACGTAAAAACAAAGTTTTACTGTAATAAAAAGCACCCATATTTAATTTTTCTGTAAAAGTCCTTTTCAATCCCTATAATTTTCAAAACTTGCCGTATCCAGAAAATCAAATTTGGGGAAAATGTCAAAAACTGTATACTGTGTCTATTGGTTTCAATATAAACGAGGATTTTACAATGTCAGAATTATAGTTTAAAATTATTACTAGACTGTTAGGAAAAACACAATTTTTATGATTTTGGATAAGGCGAGTTTTGAAAAAGACGTCCTCATTCTGCAACATAAACTGTGGATCATAGATGTTTGTGAATTATACAAATTCTTATTTGAGAAAGTGGATGGTAATTCATTTTCATGAGTATTCTTGTAAGTTACATTTTTTTTTTGTAAACTTGAAACTTTCACCCAAACAACTTTGTCAACTCATCAAATAAACCTACTTTTTTTTAAAGTGTCGCCGGGAATGGGGAGGTAGGGGGGCCCAACTTTTTAACAGGCCCTGGGCCCAACTTCATCTTAATCAGGATCTGCTCTCACACGACCGTCATGGCCGGGAAGTGTCTAAATAATTCTTCCTAACTTCCACTGAAGAGGGGGAAGAAGTTCATTTTTAATTATCACTAAGTCACCAACATTTAAATTTGCTGTCGCACGCAACCACTTGGGACGTTGCTGGAGTTGAGACAAATACTCACCACTCCATCGCTTCCAGAAGTGCTGAAATACTCTCTGGGTTAATTGCCAACGGCGAAGTCTATTAGGGGGAATTTCAGAAACTTCAAGTTCTGGAATAGCCGTCAAGGCAGCACCAGTCAAAAAACGACCTGGTGTCAGGACTTGTAGATCACTTGGATCGTTCGACAGAGGATATAAAGGTCTCGAGTTCAAACAGGCTTCAATTTTTAACAATAATGTAGATAATTCTTCAATTGTAAATATTGAATTTCCAATTGTTCTACGTAGATGATATTTCACAGATTTTATGTTACCTTCCCACAGCCCACCAAAATGGGGAGCAGAAGGGGGATTAAAGTTCCAGATGATACCTTCATTAGCCACATAATTCTGTAATGTTTGATCCTTACTAATGGAGGATACGGAATTGTATAACTCACGCAGTTCCCTACTTGCACCCTTGAAATTTCCTGCGCAATCACTAACCAACTCAGCTAGTTTACCTCTACGGGCAACACATCTTTTCAGAGCAGCCAAAAATGTGGAAGCTGCCAAATCCGAAACCAATTCAAGATGAATAGCACGAGTTGAAAAACAAATAAAAATAGCAATATAACTCTTAAACGACTTGATATTTCTACGATTTCTCTCCTTACACATAAATGGGCCGGCATAATCAATTCCAGTCTTTGAGAATGGACGACTTGGCCTAACACGTATGGCTGGAAGATCCCCCATTATTTGAGTGCCAACAGATGGTGAAGCATGAAAATATTTTAAGCAACTCCTCACTATTTTTCTTACTGCATCTCGACCACTTAAAATCCAGAAATTGTTTCGAAGAACAGCTAAAAGAAGCTGTGGACCAGCATGTAAATAAGTTATATGATAATGTTTGATAATTAATGCAGTTATATGATGTGTCTTAGGCAATAATATTGGGTGTTTCTGATCTTCTGAGACATTAGCATGTCTCAATCTTCCACCAACACGCAAAATACAATTATGATCCAGGAATGGGTTTAAAGACAAAAGTTTACTTGAAGATTTTAAATATTTGTGATGACTTAAATCAGATATTTCATCACGGAAACACTCGTTTTGAACTATTTTCAGAGTTTTCGTTGTGGAATTTGAAAGCTCTAAGACTGAGAGAAAACCATTTACTCGATTTGATAACGACTTTCTTGCATTGTCTACAAATCTTAAGCACCACGCGACGATTCGTACTAGTCTATTCCAAGAAGAATATCTGAAAATCAGATGATCATCATTAAGTTTAGAAATATTTACAACACAATTCCTCTTTTCTTCCTTTAGGATAATTTCTTGTACATCCTTGCCTTCAAATGATTCATTAGACGGTTTATCCCATGGCTCTCTTAACCATTTAGGACCATGAAACCATAGCTCACAATTCACTAATTCCGATGGTAGCATACCTCTTGTTCCGCAGTCAGCTGGATTTTCAAGCCCGCGAACATGATTCCACGAAATATTAGGCAGTGTTTCTTGGATTTTAGCAACACGGTTTGCTACAAAGGTTTGCCATCTATGAGGCTCTGAAGAAAGCCATGCCAACGCAACCTTAGAATCAGTCCACGCAAACACTTCACTCTCCTTGAGACTTAAGTGATCCAAAACAACCTTTAGCAAATTTGTCAAAAGAAGAGCTGAACAAAGTTCCAACCTTGGGATTGACTGAGTCTTAATGGGTGCGACCTTAGTTTTAGATGTCAAAAGA
Organism: Maratus speciosus; assembly: GCA_963932465.1. Classification (NCBI taxonomy): domain Eukaryota; kingdom Metazoa; phylum Arthropoda; class Arachnida; order Araneae; family Salticidae; genus Maratus; species Maratus speciosus. Next base: position 650,598,071 of record OZ010786.1, read on the forward strand.
TTTACGGTGATTGTCTCATTCTGAGAAACTGAACGCATATATATTGCTGCACAATATGCTTTTTCAGACGCATCACAAAAGGCGTGAATTTGAAGGTTTATCTTATCTGCAGATAATACAAATCGAAGAATTTTCAACTTAGAAATTACCTTTAAATCATTCCGAAAAGATGTCCACCGTTTACTATGTTCTTCACTAATTGGCTCGTCCCAGGTAAGTGAAAACTTCCATAAGTCTTGCAGCAGTATCTTCATGAAAACAACACAGGGGGAAAGCAAGCCTAGCGGATCAAACACCTTTGCAACTTCTGACAAAATATCTCTTTTAGAATATCTGTCCTTTTTCTCATGGTGTAAAGCAGTGAAACAGAAGAAATCACCCGTTAAATTCCATTGAATTCCTAAAATTTTTATCTCGCCATCATTAGTCAAGAGCAATGACTCTGTACTTTCCTTACATTCTTCAGAAATATTCCTCAGTAATAAAGGTACATTTGAAATCCATTTTCGTAAATTAAAGCCTCCTCGTTTCATTAATAATGCCAATTGACTAATTAGTTCCACAACTTCTTCCTCATTCTGGCCGCCAGAGAGAAAATCATCTACATAAAAATCTTTCAACACAGCTGCAGATGCCAAAGGAAAATCGTTTTTCTCATCTAAGGCAAGCTGATGAAGAGCTCTTGTAGACAGAAACGGGGCCGATGCTGTACCATAAGTGACCGTTGTTAAACGATATTCCTCTAACGGATCCTGGGAATTCTCTCTCCAAAAAATTCTTTAAAAATCTCTATCTTCTGGATTAATCAAGATTTGTCTAAACATCTTCTCTATATCTGCTCGTACAACAATAGGCAAAGCTCTAAATCTTAAAAGAATTGGAAAAAGTTCCTGTTGTATACGGGGTCCGACCATTAGAATATCATTCAAGGACACACCAGAGGTAGATTTAGCAGAGGCATCAAAAACAACTCTTAATTTTGTCGTCGTACTTGATTCACGAATTACCGCATGATGAGGTAAATAAAAAACAAATGTAGGGACTCTTTCCGATTTCGATATTCGTTCCATATGACCCAAATCCGAATATTCCTTCATAAACTCTCGATAGTTTTTATAAATAGACTGTTGTTTTGAAAGCTTACGTTCCAAAGAAAGAAATCGGTGTATGGCTAATTCCTTAGTATCACCTAATTGCGATGGAGAATCTTTAAATGGAAGTTTCACAACAAATCTTCCAGAACTATTTCGAAAATAATTGCTCTTAAAATGGTCTTCACATTCTTGTTCTTCCTTAGAAATTCGAACTAGCTCAGGAATGGAATCTAAAGACCAAAACTTTTGAACTAAATCATCTAGTTGAAATTGAATATTATTAACAGAAAATGTACGTTGACTTGTATCAAAAGAGGTAGTTCCCGTAATTATCCAACCAAGTTTAGAACATACGGCGAAGGGTAGCGTTTCTTCTCTTTTTATAACTTCCCCTTTAAGCAATGTAAAGAAAACGTTAACACCTAACAAGATATCTACTGGTCTTCAGTGGCGTACCCAGGATTTTATTTCGGGGGGGGCTGACTTAAATTTTCATAATGTTCTAAATCTTACGAAACACGTTGCATTGTGTTATAAACAGAAATCATTTTTGTCAATAAGGCCGTAGCCAGAAGGGGGGGGGGGGTTGCAAGGGTGACTTTGTTCTGAATTTTCCGAAAATTTGAAAAATTCGGTCATCAGTCCGAAAATTTGAACTTAAAAAATTATCGCGATTTTTGACAAATGGTGGCCGAAAAAAATCAATTTCGTCAATCGTTCGCAAAAAAAATCTCCAATTTCTTTAAAGGATCAAGGAAAAAACCGGAATTATGTCATACGGCCGCAGATAAAATGCGAAGTTTGTCAAAGGATCGCGAAAAAAAAGTCAAATTTCGTCAAATGATAGCGGAGAAAACGTGAATTTCGTCAAATTATTCTAGAGGAAACGCTAATTTCGCCAAAATGAGCACAGAAAAAACCCGAATTTCGTCAGAAGGCCGCAGAAAAAACGCGAATTTCATCAAAAGGTCGCGGAAAAAACGCGAATTTCGAAAAAAAGATCGCTAAAAACATGCATTCCGCCAAAGGGCTGCGAAAAAGAAGCTAATTTCGTAAAGGATCGCAAGAAACGCGAATTTCGTCAAAGGGACACGGGAAAACGTGAATTTTGTCAAAAGGCCACAGAAAAACGCAAATTTCATCAAAAAGACGAGAAAAAGCGCGAATTTCGACAAAAAGCCGCGAAAAAACGCAAATTTCGAGGAAGGATTGCGCAAAAACGCGAATTTTGTCAAATGACCACAGAAAAAACGCGAATTTCGTCAAAGGACCACAGAAAACTGCAAATTTCGACAAAGCAAAGCTAAGCTAAGCTAAGCACAAAGCTAAAAAAACACGCATTCCGTCAAAGGGAAGCTGAAAAAACACGAATTTCGTCAAAGGGACACAGCAAAACGTGAATTTCGTCAAAAGGCCGCAGAAAAACGCAAATTTCATCAAAAAGACGAAAAAACGCAAATTTCGTCAAAGAGCCGCGGAAAAAATGCAAATTTCGACGAAGGATTGCATTAAAAAACACGAATTTCGGCAAATGACCACAGAAAAAAACGCGAATTTCGACAAAGGATCGCTAGAAAAAACGCATTTCGTCAAAGGGAAGCTGAAACAACGCGAATTTCGTTAAAGGATCGCAAAAAAAAGAAAAAGCAGGGTCACAAAGAAGGGCCACAGAAAAATGTGAATTTCGTCAAAAGGCTGCGGAAAAACCACTAATTTTGTCAAAACCCCGCGGAAAAAAGCAAATTTCGACAAAGGATCTGGAAAAAACGCGAATTTCTTCAAAAGGCCGCAGAAAAAAGAGAATTTCATCAAAAGGCTGCGGAAAAACGTGAATTTCGACGAAGGATTGCGTAAAAAAACGTGAATTTCGGCAAATGACCTCAGAAAAAACGCAAATTTTGGCAAAGGATTGCTAAAAAAATATGCATTCCGTCAAAGGGAAGCGGAAAAAACGCGAATTTCGTTAAAGGATCGCAAAAAAAAAGCATGGTCACAAAGAAGGGCCACAGAGAAACGTGACTTTCGGCAAGAGACTGCGGAAAGAAGCGAATTTCGTCAAACAGCAGCGAAAAAACAAAAAAACACGACCATTTCCATAGAAAAAAACGCGAATTTCGTCAAAGAGCCGCGAAATTCATGAAAAAGACGAGAAAAAAGAGAATTTCGTCAAAAAAGCCGCGAAAAAAACGCAAATTTCGACAAAGGGTTTCGTAAAAAACACGAATTTCGGCAAAAGTTCACGAAAAAAACTCGAATTTCATCAAAAACTCGCGGAAAAAACGCAAATTTTGACAAAGGATCACGAAAAAAAAAACGCGAATTTCGTCAAAGGGTCGCGGAAAAAAGCTAATTTTGTCATAAGTTCGGGGAAAATGCAAATTTCGTCAAAGCGTCGTGATAAAAACCTGTATTTCATCAAAGGATCGCGTTAAAAACACATACAAATATCTGTATTTATTATTATATGTATAGTTTTTAAACTGAAATAATATGCTGAACTTTTTAGAAATCTGGTTAACCCGAACCCACTCAGCCTGAAATTGACCTGAATATAAACAGAGTTAACCCAAACTACAACAAAAATAATTAGCAGCAGGAAGGGATTACCTCTCCTTTCCCCCTCTGCTGTAACCTTTCAGAAAATTTGCTGAGAATTTCAATTTTTTTTTTTTTAACTCAGACTCAAATCTGGGGGGAAGGGGGGAGGGCACGGGTCCGATCCTGAGACCGTCCCACGTCGAAATCTGTTGAAAAGTGTTACTGATTTTTTTTTTTATATATACTTTCATTTAAAAGAAAGTCATTATAACTTAAAATCTATAAAATTGTTCTTCCAATCCCCGAAACTAAATTCTGGCTACGGTTCTTGTTTAACAATAAATTAATATTGTAACAAACACAAAATATTTTTTGTATACACAAAATATTTTCATACACATATATAAAATAAAGACTTTGTTTATTATTTGTGCATTGCACAAGTAATACGAAGGACGTTAAACCGTTCCAGATGAAAAATACTGGCTGCAAAGTTAAGACAGAATAGGAAGATAAGTGGGGGGAGGGGACATTACCGAACTCCAAAGATGTCTTTGCAGTCAAACAAGAAATCACTGTGTATCTTACAGATACGAGGAAGTAATCGAGTGTTAAAAACAAAAGTTAATGAATATCATTCACAGTCAGCTCTTCCGCACATATATAGTGTGCCTGACTTCCGACTTAGCCAAAATTCTGAAGGGATTAGCTAAGTTGTCATTATGCACTAATATGGGACTAACAAGAAAGACAAGTGCGATGCAGACAAATATATATATACAGTCGGACCTCTATTTAACGAACCACTATTTTGCGAATTTTTTCCTTGGAACCAAGAACATTTTGCGAATTTCTTCGTAAAATAATCTCCAAATAGCGAAGTGCATTCTCTATTTAACGAACTTTTTCTTGTGATCCAAATTTTTTTCTTCTCCCCATTTCTCAAAATATTTCAGGACATTTCAAACTTATTCTTTCTTTAAACACATTTTATGATGTTCAATGGTCTTGAAATGGTTTTACCAGGCACCTTCTTTGTCAGCAGTGAGAATTTGGTAAGTACGGAGGACGAAGACGATAATCCCTTAGTGTAACTTTAAAAAATGTGGATTCAATGAGAAATTAACCATGATGTGCTGATTGATGATTGTATTTCACTTAATTCTTAAATTGAGGTCTCGGAAACACTATCCGAATTGGATATTTTCGACAGTGTGAAAAATAAAAACAATACAGCAATGAATTGCGATGAAGACGAATATGATGATGATGGAAATGATCATTATGCAAGAATTAACAAAACTTCGTATAATGAAATGCTAAAATCATTTTAAACAACCGACGTGGATTATAGTTAGAAGAAAATACGTATGAAGGTGGTTTTGGTGCATTGTAAAGATGCGACACGTATTATGAGATAAAGCAATTTTTATGAGATATGATGGCACAATTATGAGATAAAACAAAATTAACAGAGTTTTTCAGAAATCAAATTTAATGACGCATATGTTAATGTATAATTAAAATTATTTTTTATAATAATAAAAAATGCGATAATGTCATTAAAATTCGTTAATTTTAATGTAAAACTATTTACTTTAAACAGAAAATACAGTGTATTCCCGGATAATGTTTTGTTTTCCTTGCCGATTTCAAAGATTTAAACACATAGAAAAAATAAATTGATGATGGATATTGGTGGGTAAAATAACTAAAACAAATCGATATAATTTATTTTAAAAAATGTGATTAATTACTTTTAGTAAAAATATTTAGAGTTTATGAATTTAAAATCTATTTTATGTAGTTTAAAGTATTTTAAAAGGTGAATCTCTATTTAACGAATTTTCCATATAACGAACTTTTTTCTGGGATTTAGCGACTTCGTTAAATAGAGGTTCGACTGTAATTGAATTGATCTAAAAAGTAAGAAGTAAACTTTTTTTACCATTTAATCTGACCGTTTTGGAAGGTAAAAGAAGTTTAGTCCCTTCAACCCTCCGCACCCCCATATTTCGGTGTGGCATGGAGATGCGACTGAAAAATGAAAGTTAATAAGCTACTTTTACAGTGAACTCTTCCGCACCGGATTTCCGATTTAGACGAAATCGACTTGAGATTAGCTGTGGTGTTACTGTGCATACCCCCGCATTGACAATCTTGGCGGCCGCTGACTATGGGAAAAATTTAAAAAAATCCTTAAATTAAAATACTTTTAGATTTGTCGAATTTATTTGTAGGTCTCTTGAACTGAGTATATATGTTTTCATTTATCGAGTAAAACAGTGATTTCAGTCATTTGAAAATGGATTTTGTGGTCTCAAGTAAATTTGGTCGCAGGACTGAGAAGGATATTGGATTAATAAGAAAAACAAATTCGTGGCATGCCAGAAAATAAAACAAATTTATCTGAAAAAGAAGGAATATCAGCCCTGTTTTCATTTCACTGCGATCTCTTCAGAGGTGGAATGGAGCTGTAACGTCACAACCCCCGTCCCCATCGAATCCTTTGGTGTATGATGGGGCATCACTGTGCACTAATATATGGGACTAACCAGAATAGCTGCGTCGCAGAAAAAAATTAAAAATCAATATCAAAAGAAAGAAAAAAAAACTGGAATTTTTTTTCATTTCATATTTGAATATTTCGGAAGAGTAAGTAACCCCATCAGCCGCTTCCCCTCATTGGGTATACTGTGGTGTAACTGTGCGTTGATATGAGACTAGCCAGAACGTGTAGTTCGTTGTATTGCAGAAAACAAGTGCATTACAAATTCATCTCGAACAAAAAGAAAAATATCAGCCCTTTTTTCATTTCATTTTCGACTATTTTGGGAAGGGGCTGTAACCCGCCACCCCCTTTCTACTTCTTTGGGTATAATGTGGTGTCACTGTGCACTAATATGGAACTAAAGAGAAGAGAGTGGCTAGTCTGTTGAGTGATAGGAGAAAAAAATACAAATTTATCTCAAACAGAAAGAAAAAAAGCAATATTTTTTTATTTCATTTTCGACTATTTCGGGAGGAGGGGGCTGTAATTCCATCAGCCCCCTCCCCATCTTTGGGTATGCTGTGATGTCAATGTGGACTAATATGGTGTTAACGAGAATGGCTATTTCGCTGTGTGGTAGAAGAAAAATTACAAATTTATCTCAAACAAGAAGAAAAAACAGCCTTTTTTTTCATTTCATTTTCAACTATTTAGGAAGGGGACACCCCATTAGCCCCTTTCACCTCTTTGGGTATAATGTGGTATCACTGTGCACTAGTATGGAACTAAAGAGAAGAGAGCGGCTAGTCTGTTGAATGATAGAGGAAAAATACAAATTTATCTCAAACAAAAAGGAAAATATCAGAACTTTTTCATTTCATGTTCGAATTTTTGGGAGAGGGCTGTAACTCCTTTAACACCCTTCTATCTTTTTGGGTATAATGTGATGTCACTGTACACTAATATGGAACTACAGCGAAGGGAGCGGCTAGTCTGTTAAATGATAGGGGGGGAAATGCAAATTTATCTCAAATAGACAGAAAAAAATCAGCTCTACTTTTTCATTTCATTTTCGACTATTTCCAGAGGAGGAGGTTGTAATTCCATCAGCCCCCTCCCCATCTTAGGGTATGCTGTGATGTCAATGTGGACTAATATGGTGTTAACGAGAATGGCTATTTTACTGTATGACAGAAGAAAAAATTACAGATTTATCTTTAAAAAGTAAAGAAAAAACATTTTTTCATTTAATTTTTCGCGATTTCTGGTTGGGGGGGGGGGGGGGCTGTAACCCCATCAACCCCCTTTCTCTTCTTTGGTGTCAATATGGACTAATATGGAACTAAAGCGAAGGAAACGCATAGACTGTTGAACGATAGGGGAAAAATGCAAATTTATCTTAAACAGGCAGAAAAAATTCAGCACTGTTTTTTCATTTCATTTTCGACCATTTCGAGAGGAGGGGGCTGAAATTCCATCAGCCCCCTAACTAATATAACCTGGACTAATATGGTGTTAACGAGAATGGCTATTTTGCTGTATGACAGAAGAAAAAATTACAGATTTATCTTTAAAAAGTAAGAAAAAAAACACTTTTTCATTTAATTTTTTGACTATTTCAGGAGGAGTAGGGGGGGGCTATAACCCCGTCAGCCCCCCTTTCTCTTCTTTGTTGTCAATGTAGACTAATATGGGACTAATGAGAATGGCTTGTCCGCTGTATAATGGAAAAAAATTAAAAAAATTTCCATAAAAGAAAGACGAAAAATCAGCACCTTTCTATATCACTTTCGAAAATTTCGGGGGGGGCTGTAGCCCCATCAGCCCCCCCCTTGGGTACGCCACTGCTGGTCTTGATTCAAAGAATATTGGGTCTGCTAGAACTAAATCATTGAAATTATTCACAATATTTGAAGGAATAGAACTATACGGCACATTTGATGTGATTCTTTTTATCACAAATGCTCTAGTGGCAAATCTCACTTCAGAATTAAAATGGGGAGTAAAATTTAAATTTACCTCTTCATTAGATTCAGCATTATAAGAACCTAAACATGTAATCTGTACTTTAGTAGATTGCCTTGGCAAACATAATTTACGCATACAATTTTCACTTATGAAAGAGGCTTCACTGCCACTACCCAGCAAAGCGCGACAGTTTACAAGATTACCCAGTGAGTCACGAACCTTAATCATTGCTGTACAAAGTAGAGTTTGCTTATTTTGAAATGAATGTAATCCCGACACAGAGTTGTTTGGAAATTCAAAGATGCTAGTACAAGAAGTTTGATTTAATGACTCAGTTGGTCTCGGCTGAAATTCTGGTGCGTTCGGAGACAGAGGGCCAGTCGGCGTTTTATTTACACTATCTGAATAAGATTTCGGGTCTCTTGGAAGATGTAAAATTGTATGGTGAGGCTTATGACACACTTTACATTTACTTAAACTCTTACAGATTTTTGCATGGTGTTTATCTAAAAGACAATTGTAACACAAGTTGTAACTTCTAATCAATTCTATTCTTTTATGTGCACTAAACTGCAAGAACTTAGGACATTTATACAACGGATGTGATTCCTTGCATACACAACAACTATTATTAGAAGACAACAATGTCGTTACTTTACCTTTCTTTATTTCCCTTAGTGAGGATTTGCTGTTTTGAAGGGTTCTAGCGTGATCCTTCAAGAAAGATAATAAGTTATCAAGAGTTCCCACCTCCTCCTTTTTTAATGTTCTTTCCCACCAATATCTCGTATTTTTATCTAATTTATCTGTAATTACATAAACTATCATTACTTCCGAAAATCCACTAACGTCTTGTTCAAGTAGACTTAAAGAACGCACACATTCGTTTATAACATCTACACTCTCTAAAATAGACTGTGCATTATCCGATATACAAGGCATTCCAATTAATTTCTTAATTAATGCATTAATTAACTCACGTTTATTTGAATATCGCTCCTTTAATAATTCTAAAGCTGTTTTATAGTTTGAATCAGATATTGGAAGACTCTGAATAATTTTAAGTGCGCTGTTTTTGCATGCCGATTTCAAATACTGCAATTTTTGACAGTCTGATAAACTCTCATTATTATCCACACTAGCTTTAAATAAATCATAAAATGATATCCATTCTTCTAAATTACCTCTAAACGAAGGAAGCGTCAATTTTGGAAGCTTTACTTCTGGTATTTGAGATTTAGAAAGGCTATTATTTTGATTCGATTCATTTAAAGTAAATTTTGAGTTTTTCCGGTTAACACTTAACCAAAGATTGTCAAGTTTATCCTGTACGGATTGTTGCTCATCAACAAAATTATCTACATCTTCTTCTTTGCATTGTGAAAAAATTGCATTAAAAATTTCATGTAATTCCTCATTTAATTTTTCGATTTTATTTTAGAATAAAGCAAGCTGACTAGAATCAGCATCATCTATCGAACTAATAATATTATTTTCGAGTTTAGTTACAGTAGCTTTTAATACTCGTTTTCTAACTAAAATATCTTTAAATTCTGCCATAATGAGATAATATTAACAAAAAAGACTCACCGAATAGTATAGATGTTTAAATGACGCATCTTCTTTATTTACTTATTGCATCATAACTTCAGAACGATGACATGATTACACTTGAAAACGAAACTCCTCTTACCGTTCGTTCTATCACTCAATTCAACAACAACAAAAATATCAAATCTCCGGTAGACGTAACCAAAAATTATGTAGCGCGCTGGTTGAAATTAAATAAACACAAACTCGTCAATAACTCACAACACTTAATAAATAACAAAGTGAACTGTATCACACGTTTAATTATAAACCCTCTTGGTTTCACACTCTTAGAATAGAATAAATTACATGTCAACAAAAAAGAACGTTGCCATTTTTTAGAAATTAAACTTACACAAAAATGCTCGCACTGAGCGTTGGCAGACGATAAATAAATTTCGAACATGCTTGATGTGCTTAATTTTTATAAAACAGTGAATAATTTCATTACTAAAAGAAAGACATGGCATTGTTAATTTTAATAATGGCACTTTTACGTTATACCAATTCCATGCAGATGTATACAGTGAGCAAAAATAGTATTTGCACGCAGACGATTTTTTGCATAAGTAACCATAGAAAGCAAATTTGATACTATTCTCTTAATTATTCATTTATTTAAATAAGAAGAAAATAAAAATAACTCCCCATTTTCCTACACATTTAAAAAAAAAAATTAATATTTTCTCATACCTAAAAAGTATTTGCACAAGAAGCATTGACTGTTAAAAAAGGCATTAAATGTTAACATTATGCAAATGTTTAGCATATCAGTCCCACACTTTAAAGTCACGTAATATATTAACTGGAGCAGGGATTCTGGGGAGTTTTTGTTCTAATGGCATCGAAAACGTGTGAACTGTCTGTTGCTACCCGTGAGAAGATTATATTTCTTAACAATTCTGGATTAAATTACCGAGGAATAGGTAAAAAATTAAATCTAAACTTTTCTAGTGTTTGTTATGTAATTAAGAAGAAAAAAGGAACTGGTTCAACAATAAAAAAGCCGTGAACTGGGCGTCCAAGAAAGCTAAATACCAGGCAAAGGAGAGCCATCATAAAAGAATCTTCAAAAAACCCTTTTCTAAGTACTTGAGAATTGACTGTTGATGTCGCTTAAACGTCGGGAACAATTACACCACAGTCAATTAGAAATATTCTTCATTGATGCAAATATTCGAGGAAGAGCCCCTCAAAAAAAACCATTTATTAGTGAAACAAATAGGGTGAAAAGACTTGAATTTGCAAAAGCTTATGTCAGCAAACCACTAAAGTTTTGAAAAACTGTTATTTTTTCCAATGAAAGCAAGTTCAATAATTTTGGCTCAGATGGTAAGAAAACTTTATGGCGAAAGCCAAATACTTCTCTTCAAATTAAAAACTTGAGACCAACTGTAAAACATGGCGGTGGTCATGTAATGATTTGGGGATGCATGGCTTTTAACGGAGTTGGCGAAATGACCTATATTGAAAGCAATATGAATGCTAAACAATATATTAATATATTGCGAGGTCATTTATCTAATAGTGCTCTGAAATTAGGAATTCCTAATTCATATTATTTCCAACAGGATAACGATCCGAAACACACTGCATATATTACGAGGCTATGATTGCTTTATAATGTAAAAAATCAATTGAAAACGCCACCACAATCACCAGACCTCAATCCGATTGAAAATTTATGGCATATTTTGGGTGTGAAAATAAGGAAAAAGAAAATTTCTAACAAATCAGAACTTAAGCAAGCTCTTAGGGAAGAATGGCTACAAATCAGCAGTGAAACATTTCACAAATTAATAGAATCAATGCCCAGACGATTACAAGCTGTAATTGAAGCAAAGGGCATGCATACTAAATATTAGCACTGTTTTTAACTTATAAATAATTCCTTTAGTTCTATTTTTATTGCTAGTGTGCAAATATTTTTTTTTTGGCAGTACAAATGCTACTTTTTTATGTTTTCATATTTTAAATATAATTATTAAGTGAGATATTAAATATGTTTATTTGTTTTGTAAAAGTGTTGGTATTTTTAATTCTTAGTTGCTGTTTGTTTATTTATACATATGCTACAACAAATTTACCTGGTGTGCAAATACTTTTTTTGCTCACTGTATGTATGGTAATGCACTATTTATTCTAATCCTGACCGTGCAAAGTATTTTTGGTATTTTTTCCAGTATGCCTTGCTGTTTTTTACAAGCTTGGTGTAATTTTTGCTTCAGAAAGTGAGATTTGTTGCAAAGTGAAAACCAACATGATGAACTTTAAGGATTTTTTATACAGTAGTCTTCCTCAATTCTGTAACACTAAAATCTATAAATCTGTAAACTTTTCACGTCATTAAGAAAGTAAACAATGAAACTTTCAGTTAAAATGTAGGGGAAAGTTTATTCCATGCTTCAAGAAACATTTTTCTCATTGTTATGCATATTTAGTTTTATGTTATTGTTTATTTGATATTTACTTTTAATATTTAAATTTTTTTTTTCTAAATTGCTTGATTCTTTTTGTTATACAGTAAACTCTCGACTATCTGGCCTAATGTAGCAGAAAGGTAGACCGTATAATGAAAAAGCCGGATAGGCCAGAATTCTACAAATATTTACTTACTTTGTGTCCTCCCCCGCCATGATATTAAAAATACATGTTACACATATTAAGATAAATTTTATATATACAGTACATACAGTTTCTAAAGAAGCAAAACATTAACATAAAATTCGCAAAAAAATGAGTAAATCTTATTTTACTGTTAATAAATGATTGCACAAATATAAAGAGTTATGCATAATAAGAGTCAAAACTTACAGTTTTTAGTTTTTGCAAAAGTCCTTAATAGAAGACTGCTTCTCTCTGTTAGCCCTCTTCTGCGGCACAGTGTCCCTCCATTTACGCAAATAGGTGATGTCAAGTGGCGTCAATTCCTGCTGACTAATGTACTGCACTGCTGCCTCAATCGTCTTAAACCCTTGCAAATGTGAGATAAGATTTTCCCTGAAATCCTTTTAATCAATTTCTTCTTATGTATCTCCCTCTGTCAATATTTCTACAATATCATTTTCGATTAATTCATTAGTTTCATCGTTTGCTATCCATTCTGTAATGTGTTCTGCCTCAGAGCTCGGTATATTTTTCAGCAACGGTAGAAGCTTATCGTTCTCATCTCCTATTGCAGTTTCCCACACGGTTTTATGTTTACCTTTTCGGTGTAAAAGGATGTTGCCAAGACCTTGCAATTACTATGTTTGAAATTTCTTCCCATGCTTTTGGCACCCACCTGGATGGGAAACCTGCCTGCCTTGGCCGCTTGCAACATTCCTCATTTTTTTTAATAGGCTGGATAGTCGTGAGTTTACTGTATTATATTATTTTACTTAATTATTTTAGTATTTTACTATATTATAAGCATTCATTATAATTTTGAATGCATTATTACCAGTGCTTAATTTATGCCGGAGCCAACAGAGTTTAGCTCCGGTACTTCTCTGTTTTTTTTACATTTAAATATTGGTTGAAATTCACCTGAGCTCATAAATATAAGGCTCCGGAGTCCAGTGCAATAGCATTTTTGAAAAATCAAAACCTTTCGTTCTCATTTCCAAACTTTTGTATTCTTTTTTATCAAAACACTTATATGTGACATAAATGTGCCACACATGTAGGACATGGAGATGAAACAGATTCAATTTTTATATCAGTTTTTAGCCTTAGGCTGGCTCAAGCTCAATTCATAATTTTATTTATCCATGTATAGAAAAAAAAACCTTTTCCTCCTTAAAAATTATGTATTCTATTTCAAATCATTTTAATGCTATTTTGATCAGAATGAAGGGAAAATAGGAATCGTGTTTCACTACTCTAGTGATATTTGCAAATTTATGTCTGGCATTGATGGCAGCGACGTGTTGATATAGCACCACTACAATGAATTTGCTTTCAGTTCAAATTTCTTTTGTGACAGTAGGATAATTTTTAAACGGCTGGTTTATTTTATTTTTTACGTAGAAATATAGCCTGAAAAAAATATAATTTCTATTTTTAGTGAACGAGCATGCTCAAGGTTTTTAATCTTCTATTGTGTATGAGTATAAAAATCTCGTTAGGGATTTTTCTAAATTCTTCAGTCAAACATGAGAAAAACATGAAATTCTGCAGTTGGTTGCAAAAAGAAATGTGAAATTTGTTGATCGTTCGCTGGAAAAATAACACAATGTTCACCAGTCGATCACAAGAAAGGAGGGAGGGGGGGGGGATCATAAAATTCAGTCAGACACAAAAAAATATATAAATAAAAAAAAATCGCAAAATGTTACTGATAATGGAGACTAAAAACAAGCCAGTTTAAAATAATTTTTAACAAGGCACAAGAGCTTTTTGAGAATACTGTGCTTTTTCAAAAAAAATTTCCACACGGCGGCCCTTTTTGTCTAGAGTCTAAACACACAATTCTTCCACACAATTTATTAATACATGTATTTTTAAATTACCCTTTATTTTTTATTTATAATATATTTTGTGCACTCTAGTATTTAAAATATTTCATTGTTGCAGCTACATAGTACTTGGCCTATTTTAACAGGTATTCTTTGTTGCATAATTAATTCTTTTTGTTTTGTAAAATACCAATAACCAATTAAGTTGAAGAAAACAGTATAAAAAATGCTTCTTCTTCAACCAATGCCGATATTACTAGATTTTAAAATAAACATATAAGTAACGCATTTATTTTTGCTAATGAAACAAAATATAATATTGTGGGCACCAGACTACGAAACTAGGGGAGGGAATGCATGTATCTTGAGGCGAAGGGGGCACCAAATAAAAATTTTGTTTGCCGTTTGATACAAAAATGTATATATACAGTAGCCTTTCGTTTAAGCGGCCTAAATGGGGCCGAGGGTTAACCGGTTAAACCAGAGAAGTAAAAATAAATAAATAAGTAACTACATATTTAATTGATTAAATGTATAGGATGCATTTAGTTTTTTAATTTGTGTAGTTTTTAAAAAGTACATATTTTCTGTATTTTGTGAAATATATACTAGTTGTAATTAACTGGATTGAAATAAAAATGATCAATAATAACGAATAATGAACAGTATTTATTACAAATTAAATTGGTGACAATCTTGTCACATACCTTTATAAGAAGTTAAAATTATTCTGCATTATGTAAATTTGAGTTAATTAACCATAAAGAAATGAGAACCGAAATTTTCGTTTCTGAGTTTTGCCTGATGTTGGGAAAAAAAGTTGGCCGGTTAAAGCATAGTTCCGGTTAAGAGGAAGCCCACTGTATATGAAATTTGGATAAAATTGTCTGGCAGCTGGAAAATCCAAACATAAAACTAACCAAAAGTAGAAGTAACATTAAAAAAAGTCTGCAACCAGGATAGAAAAAATAAATACTAACCTGGTTAGAATTTAACCTCAGCTATTCTAAGCAAAAGAAATCATTTAAAACTATTACTACGTAATCAAGAAATTTTAAAAAGAAGTCGCCCATAGGTTTAACATTAGCGTTCTAATTTCATCACATGACTAGTGTTTTCTCATAACTCTTAGTGTAATCTCGCACGAAAACACGTGCAAATGTTAAACCTGTGGGAGTATTATTTTCAGAATTCTCGCTTGAATTTTAATATTTCAAAATGTTTTTTTTCATATGATACCTGAGGGTGATATATAACATTATGCGTTTTTATTTTTTCGATTTTGGCTGAATTTTTTTAATATAAGGATATTTTAAATTTCAGAACCAGTTCCAAACAGTTTTCCAAAAATTTAATTGTCCAAATATAAAAAACATGTTAACCAAACTTGAAAAAATGCAAAACCACACCATTAGATATCGACCTCAGGTATCCTATAAAAAAATTACTTAAAAGTAATAAAACCCAAGCGAGTTATTTGTCAAGAATGCTCCCATAATTTTAATATTAGTTTGTGAATCTCTTTGTGTGCTTAATGTAGCCTCTTAGTTAATATCACTGTGAATTTAAACACGTCATTTGTTATACTACAACTATTGTAAAATCTATGAAAATAAAATTAATTTAATAATCTATAATTTAATAAGTTTATAACGGAATCCGGTCTTAAGTGAAAAAAAAAAAAAATTTTCAACAGAAGGAATATCAACAAATATACCTGCTAATATGGATACTTGCATAAAGCAGATTTTTTTTTGGTTCCTTTCGATTCTGTTTTCAAGGTTTTAATAAATCAATATTTGACAAAGCTGATTACGTAGTTCAGAATTACATATTTCATGATTACATATTTTAAATTTCAAAATAAGTCGGCTATTAGAAACTTAGTGAAATTCTCTTTGTAAATTTTCTTTGTGGAAGGAGGAGGCGATGGAAGTCATCAAAATCCATGTTTGCGTCTGCTGCAAAAAAGGCTAGTTTTGGCCCTGATGGATACTTTTGTGGTTGCATGGAGCAAGTGATAAACTGTCACATTAACTTCGTTTAAAATATAAACCTGTAACTTGTTTCATTTAAAATATGTGGCTTTCACTCATTTTCATTAAAATACATAATAATAAAATAAATGACTCATGCTTTAAATGAAAGCTTTTTATTTCAACTTCAAAGAGCTGTTTCTAATTTACACACACACAAACATAAAAATAAAAGCAGCTGCTGGAGAGATTTATGCCTCACTGAGATAAAAGTACCAAGTTTTCCTATAAAATTTAGTTTTGTGAACATCTAATTTATTTTTGTTTTTTAACAAAATTTCATTCATTCCGTTTCTAGATTGTGCTGCATACTTTTGCTCTTTAGTTAAAATAAAGCCCTTCCTTGCAACCCTCCCCTCCCCCATAATCCAAAAATAGCATCCTTCCTATTTGTTCGTAAATAAAAGGGGTGTTGGAAATTTTAATAAAAAATCTCTTTGCATAATAATACTAAAAGTGTTGTGTTATTATTACTGTTTTATTATTATTATTTTTGTCATGAAAAAATATACTGACTTTTAAATACTAAAAGTACCTAAAAATGTTCATAAGAATATAAAGTGGATTTTCTGCACGAATTGCATATGGAATTTTTTAAAACCTAGGGGACTGTGTTAAAAGTAAGACTGTTCTATTGGATAGAAAAATGTTCAAATGTTAAAAGAACCTCCCCAGAAATCGTCATTTATCATTGATTGTGAATTACTATTATCTGAGCCAGCCTGTAAATAACAGTATGCAGGGATTGATTAAATTTCTTTGTTTGGGAAAAAATATCTTTTATTATTTTGTGAAAAGTAAAATTTGGTAAATAAAATCCCGTCCAGTTTTTTTTAAATTAATTTCTATTAAGTTTTTCTTTTTGCAACTTTTACAATGCTTCGTGAAATTAAATCTATACTGACAAATCCCAGAGTTGGCAGGTGTTCTTAAAGCAGTGTCAATCCATACCTTTTGATAGTGAAGTGCCGTAAATTATTATAATGTTAAAAAATAACTGTTCTTATCTTTTTTTTTCTGTATTTGAAATATATATTTTCAATATAAAATTTTATAAAGATACATTTTTATAGAATAATCCATTCCTTTTATTTCTGTATTAACATTCTAAAAAAAAGCTGTAAGAAATAAATTCTTACAGTGTTTATATTTCTTAATTTGTTTACAGTTTTCCAAAAGACTTTATAGCAAGACCCGTCTGGATATTAGCAGTTCGTCATAACGATAGAGCGCTATCACAACTGTGTTCTGTTCTTTTCTCTGAGGATAGGATCGATTGGACGTCTGTGTCGTGATGAGATATAATGAAAACTCTCCTTGTTGTATATTCTAGTGCTTCTTTCAAAGGTGAGATAATGCAAGGGTTTGTCCAGAGTTTTCTCAAAGGGTTCTTTCTGTTCTTGTGATAATTATGGGCAGAATTATACATTTGTGAAAAATTGAATCATAATTTTGTGAATCTGAAATTAGCTTTTTATTCAGGTTCTTGTTTAGACAGTTGAATTAAAACTGGGTCCTGTTTTAATGAACTCATATATTTTTTAATGCATTAAATTTAGATGTAATTATATGTGAACATGTTAAAATTTTATAAATATGTTTAGATAATAGCATCATTGCTAAAAACAGTTGTTTTGGGTTGGTTGTATGGGGTTTTATGGCGCAAAGTCCCAGTAGGGACAGTTGTTTTGGGATAGATTCATTTCGATAGGAATAACTTTTGTGATTAACTTTGATATGAATAACTTTTTAAAAATGAAAAAAAAAATTATGAAGGCCCCTTTAAAAATTAAATCCATGAGGGATCTGAGCCAACGGTGCTTATCCCTGTTTTCTTGACTCTGGGCCCTGAGATATTATGCAGCATCTGGCCAGGTGGTTAGCCTAACGTGGGACCCTTGGTGTTTAATTCCCAGACAAGTTTAGTGCTCATTTTATCGACTTTGAAAGGATGAGTGAACCTTGTTCAGTCAAGAGTCAAACTCTCGACCTGCAGCGTGACAGGCAGATGCTCTGACCACTGCACCACTTACCTAGAAGGTTATTTTAAAGAACCCCATTTTCCTTAAACACATCCCTGTAACGAGTTCATTTTCATTATTTAAAGCCTTTCCCCTTTCCTTAAACAAGGTGGCAACTGACACCACTGGCATTCAAGCAGGGTTTGCATCTTGCTTTAAAATTTACGAGTCAGCCTGATTCTGTAATCATAAAACCATGAGTCTCTTGAGAATAAAATGTGAATCTGTAGAAGGAAATACGAGTTTAACTAACTGACCCGCCCAGCATTGCTCACGACTGTGATAATAACCTTAAATGAACCTCAAATTTGTATGATTTTCTATCTTTAATTGAATTTTCTCTTAATTTGTATTTTTAATGAAATAACGGGGAAAATATTGGTTTTTAATGATAAAAGCACTCGGAAGAAAGCATTTTGTTGTTTTTTCATGTTTGGTCATTTGAAGATAATAAAAAATATATACCTTTTGCTGTCCGATCTCTTTGAAATTTTTAACATTTATAAATATAACATTTTTGCAGACCATGGAAAAATTTCATGAAAAAAGATTGAAAATTTCAGTAAAAGAGGTTAAAGAAGTTATTCTTAAAAAAAAAAAAAAGTTTGGTTCGAATTATAGTTACAGGATTTCACTTTTCATTACAAAAGGGTTTTTTTTTTTTACAAAAATAGAAAAAAAATCACAACCTATAATTGTCCAAATGCTTAAAGATTTAGATATGTAAAATTCATGTCCACTGACTGTGAAAAAAATCAGTTTAAAAAGAAAGATGTATGCTTAGCAATAAAAGAGCTGAAATTAACTGCAACAGGAAAAGAGTGGGGGGGGGGGGGATTCAACGTTTAAAAAAATACATTTCTTGTTGCTTAAAGCCTGTGTATAATTTTCATTCTAAGCTAATGATATTGAGTTTTAAAAAGCAGTGTTTATTATTTTTATTTTTCATTTCTCTTTTCTTCTAATGGATGGAATATACCACAATTTTTTTAAATTGCAAATCATTGTTTCCCTCCTGTATCTTATACTTTCTGAACCGAATTTCTGAGTTATAAATATGTTTCTGACGACTGTGTGTAATTTTTATGATAAAATATTGATACAGTAGACTATCTCAGATACGCAACCCTAAAAGCCACTCATTGTAGCAGATGTAAACAATGAAATTTACAATTAAAATGTAGGTGAAAAATTCCAGATTTTTTCATTTTTCGGTCATTCCATATACATTTTAATGTATAATTCTGGTTAATATGACTGAATTTATGCTTTCTCATAAAGTACAAATTTGTTTCCAAAAAAATTCAAAATAGTACTGATATCAGTGGCAATCGCGATCTTTTTACCAAATACATTTATGCGTTAATCAAGCTTTTTTGGTTTTTATGTCTGGCTAAACACGAAATAAAACTTCATTATTTAAAACTTTTTATGTAAATTATTAGTGTACCTTTATTAGGTGAGTATCAATAATTCAAGGAAAATATATATCACCATTAGTTATACCTTATTAAATATTTACTTGATCTTTACTTTTTTAAATGTAAACATTTTTTTTCTTAATTTTGATTATTTTACTTTATTACTTTATTTAATTATTTTATTATTTTACTTAATTGTAAGCGTTCATTAGAATTTTGAGTGCATTATTAAATGCATATTACTGATTTAAAAATGTTAACAAAACTATGACCAGAAATCTACGAAATTCTAAAATCCTTGCAACCTCTTGTCCCAAGCTATGTGGATTTAAGGGAGTCTACAATATTCAATTGTAAAAATGGTTGTTTTATACTTGACTATTTTTTTTTACTATTTTTTTCTACATCAAAATCTTGAGTTAATTTTTTTTGATTTTCAATCTAATTTTTTCCCCTTTAAGAGGCTACTTGAATCAGGCGAAAACACTCGTTCACTAATGTTAATCGAATGGGAGAAATTTATGAAGATATCTCGGTTGCATTTCAATATTTTTAAATGATTTTTTTGTATTGGATAGTTGAGATCGAGGTCTACATCGATCCTTTTGTGATGAGGGATTTTAATTAGGACACTTTCACTTTCGGAACCGGTTTTGAAAGTGAAAGCATCGTCATAAAAAAAAATCTGCTAACAAAATCGAAAAAGTAAAAAATTACCTTTGTACAGATTGATGCAAAAAAATCGTTTAAAAATATTGAAATGCAACCGAGATATCTTTTTAAATTTCTTCCATAGGATTAGCATTAGCGAACGGGTCTTTCTTGTTTGACTGATGTAGCCTCTTAAATCCGATTATATCTGAATCAAATGGATACTCGATCATTAGCTAAAAGGTTTCTGTATAGTAATAAATTTTCAGAGCTGTTGTATAAAAATTTAGCGTATTTTTTAATCAAAATGGAAGTTAATAAATTATGGAACTGATGGAAGTTAATAAATTATATCAAAATACCCCACAAATTTCCCTTTTTCCAATCTTCATTTTCTCCCAATGCATAAATAAGGGCTCTACGCATGCACCAGTTCCTTTTCCCTCTCAGAAGGACAGAGATGATTTTTTAATGATAGTTCTTTGTCATTTTTTAATTAATCTCAGCTATTTATTAGAAATTTAAAATTTTGAGTCTCATGTGCACAAGGAGAGGCCTTGGACTAATCTCATACACATTTTCAGCCTTGTACGTGCCGCAGATTTTGCTAGCCTTCGCAGACACACACACACAGGACAAAACTCTGTTTTATTATTACTAGGGGATCATACCCGGGACTCCCGGGTTAAAAAATATATGTGAAAACAATTTTTTAAATTGAAAACTAAATATTTTTCATATGCAATACATTTTTTAGATTGCCCACTAACAATAAAAAAGCATTTTTCATATGAAAAATATGAATTATACAATCAAATAAAATTTTGAAATTTGTCAAAACCGATATTTTCTTATTAGCCCCCATGCACCCATTAGTTATTGGACCAATATTTTGCTACTTTAAATTCTGATAATTTCAGAGATTTAAGTTTAATTACAGGTCTGTTAAATTTGTATTTTATTTATATTTTATTTATTTATTCATAGAGAGAGTTTTTTTAATCTTTTAAATTTGTATTTTATTTATATTATTTTATTTATTTATTCATAGAGAGAGTTTTTTTTAATGGAATATTAGCCGTAAGAAATTTATGAACTCTTTATGTTGTTTTAAGGGCAAACTGGCAAATCTTTCGTAATAGAGCTCCGCGCGATATAGATAAATAAAAAAAAAATATTTCATGCTTTAAAATTGTTTTTAAAATCATGGACAACCAGTAAACTGAGATGCACTTTGCAAAAAAATTCCATTTGAAAGTTTTTTTTCCTATTTGGTGATCTAAAAATTTAAATTGTACGATTACAAATATGTTAATTTTGTGTTTTTTTAATGTTATTCTTTTATTTATTTATAAAGGAAGCATTAATTTCGTTATGCAAAATTAGTCAATAAATGCTGAACATTTTTTTTTGCTTTTTTGATCGTGAAGTGTGGCCATTCGCCAAATGACGTTAGCGTTACGCACAGATACGTTCAGGGCCAAAACTAAGGTTAGGGGCATGTGCCCCGGGTGCCAGAACGAAAGGGCACCAAATGAAGATTTTGTTTGTCGATTTTTCGCACACATTTGTTTAGCACGGTATTGTTAAAATCATCCTGTGCTGGGTTATGACAAAGCATAGAAGAATCTACAGGCGATATGGCATAAGGATACTAAAGGAGATTTTTTTTTCGATTCTGTTTTCAAGATTTTAATGAATCAATATTTGACAAAGCAGATTACGTAGTGCAGTATTACACATTTTATGATTACAAACTTTAAATTTTAAAGTGAGTCGGTTTTTAGAAAGTTGGTAAAATTCTCTTTGTAAATATACTTTGCAGAGGAGGAGAGGGGGGTGCCAAAATCCATGTTTGCCACGGGTGCAAAAAAAGCTAGTTTCGGCCCTGGATACGTTTATCCTTTATAATATAGATACGTAATCAATAAAATAAAATAAAGATCAGTTATTATGATGACATTATCAATTGAGGCTCTCATGCTTGGTATTCCGAGATGAAAAACTTTGACATGATCATATTCCACTTTGACATGATCATAGAATTTTTTCCACATGAAATCTAAACCGGACGTCATTTTCACCTTCTCGAAATTTACATACGCACTTCTCATATCCGTATTCACCATTTAAAAAAATATATATTTTAGTTTGATCATTTTAAAACTATTTTAACTCAAAACTTGAAGTCACAATTGTCAGCCACATCTTTTATGTGAACAGACGCACTCTTCATTTGAGATTCTAATCTCAGTACCTGAGAATAAAATTTTCCGTAATTTATGTGTTTAAAGGCATTTGTGTTAATATGTTTAGTTTTATCTAAGAAAGTGCTCGTTTTCTTTTAAATATGAAGTCATTTTCACTTAAATAGCATTTTTCGCCTAGTGTCTGAAACAGTATCAGTACACATGCAGAAGGGAAAAAAATATGGAAAATGTATGAGGAAAAATGCGTGTTTTCAAAAGCGTGTTTTCAAACGTCATTTTCCGTTCAAAATATTATGTCCCTAATGGGATTTTGCACCACTAATACAACAATTTTCATCAACAATTTTGAATTTTTATCAGAACATGACATGGATAAATATAAATAAACCTCATTATTTCTCTCTTCTCTACAATACTAATTTTCACCATTTTGAAGAAATTTCATAAATTCTTTTAAAATTAAAATTTAAAAGTGAAGATATTTAAAAAAAACTGCTAGTGTGATCACATCTACAAATGAACAGCTTTCAGTGAAAAAAAATTATTAGTAAAATTGGTTCAGCAGAAAGATCAGGGCAGATGACTAAAAAACAGCCTTGTGTTTTAAATATAATAGATTATACAAAATCATGAAAAATTAAATTAAGCAAATTATGTTATTTTGATAAAATTATAGTAGAAGGTCTTATAGAATAGCATTAAAATTTTATTAGTCGGGAGAATTTTGAACAAAAATTTGAGGAATCTGATGTTATTTTAAACCTCGAATTATTGCCAAGATCTTTGTTTGCTTGTCTAACTCAGCAAACGTATCCATCCAGGCAAGAATTAGCAAGTTCTGTAATATAAATCACTATATTTTGGACAATGACTTCTGATTTGAGCTTGCACTTTCTATGACACTGCTCTTTTATAGAGATCTAATTTTTTGTAAAACATTGCGTTTTATCAGCGTGTGATTTCGGTTACATTATTTCAAAAGCTAAGCATTTTCACCTGTAAAGAATTTCAAAGCAAATGGGGTGAAAATAACGCACTTCTACAAAACATATTTCAGTTTTAAAAATTAAAATACATAATTTTTCATACAATGACGTCATTTGCATCCGCTAAAGCAATCCAATTTTACAATTCAGTCTTCCACAACATCTATAGAAAAGTATGCATATGACGTCATTATCGGGGAATAAAGGACGATATTGTTGACATAATTTCAATTTTTTTCAGGTTTTTTTAAAAAATGGCAACAAAAAGATGCAGCTATATACTCTTTTCGACTATTTCCCGTTTATTTTCAATCGAAACGAAGTACTTTTGTTGCAACGATTAGACAAATGGCATTAAAAACTATAAAAAAAATTAATATCTCAAAAATAAATTGAGGTACAGCTTTCAAACAAATTGCATTTAAAAGTACATTTTTTCCATTATACAATGGTATGAAAACTAAAAATGTGCGATGTGTAGAAGTTTAAAATTTTTCAGTTGCGAAAATTGCAAAACGAAAATTCATTTGAAATTTGAAAGTATTGCCATTCGCAGAATGACGTATGCGTTACGCACAGATATGTTTGTCCTTTATAATACAGTAGACTCCCTTAAAACCGCGATCCTAAAATCCGCGAACGCCTAAAATCCGTGTATTTTTTCAGATGTAAACAATGAAATTTACAGTTAAGTTGCAGGAACAAAATTCA
Source organism: Maratus speciosus (assembly GCA_963932465.1). Classification (NCBI taxonomy): domain Eukaryota; kingdom Metazoa; phylum Arthropoda; class Arachnida; order Araneae; family Salticidae; genus Maratus; species Maratus speciosus. The sequence continues at coordinate 650,622,227 of OZ010786.1, forward strand.
AGATGGCGCCGAAATCAGTGATAACCGCAATGTTTTTTTTAACAAATTTTTTGTTAATCATTCTCTTTTGGTTATTACAGCTGATTTATTATTAAATAAATTTACATTACTTTTGATTTTTATATAAATTAGCATATCTATATCAAAAATTCCAGGATTCGAAATGCAAAAATCCACGAAGCGAAACGCTATTTTAAAATTATTGTTCACGGATTTTTTTTTTTAGATTATAGACAACTTTATTTCTAAACATACAAAAGAGTATAAGAAAAGCATTCATGACTCTAAATAACAATGAAAAAAGTTACAGAGAGCGCAATAAGTTATATATACTGATAATAGCATAATTACGTATCAATCTTACGATCGCTTTTCCCCTAGATGGCAGCATAGGACTTTTGGAATCGAATTGAATCGATTTCATCGGTAATAATTAAATATGTTTCTAAATTCTTATTTTACATAATTATTTTAATAATTACGTTTAAACTAATAAATTATTTTAATATTTTACTTATTTTAATGTTTCACTTTATTGTAAGCATTCATTATAATTTCCCTTGCTTAATTACCAATCAAATTAATGTTTCAAAAATGTAAACAAATCAATGATCAGAAATCCGCAAAATTCTAATATCCGCACAACCTCTGGTCCCAAGCTGTGCGGATTTGATGGAGTCTACTGTACTAAATACACAGGATTTTATCATCATATTTATCTTTTTTTTTTTTTTTTTTGCCTCTTACTTTTATCAACTAAATTATTTTATTTTTACTTTAAATTTCATTTACTACTTTTTAATATCTAACACTATTCTGAAATTACTGTTATGGATGGGTACCTCAGCCAGATAAATTTGTTTATCCTATAGATTTATAATATTGTTTTTATCTTTATTACCTCATGACTGCCTACTGAAGTTTTTTTTTTTACATCGTTGTATTTGGGCTTCTGTTTGGTGCAGCATTTCCAAATATAGACTTTGTGCCAGTAAAACCAACCAACCTGCAATTATAATCATCATTGGATTGTTTTTTCAATATTGTAGAATAAATAAATACGTTTCTTCAGGTGGACTCAGTTCCCCTGAACCCCCTGTCACCCAAATAAATTTATGTTTCATTTTCCAATTAAGTATGCTATTTCAAGATTCTGATATAGCTATAAGTGCATTTTTAATCTATATTTTATTACAATAAGTGAGATTGTTGTACAAGAGATTTTTTTTATATCTACGTCAGCTTTTCTTTGCAGAACTTGATAAAAAAATTACATATTCGCTGAGGCTGTGATGCACCAAATTGTCTAGTTGCGTGGAACATGTACTACTCTAGGGTGGAACGAAATTTCTTTTTTGTTTTTAAATTTCAATATGCTGTGGTTTTCAAAAATTGCTTTTGATCAAAATAATGACAAAAATTAAATATCAGTGTGATTGGATTATGGTTAGAGATAGCCTTTTTAATAAAATTTTGACTAATTTCACAATAAATGTTGAAATTGACAACTCAGTACTGAATACACTTGTAGTATAAAAATGTTATATACATATATTTATACATTGCTTTAAATAAAAAAACATTCTAAATTGACTCTGTAATACATTTTACTTCATAAAAATACTTTAAATAGAGCCAGATGTACGAGACATTTAAAAGACATTCCGACAAGACATTATCTCCCTCGCTTAAGTATTATGAAAGAATTGTCATCAAAGAACATATTGAAGAGCCTGGATTAAAAATTTTAGACATGTAACACTGATTTCTGTTATTAGAAAATGCATACAAGACAGCATAATCACTTTTTTCAATGGCAACAACCAATACTTAAACATTACTGCAATTGTTAGTGATGGAACTGATGCGAATGCTGGACTAAATAGTGGTGCTGTTCCTGTTTTTGGAAAAAAAATTGTAAAAGCCACTGCAGTGGTTAATTTGTTAATTTCATGCAGATAAACTGCCTCTGCATCACCTATTCTGTGTCCAGAATAGAAAAACTAAAGGTCCAAATGAATTTGGAGGAAAAATAGGGACACAACTTGAAAAAAGTTATGAACTTCCAGTGATTGAGTTTTCCGTATTGAATGTAACATTCCATTATACTTGAAATAAAGGATGATATAAGTACGGACCAAAGATATTTGTTAGAAATGTGTAATGCAATCTCCATTGGAAGTTGCGCTTCTGATTTATCTACCAGGTAAATTTTGTCATTCACGGTTGCTTTCCTTACCAAACAGAGTAATTTGCTTGTATGCGGGAGTTGAATATCCATAAAAAAATATCCAAATACTGACTGAGTGCATTTTGAAAGTGTGCGCACCTGTTTGGTTTAACATAAAGTCTAAACCATCTTGTATCTATGGACCGAAGATCTTGTGGAAATTTGTCAGCTATTCACATTACCGCGAGCAAAAGAATCTGATCATAAGAGTCAAGGCATTTACTTCAGTATTTTTTCATATCATACACAAGCAGCTGAAAGGATTGTTTAATTAGTTACTGAGTCATACTTGCCATCTCTAGACTGCATTAACAAAACTTCACTGTTTAATAAGGTAATAGACAATGTCTGAATAAACAAATTCAACTAGGTGGGAAGATCTACTCAACGGCTAAAGCACCACAAGCCTACCCATGTTTAAATAAACAATTTGAAAACACAATTTCATGAATTACCATCCGTAGTTGGAAAAATATCCGAATTCATTTCTAAAAATTATAAATAGATTTTATAATTATTACATCGTATGCTAAAATTTAGTTCAGTTTGGGAAACAATTGAAAATTTCCTTTTAGCAATTTTCGTCAAAAATTGGAAATGTACTTGAGATATTTTGTGCTGCCCTGTATAGGACGTACAGAATTAATATACACCAAGCAATATACAGAAAATTAGCTAAATTAAAAACGCGTGTTACAACAGTAAACACACTTCTGTCAATATTTGTTAATAGACAGTACAGCAACTGAATTCTTTTGTGTGTTCCTGTGAATAAACGATGAATGCGATGCACACCTTATTCTAAGCATCCTACCTCAGTGATTCATATCAATTTCAAACTATCTGAATGAGTGCAACATAATTAAATGCATCACAAAGAATTTTTTCCCTCATAGACTGTAATGTGGCAGAATTCTTTGCAGTGTCCTTATAAATGAACTATAGATATTGCACTCTTCATTTTCAATAAAGAATATCCATGGTAAACCTCAATAACTTATGCCAATTGCATGGCAATCCGGAGATATTTATGTGAGTTACAGCATGCATAGTTTCTAACCTCTGGCTTTTATTAAATGAAATATATATACTTCCAACCAGAAAATTTATTTAATTAAGTGTATCTGGCATTAAATATAGAAGTCATTTAAAATCCACTTAATTTCATTCTTTTATTGAATTTCAGGTTCGAAGTACAATTTTTTAATGTAAAAAATTCCGATGATTGGCGTGTATGAGCATGGACAGGCAGCAAACAGACAGACAGACTGAATTCATAAACACAATGAAAGAACGTTGGAAAGTCTTAAAAGATTAATGCTTTTTATCATGTTTTTTGGGAGATTTTTACTTGTGACCTTAGCCTTAGAAAAATTTCTTATAGAATTGTATAAAAAAATTATAGAAAAAGTATTACAGAATCCTATAGAATTATGGCAGATTTTTCTAGAAGCTAGTTTAACCAAAAGGTATAGAAATATCTATGGAAGTTCAAGAGAAATGTCTATAGAGTTTCTATAAAAACATTCGAATTTATTCTATAGAATAATCTATAAAAATATTCGAATTTATTCTATAGAATAATCTATAAAAAATATTCGAATATATTCTATAAAATGTTCTGTAAAAATATAAGAATATGTTCTGTAAAAGTATTCGTATTTCGCCAACATGTAACTATCCCTCCAAGTACTAATTGCATTCGATGCTGCTTGGGCTCTGTGATTGGACATCAGTCGGTACTTTCAGCGCATGTCTTCCATTCGCAGTTCTTCAGCTCTTATTAGACTATTTTAAATTTGTTTCTTTTGTAATTTGCGTTCCCAATCTTTAAACCCGTATAGAAATTACCTATATTTTATACGCTGATTCTCAACTGTGTGAATTATGAAAAATTATATTATTTGTAACTTAGAAAATCAGATTTAAGATATGTGCCTACCCTCAAATCGCTGTTTTTGCGAAAATTTTCGATTTTTTTTAAAATTTTAAATTAAAGTTCAAATATTTAGGATTCTAAAAATGCCTTACTTTGAGTTCAGCAATAACTAGAAGTTATAGCCCTAAATATAAACTGGAAATGAACTTTCTGAAACCGGAAGGGACCGTTTAACGAAAAGTAAATAATGCATTTTAACATTTGTTTCTTTACTTTTAAACAAGATTGATGCTCATATTTTTCAGTTATTACATAGAGTAAGTTTGAATTTAAAATTGTAAACTTTATACAAAGTTTTTTGTCCTATATTAAAATCTTAATTTACGTTTTCTGGAAAACTTCGTTTTTCATTGTTTACATTTACGAGAAAAGTCATTTCTTAAAACGATTTTAAGATATTGAAATAAAATTTTGTCACAAGGTTCTGCTCTTCAATTGGTATATTATGAAGCAAATTATAGCTTGTAAGTATGTATATATTAATGTAAGCTGTATTTTAATTGAAAAATAAACTTTTTTTTATCATTTTTTGTATACAAAATTTCGTATATGCTAGTAAATTTAAGATATATTGCAAATCTTTTGCTTCCTAACACAGGTAAGTGGTTTGCTAATATATTGCTGGGAAAAAGGGCGAAATATATTGAATAGATTTCATTATAGGAGGTTTTGCATAAACGAAATTCTTTACTAAAATTTGACTATACCCAAATTTGAATTTTACTCAAATTTGAAAAGTTAATTAACATTCCATTAAAAATTTATTTGAATTCATAGTTTTATTTTCTGTTTTAACTTAAAACACACGTGTTTAATATGAATTTCATATTTTTTTAAAATGCACCGAAGGTAGGCACATACCTTAAGAAGAAAAAAAATGTCCATTAAAATAAAGAATTTATTTATTGATTGATTTACTTACTTATTTTATTGCTGTTCGTGGTGCTATTGTATTTACAGTTTCAAATGAGCTTCATAGCTTAAATCGTGTTCAGAAATTCATTTCAGATTTCTGTTAAAATTCATTAATCTGACGGTGCCGGATGCGGAACTCTAATTTAAGATAGTCTTGAAAAAATAATTTAAAGTTTCATAAATTTTTATTTGTTAAACTTGAAACATAATTGTTTAAATATTTTTATACTTCAGAATAAAATATTTGAAAAAAAATACAATTAGTTAATAAAGTTTATTAAATTAGATGGATGTTTTTATGAAATCAACAGAGGAAATTAACATTAATTATTAAAAGTTTATAAAGCTAAACTACAAATTAATGAATAAAAAACAAATTAACTAACTATAATTTAAATCACTATAGTTCGATTCCTATATTATTACTTTAACAATTGAATCACAATGTATTAGAATTATGATTTAAATTAGAATCATATTAAATGTATGGAGTACTTATATTAAAGCTCATGTATAACGATTTTTTATAAATTTTAATGTATAGGTATAAATAAATTAGTACATATAAATTTTGAAAGAACCAAAAATATACTTCTTTTTATTTAAAAAAAATTCTATAGAACTTCTATTTAATACCTGAAAGACACAAAATTTTTTTTATGTTTCTCATTTCATTGTAATATGCAAGTTTTTGTACATAATTTTGAATTACTTCTATCACTGCCTGTTGTCTGCTTATCTATAGTCTGATTTGAGAGAAAATGCCAGTTTTCTCCAAAATTTAAGCATTGTTTTCTTATTGTTCACAATATTTTTCTTTATTGAAAATGTTCACATAATTTGATTTGTCCTTGATTTTTGACATACTCAGAAAAAAAATTAAACAAGTAATCATATTTGCTCAGCTTTTGCTTTAAAAAATATATAGTTTTAAGTAACGCTCCAAAAATTAAATCGTTTGTACATGACTCATGATTCTGTTTACATTGCGAAGATATTATTTATTATAATACTTCTTACAAAATTACGACTGTTCCTGGGAATGTTGTTATTTCTAAGAAAATACTCACTACCGAAAAATTTTAATCACTAGCAGGGGAATATGAAGGAACTTTGATATAAAGTGTTTGTCGCCACCTGGACTATTTGGTAACTGTGAGTCTATAAATACTATTATGAAAATAGTCATGGAATCACCCGTGTAGGAACACTCTTCTATCTGAAAAAAGGGGATTCAAATTGGATGAAATCGAGTCATCTGTGGGAGATGCGTGAAAAGTATTGAAATTTCAATTAAATCATTTAGAGTTTTAAAAATATATATGCAACACTCGATTATACTCTAAAAATAAAGGAAAAAATATATCTTGGAAGAAGTTAAAAGGATTAGTTAGGATTAGTCAGTTAGCCACTACAGAAATTAACAATAAAATTAGAAATATAAAGCAGTATGCTAATCAAGAATATTAATAGTGATGACATGAAGGCAATGAGATATAATTTTTAAACTAAAAACAAACCTTGTGTATCAATGTTTTTTAGCAATTATCTTTTCGATTTTAGTAAAACTTAATTAAAATAATTGAACTTATTGAATTTTCTGCAATGGGAACTCATCACAACAACCATCGCAGTAGAAATATTTTATATGCACTAGGGACAATAATTATTGAACTACCCTCGTACATTGCCATCCTCTTTGCCTCAAGAATAGTTGATTTTTGCCTCACTGCTTTTAAAATGTATTGTTTCCATTGTTGATGTATTTTTGAATAAAATGTGCTATTTGTGTGTTTTTTCCCTCCCAACTAATGTTTCTACCGTTCAAACATATCGCACCCTTGTTACAAAAGTGGCATAACTCGAAAAACTTCGTTTTTCAGGAAATGCGAAAAACTGTTTCCGGGCTATGGAAGGGTTAGTGGCCATCTTGCAAACATTACTGGTACGTAGTGGCTGGATTTTTAGTGCACTATTTGGTACTTTAGGTGATTGGTAGAGGCGTAAAAACGAAGAGTAGAATGGCAGCCATAACTCAAAAAACCCAATTTTTCAGTTGTGACACTTTTGATGCAAGGGTGCGATATAATCATCCAATTTCCATGGACAGATACTAAATATGTATTTAAAGTTGTAGTTTAAAGATTTGGTTATTGATTGACTTGTTTTTGAATATTTTCTTTTCCCTCTGTCATTGAACGTTCTGTTTGTTGTCACTGTTAAACTCTCTACAAATTCTTTTAATCGATGCTCCATTATAACTTCATTTATTGATACTCTTTACACATTTCATAATCCAATTTTCGTGGGCCAATCTAAGAATGTATTCCTAAGTACGATGTGTTTTGAAAATGCAGAAGAAAATGTATTTTGTTTTAACTATTATCAATTATATGTCTTTAAACATGGTAAAAATGCTAATAAATGATTAAAGTATTACCGTGCATTATAACTTGAATTAATAATGCAAAATCTTAAACTAATAATCCTTTTTATCAAATTAAAAAAAATAATAATAATGGATGATTCCGACAAAACATATTTTTATATTGCCATTCTCTTTGCAACAAAAATTATTTATTTTTGCCTCATTGCTTGTGAAATGTATCATTGTTGTCATTAAAGATATAAAATTATAGAATTTTATCATTAAATTTGCTTTATTTTTTATTTATAAATGCTATTTAAAATGGTTTCTTTATAAGAATGTGCTTTATTTTTTATTTATAATAATTATAACTTTTAATTTTAATCTTTAATGTTTTCTTTATGATAAATTATTTCTTTTATGATGATAGCTATTTAGTTTACTTATTATAATTTTACTTATAGTTTAATCATTATATAATTAAGACATGCGACTGATGCAATTTTAGTTATCCAGTCATTTGTTAATTAGTTTTCTATTGTAGTTTTTAATACTATGATAGAAATTTTATTTCAAATCAGTTTTATACATAAATTTTCATTTTTCATGATAAATTTTTTTATATTGTTTTATAATGAATCATAATAGTGATTAAATTATTTCTATTTATTGCAGATGCATAAAGCTATAAAGTTAGATATACATCACATCACTCAAAAGTATCCTTAAAGTCCGAAATATGCAAAAAAATATTTCTTTAAAAGACAGTTTTGGAAAAACAGCTTCTAGCTCACAGCTGGGAAAATCTCTTGTGTGTAAGATATGCGACAAGAGTTTCTCTCAAAACAGTCTTTTAAGCAAACACCTGTTAATTCATTCTGGTGAGGAACCTTTTGTATGTGAGATATGCAACAAGAAATTCTCTCTGAAGACAAGTTTAACCAGGCATGTGTTAATTCATACTGGTGAGAAATCTTTTGAGTGTGAAATATGCAACAAGAAATTCTTACGAAAGGCCGATTTATGTAAGCATTTGTTAATTCATACTGGTGAGAAACCATTTGTGTGTGAAATTTGCAACATGAAATTCTCTCTGAAGCATATATTAACCAGGCATGTGTTAATTCATACTGGAAAGAAGCCTTTTAACTGTGAGATATGCAACAAGAAATTCTCTCAAAAGGGACATTTAAGTGAGCATCTGTTAACTCACACTGGTGAGAAACCTTTTCTGTGTGAAATATGCAACAAGCGATTCTCTCAAAAGAGTAGTCTCAGCAACCATCTCTTAATCCATACTGGTGAGAAACCTTTTCTGTGTGAGATATGCAACAAGAAATTCTCTCGAAAGAGCTGTTTAAGTAATCATCTGTTAATTCACACTGATGAGAAATCTTTTCTGTGTGAGGTATGCAACAAAAAATTCTCTCAAAAGGATGATTTAAGTAGGCATCTGTTAATTCACACCGGTGAGAAACCTTTTCTGTGTGAGATATGCAACAAGAAATTCTTTCGAAAGAGCTGTTTAAGTAAGCATCTGTTAATTCATACTGGTGAAAAACCTTTTGTATGTGAGATATGCAACAAAAAATTCTCTCAAAAGGGTAATTTAAGTAAGCATCTGTTAATTCACACTGGTGAGAAACCCTTTGTCTGTGAAATATGCAACAAGAAATTCTCACAGAAGGAAAGTTTAACCAGACATATGTTAATTCATACTGGAGAGAAGCCTTTTGTCTGTGAGATATGCAACAAGAAATTCTTTGAAAAGGGTGTTTTAAATAAATATCTGTTAATTCACACTGGTGAGAAACCTTTTCTTTGTGAGATATGTAACAAGAAATTCTCTCAAAAGAGTAATCTCAGTTCCGTCTCTTAATTCACACTGGTTAGAAACCTTTTCTTTGTAAGATATGCAATATGAAATTCTCTCGAAATGGTGATTTAAGTAAGCATCTAGTAATTCATACTAATGAGAAACGTTTTGTGTGTGAGATATGCAACAAAAAATTCTCATTAAAGGAGAATTTAAGCGAGCATCTGTTAATTCATACTGGTGAGAATCCTTTTGTGTGTGAGATATGCAACAAAAAATTCCCCCGAAAGATTAGTCTCAGTAGCCATCTTTTAATTCATACTGGAGAGAAACCTTTTGTGTGTGAAATATGCAACAAGAAATTCTCTCTGAAGCAAAATTTAACCAGGCATGTGTTAATTCATACTGGAGAGAAATCTTTTGTGTGAGATATGCGACAAACTTTTTTTTAAAAGAGTAGATCCAATTTTTCACTCCCATAATTTGATATTTGTTATTAATTAATTTTGATGCTTTTTTTTATTAGGCAGGATTGTCCGATTTTTCCATAAATTTAAAATTCTAAATTAAAACGCAGAATTTAACAATAATAAATAAAATAGATTGATTCTTCCTATTCCAGATACAACCTTTATCAATATCAAATATGTAAATTTATATACAATAAAGTATGTGAAATAATTTGTGCGAAAATGAAAATGTAGTTCAGTTTATCTAGAAGTATTTTTATGCAAATATGTTTATAAATAAAATGTATATCAATATTAAATTATACTGTAATTATTAAATAGCAATTGTAAAACATATACGTTTGCAGTAAATTTTAACTTGTTTATCTGTCATATCACAGTTCCATTGCGACTATTAATCGGTTTACAAAATTAAAACTATAAATTAAAAATTTTTTAAATGTTTGACAACTTCAAATCTTATAAAAAATAGTCATCTGATGAAATAAGAAGTTTATGTTAATGAAGAAAATGTTACATTGATATCAAACCTGTGCTTGTAATGACATTAATAATATATGCATAGAAACTTTCAGTATATATGCATTTCACTATCAGGGGGACATCAATAAGAAGTAGAAAAATATAATTATAAAAATCTTCTTTTAGTTAAAATATTAAATGCAAAATAACCAGGAAATAATAAAGTAATTACAGAAATGCATACTATAAAATTTTGTTATTCAAGATACATCAATGTTATAAAATATTTAAAAGCTGTCTAATGCTTCAGGATCAGGAGCAAGTTGTTTGTCTTTAGAATTTAAGATTTTATAAGCCATTACAAATTTTTTAACCGTGTAATCCAAGCCTATTTTCAAGTTTGTTTTGAATCAAACTGAAATTGAAAAAAAAATACGATCAATGCTTGCTGGTGAGGATACGCAATGAAAAAGATGACGTGCAAAATTTGAAATCTTTTGTAAGTCACTGTATCTTTACAGTGATTCTCACCATTCTGCTGGTGATAGATTATGTATGATTGCATCGGAAATCTACCGTTTGTCCCCAAAATGACTAATGATTTTAAAATTCAATAACTTGCAAACGGTGACAGATATTTTTAAAAAATCTTGCACGAGGGTTATGTATGATGTCAGGAGGTTTTTACTGTGATTCTTTATTTTAATGTGAATTTCAAACAAAATATGGCGCTGAGAGCAATAGGGGCTCAGTCCAGACCCGATTTTCGGTATTTCCGGATCTATTCAATACATTTTAATCTCCTTTTTGCGCAAGGAAGAAGAAAAAGGTCCGAAAAATCGAGCCTGAATTTAGCGGTTATTGCTTGCAGCGTCATTTATGGATGCGATTTGTAACTAAAACTGAGAATCACAGCATACAAACTCCTGACATCTTACATAAAGCAAGAATTTTTTTTATATCTGTCACCGTTTGCAAGTTATTGAATTTTAAAGTCATCGGACATTTTTGGGACGCCTGGTATGTATCAGGAAATGCTTTAATGAAAAATTTAACAGTCAATGGCACACATTTTTTATTTATGTCATTCACCCATTTCCTTTTGCTATTTCTTCGCGGTTATTAGTCCACACCTCACCCATGTGTTTTAGATGCAGCATGTATGATAAAATGTGAGCTGGCATGATGCAGTCATCACATCTTCTGTAAACAGTTATTATAAATTCAAAGTTCTTCAGATTTCAAAAGTGTCAAGAATCTATTGACTACATCTGCAATAATAGAGGAATCCCTCTGTAGCACATCCAGTGAAATACTGATGGGTTTGAACAGACTGAATAGATGATTCACTTCTTTATATAAAGCAATATTAATGTTGAAACAGCATTGTTAGTTTTAGTCCTTATGTTTGTATCTACTTCTTCCTGTTTATCAATAACATAAAAGAAAACATCCTTGTTTGCACATATGTCTCCAAGCATTTAATGTGACTGTTCCATCGAGTTTCGTTAGGAAGTCTTATTACACCACCATAAGAATTTAGAAAGCCTTTAGCTACGTGATGGCTTCTGAAATATTTAGAAACTTCTATAATCTCTCTCATAATGCAGCTAATATTTCTTATTTTGCCAATATCTCCTCCTAACAAATTGAGATATACGCTGCACATCTATATGCAACAAAAAAACTGCCATCACATGAATATTTTTTCATCAGTTCTCTTAGTTTTACTATTTTGCTTTCATTATTGCTAACAAAGCTTTTCACAGTACAATGCTATTCTAACTCGCCTTCATGAATAGCTTCCTTAGACAATTTTAAGCAGTACTCTGCGGTTGTGTATGATTAGTTTCAGTGTCTACAGCTGAAAGGAAGAAAATATTTTTTTCCATCAACAACACCGCAATAACTGGATCATTGTGTTTCGATGACCATCCATCTTGTACCAGTGTTAGACTTTCCTGTCTTTGCTTCTTCTCTGACATCGTTACGTATGTCATCTGCATATGTTGTGTTAAGATCTTTTCGTGTAGGAGCTGAATAACCTGAACGAAGTTCTTCAATCATCTTTTTAAAATATTAGGTGGAGCAAAAAGTTCTGGGAAATTTTTAATCTAATAGTTACCAGAATTTGTATCGTATATAGGAGTACTAGTATTGGTACAGTCCAGACGAGGCTCCATCTGATTATGGCCGCTTTCGATCGATGCAACACTTTTTCAAGGGCCGTCGATTTGAATTCTTTAATGAAGTTGAAGAAGCATGTCAAGAGATTTTCGATTCCAAGGATCCGCCATGGTACTTCCAGCAAATCCGGAAACTGGCTGAAAGTCGTGGACTATGATGGTCTCTACTTTGAAGAATAGTCCTTGTTGCTTTTGTTGTTAATTTGCGCATAACAACGCAACTTTCACAAATTTTCCAGAACTTTTTGCTCAACCTAGTATCACCTTGCTTGGTTGAAAGGTACATTACAAGAAGAAAAATACCAAACTACTGCTTTAATTTGTTGGATTGGTTTGTTTTTACTACAAATGATGTTAGTGAAGGCTGTTTCTCTTTCTTTATGGATTCAGCCTGAAAATAGAATGAGGATGGAGTGGGCTTGGCTTCGTAGATAATTGTGCCAAAATGTAATTAACATTTTCTTTGTGGATTTATTAGATTATGATTAATATGCAGTCATCCAATTTTAATTAAATGTTTAATTGAAAAAATATATTTTATTATTAGTAAATAATGTAGGAATATAATTCCATTACATCATAGCAATAATTTTATATGTCAAGCATATGGAAAATAAACGGATTTTCATTTTGTTCATTTCATCCATTTTGTCCAATTTCTTCTTGCGACCCAGACTTATCACGAAAAAGCAGACAAAATAGCAACCCTGACCTTGGGATATTCTAATATTAAGTAAATGGGATTTCTTCTCGAATATTACAGCCCCTAAATAAAACAGCGACTTATGAAGTTATTTCTAATTTAATCTAGTAAATGAGCTGATAAGGAGCATCAACTTCTTCTGTGCCAAACACATTTTTATGTTGGTCTTGCTTTATACTCTACTAGCTAAACTACCCGCCGTTTCCCAAAATTTTAAGAATGTTTATTTTATTTTGTAATCTGTATTTCAATTGTTCACTAAGAATGAGCTCTAGGGACCTAAACCTTTGTGGAAATTCTAATATAGACGCATACACACACGTATATATATGGAATAGATTTAAAAATAGCGAAAACAAATTCAGAGAACCTCAAAGTGTTAAAATATGCCATTATTGCCATAAACGGGTTTTTATCATGTTTAATTACGTTTTTTCAAATTCTTATGACGTTATGTATTCACCTGCTGACGTCCAATATAATTCCCAGGGCTAACGTCTTTTTCGTTAGCCCCGATATTTCCAATTTGACGTAATATTCAATTTTTTAAAAATTCGTCAAACTATTTATTTCATTTTTCACATAGAAATTTTGCAATAGAAAAGTTACGATGTAATATTCCCCCTTTTTTTAATTCATCAAACTGTTTATTTCATTTTCACTTTTCACGTAGAAATTTTGCAATATATAAGTAATTGTTGTGGTAAGAATTTTAGTGTTGATTTTTAATAGTTGACAACTGCTATAATGAAAAATGTTTAAATTTGATAGGAAATTTCTGAGTTTTTTTATTAATTAAAAATTAATTATAAATTATTTCAATTCCAGATTACTTTAGTTGCCTTGGCCGTATTTTAATAGACATGTACATAACATTTCTCAGTTCTGGCATCCAAACTGTGAATTTCTATAAAATTACTGACAGACAGAGAAATCTACATTTTTATATATTAGATAAAATATCTTACATTAATCAATTTATTTATTGTTTTACATTATAGAAATTTACTAGCTAGAGACGTGCCGTAACTTTGGCAGACCTGGGCGAAATATACTTTGGCGACCTTTTTCGGAAATTTTTAAATCGGATATAAAATGTTAGAAACTGTATAAATTGTATCACAAAAATGACTTAGTGCACACTCTTTAACACAAAAAGGTGTAAAAAAATACGTCATAAAAATTATTACAATATATATATATGTATATATATATATATATATATATATATATATACAAATTTCTCATGCACATCAGTATTCATAATAATCATATTGGTTACCATCATTTCCCATGAAATATTTGGAATAAATTTGAGTTCATCGAAATTTCCAGATTTTAGCAATACAAATAGTAAGTAATATAATATAATACATCCATCTGAAATTTATTTTATTTCATTACTCATAGCATGATGGTAGATTTTTTTTTGCCATATACATTTGCAGATAATTTATAAACTAAACTTCATTCCGCCCTGAACAGTCGAAATTGAAATAAAGTAATTGCACAACAGAATTTGTAAAACACATTTTACTAACGAAACTAGAGGAATGTACTAAATCAGCTCTTTATAGATCATAAGTCAACTTTCCTTGCTTATTTAGAAGCATAGTTCTGAAAAATTTATTGAATTGGCCATATCGTTTTCAATCGAAATAAGAGTGAAAACAGAGAGACGTCCAGCCAGTATAGTTGGTCTTAGACAGAACTTTATGAGTTTTAACTTTGAAAAAATGCGTAATGGAATAATGTTATAGTGGGTAAAATAATAAATGTAATGCCAATGCCAAATATTCGGCATAACTTTTTATAATCTATAGCTAAACAAATATTTCAAAGTTTCCAATGGATAATATGCACCACTTGGAACTGTGTGACACAAACTTTTCTCTAAATAATTCTAAAGTATTTGCATTTTCCATTAAAATTAATGTCGTTGCACTTCTTTAATAAAACAGCATCAGAGGGATTATGGATTTGCGTTACGTCAAAAAGAAAACCAAATGTTTAATTAAACGTGTTTATCTGATAAAATCGCTCCATTGTCAACATTGTGGCTTGATCCAAGAGGACATAAAAAAAACCGTACTTGAAATTTCTTTTCCGAATCCTGAGTTTGTTCATCCTCAACTTCATAAGAAAATTGTTTTTTAACTTTTTCTGCAAAGTGATGATACATGTGGAAAATTTCTCCAGCGTTCATCTCTTGCTCTTCAGCTAGTTCTCTTGCTGAAATTTGTGTTAAATTATGTTACTCCTAATATTTTAAATGTTATTATTATATGTATAACTTAACTGTATGTTTAACTTGTATACCGTGTTAAATTTGTGAATTGGCAACAGCCTTTTGAGAAGAAGTTATGTGATTTGAATTGGCAACGTTCAGTTGTTCTCATTACCGCTTCTCGCTTGTTAGCGTGTGTTCTGTTTGCTACAAAATGTGATTTCTTATCTTTATATATTAATATAATTATTTAATCTGGATCATATCGAGTCAGCTCATTTATTATTGACACGTTATCTGCACGATGCTCTGTTTACAAAAGCTGACTGCGATCCAGAATGAAAGATTATTTATTTGAAGTTGTAGCGCGAGGCTAAAGCCGATCTTAAGCCTAACCACATTGAAAAACGAAGTGAGTAAATTTCCTTACCGCTGGACGAAGATTATTTGCTGGTGGACTTTTATTCAAATTTTAACGTATAAAAGGTATAAAATGGCCTCAGAAGATTGTAAAATGCCAAAATTAAACGGCGATAATTACCACACATGGTATATTCGTTCCCGAGCTATCTTAGTGCAGAAGCGATGTTGGGAAGCAGTAGAACCGGGATATGGAACCGACATGAGTGAAGCAGAGCGAAAGAAAAATGACGAAGCGCTTACTCTTTTATTTCTTATTGTTGAAGATACTTTCCTAGATGACATTGGAGATTGTATTAGAGCCAGAGAAGCCTGGAACTGTCTCAAAGAAATGCATACCAAGTTCGGTTTATTACATGTGCTACAACTCATGAGAGAATTCTTCAACATCATAATGAAGACTAATGAAACTGTGCAAGCCTACCTAGCAAGACTGATGGATTTACACAGGAAGTTATCCAATGGAGGTTATGCATTCACAGACAGAGAAGTAGCTCTAGTGATGCTGTTAGGGCTACCCAAGGCCTATGAATCGCTGATTCTGAACTTTGAAAAAGATGAAGCAAGCCTAACAACTACATTTGTGAAGTCCATATTGCTAGTTGAAGAAAAAAGGATAGCAAGAAATGACAGTTTACCCAGTGCAAGCCATGAAGAACAAGCCCTCCGCACTAGAAGATTTGCATCAAACCAGAGAAGACCTGCTGCAGGAAAACCAATAAAGAAATATATGACAAGAAAACCTAATGCAGAAGCAGAATTTAATAGAAGAAAAAACACAAAATGTTTTTCCTGTGGCCAATGGGGGCACATATCAAGAAATTGCGAAGAGGCTAGGCAACAAAACCAAAACAGTGCCAAAATAGCAGTTGACCACAAGACCAGTATTGCACTTTTAGCAGATGAAGATGAATCAGAGAGGAAAAACCTTTGGATCCTAGACAGTGGAGCCACTGAACACATGACCTCAGATTGAAGGAAATTTTCAAGCTTTAGACAATATTCATCTGAAGTTGAAGTCGCAAATTCAGAAAGAATAAATGTCAGCGGAATAGGTAATATATCATTCAAGATAGATGAAGAAGGTGAAGAAAGAAACATTACCATTCAAAATGCCCTATATGTCCCAAAACTAGGAGGAAACTTGATGTCTATTGGAAGAATCGAAGAAAAAGGCTTGAAGGTAGAATTCACAGATGGTAAGGCCAGAGTGATTGACAACAATGGCAAAACCCTCCTATCAGCTAAGAAGAAAGGAAGACTCTACATTATTGAAGAATAGGTAGAAATTGCTTCCTTAACAAAAACAGAAAGTATTGAACTGATGCATCGCAGGCTTGGTCACCCACATTATAATACAGTCAAAGATTTTGTGTCTGTTGACAAAAACAACGAATTGACAGCAAATGCACCTTGCTCTGTCTGCATTCAGGAGAAAATGAAGCGAAAGGAGTTTCCAAAGGCTGCCAGTACAAAAGCAAAAGATCTTCTAGAAATTGTACACTGATGTTGCTGGGAAAATTTCTCCCACATCCTTTGGAGGATCAAGTTATTTTGTAACATTTGCTGATAGTGAATTTTCTCACTATACCAAATTTTATCCCATGAAGGCCAAGGCTGAAGTATTTGAAAAATTCAAAGATTATCGCTGCATGGTTGAGAATCTCTATAACAGAAAAATAAAATTCTCCAGAAGCGACAATGTTGGAGAGTTCCGAAATGAAAGATTTGACAAGTACCTTGCTACACATGGCATTCAAAGACAGCTTACTGTGCCTGAGACGCCACAACAGAATGGTTTATCAGAAAGATTAAATCAAACTCTGATAAACACCACAAGATGTTTACTTATTGAATCCGGAGCAGACCACAAATTTTGGACAGAAGCAGCAGCTACTGCAGCCTACCTTCACAACAAACGCCCTTCTGCTGCGATCAATGGAAATATCCCCGAGAGATTATGGACAGGCTCAGAAAGCAAAACAGACCTCCGCAAGGTCTTCGTATGCAGAGTTTGGAGCCATGTGCGTTCATACTCAAGAAATGGTAAATTTGCCCCAAAAGCTGTGGAATGTATTTTTGTGGAATACCCAGATGGTGTCAAGGGTTACAAACTGTATGACTTTAAGAAAAAACAGTTCTTTGTAAGCAGAGACGTTATATTGCAGAAAACGTTTTACCATTGAAGACTGACAATTGTCATAATGCCACGGAAGAAGTCATATTCAGTATTGAAAATTTTGAAGAGCACCATTTGTACATACCTGAAGCAGAAGTAGAAGATATAATTCAAGAACAACCAAATCTTGACTCAGATTATTTAAATCAATTGCCTGACTCAGGTAAAAAATTAAAGGGCCCAAGTCCTGAAGAATGTTCTTACCAACAACTTGAAAACATTCCAAGATCAGCTGTAGAAATGATAGAAGTGCCCGACAAACATGACACTGAAGCCGAAGTGAAGACAGATAAACCCACTTTTAGATACAAGAGACGTGAAGGAGCAAGACCTGTCAAGCCTCCCAAGCATCTTGAAGATTTCTATCTGTATAATGCCCATGAGATACACCAGCATGATGAGAGAGACCCGGTAACAGTAAAGGAAGCCATGCAATCTTCTGAAGCAGACATGTGGAAAAAAGCCACGAATGAAGAAATTGCAAACCTCACCCAAGCCCAAACATGGGAGCTCACCACCGGACCACCTGGTGTGAATATAATATCTTCCAGATAGCTGTTCCGCAAGAAGAAGAATGACACTGGAAAACGCGTAAAGTTTAAGGCCAGATTAGTGGCAAAGGGATACCTTCAAGTATCCGGTATAGATTTCCAAGACACTTTCTCACCTGCCATCAAGCTTAAATCCATTCGCCTGTTACTTGCCATAGCTGCAGAAAAAGAATTTGAAGTTCACCAAATGGATGTGACAGCTGCGTACCTTAATGGAACATTGGAGGAAGACATCTACATGGCCCAACCAGTAGGTTGTGTGATGAAGGGCAAAGAAAATCTAGTATGCCATTTAAAGAGAAGTCTCTATGGTATCAGACAATCTGGCAGAGTATTGAATTCATGTTTAGATAAATTCTTGACTGAATGTGACCTCAAAAGATCTGATGCAGACCCATGCATATATTACAATGCCAAAAGGGATCTTATCATTGGTGTGCATGTAAATGATCTGCTTATTATTGGAAGCTTGAAAAATTAGAAGACTTTAAGCAAAACATCAAAAGAAAATTCACTGCAAAAGATCTTGGACCAGCCAGCCAAATCTTGTCAATGAAGATAGGCAAAGATATTGATGGTTCCATCACTCTAGATCAGATTTCTTACATTACTGAAATACTTGACACATTTAAAATGTCAGAAACCAAACCCGCAGCAACACCTTTAGATCCAAACATCAAATACAAGCATGTCGATGACTATTAGTGGGAGAAAATTAAAGAAGAAAGCAGCAGAACACCCTATAGACAAGCAGTTGGAAGTTTCCTGCACTTGGTATGTGGCACCCGTCCTGACTTGGTGTATGCAGCCACATATATGAGTCAATTTAATGAGAAGCCAAGCGAAGAACATTGGAGGGGAATCAAGCATATGCTGAGATACCTTAAAGGATCCATGCACAAGAAACTTAGGTTCAAGAAGAATAGCCAAGGCTTACAAATCTTTTCAGACGCCGACTGGGCCAGCGATAAAACTGATAGGAAATCTTTTAGCGGATATGCAATTTTTCTCTCTAGTGCACCCATTTCCTGGTCAAACAAGAAGCAAACTGTCACTGCCTTGTCATCCACAGAGGCAGAGTATGTTGCAATGTGTCATGTGGCGAAAGAAGTGATATGGATCAAGAACTTGGTCACAGAGATTTGTGTGGAGTTTGTGAATACTCCTTCAATTTAATGAGAAGCCAAGCGAAGAACATTGGAGGGGAATCAAGCATATGCTGAGATACCTTAAAGGATCCATGCACAAGAAACTTAGGTTCAAGAAGAATAGCCAATGCTTACAAATCTTTTCAGACGCCGACTGGGCCAGCGATAAAACTGATAGGAAATCTTTTAGCGGATATGCAATTTTTCTCTCTAGTGCACCCATTTCCTGGTCAAACAAGAAGCAAACTGTCACTGCCTTGTCATCCACAGAGGCAGAGTATGTTGCAATGTGTCATGTGGCGAAAGAAGTGATATGGATCAAGAACTTGGTCACAGAGATTTGTGTGGAGTTTGTGAATACTCCTCAAAAGGTCCATGTTGATAATCAAGGTGCTATTTTTATTGCAAAAAATCATGTTACATCAGAAAGAAGCAAGCACATCGAAATTAAATATTTCTTCTTGAGAGATTTAGTGATCAACAAAGTGATACAGTTTGAGTATGTGTCGTCTCAAAATAACTATGCTGACTTATTGACAAAACCAGTGTCTAAGAAGATATTGTCCAAGTTTAATTATGGTATGAACTGTTATACATAAGGACATTGATATGAACTGTATTACATAAGGACATTGGTATGAACTGTATTATATAAGGACATTGGTATGAACTGTGCTACATAAGGGCATAGTGATGAACTCTAAATATTGGACCCTTTCCTCCCGTATATTTTTTTTCATTTCTTATTACCAGTGTAACAAGTAAGGTGTTAATTTATGCACTATATTGTGTATCGAAGAAGTATTATATTGCGTTTTATTATGCCCTCACTTATAATTCCTAAATAGTTAAATTGAAGACTCTAATAATTTAAAATAGTATAATTAGCAAGGGGGCGTGTTAAAATATGTTAATCCTAATATTTTAAATGTTATTATTGTATGTATAACTTCACTGTATGTTTAACTTGTATACCGTGTTAAATTTGTGAAGTGGCAACAGCCTTTTGAGAAGAAGTTATGTGATTTGAATTGGCAACGTTCAGTTGTTCTCATTACCGCTTCTCGCTTGTTAGCGTGTGTTCTGTTTGCTACAAAATGTGATTTCTTATCTTTATATATTAATATAATTATTTAATCTGGATCATGTCGAGTCAGCTCATTTATTATTGACAATTTGAACATTACAAAGCCTATTTTCTTTATGGTGTTTTAAAAACAAAGTATATTCGTTATTAATTGCAAGGTATAGTCAATTTTCGTCACAGAACGTTGCATTACTTTACTAACAAGGTCAATTGTGTCAAAATGCCATCTCAGATGCACAGTGTCATAAGGAAGTAAAAGTTTTTCGTTTCTTTTGCCAATGAACTTGCTTTTGTTCCACTTTTCATGTCCTTGGATATTTCAGAAACTTTTACGAATGCATCGTAAACACAATCTATTTCATAGCGAATAGCCTTAATGTTTTCAACCTGACATTCCCATCTTGTATCAGACAGCGTTTTTACTGTTCACTTTTGTACATAATTTGTAATGCACCATCTTTGAGTAGAAGCAGAAAAAAATAACATATATTTGTGAATAATAACGAAGAACGATTTTGCAGTAATAGAGAATGTAACCATATCTCCTAATGAACTCCCAGAACTAAATTCCAGCTGTGACATCTACATGGAATGAATTGGATTTATTTTTAATATTCTTAAGTGGGCAACCATTTGGGCAACCACACATATGTGCTTTGTTATCGCAGTCCTGTCCATGGCAATCTTCAATTGACAGACCTAACTCTGATAACTTTGTTCAAAGGACATCTGTTAATCCTAGACCAGTGCTATCATTAGAGCTGTTGGAAACCACATGTGTTCGTTACTGAGTAACGGGTATTCTCTCTAATACGAAATACCGAATCGTTACTTTGGAATTTAACTCGTTACTCATTATTGCATAAATGTACTGCAAAACTAAATGAAACGAACTTCAAACGCTACATTTATTTTGTGATTCATGAACGGAAACGTATGTATAGTCTGGTAGTAAAAGATGAGAGTTTGTGTTTGGGCTTTAGATTCGGAATCAATTGTTCCCGTATTAGTATCACATACGTGCTTTTCATTTAGACGTTTCATTACTTCATCACCTGTTCATTCGACGAAAACGTCCGTGTGAATTAGGAAGGAAGTTTTTAGAGTCACGTGGTCGATAGCCAAAAAGGCTTTTAAAAGAATGATTGCTATGAGATCCTTTATTCTTTCAGGCATTGTGCTTTTTATCTTAAACATATGAAGTGTTACATGCATTTTTAAAACATGGACAAAATAATAGATTTTTTTTTTAAACCAAGAGATTTTTAATATTGTCATATATGTATTTTTAAAAAGGAACCATCGATCTAAGCAATAAAGAGACATTATGTGTTTATCATTTAAGATTTTCATTAAACTAATATTGTATTAATTATGCAATTGATCTATTAAAATGTCTCATAATTTTACTGTAAAAAAACAGAAGCTTATTCTAGAATAAAATATTCGTTATACCCGTACTTAAGGAATGATGAAGTGTTTCTGGGAAGATTCCTATTTGAAGGGCTGTCATGTAAAAGCATTCGATTATAACTTGAACTTCACTACCCTTATCGAAAAATGAAAAATGCTATTCGATTTCATATCATTGCTCTTGCCATCACTGCCAATTTTATGCATTAGACTGAGCCTATGAATGTGTTAGAAAGCTTTGTGATATTGAGCTGAAGAAAATATGTTTTTTAGAACTAGCTTAATGCTAGTTTCCGTTATAGACAGGCTCCGTTGTCGCATGTTTTACTGGTTTCAGTAAGCAGTGGACATCTTTATTTAATGTTACTCCATTACTATTTTTCTCTTTAATATATACAGTAATATACTTGTTGAAACGGAATCGCGAGAAACCACCGAAACCTTTCTTTGTAAACAGATTTTTTGTCTTAGCAGATGAAATTGCACTATTATTACTTTTATGGAAATATACGTTAGAATATTTCAATTTAAGGTAGAACTCCACTTTCATAAGTTGAATTTATTTATTATTATATTTGTGATTGTTCACATTTTTATGCAAATTTCTATTGCAAAAAGGTTTAATATAAAATTCCATTATGGGTCGAGGTAACGGTAACGAATTCTTGGGAAGACCTCATGTACATTACAGGGTGTACACTCTCAACGGTGCCCAATGGCTAATTCCTAAACCGTTAGACATATAGTTTCAATTACTAAAGTGTTTTAAATGAGGTAAAGAAATATTTTAAAAGCGATTTGTCTCAATAAAAACATTTCTTTAAAAGATATATGAAATTAAAATTTTTATACTGTCTCCCGGTCTTATAAGTTATATTTAGTAAAAGTTTTCTGTTACACTGACAAGTAAGAGAAAAAAAAATCCCGTTCATATAACACTTAAATCGACTGAGTTATGAAACTTTATAAATGTATAACTTGTACCACGTTTGACTTACACCACACCACGGCCATGCTTTGAGGGGTCATATACCAAGTGCTTAAAATATTTGAAAAACTAATTTCATGTGTATCTGCGCTTTAAAAAAATCGTACAAGTATTACAACTGAGTTAACTTTTATTAAGTTTCATATTGATTAAAATAAATGTATTTTAACATATGTTTTATTTTCTAAGGATTTGAGACTGTTTCTTTTAACAAAAATTATATTATTTTTATAAGTTTTTATTTTACTTCAACGATCGTATGTATGTTTTTCCTGTTCAAAATTTGTACTCGAACTTTAACTCACTTTGAAATATTCGATCGAGTTTTAATTTTACATATTGATGTAAATCCGATGACAATCTTATATTAATAATACTTTCGTTGGTTACCATTTATACTTATTTTTCAGGATAACACAGAAAATTTCGGATAGATTACTGCCAAGAAGTTTAAGAAAAAGTTTTAGATTAGATAACACAAGACTGCTATGGTTGTGTTTTTAACTTTTATGTATTTTTTAACACTGAATCCGAAAACTACCTAATTTTTAATCATCATGTTAGGATTTTTCGCACATAATAAATTGTCAAACTTAGAAGATAACAAAAATCGGATACTAAAATATAGAAGAGTAATAATAATAAGCTCGACGCAGCAGCGGTCGTTCGGTAGCTTCAGGGTCCGAAGTCCCCACCCCTGCCGCTTTTCTGTGTGTTTAATTTGTGTAATTTCCCTTACAAATTTGTCCGGTTTTAATTTTTGAATTTTTTTTCAACCTTGCTTCTGCTAGAGTCTCTTATACTTGGGACGTGGCTGGGGACCTATGAACATGGCTTCCGCAAAAGAGTCGAAATAAGAGAAGAATAAAGAACCGCGGACGGAAAAAGGCCGCTCGCCGCGGCAGTGATTTTTAATTTTTGATAATTGATTTTTATGTACTTATTAGCATTAAATCTGAAAATGACCTTCATTCTTAACCATCACGTTAGAATTTTTTTGCAAATCGTAAATGTGACAGTTAAAATATAGCGCAAATCTGATTCTATAAAACAGATGTAAAACCTTTTTAATTTAGTTTCATTTCATTTTATTATAATATATAATTAATATACATCAATTATTTATACAATTTTTTGACTTATACTGGGGTTCTTACTGCTAAACAGCTGAGGGGTTCGATGAAGTGAGGGAGGAAGATAATTTATGTTTGAAAATTACAATTTGCGAAAACTTCTGACGTGATGGTTGAAAATGAATGTCGGTTTCGGATTCAGTGGTAAAAAATACATAAAAATCAATTTTCAAAAGTTAAAAACACAAGAATCACATCTATTTTATAGTATGAAATTTTCGCTATTTTTTTTTTTAACTATAAAATTTACGATTTGGAAAGAATCTTTACATGATGGTAAAAAATGAAGGTCAATTTCGGATTCAGCGGCACAGAATGCATAACAATCAATTATTAAAAGATAAGAAACAGGACATAACCCAACTGTTGCAGGCTAGTGTAATCTGATAACATTTTTAAATATGTATCATTTTGCAAAAAATTGAGGTTGTTAATTTTCATCATTTTATTTAACAAAAATTCTGTTTTTTTTCTTCATATATGTTTATTACAAATTGTATACTTTGCATTAATATGGCAGAATGATTAAAGATTTCAAATTAATATTGCAATGTTAATTTTACTCTCAACCATTTTTTAATACATCTGACGAAATTATAGTTCTACTTAATTTGTGAATGACCCCTAATTGGCATCGAAAAATATGCTCCAACTTTAAACAGCTATTAATCGGTCAATTTTAATCGTATAATAATGGGACTTTTCTTGTCTTACTTGTCAGAGAAACAGGAAAATTTTACTAAATATAACTTATAGAAACGGGGGGACCGTATAAAAATTTAAATTTCTTAATTTTTTAAGAAATGTTTTTATTGACCCACATCGGTTTTAAAATATTTACTTACCTCATTTAAAACATTTTTTGTAATCGGAACTATATGTCTATGACTAACGGTTTAGGAATTTGCCATTGGACACCGTTGAGTGTGGACACCCTGTATATTTGCTGCAGTCTTGTGATCATATGTTTCATATGTAGTATTTCAAACGCCCAGCTCTATACTTTATGAAATTTTTAATCACTGCATGTATATAGATAGATTTTATCTTTATTTTAAGAAATAGTTAAAACTGACGAAGCAACCCTTTGAAAATTAGAAAATACACCGAATATATGTGTACTAGCATTTACTATTAATTTTAATATCCGTTTTCTAAAGAGTAATGAAAGTAACGAGCAACAAATACTTTCTTTTTACAGCACTAGCTATCATCTTTTGCCAAGAAACCAATAAATTCTTCAACTATTTCAGTATGTCTTCAGAACAATTAACTGATCTAACAACTACTGTCATTTTCTATTGGTGATCAATAGCTGGAGTGCAGTCCAAAATTACTGAAAAATATTTTGATCTTTCAAGTGAAGAGCAAATAGTTTCCAAAATCATTTCACTTATCAGCTGAATAAATTCATTCTGAATCCTGTTTCCAAGTAATCATCTTTAATTTCCCCCTTGGAAATATAACGCAAATATTCCAAAAGAACTGGGTCAAATTTCGAAATCAATTCAACCAGTCCTAGAAAGTAATCATTTTTTGAATTATAAAGTTTTTCATTTGAACCGCGGAAATGCTGAGATAGAAATTGCACTAACGATAAACAATATTTCAAAAACTGCACGCCAGTGTTCTTTTTAAATATTCATAGCATTTTCAGCAACAGAATCGATGGTTTGACGCATTTGTAACCTATTTTTTTTATCTCAATCCATGAGTGAAAGTTTCCCAAATGCTTTGTTGAAGTTTCATGGGATATAATACTCTGTTAACCCTCTGTCTACCAGAAGGGCCCAATGGACCCGACATGTACATTCAAAATATTTATTCAAACCAGAAATTTCTTCAAAACAAACTAAATGTATAAATCAGACAATAATAAGTTAAATAAACAAATTAAATAGTTTTAAGTAAAAATTCTGGTGTAGAATGTTTTTATAAAACTTGAGTAAAATTTCCGGTGGTTCTAGGGTTAAGAGTTGCCAGTTGTTATATCTCCTTTTGCAAAGTTTAATATCCGAATAACTTAATAATTTGCAACAAAAGCAGAATACGGCATCCAAACGTTTCAATACACTAGCCAACGACAATTAATAGCTTCTTGATTTTGCATTTTTAAGGTTTAAAAATTATCTGAAAAATGACGATTTTCCTCATTTAATGGAAAGTCATATGATAACGACTTCACACGAACAGGACTATATTCTAATATTTATTTTCTATGTCGATCATTAAGATTTGGCTCCCATAATACAATATCACTTGGACGGAATTTCGGTTTATCAATGGAAGCAAAAATTGTTGAATTTTCCCGAAGTGTCGATTTCTCAAGTGTCACATTCTTCAAAAACTGAAGGATGTGACTGTGAATCCTTACTGGACGTTGAAGGATCAGACTCTAAAACCTGTTGCGCCCCTGACTCTGCTTCTGGATTTTCTGTAACAGAATTCATGCAAAAGCTCCTTACAGTGATTTAATAAATTTTTCTTCCTGTTATTTTCTTTTTCGTTTTAAAAACCCAGGTTCATTTTTACTACATATTACCACTTTTGGTATGATTAAGACCTCAAAGCCCATATAAATCTAATGCACATGAAAACATCGACCAGAAAAAGAAGCCCATATATCACGTGACTTTATCTTTGCTTCAGAAAAGGTTGCCATTGCTCACTCCTTATCTCGTCTCGACGATTGTAAGGGATGTGGGTCTCCAATGCCCCACACTCAAGCTTCAGCCGGCAAATGTGGCATAGATAAATTAGCAATTAAATTGAGGAAATTTTGCAAATTGCTGGCAAAACATTTACAGTTATCGAGTCAAATTTTTAAATTTGAAAAAATTATGTATTCGGCACATTCTTTATCAGGCGCACCAAGAAAAATTTCTATTCGGTAATTCCAAGCTCTTTAGAGTAGCAAGTAGTTCTCTATAGTCCTCATGTATAGGTGTAGCATGTAGTAATAAAAACTGAATTCGTGAGGTTATGGTTGTTTTTTTTTTAACTCAAACTATCTACGCGAAGGACAAATTCCTAATGGATAATGTAAATAAAAGTGTGCTAATGAAATGTAAAAACAATATAAAAAAAATTTCTGCCCTCCAAATTTCGGTGGCCCTGGGCAAATGTCCAGCTCTGGATGCATAAGGATTGCACAATTTTTCCAGCCTGATAATTTGAGTGTATTTTAGTAAGACCTACTTTACCTCAATATATTCGACTAATTATGGGGTAAAAAAAAAGAATTATTGTGTAAAAGTACTTTCTATCTTTTTATGTGAATTTATTGTGTTACCAATCATTATTATAATGCTTAGCTGAACTGCCCGATGTTGTAGGGAACACAAATTTCCAGCCCAAAGACAAATTTAAAAGAAGACCGAAAACATCCTCCACTCTTCTGTTGTGTAGACTTTTCTGCACAGTTTCTTGGGCTGCTCCGCTGCGGTGTCTCCTAAGAGTCATGGGACCACATTTTGAAAAAATTGCCAGATGTATTTTCTTACTGCATCTATTATCCGAGATTTGTCATCCGTTAAAATTCGTGTATAAGACCTCAATTGAAATAATTTTCTATAACACAGCTTGTCCCAGCGCCTTTTAAAGTTCCCAACATAATTTAAAACCTTTTATTTTAATCTTTAAATGTTATTAGGGCGCCAAAAGCTTTTGAAGCTCACACTGAACCACTACTTTTATACAAGCCTCCAAGGAGATTAAAGTACTTATCATTCGGACAAATTTTGAGTCCGTACACTCTAAAAAAAGTGTGTTCATGCCTTTTACAAGAGAAGAAAGTGTACCACAGATTTATATCTCGCAGAAAAGCTGCCTAAAACATAAAATTTTCAAATGGGATTCCGCATTAGAAGGTTTTTTTATATAAGATTTGTTTGTGCCTAACATGTTCAGGTTAAACAATCTGGGCACTGCCCTGTTCGGAATGCTGGCTACGTTTATGAATAAAGACGGGGATCAAATTTTATTTCTTTTACAAATCATATCATGTGTTTATTTTTATACAAGTTACCTGTAGCTATTGTTTACCAATATTTACTTTTTAAACAGTTAGTCTTAGGGATGTAGTTCCAAATGCAAAAGTGTTTCGAATTTTGTTCTGCATCCTATAAAAATCGATTTACTTTAAAATAGCAGGTTTTTAAATATTTAAAAAAATTTACAATCTCTGTGTCCTATAAATTTTATTTAGAAAAAATTTCGTTATGTTCTAACAAGTAAAACAGTAAAAGTTTATTCTTCTATATCCAAAACTTACTGAGTTGATACTAAGAATTTAATGAATTTTCAACGTTTTAGTCATTAAAAATGGAAAAACTTATTTTTAGTGCCAGAAAACGCTGAAAATGTATTAAATGGAAAGTATCATAACTAGGTAAGATTTTTTTTTGTTTAGAAATTATGTTTTAGCCATAAACTGATTTTAATGTGTGAATACATCTCAACGGAAAACAGCGTCTATACTTACTTCTCAGAATTATTTCGAACATTTTGTTTAAAGGCCTTTTAATTAGAACGTCACTGGCAGCATGCAAAGTAATTTACAAAAAAAACTACAGGTTATTGGAATCCGATGCCGCAACTGTGAAACGATGCGATCTGTTCAACAAAAGTAACGCTATTTCCCTTATTGAGGTCATTTGTATCGTAATATTTTTTTTTTCTTGCGGTAAATGAATTACATATCCATACTAATCTATACTTATACTTATTACTTTACTTATTAATTAATTAATTAATTAATTATTAATTAATTAATTAATAATATTATAAAGAGGGGGAAATTGTTTATTTGTAGGAGGTAAGCTCTGAAACTACCGAACCGATTCCAAAAGTAATGGTATCAAAATGATGGTGTTAGTCCAACTTAGAACATAGGCTAATAGCCTATGTTCTAAGTTGGACTAACACCATTATAAGATATAGCCTATATCTTATGTCCGTGCCACTGGTCAAACGGGTTTGCAGGAGCAAAATACGTTCTAAAAATGCAATTTTTGTGTTACTGAAGGGCCTAGAAACATGAAATTTGGAATGGTAGTTACTTATAAGATACTAATGATCTCTAAGGACATTTCTTAAAAAAATCAAAATTAAAAAGGGGCGAAAATGCGCGAAAAGTGTTTTAAAAAACGTTCTAAATGGCGATTTTTACGCAATTTCAGGAACAACCAAACCAATTTCGAAAATAATGGTGTCAAAATGATGGTGACAATCCTCGCTCCAACATAGGCTACATTTTATGTCGGTGCCACTACCTCTAAAGAGGGTGCAGGAGCAAAAAAGCGTTCGAAATTGCGATTTTTGTGTTACTGAAGGGCCCAGATACATGGAATTTGCCATGGCAGTTACTTATTAGATATAAATTATCTCTAAGAACATTTCTTAAAAAATTCGAAAATTAAAAGGGGTGAAATGCGCAAAAAGCGTTCTAAAAAACGTTCTAAATGGCGATTTTTACGCAATCTCAAGAATTACCAAACAGATTTAAAAAATAATGGTGTCAAAATGATGGTGATAACCTTTGCTCCAACAAAAGCTACATTTTATGTCGGTGCTATTACCCCCAAAGGGGGTGCAGAAGCAAAAAAAGTTCGAAATTGCGAATTTTGTGTTACTGAAGGGCCTAGAAACATGAAATTTGGAATGGTAGTTACTTATAAGATACTAATGATCTCTAAGGACATTTCTTAAAAAAATCAAAATTAAAAAGGGGCGAAAATGCGCGAAAAGTGTTTTAAAAAACGTTCTAAATGGCGATTTTTACGCAATTTCAGGAACAACCAAACCAATTTCGAAAATAATGGTGTCAAAATGATGGTGACAATCCTCGCTCCAACATAGGCTACATTTTATGCCGGTGCCACTACCTCTAAAGAGGGTGAAGGAGCAAAAAAGCGTTCGAAATTGCGATTTTTTTGTTACTGAAGGGCCCAGATACATGGAATTTGCCATGGCAGTTACTTATTAGATATAAATTATCTCTAAGAACATTTCTTAAAAAATTCGAAAATTAAAAGGGGTGAAATGCGCAAAAAGCGTTCTAAAAAACGTTCTAAATGGCGATTTTTACGCAATCTCAAGAATTACCAAACAGATTTAAAAAATAATGGTGTCAAAATGATGGTGATAACCTTTGCTCCAACAAAAGCTACATTTTATGTCGGTGCTATTACCCCCAAAGGGGGTGCAGAAGCAAAAAAGTTCGAAATTGCGAATTTTGTGTTACTGAAGGGCCTAGAAACATGAAATTTGGAATGGTAGTTACTTATAAGATACTAATGATCTCTAAGGACATTTCTTAAAAAAATCAAAATTAAAAAGGGGCGAAAATGCGCGAAAAGTGTTTTAAAAAACGTTCTAAATGGCGATTTTTACGCAATTTCAGGAACAACCAAACCAATTTCAAAAATAATGGTGTCAAAATGATGGTGACAATCCTCGCTCCAACATAGGCTACATTTTATGTCGGTGCCACTACCTCTAAAGAGGGTGCAGGAGCAAAAAAGCGTTCGAAATTGCGATTTTTGTGTTACTGAAGGGCCCAGATACATGGAATTTGCCATGGCAGTTACTTATTAGATATAAATTATCTCTAAGAACATTTCTTAAAAAATTCGAAAATTAAAAGGGGTGAAATGCGCAAAAAGCGTTCTAAAAAACGTTCTAAATGGCGATTTTTACGCAATCTCAAGAATTACCAAACAGATTTAAAAAATAATGGCGTCAAAATGATGGTGATAACCTTTGCTCCAACAAAAGCTACATTTTATGTCGGTGCTATTACCCCCAAAGGGGGTGCAGAAGCAAAAAAAGTTCGAAATTGCGAATTTTGTGTTACTGAAGGGCCTAGAAACATGAAATTTGGAATGGTAGTTACTTATAAGATACTAATGATCTCTAAGGACATTTCTTAAAAAAATCAAAATTAAAAAGGGGCGAAAATGCGCGAAAAGTGTTTTAAAAAACGTTCTAAATGGCGATTTTTACGCAATTTCAGGAACAACCAAACCAATTTCGAAAATAATGGTGTCAAAATGATGGTGACAATCCTCGCTCCAACATAGGCTACATTTTATGCCGGTGCCACTACCTCTAAAGAGGGTGAAGGAGCAAAAAAGCGTTCGAAATTGCGATTTTTTTGTTACTGAAGGGCCCAGATACATGAAATTTGCCATGGCAGTTACTTATTAGATATAAATTATCTCTAAGAACATTTCTTAAAAAATTCGAAAATTAAAAGGGGTGAAATGCGCAAAAAGCGTTCTAAAAAACGTTCTAAATGGCGATTTTTACGCAATCTCAAGAATTACCAAACAGATTTAAAAAATAATGGTGTCAAAATGATGGTGATAACCTTTGCTCCAACAAAAGCTACATTTTATGTCGGTGCTATTACCCCCAAAGGGGGTGCAGAAGCAAAAAAAGTTCGAAATTGCGAATTTTGTGTTACTGAAGGGCCTAGAAACATGAAATTTGGAATGGTAGTTACTTATAAGATACTAATGATCTCTAAGGACATTTCTTAAAAAAATCAAAATTAAAAAGGGGCGAAAATGCGCGAAAAGTGTTTTAAAAAACGTTCTAAATGGCGATTTTTACGCAATTTCAGGAACAACCAAACCAATTTCGAAAATAATGGTGTCAAAATGATGGTGACAATCCTCGCTCCAACATAGGCTACATTTTATGCCGGTGCCACTACCTCTAAAGAGGGTGAAGGAGCAAAAAAGCGTTCGAAATTGCGATTTTTTTGTTACTGAAGGGCCCAGATACATGGAATTTGCCATGGCAGTTACTTATTAGATATAAATTATCTCTAAGAACATTTCTTAAAAAATTCGAAAATTAAAAGGGGTGAAATGCGCAAAAAGCGTTCTAAAAAACGTTCTAAATGGCGATTTTTACGCAATCTCAAGAATTACCAAACAGATTTAAAAAATAATGGTGTCAAAATGATGGTGATAACCTTTGCTCCAACAAAAGCTACATTTTATGTCGGTGCTATTACCCCCAAAGGGGGTGCAGAAGCAAAAAAGTTCGAAATTGCGAATTTTGTGTTACTGAAGGGCCTAGAAACATGAAATTTGGAATGGTAGTTACTTATAAGATACTAATGATCTCTAAGGACATTTCTTAAAAAAATCAAAATTAAAAAGGGGCGAAAATGCGCGAAAAGTGTTTTAAAAAACGTTCTAAATGGCGATTTTTACGCAATTTCAGGAACAACCAAACCAATTTCGAAAATAATGGTGTCAAAATGATGGTGACAATCCTCGCTCCAACATAGGCTACATTTTATGTCGGTGCCACTACCTCTAAAGAGGGTGCATGAGCAAAAAAGCGTTCGAAATTGCGATTTTTGTGTTACTGAAGGGCCCAGATACATGGAATTTGCCATGGCAGTTACTTATTAGATATAAATTATCTCTAAGAACATTTCTTAAAAAATTCGAAAATTAAAAGGGGTGAAATGCGCAAAAAGCGTTCTAAAAAACGTTCTAAATGGCGATTTTTACGCAATCTCAAGAATTACCAAACAGATTTAAAAAATAATGGTGTCAAAATGATGGTGATAACCTTTGCTCCAACAAAAGCTACATTTTATGTCGGTGCTATTACCCCCAAAGGGGGTGCAGAAGCAAAAAAAGTTCGAAATTGCGAATTTTGTGTTACTGAAGGGCCTAGAAGCATGAAATTTAGAATGGTAAATACTTATAAGATATAAATGATCTCTAAGAATATTTCATAAAAAATTCGAAATTTAAAAGGGGTGAAAATGCGCGAATAGAGTTCTAAAAAACTTCTAAATTGCTATTACTACGCAATCTCAGAAAGTACCCAACCTATCTCAAAAGTAATGGTTAAAAATTGATTATGACAACCCTTGCTCCAACATAGGCTCTCTTTCATGTCGGTGTCACTACCACCAAGGGGCTGCAGAATCAAAAAAGTTCTAAATTCCGATTTTTGTATTACTGAAGGTCCTAGAATCCTGAAATTATGCAGGTCAGTTATTTATAATATACAAATGATCTCTAAGAACATTTCCTAAAAAATCGAAATTTAAAAGGGGTGAAAATGAGCGAAAAGTGTTCTTAATTGCGATTTCTACGCAATCTCAGGAAGTACCGAACCGATTAAAAAAATAATGATGTGAAAACGATGGTAAAAGTCCTCGCTCCAACATAAGTTGTATTTCATGTCGATGCCACTACCCCGAAGTGGGTGAAGGAGCAAAAAACGATCTAAATTGCGTTTTTTGTAATATTGCAGAGGCTAGAAACATGAAACTAGGCATGGTAGTTACTTATAAGATATAAATGATCTCTAAGAAAATTTCTTAAATAATTCGAAATTTAAAACTGGTGAAAATGGACGAAAAACGTTCTAAATTGCTATTTCTACGCAAACTCAGAAAGTACATAACCTATTTCGAAAGTAATGGTTGGAAATTGATAATGAAAGCCCTTGCTCCAATATAGGATCTATTTCATGTCGTAGTCACTAACACCTTGCGGTTGCATTTTAAAAAACTTTCTAAATTGTGATTTTTGTGATACTGAAGGGGCTAGCAACTTGAAATTTGGTATGGTAATTACTTATGAGATGTAATTACTCTCTGAAAAGAGTTCCTTAAAATTTTGAAATTTAAAAGGGATGAAAATGAACGAAAAGCGTTCTAAAAATTCTAAATAGCGATTTCTACGCAAATCTCAGGAAATATAAACCGATTTCAGAAGTAATGGTTTCAAATTGATGGTGACAGTCCCCGCTCCAACAGAGCCTATATTTTACGTTGTTGTCACTACCACGTGGGGGTTACAGGAGCAAAAAATGTTTAAATTGCTTTTTTGTGTTAATGAAGTGGCCTAACATTTTAAATTTGGAATGGTATTTACTTCAAAGATGCAAATGCTTTCTAAGAATTGTCGAAAGAAAATTCAAAATTTAAAAGGATGAAGTGAGCGAAAAGCATTCTATAAGCGTTCTAAATTACGATTTTTATGCCATCGTGTGAAATACGAAACCGATTTCAAACATAATTGTTGCAAATTGATGGTGACAGAACCTGCTCAAACATAAGCTATATCTTATGTCGGTTCCACAACCCCTAGAGGGTTGCAGGAGCAAAAAACTTTCTAAATTGCGATTTCTGCGGTACGGAAGAGGCTAGAAACTTTAAATATAGCATGGTAGTTACTTATAAAATATAAATGTCCTCTAAGAACAGTCGAAAATAAATTAGAAATTAAAAAGGGGTGAAGCGAAGGTAAGGAGCGAAAAGCATTCTAAAAGAGTCCTAAATAACGATTTCCATGGTATCTTAGGAAATAATAAACCGATTACAAAAGTTACTGGTTGCGAGTGATAGTCCCTGATCCTATACGGGCTATATTTTATGCCGGTGTCACTACCACCTGGTTGGCAGGAACAAGAAGAAAGCCTTTAAGAACATCTAAATTCCGTTTTCTATAGAATATTAGAAAATACCAACCGATTTCAAGGCTAATGTTGGCAAATTAATGGTGACAGTCTCTGTTTCAACATTTTTCGAGACATTCTATTTCAACTCTATTTCGGCATTTTATGTTGGTGCCACTAACACCAGAGAGGTGGTAGACTGTTAGACAAGACAGTTGAAATTTGGCATGATGGTTAATTTTAAGATGTAAATGTGTTAAGATGTTTTCTAAAAAATTCAAAACTTCAAATGAATACTGAAATGAGCATAAAAGTCTCAAAATACCTTCTAAATTATCATTTAATTGGAATTAGTTTTAGTTCTTCTTATTAATTAAAATCTCATTTCTGTCTATTGTACTTTTATAATGAAGTTCAGTCAAACTGCCGCTTAATTTGTAATTTTTGAATTATTTAAAAAAGTGTTACTAATAAAAAGTATTCATGCAAATATCACTTGGCATATTTAAACTATTACGCGAGCAAAGCCGCAGGTTTGCTGGTAATATTATAAAGAAGTAAAAATTGTTTCTTGGTAGGAAGTAATCTCTGGAATTACCGAACCGATTTCAAAAGTAGTGGTATCAAAATGACGGTGTTAGTTCCTGTTCGAGCATAGGTTATATCTTATATCGGTGCCACTACCCCAAAGGAGGTGCAGTACGAAAAAAGTTCTAAAAATGAGATTTTTGTCTTACTGAAGGGCCTAGAAACATGAAATTTGGAATGGTAGTCACTTATAAGATATACATGATCTCTAAGAACTTTTCTTAAAATATTCGAAATTTAAAGGGATGAAAATGCGCAAAAAGTATTCTAAATGGCGATTTCTACGCATTCCCAGGAAGTAACGAACCGATTCCTAAAATAATGGTGTCAAAATGATGGTGACCACCCTTGCTCCAACATAAATAGGCTATATTTCATGTCGGCGCCACTAACCCAAAGGGGATGCAGGAGAAAAAAGTTCTAAAAATGCGATTTTTGTGTTACTGAAGGGTCTAGAAACATGAAATTTGGGATGGTAGTTACTTATAAGATATAAATTATCTCTAAGAGCATTTCTTAAAACATTCGAAATTTAAAGGGGTGAAAATGAGCAAAAAGCGTTCTAAAAAACGTTCTAAATGGCGATTTCTACGCAATCTCAAGAAGTAATGGACCGATTATAAGAACCATGGTGTAAAAATGATCGAGACAGCCCTTGCTCCAATATAGGCTATATTTTATGTCGGTGCCATTACCCCAAAGAGGGTGCAGGAGCAAAAAATGTTCTAAAAATACGATTTTTGTGCTACTGAAGGGCCTAGAAACATGAAATTTGGAATGGTAGTTATGAGACATAAATGATCTTTAAGAAAATTTCTCAAAAAAATCGAAATTTACGAAAGGGGATAATGCGCGAAAAGCATTCTAAAAACGTTCTAAATGGCGATTTCTACGCAAACTCGGAAAGTATCAAACCGATTTCAAAAGTATTGGTTGATAATTGATGGTGACAGTCTATGCTTTCCCATGGGCTCTATTTCATGTTGGTGTCACTACCACCTGGGGGTTGCAGGAGCAAAAAACACTCTAAATTGCGATTTCTGTGATACTGAAGAGGCTGAAAACTTTAAACATGGCGTGGTTGTTACTTATAAAATATAAATTATCTCTAAGAACTGTCGAAAATGAATTCGAAATTTAAAAGAGGTGAAGCGAAGGGAAGGGGCGAAAAGCGTACTAAAAACAGCCCTAAATTACGATTTCTATGTAATATCAGGAAATCGATTACAAAAGTAATGGTTGCGAATGAATGGTGATAGTCGCTGATTCCAAAGAGCTTATTTTTTATGCCAGTGCCACAACCACATCGGGTTGGCAGGAGGAACAACAAATGTTGTAAAAAAAACCTTTAAAAACTTTCTGAATTATCATTTCTATGGAATATTAGGAAATATCAAACCGATTTCAAAATTAATGTCTGCAAATTAATAGTGACAGTTTCTGTTTCAACATAGGCATTTTTTGTTAGTGCCACTGGCACCATAGACGTGGTAGATCGATAGAGAAGAAGTTTGGAATTTGAGATGATGGTTAAATTTTAGATGTAAATGCGCACTAAGAACGGTTTATTCAAAACATCAAATGAATACTGAAATAAGCATAAATGCCTCAAAATATTTTCTAAATTATCATTTATTTAGTTTTAGTTCTTTTTATTAATTTAAGTCTCATTTCTGACTAATGCAATGTAATAATGAGTTTTAGTTAAACTGTGTTTTAAATAGTAATTTTTGAATTATTCCTAAAACTATAATTTTTTTTAATAAAAATTAAATATATGAATATCACTTGGCATATTTCAACTGTTACGCCAGCAAAGCCGTGGGATTTTCTAGTTGAATTATAAACGATTATTGTCTCAGGATGACAGTTTTTTTCCTTCCCTCTGCTGTCTCGCCCAAAGATTCGTTTTAAAACGTTAACTTTGACAGCATTATATGAATTTTTTTCTGTCAATATCGAAAGCTGAAAAAAAAGGTTCCAATGAGATAGTTTTTTAATAATTACAATTGCCAGTTTGATAAGTTTGCGAACAAAAATGCATTAAAAATGCATTAGAAAGTAACCAGTTTAGATTTCAGAAAAGCCTTAACTCAATAAAATATGCATGCTAAATATTAGCATACATATTAAATTCTAGATATTTCCCCCTCTTCAATTAATTTGAAACCTCTTTTGGGGCGCCCTCCTGGTGGTGCTTAATCAGCCTTTTAAGAGGGAAGATGACGAGGAACCAGGCTGTGGAAGCTGTGTTTCTGAACGGCCACTTATGTGTGAAACCACATACCACAATTGATAGCATTTATAATTCATTTACATGGACACATACAAGAATATTAACGATAAATGCTATGTCTATCATATTTCAAGGTAAGCATAATTTAGTGCACTTTAGTAATATATATCAATTTCATTATGTTTGAAATAATGTAGCTACATTACAATACAATACACTGCAAACGATTTTTCTCCATACAGCATTATGTAACAAAATTCTTCTGTGTGACCATGTAAATGAATGATAATTGCATTATATAACATGAAATTTCAGCAAATCAATTTCATGTTATTTAAAATAGTATAACTTAATTAAAATACTCTGCAAACGATTTTTCCCATAGTCTTAATATACCGGAATTTTTTTGTGTGTATTTTGGGAGTCATACGCACGTCGAGTTATACTTGAATAGAACCCGAAAATTCCATTTTATGCTAACTTGAAAAATAAAAATTGTCACACCTTAACCCGACCCTAAAATAGAAGAAAAATAAATCCATATTTTAATACTATTATAGAAAAATAGTCTACAGTTATCTCTAATATCTATTTTATATTGAAAAACGAACACGAGTGTTATACACATGCTCATTAATGTTCAAATATATTGTATTTTTCACCGGCAGAAATATTTGACTTTTTTCGGAAAACCTGACCCACAACATTCAAATCTCAAACCGAGAAAATTACAATCAACAGAACACGCGACGAAAAATATCAGCATCAACTCGACCCAAATGCAGAACTCTAGTCTCTACAAGACCGGTGCGACCATCAGGCAAACGAAGTCGGTGCCAAGGGCCTTACACCAATTGGAATCGTGTTAGGCGTACCGCGCCTTTCTATATGATTCGAAATAACGTTTTCTCTGTATAAAATAACAATATTTTACTGTAGGTTTGTTTATAAATGTTTCTTTGTGCGAAAAAGTTAATATTAACTTTATGTAGTGGCATTTTTCATACAGTTTATCAACTACGTTACGTATTATTTTATGATATATGCAATTTAAAAAACAAATTTTATCAGTCCACTACTGCAGTATATATTGGGCACTACAAACTGCCCAGAGTCCCTATAAGTGAACTAACTACAAATACTCCACACTTCATTTTCAATAGAGATAATAGCGCAGTAAACCTCAATAATGTATACCAATTATACATGCAATCCGAGTATATTTGCAGGAGTTTGAGCGCGCACAGACAAACCGAAGTCATAAACACTTTTCAGCTACGTCATATTTACTGCTCTTTATGTTGGAAAGTAATATAAAAGTATACAAAGTTTAATTAACTTAAAAGAAAGAATTTCAAAAAAAATATATATATATACATATGTATATATATTTTAAACAGCTTATACTAGAAACTCCTCTAAAAGAGGCAAAAATAATGTCTTTAACGGCCGTCATAGTACATTCGGGTAGAGTCCTGTATCGGTATCGTGTCGGCACTAATTTTTTCGGTGTGGGACAGTTTGATTTTAAACGTTTCGGGTGCTATTTAATAGGTACATTATAACTTAATATTGACATACATTTTATTTATAAACATGTTTGCATAAAATCTTCTAGATAAATTGAACTTAGTTATTCATTTCTACACAATTTATTTCACATACTTTTGGTTATATAAATATGTATATGTGATATTTTGATATAAAAGTTGTTTCTGGAATAGGAAGAATCATTATGTTTTATTTATTATTGTTAAATTCTGCATTTTTCATTTAGAATTTTCAATTTATTAAAAATGGACAAAACGGTATTTTGTCTAGGACAGTTTTATACTGAGTGGCAAAAATCGGACAATCCTGCCTAAGGTTATTATAAAAAAAAAAGAGTATCAAAATTAATTAATAGCAAATATCAAATTATCGGAATGAAAAATTGGATCTGCTCTTTTACAAAAAAGTTTCTTGTATATCTCACACAAAAGACTTCTCTCCAGTATGAATTAACACATGCCTGGTTAAATTTCGCTTCAGAGAGAATTTCTTGTTGCATATTTCACATACAAAAGGTTTTTCACCAGTATGAATTAAAAGATGCTTATTTAAACAGCTCTTTTCAGAGAATTTCTTGTTGCATATCTCACACACAAAAGGTTTTTCACCAGTATGAATTAAAAGATGCTTATTTAAACAGCTCTTTACAGTGAATTTCTTGTTGCATATTTCACACTCAAAAGGTTTCTCACCAGTATGAATTAAAAGATGCTTATTTAAACAGCTCTTTTCAGTGAATTTCTTGTTGCATATTTCACACACAAAAGGTTTCTCTCCAGTATGAATTAAGAAATGGCTACTGAGATGACTCTTTTGAGAGAATTTCTTGTTGCATATTTCACACAGAAAAGGTTTCTCACCAGTATGAATTAACAGATGCTTACTTAAATCACCCTTTAGAGAGAATTTCTTGTTGCATATCTCACAGACAAAAGGCTTCTCTCCAGTATGAATTAACACATGCCTGGTTAATTTTTGCTTCAGCGAGAATTTCATGTTGCATATTTCACATACAAAAGGTTTTTCTCCAGTATGAATTAAGAGATGGCTACTGAGATTACTCTTTTGAGAGAATTTCTTGTTGCATATTTCACACAGAAAAGGTTTCTCACCAGTGTGAATTAACAGATGCTTACTTAAATCACCCTTTTGAGAGAATTTTTTGTTGCATATCTCACAGTCAAAAGGTTTCTCTCCAGTATGAATTAACACATGCCTGATTAAACTGTTCTTCAGAGAGAATTTTTTGTTGCATATCTCACATACAAAAGGTTTCTCACCAGAATGAATTAACAAGTGTGTGCTTAAATGACTCTTTTGAGAGAAACTCTTGTTGCATACCTCACAAACAAAAGATTTTCCCTGCTGTGAGCTAGAAGCTGTTTTTCCAAAAATGTATTTTAAAGAAATATTTTGTAGCATATTTCGAACTTTGAAGATAATTTTAAGTAACCTGATGTATATCTAACTTTATAGTTTTATGCATCTGCAATAAATAGAATTAAGTTAATCACTTTTTATGACTCATTAAAAAACAATATGAAAAAAAAATAAATTTATCATGGAAAATAAAAATTCATGTATTAAATTGAATTGAAATTAAATTTCTATCGTTATATTAAAAATTAGAAACCTAATTATCAGATACTTGGAGAACTAAAAGTGCATCAGATGCATTTCCTAATTGTATAATGATTGAACTATAAAAAAATAACAAATGAACTAAATAGCTAACATCATAAAACAAATAATTTATCATGA
Source organism: Maratus speciosus (assembly GCA_963932465.1). Taxonomy (NCBI): domain Eukaryota; kingdom Metazoa; phylum Arthropoda; class Arachnida; order Araneae; family Salticidae; genus Maratus; species Maratus speciosus. Next base: position 650,663,038 of record OZ010786.1, read on the forward strand.
AGAAAACATTAAAGATTAAAATTAAAAGTTAGAATTATCATAAATAAAAATAAAGCCGATTTTTAATAGCATTTATAAATAAAAAATAAAGCAAATTTAAGGATAAAATTCTATAATTTCATACCAACAATGGAAACAATGATATGTTTAATAAGCAGTGAGGCAAACATCAACTCTTTGTGTGGCAAGGGGGATGGCAATGTACGATTGTGTTCAGTCGGAATTCATTCAAAATTATTAATTTTTTCAATATAATATAGAGGATTATTAGGACAAGATTTTACATTATTAATTCAAGTTATATATCATGGTAATAATTTAATCATTTATTAGCCTTTTTACCATGTTTAAAAACGTATATAATTGATAAAAGGCAAATAAAAATACATTTTCTTATGCTATTTCAAATAGAAATACATTCTTAGATCGATCCATGCAAATTGAATGATGAAATGTGTGAAACAAAACATAGAACTCAGTTATAACAGAGTCTGTAGAGAGTATAATAGTCGCGATAGAACATCAGACGGGAAAGAAGAATCATACAAATAGTATATTTTATTTAAAAACAAATCAACTAATAAACCCTTCAGTATCTTAGATAAAAGTTGTTAAAACAGCAATATTTCAAATAATTATGTTGCTATTAGAATGCATCATCTACAAGCAGCATAAAAATGCCTGTTTAAGAGCAAAATTTTAAAATTCAATTTGAAAGTAGAGAAATAGATTTGGAATAAAAAAAAATTATTATAATGATTTTGAAGCATTACAAGAGACAGGTTGGTCTCATGGTCCTTATGTTAAAATACCCTCATATTTCGAAGTCAGCAATAAAATAATGTCATTTAACAGATAATTCCTTTCGCAATGTAATTAATTAAAGCGGATATGAAAAGGAAAAGTGCATTAAAAACAGGAATAGGAATCATATAAACATCTCAAAGAAGTTCATTTTTCTACGAAATAATAAACTAAAAATCAATTTAGTTTAACCAATCACAACAAATTAGCATAGTGCATTACTTACCTTAGATATTTATAAAAGACAAATGTTCTAAAATACTACACTTAAAGAATATACATGTTCATGGGATTGAATGATGAGTCCCCATTGCAGGAGATTTAATAAGTTCAATTATTTTAATTAAGATTTACTAAAATCGAAAAGCTGATTGATAAAAAACATTGAAACACAGAGTTTTTTTTTAGTTTAAAAATTATATACAGCTCCAAGTCAAAAAATTAGAATATTAGAAAAAAAGGAATTGTTAAATTCTATAGATTTTTTTAAATAAAAAAAGTATATTTTTTGTTCTTTTAAAATTTATTTGTACTAATTTATTTATACCTATATATTAAACTTCATAAAAAATTGTAGTACATCAGTTTTAACATTAGTACTCCATAGATTTAATATGATTATAATTTAAATCATATTTCTAATACATTGTGATTCAATTGTCAGTGAATGGAACTAAAATGATTTAAATTATAGTTAGTTTTTTTTTATGAACCTGTTGTTTAACATTATAATCTTTTAATAATTTGCTGTTAAAACACCCATCTAATTTAATAATTTTTAATAACTAATTGCCAATTTATTTCAAATATATTATTCTGAAATATAAAAATATTTAAACAATTATGTTTCAAGTTTAACAAATAATAATTTATGAAACTTTTAATTATTTTTTGAAGACTCTATTAAATTAGAGTTCCGCATTCGGTACCGTCAGATTAATGAATTTTAACAGAAATCTGAAATGAATGTCTAAACACGATTTAAGCTGTGAAGCTCTTTTGAAACTTTTATTTTATAGCACCAACAACAACAATAAAATAAATAAGTAAATCAATCAATCAATAAATTCTTTTTTTTAACTTGCGATATTTTCACCTACCTCCGGAGCATTTTTTTTTTTTTTTTGTAAATATGAAATTTTTATTAAACACATGTATTTTTATTTAAAAAAGGAAATAAAACTATGAATTCAAATAAATTTTTAATGGAATTTTAATTAACTTTTCAGATTTAGATAATATTTAGTCAAATTTTTGTAAAGAATTTCGTTGCCAAACCTTCTATAACGAAATCTATTCCATATATTTCACTTTTTTTTCAACACTATATCAGCAAATCACTTACTTGATTGTGAATCAAAAGATTTGCAATATATCTTAAATTTACTAACACAGGGATGAAAGTGCACTAAAGCCATGTTGGAGCAGCAAAAATCTGATTTTGGAGCAGTAAACTGTATTTTTGTAGCAGCAAAAATCTGATTTTGGAACAGTAAAATCCACATTTGGAGCAGCAAAAATATGATTTTGGAGCAGTAAAATCCATTTTACTAGCAGCAAAAATCTAATTTTGCAGCAATAAAAGCTGTTTTGGAGCAAGTTGAAATCCTAATGCTAATTAACTCCTAAAAATTAAAATGATTGGTACCTTGAAAATATTTTGACATTTGAAAGAATAATTACTTGGATAAAATTTCTCCACACTTTTTGCTAACTCTGAACATTATGAATGACAATCGGGTATCGGTTGGAATAATAATGAAAAGTTAGCAGCAGAAAGAAAAAAAATCTTATTTGCAGGCACGAGATTTCAAAAAGATAAAAAAAAGGAGAAAAAGGTACTTGGAATGAATAAAATGAGATATTATTTAAAATAGTGTAAGAAAATGAAGAAGTTTATTTTATTCACAATAAAATTTTCAATATTTCTGTTTAAATGTTGCTTTATTTGGGATGCGGGAGGGACAATCAAATAAATAATTTATGCAAATAAGTAATTGTGAAATGAAAGTTCCTATTTTAAGTTCATAATTCAGATGCAATAAAATCTAATTTTGCAGCAATAAAAGCTGTTTTGGAGCAAGTTGAAATCATAATGCTAATTAACTCCTAAAAATTAAAATGATTGCTATCTTGAAAATATTTTGACATTTGAAAGAATAATTACTTGGATAAAATTTCTCCACACTTTTTGCTAACTCTGAACATTCCAAATGACAATCGGGGACCAATTAGAATAATAATGAAAAGTTAGCAGCAGAAAGAAAAAAAAAACTGTTTATTTGCAGGCACGAGATTGCAAAAAGATAAAAAAAAGGAGAAAATCACTTGAAATAGGAAAATGAGATATTATTTAAAATAGTGCTTGTATAAGGCAATTAAGAAGATTATTTTATTCGCAATGGAATTGTCAATATTTCTGTTTAAATGTTGCTTTATTTGGGTGCGGGATAGAGACAATCAAATAAATAATTTATGGAAATACTATAAGAATATATGAAATGAAAAGCTCTATTTTAAGTTCATAATTCTGATGCAATGTTTTACACAGCAATCTTAGCTAGTTGTCAAATTCAAATTTTAACATGCTTTCACTCAAAACATCAGTTAATAAACATGGGAAGTTAACCTTCAACCTGCCACTCAGCTGCAAAAAAATCTGGTGAAAACAATGTCGCAACAAATTTTCTGCGATCCCTTGACGAAATTCGCGTTTTTTCCGCGATCCTTTGGCGAAATTCACATTTTATCCCACAATCTTTAAGAAGAATTCACTTTTAGTGATCTTTTGACGAAATTCGCATTTTTTCACAATCGTTTGACGAAATTCGCTTTTTTTCTAGCCTCTGACGAAATCTGTGTTTCTTGGCGATTCTTTGACGAAATTCGCATTTTTCCGCGATCCTTTGACAGTATTCGCATTTTTTCCGACATCCTTTGACAGAATTACCGTTAATTCTGCGATCTTTTGACGAAATTCTCGTTTTATCCGCGCCCCCTTTAACGAAATTCATGATTTATCCGCGCCCTTTAACGAAATTAGCGTTTTTCCGCGATCGTTTAATGAAGTTGCTATTTTTACGCAGCACTTTGACTAAATCCTCGTTTTTTTCCGCGACCCAAAGAAAAAATTTGAGTATTTTTAGCGGTGATATGTCGAAATTTGTTTTGTTTTTTCGCGATTGTTTGACAAAAATCGGGTTTATTCCGCGATCCTTTGCAAAATTATCTATTTTCTTTCTTTCTTTTTTTTTTTTTTTTTTTTTTTTTTGCAAACGATTGATGAAATTTCTTTTTCGGCGACTATTTGTCGAACTTTATGATATTTTTTCTGTAAGAATTTTATACATCTTTTAAAATTTTTTTTAAATTTCGATTTCGAAAGACTGATTTTTTTTTAAATTTCAGAACATATCACTCCAGCGAGAAACGGCAAAAAGCGGAAAATCGCGGCCCCACGGAAGAATTTCATGCCTGTACTAAGTATGTTTTGGCGCAAATTTAAGAAAAAACGCTATTTCTGCGCAAATATGCGCAAAATGCGCAGCACTTGAAACCTTGCTAACACATACAAAATTTTCTATACAAAACATGATTTTTTTAAAAATGTGTATTTTTCAATAAAATAGCTCTAAAATTAAGATATACATACTTACAAGCTATATTTTGCTTCATAACATACCAATTGAAGAGCCTTGTGACAAAATTTTATTTCAATATCTTAAAAACTTTTTAAGAAATGACTTTCTCTAGTAGATGTAAACAATGAAAAACGAAGTTTTCCAGAAAACGCGAATTAAGATTTTAATATAGGACAAAAAATTCTGTATAAAGTTTACAACTTTAAATTAAAACTTAACTGTATGTAAAATTTTTAAATTTTGAGCATTAATCTTGTTTAAAAGTAAAGAAACAACTATTAGAACACATTGTTTACCTTTCTTTAAACAGTCGCTTCCAGTTTCAGAAAGTTCATTTCCGGTTTATATTTTGGGCTATAACTTCTAGATATTGCTGAACTTAAAGTAAGGCATTTTTGGAATCCTAAATGTTTAAACTTTAAATTAAAATAATTAAATATTATTTTAATTAGATAACACTGATAAACAAAAATTGACTTTTTATTTATTTTTTCTTAAATTTAAAGCTAATATTACAATTATATACACTCTTGAGTAAATAAAAATGACATTAGAAATTTTTACTTGGTTCTCTTTTTTTTTAACGGAGGATATGTATTATTACGCTATATCACGATTTAGGAGATCTTATAATAATGCATAATATTAATACATACATGTTAAATTTACCAGCAGTATACTTGTATACTGTTTACATACATTTTCCACATACTTTAAACACATTTTACGCAGCTGAACACAATTTGTGTGTATTAATTTGAGTACATTAGTACCTATTTTTGCGTTTATATTTATGTTTAGGATCTTCTCTCTTGATGAACCAACAGTAATCGGCAAGCATTACTGCATTCCATTGCGATCGATAACGAGACTTCATAGCAGAAATTTGTTGGTGAAATCGTTCACCATGCTCGTCGCTAAATGTTCCCATACTACCTGAGAAAAAGTGTGAGAGTGCAAAAAATGAAGCTTTAATGACATGTGACAATTTAGCTTTTTAAAATTGTTTACCATAATTTGAACTGTACACTTGTAATTCGTAGCTTTGTAATTCCCTAATAAATTATACACAACGTCCTTGAATGAAAGCCATCAAACTTCAGATTCAGGTATACCTTGATAAATATAGGGTCTGATTATGTTTTGGTGTAAATCGCCAAACAAGTGACGCTGCTATGTTGCATTTTGCATGATTTTCGCAATAGCTCTATCTGAAGAACAAATGAATTTTTATCAAACTTCAGATTCAGTTAGACGTTGACGCAAGTTGTTCCTGACAAGGTTTTGGTGTTAATAACCCAATAGAAGACGCTGCTGTGAGCATTTTTTCCGATTTTCGCAATAGCTCTAACTCAAAAACAAATGCACGGATTTTCATCAAACTTCAGATTCAGTCAGACGTTAGCACAAGTTGTAGCTGGCTAGGTTTTACTGCAAATCCCTCAACAGATGGCGATGCTATGCTGCATTTTGCAGGATTTACTCTATTTTAGAAATAGTCATATCTCAAGAACTAATGCACGGAAATTTATAGAATCCTCATGATGGGCATGATGGGTCATTTAATGTTGGCACTCTGATAGTGAATTTTGTATTATCAACGTGTATGAGATAGAAGAAAGTTGTGAGACTGGCACATCCGACTAGATTTTTCTTTTTTTTGCCTGCTGTATTTGTTATTTTCTAAATTTCTACTGCCACACGCTGAACCCCTCCCCCTCGCCCCCCTTCACACTTACCCTTCCCGGCCATTAGAAAGTTTAAAACTTGTATTTACAAAATTGAAACTCTTTATTAAAAAATACATATTGTAATTTATTGGTTTAATTAATTTGTAGGTCCTGACACTTTTTTTTTATTTTGTTCCTTTAAAGTCCTTGTTTTTTTTTTAAGAAATGCATACGAGCCGTGTATTATTCTATCTATATAGGGTAAATGCACCAGTAGTCGGCCACTTTGAGATAAAATACGTTATGAATTGCTTATTTTAGATTTCAAAAGAAATATTACAATCCCCCTACATATAGCCATCCTTTATACGTCATAAGCCATCAGCAAAGAATTGTGGGTATTTTTATTGCGTTAGTAATCAGCCACTTTTTATTTGGTTGCGGTCAAATAACCGTTTTTGCTATTTTTTGGTTAACCGATGACAAAATTTTTAAAAGACTAGTATTAATTTATTTTTTATTATTTTCTAAAATTAGAAGACTCTACTATTAAAAAGTTTAATAAACTGATGTCTTTCAGTATCAAAATTCAATAAGTGTGTTTGTATTAATTAATTTTAATGTGGCCGACTATTGGGTATTATATTTACTTACATGTTCAGTAATCGGCCACCACGGTTGACAACTGCTAAAAGGCTATTTCCCTTTTTTGAGTCTACTTTTAATAATCTGATTTTTTTTCATAATTTGATTATCGCAATTTGAGATTTATATAACCTTTTACTTACATTTTATTTTATGTACACTATATATAAGGTGTTCTGGGGTAATAACGCCACGTTAAGATTCTACCAATTTTTACGGCTTAGTTTTAGATTTTTTTTTTCCCAAACAAATATAGGATTTGATATAGTAACTTACTGATTATGTATACAAGAAAGGCTATTTTAGCAGATAGCTATTCATAAAATATAGTGGCATGATTTCTTGACCAATGCTATTAAGCGTTATTACCCATCTGTTGGGTAATAAAATAGCGTTTAAATCGCGGCCCTCAAAACGGCTCTTATAACAAATGCGCCCAAGAAATTCCCTTGCACTTTGCCCTGGCTCATACGATATCATTATTATTTACTTTAGTGTTGCATTTTCAGACTTCATAGTGTTTACAAATAAAAAATAAGAACAAATAAAAATTTAATTTAAAAAAATCAAAAAACCCGACTGCGTAAAAAGCGAACTAATTAATTATTTCCCATCTATGTGAAACTATTTTTATATTATTTACCTTTTTTTTTTTATTTACTTGTATGGATGACTTTTAAGTTGAGTTTAATTGTTAGTTCCTATCTATAAACACTGTTTTGATGAGGTCTATAGATGTCTATGATGGTTAGAGTTGCAGTCAAGCTAGAGATCCTACCTACACGACTTCCAGGTTGTGTCATATTTAAATGAAGCTTCTGACTGCAAAATAGTCAATGAAACATCGTCTTCATTTTGAAAGACCTATGCAATGATATGCCACTCAATTGGGTGCGGAAAAAAAAATTTCGTCTCTACCGCCATTTTTTATTTTACGGCCGCCATTTTGAATCGATAAAGACAATACCTAGCCTATAACCATCGGACGGTTAACACGAATCGATAGAGACCTCATTCATTAAAATCCATCCAGTCGTTGGGATGTTTCGAGGGTATAAAGAAATCCACATACCCATATATGCGTGAAACACATAACCCTTCTTGGTAGTCGAGTAAAAATACATAAATATCATTCATGCACAAGATAAATGAAATTGATTCGCACTCATACGTTCGTCAGTGATTGCAACGTTCACGAATTTCGTTCGTTTGTGATCGCGGATTTCGCGAATTTAGTACGTTTTTGAGACTGCTGCATTCAGGGAATTTTTTTTTGTTTTTATGAGTGCTATGCGCTCATTCTTTCGTTAGTGTTTGCGGCGTTAACGAATTTCGTTCGTTTGAGATCGCGGCTTTCGCGAATTACTGTTTTTTTGAGACAGCTGCACGACGAGGTTGTTGCACCCAGTGATATTTTTTTTCGGTTTTCAAGAGTGCTATGCGCTCATACGCTCGTAACTTATTGCGGCGTTAACAAATTTCATTCGTTTCTGATTGCGGCTTTCGCGAATTTGGTGCGTTTTCGAGACTGCTGCACGAAGAGTTGGCTGCATCCAGTGATGTTTTTTTCGGTTTTCATTAGCGCTATGCGCTTATATGTTCGTTAATGATTGCGACGTTAACGAATTTCGTTCGTTCGTGATCGTGGCTTTCGCGAATTACTGCGTTTTATAGACTGATGCCCGACGAGGTTGCTGCATCCAGTGATTTTTTTTTCCATGAACGCTACGCTCTCATACGTTCGTAACTTATCGCGGCGTTAACGAATTTCGTTCGTTTGTGATTGCGGCTTTCGCGAATTTAGTGCCTTTTTGAGACTGCTACACGACGAGGTTGCTGCAAGCAGTAATTTTTTTTTCGGTTTTGATGAGCACTTTGCGCTTATACGTTCGTTACTGATTACGGTGGTAACGAATTTCGTTCGTTCGTGATGGTGGCTTTCGCGAATTACTGTGTTTTAAATGCTGCGGCACGACGAGGTTGCTGCACCCAGTGATGTTTTTTTTCGGTTTTCATGAACGCTATGCGTTCATACGTTCGTTCTTGATCTCGACGTTAACGAATTTCGTTCGTTCGTGATCGTGACTTTCGCGAATTACTGCGTTTTAGAGACTGCTGCATGACGAGGTGCTGCACCCAGTGATGTTTTTTTTCAGTTTTCATGAGCGCTATTAGCTCATAGGTTCGTTAATGACTACGGCGTTAACGAATTTCGTTCGTTTGTGATTGCGGCTTTCGAGAATTACTGCGTTTTAGAGACTGCTTCACGACGATGTTTCTGCACCCAGTGATGTTTTTTTCGGTTTTCATGAATACTATGGATTCATACGTTGTTACGGATTGCAGCGTTAACGAATTTCGTTCGTTCTTGATCGTGGTTTTCGCGAATTACTGCGTTTTAGAGACTGCTGCACGACGAGGTTTCTGCACCCAGTGATGTTTTTTTCTGTTTTCATGAGCGCTGTGCGTTTATACGTTCGTTACTGATTGCGGCGTTAACGAATTTCGTTCGTTCGTGATCGTGGCTTTCGCGAATTACTGCGTTTTAGAGATTGCTGCACGACGAGGTTGCTGCACCCAGTGATGTTTTTTTTATGGTTTTCATGAGTGCTATTAGCTCATACGTTTTTTACTGATTGCGGCGTTAACGAATTTCTTTCGTTCGTGATCGTGGCTTTCGCGAATTACTGCGTTTTAGACACTGCTGCATAAGTTTGCTACATCCAGTGATGTTTTTCTTCGGTCTTTATGAGCGCTATGCGTTCATACGTTCGTTACTGATTGCGGCGTTAACGAATTTCGCTCGTTTATGATCGTGGATTTCGCGAATTTAGGGCGTTTTTGAGACTGTTGCACGATGAAGATGATGCATCCAGTGATTAGTTTTAGTTTTGATGAACGCTATGCGCCCATGTGTTCATCACAACAAAAAGATAGCAAAAAAGAATTTTTTTTTTAATAAAATCGCATAATTATATCAAAACGACTGTTACTATAAAATCACAAATCTATAATAATAAGATAACTACTAAAATAACAATGATAACAAACGATTGCTTTGTCACATGTATTTAAAATATTGAATAGGGGAAAACAACTGAACAAGAAACCATATTTTCCTTTAAATAAGAATTGGCGCCTCATTCTGCTCATATTGTTCAAAGATACTACGAGGCAGACTGTAATATTTGTAATGTACTATTCGAGATATGCAACTTATTAAAATTACATTTCGAAACTCGATTACGAGATAGTAACGCGGAAATGAAGAATTGGCGCCGCGTTCTGCAAATATCTAACCCCGAAATCCCAAGATAAACTGAAATATTTGCATTGTACTAGTCGAGACATGCAACATATTAAAATTTCATCCCGAAACTCGACGTCATGATAGTAACGCTAAAATGACGATTTGGCGCTCCCTAATGCTGATATCACAAAAAAATATGCATCGACAGATCAATCATTCATGTTCTGTTAATAATCTTGTCCTACATCATAATTTCCTTTTGAAACAGGACGACGTAATAATTTTTTCTCTGCCCGCAGCCTAGTCTACGATGGTTAAAGAAAAAATTTGAAAGGCCCACTACTAGATAATTTCGTACTTTTAACTTTGCTTTCCATATGAAACAAGAATGAAAAATCTTGCATGAAGAATAGATTATAAAAGCATTTCCCATGACTTGCAGAATTCTTCAACGAAATTGAGCTACTTAATACCGTAAAAAAGGTAAACATTTTAGAAAAGGCATAATACTTTTGAAAACCAGATTATGGTCCCTAACCGAAAAAGTAGTTCAATTCTTTTGCGCAGTCCTGTATTTAATCTAAAGATTTGTATATCATTCTATACATAGTATGATAAAACTTAGTATAGTAAGAAAATGCATAACAGGTTGAAAATTTACCTTCAGCAATTTCTACCCCTATACAGAAACATACTTGAATTATTTTGTACAGCCCTGTATATTACCAATAGATTTTTGTATGCCGCACATATTAAGCTAAAAATTAATTAAGGCTAAAACGGGGTTAAAACTACTGAAATGATACTTCCACACATTAATATCCCTGGGAGGTCATGTATTCAGTTCTTTACGTGGCCCAGTATATGGTTTTATTTATATTATACAAACATCTCTTAGAATATTAAATATAGTTCAGCTTGAAAGAGCATAAAAGCCTCTTTTAAGCCATTCATGCTGATACTCCACAAAGCTTACAAACTCTTTTGTTTAGCCTTGTATATGATCTATATCAGATACTCATCGTATTGTAAGCAAAAGTTTAATTAAACTTAAAAACGCATGTCTTAAACAAAATCACACTTACAGCAATTATCGCTAATAGAAAGATACAATACTGTATTCGAATTTTTTGTGTTTCCCTGTAAATGAACGATAAATGCTATGCATATCATGTTATACAACGAGTATTTTGTAGTAAGCCTCAGTAATGTTGTATATCAATTTCATTCTATTTGATGTAGCATAAGAGAACTAAAATACGTGCAAACAGCTTATCCCCTGGCACTATTATGTAAAGGAATTCTTTTGAGGGGCCCTATAAATGAATAATAAGTTCTTTGGACTCCATATTGTCTAGAATGCGTAGTTAAATGCACTTCATAAATGCATATCAATTTCATTATATTTGAAATGGCCAACATCATTAAAATAAACTTGAAGCAATTTTTCTCATTGAGCGTAATGCATCGGGATATTTTTGACTGTCCCTGTAGATGAACTATATATTCTACACACTTTATTTTCAATAGCGATCGTGCTATTGTTAACGCCAAAAACATACAAAAATTTCAAGGAGATTCGAGTATATTTGCGAGTGTTAGAACTCGGACAGATTGAAGACAATCCAAATTCACAAACACTTTTAAACTATGTTGGAAAGTGTTAAATACTTTTATAATATTTTAAATTATTACAGCAACATTATAAGAAAAGAATAAATTAACACATTTTATCACTAAAATGCTGTTCTGTTTATAAAAGTTATACTTTAAGTTATTTAAATAACAAAGCATTTAAATGGCCGACTACTGGTCCAGTGATGGCCGAACACTAGAATTGAGTGGCCGACTACTAGACCTTTGCTACTTTTAAGTTTAACTTTTTATAAATAAAAACTATAATCAGTTTTTTAAAAAACAATTGCTGAAACAGTAAAAGAAAAGTGTACATTAACATGTGTCACTGTTAAAAATGTTGTATTGCTTTTTTAAATTACGCTTTGAGCTATATACTTAAAGAAAGCACTTAAGTGGCCGACTATTGGTGCTTTTACCCTATATCTCTTTCTGCTTTCTCCTTCCCCTGTAAAAAGTATACAAAGTTAAAATAGTCCTTCATATGAATTGGTGCTGATTATGTTTTGGTGTAAATCACCCAACAGGTGACGCTGCTGTGCTGCATTTTTCACATGGACGAAACACAGCTTATCGGCGCCTAGATGTATTATAATTAGTAGATATTTGTTCACTTTCAGGGTCATTAGACTGTAGAAACAAAGTACTTTAAAAAGCAATATAATAACATTATGAGATATATTTAAACACAAATATCTCTGAAACGGCAACCAACTTCACCTTTTTATGAATACTTCCTAAATACCGAAGGGTATGGTTACTTAAATCTGTTAAAATTTTCCAAGAAAAAATGTCTTGTTTATCAGTGAAATTCATATTAGATAATTTAAAATAATCTGTCTTGAAAATGAAGTGTCTGTTATCTATAGTTCATTTATGAGGACACTGAAAAGAATTCTGCTACATTACAGTCTATGAGGAAAAAATTGTTTGTGGTGCATTTAATTATGTTACACTCATTCAAATAATTTTAAATTGATATGAATCACGGAGGTAGGATGCTTAGAATAAGGTGTGCACAGCATTTATCGTTCATTTGCAGGAACACACAAAAGAATTCAGTTGCAATACTGTCTATTAACAATAATTGAAAGAAGTGTGTTTACTGTTATAACACACGTTTTTAATTTAACTAATTTTTTGTATATTGCTTGGTGTACATTAATTTTACACATCCTATACAGATCAGCACAAAATATCTCAAGTACATTTCCAATTATTGAGGTAAATTTCTAAAACGAAATTTTCAACTGTTTCCCAAACTGAACAAAATTTTAGCATACGATGTAGTAATTATAAAATCTATAGATAATTTTCACAGAAGAATTCGAATATTTTTCCAACTATGGGTGGTAATTCATTGAAATTGTGTTTTCAAATTGTTTATTTAAACATGGATAAGCTCGTAGCGCTTTAGCCGTTGAGTAGACCTCCTCACCTAGTTGAATTTGTTTACTCAGACATGATCTTTTACCTTATTAAACGGTGAAGTTTTGTTATTGCAGTCTAGGGATGGACAAGGATGACTCGGTAACTAATTAAACAATCCTTTCAGCTGCTTGTGTGTGACATGAAAAAATACTGCAGTGAATGCCTTGACTCTAGTGATCAGATTCTTTTGCTCGAGGCTTTGTGAATAGCGAGAAATTTCCACAAGAGCTTCGATCCATAGATACAAGATGGTTTAGACTTTATGTTAAACCAAACAGGTGCACACACTTTCAAAATGCACTCAGTCAGTATTTGGATACTTTTTTATGGATATTCTGCTCCTGCATACAAGCAAAGTACTCAGTTTGCTAAGGAAAGCAACCGTGAATGACAAAATTTACCTGGTAGATAAATCAGAAGTGCAACTTCCAACGGAGATTGAATTATGCTAAGAAATATCTTTGGTCCATATTTAAATCATCCTTAATTTCTAGTAATGGAATGTTATTTTCAATAGGTGAAAATTGAATCACTGGAAGTTCATAATACTTTTCAAGTTGTGTCCCTATTTTTCCTCCAAGTTCATTTGGACCTTTAGTTTTTCTATTCAGGAAACAAAATAGGTGATGTAGAGCAGTTTATCTGCATGAAATAGACAAATCAACCACTGCAGTGGCTTTTACAATTTGTTTTCATTTGGTCATAGTTTTCTTTACATTTTTAAATCAGTAATTTGCATTTAATTAAGCGCTTAAAATTCTAATGAATGCTTACAGTAAAGTAAAATAATAAAATAATTAAGTAAAGTAATAAAGTAAAATAACCAAAATTAAGAAAATTAAAAAAATGATTACATTTTAAAAAGTAAAGATGAAGTAAATATTTAATAAGGCATAACTAATGGTGATATATATATTCCTTGAATTATTGATACTCACCTTATAAAGGTACACTAATAATTCACAAAAATTTTTAAATAATGAAGTTTTGTTTTTCATGTTTAGCCAGACATAAAAACAAAAAAAGCTTCATTAATGCATAAATGTATTTGGTTAAAAGATCACGATTGCCACTGATATCAGCACTATTTTGAATTTTTTTGGAAATAAAATTATACTTTATGAGAAAACATAAATTCAGACATATTAACCAGAATTATACATTAAAATGTATATGGAATGACCGAAAAATAAAAAAATCAGGAGTTTTTCACCTACATTTTAATTATAAGTTTCATTGTTTACATCTGTAACAATGTGTAGATTTTAGGGTTGCGGATTTGAGAGAGTCTACTGTATTTATAAACGATAAAAGTTTCAAAGAGTTCGGACAACAGGAACTATATATATATATTTTATCTTCAAATGACGAAACATGAAAAAACAACAAAATGCTTTCTTACGAGCATTTCTACTACTAAAAATCTATATTTTCCGTGTTATTTCATTAAAAATATAAATGAAGATGAAATTTAGTTAAAATAGAAAAATCATACACATTTGAGGTTCATTTAAGTTTATTATCATGGGCCCGGACAACCTTGGATAGGTCAGCAAGTTAAAAATACACCTACTGATATTTCCCTCTGTCGACTATCATTTTATTGTCGATGGACTCACAGTTTTATAATTAGAAAAACAAGCTAACTCGTAAACTTTAAAATAAAATGTAAAACTTGCTTGAATGTCAGTGGTGTCAGCTGCCGTCTTGTTTAAGGGGAGGGAAAAGGCTTTAAATAATGAAAATTCACTCGTTACAGGGATCTGTTTAAAAAAAATGGGGTCTTTAAAAAGAACATACTAGGTAAGCGGTGCAGTGGTCAGAGCATCTGACAGCCACACTTCAAGTCAAAAATTCGACTCTTGACTGAGCAAGGTTCACTCGCCATTTCAAAGTCGATAAAATGAGCACTAAGTTTGCATGGGAATTAAACAGCAAGGGTTCCACATCAGGCTGACCCCCTGGCCAGGACGTATGCTGTATAGCACCCCAGGGCCCAGGGTCAAGAAAATAGGGATGAGCACTGTTCACGGATTTAATTTTTAAAGGAGCCTTCATAATTTTTTTCGTCTTTGAAAAGTTATTCAGATCAATCACAATTCATCACAAAAGTTATTCATATCAAAATAGACCTATCCCTAAACATCTGTTGTGAGCAATAAAGCTATTATCTAATTATATTTATAATGTAAACATGTTTACATCTAAATTTAATGCATTAAAAATAGGAGTTCGTTAAAACAGGACACAGTTTTAATTCAATTTTTTAAAGAAGGATCTAGTTTTGATTTAATTGTCTAAACAAAGACCTAAATAGAAAGCTAATTTCAGATTCACAAAATTATGATTCAATTTTTCACAAATATATAATGCTGCTCATAATTATCACAAGAACAGGAAAGACCCTTTGAGAAGACTCTGGACTAACCCTTGCATTATGTCACCTTTGAAAAGTGCTCTGGAATATACAAGGAGATCTTATCATGACACAGACGTCCAATCGATCCTATCCTTGGTGGAAAGAGCAGATAACAGTGAACTATGTTGTGATAAGTCTCCAATCGTTAAGACGAACTGCAAATATCCACATGTGTCTTGCTATAAAGTCTTTTGGAAAACTGTAAACAAACTAAGAAATATAAACAAATAATAAAACAACTAGTTTTTTTTTTTTAGAATGTTAATACAGAAATAGATTATTTCATAACATGTATCTTTATAAAATTTTATGTTGAATATATGTTTTTCAAATACACAAAAAAGAATCAGAATTGTTATTTTTCACCATTATAACAAATTACGACACTTCACTATCAAAAGACACTGCTTCAATAACATCTGCCAAGTTTGGGATTTATCAGAACACATTTATTTCACGAAGCATCTTAAAAGTTGCATAAAAAATTTTAATAGAAATTAATAAAGAATAAAACTCAACATGATTTTATTTACCAAATTTTACTTTTCACCAAAAAAAAAAAAAAAAAAAAAAACATATTTTTCCCAAACAAAGAAATTTTATCACATTTAACACAGTCCCCTAGGTCTAAAGAATACCAAGATGCAATTGGTGCAGAAAAAGCCACTATATTCTTACGAGCATTTTTTAGGCACTTTTAATATTTAAAAGTCAGGGCATATTTTCAAGACAACAATAATAGTAATAAAACAGTAATAATAAACAACAGTTATTATTATTAGTATTATTGCAGAAAGCTTTTAAATTAAAATTTCCCCTACCTTTTTATTTACCGAAGGTCAGGAAGGATGCATTTTTAGATTACAGGGGGAGAGCTGCAAGAAATATGCTATTTTTTTTTTTTTTTTATATATACAAAGGCACAAGGGTGCAGCAGCATCCAGAAACTGCCTGGATGAAATTCTGTTAACAGAAGAAAAAAATAAATTAGCTTAGTTCAGAAAACTAAATTCAATCATTTTACAAGAAAACTTGGTACTACTTTTTTGTTAGTCAGGCATAAATCTCTCAAATAGCAGTTTTTTTTTCTTTTTTTAGTGTGTGTGTGTGAATTAGAAACAGCTCTTTGAAGTTGAAATAAAGTTCTTTGATTTAAAGCATTACATATTTTTTTTTTCAGTTATGCATTTTAATGAAAATGAGTGAAAGCTACGTATTTTAAATGAAACGTTACAGGTTTATATTTTAAACAAAATGAATGCAATGTAAATGATCACAATGGAAACATTGTTTGACAATTCATCACCTTCGACAGGCTGACATAAAAGTACCCACAACATTGTGTTTTGCTTCATTTTTGAAAGATATAATAAAAATGTCAACAAAAATAGTTCTGTTTATTTTGAAAGCTAATAATGGTACTTGTTAGTTATCCCGTCGACCAATTTCTCCAAATTATATAAATCACCAAACCTCCCGCCAAATTATACAAACTGACATAATTTTTATTTTAAATAACGAAAGAACAAATAAATTAGTATAACATTAATAAAAACACAAATAAAACATCGAAATAAAAATCACTTGATGACGTAAACACGTGTTGTCAAGTGAATGTGACATTTATGATAAACCATTATTGGCATTTAATCTTACAATTTGGCGACAGTAATTTGGTCGACGGGATAACTAACAAGTACCCTAATAATATTGGCATTGGTTGAAGATGAAGCATTTATTATTCTGTTTTTTTCAACATAAACTGGCTCTTGTTTGCAAAGACGGAATTTTGAATTCGATTTTTCACTCACCTCCTGATAGGTTAGTATTGTAAAAATTATGTACACAGGTATGTTACTGATGATAACACAATATTTCAGATTTAAATTATAAATTAAATTGAAAACATTTTTCCATTAGCCAGGCACAGGTGATAAATTACCGTAATTTCGGGTGTATAGCCCGCAGATCAAACAATTCAGTTTGGACCCAGACATTTTATTCAGTATTTGAAGTCTAATATTTATCGTGATCTAAAAAGTTATATGTTATTTTTAAAAATTTCTGGGTCGAAATACGATTGTTTGATCCGCGGGCTATACACCCGAAATTACAGTACAAAAAAATTATAATTAAAAATGTTTATGAGTGCAAAACAAACTGAATTAGTAATTATGCAACAAAAGACACTTGTTAAAATATGCCAACTACTATGTAACTGAAACAATGAAATGTTTTAAACACTAAAATGTAGAAAATGAATTATAAATAAAAAATAATTTTAAATACATAGGGTAGATGTGCCAGTAATGGACACCCCTTGATGTTTTTGATTTATAAAAAAAATACTAATAAATATTTAGCTTTTAATTATTTTTTTATAATTCCCCTTTGCATGTGTTATAAAACTGGGATATTATTGACACTTTTAATCAAACCAATCAGGAAGCAGAAAATAATGTTTCAAAGTTTCGCTCTTTTTCTGTGAAAATCTTAATGACGAGGCTAAGAGGTGGCTTCGTTTAATTAACTTATATATTATTTATTTTCTTGCAAAATTTGAATGTTTTTGTTTGAGTAGCAATAAAAAACTTAGAATTTTATATAACAACGGCCATTTACAAAATTTAATTTATTTTTAAGGTTTTAAGAGGGGGTGTCCATTACTGGGATGGTCAATTAGTCATTTTCCAGTATTGGACACCCCATGTAGACATTGCAAAAAATGCAATTTCAGTAGTGTTTAAAGTGAATAAAATATTTTGACTTAACTGCAAATCTAAATAATCAAATTTAATTTTTAAATTACTCTTACCAAAATGTAATAACACCAAAACTTTTTGTTTAAGAGCACAGTCAAAGAGGGGCTCATAGGGCTTAATCCCCTCTCCGTTTAAATACAATTGAGTTACAGAAGCTATTAAAAAGCTATTTTCTGTCTTAAATGTTTCCTTAATCGCCATTGACAAAAAAAAAAGTAATATTAATGAAAGTTACAGGTAATATTCATGAAACTAGTAAATCTGCAGATCAGTGGCCTCAAACATCAGTTCTACATATACTCTTCAGTTTAAAATATTCAACTCACAATATCATTTCTTTCATACTTGTAATATTAATTACTACTATAAATGATATATCAAGTAGTCTCTGGAAGATTAATTGTTAAAAATTGTGAGATAAAACTAAACACTAATACTCCAAAACTTTTTTTTAATTACCCTTTAAATCCTCCACAATTTCAATAATTTGATAGCTGTAATTGCCTGATATTTAGTATTTTAAACTATGCATCAAACATAATTAAAACATCGATCTTCTGATAATTACAATAATTCATGCAAACAGATTGATTTCACAAATTGATTGAAAGCAATTGATTATCACAAATATTTTATCAATTACTGGTATCCTAATTGTTAAATTTATTTGAAAATAACTATTTTGTTTCATTAGTATGTATTGAATAAATTCTGGTTGTAAATACAGTCATAAAAACAATTATATTTATTACTTTTTATGGTGTGTCCATTACTGGAACAGAGGGTGTCCATTACTGGGCCAGAGGGTGTCCATTACTGGGCTTTTGATAGTTCTGTTATTTAAAATTAAATTTCGATTCATATGGGAAATGAGACTATAGGAATGGTTAAATATTGTTAATAGGTTAATATAATATTGAAAAAACTGAAATATAATAATTATAAATATTAGTAAAAAAATAATTTTAAAAGAAATTCCTTAAGGGTGTCCATTACTGGCACATCTACCCTATATAGAATATACTTCTTACATATAGAATAACTCTATGAGGTATGCATCTACACTGGGAGTGAAGAGGGCTAAAGGCACATATACATTTAATTTAATTAAACAATAAATTTTAATACAACGCTTTTTATTCCTAAAAAATACTCCACTAAGATCTTTAAGAAATGTAACCAATTTTCTTTTTTACTTTATAATTAAAAGATGATTGAACATTACAATATATTTATATTCAATTCTATTATTTAGTTTTTATTTTATCTTAATAATTTTAAAATTGTAGAAAATACACGATCATATAAAGAACTTTTGTTATCACCTGTTTAAAAACAGGATTATAACTACTACTGATATTTATCATCCGTTTCAAATCATTGACATGCTACACTGAAGACACATGATACTAATCATGGGTTGCAAGTTTCTTCTAATGTGGAAATAAAAAGTTTAAAGAGGTTTTGCCTTACTTTAAGAATATTGTTTCTTTATAGCAAGTGAAATAAAACACTTTTAAGTCAATGTGCAATTTAAAAGCACATATTTTAATAGAGCTTTTAAAACTTTTAATGATTTTAAAAAGTGCTATGGAAATTCCTTGGTGGTCAGTACCTGATTTTTATTTTTTAGACATGTAAACATTGTTTCAGTACCTTTTATAATAGGCAAAAAAATTCATTCCCTTCATAGATAAATTAAAGTAACATGTTTTCCTTTTTTAAATCTGAAACATACATCTGATGTGTGGAAATTATTTTATGATTTTGAGTTGAAGGTTTAAACTTTTCTCAGGAAAGAAAAAATGCCTTCCATATCCATAGTTCTAAAATGATCAACATTTATACAGGTGATTTTGTTGAGTGATTTTTAAATCGTTCATGAATTTGCAAATTCTTTTTATTGGATTGATTTTTTTTTTTTTTTTTTTTTTTGTTAATAAAATTTTATAAATTTAGTAATTATAATTGAAAATAATTTTACCTTTAAATATTTGTACTCATTTTAGGTGAAAGGATTAATTTTCACTCGGCCATCGCCCTCTTCTTTTCTGCAAATCTATATAGAATTAGTTTGTTGTAAAACTAAACCGACCAACCAATCAAATATAAAATAACACGCGACTGGAGATTGCTCCTTCTCCAATATTAATCAGCATTTTTTTACTGTTTTAACATAGGGTATGTGTTTAACTTTCTTTAGATATCCTGTTTTGCTAATATTGGTAATAACAATCTAAAAAATAAAAATAAATGTTTCATCGTTATACAACGGCTTTTATGCTTTCAGGAGGAATGGGATTTTTTTTTACAAAAATAAGAAAATCAACTTTGTTTGACGCACACACACAAAAAAAATTCAAATTAAAGAATACGAAATAAAGCACATTTAATGTCCTTAGACAATATAGAAAATAATTTGCAGAAACAATTTTATAATTAAAGAAATTTTAAGTTTCAAAATGTGGACAGCTATAAAGCAAAGTATGATGAGGCACAAATAGTGTAGTACGGGTAAGTATACAGTCTAACAGATATTGTAGATTGATAATGTCTGTGCCATAATATCAAATTCTAGTATCTTTATCACTGGAAGGAAAATTCAGGATTAACAGTCACAGATGACATTAAAGAATGATCAGTTCAATTTATTTACATTTTGAAGTAAATGTATATATTATCAATGTTATAAGTAATATATTACCCTCTAAAAATATTTGCATATTAGCAATTTACATTCATCTTATTAAAAAGAAGGAACTGGACTTGTCCCATTCCTCCCTTTACTGGCATGTCCCATTCCACCACACTACCTTCTTTAATGTTGAACTTTTTGTATAAACAAAAATTATACTTTTAGGCTTAGTTTAAATTATGGATAATGTTCAGTACAATGTTCCATAAATAAGGAAACTACTACATCTATGCATAAGCAAGTCATTAATATACAGAAAGCATAAAAAGTATATTAAGCAAATTTACTTTTGATTCTTAAAAAAGTATTTTTCTTTAAATTATTGCAAGCTTATGCAGATCAGCAACTTTTTTCAACTGAAGATCGTGCTACCATTGCTTCATCTAATATGTGATTGATGAAAGGTTTAGAATGATAAATAAAGAGAAAAACCTACTGTCCCATTCCTCCCACTGTCCCATTCCACCCCACTCTCCCCTATTGGATAACTCCCAAGTTTACTCTTTTTTTTTTCTCAAACTGTGAAACTCACATATAAAAAGCATTTATACACTATAAATATAAAACAAAAATTATCTAAAAAAAGGCGCTTATGTTTGACAAATATATTTATACAGTGAAACCCCGATCTATCGTTCCCGCATTCATAGTTTGATTTCTGTGGTCTCTGCACAAATTATATTTAAATAATGTTAACGAAACCTGTGTGCATCGTTTTTCAAAAAGTCATTTTCACACATTCATCGTTCTAAAATTTTTTTCCTCACCGAAATTAAATTGAAGGTCA
The DNA here is from genome assembly GCA_963932465.1 of Maratus speciosus. Classification (NCBI taxonomy): domain Eukaryota; kingdom Metazoa; phylum Arthropoda; class Arachnida; order Araneae; family Salticidae; genus Maratus; species Maratus speciosus. Next base: position 650,684,777 of record OZ010786.1, read on the forward strand.
AGCAGATCCATAGGACATACAAACTTGAATTATTTCTTTTCTTTTAAAATGACTCATTTGTGGTGTTTTAGGGATGGAGGGGAGACAGTGATTAGCTCTGGTATTGTGACATGTATGTATGTGTAAATACAGTGGACTCCCTTAAATCCGCGAACGCCTAAAATCCGCGTATTTTTTCAGATGTAAATAATGAAATTTACAGTTAAGTTGCAGGAACAAAATTCAAGATGGCGTCGAAATCGGCAACTACCGCAATGTTTTTTTTTTACTAATTTTTTTGTTAATCATTCTCTTTTGGCTATTACAGCTGATTTATTACTAAATAAATTTACATTATTTTTTATTTTGATATAAATTAGCATATCTATATCAAAAATCCCAGGGTACGAAATGGAAAAATCCACGAACCAGAACGCTATTTTAAAATTATTGTTCGCGGAATTTTTTTTTTTAAATTATAGACAAATATATTTCTAAACATACAAAGCAGTATAAGAAAAGCATTCAGGACTCTAAATAACAATGAAAAAAGTTACAGTGAGCACAATAAGCTATATATACTGATAATAGCATTAACACTGTTCTCTTTGCTATCACTAGATGGCAGCATAGGACTTTTGGAATCGAATTGAATCGATTTCATTCGTAATATTTTTATTTTACATAATTATTTTAATAATTACTTACTTTTAAACTAATGAATTATTGTAAAATTTTCTTATTTTAATGTTTCACTTTATTGTAAGCATTCATTATAATTTCCCTTGCTTAACTACCAATCAAATTAATGTTTCAAAAATGTAAACAAATCACTGACCAGAAATCCACAAAATTCTAAAATCCGCGCAACCTCTGGTCCCAAGCTGTGCGGATTTGAGGGAGTCTACTGTAATTGAATGCGAAACAGGTGTTCTTCTTTGGAGAATGGGTTATTCCATTCTGTGTAAAGGGGAGCTTGGATGTACCCACTTTGGCCAGCTGCTTAATTCCTGGCTAATCTATTGTGTGCAGTACAGGTGTTGAATTTCAAGAGTGTGAGCTTTCAATTTAATGTGTTCTGCCCTAAATTTTTGTGAATTTTAATTATGGCAAAACAAATACGAACCTTAGAAGAAAGGCTTCAAATCATAGATGAGGTGAAAAGGAATCCTTTTGAGAAACAAATTAGCATCGCTAAGCATTTAGGTATAGCGCCGTCAACCCTGAATTAGATAATTTCGAAAAAGAAAGAAATTAGAGATCAGGCTGATAAGTATAGAACTTCTGCAAAAAAGAGAAAAACTAGCAAAATGTCTACTTACAGTGAGTTGGAAAGACTTCTCTTCGCTTGGTATGAGCAGGCTCGTGCGTCAAATATTCCTGCAGATGGGAATATTCTTCGAGGGAAGGCACTTGAAATAGCTGCCTCATATGGCATGGATACTTTTTCTGCATCAAATGGGTGGATTTCATGTTTTAAAAATGGATTGGTATCTAGGTAATTATGCGCCAAAAGTTCTGCAGTAGTAAATAGTGATGAAATAGAAATGTGGTTCGAAAAACTTCCGAAGTTAATAGAAGGATACAAGGATTGTGACATCTACAATGCAGATGAAACAGGCCTGTTTTATAAATGCTGGCTAGAGAGAACGCTAGCGTTCAAAGGAGAATCTTGTCATGGTAGTAAACATTCCAAAGAAAGACTTACTGTGCTACTATGCACAAATAAGGACGGTTCTGATAAATGAGTACCCCTTGTTATTTGTAAATCTGCTAGACCTCGATGTTTCAAGAATGTAAAGAAACTGCCAGTAGTCTACCATTCGAATTCCAAGGCATGGATGAAAAATGATATTTTTACAAAATTTCCTCATGACTTTGATAGATCAATCGGCACTCAAAAAAGGAAAATTATTCTATTTATTGACAATTGTTCAGCTCATTCACCAGGTATGTCGTCTTTGAAAAATATAGAAGCCAGATTTTTCCCAGTTAATTGTACATCTGTCGTACAACCTCTTGATGCCAGGATAATCAACTGTTTTAAGCAATTTTACAGGAGAAAGCTAGTGAAAAGATCTTTATGTGTCATGGAACAAGCCAAAGAACCTACTCTAAAAATAGACCTTTTGCATGCTATTCATTTTGTCCTTTCAGCATGGCATGAAGTAACCTCTTCAGCCATTCAGAATTCTTTCATGAAATGGAGTTTTGGGTGAAAAATTGATGATGAATGATCAACAGAAGGGAAAAAAAATAATGACAATGGTGACGATACTGCAAATGAAAAGTGGTTGCGCATAGCAGAGGATGTGTCTGGTGTGAAATTAAGTGATTATATTTCCATTGATCAAGATGTTGCGACATGTGGTGTTCTAAGCATAGAAGAAATGTGTGATGATGACAAAAATGAAAATAAAGGTGAAGAAGCAAAGGATAATGTTCATGCCAAAGAAGCTGAGTCTACACAAGTACCAAGTCTGTCTGATGCAATTACAGGAATTGAAAATGTACTAACTTTTATATATGCACATGAAATTACAGAAAATGATCAGAAAAAAGTTATACATCTTGAAAATTTGTTGTTTAATTTTAAAAATGAACGAAAAACTCAACATAAAATTACTGATTTTTTAAAATAAATATCAATTTTCTACAACTTCGATGTATTTTTTCTACAATTTGGTACGTAAAAAATTAGTATCTATTAGTGTACTGCATACGTTGCATATATTAGTAATGCATAAACATTGTTTTTTTTTTTTTGTATTTTGACGTTAACCCGCATTCATCGTTTTTTTCATGCACCCCTTGAAAAACGATGGATTGAAAAAGTTCTACTGTATATGTTTTTAGTATTTTTATTTAGATGTTTTGCAAGTATTTATAATTTGTACAGGCTATTATGTAATTATTCAAATATTATTCTTAAATTTTTGTAATTTAAAACCATTAAATTGTATAAAATATAATTTTTCATATATTTTGGTTTTATGAAGGTGGGTTAATTGAAGGAAAAAAAATAGCTCTAGCTACAGGGCACAGGGTAAATAAATGAGAGAAAGTGGCTAATGAAAGATAGTTCATCAGCGGCCACGTTATGGCCAGTGTTCAACGATGAGATAGTAAAATTGTCTTGTATTCCATCAAAGATTCTACTTTTTCTGGTTTGCGATATTTTTTTATTAACATATTTATTTGAGCTATTCAATTTTAGATTAATACTAATAAAAATTTTAACAAAAGTTTACTGTTTAGTTTTTTTTTAAATAAAAAAGTGACCACTAGTTTAAAAGGAACTGGCCACTTATAAAATTGGTACTACTGGCCAATGGCCAGTAATAAAATTTCCCAGTTTTGCCCTTTAGGGTTAGCACTCTGTATCCTCATCTCTTTCACTCATCAATTCAACAAAAGGACAAAAATTGAACTTGGTCTAAAACTGGTAGAAAAAATTAGGTGAATCTTTTAAGAGCTCTCATGCTTCTAACAATTTCATCTTAAGTCAGTGAATAATAAAGCATGTTCACAATGCTATAAATACACCTGCATGGTATATTTCTCAAAAAAACTTTACAAATTATCTGACCCTCTATGCTACCATATTCCTCGTTGTAGGTATGATCATCACAATTGTAAAATAAAGTCTGATTTTGCCAAATCTAGTTCGACTGTATACTGTTGGATTCAGCCAAATATACTATGCCCTCCCCTCCTATATTACTTACTAAATAAAAGCACATGCTACCTACTAAATATTTTTTATTGGTAGTTCCTGATTCAGCTGTGTGGTGAAATGTATGGTTGAAAATTGGGAACAGATGTCATAAGTTCCCCCGGCCGCCATCTTGGAATTCTTGGCGTGAAAACCCGTTTTCCGCCAAGTAGTAAATGTCCCCAAGCACCGGTTTATACGCATATTTGGTTTAACGAAAATAAAATGTAAATAATAAACAAAATTCACTAAACTGGCAATCAGTAATCCTTGTATGAGCACTTCGCGCACATTTACCCAAAAAAAAAACATCGCCGAATTCAGCATTTCTCGCGATATAGCATTCTCAAAATTCAGCAGTTCTCGTTTTGTAGCAATCTCAAAATGTAAAAAACTCTTAAAGCAGCAATATATACCTAAAAAACGAAACTCGCTAAAGTGGTAATCAGCAATAGTTGTATGAGCGCTTTGCGCACATTTACCGAAAAAAAACATCGCCGAATTCAGGATTTTTTCGCGGTATAGCATTTTCAAAATTCAGCAGTTCTCGTTTTGTAGCAATCTCAAAATGTAAAAAACTCTTAAAGCAACAAAATATACATAAAATTATCAACATACCCTAACAGACATCTGCTTTCTTGAAATCTCCAGCACAAAATCATAACACCGCCATCATTTTCCAAAATAGGCTTAATACGCATTGACACGCTATAAACAAACCTCCCTTTCTTGTCAAAATTTCCTCATATTTCTTAATTACTTCAGCAAGAGCATTTAAACGGACTACAGAAACTATAGTCAATGAAATACATCCAATAAATTTAACATAAAAATAAAAAGACAACGATAGAACACGATATCAAAATACATCCACAAAATTCTAAGCTTCTCAGGGGTTGCCAGAACACGACACGTCACACGGGGTTTCCATATCGAGTTTGTCATATCCATAAACACCGCCAACAAAAAATCGCCAAACAATTCAAAACAACAACGGCTGAGGGAAGTTACGGCATCTATGCTGAAAATTGTTATAACAAAACTTGACATTTTTTCTTTTATAAAATAAAGAAATGTATTCAACAGAGGAAAGGTTACTGTAAAATTATTGAATAATTATTGTCATGTTTAAATCTAGAAAGTTGGCTGAGTTGCAAGATATCGCTAAAAATAAAAATATAAAAAAAGTTTTGGTTGCATGTGCTAACTGTCAACAATCATAGATCTATTTAAAAATTTCTGAAATCCTTGCATTAGACAGTATAAAAATTTTTAGAGGACAGAAGCAGCTTACATGTAAGACACTTAACCACACTGTGTATTAGGTACAAAGTATGGAATAATTTGTTTTGTTTTTTTAATTATTATAAACTTTAAACTGGAGAAAAGCCTTGAAACAGCTTGTTTTCATTGGATTTATTTGTTTATTTTTTCAAAGGGTTATTTCAAGTTGCTTGGATATTAAAAAAGAAAACTGTTGTGTTTTTGTTACTCTTGCAATATTATTATTGTTGTGGTCTGGAAGAAAAGGCCCTGACTTTTAAACATTAAGAAAGTCTTTAAAAAATGCCCATAAGAATAGTAGACTCCCTCAAATCTGCAACCCTAAAATCCTCACATCATCGCAGATGTAAACAATGAAACTTTCACTTGAGATATACAGGCAAAATTACAAAACTTTTTAGTTTTATATCATTTAGTATGTACTATTTTAATATGTAATTCTTAATAATATGACTGAATTCATAGTTTTTCATGAAGTATAAAATTTATTGAAATTGCTGATATCACTCATAATCACAATCTTTTTACTAAATATATTTATGTATTATTAATCAAGCTTTTATGGTTATTAAGACTGGCTAGACCTGAAATAAAACTTCCTTACTTTATGATTTTTACATGCATTAATAGGGTACCTTTATGAGGAAAGTTTCATTGAATAATTCAAGAAAAATGTATTTCATCTTTATTATGGATATTTAATAATTAATTATTTACTTGACCATTACTTTTAATAATTTAATCATTTGTAAAATTATCTTACTTTTTATTATTTCAGTTTATTACTTTAATTAATAATTTTCATATTTTTATTATATTGCAAGTATTAATTGTAATTTTGATTGCATTATTACATTCAAATAAATTACTGCTTACAAAATGTAAAAAAGCAATGACCAGAAATCTGGTCCCAAGCTGTGCGGATTTGAAAAAAGTCTACTGTATTTTATAAGTGATTCTCGATAATATGACTGAACTCATGGTTTTTTATGAAGGAAGTGTAAATTTATTTCTGAAAAAAAAAAAATCAAGGTATTGCTGTTACCACTGGTAATCACAATCAATTTACTAAATATATTTATGTATTAATCAAGCTTTTTTGGTTATTAAAACTGGCTAAACCTTAATAAAATTTCCTTACTTTATGATTTTAATGTGAATTAATAGGGTACCTTTATGAGGCAAGTTTCATTGCATAATTCAAAGAAAATGTATCTCATCTTTATTATGCATATTTAATTATACATTATTAATTATTTCTTTGACTTTTACTTATAATAAGTTAATCATTTTTAAAATTTTCTTTTTATCATTTTAGTTTATTACTTATTTTAACATTTGATTATATTGCAAGCATTCATTATTATTTTGATTGCATTATAACATTCAAATTACTGTTTAAAAAATGTAAACAGAACAATGATCAGAAAATTCTAAAATTCGCACAACCTCTGGTCCCAAGCTGTGTGGATTTGAGAGAGTCTACAGTATAAAGTCGCTTTCCCACCAACTGAAACTTGCTCTTTTTTAAGTCTAGAGGAAACACTGTGTTAAAAGTAAAATTCTTCAATGGAAAATTGTGAGAAAATAATCTGCAAACATTTTAATGTTGGCTTCATTCTGAATGTGATAGAAAGAGGCCCTGAAATCCACATTTGTCATTGGCTTGTGAATTGTTTATTATGTGGGCTTTGCCTGTATATAATAGTATGGAGGGGTTGATTCATTTTTCCTTTGCATTGAAATTTTTTTAAATATTATTGTGTAGGAATAATAAAATATTGTAAATAAAATCACATCCTATTTAACATTTTATTAATCTACATTATTACTATCATTGTAACTTTAACACTGTTTCATTTATTTAAATCAGTCCTGATAAATCCCAAATGTGGCAGATTTTCTTGGAACAATGCCAATCCATTCCTTTTAATACTGAAGTGCCATTATTTCTTATAATGCTGAAAAATAACAATTCTTATGTTTTTTTGTGTATTTGAAAAGTCTACTTTCAACTTAAGATTTTATAAAGATGCCTTTTTCATGGAATAATCTATTTCTTTGTTAACATTTTCCCCAAAAATACTAGTAGTTATATTTTTCTTTACATTCCTTAATTTGTTTATAACTTTCCCAAAGATCCTATATCAACATAGATGTGGATATTAGCAGTTCGTCATGAAGATTGGAGTCCATCACAACTTAGTTCATCACTGTCATCTGCTTATTTAACAGAGAAAAAATTTATTGGACATCTGCTTCATGTGTCAAGCAGAGAGATAACGCTTTTCCTGTTCTCGTCGTATATTCCAGAAGTGAGATAATGAGCCAAATTTTATCATCTAAAGCCTATATGTAAAGTCATGCATGTATATTCATAAATAAAGTAATATTAAAGTATTAATTGATAAAAGTGTATTTTTTTCTAAAGATTGCCATTTACATTTGTTATTTATAATTTATTTTCTCTTTTTTAGCCCTTAAAAGGTTTCATTGGTGTTGTATCGCAGTCATTTTTTTTTTTTTTTTTTTTTTTGTGCATCATTAAATTCAGTAGTAATTCAGTTCGTACAAAATAAAGGGAATATTGGGCAATAGATCACATGTGGTGGGCTGCAGAAAAATGCCTTAAAATTAAGTTATTAATTTATACTTAAGTTCTCAAAATATTAAATATGGTATGTTATGTGAAACAGACCTATGCACATTATTTTTATAATTCTATCCTATCAGGAAGTGGGTTAAAAATCAATTGCTAAATTTCATCTTTACATAAAAGATCCATGTTGAATGTGATAAAAGTGTTTAAAAATCTATATTATTTAGAACATTGCACACATAGAAATGTGTGCTGTAATTGGAGACTCGATATAAGCTACCATAAATAATATTAAATTAATATGTGATGCATTACTTTTATGTACTTTTAATTTGCTGAAATAAAATCCTTAAAGGGACTTTGCAGAAAACTATAAAATTTGCAAATTGCCAACTTTTTGATTAAAATTCCTTTAGACATCCCAAGAGTTATCCTGGCAGTGTCATGTAGAGATCCAATGATTATAAATATTTGAAAAAGACTTTTGACACTATCAGGGTTCGTTGATATATATCTTGATATATATCATGATATATATATCTGATATTTATTTTCAAAATATCAAGATTTTTGATATTTTCATATTCATGTATTTGATATTTATTTTTTAAATGTCGTATTTCTTGATATTTTCATATATCTGATATTTATTTTCAAAATATTTTCAGTCAAAAGAAGTGCAAATGAATTCTTCAACTGTTATTAAAAATTAGCCCATCTGTAAATAAATAACTAAAAAGAATAGCTCCCAAAATATTCCCTACACTCCAAAAACTAGTTTTGGACTGTACCTGCAGCTTTCCCATTGCCATCATAAGAAATGTGTCTTTGAACAATACCACCCTACTCTGTCTCAATTCTTTATGTAGACTGCACCTTCTAGAATGAGATAAAGGGGTTAATTTGTGATTGGATTTTAGCAAAAAAATCCCATATACACTTTATGTTTGAAACTGAATATTTAAATGTTGAACCGAAAAATTTGGTGGGATAATATTAAATTACAACAGCCCATGAAAGATAATTTAACTTATCGGTTGTTTACAGACTCTCCTTCAATAGATGCAGTAGGTTAGGGAATGAAAAAGCAGACAAACTTACATTCATGTTCAAATTCTTCAACAGAAAAAATAAACTTTATTTTGTATTTCAGAATTTGTTGTGTAATTTTATTTATTTTTTAAACTGAATCCTGCATTCTGTGTTTTGATGAGTGAAAAGCAACTTTTGCAGAAGATTGTTTTTTCAATTATTTGATCATAAATTTTGTAAGAAAAATATAAAAAAAGACATTTAGAATATTGTTTTATTATGTTTTCATGTTAAATGTAATATGTTTTAGATTCTAATTTATATTAAGTCTAAAAATCTTTATAATCAGTAGTAAGCTGACAATTTTGAAAATATCGGATATATATCGAAAATATCGGATATATATCAAAATATCGGATATTTTTGATATTTTCGAAAATATCATGATATTTACGAACCCTGGACACTATCCATTTCTCCTTATATGTATCAGCAATCTTTATATTCAGTTCCCTTAGTTTAGTTTTTTTCAGTCTATCAGTATGATAAAAAAAATCCTATAACCCCCCCCCCCCTCCCACTCCCACCCCTTTTCAATTCACTTGTTATTTCTTTCTTTCTTTTTTTCACTTTTTGAATGATCCAAAAGGTGTATTATAAATACAACATTTAAAGATAAAGAAAAGTTTTTATTATTATTAGTGGAGAGTGGCTCACCTTGGGACACTTTTTCTTTCTTTTTTTTTCATATTGATCAACTATCAAAATTTTACCTGGTATTTATTCTTTTAACCTTTGCCTACATTATTAAATAGCTTTTGATCTTATATCCAATATAGATTTTTTTTTTTTTATAATGATTAATAAACTTGTGCTTTGTCCCAAGGTGTACCACCTGGTGGGACAACTTGGGACCGTTAAAAATAGATCTGAAAAGTTCAATAATTGAATTACATTATAAATAAAATTGTTTGTTCAGTAAAATAAATGTATTTAAACTGAAAAGACATTTCAGCTGATAAAATTTTTGCAGCAGCTTTCTGAATAGTGTCAACATGAATTGCTGCATTTTCTTGTATTCTAAATTTCTAATCTTTGCCATTAATAAGCATAATAACTTCTTAAAAGAAGAAATAATAACTATTAATAAATACATGTTATGTAGATTAAATAAAAAAAAAAGTTTAAACACACTATCTTTTTCTTAAAATATTTTGAATAAAAGTCAGCTGGGGATATCTTGTGTCCCAAGATTCACCACCTTCCACCTGTCTCAAGGCGCACCCTATACCCACTATGAAATTTTAGAATGTCATGCTGTTAAGCTTAACACTAGAACTATTATTATACATCAGCTTTATAGAGAAAGCTTTAAATTTCATTATGTTACCTTTTATTTCGAAATATTTTCAATGAAATTCCATTTTGCAACTTATCAAACTTTTACATGAAAGTTACTAGACATATTTGCAAAATTAAAATCTTAATAAATTCTTGCCTGCTTCATCAATGAAATCAAAACATGTCTGAAAGTTAGATTGTGCTGCTATCTATCTGCATCTGCAAGAGCTGAGAGTTAATTTTAAATCTAGGGCTAAAAATAAAGCTGTCACAAGGTGAGCCACTCTCCCCTATATGTATTTACCGTTTGTTTATTAGGAATTCCAACCCCCTTCCTTTTATTTTTATACTAATACCGTTAAGTGCTGAGAAATTTAATTTTTTTTTTTTTTTGCTTTTCTTAATGTTTAATCTTTGAATTTTCAAAGTTTTTTAAGCCTAAAGTTGCTATAAATGACCGTTTGGCGACAATTACTACTTGGCGAAAATGAGTTTTTTGCACCAAGAAGAAAACCAAGATGGCAGACTCCGGGTGTATATGGCATCTGTTTCCAATTGCACTTATGTTATTTAACAATTCAAGCCTTTTTTTTTTCAAAATCTGGATCAGCAGGGTATATACTTTTGTTATCTTACTATTCTGGTGTAAATTATTTTCTTATCTAAGATAAAAAATATGGTGCAACAGCAGCTTTTGCACAATATCTGCAACTGTAACAGTTGAATCCGCATTGTTTGTTTACTTTTTTCATTCTTTTCTCGGATATGCAGTTTTAATTTTAATCTGTAATAATTTTTACTTTTTTGTGACTTTGTATGTAAATCTGACTAATATGGCCAATTCCAATATTTCTAATTGAAAAAAACTAGGTAAAGAAAACGCATTAGTTCTGACAATAATTCAAAAAACAAAGAAGAGAAAAAAGGTTGATTCTGGTTCATCTATTCATTTTTTGTCAGAATCATATCGAATAAGCCCTAGAACAGTGTATGACATAAAAAAATATAATTACTTTCTACATGAACAGTGACACTGGTATATTTCAGAAAGAAAATCAATTTATTTTAATTATTTAGACTTTTTTGAAATTATTATTTTATGTAATTTTTATGTAATTAAATTATTTTAATATGTTACTTAATTACTTTAATATTTTACTTTATTGTAAGCATCCATTATAATTTCCAATGCTTAGCTGCATTCAAAATGTGTTAAAAAATGTAAACAAAACCAGAAATCGACAAAATTCTGAAATCCACACTACTACCTCTGGTTTTAAGCTGTGTGGATTTCAAGGTGTCTACTGTATTTTCTTCTATTTATGCATTTTTTTTATTTATTTTGTTTTTAATATTTTTTTATTTTTCAGAGTTTTGCATATTTTGGTGGTAAAATATATTTCCCGATAGACTTTCATTTGATCTATGAAGAAAAAGTCATTTAAGCACCAATCATTTTAGTTGCTTAAATTCATCTAGGAAGATATCCAAAGTTCCTCTTATTGTCAAAGGTATTTTTACTTCTTATGGAGTTTCACAGATTGCTTATTATGTTCCTTATACAAACTTAGGTGGCAACAACAGCAGCAAAATCCCACAAAAACCAGTTCATACTGATGTACCTTTTTCTCAGAAACTACTGAAGGGATTTTAAAACTTGTTTTTTTTTCTTTAATTTAATAATTAAGTGTATTTCAATCACTTTTTTTTAAGAAAATTAATTTTTTTTAGTAAAGCTAATTTGACAGAAGCATAGTATAGTATGTTTTCATTTTTAAAATCGTGTAACTATTGCGTTATTCATTTTTTTTTCTTGCACAATGATAAGTTTATAGTTTAGCTCTGTCCTACTACATGAACAATTTTTTTAATTCAGATTCAAGTTTGCTACCATTTATTCCAAATTGTAATGTTCAGCTTATTTAAAATGTTATTAAAATTGTTTCCAAAACTATTTTAAAGAAAATATTAAAATTGCTTCAGTAGTTCACATAATACCCCAATATGAGTTGGTTTTCATGCAAGTTTGCATCGATTTTCACTGCTTTAAAATTCATAAGCGCATATGATATTTTATAAATTTTTTTAACAAACCATCAATTTGATCGACATTTCTATGTGATTTTATCGAAAGATATATCTGTTGTTACAGCGCATAATTGGATGTAAATTTATTTTTCTTTAAATATAACATCAGTTAGCATTGACCCTTTTAATTAGATTAGTGTGTAGATTTAAGTAATTAAAGAAATTTCATTTTCAAATATCTGTGTAAAATATGTTTTTCTGTTCAGAAAATTCCTAGATATCCATTTATACTTTCTTTCTCTTAGTATGTAATGTTTATGTTTATCAACGTTTAAACTGCCCAGGAAATATCACTCAAATAATCTCCCTTATTTTTTTTTTCTTCCAAAGTTGGCAGGTATGCCATAGTTTAGTTTTATAATATCTGCTATTGTTTACTCATTGAATAAATAAAGCATACTACTAGCACAGAATTTGAAAAGTGTCTGTGAATGTAACTATACAGTCCACTCCCTCTAATCTTCAACTCTATAATCCACACTATATTTTGGATGTAAACAAAGAGTTGTCTTTTTTAAAGCAGGATAATGTAGCCTGTACTGTAATAGAAGTTGGCTGATCTGATAAGTATATTAAGAAATTTCTGAAACATTCCTGCAGTCATTAGAAGGAAATGTTTTGTGTAACTTGTAAAAAACTATTAGACTCCATTATTTTGAATGCATTCATTTGCTTGCATGGTAATAAGAAATTCAGTGTAGTGTGCCATCCAATCAAATTGCTTCATTTTCAAACCAAAACCACCGGAGTTGAAACATGATGCAGATGAGTGGACATAGTCAATGCACCTACTAAATCATGAAATTTTGAGCGATTGCAGCGAATAGATTAATTGCGTTCATTGGTTTTTATTGTAGAACAAGATTTTACAATGCCAGAAATAAAGGATAAAATTAGCTCCTTTTTTTTTTAATATTTGTAGTCCTTTTTTTTTTTTTTTTTTTTTTTTTTTGTGCAGGTTAACTGATTGATAGCGAAAACGTGATTTCACTTTTTTTTTTTTTTGGATAGTGGGAATTTTGAAACTCATGTCCTCAATTGTAAAATAAATCACTGTTTGAAAAACTTTTACATGTTTCTGGTGGAATTTAGTTGTAATTTGATGAAGACTATTTTTAAATTGTAAATATGTAATTTTACATAACAACATAATTTATATTCCTGAAGCTCTTTATATTACCTGCAGATTTTTATACACACCGTGTATAAAGCTAAAATTTAATTCAGGCAAAAAAAGCACTTAACACTAATGAAATAACTTTTTTAGAAATGATCAGTCATAAGCGATCCTTCATCTGGTTCTTTGTGTGGCCCTGTATATGATTTTATTTATTTCTACAAAAATCTCCTAGTGTACTACTTTAGAAAAATTATATAATACGAGGAAAGAAAGAATTTATTAAGTTACGTTTTAACAGCAAAATTACAGTACGAACATCTACTCACTCGTCTCGCCGGTAACTGCGAAAAGTAAACATAGTGAGAAAAATACATCGGCACAGCGCCGTCTATGGGAGATAAGGAAAAGTACAATTTTATTTTAACACTCTCCCTAAAATTGGACTATTCCTGAAATATGAATAGTTCACAGTCTTAAACGAGTCCAATATTTGCACATAGTTCTTTTAAACGTAAATGTCCCATAAGCTTTGTCATCATATCTGCTACTTGATTTACAGTGTCCACATACTCTATCAAGATCTTTTTCTCTTCCACTAACTCTCTTATATGATGATATCTAATATCTATATGCTTGGTGCGTCTATGGTTAGTTGGATTACTAGCTAACCGAATTGCACTTTGGTTATCAACGAGTAGACGTCCTTGTATTCCAGGTTGAAATTCACTTATTAAATTGGTCAACCAGACCAACTCTTTGGATGCTGTTGATGCAGCCATGTACTCAGATTCTGTCGTAGAAAGGGCCACACATCCTTGTCTTTGGCTACTCCAAGTAATTGCACCATCACCTAAGGTGGAAATGTATCCTGTTGTGGATCTTCTTGTTTGCACATCCCCAGCACAGTCAGCATCAGAAAACATATTGATATAACCGTCTGTTGAGCCACTGTAGTGGATTCCCATGTTTATTGTACCTTTCAGATACCTCAAAATATGTTTAATGAATTTCCATGATCCAACAGTAGGTGTTGACATCCACTGTGCAGCTTTTCCAACTGCGTATGCCAAATCTGGTTTTGAAACAACAACTAAATACATTAATCTTCCAATAGCTGATGCAACTGGATGTTCATAATCTAATTCATTTTCACAATACAGAATATCCAAAGAACTTTTATCTGCTGGCACTTTAGCAGGTTTACAGTCACCCATTTCAAACATTGACAGTGTTCTTTTAGCATAAGCTGCCTGATGAATTCTTATGTTGTCTTTCATTAATTCAATTTGAAAACCAAGAAATTGTCTGACATTTTCACAAATCGTGATTTCAAATTCAGTTTGTAACTGGCTAAGAAGTGTTTGAATATCTTCCTTATCAGTGGCAGCAATCAGTCCGTCGTCAACATATACAGCAATAATGACTAAATTTTCACCAACATACCTCAGATATGCACAAGGGTCATAACTACTAGCTCTAAATCCAACGCTTGTTAAAAATTCAGTTAATCTTTGATTCCAGCATCTAGGTGCCTGTTTTAGACCATATAGACTTCGAATCAATCTGCAAACACGTCCAGATCTATCATTATAACCTTCTGGTTGCTCTATGTATATCAGTTCATCAAGTGTTCCATTTAAAAATGCAGTCTTGCAATCAAATTGTGCTATTTTTAATTTCTTAAAATAAATAAACCAAAATAGAAAACGTACAGTATCATACCTTATAACCGGACTAAAAGTCTCTTCATAGTTTACTCCATATTGTTGCTCAAATCCTCTAATCACCAAACGTGCTTTAAAGCGTACAATTTCATCATTTTCATTTGTTTTGACACGAAAAACCCATTTGGCAGTCAATGGTTGCATCGTGTTATCACGTTTCACAAGTTCCCAAGTGCCGTTCTTTTGATGGGAATGCATCTCATCTTCCATAGCTTCAATCCATTTTTGTTTCTCAGGTACTTCCATAGCTTCCTGGTATGACTGAGGTTCAATTGCCTTTTGACAAAGATGGGAATAACGTATAGGTTGTATCGTTGAACGATCTCTCAACTGGTATCTTACTGGTTCTTGTTCCAATTGGTTATCTTTGTCTTCCTTCTCTACCAATTCCACCTCTCCCTGACTCCAATCTAACAATGTATTTGGCACAGAAACTTCATGAAATTCAACATCTCTACTTATTTCTATTCGATTTTCACCTGTATACACTCTGTAATTTCCAGTGACTTCTTCATAGCCCACAAAAATTCCCCGTATACTTGTTTTACCAAACTTCTTGTCAACACGTCGTTGCTTCGGAATTTGGACAATACATTGACTTCCAAAAATTCTCAAGTGCTTTAATGAATATTCCCTTCCATACCATGCTTCATAAGGTGTTTTACTTTTATCACGACTCTTACCAGTACGATTTAAGATATATGCAGAACAGTTCACTGCTTCAGCCCAGAAGCGTTTTGACAATCCCTTTGTCAACAGCATTGTTCTCGCCATTTCTATCAATATTCTATTCTCACGTTCAGCACGTCCATTCTGTTGAGGTGTATACGCAGCTGATCTTCCAATTTCAATTCCATTTTTCACTAGGCAATCTATGAAATCTTGATCTGTATACTCGCCTCCATTATCTGACATAACTGTCTTGACTGTATTTCCAGTTTGAGTTTTAACATATGCTAAGAACTGTTGCAATTTATCTTTCACTTCACTTTTATGTTGCATAAAATATACTTTACGGTACTGGGTGTAATCATCTTTGAATGTAACAAAATATTTAGAACCTTGAAAAGATGCTTCTTGCATTGGACCACAGACGTCACTGACAATTAGTTCACCAGCTTTACTGGCTTTTGGCATTTCTCGAAAATTTGTTCTCTGAAACTTTCCAATTGCACAACCATCACAATATTCAGTCTCATCAATTTGAGATATTTCAATTCCTTTCGTTTTCAGCAATTCTTTTGTATGATTTTTACTCTGATGACCAAATCTTTCATGCCATACTTGAAGAGAATTTTCTTTGTGATTTCTTACCATAAGGCTACTTTCTTCATTTTCCAAAACATCTATATCTAGAAAGTACATATCTCCATATCGATATCCTTCAACAATAAGTTTATTATTTTTCTTAAATTTCCATTTATTTCCTTCAATGGTTTGTATGAAACCTTTCTCTGCTGCTGATTTTACAGAAAATAAATTTGCCTTCATTTCAGGAACATACATAACATCACAAAAATGATGTTCTTTTCCATCTAGATTTGAACGAATTTTGATATTACCAATACCTTTGGCTAAAATTTTTCTGCCATCACCAAGTTCAAACATAACCTTTTCTTCTAATTTTTTATATGTTTTAAAATATTCAGGTTTCCAACACACATGTTGAGTACATCCAGAATCAATTATCCACTTTGATCTTCCTGATTCATCTGACTGAAATGTATTTACAAAGGCAAAACCGTTACTATCTTCTTCTTTCTTATCAGAATATCTATTATTTTGTTGATTCTTTATACAATTACGCCTCAGATGTGGCCCTCCACAAGTCCAACATCGTAATTTTGGTTTCCTTTTGTCATACTTGCCTTTTTCATTATTGAAATGAACATTTTCTACACTTCTGGTTTTGGAAAAGTTCTTATTTGGCTGTCGTTTTTCCATTACCAATGCTGATTCACGATTTATATTCACATCAACAATACCTAATCTAGTTTCTTCAGTCATCAGTCTAGATGTTAATTTCGACAATGTACGATCATCCAAAGGTGTTGAGTCCCAAGCACTATGAAAATGACGATACTGCGAAGGTAATGTATTCAAAATGGTTGTTATCACTAGTGAATCTGATAGTGGTTCTCCAAGTTCACGTAATCGTCGAGCAAAAGATTCGATTTTGCTAATATGTGTAGCTATATCATCACCAGCAACATAGCGATACTCTCGGAATTTAGTTTGAAGTAAATAAACAGAGTCCGCTGAT
Organism: Maratus speciosus; assembly: GCA_963932465.1. NCBI lineage: Eukaryota > Metazoa > Arthropoda > Arachnida > Araneae > Salticidae > Maratus > Maratus speciosus. The sequence goes on from OZ010786.1 coordinate 650,701,922, forward strand.
CTTTGCTCATACACATCTAATAATTTAACCCACATTTCTCTAGCATTTTCACAGTTCATAATTAAAGCTAATGGTTTCTTATCCACTATTGTCGCAAAAATCTCTTTTGCCGTTTTGTTTGCTTTTTTCCATTTTTTCATTTCAGCATCGTAATTATCGCTACCAGCTGTTGGTTGTATATGCGTTCCATCAATCAGTTCTAACGCATCTCGAGCATCTAAAATCGCCCGTACTTGGAATTTCCACTGTGTCCAATTATTTGAGTCCACAAGCTTTTCTATTTTCACTCTGTCACTTTCCATTTTTGTCAGGAAAATCGAAAACAAAGTCCAGAAAACAGTTCAAAGAAACGCTTACTTCGTTAGGCTTAGCGATCGCCGTAGAACTCAAAAAACAAAACGCAAACACAAGTTAAATTAAAACTATCAAATTCTTTCCAACAGAAAATCTTATACGCAGGCCGCAAACGTGACTAGGCCGATAACCTGTAGAAAAATTATATAATACGAGGAAAGAAAGAATTTATTAAGTTACGTTTTAACAGCAAAATTACAGTACGAACATCTACTCACTCGTCTCGCCGGTAACTGCGAAAAGTAAACATAGTGAGAAAAATACATCGGCACAGCGCCGTCTATGGGAGATAAGGAAAAGTACAATTTTATTTTAACAATATTACCTGCAGATTTTTATACACACCGTGTATAAAGCTAAAATTTAATTCAGGCAAAAAAAGCACTTAACACTAATGAAATAACTTTTTTAGAAATGATCAGTCATAAGCGATCCTTCATCTGGTTCTTTGTGTGGCCCTGTATATGATTTTATTTATTTCTACAAAAATCTCCTAGTGTACTAAATATAGTTCAGCTTGAAAATACATAATTCACATTAATGATAGACTAAGCTGGTTTGATGATACGATAAGATAAAAAAGAACTTCTTAAAAACACCATAAAGTTACATAAATGCATGAGGTCTTTCGAAAGAGCTAGTCTTTCTTCATCAGGCGCAAAGAATTTGTGCTCCTTAAGCTTACATTTATTTTTTTATATGATAGTAATAATAAAGTTTTTCTTTTTTAAAAATTAAGTACAAGTCTTAATTAATTTTCTCATTGTAACATATTACAAAATTAATAATATTTTTTAAAAATTATCTTAAGTCATAACAGATGGCACCAAAACAATGCAAAATCAGATTTCATTTCTTTCCTTTGTCAGAAGTTTTCAAGTTGTGTCAGAATTGCATATTTCAAAGTAGTATTCGATTTTCATAGTAGTAGCCTTATTACAATAGCCTACTGTTGTTAAATTATTAACGAAATAAAAGTAATATAATAATCTTTTATTCAATAATATATTTAGTTTTTCCAATTTTAAAATTTTCTTAGTAATATTCTGTTTTATGTGTAATTTATATTTTTTCATAATACTTCTATCCTTGTGAATTAACATAGTTAACTATACTAAATTAATAGCCTTACGAAAAATGCACAGATTTTTATAGTAATTTCGGAATTAATATTATTTTGTTATTTTTCTTTCTCTAAAGTTAAAATTGTTTGTGCCAAAAGGGCGTGAAATTCAGTTTTATTATTATTTTATTAGGTATTGAATTTGTGGCTGAATTCGATATGTCTATAGATGTTATATATATATATATAGGTGAAAACTGGGAAACTGAGTTAGTAGCCAGTGGCCAGTAGACTCAGTTTCATTAGTGGAGAATCTAGGACAAAATAAAGGATGCAAATGCAGGCCAGAGAGTTCAAAATTAGCACTTTTTAGTTCTCAGGCTATCAAAGCCTGAGAGCTAATGTGCTCGCCCGTTCTGTATGCATGTATGTACGTGATGCGATAACTCTTGATAGAAACATCCAATTTGCTTCAAAATTTTTTTCTAGGTTCATTCTGATAAGGCACTTATCTGATTAGTTTTGGAGGTTCATTGGTTAAGTATAAAGGGGGGCTAGCCCCCCCCCCCCCCTTAATTTAGATAAATGAGTTTTTCATGCAGAATTATTCGATTTGCTACAAATTTGGCATACTGGTTTATTATATTAAGGAGCTTCCCTGATTAAATTTGGAGGTTCATTAATTAAGTATAAAGGGGGGAAAGGAAACTATCCCCCCCCTTAATTTAGATAAATGGGTTTTTCATGCAGAATTATTCGATTTGATCCAAATTTGGTATACCGGTTTATTATGTTAAGAAGATGCTTTGATTAGATTTGGAGATTCATTAGTTGAACATAAAGGGGGGCTAGCCCCCACCCCCTCTTAATTTAGATAAATGTGTTTTTCATGCAGAGTTATTCGATTTGCTCCAAATTTGGTATACCGGTTTATTATGTTAAGTAGCTGTCTTAATTAAATTTGGAGGTTTATTGGTTAACTATAAAGGGTGAAAAGGGGGGCTAGACCCCCCTTAGTTTAGATAAATGAGTTTTTCATGCAGAGTTATTCGATTTTATCCAAATTTGGTATACTGGTTTATTATGTTATGGAGTTGTCTTGATTAAATTTGGTGGTTTATTGGTTAAGTATAAAGGGAGGGGGCGGGGGCTAGCCCTCGCTCTTAATTTAGATAAATGGGTTTTTCACGCGGAATTATTTGATTTGTTTCATATTGGATATACCGGTTTATTCCGATATGGTGCTTCCCTCATTAGATTTCGAGGTTCATTGGTTAAGTTTAAAAGGGGGAAGGGAGGGCAAGTCCTCTCCCCTTAATTTAGATATATGGATTTAATGCAGAATTATCCAATTTACTTTATTTTTTTTCTGTGTTCATTCTGAGGGCTTATCTGATTAGATTTGGAGGTTCATAAGTTAAGTATAAAGGGGGTTTAGACCCACCTTAATTTAGCGATATGGTTTTTTCATGCAAAATTATCTGATTTGCTTCAAATTCTGTATACCGGTTTATTATGTTAAGGAGGTTCCCTGATTAGATTTGGAGGTTCATTGGTTAAGCATAAAGGAGGGAAACAGGGGTTAATCCCTTCATTTATTTTTTGAGGGGCTTTGTTCTTTGAAATAATATTATGATATGCAATTAGTGTGAATACCCTGTGAACTCAATGCCATCTGTTTAATTGGGCACTTTTCTTTTTATTTACTATCTTCATTCCTTTTAAACGATACAAACCCACTATTTTTTTTATATCAAATCAAAAATCATCTATATTAGATTAATTTTTAACTCAAATATTCTATTGTTAAATAAATCATAACATCTGTAAATTGCTTATGATTTATTGTGTTAAAAATTAATGTAATATAATTACGCATGCAGCGTTTACTGCAGTTCCAAAAATAACCTTCGATTTATTCTGTTGAGCTGTTTTAGATACCAGACCAGATACTGTGATTCTTAAAGGTTAGTTAGATGAATGAATCCTCCAGATTCGTCCAGGATTGCGCAGTTGATAGAGCATTGGCAGCTTCAGCCAAGATATCCCTGGTTCGAATCCTGTCCCGGTCTTTTTTCACCCACTTGGAAATTTTCAGCTGTTACAGAAACCATCTACTTGACTAGTATTGATTGATGCCAAGTCATTACACAGGCTACTGATTAACACATGTTTTTATTTATTTTCAGTCTTTGTCGTTTTGAATCGAGTAGGGATTGGTTGAAACATGTTAAGCTAAATAGCATTATAGTAATTAAAAATTTATTGCCTACAGTATTCTGTACAAATAAAATATATAATCAGGGGTGCGCCAGCAGTATTCGGCGCCTGTGTGCAGAACTCAAATTGGCGCCCCATATTCCTAACTCCCCCCCCCCCCTCCCCGAAAAAAAGAAAGAAAAAACAAACTTTATATATTATTTTTTCAATGAGTATAAATGCATAGCCAACCTTCCGGGGGGTGGGGGGGGGTGTTCCCCAAATCAAATAAACGAATTTGGAACCAGAAAATTTATTTAATGAAATGTGCCTTGTTTCTACAGGGTTCTTTTATATTTCATTTATTAAATTAAATTTCTGGCTAAAATATATTTGTTTGAATTAAAAACAAAGAATGTTGGCAGCTATGCAAATAACGGACATCTCTAAAAGATGGGTGATTCAGCTGTTTGCTCCCTCTCCCCAAAATGGATCCCCACAACGGAGGTAAATCAGCTTCATTTACCTCCGTCACTCCCGGAATTTTTAAGATCTGATCTTTATTTATATTTATACTTAAGACAGTTCAAATAAACTTTAATTTGGAAATATAGCTGTGTTGAATTAATCAATGGTAGGACTGTGACACAAAGAAAGGTAATACGGTAAATACACATAAAAGTAGAAAAATATTTTCTCAAATTTATGATGTTTGTAATACACTGGAGCGCGTTATAGTACTTTTATTTTTTTTTAAATAACTAGGGGGCTCTGCCCCTATGAGTTACGCTCTCCAACCCCCGTTCTGACTCCCCAGACTCTAAAAGTAGGATAATTTCATCGGCTTTAAAAATATTGAATTATAATTTTAAAAAACAGTGGCGATCTCCCTGTAAGCCGGTTTTCATTCATATTCCATTGATTGGAGATTTTTAAGGCGAAATCAGCATTTGTTAAGGGATACAATGGCTGTTTTCGTCTTTGATTAAAAAAAATAGTTAAAAATTCGAAAATAAGTTAATATAAAATGAATTAAGTAAACAGATTCTTTGTCTCTCGGTTTTTTAACAGCTCTATAAGAAAGTTCTTTTAAATAACACATTTGAAATGTATCGTTTTATATCTGACGTAATTTTCACAAAAGTTTTCATTCTCTTTTTAACATTCACATGAAAATACTTATGTTGATTAAAGGAAATATTATTTGCGCTGTCTTAGAATTCACGATAATAGTTGAAATGATTATCTCAAAATATGAAATAAATGTCTCGCGCAAATTTTTTAATTTAAATTGTTTTACCAACTGTCAATTATTTGGCCTTTTTAAATATGACGTAAATTTCCTACGTTTGCGACTTTTAATGCTTAATAAGGAATTTATTATTTAAAATTTTTCTTTTTCTTTTAAAATCCATGTGTAACTATAGTTTTTATGACCTAATTTTTAATATTTTCCTGATTTTTAACACGCAATAACTTAATTCTCATTTGAAAGTTTTTTTCCGATTATAATAGCCACATGTAAATAAACTTTCAATTTCTAGGAAATATTATTCTTTACGCTTTTTTAAAAATTGGCAACAGTTTAAAATAATACCCTTTTCAAAAATATGTAAAAAATATCTCTCGAAATTCTGCAAATTTCAATTTAAAATGGAGATAAATCCTCAAAAAATGAGTCAAATTAAAACAATAAATGCAGCCTGCACACCGGGAACTTCTAACTTTTAAATGGCGTACCTATGTATAGTTTTTGCTCATATAATTTTAGGTAGCTTTCATTACAAAGAGCTACCTATTGCAGCCGTTCGGAGGAAAACGATTCCGAAAAATTTTGGTATATTTTCACCTAGACCCCAAAACCAACCTCCGTTCAAAATTTATATATATATATATATATATATATATATATATATATATGATCTTTGTCATACTGTAACTCTCGTATTTATGAACCGATTTTGATAAAATTTCGTGTGTACATAGTACATACCAATGTCTCGACCGAGTTCGTTGTCCAGCTTCATCCGCCATCTTGTTTCAAAATGGCGGCCATTTAAAAATTAAAAAAAAATTAATTTAAAATGAGGCGGAAAAAATTAGATATTGAAAAAGATTTTCGTCAATATCTTAAAAAATGGCTGAGTTATAAAACTTTGAATTTCTAGCATTGCTGACATTTTGAAACGATCTGATTTTTGTCACGTGATAATACACGTATTTATGAACCGATTTGGATGTGACAAGGAATGTGCATAGTACATAGCAATGTCTCGACCGAGTTCGTTGGTCAGCCTCATCTGCCATCTTGTTTCAAAATGGAGGCCTTTTAAAAATTAAAAAAAAATTTTATTTAAAAGTGAGATACAAAATAATTAGAAATTGAAAAAGATTTTTTCCTTACGTGTTTGAGCTTTGATACAAAGATTATGGAGCATTTTTTTTCGTCTATATCTTAAAAAATGGCTGAGTTATAGCACTTTGAAATTCTAGCATGGCTGACATTTTGAAACGATCTGATTTTTGTCACGCGATAACACACGTATTTATGAACGGATTTGGATATAACTTGGTGTGTACATAGTACACACCAATGTCTCGACCGAGTACGTTGGCCAACATCATCCGCCATCTTGTTTCAAAATAGCGGCCATTAATTTTTTTTTAATTTTAATTTAAAATGAGGTACAAAAAAATTAGAAATTGGGAAAGATTTTTATGTGTTTGACCTTGATACAAAGATTTCACAGCATTTTTCGTTTCGTCTATATCTTATAAAATGGCTGAGTTATAGCACTTTGAATTTCTAGCATGGCTGACATTTTGAAACTATCTGATTTTTGTCACGCGATAACACGCGTGTTTAAGAACCGATTAGGATGTGACAAGGCATCTCTCGGCCGAGTTCGTTTGCTAACTTCATCCGCCATCTTGTTTCAAAATGACGGCCATTAAAAAAAAAAAAAAAAAGTTTAATTTAAAATGAGGTACAAAAAAATTAGAAATTGAAAAAGATTTTTTTTCTCATGTGTTTCAGCTTGTTACAAATATTCCGGATCATTTTTTGTTTTTCCTTTGTCTAAAAAAAAGGCTGAGATATAGCAGTTTGAATTTCGAATGTGTGTGACATTTTAAAAAATATGATTTTTTGCCTGCAACAGCACTCGTATATATATCAACCGATTTAGATACGAGTGAGCATGTGCACAGGAATTACTAAGGTCTCGACCAAGTTCATTGGTAAGCTTTGTTGCACCCATTATGTTGTTTTAAAATGGAGGGCTATCACCGATAATTCGGGTTAATATAGTTATTAATATAATTCGGGATATCACCGAATTTGGCGACAAAATATAAATCACTTTAATAAAACCAGCTTTGATAACGCTGACTAATTTCACGAAATTCTCATTCATATTCAATATTGACAAAAATTAGTATTTAATCTTCTATGAACGGGTTCCACTAATTTGAGCTCCGTGTGTTTGATTATATAAGCTAGCTTTTAAAATATAAGGAATTTGAAAGCTACCTCTTCCTCCCGGCACTGGCCGGAAAGACTTTTTTTTAATGAGACGATTCTTACCAACTTTAACACTAAATATATCTTGAAATAATTATTCGATTTAAAAACTGTCTGCATCAGCGTGTTTATCAAACATTTCTCTATAGTAGCACCAATTTTCATATTTTTGTGTGAAACAGTTTTCTTAATATTAACAAAGAAAGACCCCCCGGTCACAAAAATATGGATGCCGATCTAGGAGTGTACCGGGAAGATCTACGCAGATTTTTATTGGTCCATTTCCAAACCGTTACTTATATATATATATATATATATATATATATATATATAGAAGGATATTACATCAATAAAGATGCGCCTTAAACAATTATCACACGTAGATCATAACTAGGGATGCATTCGAGAATTTTCCAGTCCCGGAACATTTGATTTTATATTAGCAAATATAGAACCTCTATGCTGGCTATATAACAATTGTCGTGAAAAATGCATATACATTTCGGCGCTTACATTGTTAAGAAGTTAAGCGTATCTTTACCTTATCACACTGTGATTTTTTTATTTTTCGAATTTCTAATTTTTGTGCAATGAATTGAAGTTCTAAATTACAAATATCTATACTAATAAAACGAAGTTTCGCTCTGTCTGTGTGCGATGACTAGCAGAATCTACGGCACATATGAGGCTCAAAATATTTTTGAGAATAGTCGAAAGCCACCCCTCCTGGTGCTCCGTGCACCTAAGTTTCATAATTTTAAATCTGTAATAATTAGTTGAGAAATTAATTAAAAAGCCCAAATTAAAAGAAGGAAAAAATATTCATGTGTAGGATTCAACAAGAGTATAGATTTTTTTTCAAACCGTAGACAACTTCTTCGAAAACTCGAAGAGAGGGGGAGGGTTTAATAGAATTACAGAACTGTTAGGGAGATAAATGTACTGGGTCTTTTTAAAAAGGACTGTATCTTAAATTCTACTGGACCTAACAACTCGAAAATTGCACAGTCGGACGCAAAAAAATTCCCCTTTCAGAAATTCTAAAAATCATTCCTGTACGACTTTGGGAAGTCAAAAAATCCACGAAAAATCGATTTATAAAAGATCTTTTTTATTTCCTTCAAAGAAAGGTTCGAAATCTCTCACATGGATGCCAGGTGTTCATTGCAGACAACCGACATCTTCCAGTAGTGGACATTTTCGAACGAATATAAAATTTTCAAAAGATAAATTTATAGATTTAATTTTTATGCATCCAGATGTAGAATTTTTTGCTGATTTCAGATATGTAAATTTCTTTATGGTCGCTCAATTACAGCCTTAGATATTAATTATTATTTCATTAATTGCATGATTCCTTTCAAACTCTCAATTTAAAAGCCTGTCTTTCGAAACCAAAAATGATTTTTATAATAGGATTCTTTGGAACGCCATCAATTTTTTTTAAATGCACCATTTAGAGATTTTAAAGTTTATGAATCTAGCCCTATCTTTAAACGCTGTTTAATAATATGTAAGTTTTATAAAAATCGATCCGAAACTTTTTGTTTAAAAAAAAATTCGATTTTAAAAAAAGAAAAGAAATGCTTTGTTGAAACGCAAATTTGTTAAAATTAAGAAAACTGACGAACCAATCGATTTGGAACTGTCAGATAGTTTATAACACATAATAAAGATTTTAAAAAGCAAGGGTCATCAAATTTCAGGTGGGAGGGCTAGGCTCGGACTGACCCATCGGCCCGATGGCGGTACGCCCTCGTTCGCGTAAAACTTCGCGCCCCTAAGTATGTAAGCCATTCCAATCTTTTTTCGCTCATTGTACGCATATATTCTGACTAGTGTACTAAATTTCAAGAATTCGTTTAGGAAAAATCAGTTAATAGATAAACAGCACAAGAAAGGTATTGTTTATTATCACAAAGAAGTTAAGATAAATCGAAACAATTTCAGGATCGGAAACCAAAGTGGGCATCTTTGCATGCAATTGAGAGAGAAAACTTGTACCCAAGGGAAACTTTAATAGTCACAGCGCCCTGGGCGGAATTTTTTTCATCGCTTCTTTGAATAATATCTTTTAGATTTTAACCAAATATTTTGCATATTTTCAGTCCTTTAGCTTTTTGGCATATTGCCGCTCTCCTATTAAAGCTGGCCCTGAATGCATCTATAATTAAAATCGTACTTTCTGAAAACAACTTGAAAAAAGACAGAGTTAAATATCAGAAGGCAAAAAACTTCATTTTGTGAGGATTTTTTTTTTTTTTGATTGGAAATAGATCGGAAGGCGGCCTGCACAGACCATCACCACATCAAGTTGACGGCCGAAACTCTAGTATTAGTTAAAACGCGATTCTCATATTAAAATGCAACGGTTTCTGCCAAGTCATATCTTGTGTGGAAAACACCTGCAAGTCCAATTTTAGTGGTTGACTGGTAGGTTTAACATTGTGTTTTACTGCTCCCAGTCCTTCATGTTTTCATACCTTTGGATGCAGGTTGGGTGCGGGCTTTTTCATTCACAAAATCTACTCCATAATTTTCGATTAGTAATCTTCACTTTATTTAATGACAGATTTTCCGTGGTTTTCAGTTAGTTATTTAATAACTATTAGGAAATTCCAGTATGCATTTTAAATATGTATCATTAAATAAAGCGATGATTACTATTCATAAATTATTATAGGTTTTTTTAACGAAAGAATGCTGGCCACGTGATCCTGCAACTTGCAAAAATACAAACCATTTCTCTCAATTATGGAAATTTAAATGTTTCCCTTGATCTCTAATTATGCATAGACCTCTGCAAATCATAGGAAAAGTGTGCTGAGAAGAGTCAGTTTACTTAATTATTTTAGTGATTTTAGACTAACAAAGTGATTTTTTTGGTATACTTTTTCTGTAGAAACCTTTTAATAGTGTAATATCAATTTAGCATTTTATGGATAGACAAAGCCATTTTTTCAGGATACAAAGTATACTTCAGTACAAAGTGCTTTACTTGACGTGTATCAAGCGTTGCAAGTGTAATAAGTATTATTTTCACAAGCAATTTTTATTTTCACATTCCTTAATGTGATGTTGATTTGAAGTACATTTTTGTTCTAGATATAAAAAAAATAAATGAGGCTTGCATACTGATTTTTTTTTTGTGTGTGTACGGTGAGGAAGATACGGGTAGATACTACATTTAAAAATGCTACATTGTTTTTTAAAAACATAAAAAAAAACTGTAATAAATAAAAAAAAATTGCTGTCAGATTACAATAGAAATTTATCACTTTTAACTGACTGATAACTAATTCATATTATAAAGAAATACACTTTATAAAAAAGGTTGACGCCCTTAGCAGGTCCGCAGCAACTCTATTTGGCGACTGGTGCGAAAAACCTTGTTAGTTTTTCTACCAATTTTCAGTGCATCAATGGCGATAAATGAAATAAAAGTGTGTCCCCAGACTAATTCCGCTAAAAATAATCGTAAAAAAATCTATAGATACCAGCTAGAAATAATGTCCATTGATTATTGCTTTATATAAATTATCTTTTCGAAGTCGTCTACATATTAAAAATTGTACCAACTCTGAATTCTTAAAAAATAACACACATTTGACGTATTTTAGTTTGTTTAATTTATTAATTTTTACATACAACAAACCACAATCGTTAAAAACATCGATGTATATGTTTACAACTAATTTGAATAATTAGTTTTCAAGATGCATAGAAATTTTGCCTGTTCATAGTTTAAAAGGACCATCTTCTTTATCAAAAGATCCACAGAAAAAAAAATCGTATAAGTGTACCAGAAACACATTTTAGGATTTTCTTTTGAGGTAAAGCAATTTTATTATAAATTTAAAATTCCTGGTATAATTTTACTGGTGACTACTTGAGTGCTTTCGCTACTTTTTCTTGTAAGATTTCCATTTAATTTTCCAAAATTTATGGATAAACTCCTAACACTTTCTTTTATAACTGTATTAAGATTTAGAAAAAATATATAAATTCAATCTCATTCCTGTCTGGCAAGGAATTCAAATAGGGTGTCAAAAGTGGATGTTTTCATTTGAAAAATTAATGGTCTTGCATTTTTTAATATGTAGATAATCTCCAACGCAAAATTTATGATAATGTGCATTTAATAGTAGATATTATTTCCAATCAATTGGTACTTATGTCTTTTTTATACAGTCATTTGCAAGATAATTTGTAGGGGTGATCATTTCCCCCCCCCCATATGACACTTATTGGGTATCTATTGACAAAAGAATAACATAAAAAACCTTAGACTTGATATTAGCCATCTAACAATAGACAAATCTTTATTCAACTTGCTGGAACTTTTAGATATTACTAGATTCGTTTTAAAAAATTGCGTGGCATTGTGTGGATTTGGTGGAGCTTTAAACATGCAGGTGGAATATAGCGAAGTCTTCTATCTAAACTCAGAGATATAATATTAAGCCATCTTCATAAGCCATCGCTAAAATTTTTGCGTCCCCTGAAAATCCAAGGTCTGCGCTTTTTCCCCTCGCCCAGTCCGTCCCTATGGCGGGGGGGGGGGAGGGAAGGGAGGACGCAGTGGCAGCACCTTCATGTGACTCTCACTAAACCCTCATGTGATATATCATAGAAAAACCCTCGAACCACTCTTTCATATTATGAACCTTTCTACCCCCCCCCCCTCACTCAGATTCCTTTCTGAGGGTTCAATTTCCTAACTGAGTTCCTAATTAAGCTACAGCAAGATTCAACCTCATTTGAAGACTTGACCGAAGGTGAAACTCTTCGCGGGCCTTCGATTGATGAAATCTATGTTTGACCGCAGATTATTAGGGGTCATTCCCCCGTGGGGTGGGGGTAGAAAATGAATTTTTCCCTGTGACATATCGTTTTAAAGCTTTTGGCCTGTACTTTACTAAGCCCTCACTCCTCTCCTCTTAACTCATTTTTTTCATCAGTAAGTACAAGCCATTTTAAAGCTTTAATTTGTTACTACCCCATACAATTTTCCAAATATCATGAAAAAAATTTACATAACAAATCTGAACAAATTAGCAGCTTCTCCCACATTTTCACACAGTAAGCGGGTACTTATTTCAGACAAAATCGAGTTAAAGATATAAAATCATACAAATTTAAGGTTCATTTAAAAATAATCAAAGTGGGGAGGGAGTACTATCGTTCGAAAAAGTTCTTAACACAGAACTTAAAAATATTATTGTTTTACTCTTAGATACTATTATATTACTTAGATACTATTACTACTAAATTCGTCGAAAATGTATGGCAAAATTATGTTCACCCTCCTATTTCTGAATCTACTGAAAATAAAATTACGGAAAAATTAGTAGTAGTTGGAATTTATGTAAACCTTGCACAAAAACTATAGCGATTATCCTAGGTCATACAGTTTTCAGAAAATCACAGTTTTCCGCTATACATAAACTTTATTTGGCGGGCGCTCAGCGTGGGTGTTGAGGGGAGTTCGAGGTATCTGTCGACGCGAAATCATCCAAGAACTGTCGATAATGATTTTCCAAAAGAATTGTTGATAATTAGCCGAGATATACATTAAAAACATATCTAAAAAAACACGTTGCACAGACCAAAGTGCCCGTGCAACTTTGCGACCTCATTTCGGAGCGCACTTGGCACAATGGCAAAATTAAACTTTGTACACGGTCTTTGTTTTAGGTAAGACGGATCACCATGATAAATAGTCCGCGTTTTTCATTTTAATTGAATTCAATTATTGAAAGCAATTATTGAAAAATATTAAAATAGTAATTCCAAGTTATTTACAAAGTCTTATTATTCGGTTAACAACTATATTTTTTAAGATTGCAGTTAGTAATTAATAAATTTATAGTATGAACTCTCTGTATTCAAGTGACTCTTGACCGATTATTCTTTGTTCAAAGCAAATCTATAAAATATACAATTAAAATTTCAGTAAAACGTAATTCATTTTGAGATTGTTCTCAAAAACATGTTTCCCGACTGTATATGACACGAAGCTTTCTTACATGCTCATGGGCTCGTTTTTATGCGTTGCATACAATGATAGGCGTGACTTTTAAATTTGTTTGGAATCGAATGGCGTTTTTCATTTCTTTCTTTTTTTAAATGCATTGCATTTTGAGCTACACCCTGTTTTATTTATATATTGTTTTTGTTATAATGTAACCGATTGCTATGATTGATTCGTGCTTTTTTCGGCAATTTACTTTTACATGGGTATGTGCATAACCTGGAGGTATATGTTGCTTTACTATTGTGCAATATAATATACAACTCGTTTTTATATCGTCAGTATGGTTATCACTACCAATACTACAGTAAGATAGGAGTGTTATATATTTTCAATTATTTGAATAATGGAGCCTTCCATCTTTGCCACCAACTGCAGTGCGCCCCTACTTTCTGAAAAGCTGGAGAGGCCTGATCTAGAGCAGGGTTGTCAAAAGGGGCATTCGCGGTCGCCCTTCCGAATTTTTATTTTTCTAGCTTTTTTTAATTTATTTTAGGCGATTGACGCCGCTCTTAATCCTTCCGTGGCGCCTTATGACTGTGACCTTTCGACGACGAGGCGCCTTTTGATCGTTAGGGAAGTCACACACTAAGGCGACACATAAGACATGTCGCTTGAATTCGCTGGAAAAACTGGTTTAAAACAGGTTTGAATCAACTTCGTTCTTTGTTTTGACCGGTTTTTGCGCTTGATGCTCTTTCGTCTCAGTGTGGGATATGCCTTACCTTTCAACACCGTGGCGCCTTTCGGTTTTAGACTCTCTCCACCTCCCCAGCCCTAAAGGCCTAAAGCTACACCGCTGACAAGTATCTGCAAAATTCATATATCTTATAAGTAAAAATAAACTCATAAATGTGTCAGAAATGACGCACTTTCGATTTTAATTCCGCTTTAATAAATTTAAATTGGATAAAAGTTTTTAAAGTTTGTCAGCTTCGCTTAAAATATTTGGCGCCTTTACTATTCTGGCGCCTGTGTGCGGTGCACACTTTGCACACTGGGTCAGCGCGTCCCTGTATATAATATCTAAACAGAGTACGGGAGACCGGGGCAGTTGGTTACAGGGTGTAAGTAGGCGTAGTCCTCATAAATCGCCTGTTTGTGGATAGATTGCGCAACCAGTCACAGAGTACCTTTCTTCTTGCTTTTTACAATCCTCATAGTTTTGCAGCGTTGCTTACGTGCAGTGGACATTTATTACGATTTTTCTGTTTTTTGCACTAATAAGTAATTTTTTGTTGCTTCATTCTTTTTCGAATTTCTAATACTTATCTTAATAATTGCGATTTAACTTGTGCAGTTTTTCTTAGTGTATCATTAACTGTACCTACCCCATAGGTGATTTAATTGGATTATTTATGCTTAGATGGTTACGTGTCCCCTTTGTGAAGAAATTTATTACGGGGCTAGTAGGCGCATTGAACACGGGGCAAGTTGGCTCGGTGTCTGGTGTGTGCTGGTAGCTTGAAAAACAGCAAACACCAAGAAAAGTGGTTGCAATGCTAGATTTTGGGCACATGAGGCTTGCCCAAACGGAGACACTCGATTTTTTATTTGTGACAACTGTAACTCTGATGATAATATCGAGTAGGATAGAAGTTACTCAATTTTAATGTTTTATTCCTTATTTTTATGTCTGTATAATTTAGAATTTACATTGTACGGCGATAACGCCTTTGTTTAAACTTACTGGTAATAATGAAATTGATTTCTCTTAACTGCGTGTCTTATTTTAGTTTCATTTAAATTTTTATAAAGCGTGTGCCAACTTGACACCATAGGTATAGGCAACTTGCCTCATGGCGGGGTAGGTTGGCGCACAAGCTTCCTTTTACTTTAGGCTTCCGCTAAACATAAACTAAAAAAGCTACAAACTCAAAACTCCGGATATTTATAGCCCAATGCCTGTTCTTTAAAAGTACAGCGAAAGTTTCATAAAAAACTTAAACAAACAATTAATAAAAATCAATAACTAAAAACTGCGCCTGTACTAGCCCCGGTCTCCCCTACTTTACTTCTTTTTATTAAAGTTCTAATAATTTGCATTGATTGATTTATTTTTTATTACACTCATCAATGTGAAACTTGGTGTTTTTTAAAAAAAAATACAGTTTAAAACAACTAGGTTTTTTTCTCAAAAAACCAATTGTTTTTAAAGAAATTAATCTAATCTAATATTTTCTAATTTTTTATTTATGTGTTTCAAGTTATTGGATATAAGGAATTTCTTCTTTTAACACTATATTTCAGCAGTCAACATGAGGCATAGTGAGTCTAGGTCATATTTGTATACATGCAGGATGAAAATTAATGTATGTTGACAAACATACATTAATTTGTTTGTAACATTTGAGTTTGTAGCGACTGAGTTAGAAACATTTGAATTTAGTAAATATGAAATATATTATCATATGTTTACTATAAAATATTTTCATTTAAAAAGATGCAGATTATTTACACTAGTTAATAACATAGCAAGATGATCTTTAAGACTTTGGTCAAACTGTAAACAAAAATTTTCTTGATTGCAGATATATCCATTAACACGTTAAACGCAACGCCGGTCCCTGGGGACCGGCATTGATCTTTCCATTTAGGCGACGCCGGTCCCTAGGGACGGGTGGTATAAAATTATAAAAATAATATATTATATAATATTAAAAACATTTTTCACTTTTTTAATATATTTTATTAAAACATTTCAAACATAAAAAGGCGTTTTCCTTCACAAGAATTACAAATTTTATTCCCAAATTTTGTGCAAATATATATATACACAATATCTGTGTATGCTGTCGCTTAAACGAAAATTAAAGTAAAATTAGTGTCGCATTTAACGTGTTAAAAAAATCAAGATATGAAATTTAATGATGACATTAAAAAAATTTCATGTTAGTTATAGCATTTCAATAATACCAATCTGTTTTTTTCTGTTACTTGCAGAATCTAATGGCCAAAATTGTTGACTTGGAATTTTCTGTCAAAAATTCAGAATAACAAGATGTATTTGAATATAAAAAACTCTTTCACAACCTCAGTTACTGATATTTATGTAAAAAATTTAACCACTCTGGAGATAACATTTTGAAGATGAATTTATTTATAATTGTGAATAATGATTAGCTTATGAAAAAATATTGAAATGTTCAGTGAACTAGTTTTCATTGCAAGAAAATACTACAGTCAAGGTAAAGAAATCTTTCATTGATGTAAGCTTTTATGATCAAAATACCACAAGAGATTGTATATTAAAAATAACTAGTAAAAAGTTTGTTTCTTGTAGGAAAATTTGAGATAAGGTTTGCTTGCAACAGTAAAAAAAAAAATCTCATAAAAATGCCTGATAAAATATTGAATTATTCCTTTTTAGTTCAGTTGGTTAAATGCAATGTACCGTATTTACTCGTGTATAACGCGCACCCCAAACTGTACAAGAAAAAATGACGATTTTTGTTTATCTCGTATATACCGCGCACCATAAATTTGGCATGCAAGTGAATGAATGACCAAATGAATTTCACTAAAGAAAGTCGAAACAAATGTTACGTCAGGCCAGGAAAGAAGGCGAAAATCTATTTTTAGACTTCGGATAGGGAATGAAGGTGGGAGGGAGTGAGTGACGTATCATGCTATGCTGACGTTACTCGCTTAACGAAATACTTGAGAGCGTCTTTTGACAACGTGCGAGTAAGATGGAGAATCGATGTAGTTATACTGCAATATTTAATTTGAAAATAGTTCAGTATGCAAAAGAAAATGGCAACCGTGCTTCAAG
Organism: Maratus speciosus; assembly: GCA_963932465.1. Taxonomy (NCBI): domain Eukaryota; kingdom Metazoa; phylum Arthropoda; class Arachnida; order Araneae; family Salticidae; genus Maratus; species Maratus speciosus. The sequence goes on from OZ010786.1 coordinate 650,718,870, forward strand.
TATGAAGTTTCGTCGTCAGTGAGTCAAGTATGCAATATGGAAGAAAAACTGAAAAAAACAGCGTCCAAAAAGCGTGCTTTTGGGGGGAAATCATGCAAATATTCGCAAGTGGCGGATTTTCGGCGTTCGGGGTACTCAGTCTCGACGGAAATGTTGATGTTCGAGGCCTGTAAAATAGCTAAGAAAATGAATATTCTAAGAGAAAATTTCAAGTGGAGTTATGGCTGAGTGCGATGCTTTATGATCCGCAACAATCTCTCTATAAGGAGAAGAACTATGCTATAGCAGAAGCTGCCGGAAGAATACGAAGAACAGCATACAAAGTTCTTCCCGTACGTTATGAGGCTACGAAAGCAAAAGGGATGTCAGATGTCGCAAATGGGCAATGCAGATCAAACTCCATTGTGATTTGATATGCCGGAAGCCACAACCATTCACCCGTTGGAGATAGAAACGAACAACAGTAACATACAAGCAACGATGCACCGTTATGCTAGCCATTACGGCTGACGACCGCAAGTTAACACCATATATGATTTTTGTACGTAAAAATATCCCAAAAGAATATTTTCCCGTCGGCATAATTGTAAGAGCACAAGGAAAAAGGGTGGATGACGAATGAGCTCATGAAATATTGTGGTTTAAGGTTGTGTCGGAAAGTCGGCTAGGTGCTTGACGTCAGCCATCGATGATGGTCCTGGACAGCTTCCGTGGACACAAGACGCCAAGTGTAAAAGCGAAAACTCGTGGCTCAAATGTGCGCTCAGTTGTGGAACCAGGTGGGTTGACGAAAGTGCTGCAGACCTTAGATGTTTTCATCAACCTAACATTTAAGGTTGCATTCCGCCATGCCTACAATCGGTGGATGACAACCGGTGGATGACAATCGGTGGATGACAACAACAGATCACAACTTCACTCCAAGGGGGAGAATGAAGCGTGCGTCACTCCCAAGTGCATGTGAGTGGATACGTGAAGCTTTGAATTCAATCTCAGCCGAGATGTTAATAAAGAGCTTCAATGTGACTCGAATTTCCAATCAGGTGTATGGAACTGTAGACGATATGATTTACGAGGATATTGACTGTGCCAGTGATGACACGAACAACAGCAGTAGCAGTGCCATTTAGCGTTTAAATAATGTTACTAGTGCTGTTGCATAAAAAAGTGCAAGGAGTGAAATAAAGATGCAGCAATACTTCTATTAAGTAAGATTTTTCCAGTATTAATTTCTTCTTTGAATACATTTCTCGATCCATGTGTATATCTTGTCATTACATCCAGTACTAAAAAAATATTCCGAGTATAACGCGCACCTAGGGTTTTTTATCTAAATTTTTGGGGAGAAAGTACGCGTTATACGCGAGTAAATGCGGTATTTTAAATTGTTTTTTAAATATAAATTTACTATACAGTAAAGTCCCGATTATCCGAGTTAATACGGATCAAGCTCACCTTGGATAAGCAAAAAACACGTATAAATCAGATTTACACTAATCGTCACCAACTAAAGAGATGAAATATAAATTTTCACTTCATTCATTCATTTTTATGGTACTAGTAACATTTCTTTGACATAAATTTTCGTTACTTTTAAGAAAAACGCAGAATAAAATTGTCTATTTGAAAAAGTCCTTGATAGTTTTTTGCTTGTTGAATGTCAATGTTGCTGTAGTTTTTTTTTCTTCCCCCCCCCCCCTGCAGTATTACGCTACTACATAGCTACCAGTTTTTAAGATTTTTTTCTTACCTCTAACACTTACCAGTAAATTTCGCCAAATTCAATCGCTGAAATCTAATAATTGTCAATGATTAAGTATGGCAAAAAATTGTATTCAATTTTAGAGGTTACAAAACCGTACAAATTGGCATCTATATGATTCAATTAGTGTCATGCAAATTGCAGGTGTAGCCTCTTCTTTCTACTCAAAGTATTAAATAGTTTTTTTTTTCAATAGAATTTATACCTTTGGAATGGATTATTTTCTTCTGATGGACTGATGGTTTCCAATTATTGTGAAACAGCATTATGGCCATTTTTCCTATTCTGACCAGAAAATCAGAGTTCTGACTTGAGTTCTAACTTTTTACGACTGCGCTTTCATCTTCACCTAACACTTCATTTATAATGGATGTTTCATAATAATGGAAGCCGTCAGTCTATCAGAAGAAAATAGCTCTGTTAAAGCGGAAACTCGGTTAAGCGGGAGTCGGATAATCGGAACTTTACTGTACTTAAAAAAAAAAAATAATCGACAATAATTTTCAAATAGCGTTCCGGTTCGTGGATTTTCCCATTTCGAGCCCTGAAGCACGGTATCGGATGCTAGACACTAGTAACTGGGAAACTCAGCTCGAAAGTAACCAATCAGAGTGAGCATTCGAAAATTCTTTGCTGATGGTCCAACATGATGAAAAAAAAGGACGAAAATTTACTATTGGCAGACTGGTTGGTTGCTCGCGCGTCAATCTTCCTAGCTATTAAGCTCTAATTATCTAATCGGCTGAATCTAGTTCTTATCTTTAAATCTGTGTGTTTGCTAGCTTTTGAGTGTATTTAATTTCGGTGTGAATTGAGTGTATTTAATCATCTTAATTTTAAACAATGCCTTCAACTAAAAGGAATAGTTACAGGGTTGACTTCAGATTGAAAGTTATTTCTAAAGCCGGAATATTAGGAAATCGCAAAGCGCCATAGCAATTTACTGTCAACTAAAAAAGCATTCACGAATGAAGAAAGGGAAAGCGAATGATAGAAAATATGGACAGACGTAATCTTTCCATACATTGTCGTAACCCTTTTGGCAAGCATTGGAAGATAATCTTTGTCAGTGTGCGAAAGTGCAACGAGTAGAGGGAAATCCTGTATCAGCTATTAAGATCCGGCTTAAAGCACAAACAATGTCTTCAGAAATGGGAATTGCTGATTTTAATGGAGGAAGTAATTGGTATTACCGTTTTATGCAAAGAAATAATCTTCGTGCATGTATGAAAACAACAATCAGGCAGAAACTTCCCGAAGATTGGCAGAAGATGTTGAAAAGTTTATAGAGTTTTTCAGGGATTTAGTTCAGTATGAAAGTTATAGTCATAGTCAGATTGGAAACATGGATGAGGCCCCCTTTGCATTTGACTGTCCTCCTAATAGAACAGTTGATATTAAATGTGCATTAACTGTATAGACTGTAACAACAGATCACAAAAAATCGAACATGACAATTGTACTTGCTTGATGCGCTGATGATAGCAAGTTAAAACAATGATAATTTTTAAGAGAAAATCGATGCCTAAATTGGAATTCCCTCATGACATAGTTATTTTTACCGATGAAAGAGGGTGGATGAATCAAGAGACTATGATTAAGTAGATAGACGAAGTTTGGAAAGGTTTATTGCAGATTGTAAGTGTCTTATGCTTAAAGGTGTATTTGATTTGAGAGGATGGGAACAGACTGAAGAAAGCAGATTTCTAGACATTTTAAAAGTTAATGTAAGCTGGACGAAATTTATTAATTTAGAAAAAATAACCAAGCGAATCATGCTATCAGTTGCACATAATATTTTTGATCCAATTGGTTTTACTTCTGTTATGATTTCCCCAAATATGATGCTACAGAAAGCATGGAAAGAAGGAATCAAATGGGATGAAGAAATTAACAGTGATATAAAAGATGAATTTACTGAATGTTTTCGTGAATTAACATTTTGAAAGAAATGAAAATTCCTAGATAATTTAAAAATGTTGTACTGATCACACATTTTGTGATGCATGTCAATGCTGCTGTTATATTTTTGAGGATAGCAAGTAAAGATCGTGTAGAATTATTCCTTTTCTGCAAAATCCCGCATAGGTCCTTTAAAATACAGAACTGTACCTAGAATGGAACTTTTAGCTGCTTCGGTTGGTGCTAGATTGGCTAAATCAGTAATTGACGCATTGGACTGTGAAGACATGGAAAGATATTTTTGGAGCGATTCCATCACAGTGCTTGCATGAATATCCCGAAAAAAAACTGGTCTATTTTTGTTAGAAACAGAGTTCAAGAAATAAAAAAAAAGTGAGTGATCTTGTTTTGTGGAAACATATATCGGGTGGAATTAATCCAGCAGATTTACCATCTAGAGGGTGTAAAGCAAAACAGCAGTGATGGGAAGGACCACCTTGGCTCCTGAAGAATATTACTAATATGTGAATTTCACATGTCAATATATAAGCGAAGAAGAGATTGAAAAAGGAAAATTAAAGTCCACAAAATTTTTGGTAAATTTTAATGAAAGTCCAGGTAAAATCTTTTACTACCGGTATTTTTCTAGTTATGAGAAAATCGTTCATCTTGTTAGTTGAATACTTCGTTTCCGACATAATTCTTTTAATCTAAAGGAAAAGATTAAAAGAGAATTGACAAGTCATGAATTTAAAAAAGCAGAAAAAAGATAATTTGGATGATATAAAAGGAATGTTTTTCCCAAGAAAGTGAGGAGAGAGTGAAAATTCTGAAGGCATTTAAGAGTGAAAGACAACTACGTGTAAGACATAATACGTCGACAAGACAATATGGATTACCTCACACCTATGGTTGTTCTTTCAAATCATGAAGTTGTTAAACGACTAGTTTTACATTATCATTGCAAAAATTGTCATGCAGGTCCTTAGATTCTTTTAAATTTGCTCAGAGAAAAATACTGCATCTTGAAGGGAAAATGAACTGTAACCTCTTTTTTATCCAAATGTACCATTTGTAAAAGATTTTATTCTTATAATTTGAAATCTGCTCTGGATTCTGTGCCAGAAAATCGAATGAAAAATGCAGCAGAGTTTCAAATTATTGGCTTTGATCTGACTGTCCCTTTCTTTCTTAAAAATAATCAAAAGAATTGGGTTATTTTATTTACATGTGCTACCGAAAGAGCAGTGCATTTTGAAATTGTGACTTCTTTTTGTAGAGAGGCATTTTTGATTGCTTTGAGAAGGCTTTTATCTCACAGAAGAAAATGTTCTATTATACACTGGCTATCAAAAATTAAGGAAAAGTCACAAATTGATAATTTTCAAATACACGAACACTCAAAAGGAAATAATATAATTCGAGTAATTACTATCTCTACAACACAGCTAGCCCATATAACATCTCATTCAGGTCACACATGGTCACAAGTCTCACAGTCACTACGGTGAAGCAAAAAAATAGGAAATTCCATACATCTCATTATGTGTCTCAAATGATCACTATATGTGACTCCATTGAGAAGTCAATGTGACTGCTGCTTTGTGACGAGTCACCAGGTGACTTTACAATGTAGTTAAATTGTGACTGTCATTTTGAGACTCAATTTCATAGCCATCATGAACGTTGCATTATGATAAGTCACCAAATAATATCATATTATATTCAGATGGAGACTTTTCCCAAAAGAGCACAATGGTGACTTCACAGTAGTCTCTCTGCCACCTGAAAGTCATCATGTGACTTTAATGTGACATTATTTGGTAACTTATCACAATACAGCGTTCACGATGACTTTGAAATTGAGTCTACAAATGACAGTCACATGAGAGTCACAGTGTAACTACATTGTAAAGTCACATGGTGACTCGTCACAAAGCAGCAGTCACAGTGACGTCTCAGTGGAGTCACATATAGTGATTATTTTATACTCATAATGAGATGTATGGAATTTTCTATTTTTTTGCTTCACCGTAGTGACTGTGATACTTGTCACCATGTGTGACATGAATGAGATGTTATATGGGCTAGCTGTGTTGTAGCGATAGTAATTACTCGAATTATATTATTTCCTTTTGAGTGTTCGCGTATTTGAAAATTCGCATTTTGTGACTTTTCCTTAATTTTTGATAACCAGTGTATATTGCGAACATAGTTCCAGTTTTCTTGGTGCAACCAATTTTTTTAAAAGATTGAACTGGAATTGCATACAGAAGTATGGAGCAATAAATTCTATCGAAGGGAAATTCATCCCTGAAACTGCTGCTTGATGAGGTGGATGGTGGAGAGACTCATCAGACTGATGAAAGATCTATTAAAAAGAGTTTTAGGACTGGCTGCAAAAGCATATAAATTCGTGACCACTAACTTACATGTCACAGAAAGAGTCTATTAAACCCATACCTCTGGACATGTTTCTGAAAGATATTTCATGAGTGTAGTTTACATGATGTTGATGCAGTCGAAGAAAATTCTCTCCCTAGAAGACTTAAATACAGGCAAGAACTGCAAAAGGTTCTTGGAAATTGATTCAGATCAGAATATTTAGGTCTTATCCAACGACTGAATGAGAAACTATTTCAACATGCAATTACTGTAGAAGATATAGTTTTGGTGGGAACAGATAGTAAGAAAAATATTAATTGGCCATTAGGATAAGTTACAGAGCTCAGGTCTCGAAATGGAAAAATCCACGAACCGAAACGCTATTTCAAAATTATTGCCGACTATTTTTTTTTTGTGTGTGAAAGTACAGTAGTAAAGTCCCGATTATCCGAGTCACGCTTAACCGAGTTATTTTCTTCTGGTGGACTGATAGCTTCCATTATTATGAAATAGCCATTATAAATGAAGTGTTAGATAAAGAGCAGTCGTAAAAAGTTAGAACTCTGATTTTCTGGTCAGAATGGGGGAAAAATGGCCATATATATATATTTTTTCACCTAGCACTTCATTTATAATGGCTGTTTCATAATAATGAAACCACCAGTCCATCAGAAGAGAATGATCTATTCCAAAGGTATAAGTTCGATTGAAAAAAAACTATTTAATACTTTGAGCAGAAAGAGGAGGCTACACCAGCAATTTTCATGACACTAATAGAATCATATAGCTGCTAGTTTGTACGGTTTCGTTACCTCTAAAATTGAATACAAATTTTTGCCATATTTAATCGTTGACATTTGTTAGATTTCAGCGATTGAATTAGGCAAAATTTTCTGGCAAGTTTTAGAGGTAAGAAATTAGTAGCTATGCAGTAGCGTAATACTGCAGGAAAAAAAACTGCAGCAAAATTGACATTCAACAAACAAAAAACTATCAAGGGCTTTTTCAAATAAACAATTTCATTCCCAGTATTTCTTAAAAGTAACGGAAATGTATATCAAAGAAAAGTTACTAGTACCATAAAAATGAATGAATTAAGTGAAAATTTATATTTCATCTCCTGAGTTGGTGGCGATTTGTGTAAATCCGGTTTATACGAGTTTTTAGCTTATTCGAGCTGAGCTTGGTCTATATTAACTCGGATAAGCGGGACTTTACTGTATAGCAAATTTACATTTAACCGTAGAAAAACCAATTAATAAAAATGCATTCAAGATTCTAACTAATTAAAAAAAAACAACGTTACAGAGAGCATAGTAAGCTATATGTGTGAAATTGTAATGATATTTTTTAATAATTCCACGAACCGGAACAATATTTTCCATACTTTCACGAACCGGAACAATATTTGTCACAATTTCACGAACCGGAACATCGTTCCCGTTTGCTCCGTTACATTTCGAGACCTGACAGAGCTCATTTTTGGCAAAGATGGAAAAGTTCGCCTTTTGAAATTACTAACGTCTCATTCACATATACTTCAACCTATTCAAAGAATTTATCCTCTGGAAGTGTCATCAATTGATTGTGCCAAAAATATTTTTCTTAAATCAACTTTGAATGAAAACCAGGTTGAGCCTTCAAAAGACGAGACACCCAAATTGAAAAAACTAGATCTGGTAGAATGATAACGATTTCAAAGACTATTTATGATGTTCATGTAAATGTATTTATTTTATGTGAAGTTTTGATTATAAGATATAATCAAAAGGTGGGAGGATGTAAAAGATATTGTCATGTTTATTTTATTATTATCCTATCATCTTTAATTCTTGTAATGCTTTTTCATATGATGTAGCATGAATAAGAAATTGTTTCAATGTTTGAATATTTTTTTTTATGGAAAAAGGTAGAGATGTTTACCGTTAAATAAATTATTTGTGTTTTGAAAAGTTTTAAGTGGTTAATTGACTTATTTTATGTGTTTTAAATTGAAAACTGACGTTCGCATTATATTTTGAGAGCTAGGTGTTACAATAACATCTTTTTGAACGCTTTAAGTAACAGTGAACTGAGCATAGTATGTTTATTTTTTCTTCAAAATTGTCAACATAATTTCATTTTCTCTTGTCTTTTTACAGACTGAAAAGAAAAATTAATCAAATACTCATCTTTGTTGCTTTAAATAATATATAGTTTTAACTGTAAAGTTTCAAAAATAAAATAATTTTTACATGACACTTATATACTGTTTATGTTGCAAAGACATTTATTATATACATTTTTTCAAAATTATGACCGATTTCTGGGGGCAATTTTATTATTAAGAAATTTTATTCATTATCAGAAAATTTTAGCACTAATAGGGAAATATCAGGAAATTTTAATATAAAATATTTGTCCATCTTTGATATATTCATAATTATTGTAACTGTGAGTGCATAAATACTACTATAATGAATATAGAATATAGTCAGAGAAACACTCATATACGAGAACTCTGTACTATAGCCCAAGAGGTTTGTCTGTGAAAAAAAATAATAAAGTCATATGTGGAAGAAATGTGAGCAATTTTGAAGAAACCCTATAATAGTTTCAAAAATGTAATTTCAAACACAAGATGATGCTCTGAAAAGAAAGAAAAGATAATAGATAAAGGATGCTGAAAAATAATTATTAAAAAGAAGAAAATAATTTTAGCAATTAAAAAAATTAAAAATAAAATTGAAAATAGCATCAGGCTAATAAAACGTAATAACTGAAGGGATAAAGGCGACGAAAAAGTAAATAATGTCTTTTTAAAACTAAAAAATATACTGTGTTTGAAATTTTTTTTATAAAATCCCTTTTTGAAATTTAATAAAATTTAAATAGTATAATTAAAATTATTAAATCTCTTGTCTAATGTATTCTCATCATTCAATTCTATGCACATGTTTATTCTTAAATTGTAATGATATAGCGTGTTTGTCTTATACAAATAAAAGGTAAGTAATATACATGTGCACAATACTAAGTTTTTTTATTGTTTACAATAACTTGAGTAAATTTATTTTTAAAGTAGTATTTTGTAAAAAAATTAAATGAACTTAAGTTGTTTATATCATTCCTATTTAAATGCTTTTTACTGTGATTTTATTTTTTATATCCATTTTATTAAATTAATGACTATGTATTAGAGTAGTATTGTGAAAGAATGGTAAATTCTTTATCGTAATGCTAACCTGGAAAATGAGAGAATTATAAGATACTAGCAGCCTTCGCCCGCTGCACTGGTCGGTTTCTTCAAAAGAATCTTGAATCAAATGAAATATATATAGTCAAAATGAAATTAAAAAAAGAAAATTATCTTAACATGTAATCCATAATTGTTGTCTTATTCTGATAATCCTTTATTATTCAGTTCAAAGTCGATGTTGGCTACGTAATAGACAAAATAGCTCTAAATCGCTGAAGTACTGTACTTAATTATTTTTGTAATAGGTTTGTTATCTTGAATTTCCTACTTCTACCTTAATCTACTGCTAAGGTATGGTAAAATGTGCTATAGTTTTCAACCACCCATTTAAACCCCCTTAGGGGTGGGGGATTTCTAAAATCGCTGAAATGTGTGTTTAATTATTTTTCAATAGATTTCTTATCTTGCATTTCTCGCTCCTACCTAAAACTGCTGCTGAGATATGGCGAAATGACCTAAAACTTTGAACCCTTTTAGGTGGAAATTTCTAAAATAAATAAAATAAATGTATAAGGATGTTTTAGTAGATCAATTATCCTGAAACTTATGCCTCTATCTTAAACAGCTGCTAAGATATGGTGTAATGACCTAAAACTTTCGATATTCCCCCCGCTTTAATCCTGTTAAAGGGGAAGAGAATTTCTAAAATCGCTGAAATACATATTTAATTATTTTATAATAGGTTTGTTATCTTGCAAAAATTCTAAAATTTTCCACCCCCACCCCCCTTTAACCCACTTAGCGGTGGGATATCCAAAGTCGCTGAAATACGTGTTTAATTATTCTTGTAATAGATTTATTTTCTGGATTTTCACGCTCCTATCTAAAGTGGCTGCTGAGATATGGTCAAATGTTCTAAAATTTACGACCCTCTTCAACCCGCTTAGGTGGAAAATTTGAAAATCTCTGGAATATGTGTTTAATTATTTATTTAGTAGATTTATTATTTTGTATTTTACACTCCTTCCTAAAACGGCTGCTGAGATGTGGCTAAGCGTTCTAAGGTTTTTGACTTCCCCCCCCCCCCATTAACACCACTTAGGGATGGGGATTTCTAAAATTGCTGTATCACGTGTTTAGTTATTTTTTTAGTAGATTTATTTTTTGGAATTTCACTCTCCTACCTAAAACGGCTGCTGAGATATGGCCAAATGTTCTAAAATTACCCCCCCCCTCCTTTATTCCTTTCGGAGTAGAATTTCTCAAATTGCTAAATTACATGCGTAATTATTTTTTTGGCCAGATTTTTTTAAATTTTTGATCCCCCTTTTAATTTTCTTAGGATAGGGAATTTTCAAAATTCTTTTCCTATTGTAGTGTACGCTTATGTCATAAGAAGTATTTTCTCCTCCAATTTTCATGCCTCTAGGCTCAGTAGTTTGGGCTGTCTGTGGATTATCAGTAAGTCAGGATAAACTCTTTTATATATACATAGATTTAAGACCAATCTATCTCTTTTAATGCTTCAAAGTCACTATAATACATTAATTATTCCATATCTATTTCTGCATTTTCATAGCGAATTTTAAAAACGAGCAACAGACATTTTATGCTACCTTTAGATGACTCATTATATCTGCAAATGCATTATGTTAAATATTGCTGTTTTGATAATTTTTACTTAACAAAAGCTTTTTAGATTCATTTTATTTTGAATAAATATTGCTATTTCTGTGATTTTTCCTTTCATCTTATGTTCTAATATCTAATGTAACTATTATAAAATGCTTTATTATAACTCTGTTTAATAACACTCTTCGCACATTTCGTCATACCGTTTGCATGGACATATAAGTTTATTCCAAAGCTGTATTCCAAAATTGCAGAAGAAAATGCATTTTATTTTACTTATAATCAATTACTAGCAGGGATGACCGAGCTAAACTCGGTAAAAATTATCCTTGTGTTCAATTCGATATTTTATTCTCACTGTATCATTGTTACTGTTTAGATACAATTGGCATGAACCTGTGACATAGTGACCCAAAATAACCACTAATCGAATTTTTTCGAACATGCGACTAACGAATGCACTTCTCGAACCCGAAAACGATAGAATACAAAATTTAATCCAAATCGTTAAAGTCGTTTTATAGATAAAATTCGCTTAACCCACGGTAACCCAAAAGAGACCCACTAATCTAAATTTATCGAATATGTGGCCTGTCCCAATTGTTTTCTCATGCTGGGAAACGATGTACTAAAAAATCTGTCAAAATCGCTTGAGCCGTTTTTTAGATACAGTTAGTTTGACCCTCAGTGACCCAAAAATGACCCACTAATCGAATTTTCTCGAACATACGACTTAGAGCAATGGTCTTCTCAAGGCCAGAAACAGTATAATACAAAATTTTCTCAAATTGTTTGAGTCGTTTTTTAGATACAATTAGCTTGACTCACAGTGACCCAAAAATGATCCACCACAAATCGAATTTTCTCGAACATGTGACATAGCCCAATGGTCTTCTCAAGCCCAGAAACGGTATTACAAAATTTTGTCAAAATCGTTTGATTAGTTTTTTAGATACAATTAGCTTGATCCTGATTCATTGTGACCCAAAATTTCCCACTAATCGATTTTTCTCGAACGTGTGACTTAGCCCAATGGTCATCTCATGTCCAGAAGCGGTATATTACAAAATTTTGTCAAAATGTTTTGAGGCTTTTTTTAGATTCAATTAGCTTGACACCTGACCCATTGTGACCCAAAATGACTCACTAATCGAATTTTCTTAAACATGCGACCGAGCCAAATGGTATTCACGTGTCCGAAAACGATAGAATACAAATTTCATCAAAATCGTTAGATCCGTTTTCTAGATAAACTTAGCTTGACCCACAGTGACCCAAAATTGGCCCACTAATTGAATTTTCTCGAACATGTGACTTAGCCCAATGGTTTTCTCATGCTCAGAAACGGTATAGTACGAAATTTTGTCAAAATCATTTGATTAGTTTATTAGATACAATTAGCTTGACCCACGGTGACCCAAAATTACCCACTAATCGATTTTTCTCGAACGTGTGACTTAGCCCAATGGTCATCTCATGCCCAGAAGCGGTATATTACAAAATTTTGTCAAAATGTTTTGAGTCGTTTTTTTAGATTCAATTAGCTTGACACCTGACCCATTGTGACCCAAAAGGACCACCAAATTGAATGTTCTTGAACATGCGACCTAGCCCAATGGTATTCTCATGTCCGAGAGCGACAGAAAGCAAAATTTCATCAACATCGTTAGAGCCGTTTTGTAAATAAAACTTAGCTTGACCCACAGTGACCCAAAAATGACCCACTAATCTAATTTTATCTAACATGTAACTTAGCCCTTTACTCTTCTCGTAATCCTAAACAGTAGATTACAAAATTTAGTCAAAATCGTTAGAGCCGTTTTTTAGGTAAAAATAGCTTGACCCGCAGTGACCCAAAAATGTCCTACTAATCGAAATTTCTTGAACATGTAACCTAGCCCAATAGTCTTCTCGTGCCCGAAAACGATTGGGTACAAAATTTAGTCAAAATCGATTGAGCCATTTTTTAGATATAATTAGCTTGACCCTGAACCTTAATGACCCACTAATCGAATTTTCTCGAACATGTGACCTAACCCAATAGTCTTCTCTTGCCCGAAAATGGTAAAATACAAAATTTGTCAAAATCGTTAGAGCCGTTTTTAACATCAAATTTACATACACACATACACAATTTTTGCTCGTATTATAATATAAGATACAGAGCTTTAAACATGGAAAAAATACTAATAAATTATGAAATGCTCTAAAAATCATTCCAATATAATGTAAATTATATGCAGTAAAGCAAAATTTGTCCAAATAATCTCAAAAAACTTCTTTTCTCTAGTTCTAAAAACTTTCCTTCATAAAAAAATTATTTTTCTAAATTGCTTATAAAATATTTTTGTACAGTTATACATTTATTCTTTAAATTTACTATAATTTTTTACATATTATTTTCTTTATGATAAGTTATTTACTTTGTGATTGTAGCTATTTATGTTATTTATTGCAATTTTATTTATAATTTTGTCTTAATAAAGTTGGGAAATGCATCTGACGCAGCTTTAGTTCTGCGATAAATGGAGCCTATTGTAATTTTTAATATTGTGCTAAACATAGTATTTGAATTCAGTTTTTTTCATTGATTATAATTTTTCCTAAATTTATCTTAAATTGCTTTTTAATTAATCATAAACAGTGATTAACAAATTCTATATATTCCAGATTCATAAAGCCTTAAATGTGATACATATCATATCATTCAAAACAGACATTAGATGTGCGATATGCAGCAAAATATTTATTTACAAGATCTAATTGGAAAAGCGGTTTATGATTCACTGCAAGGAAAATCATTTTCTTGTGAGATATGCAGCAAAAGATTTTTTCAAAAGCGTGATTTAAGCAGGCATCTTTTAACTCACACTGCTAAGAAATCTTTTATTTGTGATATATGCAACAAGATATTTTCCAAAAAAGGTGATTTAAACAGGCATATGTTAATACATACTGGAGAGAAACCTTTTGTGTGTGAGATATGCAACAAAAGATTCTCTCGTAACGGCAATTTAGGCACACACCTGTTAATTCACACTCGTGAGGATTCTTTTGCATGTGAGATGTGCCACAAGACTTTTTCTCATAATAATAGTTTGAAAAAGCATCTGTTAATTCATACTGCAGAAAAACATTTTGTGTGTGAGGTATGCAATAAGAAATTTTCTGATAAGAGTAGCCTCAAAAAGCATCTATTAATTCATACTGTTGCGAAATCTTTTATTTGTGATATATGCAACAAGATATTCTCCAGAAAAGATAGTTTAAGCAGGCATCTGTTAATTCATAGTGGAGAGAAACCTTTCGTTTGTGAGATATGTAACAAAGGATTTTCTCGTAGAGGCAATTTAAAAACACATCTGTTAATTCATACTGGTGAGAAACCTTTCGTGTGCGAGATATGCAACAAGACATTTGCTTATAAAATTAGTTTGATAAAGCATCTATTAATTCATACTGGAGGAAAACCTTTTGTGTGCGATTTATGCAATAAGAAATTTTCTGAAGAGGAAAGTCTTAAAAATCATCTGTTACTTCATACTGGTGAAAAATCTTTTATTTGTGATATATGCAACAAGATATTCTCCAGAAAGGGTGATTTTAGCAGGCATCTGTTAATTCATAGTGGAGAGAAACCTTTTGCTTGTGAGATATGCGATAAAAGATTTTCTCGTAACGGCAATTTAAGAACTCATCTGTTAATTCATGCTGGTGAGAAACGTTTTGTGTGTGAAATATGCAATAAAAAATTCTCTTCTAAGGACTATTTAAGCAAGCATCTGTTAATTCACATTGGTTAGAAAAGTTGTATATGAGATGTGCAACAAAAAATGCTCACGAAAGGATAATTTAAACATCTGTAAATTCCTGCTGGTGAGAAACCTTTTATGTGAAGGATATGCAGTATAAAATTTCCTCAAGTCATTTAAGACTGCATCTGTTAGTTCATAAAGATGAGAAACCTTTCTGTGAGTTATGCAAGAAATTTTCTCTAAAGAACAGTTTAACCCGACACCAGTTAATTCATACTGATGAAAAACTTTTGTGTGTGAAATTCTCATGTAAGAGCTATTTAAGTATGCATCTATTAGTTCGTAGCAGTGAGAAAAAGAGATGAGAATGCTCAGAAAAAAACAGAAATTTGCATACAAATGATTTTTTTCTTCTTTCTGTTTTTTTCCGAAGGGGTATTTTTTAATTTTTCAGATTGGAAAAAATAAATTTTGATTTATAAAATAATGTATGGAAAATTTATATCTTTATTCTGATACATTTCTTTGTATATTTATTATGTTTATTGTCCCTCATGAAAACATTTATATGGAAGATCTTAAGCAGTGATCTGTCGAGGAAATGGAGTCATTTAAAAGACCCTTCACAACTTTTTCATCATATAAAATATGACCCTTCACAATTTTTTTCTCTTAAAAATAGACATTTTAGAAAGCTTTTCAATCATTAAACTGAATCCTTCACAAATGTAATGATTTTAAAAGTAAAAAAATCATAATAGCTGAAATCACTAATGAATCTTTTATCTAGCTTTATGTAAAGCTTTAGTGTGCAAAGGACGTTCTTGAAAATATCTAAATAAGACCTTAACTATAATGATAATTTCTAATTTATGAAATTCCAATTGCATTTTTTTAGAAAGACCCCCACGAAGGGCACTCCCCCCCCCTGGGCCCATATCCCTCGTGCAGATAAATGGCCGTCATACAACCAACCAACCAACCAACCAATTGCATTTTTTACAAATATAAACAAAACTTCTCAATTTTGCAAAAAGAAGATCTTGTGAAAAAAATTCCCAGAACCCCTAATAAGATAATTAAATGCATTTTCTCTTATTAAAAAAATTATACAAAAAATAATTTGAATAATACAGGGGGATTCAAAACTGGAGGCACAAACTTCTAGGAGGTGAGAAATACAATAAATGACTTGGAATCACATAGCAATGCAGAGTCGTAAAAGTAATTCTAACAAGATAGATCGGTTTTTAGTATCTGAAACATAAAAATGATCAAAAATTGACATTTAAAGACCATAAGCTTAAAATTGCAATAAACCTGACCATTAGGGTAGAACTTAAGTATAGGGTAAGAAAAAACTTTTTGGTTTTAATATGTAATAGTGAAAACTTTTTCCCTTTTCGGATGTCTAAACTATTGGCTGAAAAGGTTTTTAAAAATTAATTTGCTTTCCGGTTACTCAAGGGCGTCAAATTTTAAAATTTCAGTATAAAGTGACTTAACGTAAACAACGTAGCTCTTAGCTCATATCTGCTTATATTAAGCAAATACTACCCGGAAGTCATCACGAGGATGTGGCTAAATATCGACTTCCGCCTTCCTCATCCCCCCCCCCTATGCTATGGACTAATTCATTTGGATATTCAACCTACTAGCTTATAAGTCTTCTTAGGTTAACTTTGTCTTTACACTGCGAGAATTACACTTTCCCAAGATAAATCTATCTCATGCTTAATATCTAAAGACGGTTGACGCAGCTCGCGAGACAATTTTGGCACACGTTTCTATTGTTTGCGTATGACAAGAAAAAGCTAAAATCCAGGTTTCCCCCCTGTTTGTACTTTTAAAAAGTTCTTCATCCGATCAGTCCGTCGCGACAGGATCCATTTTTTTCATCTATACTAATCTATATCTATACTAATATTATAAAGAGGTAAAAATTGTTTATTTGTAGGAGGTAAGCTCTGGAACTACCGAACCGATACCAAAAGTAATGGTATCAAAATGATGATGTTAGTCCAACTTAGAACGCCCCACCAGTGGCTGAGAGGTTCTGCTCTCGAAGCTGGTAGACGGGAGGTGCTGGGTTCGAACCCAATCGCGCCCGTCGGCCTAACCGTTTCGGAGTTTTCGTGGTTTTCTTCAAAACCTTGGTTCCCCAAGCGTTAATACGGGTTAGGTTCCCTTAGAAAGACCTCCACGGAAGGCACCCCCCCCCTTAGGGCCCATATCCCACGTGCAGATAATTGGCCGACATAAATACAACCAACTTAGAACATACGCTATATCTTATGTCCGTCCCACTGGCCAAAAGCGGGTGCAAGAGCGAAAAACGTTCTAAAAATGCGATTTTTGTGTTACTGAAGGGCCTAGAAACATGAAATTTGGAATGGTAGTTACTTATAAGATACTAATGATTTCTAAGAACATTTCTTAAAAAATTCGAAATTTAAAAGGGGTGAAAATGCGCAAAAAGCGTTCAAAAAACGTTCTAAAAGGCGATTTTTGCGCAATCTCAAGAAGTACCAAACCGATTAAAAAAAATAATGGTGTCAAAATGATGATGACAAACGTTCGAAAATGCGATTTTTGTGTTACTGAAGGGCCTAGAAACATGAAATTTGAAATGATAGTTACTTATAAGATATAAATGATTTCTAAGAACATTTCTTAAAAAAAAATTCGAAATTTAAAAGGGGTGAAAATGCGCGAAAAGAGTTCTAAGAAACGTTCTGAATGGCGATTTCTACGCAATCTCAGAAAATACCCAACCTATTTCAAAAGTAATGGTTGGAAATTGATGATGACAGCCCTTGCTCCAACATAGGCTCTATTTCATGTCGGTGTCACTACCACCTAGGGGTTGCAGAAGCAAAAAACTTTCTAAATTACGATTTTTGTGTTACTGGAGGTCCTAGAATCCTGAAATTAGGCAGAGCAGTTATTTATAAGATACAAATGACTAAGAACATTTCCTAAAAAATCGAAATTTAAAAAGGGTGAAAATGAGCGAAAAGTGTTCTAAAAAAATTTTCTAAATTGCGATTTCTACGATGTCTCAGGAAGTACCGAACCGATTTAAAAAATAATGGTGTGAAAACGATGGTGACTGCCCTCACTCCAACATAGGCTGTATTTCATGTCGGTGCCACTACCCCAAAGGGGGTGAAGGAGCAAAAAACGATCTAAATTGCATTTTTTTATATTACTGCAGGGGCTAGCAACTTAAAACTGGGCATGGAAGTTACTTACAAGATATAAATGATCTCTAAGAACATTTACTAAATAACTCGAAATTTAAAAGGGATGAAAATGGACGAAAAACATTTTAAAAAACGTTCTAAATTGCGATTTCTCGCAATCTCAGAAAGTACCCAACCGATTTCAAAAGTGTATGGTTAGAAATTGCTCCAATATAGGATTAATTTCATGTCGGCGTTACTACCACCTTGCGGTTACATTTTAGAAAACGCTCTAAATTGTGATTTTTGTGATACTGAAGGGGCTAGCAACTTGAAATTTGGCATGGTAATAACTTATAAGATGTAAATGAGTTCCAAAAGAGTTCCTGAGAAGAGTTCCAAAAAATTTGAAATTTAAAAGGGATGATAACGAAAGAAAAGCGTTCTAAAAACGTTCAAAATGGCGATTTCTACGCAATCTCAGGAAATATAAACCGATTTCAGAAGTAAGGGTTTCAAATTGATGGTGACAGTCCCCGCTCCAACATAGCCTATATTTTACGTTATTGTCACTATCACCTGGGGATTACAGGAGCAAAAAATTTTCTAAATTGCGTTTTTTGTGTTACTGAGGGGGGGGGGGGAATCTAACATTTTAAATTTGGAATGGTAATTACTTCAAAGATGCAAATGCTTTCTATGAATCGTTGAAAGAAAAGCCCAATTTTAAAAGAATGAAGTGAGCGAAAAGCGTTCTAAATTGCTATTTTTCTGCAATCGCATGAAATACAAACCGATTTCAAACATAATGGTTGCAAATTGATGGTGTTAGAACCTGTTCAAACAAAAGCTATATTTTATGTCGGTGCCACAACCCCTAGAGGGTTGCAGAAACAAAAAACTTTCTAAATTACGATTTCTGCGGTACTGAAGAGACTAGAAACTTCAAATATAGCACGGTAGTTACTTATAAAATATAAATATCCTCTAAGAGCAGTCGAAAATAAATTCGAAATTAAAAAGGGGTGAAGCGAAGGGAAGGAGTAAAAAGCATTCTAAAAGTGGCCTAAATTACGATTTCTATGGAAAAGCAGAAAATAATAAACCGATTACAGAAGTTATTGGTTGCGAATCAAGAGTGATATTCCCTGATCCTATACGGGCTATATTTTATGCCGGTGTCACTCCCACTTGGTTGGCAGGAACAACAAGAAAGCCTTTAAAAGCAAATTCCGTGTTCTATAGAATATTAGGGGATACAAACCGATTTCAAGATTAATGTTGGCAAATTAATGGTGTCAGTCTCTGTTTCAACCTTTTTCGAGACATCCTATTTCAACTCTGTTTCGGCGTTTTATGTTGGTACCACTAACACCAGAGAGGTGGTAGACAAGAAGCTTGGAATTTGACATGACGGTTAATTTTAAGATGTAAATGTGTTAAGATGGTTTCTAAAAATATCAAATCTTCAAATGAATACTGAAATGAGCATAAAGTCTCAAAATACTTTATACGTTTTAGTTCTTCTTATTAATTAAAATCTCATTTCTGTCTATTGCACTTTTATAATGAAAATTAGTCAAACTGTGGCTTAATTTGTAATTTTTGAATTATTTAAAAAAGTCTCCTTCTAATAAAAAATAGTCATGCAAATATCGCTTGACATATTTCAACTATTATGCGAGCACAGACGCGGGGTTTGCTAGTAGTCTATAATTTCCATATGTTAGCCTCTTTTCAAACTACTTTCCTAATGGTCCAAAAAATCATTAGTACCCGTAGTTTTTCCAGCAAGATGTTGAAATAAGTATCGAAAAAACAGTTCATTTGCATGTAATAAGCAAATTATCCATTGTAAAGTTTTTGCAGTCTTGCTTCCAGTGTTTTGACAACTCCAGATTTGCGTCCTGCATTGGCGGCGTTTCTGTTTCACCCAATAAATTTCAAACTTGAAATGTCCGTATTATTATTTTGAAAATACACAAAAATTGCAGCGGCTATAAGAAGACCATATCATTGAAATATGACCAATACATTTTTATCCTGGTTTTTGAACTAAGACCATGTATCTTAGTTCAGATATGTGTCTTAGTAATGATTTTTCGTTACACTTTTTTCCATTTACTTCAGTTATCATAGTGTTATCCTTTCTGCCATTAAAATACAAACCTAAAATTAACTCATTTCGTCTTTCTTGTTGTTTCAAATACTTCTTTATCTTTGTCTTCTTCAGGTCCTTCTTTCAGTTACATTTTCTTTATTATTATCAGAAATACCCATATGTTCTAGGGTTCCATTTGCAATAATATTTGCAGTTCTGTCTAATACTCCGGTTCTTTCACCTTTTTTTCCGTGCCTCATCGACAAAATTTGCTATTTTTCCGTGAATCAACGAAATTTGAGATTTGTCCACGCCTGATCAGCGAAATTCACTATTTTTCTGCGCCCGATCAAAGAACATTGTGATTTTTACATGCTAGATTGACACAATTCACAATTTTTCCAAATCCGATGGATAAAATTCGCAATAATTCCATATCCAATCGACAAAATTCACGATTCTTAACTGACTGACGGAATTTGTGATTTTTTCCTGCTGCACATTGACAACATTCACAATTTTTCCACATCAAATTGACAAAATTCACTGTTTTTTCACACCCGATTGACAAAATTCACTGTTTTTTCACACCCAATTGACGAAAATTCAGTATTTTTCAATTTTTCCGCACATTATCGACAAAATTCGCAAATTTTCGTGCCTGATCAAACAAATTTGCTATTTTTCCACGCCTGATTCACTAAATTCGCCATTTTTTCCTACCCGACCAATGGAAATTGCTATTTTTTCGCACCCGATTGACAAAATTCCCTTTTTTTCTGCGCCTGATTAACGAAGTTCGCTATTTTTCCGTGAATCAACAAAATTTGAGATTTTTCTACTTCTAAACAACAAAATTCACGATTTTTTCACGCCCGATCGACAAAATTCATGATCTCAACTGACTGACGGAATTTGTGATTTTTACCCGCTGCACATTGACAAAATTCACAATTTTTCCACACCCAATTGACAAAATTCGCTGTTTTTTCACACCTGATTGACAGAATTCACTATTTTTCAATTTTTCCGCACGTTATCGAGAAAATTCGAAATTTTTCAACACCCAATAGACAAAATCCTCTGTTTTTTCACACCCGATTGACAAAATTCACTATTTTTCAATTTTTTCGCACATTATCGACAAAATTCGCTAATTTTCGTGCCTGATCAAGCAAATTTGCGATTTTCCCACGCCTGATTGACTAAATTCACCATTTTTTCCTACCCGACCAATGGAAATTGCTATTTTTTCACACCCGATTGAGAAAATTCCCTTTTTTCTGCGCCTGATTAACGAAGTTCGCTATTTTTCTGTGAATCAACAAAATTTGAGATTTTTCTACTTCTAAACAACAAAATTCACGATTTTTTCACGCCCTATCGATGAAATTCATGATCTCAACTGACTGACGGAATTTATGATTTTTTCCCGCTGCACATTGACAAAATTCACAATTTTTCCACACCCAATTGACAAAATTCGCTGTTTTTTCACACCCGATTGACAAAATTCACTATTTTTCAATATTTCCGCACGTTATCGACAAAATTCGCAAATTTTCGTGCCTGATCACACAAATTTGCTATTTTTCCACGCCTGATTGACTAAATTCGCCATTTTTTCCTACCCGACTAATGGAATTTGCTATTTTTTTTACACCCGATTGACAAAATTCCCTTTTTTTCTGCGCCTTATTAACGAAGTTCGCTATTTTTATGTGAATCAACAAAATTTGAGATTTTTCTACTTCTAAACAACAAAATTCACGATTTTTTCACGCCCAAATGACGAAATTCATGATCTCAACTGACTAACGGAATTTGCGATTTTTCCCCGCTGCACATTGACAAAATTCACAATTTTTCCACACCCAATTGACAAAATTCGCTGTTTCTTCACACCCGATTGACAAAATTCATTATTTTTCAATTTTTCCGCACATTATCGACAAAATTCGCAATATTTTCGTGCCTGATCAAACAAATTCGCTATTTTTCCACGCCTGATTGACTAAATTCGCCATTTTTCCCTACCCGACCAATGGAATTCGCTATTTTTTCACACCCGATTGACAAAATTCCCTTTTTTTCCGCGAAGTTCGCCATTTTTCTGTGAATCAACGAAATTTGAGATTTTTCTACTTCTAAACAAAAAAATTCACGATTTTTTCACGCCTGATCGACGAAATTCACGATCTCAACTGACTGACGGAATTTGCGATTTTTTCCCGCTGCACATTGACAAA
The DNA here is from genome assembly GCA_963932465.1 of Maratus speciosus. NCBI lineage: Eukaryota > Metazoa > Arthropoda > Arachnida > Araneae > Salticidae > Maratus > Maratus speciosus. Next base: position 650,741,019 of record OZ010786.1, read on the forward strand.
ATTCACTATTTTTCAATTTTTCCGCACTTTATCGACAAAATTCGCAATTTTTCAACACCCAATAGACAAAATTCTCTGTTTTTTCACACCCGATTGACATAATTCACTATTTTTCAATTTTTCCGCACATTATCGACAAAATTCGCAATATTTTCGTGCCTGATCAAACAAATTTGCTATTTTTCCACGCCTGATTGACTAAATTCACCATTTTTTCCTACCCGACCAATGGAATTTGCTATTTTTTCACACCCGATTGACAAAATTCCCTTTTTATATGCGCCTGATTAACGAAGTTTCCACGCCTGATTGACTAAATTCGCCATTTTTTCCTACCCGACCAATGAGATTTGCAATTTTTTCACACCCAATTGACAAAATTCAGTATTTTTCAATTTTTCCGCACATTATCGACAAAATTCGCAAATTTTCGTGCCCGATCAAACAAATTTGCTATTTTTCCGTGCCTGATTGACTAAATTCGCCATTTTTTCCTACCCGACCAATGGAATTTGCTATTTTTTTACACCCGATTGACAAAATTCCCTTTTTTTGCGCCTGATTAACGAAGTTCGCTATTTTTCTGTGAATCAACAAAATTTGAGATTTTTCTACTTCTAAACAACAAAATTCACGATTTTTTCACGCCCAAATGACGAAATTCATGATCTCAACTGACTGACGGAATTTGTGATTTTTTCCCGCTGCACATTGGCAAAATTCACAATTTTTCCACACCCAATTGACAAAATTCACTGTTTTTTCACACCCGATTGACAAAATTCACTATTTTTCAATTTTTCCGCACATTATCGGCAAAATTCGCATTTTTTTCTTGCCTGATCAAACAAATTCGCTGTTTTTCCACACCTGATTGACTAAATATGCCATTTTTTCCTACCCGACCAATGGGATTTGTTATTTTTTCACTCCCGATTGACAAAATTCCCTTTTTTTCTGTGCCTGATTAACGAAGTTCGCGATTTTTCTGTCAATCAACAAAATTTGAGATTTTTCTACTTCTAAACAAGAAAATTCATGATTTTTTCACGCCGTATCGACGAAATTCATGTTCTCAACTGACTGACGGAATTTGTGATTTTTTCCCGCTGCACATTGGCAAAATTCACAATTTTTCCACACCCAATTGACAAATTCACTGTTTTTACACACCCGATTAACAAAATTCACTATTTTTCAAATTTTCTGCACATTATCGGCAAAATTCGCAATTTTTTCGTGCCTGATCAAACAAATTCGCTATTTTTCCACACCTGATTGACTAAATTTGCCATTTTTTCCTACTCGACCAATGGGATTTTGCTATTTTTTCACAACCGATTGACAAAATTCTCCTTTTTTCTGTGCCTGATTAACGAAGTTCGCTATTTTTCTGTGAATCAACAAAATTTGAGATTTTTCTACTTCTAAACAACAAAATTCATGATTTTTTCACGCCGTATCGACGAAATTCATGATCTCAACTGACTGACGGAATTTGTGATTTTTTCCCGCTGCACATTGACAAAATTCACAATTTTTCCACACCCAATAGACAAAATCCTCTGTTTTTTCACACCCGATTGACAAAATTCACTATTTTTCAATTTTTCCGCACATTATCGACAAAATTTGCTATTTTCCACACCCGATTGACAAAATTCACTATTTTTCTGTGCCTGATTAACGAAGTTCGCTATTTTTCTGTGAATCAACAAAATTTGAGATATTTCTACTTCTAAACAACAAAATTCATGATTTTTTCACACCGTATCGACGAAATTCATGATCTCAACTGACTGACGGAATTTGTGATTTTTTCCCGCTGCACATTGGCAAAATTCACAATTTTTCCACACCCAATTGACAAAATTCACTGTTTTTACACACCCGATTGACAAAATTCACTATTTTTCAATTTTTCCGCACATTATCGGCAAAATTCGCAATTTTTTCTTGCCTGATCAAACAAATTCGCTGTTTTTCCACACCTGATTGACTAAATATGCCATTTTTTCCTACCCGACCAATGGGATTTGCTATTTTTTCACTCCCGATTGACAAAATTCCCTTTTTTCTGCGCCTGATAAACGAAGTTCGCTATTTTTCTGTCAATCAAAAAAATTTGAGATTTTTCTACTTCTAAACAACAAAATTCACGATTTTTTCACGCCCTATCGATGAAATTCATGATCTCAACTGACTGACGGAATTTGTGATTTTTTCCCACTGCATATTGACAAAATTCACAATTTTTCCACACCCAATTGACAAAATTCACTGTTTTTACACACCCGATTAACAAAATTCACTATTTTTCAAATTTTCCGCACATTATCGGCAAAATTCGCAATTTTTTCTTTCCTGATCAAACAAATTCGCTATTTTTCCACACCTGATTGACTAAATTTGCCATTTTTTCCTACCCGACCAATGGAATTTGCTATTTTTTCACACCCGATTGAGAAAATTACCTTTTTTCAGCGCCTGATTAACGAAGTTCGCTATTTTTCTGTGAATCAACAAAATTTGAGATTTTTCTACTTCTAAACAACAAAATTCACGATTTTTTCATGCCGTATCGACAAAATTCATGATCTCAACAGACTGACGGAATTTGTGATTTTTTCCCGCTGCACATTGACAAAATTCAAAATTTTTCCACACCCAATTGACAAAATTTGCTGTTTTTTCACACCCGATTAACAAAATTCACTATTTTTCTATTTTTCGCACATTATCGACAAAATTTGCTGTTTTTTCACACCCGATTGACAAAATTCACTATTTTTCCGCACATTATCGACAAAATTCGCAGTTTTTTCATGCCTGATCAAACAAATTCGCTATTTTTCAACGCCTAATTGACGAAATTCGCCATTTTTTCCTACCCGACCAATGAAATTTGCTATTTTTTCACACCTGATTGACGAAATTCCCCTTTTTTCCGTGCCTGATTAACAAAGTTCGCTATTTTTCTGTGAACCAACGAAATTTGAGATTTTCCCACTCCTAATCACAAAAATTCACGATTTTTCTACACCCGTTCAACGAAATTCCCTTTTTTCCCGCACCTGATCAACGAAGTTCACTATTTTTCTGTAAATCAACAAACTTTGAGATTTTCCCACTCCTAATCGAGAAAATTCACGATTTTTCATTAATATTACAATCCTTTTTTGTGAGAGATGAGTAAGTAAATGTTTGAGACAGAAAAGAATATTATTAAACACTTCAGTAACTTTTTTTTTTATGAATTTAATATTACCAACTGAGCGAAAAAATGCCCAGGCCATGAGTCGACCGCAGATCATTGGCTTACAGGGCCAATGCTTTACTGTTTAAGCTAACTGGGCCGACAACCGGTGAGCATATTTCACTCCGATATGTTCACCGGTTGCAAGCCTAGTTAGCTTAAACAGTAGAGCATTGGCCCTGCAAGGCAAGGATCTGTGTTCAATCCCCGGCCTAGGCATTTTTTCGCTCAGTTAGAAATATTCAATTCGTATATTCATAACTTTACCAATCAGTTTGTGTTAAAACAATAGTTTGTTTTTATTTAAATGGGGAGGGGTTGAAACCTATGAGGTTCTCTTTTCCATATGCACTTAAACAATATTCTGCTTCCTGATTTGTTTCACTGATTGACAGATAAAGAGGGCAGAGTTATTAAAAAAAATTGTCATTAAAATATTGAAAAATTTATTAACCACATGAAATTAATTGAAAGCATCACTATTTGTAAAATTTCAGTGTTATTACATTCCAATAAGTGCTATTTAAAAATCAAATGTGATTAATTAGGTTTTCAGTTAAAAGATTTTATGACATATTAAGAATCACTGAAATTGCATTTTTAGCAATGATTGCATCGGCTGTCCATTACTGAAAATAGACTAATTAAACGTTACAATAATGGACATGGGTCTCAAAACCTTAAAAATTAATGAAATTTTATAAATGACCATTAGAATATGAAATCCAAATTTCATCTTTTAATTTCGTATTGAAGTAATGTGTGTTTTGTGTTCCATAACACAGGGTACCACTCTTGGTATACATTTAAAAACTGGGCAGTATCATTTGCGTCCCACTTCATTTTTCCACAAACACGTCCACACACACAAAAAAAATCAGCACAATATAAAAACAATCATTTTTTACAGAAAAAAACATAAAAGAAAGCTTTAGAACGCAGCAAGTGATGAAATAGCGAGTTGGCTACTGAGCGAGTAAACAAGTTCGTGTGTAAACGACTACTATCTCGCCAGCTTGTAGCTAGTAAACTAGCCCTTAAAAAGACAATTAATAAAAGTAGACTAGTAGAAAAAACTAGAACGAAACAAAATCAAGAAGTTTCGCTAATTCTAAAGCTGGCGACAGACACATGTAACACGTAAGCTAGATCGCCACCGCGCCGATACATGTAAACACCACAGAGTAAAAGGAGTGTTGAGTTGAAATGCAGCTGCACATACGAAAATAATAATCAAGGTCGTGTTCCAGATAGATTTTCGCTATTAGCGAAACGAGATCGACTAATCAGAAGCCTGCAGTTTTGCGACCTTTTCATTCTTTGCAAATATGCAGGCTTCTGATTGGACAATCTCGTTTCGCTAACAGTGAAAAATGTATCTGGATCTCTGCCCAATTGTTTAAATAGAAATTTGAAATAAATTAATAAGAAATAAACGTTTTTCATTTGATTTTTAAAAGCAGAAGTAATTTTCATAATAACTGGAATTTATGCTTGATAGAAGATAAGGGATGCACTTAGTAATCACCGGCTTCGTCAGAAAGAAGAGAGTTTGCGTGAGTGTGTGTGTGTGAAAGAGGGGGGGGGGGGAGTCCACTGCCCTTCACTCGATTTTAGATTTTAACTAGCTAAATTTTCTTTTTTGATAATTTTGAAAACTTCATAAAATTTATTCTTTTCGAAGAATTTAAAATAAAAGATGAAGTAAGAAATTTTCTGATAGGGGGTGGGAGCATGGGAGGGCCATTGCTCCTCCCTGCCTTTTAAAATTTGATTAATTAAAATTTATTTTTCTCCTATTTGGAAATACAGAGTCAAATTTATTATTTACGAGTAACTTAAAATAAAGATAAACTAAGAATTTTCCTTTGGGGGAAGGGGTCTTAGGAGGGCCATTTCCCCTCCCTCGATTTAAAAATTTATCTAACTAAATTTTTTTTCTCCGATTTTGAAAAGAACAGTAAATTTTATTCTTTCAAGTAACTTAAAATAAAAGTGGAACTGTGGATTTTCTGTTAAGGAAGGGGGGTATTTTGCCCCTCCCTGGATTTTGAAACTTATTTAATTAAAATGTCTTTTTCTCCGATTTTGAAATGCACAGCAAAATTATTTATTTCGAGTATATTAAAATTAAAGAGGAAGTAAGAACTTTTACTTGGGGGGGGGGGGGTCATATGAGAGCTATTGCCCCTCCCTCGAATTTGATTTACATTTGATTTAATCTAAATTATTTCTAAATTTTTTTTTCAATGATTTTGAAAAACAGAGTAAAATTTTGTCTTTTCGAATAACTTAAAATAAAAGAGGAATTAAATAATTTTCTGTAAAGTTAGAGGGTTTCGGTGAACCATTACCCCTACCCCAGATTTTAAAATTTAATTAATTAAAATTTCTTTTTTGCTTATTTTGAAAAACATGGTAACATTTATTTTTTTCAAGCGACTTAAAATAGAAAATGAACTCAGGAAATTTCTGTTAATGAAAGAGGGGGGGGGAGAAACCACATTGCCCCTTCCTGGATTTTGAAATTTAAATAATTAAAATTTGTTTTTTTCTTATTTTAAAAAACATAGTAAAATGTATTTATTTCGTTTACCTTAAAATTAAAATGGAATTGAGAATTTTCGTTTAGGGGGGGGGGGGTGGATATATATACTTTTAAAATAAAAGTACTAATTTTTACATCCATAAAAAATACATAATTTTTGGAAAAATGGAATCTACAGGGGTTTTTTGTGTGTGTGTGTGTGTGCATAAAAAATGCACACTTGTCGCGAACACGGAATATTAATTTATTTTATGCAAAAAGTGTGCACAATTTTTGACAACTTAGAATGTACACTTTTTTGTATGTATAAAAAATACAGACAGTTTGCACAAAAGGTGCATACTTTTCGAAGTGTTCAAAAATAGTCACTTTTTATGCACAAATTGTGTACAATCTATACTTTTTTGCAAAAAAAGTGCAAACATTTTCTAGCTGGGTCATTTGTTTGCTCTTGAACTCTCGGCCCCTCAACTTGCGCTATATGTGGTTCTGGTAGCTTAAATTCAATCTCATTTCATGTTACATTACATTTTTTAATAAACGTCCTCTTCTGGCAGGTCTACTACTGTTTTCCTTCTGTCTGTTCTAGCAGAGTAAATAGAATAAAAAAGTAAAGAATTATTTGCCGATAATGATGAGTGTTTAACTTATATATTTATTAGCACAGTGAAGCAAAAAAAAGGGGATTTTTAAAGCTGAATTATTTGAATAAAATTAAAAGGTACTGCTTGATTATCTAGTCGACCAAAAAACTATAGCCAAACTATAAGATTAAATACCAATGATGGACGATCGTAAATGTCACATTCACTTGACATTAAACATCTTACATGTGTTTGTTACATCATCAAATGTTTTTTAATTCGACTTTTTACTTTCATTTTTACTAAGGTTTTACTAATTTATTTGTTTTTTTTTTTTTTTGTTGTTTTAAAATACAAAGTTATGTTAATTTGTATAATTTGGTGTTGGCGAATAGTTTGGCAAAATTGGTCGATGGGATAATCAAGTAGTACCTTACGAAAAATATATTTACATAAAGAATTTTTTACATTAGAGAACATTTACATTTATAGAAAAATATTGCTTAAACAAAAAACCCGGAAAATTATAAATTTTCAAAAAATAACTATAAAAAATAAGTACGCAAAATTATTTCTTATCCACCAGTAGTATTCAAATAAAAAAGCAACCCCAAATGCTGAAGATCACAACAGCCACATTGAAACATTTATCACCAAAAAGTCCAATACAGGATATGGAACTCTTCCCTATCTGTTAAGCACAGATCTCATATACGTACTGCGTTTGGCGCGATTTTTTCCACGCCAATTAGGCGAAAACATAGTTTTCGAATCGTTGCGTATATGGCATCTGTGCCGACAAAACTTCCAATAATTTAGTAACTATTAAATTTGCCGGTGACTTGATTATTGAAGATTATAAAATAAATAATAATAGTAATAATAATTAATAATTAATAAATAATAATAACGCACAGATGTCATCTAAGCACCGTGGTTTGGGGCAATTTTTTTCTAACGTCAATTTGGCGAAAACCTCGTTTCGAATACCAGTTACATATATAATGTTTAATTATTTTCTATTATTTAAAAAAATAAATAACAATAAATAAAAAAGTTTAATTAATAACTATAGAACAAAACTATTTATATAATTTAAAAAATAAAATAAAAGTAAATAAACAATTTATTAATAAATAAACAACAATAGTTGTATTACCAAATTAAGCAAAATAAGGCCATTTTGGCGCCAGTTAGGTACCCCGGTTCGTATACGACATCTGTGCCAATAATAATAATATAAAATTGGAATTCAGACGTTGTCAGAAGTTAGATGATGTGGCAGTTAGATAAAAATAAAAAGAAAAGAACTAAAAAAAATATCATTCAAAATTAGTCTAACCAAATTTTCAGATTCATTTTTTTAACCTAACGCAAGATATAATTCGCCAAATTATATAATAATATATACGCCAAAATATCAATTGTAAAATTTCACAATAAATTATACTTTAAGCATTACAAATATTTATTTCATGTTTAAATTAAATATTTTCATTTTATAATATTATGTCTCATTAAATCTTATTTTTTTATTAAATATTAGTATTTTTTTTCATTTATTTTCGATGTATTATTTTCTAGCGGGTATAGCCATTTCAATTCTTTAAACAACAAACTTTTCGCCAAAAAATGATAACTGGCAACCCTCTCGTCCAAAATATCAATAAAATACGAAATTCATAACCAAAAATCATAGTTACCCCTGTATATTTTAATCATAAACCACCGGGGTAATATTTTCCATCGAATGATACAACTTGCAAAGAAATCCACTTGGAAGTTTTTAAAAACACTCGAGCGGAACTTTTAGAGCTTACTGCTTTATAATATATATGATTAATCACATAATTACTATGACATTCGTGACTATTTTCCATTGACTGGCTTTCTCAATACGCCATTCATGTCTTTAAATGTTAATTAAAAACCTACCTGAAAAACGCGCAGGTCCAAGGCGGGGTTGCAATGTTTGTAACCTCCTTTCGAAGCGCGCTTAGCACAATGCCAAGGTTAAACTGTGAATAAAGGTTTTGTTTTAGGTACACTGTAAAAAAAAGATTATTACTACGTGAAATTTGGGCTTATGAAATGCCAAATGAAGTTTAAATATGCACAGTTTTTATTGTCAGAACCTAATTAAGTTCATCATAAACAGATTAGGATAAAATTAAAAAAGAGTCATACAGAATAGCGATATTGGACACTATTTAGGCTTCATATTTCTCTGATTTTTCATGGTATATCAATTTATATATTTTTAGTATATATAGCTATACCCAACCCTACGTTGTATAGTTTTTTACAAAATCGTATTATTCTTTCAGAAACGATTTTTATAATAATACAGTTACTAATTAATATATTTATTGTACGGAACACTCTTGACCGTTTATTTCTTTCTTGAATTACGTCATTTTGTTCATGCTTTACCATATGCTGCTCATCTAGTATCTTGGCTATCGTCAGTTGTCATTGCTACCAGTAAATTCTCGGATGACCATAGTATCCATTTGTTTGAACGACTGAATCCCCGGTCTTCTTTGGCTCATCTGGTAGAAACATTGAACAATCTACCACAGATATTTAGGTCCGTCTTATCAACCTGGCTGTTTTCTTATAGCAAAGAATACTTGTACAAAAACTCGTATCACGTACTATCCCAGATATTTTAGAGTTTCGTCAGGATTCGAGCTACTAACGTATAAGCGTAATATTCTGCAGACATTCCATTTTTTGATAAATAAATTACTTATGAACATAAAAAAAAATTGATAAATAGATTACTTATGCGATTTTTGTCACATGACTGTGTTTTTCTCCCTTCTCATGTTTTGCGTCCAAAAATTCGGTCCAAAATGGCCACTTTGATAGTATTTCTTGTAAGATCTTACCTTCACCAAAAAATGGAACTCTCAATTCCATTACATATTTACACCGGTGAATTTCATGAGTTTTCGAACAAAAATGAATTCAGAAATGAAACAGAAAATAGCTCCTTTGAATTTGGGAACAGCTTTAAGAGATGCATCTGATCTATGAGAAAACATGCAGGATACATGTGATCAAACTCTGAAAAAGCGTTCAGCGAAGTACTGTAGTTTTCCTATGTATATAGTCTAAGCGATTTTGCTACTTTAATTTATTGCATCTATCTGGGAGCACGGCAGTGCGTCCGCCAAGTTCGCACAAGCCGTAAGCTGCCTTTTCCTGAACCATTTCGGCATACTTTTCACCCCCTCATAACGTCGTTTTAGGGAGATATATAGAATTTTTTCTTTTATACACATGTTCGTATGATCTACTGAACTAAGGTTCCACGATTTCATGTTTCTGTATTTAGTAGTTTTCGAAATATTAAATTCCGAAAAAGCGCTTTTTTGTCACTGACTCACTTCGCATCATCAAATAACTAAGGTACTTCTAAAAGTAGTAGAATCATGAAATTTCACAAGTAAGTCGGGTTTGTAGCACAATTAACCAGAAAAATCTGAAAACACAGAATTTCCGCTTCTATACCCCTAAAACAGGGGGTGTTGATTTGGCCGTAAACAGTTCCTTCACATTCAATTGCGCCAATGTTGGTCGCCAATACTCGATTACAGAGTTTTGAAGGGGTCACGTAATTTCAAGCAGAATAAAACTTTATATATATGCTTTTCCAAAGATGTTTGTTAAATAGACAAAAAAAGAGAATATACCTAAAAATTTTAATCAGTATAGGTTTTGATATATTCACGATATTAAAACAATAAAACATTTAACAAAATATAACCGCAATTCGGTATGTTTCCGATACAGTAGCTTTGGCGAAATAGAGAAAATAGCCTTGACGAGAAAAGAAATTTGATAATAACGTATTTTCTGGCAACCTATCTACTGTGTCATATACACAAGCAATTTTTTCCATATGTATACAATTTATTTAATGTAAGGAACCCGTTTATTTATTTCTATATACCAACATAAATAATTTTTAAATTAAAAACAATATTTTATACGTGTATAAATAAAATGTTTATATGTATATAAATATATATATAAATAACATAAAAGTCCATCAGGTTTGTTTTCATAGTTGTTTATATCATTTGGCAACATATCTCAGTTTCTGAAGTCCGAATTGCGCCAAGATTTTTAAAAAACGCCAAGGTCCCTATAGTGGAAAAATATCCTAATTCTCATATGAAAGTTTAAAAATCTGCTTTTAATTAAATGAAATGTGTAATAAAGCTGTCTTTAACGATGTGCGACAGATGCGGTGTCCGAAGTTCGCTGCTAATGTTATTATATTGTATTATTAGCCTACTTACTGTTAATTTATTGTTAATTTTAAATCTGTAAAAGAAAGATTATAGTTATAGATTAAATATGTTGGTTGCCAAAACTCGATTACAGAAAATTAGCCTAAGTTATAAAGGTCTTACATGATTTCAAGCTGAATGAAATTTTATATGCTTTTACAAAAATCTTAATAAGGCAAATCTTTCAGTTTCTCTGTCCATATTTATATCTTTTACTTCCTTAAAACAAATTTTATTAAAGAACGGGAGGCGTCTGCACAGATCATCACCTCATCGAGTTGACGGCTGAAATTTTAGGACTAGTTAAAAATCGATTAGCGTATTAAAATGTAACTGGTCTGCCAAGTCATATCTTTGTGGAAACTACCCGATTTTACCTGTTAATTGATGGATTTTCCATTGTGTTTTCCTGCACCCATTCCTCCATGTTTCCATACTTTTGGATGTAGGAAAATTCAATAGTAAATGTATCAGTCATCCACTAAAATTAGGTCTTCAGGTTGTTTCTACCAAAATATGACTTAACAGACCAGTTGCATTTTAATGTACTAATCTAGTTTTAACTAATCCTAATATTTCAGCTGTAAACTCGATGAGGTGATGGTGTGTGCAGACGCCTCCCGGTCTATTATAAATATCGGAATTCTAATCTCAATAGCACTCTGGTCAATCTGGCAAATATCCCTACTATTTATGGAACACTATTCCTTTAAGTGCGTTTTAGTGATGTTAAAGAACTTTATACATATGCATCATACATATTATACATATACATATAATACGTAATACATTTGCATCATACATATTATAGGTATGTGTATAATAAATAATACATATGCATCATTATGACGTCAGAACAAACAAAACATTTTTTGTCCCCAAATTTGAGAATTGACATGATATATTAATAAATTTGGTGACACTTCGCTAAATGTCGCCAAGCTTGGCGAGTATTTGACGTTTGTGGCTATTTTTCAATGAGTTAATTATTAATGCGAGCCATCTATTTATTTTTTTCCGCATATCATCTGAATAGTTAAATAATATAACGTACGAATATTTCCTAAGTGCCAGTAGTTTCGTCACTGCACAAAACCTCTGCTATTGTTATTATATTGTACTGTTATTATACTTACTGTGACTATGTTGTTAATCTTTACTCTGCTGAAACTTTTGTATTATATAAAAAGAATTTACGGAAACTATTAAAGCACCGAAACTGACAATTCTCCTTATGATTATTATAATTTTATAATATGTAACCTGTTAATCGATAAGTACCGTTAGAAGGAATCTTCTATAATCCGGTTCCTCGCATTTTAGTTTTCCGGTTTCGAATAAAATTAGCTAAAAACTTTAAACCATGGCAAATTGGCTAGTTCTTCAACACGATTAGATGAGAAGAATGATAGATTTTCAAATGGATCATAGCAGTGAGCCCGTAGACTTTCTATTCTTCCGTAATCGAGTCTTTTGAAAAGGTTAGCATGAAACAAAACGATATTAGCATCAACATGGTTTAATGTAAATGCAGATATTATCAAAGGATTTAATAAGAATCATTTCACTTGTACCCAATCGTATCAGTTAAAATACAATAATAAAATACAATTAGAAAAGATTACTTAATAGGATTAAATATTTCCGCATTAGAGAACGAATCGTAACCGATAAGGAAACATGCATAAGTGAGTTAAGAGATATTTGTCATGAAAGAATGAAATACATAACAACACAAAATATATGACGTGCTTCCATGATCGTAAAGAGTTCTTGATTTCTCTATCAAAAGCTTCCGACTTGGCGAAAGAATTGGCAAGTAAATTAAATTATGAATAACAGTAACATGATGCAACGTTTAACATGCAATTAATAGAGTATATACTGCTTGCTAGAGGCGGCTAGTACTTTAATATAAAAAGAAATAAAGTATAAATTTGTAAAGCTCAATAAAATAAATTTAGTTATTTTTATGCTAGCCGAGCGCGAGTGGCAAATCACCAAATACTGTCCCCAACTCCATTGTTCATATTGCTTCATTTCCTTTAAAAATATAAACTTTTTAGTCATCTCAATTAAAATAGATGCATTTCCCTCATTTTATTTAATAGACTATTTAACATAGAAATAAATAAATAAATAAATAAATAAATAACAAATAATAACATAAACCAATATATTTTATTTGAAAATCAAAGCATTGTTTCTAATTTACACATGTGGAAAATGAAAACCACTATTGGCGAAAAAACAAAATGCTAATTAGGAGATTTGCTCCCGGCTAACATAAAAGTACTGAAATTTAAGTTTTTTTATATTAATATAGCTTAGAAAAAAACTAGAAAAAACATACAAAAAGTAGTGATATCCCAACAAAAAGTTTTCGCTAAAAAAAAAAAAAAGCGCCAAGTTCTCCTTAATGTTTCGGCCAGAAAAAGTAGTGATATCTGAAGTTCGCACAAGGGCACAAGTTAAAAGCCAAACATCCCAAATCTTTCATTGAAAATGGCTTCCTGCGACTTGGCCGTTAATGCCTTCGAGAGGGTTTTTCAAATTTTAAAGTATGTATAAATGAGCTACATGACAACTATATTTTTTGATTATTTTAGGCATTTTGTGGCACAAAGTACAGACATAAAATACGCATTTAAAAAAAGCTTTTAAACCACTTCAGTCTATTTAAATGCTTAGAAGTTAAATATAACAAAATACTTGTATTCGGAAGGTAATATCCCTAATTGCTAAAACATAATTAGTATCAGCTTTTAACAGTTTATAAATCGAATACCTCTTAATGTATGCAAACAAACTATAATAAATGTTCAAGCGAAAAAAAATCTCTTTCGTCAATGCACAAGGTTTCAATATTATACAATAAAATATAATGTAACATATTGTGAGATTTGAAGAAAGTAAATTTTGTTTTATTTCTTAAGTTTTACGTTAATGACTTTAGCTTTGGACCGTACGAAATGGCAATTAAACCACATGTGGACTAAATGATCTGTAATCAAAACTATTGTTTGTTGAAATTGAATGGTATTTATAAGAAATCTTTTACTTATAAAGTCTTTATGTGAATTTGCCTCTTTGCCTACTAATATTAATTTTAATACTTAAATAATTCATAAATGCGAAATTTCCAATCATTAATTTTGAAATGCTGTAGAAGGCATTAACGGCCAAGTCGCAGGAAGCCATTTTCAATGAAAGATTTGGGATGTTTGGCTTTTAACTTGTGCCCTTGTGCGAACTTCAGATATCACTACTTTTTCTGGCTGAAACATTAAGGAGAACTTGGCGCTTTTTATTTTTTTACCGAAAACTTTTTGTTGGGATTATATCTTACTGTAAACTTCTAAAAATAATTTTTATGGACAATTGTGTTTGCATACTAAAATTTAGAAGAAAATTCTGTATAGGTAAAATGCCATGCTATCTAAATAATTTATGAACTGCTTCTAATATATATATATATATATATATATATTTCTAAATAAGGTAAACGCATGGTGAAATTTATAATTATCAGTATTATTGTATTACTATATGAGCGAAGAGTTGTACAGGGTATGGTATGCAAGTCGACCATCCCTATGTGAGAATCTAGGATATCGATTCAGTTGGATTGGATTTCCCTCCATTCCCTGTGACAGGGATGGCATATGATCATGGTAAATTTATATGCCAATTGTCACCAATACTTCTGGATAACAATTTTCATTTTATTTAATAAATGAATTTGGGTCATTAAAAATTAATATTCAAGAATAGTGGTGTCAATCATTATACTGACATGTAGGCTCATAACTTCTGCCCTATGACTTTTTTGTTGCTATATTTTGCTCTAATTCAAAATATATACTTCATTTTTTTTTCAGTGCTCGATTTAGCTAAGTAAATGACACAAAAAATTTGTCTTTTCTTATGTTTAATAAAATCTTGTATCCTTTTATTACACAGAAATGCAATCTTACTGTAAGTTTGTTTGATAAATTTTTAAAGAGCTGTCTATGAAATCTGAGGTATCCAAAAAATGTGATCCAAGGCTGAAAATTTGCTCAAAAAGTTCTTAATGCAGTACTGTATTCTTTTTAAATAGAAGCAGTCTAAGTGGCTTTACTATCCCACTTTATTCCAAGACTTTGCCATATACTCTAAATCTTTGTCTATCTTTTTAATCAGTTCGCATTGTAAAATGTATAAACCGATAATTACTTAAAAAAATACTTTGATAAGAATACCGCGCTAGTAAATAATTTACGAATCTCTCCTAACACAATTCTTTTTAAAATGAAAACTTATGATGAAATTTCTGATGAACAGTATGACTGTATAACACTGTGAGCCGAAGAGTTGTATAAGTTATGGTATGCATACCGACCATTCGTAGTTAAGAGTCTCCACCCCTCCCTCTCACATGTCAATTATCACCATCACTTCAGAATAGCTATCTGTAAATAGTGGTGCCTTTCTTTCTCTTAATATATCTTATTTGTTAACAGAATTTCTGTCATTGAATAAGACGGAGAAGATTACTGTTCATACATAGTGGTTGCAACCTGCCAACTGAAATGCAGGCTCCCCATCTCTACCCTAGGACACTTCTGTTGCTTCTAATTAAAAAAAAAACATATTTTTTACTCTATAGGGCTCCACTAAGCTCAAGATAGTCCAAGTGAATGTCAAAAAATCCTTCCGATTCAACATTTTTTTTGTGTTTAATAAAATCTTGCATCATTTAACGGCACAGCCTTTAATGAGTGTTTCTTTATTGGAAGTTTGTGTGACGATTTTTTTAAAGAACTTACACTGGTCACGCAAAGAAACGAGAATGATAATGTTAAACCTATGTAGATATTACCTACCTAATCTTTTCTGAATTCCGCTTGCATTTTAATATTTTAAAAAGTTTTTTTTTTTTTGCATAGGATACATGACATCCGTATCTAATGTTGTGGGTTAGTACTTTTTTGATTTTGGTTACAGTTTTTACATGTGAAGATAGTTTAATTTTTAGATCCGTTTGCAGAAGTGAAAGTGTTTACACATTGAAAAACTTACCAAAATTGAAAATTCATATTCTACAGCAATTGTCTTTACGTAGGTAGAGAGAACAAAATATATTCATGATATAAAACATTTATTCGTGAAGACAGAACACATACTTCTCATACATGGCTTACAAAATAGATGATTTCACTGCAAAAAGAAAATAACTTGACATCAATGGCGGATCTAAGGGGGGGCGATGCCCCCTAGGGCTAATAAAGGTTTTTCAAAACAACATTATGTATCACCACGGGAAATGACTTGGGGCGAAGCTCGAGCTCGGCGCGACTTTAAATCCACAACACTCTAGCTCTAGCTGGGTCAGGTCTTCTCTCTCTTTTAAAACCGGGCCGTACCCTGATATTACACTATTCTGCAGATTCGGGTCGGGGCAGACTTCTTTTTCTTCCAGGTCGAGCCCAGCCTGGACTTCATTCTTCCTAGAGCAAAATGACATTATGTATCCTCACGGGGAATGACTTCGGGCGAAGCTCGAGCTTGGCGCGATCCACCCCGGGTCGCGCTAGTCTAAATCCACGAGACAAGCTGGTTCAGGTGTTCTCTCTTTTAAAACCAGGCCGTGCCCTGATCTTACAATTTTATGCAGATTCGGGTCGGGCCAGACTTCTTTTTCTTCCACATCGAGCCTAGCCTAGACTCAATTCCTCCAAAAGCAAAACGACATTATGTATCCTCACGGGAAATGACTGGGAGAGACCCGCACCGGGTCGCGCCAGTTTAAATCCACGAGAAACTCTAGCTGGGTCAGGTCTTCTCTCTTTTAGAACCGGACCGTACCCGATCTTACATTTTTCTGCAGATTCGGGTCGGGCCAGACTTCTTTTTCTTCCAGGTCTAGCATAGCTTGGACTTCATTCTTCTTAGCGGTCTGCTCTGGTTAAAATTTCAAGGTCGGGACTTGGCCAGGAATAAAAGCTAAACGTTAGCACTTATGATAAGCATTATTGGCACAATCACGACCCGTGTATTTCTCTAAATTGTCCCCCCCCCCCCCCCGAGCCCAAGTTGTTCTATTATCTTACTCATTTGTTATCCGTAAAAATTATACTTATGTTGTTGTACATTTGTTTAGTGAAATCTTTAGAAATTTCATTTCATTTGATAAGTTACAGAGATGCATTTTTAAAAATTTACTTTTTCTCTGTAGAGCTTTAAAATTATGATTTTCTTTTATCATCCATATCTTTCCTTCTAAACTGATAGACCGGGAGGCGACAGCACAGACGATCTCCTCACCCAGTTGGAGGCTGAAATTCCAGAATTAGTTTAAACTCGATTCGCATATTAAAACGCAATTGGTCTGCCAAGTCATATCTTGGTGGAAAACACCTAAAAGCCCGATTTTAGCGATTTACTCGTAGGTTTAGCATTGTGTTTTCCAGCTCGCAGTCCTCCATGTTTTCATGCCTTCGGATGCAGAAAAACACAATGATAAACCTATGAGTCAACCACTAAAATCGAGTATGAAGGTGGTTTCCACCAAGATATGACTTAGCAAGTCAGTTGCATTTCGATAGTCTAATCAATTTCTGTCTAATCCTAGAATTTCAGCTTTCAACTCGATGAGGTGATTGCTTGTGCACTCGCCTCCCGATCTATGATTTTTTTACTGGATTTTCATTTGAATATAATGGTCCAAGTCATATTTTTACGTAGTTTTTATGTACATAATTGCCTAAATAGAAATTACTATTATTGTTTTTCTGTATTCATGAATTTCGAACATAATCTTAAAATAAAATATGAGCATAAGTGCTTTATGAATAATTTTAATTGCAAAAGGCAGGTTGGGCTGGAGTCGGTTTTTTAGCTTTATACCAGACAGTATTTTTTTTGTGTGTGTGTGTGTTGGATCTGGGCTTGGGCCAGAAAATTTCAGCCTGGATAAACCTCTAACTGACATATCGAATCCAGCTTTAATTTTTTTTTTTAAATGCTCCTTTCAGCCATCATCCCATAGCTACTGAATATACCGGGTTTCCTAAAATGGACTGAGTGATTAAAAAAAAAAAAGCAACAACTTTCAAATGGTGACAGCTATTTAAAAAACAAAATGTTTAAAAGAGGGTTATGTAAGATGTCAGGAGCAGGGTAAATTCTGTTTCGAATTTTCCAAAATTTTCGAAAATTAAACCCTCTCGCTGCGCATCCCGCGATTTCCATGGTCAACATAAAAGTAGCAAAATTTGAGCAATCGACAATTTCCACAGCAAATCCTTTTTTATGATCTAATTCTATTTAAAAAAAACTCTTTCACAAAGATTTTGGCGATAATCTAAATTAAAATATATGCAAATTTGAAATATGTAATAAAATAAATGCGCAATTTTTTAACCTATTTTCATAATAATAATAATAATAATAATAATAATAAAACGCAGCGAAAGGGTTAAGGCATTTGGTTCCGGAAATTTAAAAAATCATCAATCCGAAAACTCGGACATAAAAAAAATCGCAAATTTTGACAAATGGTCGCCATAAAAAATCTATTTCGACAATCGTTCGCAGAAAATAACATAAATTTCGCCAAAGGATCGCGGGAAAAACGCGTATTTGGCCAAAAGGCCATGGAAAAAACGCTAATTTAGCCAAAAGGCCCCGGAAAAAACTCGCAATTCTTCAAATGATCGTGAAAAGCGCGAATTTCGTCAAAGGGCTGCTGAAAATCTCAAATTTTGTCAAAGGATCGCAGCGAAAGCGCGAATTTTGTCAAATGGCCGCGAAAAAACACGAATTTGGTTAAAGAATCGCGAAAAAAATGCAACATTTTTCAAAGAATCGCGAAAGAAACGTAAATTTCGTCAAAGAGTCGCGTTTTTCATCAAAGAATCATAAAAAACTCAAATTTCGTCAAATTATCGCGGAGAAAATTCGAATTTGGTCAAAGGATCGCGAAAAAAACGCGAATTTTATCAAAGGGCTGCAAAATTATTTTCGTCAAAGGAATGCAAATTTCGTCAAAGAGTCGCGGACAAAATGCAAATTTCAACAAACGGCTGAGGAAAAAGGCGAATTTTATCAATAGGCTGAGAAAACATGCGAAATTAGTCAAAAAGTTGCGGGAAAAGCGCGATTTTCGTCAAAGAGTCTTGGAAGAAATGCGAATTTCATCAAAGAGTCATGGAAAAAATATAGTGGTCTCTTTAGAAAACAGCACACGTACATACATCTATGTTTATTATTGTAAGTATAGTTTTTAATCTGAAATAATATACTAAACTAACTTAAAAAAAAATCGGTTTATCCCAAACCCAGCTTACAGAAATTTACACTTAGCCTGAAAGCCACCCGAATCGAAAACAGCTAACCCGACCTGCAACAAAAATAATTAATGCCAGGAGGGAACCTCTCCCCCCGCCCCCCCCCCCCCCTCTCTTTTAGAAAATTTGCTTTGAATTTCAGATTTGTTTATTTTTTTATTCAAAATCACCCCTGATCAAGAGATTTTTTACTTCGATTCTTGATTTTACATTAAAATTACAACGATAAATGCGCTGCAAGCAATAGGCGCTAAGTTGGCGCCGGCAGGAGGAAGGCAGGGCAGAAATCGGGCTCCGATTTAACGCCTATTTTTTGCAACGTCGTCTGTCGCTGCTATCGTAAAGTAAAATCAAGAATCGTATTAAAACATTTCCTGACGTCTTACATAACCCTCCTGCAAGATCCTTTATAATTGCTGTCACCATTTACAAGTTACTGAATTTTAAAATCAGTCAGTCCATTTTAGGACACCCGATATATTTTTTAATAAGTTTCAACGCATTCCTTACTGAATTACAAATGATTTTAGATATAAAGAGACAATCTTATACGAAATTAGTATTTTTTACATAATCCTGAAGATTAAAAAGTATTCCTAAATAATTATTTGGGTGTGTCGTTATGGAGCTTTTACTGTAAATAGATTTTATCTTAAAAAATATACACTTTCTTTTCAAAAATCGGGTCAACCCGAATCCTTCTCGCAAGAGTGAAAACCCAAACGGAAACTGAACCTAACCCGAAATAATGTATGTCAATCTGTCCCAAACCCAATGCGCTAGGCACAACTAAAAAGTAGACGTTAGCCCCACCTGCAGCAGAAAAGTAGATGTCAACCAAACCCAAATCCGACCCGCAGCAAAAAATTAGAACTTAACCCGACCCGCAGCATAAAGTAGAAGTCAACCGGACCCAAACGTGACCCACAGCAAAAAAGTATAAGTTAACCCGACCAGCAGCAAGAAATAGAAGTCAACCGGATCCAAATACGACCCGCAGGAAAGAAGTAGAGATAACACGATCCGCAGTGAAGAAAATTAGCCCCGACCCGCGCATCAGATTGGAATTTCCAAATTTCTAAAATCGCCTCTCTCTTGAGGATTCTCCAGATCCGCCCTTGCTTGACATTTATAATATTTAAACATATTAGCTCAAATGAGAAACTTTTGAACCTATAACGAACATTTTGAACAATAAAATTATATCTATATTGATACTACGATTTATAACACTGTGCAAAAATTTAGTGATAGTTAAAAATGCATACGATATTAAAAGACAAAATTCGTGACTTACACCATATAAGCATACCTGTGAGGGATGTGATATTGTTGCATTTAGAATGCCAGATATGGATCATTCACAAAATTAAACATTGTTTAAACAGACATATCTCTGTGAGTTTTGCGCATATGAAGACATGATTTTTTGTGTCTCAAATAGCAATAGATAAGGAAAATTTTCTTAAAGAGAAATTTTACCCGTCGGAAACTATATAAAAATTCAGTTTGTGTATTTTCTGAAATAGAATCCCCAGGGGGTTTCATATATCCCCAGGGGGTTATCATATTTTATACCTTTTTAAAAAATAAAACTTTGCAACTGGAAGTATGTGTCTAGGAGCAATATTTCATGAAATAAGCTATATTAGCTTATTTCATAAATTATCTACCCTAAATATATAAAATGCTAATGAAACGAATTTATGAAACGGATATATGAAACGGCTGAAATGAAAGGAATTTATGTAATTATTCTTTGAAAAGACTGATTAAACAACTGATTATGTTTCACGGCGCTATCTCCTATCGGCGCTATTATATTTTTAAATAAAAAAATCGCGATAAAATACTGAATTGGAAGTATATGCTATTTGGTACTTTATTTTCTGAGTAATTTGATTTCTGGAGTCTATGACAGAAAGCAGAGACCCGGAGCTGGAGCTGGAGCCCGGAGCCGGAGCGCTCCGGAGCTGTGTTTTCCCTGGAGCTGGAGCTCTAAAATTTCCCCAGCTCCAGGGCTCCTTTAGTTTTTAATATTCTTTTAAATCTTTTTGTTTCAGTATTTTAAATTTTTATGCTTAAAATATTTTAATTACATCATTATTCAGTATTTTAATTATATCATTTTTTAGGTTATTATTATTATTATTATTAGGGAAGGAAAACTTCTCAAAACATGGTAACACTACTTTACTTTTACTTTCTACTTGAACTAAGTGACATCACTATTTGAAAACAAATAAGGCCGCTTGTTGTTTACATGTGTAGTCGTACAATTTTGGCTGTTTGAAAAGGGTAGAGGAAATTTAAGATTTTTGTGTTTAAAATTCCACCAAACTTTCTATTTTAAAAACAAAAGCTAAAAAATGTCATATTTTCTGAACAAGCATTTCAAGTTTGATAGGAAGAAAAATGCATTTTGTCAGACCTTTAATGAATGTAGAAAGTGTTTGTGAGCAAAAAATTAAACGTGTAAATTAAAATCTGCAACTCAAAAGCGCTAAGTCGGAGCCGAGCTGGAGCCGGAGCCGGAGCCGGAGCTACAGTATTTTCTCTAGGAGCGGAGCTGGAGCTGGAGCATCAAAAATTGTTCGGCTCCGGGTCACTGACAGAAAGCGAGCGAAACCGCGAAGAAACACTCAGATTTTTACTAATTTCTTTGAAATTTTCACACATTTTATCTTGTAAAAAATATTTTTACTCGTCGAGCCTTTTAAAATTCTAATTGATGATGTGAATCTTGTTCTATTGAGATGTTCTAAAAAGTTTGTGTTAAAATATTGACGTTTAGTTACTTTTAGCGTAAAAAACTATCGTCTCCGTGAGGCATGAAGTGACCTACGTTTGACAGTATATTTGAAAGGGTTGAAATTTATATTTTTTAAAATCGATTGCACTATAGATTAGAAGAAGGTTTCTGCTTTAAGAGCATACTTTTGATTTGTCAGTACGTATAAAATTGCGTCCTGGAGAAATGTTACCATAAGGGGGAGAACGACCTTGTTTCAAAGAGTTAACTGCGATATTTTTTAATTGATTGCGGCATTTGAGACGTAAGAGTGTGATCTTTTAGAATATGTCTTCCGTTTTTAACTTTACCAAGTGGTTTGGGCTATGGAAGTTAATAATGACAAAATATCACCCAAAATTCCCTTTTTCCTCCCGATACGTAAATAGGGTATCTGCGCACGTGCGAGCGCCTTTTCTTTCTCGGAAGAACACAGATGAGTTTTTAATAAGAGTTCTTTGTAATTTTTAATCAATAACTCCGCTAATTATCAGAATTTTAAAATTCTGAGACCAAGAGAGGCCTTGGACTGACCTCTCGAAAATTTTCGGCCTTGTACGTGCCATAGATTTTGCTAGCCATCGCAAACACTCGCACATAGAGAGAGAGAGGAAATAACTTCTATCAGTATAGATATATTCCGCAATCATGAAACTCTGATCAAAATTTCTATCAGAAAATGCATCAAAACAGTATAATACAATAAAGATAATACAAAAATAGCAGAAATTTAGCTTAAGAACTCACTTATGTTCATGATCTAAAGTTGCAATCAGCTACACTGTAAAAAAAAAACGACATTTTTACAGTACAAAGTACTGTTCATGTCGCGCACAAACTCGATCACAGTGAATGTGCTGTATCTTTCTTTGGTTTCCTAACTATATTAACATGGAAAATACAGTAGTTGCGTAAAATTAACAGCACAATGTGCTGGCAATTTGGACGCCAGCAGTTTGTGCTGTAAAAAAATGCGTACAAATTGCCAGCACATTGTGCTGTTAATTTTACGCAACTACTGTATTTTCCATGTTAATATAGTCAGGAAACCAAAGAAAGATACAGCACATTCACTGTGATCGTGTTTGTTCTGGCAAATTTACAGTCATTTTTTTACAGTGAAAATATTTAAATAACTATAATTATTATAATAACTATAACTATAATTATCTATAGCAAGATTTCGGATATTAATTAAGTTTCTAACCACGTGAGAATACTAACTCACTGTATGTCAACCATTCTTTTTTACATCCTTGTGTTGGTGATAAATGCTTGTAATTTCTTCAACGTTAATCTCGATAAATTCGCTATTGTGAGTGGTAAGTACTTAATTTCTGGATATTTTTCTAATGCGAGTATTATGTTAGGTTTTGTCACCAAAGTCGCAAATTTTGCCGATATATTCGCCAATGTCTTCTTCTTTAATTAGACTCAAGTGACTCTAAAATTATTTTTGTAGTAACAATAATACGTACGAGAAGAAGATATATCTGGAAATTTTGTATCAATAATAAAATTTAGCTCGGTTCAAAAACATTCAACATTTTTTAAAAACCTTTCTTTCAATAACTGCCCATGGATAGCAATTGCTGATGAAATACATCAGCACCGTATACATTTTCGGATTGAAAGCAGCAAAAATAAACTCGAGTTATTTTGGGTATCCTGTACAGAAAATAACTTTATGATGTTAAAAGTTAAAAGAAGTATTAAAAAAATAGTATATTTTTTCATATAGTTAAAACTTAAATAAAATAATAAAGGATGTAGAAAAAATTAGATTACAGTATCGAAAATAGTTTTAAAATATTAAATAACTTGTGTTATTTGTGATATTTACATATAGCTTCTTGATAAACGTCCACGCATCAGTTTTCTTTAACTTTACTCGAACATTATTGAATGTGTACTTCTTTCTTTATAAAAGTATAGGAACCTATTCTTTTCGAGCTGTTTAGACCAATTAAACTAATCTTTATTATGTTTGATACATTAAAAAGAGTTTGTTGGCTTCTCTTCTCTGACCATATTATGTTTATCTTTGAAAACCTCTTTTAAATTTCTGCTGAACTTGCAGCAATTATTCTGACAATATATTTAACCTTTTGAATACTTTACAAAAACTCCATAGTTTAGAAAGTATTAAAAATATAGTCAATAAATCCTCGATAATCATTAATATTAATTATATATGTCATTAAATATAAATAATAATTCTTCAACTGCTTTCCATGGAAGTATTACTTCACTACTCCAATATTCCAGTAAACTGACGGAGAAAAAACTGTAGTTTAATGCTATATTCAAATTCACTACAACTTGTTTTTAAATGTTCAGAATTCAGTAGCCTAACATTTTTTTACATTAGTTACGTTGTTTTTAAAAAACATGCTTCCTAGATCACTAAAACGCATATGATCTTTTACAAAATTGATATTTTGTCAAGTTTTTAAAGTCATAAAACCCTTATCGTCTTTCTTTTGCATGTGTTTTTTTCTTCCGAAGTATTTCGAATATTTTAATAAATGTTATGATAAGTTTTCATCCTTTATGATGCATATTCTTCTTGTTCGCAGTGCTTTTTAAAGACGAGCAATTTCATTTAAAATAGGCAGTGATCAAAGCAATAACAGTTATAAAATATGTATGGCGTCCCTTCTCATCGTTGACCAAGAATTAATTCCTAAATCGTTAAATTTAGAACAATTCTAATTTTAAAAATATTTCAAATGCTTCATCATCTTAGAAACCGTTTTTTTTAGAAAAAAATTTAAAATTTTATGCGGTCCTTTGAATTTTATAACATATTTAGAAAAATGTTATCCATATAACAAGCGAGACAAATTTTTGCACGACTAAAACTTCTCGAGTTAAGATATTTAGAATTTTAAGAATTTCTTACCATTTTTTGGTACAAAAAACAGGCCAGGCATCGCTGGAAAATCGTAAAATACAAAATATCAAGACTCGACAACTTTAGACCATATAATGTTTTTTTTATTTGTTAAAGTGCTATTACACGATGTGTTAAAGTTGCCGTTACTTTCGGGCAACACCATGTTAAACTTATGGCTTCTAAAGTGTTGCTCGAAAAACAAGCAACTTTTTTTATTGTCGGATCAATTCTGTTACCTGCAATATCTACTTAAGTACACTCATGTCCAAAATTAAGGTCTCAAACATAAAATGTCTGAAAACTGATGAACTATTCGCTGTGCGGCCACGAAATTTGGCACAGATGTATATTACAATGGGAGAAGGAATATGTCAACATAACAGTATGGAAAAGATTTTAATTGTGAATTAAAATACAGGGTTTATCAAAATATGCAAAATCATGAATCAGAGATAAAGCATTTATCTCGGGAAAAGTCTGTGTAATATGGAGTGTGACCATCGTGCACTGCTATACAATCCTCAAAACGAGCTCTCATACTATTTATGAAGGTGTCAATAAATGTTCGTGGCAACAAAGCCCATTCTTCCAAAAGCGCAGCTTTTAACTCCTGGCAGGTCCTGTGAAGGGGATTACGCTGTGCAATGACTCTTCCTAGACCATCCCAAATGTGTTCAATAGGATTGAGGTTCGGAGACCACGAGGGCCAATTCATACGGCGAATATCCTCTTCTTCAATAAAATCGCCAACAACGTGAGCTCTGTGTGGCTTCGAATTATCACACATATAAACATGAAGTCCGAGCCTACAGCACGCCGGAACAACCTCGCATAGTCTTCAAGGATCTCATCCCTAACGATCGGCGTCCAGTCGTGTGTGTCCCTTTCGCTGTATGCAACAGGAGAGCCCGGCTGTTGTGGAGCCGAAGACATCAGTCTTGGACACAACAAGGATGGGGCGTGTTCTTTTCAGTGATGAGTCGAGATTCACCACGCAGAGTGATTCTCGTCGAATCTTCATCTGGAGAGAACGTGGAGCTTGCTATCACCCTTCCTACGTAAAAGAAATCGACACATTTTTTGGCTAATGAATCCCTGTCTGGGGCGGCAAAATGTTGGACAGTCGTACACCACTGCACGCCTTCGATACGTGTACTATCAACGCACAGCGCTATAGGTATGTGATCCATGAAGCCTATGTGAGGTTGTTCCTGGTACTGTAGGCCCGGACTTCATGTTTACGGCGATAATGCGAAGCCACACAAAGCTCACATTGTTGATGATTTTCTTGAAGAATAGGATATTCGCCGTATTAATTGAACCTCGAGATCTCCAGACCTCAATCTTATTGAACATGTTTGGGATGGTCTAGAAAGAGCCATTGCACAACGTAACGCCCCTGCCAGGACCCGCCAGGAGTTACAAGCCGCCCTTTTGAGAGAATGGGCTTTGTTGCCACAAAAATTTATTGACACCCTCATAAACAGTATGAGAGCTCGTTGTGAAGCTTCTATAGCAATGCACGATGGTCACACTTCATATTAGACAGACTTTTCCCAAGAAAAATGCTTTATCTCTGAATCATGATTTAGCACTTTTCGATATACCCTGTATCTTAATTCAAAATTAAAATCTTTTCCATATTGTTATGTTGCTATATTCTTTCTCTCATTGTAATTTCCCTCTGTGCCAAATTTCGTGGCATCACAGTGAATAGTTCATCAGTTTTCAGAGATTTTATGTTTGTGACCTTAATTTTGGACATGAGTGTATTTAATGAGCAATGTTGCCTGTAACAGCCAATGAAATGCGTGGAAAACTGACGAGGGAAAATCTTCTTCACGAACAGCTAATGAAATGCTTGGAAAACTGATGAGCCGTAGGCAGTTTTTGTCACTTCAAAATTCCCCGTATAATAGCGCTTTTAGAGCACTGAGTATGATTTTCTAAATATAACTTATAAGACTTATGGATATTATTAAAATTTGCTACATTTATGAAAATAACTACTTTGATTTTAATGACTTCTCACATATGAAGAACAATAATAGAAAAATTGCATTTGAAAGTTTACCACTAAATCTAACGATTTAACTACTAGCCCTTTGGTTACGAGCGACCGGTATACGTTCCGCGTAAGGTGCTCAGAATCCGTGATTATTCTCACCAGTAAATTTTTATTGTAATTTTTGCCTTATTTAGTCCGAGCATTTTCCCGATTCAATTAGGCAAAAATTTCTGTTTTGAAAAACAGGTGATAAAAGACTAAAAATTCTGTAAAAGACACTCGTCCCGAAGGGGTTAACTATTGATCAGGAATAACAAGGAGCGTTCGGTATGTTTTCAAAAGAAACATCCAAAGCAAAGTTTCTTTTATTCGAATGTAAGTAGTTATTGTGAAGTTGAATAAGCATGCCATATAACTAGAATTAGCCTGAACTGCTGATTTGGATCCCAAAATTCTTCAAATCTTCAAAATATCCATTTTTTTTAAGTTAAATTTTCTTCTTACAAGGCTGGTGAAGAAAAAAAAATATATTTTTTGCGAATAAAACAAATTAGAACATGTCGCAGTGTTATGTTTAGAAAACGCTGTTGTGCAGACAAACATTTAAAGAAAGTAGGAAAACGCGATTTTCGCATTTAAAGTATAATTTTAACAACCGGCTCGCCGAACTTACAACGAATTAACAACCGGTTCTACCGAACCGGTGCAAACCGGCTGAATCCCACCACTGCCCACATCCCTTAGAATCGTCGAGACGAGATAAGGAGTGAGCACTGGCAACCTTTTCTAAAGCAAAGAAAAACCCACGTGACATACGGCCTACTTTTTCTGGTCAATTCTTTCATGTGCATTATATTTATATGGGCTTTGGAGGTTCTAATCATGCCAAAAGTGGAAATATGTAGTAAAAATGAACCTGGGTTTTTAAAACAAAAAAGAAAATAACAGGAAGAAAAATTTATTAAATCACAGTAGGGAGCTTTTGCATGAATTCAGTTACAGATAATACAGAAGCAGAGGCAGGACCGGAGATGACAGTTTTTACAGTCAGATTCTTCAATGTCCAGTCAGGCTTCACAGTCACGTGCTTTAATTTTTGAATATTTCTCTGAGAAATCGGCACTTCGGGAAAATTCAGCATTTTCTGTTTCCGTTGATAAACCAAAATTCAATCCAATTGACATTGCATTATGGGAGCCAAATCTTAATGATCATCAGAGAAAATAAATAGTAGAATATCGTCCTGTTCGTGTGAAATGCTTATCATATGATTTTCCATTAAATGAGGAAAAGCGTCATTTTTCGGATAATTTTCACACCCGGAAAAGACCAAATCAAGAAGCTATTAAATATCGTTGACCAGCGTATTCATACGTTAGGATACCGTATTCTGATTTCGTTGCAAATTATTCAGCAACTAAGATATTAAGCTTTGCAAAAGTGGTATAACAACTGGCAATACTTAACAGAGTCCATTATATCCCATGAAATTTCAACAAAGCATTTGGGAAACTTTCACTCTTGGATTGAGACAAAAAAAAAAAAAAATAGGTGTCGAACTATCGATTTTGCTGAAAAAGCTATGAATATTTAAAAAGAATATTGGCGTGTAGTTTTTTTAAGATTGTTATCGATAGTGCAGTTTTTATCTCAGAGAAATTTGCCTTTCAGCGGTTCAACTGAAAAAAATTATAATTAAAAAAATGATAACTTTCTAGGAATGGTTGAATTGATTTCGAAATTGGTACCTTTCGAACATTTCCGTCATATTTCCAAGGGTAAAGTTACAGATGATTACTTGGAAACAGGATTCAGAATGAATTTATTCAGCTGATAAGTGAAACGATTTTGGAAACTATTTGCTCTTCACTTAAAAGATCAAAATATTTTTCGGTAATTTTGAGCTGCATTCCAAATATTGGTCACCAAGAGCAAATGGCAGTGGTTCTTTGATCAGTTAATTGTTCTGAAGACAATACTGAAGTAGTTGAAAGATTTATTGGTTTAACGACTAAATAAGCAACCGTATGTATTCGTTATTTTAATAATTTTACCCGTTAGAAAGTATTCGTTACTCGTTACTTTCATTACTGTTTAGAAAACGTATCCTTATAATATTATAAATGTCAATGTGTGTCCAAAAGTTTGAATGAGGCCTGCGTCTAAACAGATGAATTAATGCTTTTGTATTTTTGGATATAGATGGATTACAACCTGGAAATGAACATAGGCTATGTTTAATTTATTTTATTCAAATATTTTGCTTAATAATCCAAAATTTCATTATTTTTCATACGCAATAAATTGACATTTTTCTGATAAAATTTAATCATCATTCTGTTTTCTTTGCCAAAAGATAAACACCCAGAATAATAATGAGAATAATTCTGATTGAAAGATTAAAACGGAAATTTTCAAGTATTTATAATAATACACGGTGCATGAAGTTTGAGTATGTGCGGAATGAAGGCAAATGTGACGTCATATATGGAATATAAAACGGATATGCTTTGATGTTGAAATAAAATGAGATTGTGTTATTGTATTAATTCTTATTATTTAAAGATAATTGTTATCAATGCTTACGGTTTATCGTCTGCGCACGGTTAACATAAAGATTTAAATTTTAATTTAACATTTAAAAATAAAAACTTTTGAAGAGCAAATGGATATCAAATGTCAATAATATGCAGAGTAAAATTATCAATTACAAAAAGGACGTAATGATTAGCAGGAAATATGTATTTTCATTCTTAAAAAGTAAAAAAATTACTAGATAGAAAGGTTATGTACTGTAATCGGGTTCGTAGTCAATTTGCTTTTTTTAGAGAAAGACATTTGTTGCAAAAATAAATACATCGTTGTAAACAGGTTTGTTTTTTGTCTAGTAAAGACTTAATAATATTCTAGATGATCAATTTCTTCGCCCACCTTTGATGCCAAGTATGATTGCAAAACATATAAAAAAGTATCATCCGATAATTTTCTTGCCACAGATGCCATATACGCACCTGGTTTGGCGCAATCTGTTTTTAACGCTAATTTGGCGAAAAGATCGTTTTCGAATACCAGTTACATGTATAATTTTAAATTATGTTCCACTACTTAACTCCTTGGGGACGAGTGACACGTATACGTGCCGCATGAAGCACTCAGAATCCTTGTTTTTCTTCACCAGTAAAATTTTACTGCAAAATTTGCCTTGTTTAATCAACGCATTTTCTCGATTCAAGAAGACACACATTTCTGTTTTTGAAAAACGGTGACAAAAGATTAAAAATTTCGTAAAAGGCTCCCGTCCCGAAGGGGTTAAAAAAGGAAATAACAATAAATAAAAAAACGTTTCATTAATTTATGTAATTTTAAAAGAAAATTAAAGTAAATAAACAATTTATTAATAAATAAACAACAATAGCCAGGTTACCATGTCAAGCAAAATAATCTGTTTTGGCAACAATTAGGTACCCCGATGCGTATATGACATCGGTGACATTTTCTTATTACTTCATGATGTAAACAGACATCCTGGTTCAGCGTATAAACCTGAGTTATGTCAATGATCCTATAATAAAGAAATGCCTTAAATTACTCATACTAGCCGCCCTTGGCGACCAGTTTGGTGTCCCTTAAAATTTATGTTCATGCTAAGCATTGCATCATGTTACTTTTATTCATAATTTAATTTACTTGGACTCCCTTAGCACTCTCGCTGCGCAACCCGAGATTTCTTCGGGCAACGTAAAAGTAGCAAAATCTGCTCAATCCGAGATTTCCTCGGGGATTCATTTTTTCCACTGGCGACTATTTTTTAATTCAACTGGGATCACTTTTTAAATACAAAAATTCCATATAGACTTTGATAACATCTACAAGATAACTGTAATACAAAATTGATTTTTTTACAATACTGGTGCGAGACTATAAAAATAATCTCCAGTGACAGCCATGATTTCGCCTAATTTCTAATATTCTATCCCATAAGATCCTGAACTCTTTTACAAAAAAGGTTTACGTATTTAAACTCTAAGCTTCTAAGCTATATATAGATTTGAAACGTAATAAAAAATGCGCAATTTTTGAACCTATTTTGATAAATTAAAATAAAAACGCAGAGAGAGGGTTAAATATAAATAATATAATCCCTTAAGCTAATATCAGTTTTTATTGATTTAAAATATCTCAATTTGTTGATTTTCTGTAAGCAGGTAAACCCTATTGGTTTACAATGGAAGTCTATGGGAATTTGGCGAAATATTACAGATATCGACAAGTTGGCGTCACTTTTGGCGACAAACTTGACGGTATTTGGCGACAGAACAGGGCGTCCTATGGTAACCCCCTTATAGGTATGGGGATGCATTAAATGCTGTTCAATAACCAATGAGATGCGTTTCATTTGGACGTTGCCATTAAACAATTAACAAATAATTGCGCTTTCTGTGCCACTTGCGATAGCGTAATATATATATGGAGAGATTGTCTCCTATAAAATGTGATAAGGAATTGGTTTATTATATATGTTTTTAATTATCGGAAGGGAAATGCTTTGCTTAATTAATTAATTTCTTCTTTTATGTTACGTGGACGACGTCACGGGTAACAGCTAGTACGTAATAAAAATAATTGTAAATATTATTACACATATATTCGGTGTATTTTCTAATTTTCAGAGGGTTGTTTCGTTAGTTTTAGCTATTCCTTAAAATAAAGATACAATCTATATATGTAAAAGCCGTTCTCTGTATGTATGTCCTTTATACAAATCTTTAATTTTTGACCGATTTGCACGAAACTTGATGGACACACGTTTTAGAACGTGGAAAAGATCGCTGTCTACTTTAAAAAAATTATCAAGCCACTCTTTATCTCTTTTTTCTACCACTTTCCATAATTTAACATTATAGAAATATCTCTTTAAATTTTCTAATTCAATCGTTTATTTCCTGTTGCCACACCCTAAAAAATGACACAATGATGTGAAATCAATAACGATAACGCGTGTTTTTGTTTTTATTTGCCAATAAAAATTCAGCTTTTCTTGCTATATTTTTGCATTTTTGAAATTGACGTCATTCCAAATAGAAAATGCACATTTTTTTATTTATACAATAAAAACTTTAACTGTAAGAGCGGTGAAATGACGTAATACCTTAATTTGAATGTTTTTTTTAAATTAAAACATCTACTTTAATACAGACAGTCAAATTTCATGAAAACAATTTAGGAAAAAGAAAAAAAAAAGAGGCTAGATATGACGTCACATTCTATCAAATCTTTTCAACGTATAGTCAAATTCACTGTAAATAAGTGGCTCCTATATTTTGCTTACTACTTCGATTGTATACTACAGTCATATCTTATAGCTATACGCTATAGCTAAGTCTTGTAATGGTTCAGATTCAGTGGTAACATTTTCTGTGATTTATAGTAAAAAGAGAGAAGTTATTTCCCTTTTCAAAAAAATTCTTGACTGATGTCAGGATTTAAAATTTATGGAAAATGACATCATTTCATCTAATTATTGTAGATTTAATTTCTATTAATGAAAAATTTAAGTTTACGTTTAAGAGTGATGTTTAATTTAGAGTGGAAACCCTCTTGATCTAGTACTTTATTATTATTATTATAAGCTTATAATTACACGTAAAGTGAAGGTTTTAGTTTTAAGCAAATAAAATTTCAAATTTTCCAAATAAAATTTCAGTAACTGCTACCTCATTTGGATTTTACCTCAGTTATTATCATTGGATTACCTCATTTATTGTATTTTCCCCCGTATTGTGATAAATCGTATAATTCCGTTACGCGTAGTCAAAGAAAACATGTATTTTAATTTTAAAAGTTAAAAAAATTATCACAATGTGTCAAAAGAATATTCTTTTTCTGAATTTAAATTTCGAGAGTTCCAAAATTAAAATGAAAAATGCGAGTTTTTTCATAAACGTCAAGTTAAGGCTGTTCTGAAATCCAAAGGAGCAACTTTCTGACATATTTTTTAATTAATTTTTGTTCGGAAAAGCAAGAAAATGGCAGGAGTTCTCATTTAAAAACTATGTAATCGAAAGATAGTTTTAATTTTTTGGTACAGGTATAAGATCTTTCAATTGGTGTTTTGAACTGAATTTCGGACGCAACACCGCGATAAAGGAGAAAAACCTATCGTTACGTGACCACAATTGCTCATAACTCGATAAATAATTTATTTATAAAAAAAATGGAAAACTCATATCAATTCCAAATTGCTTTAATAGTCAGGCCTACAAATTTTAAGAATTTACGTTAAATGAGTCAGAAAATTTCGCGTTGTTGAGCAGGGAACTGGAGAACCACCTAAAGCATTATTGCAGGTTAGAATTTTGCAATCGAGTGGCATGCCAGATATTCGCTTAAAACATATTTCATTCTACATTGTTTTAAGTAAAAGTGCACGCCATAATAGATGTGAGGCACACTCATTAAAATACGAATGCGCCAACTAGCGCACAGTCCGATTACTGATGATTAACCCATCAGTACTTAGCGATACAAATAGTTCTGCATTTTTCATTCCGGTAATCTTTCATAATTGGGTTCACATGATTATATAACTTTCCCCCTATAATTCTATGATTAAGCAACAGAAAACAATACGTTACACACTAAAATCTTCCCTGAAAAAATTAATAGTGCCTGTCGCATCGAAATCCGTTCTGAAGAATTAAAGTTATATGCACCCGGAACGAAATTCCCATTTGCATTTTGTATACTTATTAGATTATTTTGAGTAGTTTGATTTTATATCTATTAAATTCGTATTTTATTCATTTTTTTGGCATTTTAATTTCTTTTGCCAATTTAGTTATAGAATATTACACGAAAACAAACAAATTCTGAATTATTTACAATGTTTTCGAACAATTGAGTTAATATTTTGTATTCGGGTTACAAGCATATTTAAAAAATATGCATGCTTGAAAATTACTTTAAAATCCACAAAAAACATTACAAACAAATATTACTGAAAGTACTTTTGTTTTCTATAAGACGTTGGAACAATCGAATGTTCGATGTTTAGAGGTTAAATTGCAGTAAAAGGGAAATTTATTGTTGTGTTAGGTTGTTGCCACCGAAAATATGATACCAGGGTTACTCATAGACATGTTTTTTCTTTATACTATTACATTCAGAAGAAACGGGTTCATCTTTCTTAACCGGGTTGCACGCACCTTTAAAAATATCCATGCTTGAAAATTACTTTAAAATCCATTAAAATCAGAAAATTGAGATACAGTTTTCAAACAAATTTCATTTGAAAGAACTTTTTTCTATTCGACATTGTAAAAAATGAAATTGTGTGATGTTTAGAAGTTAGAAAAATTGCAGTAAAGGCACAATTTATGGGCACTGACAGTATTTTTACGTTATAATGTAGATACATATACCGTACAAATGAGAATTTCACTAAATGCTGAGCGATTTGGTGGATTTTTTTTTCTGTATTGTCAGGAAAATACTTTTTTCTTACACCCGCCAAAGAAAACGCGTTTTCTTTTATTAAAGCTTAGGGATTTTACTACGGTTGCGAGGCAATAACGTCATGTTTTCTGATTGTCTTTTTAATGATTTGTGGTTGGGAATGCACAAATTTCAGTTATTGTGATTGCCGTATTATTTCGTTTTAATTTATTTAACCTGGAAGGCTCCATATAATTGACAATGGGCGAAGCCGGGTAGTTCTGCTAGTCTATCTATATACCTGCAGTGATTAAAAATTTTTATAAAGTATAAAGCTTGGCGTTTGAAATACTCCATATGAAATATATGATTACAAGACTGAAGCAAATATAATTATATACCGTACATGAGGACTTTTGAAGAATTCATTACCATTACCTTGACCCATAATGGAATTTTGTATTAAACCTTTCGGCAATGGAAATTTGCGTAAAAATATAAACAATCACAGTATAATAATAAATAAATTCATCCAATGAAAGTGAAATTCTACCTTGAATGGAAATATTCCAAGGTAAATTTCCATAAAAATAATATCGTGCAATTTCATCTGCTAAGACAAAAAATCAGTTTAAAATTGAAGGTTTCGTTCAGTTTTCGATAAGTGTATTGGAGTTCAAGTTATAATCCAATGCTTTTACATGACAACCCTTTAAATAGAAATCTTCTCAGAAATACATTATCATTCCTTAAATACAGCTATAACGAATATTTTATTCTACAATAAGCTTCTGTTCTTTTTACAGTAAAATTACGAGACATTTTATTAGATTAATTGCATAATTAATACAAAATTGGTCTAATTAAAATCTTAAATGATAAACAGATGTTGTCTCTTTATGGTACATGGAAATGTTAATAATATCTTGGTTAAAAAAATCAATTATTTTGTCCATGTTTTAAAAATGCATGTAACACTTCATATCTGTAAGATAAAAAGTACAATGCCTGAAAGAATAAACGATTTGATAGCAATCATTCTTCCAAAAGCACATTTTCGGCCACGTGACTCCAAAAACTTCCTTCCAAATTTACACAGACATTTTCGTCGAATGAACAAGTGCTGAAGTAACGAAACGACAAAATAAAAACACGTATGTGATAATAATACGGGACTGATTCCAAGTTTAAATCCCGAACACAAACTCACATCTTTCACTATCAGACTACAGGGTGTTTCATAAAAGATGGGCAAAACTTTACATTAAAGCTCTATTCCTGTTGCAAGTTATCGAGAGAAAAATTACACTTATAGCATGCAAATGTGATATTGGGAAGAATAAGAATGCCTGTGCAAAATTTTGACTCGATTAATAAACAAAACCGCTGTACTGAGTGTTCAACTGTCGATCTAAGTAGAAACATATCGGAAGTTGCTGCCATTCACTAATAGGAAAAAGATTAATATTCATTTTATCTACGGAACTGCAAATGGAAATAGCTCACAGGCTCAGCGATTGTACGGAGAACGGTTTCCTAGCTTGCTTTTACTACGTAATCGTTCTTTGTGTGTGTTTGCCTCGTATAACAACATGATCTTTGCCCCCCCTCTAACATCTTTGCGTTAAATTTCCGAATGTGTACTACCACCCCTTAAAGTTTTGCCCATCTTTTACGAAACATCCTGTATATGGTTCCGATCATGAATCAAAAAGTAAAGGTAGCGTTTCAAGTTCGTTTCATTTAGTTTTTTAGTACACTGATGCAATAACGAGTTACGAGTTAAATTCCCAAAAAAACGATTCGGCATTTCGATTTAGAGAGAATACCCGTTACTCAGTAACGAAAACATGCGGTTTCTAACAGCTCTAATGTTAGCACAGGTCTAGGATTAACAGAAGTCTTTTGAACAAAGTTATCTGAGTTGGGACTGTCCATTGAAGATTGCCATGGACAGGACTGCAATAACAGAGCAAATATGTGTGGGTGCCAAAATAGTGTTCAAGCTGGAATATTTAAAAAAAATCCGCTCATTCCATGTGAATGTCGCAGCTGGAATTTAGTTCTGTGAGTTCATTAGGAGATATGGTCAGATTCTCTATTACTGCGAAATCGTTCTTCGTTATTATTGACAAATATAGCTCTTTTTTCTGCTTCTACTCAAAGATGATATTTAAAATTATGTACAAAAGTGAACAGTGAAAACGCTGTCTGATACAAGATGGGAATGTCAAGTTGAAAATATTAACCCTTAAATGCCTGGTGTTGCTTTTCGGCAACATACCCAATTTCGGCTCTAAAATGCTATTAGAATAATATTAAAGCTATAATGCCTAATGTTGCCAATAAAATACATTCTGAAGATATTATTAAATCGATTTTCAACATGCAGATGGCTACACTTGTGCTGTTTAAGAATAAAGATAGATTTATTTTTTCAATTGTTGCTACTTGTTCTTTTTGTTTTGTTTAGAAGCTTGCGAAATACTCTATTTTGACCTGCAGTGAGCAAGTAAAATTAATTTCTTATTATAGTTCCTAAAAAACATTGTGTGTTTAATATTATAGAATTTTATCAGGGGAAATTATTTTTTCAATTAAATACCAGTATTGCCGATTAGTAACAAACGGTTTTTTAGCCGTAAACTATACTTAAAACAAAATATGATTTTTTTAAGTATTTTTATCATGATTTATTTAAAACATGAAAGCCAAAAAACATTATTACAATGATTTTTGAAAAATCAGGCATTTAAGGGTTAAGGCTATTACCTAACAAATTGAAAATATTTACGAAGCATTAGTAAAAGTTTCTGAAATATCAAACGACATGAAAAATGGAACGGAAGATGATTCATTGGCAAAAGAAATGAAAAACTTTCACTTATTAATGTGACATATAAATTTTAATGGATAATGTAAATTTTATAGAATTATTCAGAGAAAAGTTTGTGTCACGCAGTTCCAAGTGATGTAAATTCTCCATTGGAAACCTTGAAACCTTATTTAGCCATAGATTTCAGAAAGTAATGCCGAATATTTGGCATTGCATTTATTATTTTACTCACTATTCAGGTAACCATTGCTTTAGCATAACGAACTTTTTCAAAGTTAATACTTATAAAGATTTATCTAAGACCAACTATACTGGCTGAACATATCTCTGTTCTCACTCTTATTTTGGTTGTTAACGATTTGGCCAATTCAATATTTTTCAGAATTACGCTTCCAAAAAAGCAAGGAAAATTGCTTTATGATGTATAAATACCTGATTTAGTACATTCCTCTAGTTTCGTTAATAAAATGTGTTTTACAAATTGTGTTGTGCAATGATTTTATCTCAATTTCGACTGCTCAGATCGAAAATGAAGTTCAGTTTATAAATTATCTGTAAATGTGTATGGCAAAAAATCTACCATCATGCTATGGGTAATGGAATAAAATAAATTTCAGATGGATGTATTATATTACTTACTATTTGTGATAATAAAATCTGGGAATTCTAATGAACTGAAATTTATTCCAAATATTTCATGGGAAATGATGGTAATAAAATACGATTATAATCAATTGATGTGCATGAGAATTTTGTATTTTTTTTTTCGGTATCAATATTTATAACGTATTTCTTACACCTTTTTGTGTTAAAGAGCACTGCGCTTTAACTTTTCTTTAACTCTTTAAGAACACTGCTCTTGTGATACAATTTGTGCAGTTTCTAACATTTTATAGCCGATTTAAAAATTTCCGGAAAAGGTAGCCAAAATATATTTCGCCAAGGGCCGCCAAGTTATAAGCACGGTTCTGGCTAGTCAATTTCTATAATGTAATAAATAAATAAATTGATTGAGGTAAGATATTTTATCTAATATATAAAAATGAAAATTTGTCTGTCTGTCTATAATTTTATACAAATCCACAGTTTGGAAGCCAGAACTGTGCAATGTTACGTACATGTGTATTAAAATACGGCTGGGCCAACTAATGTAATCTGGAATTCAAATAATTTATAGGTAATTTTTAATTACCTGCGGTTCTTATAAAAAAAGAGCATCAAAATTAATAAATAGCAAATATTAAATTATGGGAACTAAAAATTGGATCTACTCTTCTACATAAAATTTTCTTGCATGTATCTTACACGTTTATAAATTTATATAAAGTTAAAAGATAAAACAAATTGAGGAACATAACATTTTTGATACAATATAAGTGAGATCAAAATAAAAATTTGTTCGGCACAGCAGAAGTTGAGACTCTTGATTTCCGATTTACTAGTTAAAATTAGAAATATTTTCGTTGGTCGCTGTTTCATTTAAGAAGCCGTAACATTTAGCACGAAATTCTGCTTACTTAATTTTACAATATGACAAGGCTCGTATAAAAAGGAAGTAACAAAATCAGCTTAAAACCCAAATAAAAAATTTGGGAACGAAAATGAATAATTAGATTACTCTTTCACAAAAAAATTTCTTGCATATCTCGCACAAAAGGTTTC
Source organism: Maratus speciosus (assembly GCA_963932465.1). Taxonomy (NCBI): domain Eukaryota; kingdom Metazoa; phylum Arthropoda; class Arachnida; order Araneae; family Salticidae; genus Maratus; species Maratus speciosus. The sequence continues at coordinate 650,779,674 of OZ010786.1, forward strand.
TTTTCAGTAAGAATTAACAGATGCCTACTTAAATTAATCTTAAGAGAAAATTTCTTATTGCATTCTTTACAAATACATTACTTCTCACGTGTATGAATTATAATATGCCTTCTAAGATTACTCTTATCAAAAAATTTCTTGTTGCATATTTCACACACAAAAGGTTTTTCACCAGCGTGAATTAATACATGATTGCTTAAAACATTCTTCCGAGAAAATTTCTTGTTGCATATTTCACAAGCAAAAGGTTTCTCACCAGTATGAATTAACAGATGCTTGTTTAAATCACCCTTTCTTGAGAATTTATTGTTGCATATCTCACAAACAAATGTTTTCTCACCAGTATGAATTAAAAGATGCTTGCGTAAAACACTCTTTTGAGTGAATTTCTTGTTGCATATTTCACACAGGAAAGGTTTCTCACCGGTATGAATTAAGAGATGGCTACTGAGAGTACTCGCTTGAGAAAATTTCTTGCTGCATACTTCACACAAAAAATGTTTCTCACCAGAGTGAATTAACAGATGCTTACTTAAACTGCTCTTTTCAGAGAATTTCTTGTTGCATATCTCACATACAAAAGGTTTCTCACCAGAATGAATTAACAAGTGTGTGCTTAAATGACTCTTTTGAGAGAAATTCTTGTTACATATCTCACACACAAAAGATTTCTCACCAGCATGAATTAAAAGGTGCTTGCGTAAATAACTCTTTTGAGAGAAACTCTTGTTACATATCTCACACACAAAATATTTTCCCTGCTCTGAGCTAGAAGCTGTTTTTCCAAAAATGTCTTTTAAAGTAATATTTTGTTGCATATTTTGGACTTTGAAGATAGTTTTAAGTGACCTGATGTATATCTAACTTTATAGCTTTATGCATCTGCAATAAATAGAAATAAGTTAATCGCTTTTTATGACTCATTAAAAAACAATATAAGAAAAATTAAATTTATCATGAAAAATTAATGTATTACACAGAAGTAAAATTTCTATCATAGTACTAAGGGGCTGTGCATATATAATGTTATCAGTTTTTCAGCAAATTTTGAACCCCCTCCCCCCCTTACGATATCATAAGTTATCATCCTTCGAACCCCCCCCCCCCCCCCCGTAATGATACCGTTACCAATGTCTAAAAATTCTTTTCATTTTTGAAATTTTTTTCTTTTGCTTGGAGTGATATACAAATATGGTTACATTTATTTTTCGCATATTTCATTGATTCATGTGAAGATAATTCAATAAAATATCACTTTATATATGAAAAAACTTTTTATCAAATAACACTTAAAAGAAATAGTTACTATTTAAAAGTATTTTATAATAGCTTCTTGTTACATAATACATTCAACAGTAATAATGTTTTCTTGCACTTGACCCCGCACGGGGGGGGGGGGACTGAGCTTCTTATCACCAAAGCAGGTGGACAACATTCTTTCTCTTTTATTTATTAATAGTAAATACAGGTTTCATTTGAAACACACTTGGCATATGATTTCTCGAACAGCGAATTATATATGCATACACATATGACAGAAGAAATAGGAAATTTGGAATTAAATAATTTTATAATCATTTAATGATTTTAATAATAACTTTGTACTTTCATAAAAATAGATAGCAGACTAAAAAAAGATAACATTCTATTTTGATGCAAAGGCTAAGTTATAAATAAAAAGAGAAAATTTTGGTTGGATCAAAAATGATAACGATATCAAAAGACGAACCCCCCTCCCCCTAGAGATATCTAACGATATCATTTGCCAGACCCCCCCTCCCCTCTAAAATGATAACGTTATATATGCACAGCCCCTAAATATTGCAACAGAAACCTAATTATCTGATGCTTGGAGAACAAAAGGTGCATCAGATGCATTTCATAATTGTATAATGATTAAACAACTATAAATAAAAGTACGACGAGTAAAATTAATAGCTACCATCATAAAAGAAATAATTTATCAAAAAGAAACTATCAAATAATAAAATTAAAAGTTATAAATAAGCATTATATATAAAAAAATGAAGCAATTTTTTTAAATAAAGCATTTTTTATAGCATTTATAAATGGTATTAAATACTATTATTTTTTATTTATTTATAAGTAAAAAATAAAGGAAATTTAAGCATAAAATTCTATAATTTCATATCATCTATGAAAGCAATGACACATTTTAAAAGCAGTGAGGCAAAACTAAATTATTTTGGTGGTAAGGCAAATGGCAATACGCAAATATGCTTAGTCGGAATTCATCTAGATTTATTAACTTTTTCAATCTAATATAAAGAATTATTAGGACAAGATTTTGCAATATTATTTCAAGGTATATTGCATGGTAATAATTTAATAATTTATTAACATTTTTACCCTGTTTGAAGACCTATATAATTGATAATAGGGAAAACAAAATAGATTTTCTTCAGCAATTTCAAAATACAGTTTACTTGGAAAAACATTCTTAGATCAGTCCATGCAAATTGGATGATGAAATGTGTGAAGAGTATCATTAAATCAAGTTATACTAGAGCATCTAATAAAAGAGTTTGTAGAGAGTATAACAGTTACGATAAAACATCAGATGGGAGAGAAAAATCCCACTAATAGTACATTTTATAAAAAACAAATCAACCAAAAAACCCTTCTGTTTGTTAAATAAAATGCACGAAAACAGCAATATTTAAAATAATGGTGTTACATTTATAATATGCATCTAGAATCAGAAATAAAAATGCCTGTTTAAGAAAAAGATTGTAAAATTCACTATGAAAGTGCAGAAGTAGATTCGGAATAGCTAATTTAATATAGTGACTTTCAAGCGCTACAACAGACAGTTTGGTCTGAAATATCTTCTGTTAAAATTCCCTCATATTTCGAGGTCAGGATTAAAATAATGACATGTGCAAAAATAATTCCTTTCGCAACGCTATTCTAATATTCTATATTTAATTAAAGTGGATATGTTAAATAAAATCACACTAAAAACATTTAAATATGAATCATATAAACGTTACAAATAAGTTTATTTTTCTACGAAATAATACTTTAAATCTTTAAAATGTCAATTTGCTCAATTTAGTATAACCAGTGATAACAAAAGAGTATAGTGCACAGGTATTACTTACCTTATATTTATAAAAACCGAGTGTGCTATAATACACTTATATAACACTTAAAGAATAAACATTTCATGGAACTGAATGATGAGTCCCCCCCCCCCCCCCCCATTGCAGGAGTTCAATTATTTTAATTAAGTTTTACTAAAATCGAAAAGGTAATTGATGAAAAATAGCAAAACAGAAAGTTTATTTTTCATTTTAAAAATAATGCATTTATTTTCTCATTGCTTTCGTGTCTTGTATTAATACTCATTAGCATATTGCTTTATATTTTCACTTTTATAATTAATATCTTTAGTTGCTAACTGTATATTCTTCATATGATAATTGAAACGATGAAATAAGCCTGAGAAATAGTGAACGGGGATTTAATTACATGAATTTTTATTCATATTGCTAACAAGGCGTAAAACCCAACAGAGCGAAAAAGTAACCAACAGGGAATTTTCACTCTCTTGGTTTTATGCCTTGTTAGCAATGTGAATAAAAATTTCATGTAATTAAATTCAGGTGCATATTTTTCTTTTTAATTTATCCAATAAACTTGTTCTGTTTATTCTTAGAGCAAGGTTGAGTGTTAAATTTTTATTTTAAAACTATGAATAAGTTTCCTAGAAATGTCAAAACTATTCACACATCTGGCACAGATGACTTGATTTTGACCCATTCGAGTCATCCTTTTCCAGATAGAAGAATCTTAAGTATTTATAGACTCACAGTTACCAAATATATTCAAGGTGGACACAAAAACTTTACATCGGTGTTTACTCATATTTCCCTGTTAGTGATAAACAATTTTGTGCTTGAATATTTTGATGAAAATAACATCAGTCCCAGGATACAGTCATAATTAAGTGAAAAAGATATAATAAATAATGCTTTCGTAACATAAACCAAATCCTATTGAATAATATACAAATCATTTCATTTTTAAAGCTTTATAGTTAAACCTTTGTATTTTATAAAGCAACAGCAACCCAAAGGTGATTATCTGTTTAATCCTTTTTTTTCTCTGTATGTGTCAAAAGATGCCAAAGGATAAAATTATGCTGGCCATTTGTAAGAAAAAAATATACTGTGGTCAATAAGAGTTGAAATTTTGGAGAAAGCTAACATATTTTCCCAAATTAGACTATGGAGGAGCAGTCAATTCAAAATTATGCGCCACATTTTGCACATTACAAAGGATTAACCCTTTTCGGCACAGTCAAATTTTGTTGTAAAATGATGAAATCATCGACTGACACCGTAATTTACATACGACTTTTTTAGAAATTAAAAACTTGTTACTTTATACTGTCATTGTTAATGCAAAATTTTATTAAAATATTCTTGGTGCCATTTGTACGTTTGGAATTAAAATTAGGTATGCCGACCCGGGTACACTGCGTCGGAAAGAGTTAAGAAAAATGTTTAGCTTTGTTTAAAAAAAAATTCTTGGTGTATTTCGGGTATTAAAATTAAATCTAGCTTTGACAAAAAAAATCGTCATCCTGTTATTTATTTACAGTCATTATTCTAAGTACCTTTAACATAATGCAACATTCCACCCTTTTCAGGTTTCTTCATGCCATTTTCTAGATATTAAGCCATGTTCATTTTGTCAAAATAAGGAGTACCACTACACTAATTTTCTAAGCAAGCATATTAAAATAAATAAGTAACTGCAATCTTTATCATTTAAGAAATTGTGCTTTTTATTGGTTTTCATATTATTCAATTACAGTCGGCTCCTTAAAATTTGCACATCATCGCAGATTTAAATAATAAAACGTTCAGTCCAGATGTAGAGGTAAAATTATAGAATTTTTTAGTTTTATATCATTTCGTAGGTATTTTAATAAAAAAGGGGGTAAAAATCAAGATATGCTGATATCACTGGTAATCACAATCCTTTTATCAAATATATTTATGTATTAATCAAGCTTTTTTTTGGAAGACTGGCTAAACCTGAAACAAAACTTTCTTACTTTATGATTTTTATGGCAATTAATAGGGTACTTTTATGAGGAAAGTTTCATTGAATAATTCAAGGAATATGTATCTCATCCTTATTATGCATATTTAATTATACATTATTAATTACTTACTTGATCTTTATTTTCAATAATTTAATCATAATTTTTAATTTATCTTACTTTTTATCATTTTAGTTTATTACTTAACTTAATTATTTTAATATTTTATTTTATTGTAAGCAATCATTATAATTTCTAATGCTTAATATCATTCAAATTTTTCTTTAAAAAATGTAAAGAAAACAATGACTAGAAATCTGCAAAATTCTAAAATCCGCACAACCTCTAGTTTAAAGTTTAGATTTCAGGGAGTCTACTGTATTCCATCAATAAGAAGAAGAAAAGTGAAACAGAAAAAAACACTGTTTTTTACAACTCATTATCAATATCTTAGAATGAAAATTATACACAGACTTTGAGCAACATAAACGTATTTTTTTATGTCTTTCCCGTTGCAGTTATTTAGATCTCTTTTACACCTAAACATAAGCTGTAGTATTCTATTTTTTTAACTGATTTTTTACACAGTCAGCAGAAATGAATTTTATATAATACTCTTATTTAAGCATTGGACAAATACAGGTTGTGAAATTTTTTTACATTATAGTAAAAAGAAAAAAACATTTTGTAATGTAAAGTGAAATTATGTAGCTCTAATTCGAACTAAACATTTATTAAGCATAACTTCTTCAAACCCTTTTGCTAAAATTTTTAATTCCTTCTCATGAAATTGTCATACATGGGCTGCAAAAACGTTAAATTTATAAACGATAAAAATTTCAAAGTGTTCTGACAACAAGAAATATTTTTTTTTATTATCATGAAATGACTAAACATGAAAAAACAAGAAAATCTCTTCTTACGAGTGCTTTTACCACTAAAAATCAATTTTTTCGTGATTTTTTTCACTAAAAAATATAAATTTAGACAAAATTGAGCTAAAGATAGAAAATCATACTAATTTGAGGTTTATTTAAAGTTAGTATCATGGGCCCGGGCAGGTCAGCAAATAAACATATACTAATATTTCTCTTTATTGAGTCTCATTTTATTGTGGATGGACTTACATTTTTATGATTAGAGGATCAGGCTGACTCTTAAACTGTAAAGGAAAATGCAAACCCTGCTTGAATATCACTGATGTCAGCTGCAATGTTGTATAGGGGGGGGGGGGGAGGAGGCTTTAAATGATAAAAATTAAGTCATTACAGGGATCTGTTTAAGAAAATTGAATCCTTCAAAGCAGTGGCGTATCTAGACTTATCATTTCGAAGGGGGCTGAGATACAGTAAAAGTTTCTAAGAAGGAATCGCAAGAAACGGGAAAAATTACGCTTTAAACAGGTTTTTATCTTATTAGCAGGTAACGCATCTATTATACAATCAAATCTGCTAAGATTAAATCGCATGGGGCAGGGGAAAATGTCATTTTAAGCATATTTTTGTCTTCAAAAGTATAATTACATCGGTATACAATATTTTTCAAAACGGAATACTGAAAATTATCTACTAAAAGGTATTTAATAAATAGTAAATAAAACTAAAATAAACAGCAATTTTAAAATTTTATAAGAGCTCTCTTAATCTACTCCACATCCCTCAACACATTCTCGGACTCATTTTGGAGCACATACACATGCGGAATTTGTGAAATAACACACTTTCTAAGAAGAAAACCTGTCTAAAACGGAATATTTTTTCTGGTTCATATTGAATTTTACCATAGCGTTTCATTACATTTTGCTAAATTTTCGTAATTAAACTTGATATTTTCTACAAATTTCGGAGGGGGCTGAAGCCCCATCAGCCCACCCCCTAGATACGCCACTGCTTTAAAGGAACTTTCAAGCTAAGTGGCGCAGAGGTGAGAGGATCTGAGCTGCAGGTAGAGAGTTCGACAGTTGACTAGACAAGGTTCACTCATCCTTACTTTCCTTGAGGGTCAATAAAATGAGCACTAAACTTGCTTGGGAATTAAACACTGAGGGTCCCAAGTTAGGCTGACCGTGACCACCTGGCCAAAACATATGCTGTATAGCACCTCAGAGTCCAGGGTCAAGAAAACAGGGATGGCCAGTATAGGCTCAGATCCTTCATGGATTTAGTTTTTAAAGCAACCTTCACAATTTTTCAATAACTTTAAAAAGGACTCATCACAAAAGTTATTAAAAAAAAAATGCACCTATCCCAAAACATCTGTAATCAGCAATGAACATATTATCTGATTATATTTAAAATATAAACATGTTTACATACAATTATATCTAAATTTAATGCATTATCAAAATATGTGTTTAATAAAACAGGACCTAGTTTTAATTCAATCGTTGAAACAAGGATCTGAATAGAAAGCTAATTTCAGATTTACAAAATTATGATTCAATTTTTACAAATATATAATGCTGCTCATAATTATCACAAGAACAGGACTTGTTTCAGGACTGGGGAACAACTTTGAGAAAACTCTGGGCTAGCACTAACCCATGCATTATCTTACCTTTGAAAGATGCACTGGAATATAGAAAGAGAGTGGGCATTACCTCTCATCATGACACATATGTCCAATTGATCCCATCCTTGGTGAAAAGAACAGAACACGGTGATGTGGTGATAGGGTTTCAATTGTTATGACGGACTGCTAATATCGACACAAGTCTTGGTATAGGATATGTTGTAAAACTGTAAACTAATTGAGAAATATACACAGATAATAAAACTACTACCTTTTTTTTTTTAGAATGTTAATGCAAAAATAAATGAACAGATTATTCCATAAAAATGTATCTTTATAAAATTTTATGTTAAAAATATATTATTAAAATAAACAAATAATAATAATACCGTAATTTCTGGCCTATAATCCGCGGATTATCTGTTAAAAAACCTCAAAATTTTTAAGTGCGGATTATCTACCGGTGCGGATTATCTGTTGAAAATTTTTTTTAAGCAGATGTTCATGTCAGACATCCAGATTCTACCGCACGATTGTCTACTGTCGACCGTTCGCAGAGTTGCTCCTGATTGGTCCACATATGACGTGTATGCCAGTGGGAGTGGCTTCCGATTTTTATGTTATTTTTTTAGCCTTTTGGCAAAATGTTTTGATGATGAACAAAGCGTTTCTCAACTCATCTCTTTCAAAAATTTCAATCTCAATCATTTATGAAATATTGTATTGTTATGACGTTGAAAGTTATAATAATGTGTAAGAGAAAACGTGTTATTTAAAACTACAGAATTTAAACTGAACGTTATTTAAAAAGTGGAAGGTGATTTCAATATAGGTATCGATTATTAGCATAAATCTATAACCAAATTGATATAGGTATCGCAATTAGCATAAATCTATAGTTAAATCTAAATAGGTACCGATTATTAGCATAAATATATAGCCAAATCGATATAGATATCGGAATTAGCATAAATGTAGGTCCAAAATCGATATAGGTATCGGAATTTGCATAAATCTATTGTCAAATATGAAAAAGCTTTTTAAACTGTAACGCGCTGAGTGTTACGATATACAATCACAGTAAAAAATAAACATTATTTGTAAAATCAGTTTCTTTTTTTTTGCTTCAATGGGTCAATTGTGAAATACTTTTCAAAATAACTTTTTAACATTGTGTTAAAAATCTTTTAGATTACATATTCAATAAGAATTTAATCCGACACAATATACGTAATAACATAAAAGGATTATTTTAGATACTAACGTGCTATTGGGGATTAAAAAAGTATAAAATTAAAAGTAGTATAATATACTAATATACCACATCAATCATATCCAACGAAAATAACTAACATTCGATGATTCGATTACAAATATCCATTGAAGCTCGATTATTCTGAAATGATTTAGATTTTGTTTGAGTCAATATAGACATGTATTCCCTCGTGTATGCCTATTACAAGAGTCAGTGTTTGGAAAGATAAGAAGATTTAGTCATTGGTTTCAGCTGTTTTGAACCATACCATAAAATTACAAAATAATCAAGCATAAATCTATAGTCAAATCGATATAGGTGTCGATTATTATCATAAATCTACAGCCAAATCGATCACAAGACATTCTACGTTTTAGATATAAGATTCAATGGAAACAATTTTTGTAATTTTTTAACTTGTAATTGTTTTATTGTTATTTTTTTCAATTATTTTAATACAATTATCATTTAAATAGAGCAACTAAATAAATAGGGAGGTGGTTTATAGTGGTACTTTCGAATGTTGAAAAAAAATGAGTAATACCCGTATAGTCCGGCGTATAATCCGCGGATTATACGCCGATGCGGATAATCTGCTGAAATTTTTTATAAGGGCTAAAAATTGCGACTGCGGATTATACGCCGGTGCGGATTATAGGCCGGAAATTACGGTAATTGTTATTTCTCAGCGTCAAAACAAATTACGGCACTTCAGTATTAAAAGGAATGGATTGACACTGCTTCAAGAACATCTGCCAACTTCGGGATTTTAGCAGGATTGATTTAATTTCACGAAGCATTGTAAAAGTTGCATACAGAAAAATTTAATAGATATCTATAAAAAATAAAACTGGACGTGATTTTATTTACCAAATTTTACTTTTCACAAAATAAAAGATATTTTTTCCCAAGCAAAGAAATTTTATCAATCCCTGCGTACCGGCATGTACAGACTAGGCCCAGATAATAACAATTTACAAGCCAATGACAAATGAGAATTTCTGTGGAACGGGAGAGTCCTTACTACATTTGGACATTTTCCTCCATTTTATGTTAGTCAGGCATAAATCTCACAAACAGCAATTTTATGTGTGTGTACATTAGAAAGAGCTCTTTGAAGTTGAAATAAAGTGCTGTGATTTAAAGCATTACTTATTATTTTTAATTATGTATTTTAATGAAAATGAGTGAAAGCCACACATTATAATGAAGCACGTTACATGTTTATATTTATAACAAAATTAATGCAATGTAAATGATCACAATGGGAACATTATTTGACAATATATCACCTGCGTGGAGCTAACATGAAAGTACACACAACATTGTATTTTGCTTGGTTAGCAAAAGAGAAAATAAAAGTGATAACAAAAATAGTTCTGTTTATTTTGAAATCTAATAATATTAGCACTGGTTGAAGATGATGCATTTTTTATGCTGTTTTATTCAACTTAAACCGGTTCTTGTTTGGATAGATAGAATTTTGGATTTGATTTTTCACTCACTTCCTGATAGGCTAGAATTGTAAAAATTAAATACACAGGTGTGTTAGTGATGATAACACAATATTTCAGATTTAAATTATAAATTAATTTGAAAACATTTTTCCATTAGATGGGCACAGATGATAAATAAAAAAAAAATTGTAGTTACAAATGTTTATGAGTGCAATCAGTGTTGAATTCAGACACTTTTCTCCGGGAGGAATTTTTATGGCTCTGGTGGGGACAGTATGGAGTTCAGGGGGGGGGGGGAAATTTCACTTTTTTTGGCAATTGAAAACACAAAATCTCAAATCTTCCAGGGGGGGAAGAACATCCAATTGCTCCAGGGTGGGGGGATGTCCTTCCCCACGGGCCACCCCCTGAATTCAACACTGAGTGCAAAACGAACAGAAGTAATTATTCAACAAAAGACACTTGTTAAAATATGCCATCTACTATGCAACTGCAACAATGAAATGTTTTAAACACTAACAAGTAATATAAACATTTTGTTTTTAAAGTCAATTCCTACTTAGGTTATCAAAGAAAAAATTAATATAATCCCTTGAGCTAATATTAGTTTTTGTTACATTAAAATATCTCAATTTGTTGATTTTCTATAAGCAAGTGCCCCACCAGTGGCTGAGAGGTTCTGCTTTCGAAGCTGGTAGACAGGAGGTGCTGGGTTCGATACCAATTGTGCCCGTCGGCCTAATCGTTCGGAGTTTTTGTGGTTTTCTTCGAGCCATGGATTTCCATGCGTAAATACGGGTTAGGTTCCTTTAGAAAGACCCCCACGAAGGGCACTTCCCCCCCGAGCCAATATCCCTAGTGTAGATAATCGGCCGTCAAAAATCAACCAACTAACCATCTATAAGCAAGTAGGTTTACAATGGAAATCTATGGGAATTTGGCGAAATATTAGAGATATCACCAAGTTGGCGAAAAACTTGGCAGTATTTGGCAACAGAACGGGGTCCCTTCTATGGTAACCCCCCTTATAGATATGAAGTTGCATTAAATGCTGTTCAATAACCAATGGCCGCCATTTTGTCTCTTATATAAAACTAAAATTAATTAATTAAAATTTAATTAATGAATTAATATTTGAAAAATCTATATTAACATCAATTGTCATCCAGTACAAGTTTTAAAAAATTTATTGTAACTTGATAGGATTAATATAATAAGTATTTTATTAACGATTGAAAATTTGAACAAGATATATAAATATAGGGAGAGTGTGACCTAATAGTAGGAATTGAAAAAATAGAAAATAAATTATAAATAAAAAATATAGAGTAATTTAAAAATACATACATTAATATTATTACTCTAAAAATTACTCTAGTTATTAGTACTTATACTCTAGTTACATATATTAGTATTACTCTAGAGAAAAAGTGTTGTTGGGTGAAAATTTTTAAAAAAGGGCACACCTAGTGTTGAATTCAGGGGATGGCCCAGGTGGGACATTCCCCTCCCCGCGGAATATTTCAGATTTTGTGTTTTCAATGGTCAAAAAGTGCAATTTCCCCTCCCCCCTTTTCCTTGGAACTCTATGATGTCACCCCAGAGCCACAAAAATCCCTCCTAGAGAAAAGTGTTCAGTCATATTATCGATTGTTACATATTAAAATACACACAAAATGATATGAAACTAAAAAATTCTGTAATTTTGCCCCTACATCTGAAATGAAAGTTGCATTGTTTACATCTGTGATGATGTGTGGATTTTAGGCATTTGTGGATTTTAAGGTTGCAAATTTGAAGAAGTCTACTGTATCTATATATTATTTAGTATTTACAAATATTAAATCCATGCTCTTCAAATGGAATAACACATGCAAAAATGAACAAATAAATCTGATGAAAAGACGTTGTTTCAAGGTTTTTCTCCAGTTCAAAGTTAATAATACACTCCCTCAAATCCACACAGCTGGGGACCAGAGGTTGTGCAGATTTCACAATTTTGTGGATTTCAGGTCATTGCTTTGTTTACGTTTTTTAAACAGTAATTTGAATGTAATAACGCAAGAAAAATTATAATGAATGTTTACAGGTTAGTAAAATATTATCTAATTAAGTAATGTAATAAAAGAAAATGATAAAAAATTAAGTTATGATTAAATTATTAAATGTAAAGATCAAGTTAATAATTAATAATGTATTAAATATGCATAATAAAAATGACATACATTTTCTGTGAATCATTCAATGCATTTTCCTCTTAAATGTACCCTATTCACTTCAAAATCATAAAGTATGGAAGTTTTATTTCAGGTTTAGCCAGTCATAATAACAAAAAGAAACTTGATTAATACATAAATATATTTGGTAAAAAGTTTGCGATTACCAGTGATATCAGAAATATCTTGATTTTTTTTCCAAAAATAAATTTATACTTCTTTCTTCTGTAATTTTGCCCCTGCATCTGGTCATTGTTTGTTTACATCTGCGATTATGTGCAGATTTCAGGCGTTTGTAGATTTTAGGGTTGCAGATTTGAGGGAGTCTACTGAATTAGAAAAACAGAAAATATAGCCATACTTTGCACTCAATACAGAGACCAGTGTGGTCAAGTGTCTTACATGTGTACTGCTTCTCTCCTCTATAATTTTTATAATGACTGATGCAAGAGTTTAGAAATTTTTAAATAGAACTATGATTATTGACATTTAACATATATACACCTGAAACTTTCCTACATTTTTATTTTTAGTCATATCTTGCAACTCGCCCAATTGTCGAGATTTAAACATGATAGTAGTTATTCAGTTTTACAGTAATCTTTCCTCAGTTGTACATATTTCTTTAGTTTTATTTATTTTATAAAAAAAAAATAAAAAATATCGTTAATTTTGTCATGAATTTTCAACTGTATGTCGATAATCTTGCTGGCTTGTACAATTTGCTGAAAATTCTCACACCCAGTTTTGATTATTCCAAAGCTTTGAATAAAAAGAGAAAAAAAAAACAGTTGTACCATGATCTACAAATAACAAGGTATCCCTTAAAAGATTTAGTAGACAACATGTGCTTTTAATTAGTATGTAGTGCAGGGTAAGGGGGAGGGGGGAGAGAATTAAATATATTTGGCTCAAATCTAGCAAACAGTCGAACTAGATTTGGCGAAAATCAGACAAGTGAATTAATCTGTTTTTTAAACAGACTTTTTTTACGAATGCAATGATTATGTCTACAAAAAGAAATATGGATCATTTTGTTAGTTAATTACAACGTGAAGGTTTTATTTATTTATTTATTTATTTTTTTGAAAAAAACAGCATGCAGGTGTTTAATATCATTGTGAAAATGCTTTATTACCCACTGGCTTAATATGAAATTGTTTGAAGCACGAGAGCAATTAAAATACTGACTAATTCTTTGAACAAATTTGAGAGTATGTTTAAATTTTGTCAACTTGTTGAACTTAAGCATGAACAAATGGGAACACTATAAGAGATGATGAAATACAGTATAAACCTAGCTAAATAGAAAAGAAAAAAGCATGAAAAATAATATTTTATACAATTCTGTACTTTCTGTTTACAAAAATTGAAAACAATATTTGAAAAGTAGTACATAATTGCCAACATAAATAAAAAATACTTGCAAAATATCTAAATAAAAATATTCAAAACCAATACAAATATAGCTGTCAAACATAACCCCTTTTATTTTTAATTTTTTTAATATTTATAATGTGTAAATGCTTCCTTTATGTGAATTTCACAGTTTGAAAAAAATGAGGGTAAACTCGGGAGTTATTCAATATATTGAATGTGAAATAAGAGTCACGGCAGAAAGCGTAAAGGTCAATTTTTTTTTTTCTTTAGATTGTTAATGCAACCATCAGTAATACAATAGGATATCTAAAGAAAATTCGCACCTACCAATGTTAAAATAGTAAAAAAACGCCGATTTCAATTACAGGAAAAGGAAAAGCAATATTTGAGTTAATATGCCAGATATTTTACATTGAGTTGGTTAGTTGGTTTAGTTTTACAACAAATAAATGCTCTGTAGATTTGCAGGAATATAGGGGGCGATAACTGAGTGAAAATTAATCCTTTAACCTAAAATTACTAAAAAATTCAAAGCTAAAATATCTTTGAATTATAATTACTAAATTTATTAAAATTTATTTATAAAAGAATGTCTTGGGCGTTCTTCTATTATTCAATAAAGAGAAATCGCAAATCGCATTGTTAGGCCTATCTGTAAAAAACGCATAAAATATAAATATTTCTTCAATTTCGGAACCATTATTACTCTTTTAAGTAATTGTACTAATTAGTTATGACTCGAGAAGTAGGTTTTTGTAAGCCTTTTTCAACCCTTTTGCATTTATAACTTTGGTCTTAAAAGGCTAATTGAATTGCCTGAATTTGTTATAAAAATTTTGTGTGTAATTTATGAATGAATGGAGAATCACTGTGATAATCTAGTATATAAATGTTGATTATTTCTGGAAGTTATCAATAGCATGTTTTTTCGTAAGAAAAGTTTAAAATTTCATCTCAAAATCATAAAATAATTTCCAACCATCTGCATGTAAAATTTTCAGATAAAAAAATAAAATAAATAAATAAATAAATGTTATTTTAATTTATATTTAAAGAGAGTGTATTATTATTATTATTATTGTGTGTGTACTATTACTGCCAGTATTAAAGTAATTGAAATAATTTTTACATAGCTAAAAGATATCATAAAGCAGTTATTTATAATATAAAGTTGAGTCCTTTTTTGTAATTTCCACAGCACTGTTTAAAATTCTTAAGAGTTTTAAAAGCACTGTTAAAATGTGTGGTTTTAATTTGCACATTGGCTTAAAAAAATTTTATTTAACTTCTCATAAAAGAATAATATTTATAAAGTGATGAATGTTTTTTTGTTTTTTAATTTACTTCATAAGTAAGAAAACCCATTTAATCTTTTTTCCCCCTACTTAAAAGAAACTTGCAACCCACGATTCTCAGTATAATGCATCTTCAGTGTAACGTGTCGATGATTTGAAACAGATGATTGGCACCTTCCTTCGCACAGTTGTATTTTGCCTGACCCGGATAATAAAGAATGTTGTTTACATTTCTTAAAAAAAATTAGCAAAGTATTTTTTAGGAATGGAAAGCATTTAAAGTTAAATTTGTTGTTTAATTAAATTAAGTAATATGTGTCTTTAAAAAACCATCACTCCCAGCGTGGAAATACATATTTTGTTGTTTTATTCTGTCTGTAAGTGGAGGAATTCATAACTTCCTTTGAGTAATCAAATCATCACAAAATTTTAATAAAAGAATCATGTAATACAAAAAATAGTATTGAATTTAGCAAGAAAAATCTGTGTAAACTCTGATATTGAAAAACTAAATTTTGAACTGTATTTTATTTATATATTTTTTTTTGTAATATATTGTAAAGAAAAAATGGTACTTTTCAGTTAGCCGGGCACCAGTGTTATATATGCAAACATATATACATACATATATGTATATATACATATGTACTTCATACGTTGTACATATACACACATATTTATATGTATATACAGGGCCAAAACTAGGGGGGGAGGGCAGAGGGAGCACGTGTCCCGGGCGCCGCTTTAACATAAGATGAAGGGGGTGCCAAAATGAAGATTTTGTTTGACGTTCGATACAAGAATGTATATATATATGAAATTTGTATAAAAATGTCTTGCAACTTGAAAATTTAAAAGGAAAACTGAACCAAATGCGTTAAACTTTACAAATAGATAAAAAGATTCATCTACAATACAAAATTGAAAATGAATAAGAAAAAAGAACTGTTCTCTTAGGCTTTTTTCATTCTCCCATTCCAAAAGTATCATGTCTATGCCTTTGCCTTCTATCTTTTGAATCACTTCCTGTGTAGGAGAATCACTACTGTTTTTCAAGGTCAGTCTCTGTTGTGGGACACTATCCACTACGGATAACTACCAAATGCGAAGCAACCCCTCAGTCTGATTTTTCTAATAGATGAAAAAATTCTATGAAAGCTGTTTGTTTTTTTCCCGCTGAGTAGCGTTGAGCTTCCATTCTTTTTTTTTCCGTCTTGCAATGGGCGATGACGGCCCAGGACAAAAAAAAAAGAAACAAGAGGGGGAATGTGCAAAGTAAAATTCTTAGTAAAATCTTCTTTTTTAGATATTGACCTCATTTAGCCTGTGCAAAAAAAAAAAAAAAAAAAAAAAAATGTTTAAAAAGATAAATAAGCAATTTGGTTCCTTTTGATTCCGTTTTCAAGGTTTTAATGAATCAATGTGACAAAGCTGATTACATAGTTCAGTTTTATATATTTTAAATTAAAAATAAGTTGTCTATTAGATACTAAGTAAAATTCTTTTTGTAAATTTACTTTGTGGTGGAGAGGGGGGGGGGGGGTCACCAAAATCCATGTTTGCCCTGGGTGCCAAAAAGGCTAGTTTCAGCCCAGTGTATATATACATGTATACATACATACATATGTATATTTAACACTTGTGCCCAGCTAACCGAAAAGTATCGAAAAAACTACTTTTTTTATCAAGTAAAAGCCTAAAAAAGTTTTCTGTTATGTTTTCTAAGAAAAACTTTTGTGAGAAAAGTTTTTATGTGCAAGAAATTTAACCTTTCCCATTTTCCAAGCAAAATATGAAAAACAAACAAACATCCCCTGCACTTGAAAATTTAGAATCTTTACATCTTAAAGTCAGATATATTGTATTGTCATCAGTTGGCAAAACAAAAATAAAACTTGTAATTATCATTTATGCATTTCAGATTGAAGACATCTGTACTGTATGATATTGTTTATGCTGTAGCTGTACACATTTTTAAAATATAGTATGCTCCGTCTAATCCACACGGGTCGGGACCAGGGTTTGTCTAGATTACAGAAATTTTGCGCATTATCTAGAGGTAATTTTTTTGTTTGCTTCTAATATTTGGAATTTACCAACAAATATGAAATCACACTGTAAATTAATAATGCAGAAATAGAAGAAAATGTTATGTTTATATAAAAATATATACAGTAGGCTCCCTGAAATCTGCACAGTTTGGTACCAGAGGTTGTGTGGATTTTAGAATTTTGCAGATTTCTGGTCATTGCTTTGTTTATATATTTTAAACAGTAATTTGAATGTAATAATACAATAGAGATTTTATGAATACTTACAATATAGTAAAATGTTAAAATAAATAAATAATAAACTAAAATAATAAAAATTAGATAATTTAAAAAATGATTAAAATATTAAAAGTAAAGGTCAAGTAAATAATAATGTATAATTAAATATGCGTATCAGATACATTTTCCTTGAATTATTCAATGAAAATTTCCCCATAAAGGTACCCCATTAATTCACATCAAAATCATAAAGTAAGGAAGTTTTATTTCAGCTTTAGCTACTCTTAATAACCAAGAATGCTTGATTAATACATAAATATATTTGATAAAAAGCTTGCAATTACCAGAGATATCATCAATTTCTTGAATTTTTTCAGAAATAAATTTATACTTCCTTCGTGATAAAACATGAATTCAGTCATATTATCGAGAATTACATATTAAAATATGTACAGAATGATATAAAAATAAAAAACTCTGTAATTTTGTCCCTACATCTGAACAGAAAGTTTCATTGTTTACATCTGCAATGATGTGCGGATTTCAGGCACTTGTGGAGTTTAGAGTTACGGATTTGAGGGAGTCTACTGTATTCAGTATTAGATATTCATTTAAATGATATAATAATGCAAAACTAATAGAAAACATTTCCACAAAATTTCTACTTATTTTTCAATCTATCAAAGATTGCTGTGATAGTAGCTTGCTTTTCATTTATGCTCTGCCGTTTCAAAAACGTTAATCGAACTGAATATGTTCCAAAGGCGAGCGGTACATGGGTCCATGAATGAGATTGGTTTGGCAACAATCACATTACGTCCTTTTCTGTACAGATAACATTAATACAGTAATCTCTCTCTCATACGTCTCGTGTTTTATGCATCTCTATCATTTATGCTTTGATTTTTGATAGTCCAGGATAAACAAACTTTTAACAGAAAGAGAATGTCTAGATTGTCTAGGTTATAGAAATTTTGCGCATTATCTAGGTAATTTTTTTGTTTGCTTCTAATATTTGGAATTTACCAACAAATATGAAATCACACTGTAAATTAATAACGCAGAAATAGAAGAAAATGTTATTTTTATATAAAAATGTATTTTGTTGCAACAAGAAATGTTTCTTTCACTTATGAGTCAGAAAATTTTCAACTTTCCCTTGGCATTTCTTTTGAATCTACACATGACATTTCCAAAAAAATTCACATCAGCTTGTAAAGGGGAAGTCAATTGGTTGTCTTTAGCTTTTGTTTTCTTGGCAGTGTTAGAAGCTGCATTCCTCAGCTACACTTCGTCGCCCCTGCTACTTTTAGGAGGGGTAAGTAGGAGGTGCTTTTTTTTTTTAAATTAAGCAATGGAAATCTGATTCATAGCCTTATGCATATGAAACCTATTTTTTTCTTAAAATTTCTGTACCTGCTCGTAACGTTTATATTTTAAATGTGTATTTTATTTATGACATCGATATTTTTTATACTGTTCACTTTTTTTAAATATTTTTATTTAAAAATTTGGTACTACTTGATTATCCCCTGTGATGTATTTTCAAGAACATCCCATACATTCAGCATGAGATTGAGGAACTTTAAATTCTACTTTTTCACTTATAGGGAAATCTATAATCAGATGTACATTAGTGCTAGAGTCAGGAAAAAGTTGGCTAAATTTTTTTTAAAAAGCCATGCTAAATTTTGTTAAACTGTGCAAATATGATTTATTTCTTCCAGGAAACGTTTTTGTTTGGTTTTTATAAGTGTGCATTCATTGTTGATAAATTTGAAGACATATTATTTTCAAGATCGTGTCAAGTTTTGTATACAATAGTAAAAACGTTCTGACTGCAATTACAACTGGTTTGAGATTAAATACTTTTCTAAAGATTTTGTAAATATACAAACCTTTTGGGTTTTTTTGTTTTTTTTTTAAAAATTTGAGAATATTTAGTATTTTGAATGAAACTATTTAAGAAAGTGTATAATTTTGAATTATTTTTTTTAACAGTGCACTTATGTCATAGATGGAGTAACTTCCTTATTCAACCAAAGTTTCAAGAAAAGGTAAGTGTGTTTTTAATTTCTTTTTTCTTGATTTAATAGTTTATAACTGTTCTTTAATTGTACTACCCGCATATACCCTACACTCTTGATAGTAATTACATGTGTGTGATCTATTGATAAAAAAAATATAAAAATAAAAACTGCATTTAAAAAAAAAAAGTCATTCACTTTAATAGCATGCAGAAAAATAATGTAATATAATGAGGAATAAATATGCTTATTAATTTAAAAATATATCGATTTTCGTATATAACAAAGAAACATCTGATTTTGATTTTCGTGCAATATCGAAAAACATGATTGAAACAGAAATCCTTATATCTGGTCCTTCACTTTTATTTCATATTTTAACTTTCAGTTGTTTCTTATATGTCTTGATGGTACTTTGCTATCTAAATCCTCTTTACATATTTGTCATTGAACATGTCAAATGTATACTTGCTAATTTCAAGTGTTATTTTCATGGGTGGTGTTTGTTCTTCTGAAATGATCATTACTAAAAATAATCATTCATTAAATGTTTTGTCAAAATTGCATCTCTATCAACATTTTTCAGATTTATTTGCATTTGGAGAGGTGATAAATGAGTAATTATGCTTTTAATTAGCAAAATAACATTAGGGTTAGATTTTTACTAGCAAATACAGTAGACTTCCTCAAATCCACACAGCTTGGAACCAGAAGTTCTGTGGATTTTAGAATTTTGTAGATTTCTGGTTATTGCTTTGTTTACATTTTTTAATTAGTAATTTGAATGTAATAAAGCAATAAAAATTATAATGAATGCTTGCAATATAGTAAAATAACAAAATATTAAAGTAAAGTGATAAACTAAAATCATAAAAGTTAAGATAATTTTAAAAATGATTAAATTATTAAAAGAAAAGGTCAAGGAAATAATAATAATGTATAATTAAATATGCATAATAGATACATTTCCTTTAAATTATTCAATGAAACTTTCCCCATAAAGGTACCCCATTAATTCATATCAAAATCATAAAGTAAGGAAGTTTTATTTCAGGTTTAGCCACTCTTAATAACCAAAAACACTTGAGTAATACATAAATATATTTGATAAAAAGCTTGCAATTACCAGTGATATCATCAATTTCTTGATGTGTTTCAGAAATAAATTTATACTTCATGAAATCTACAAGTTCAGTCATATTATTGAAAATTACATATTAAAATACATACAGAATGATATAAAACTAAAAATTTCTGTAATTTTGCCACTACATCTGAACTGAAAGTTTCATTGTTTACATCTGCGATGGTGTGTGGATTTTAGGTGTTTGCGTATTTGAGGGAGTCTACTGTATTGGGTCATTTTGTTTATCTCTTGTATGTTGTTTTAATTTTAGGGTCTCTTCTAGAAATGAACATTGTGAAAACTTTAGTAGATTTTGTCTTTTTCTGTCCATCTAAACTGAGTAAGATTTTCATTAACAATTTGTGCTCAGACAATTACTTTAAGAAAGTCCAAGTTTATTAAGTATGTTTGTACAATTTAAACATTTTTCATTCTAAAAATATGAAAACATTCAAAAATGCTTCACTAAAATATATTTATAAATAAGTGTGATAAAATATACAAATGGTTTTCAAAATTATAAACACTAGATGTTAAAATTATACATAAAAAGCACTTCAAGTGCTTTCAGCTAATCCTAAACTATTGTCAAGGAGAAGAACACATCAGTCAACGTTGCGTTTTTCTCCTTGACAATGGCTTAGGATTATCCGAAGTGCTTGGAGTACTTTTTATACATAACGAGTCTAAACCCGTCGAATTCGACGAATGAAAATGTTTAAAAGAATCTATTGATTGAATATATAGAGAAGAATAAAAAAATAATTACAATAGTGAATCATAATTTAAAAAATACATTCCCAAACTTTATGTTAAGTTTGCCAGTTAGAATTTTCAATGTAAGCATTCACGCTCTTTACTTCAAGTGCCGGCGAAATCGAGAAATTTACTTTTAGATGCACTTGCATTAAAATATTTAGTTTTATCAAAGAAAATACTCATTTCAGTTTCACTATGACATCATTTTCACCCGCTAAAGCCATCTGAGTTGAGCATCTCAATCTCAAAATCAGCAGAGTGAAAAAAAATAATATTTGTAGTAGCATTATGAGCAAAAATGTGTCATTTCATATAGTGACATCTTTTTCTGTTCAAAAGTTTTTTTAAAAGTTATTTTTGATTGTAACATGAAAATGGCAACCGTAATGATATCGTAATTGCCATTGTTTCCCTTCTCTCTTCAAGGATACAACTAACCCAGTTACCACCAATGTGAAAAAATTTCACAACAGACTTTTAAAATTCAAACATAAAAATGGGATTATTTAAAAAAAAGTAGCTAGTGCGGACACATCTACAAATATATTACTTTCATTAAAAAAAAAAAAAAAAAAAAATTAACTATCAAAATTGGTTCAGTAGAACGATCAGGCTAAATGACCAAGAAAACAGCCTTGTCTTTTAAATATGTAAATTAATAATTAAATGGAAATGGTGTAATTTCAGAAATATTTTCATTTGTGCATACAATAAATCGGATTTCATTTGTTTTTCTTTCTTAGACGTTTTCGATTTATGGCAGAATCGCATGTTTCAAAATATTATTTGTTAGATTTTTCATAATAGTAGCTTTATTACAATAGCTTACTATTGTTAAGTTGTTAACATAATAAAAATTATACAATAATCTTTGATTCTATAATATATTTAGTTTTTCCAATTTTTAAATTTATTGTAATAATGTATGGTTTTATCTGTAATTTATATCTTTTATAATATTTCTTATCCTTGTGAATTACCAAAGTTAAATATATTAAAGTAATAGTAATCATAAATATTTACATTTTTATTATAGTAATATAGTTTTAGAATTACTATTATTTTTATATTATTTCGTTATTTTTCTTTCTCTAATGTTAAGATAAATTGTACCAAAACAACATGAAATCCAGTTTTATTGTTATTTCATTAAGTATGGAATTTGCAGCTAAATTCCATATTTTTAGATGTTATATATTTAACTTTTTGTAACATTAATCTTATTTGTCACTATTAAGTTACAACAAAGTTGTTTTTAATAACACTAATAATACATTTTTTAATTAATTGTAAGTCATATTTAATTATCTCATTACAACATTTTGCTCCTTTTTTAGAAAATGAGTTTCTTTTGCAACATTTTGCTTGTTATATCTGTCATTTTTGTAATTTGCATTATTTATCCAGCATTTATAAATCGTAAATTATGATTTAAAATATATTGAGTGGTTATTGTTTTCTGTAATTTTCGACAGATGATGAGACTATGTAAAATATATATTATTGTTATTATTTAAAAATATTTTAAGATGTTTTGAATTGTAATCTCTAAGTTCTTTAATTATTTTAATTTATCTAATTGCTTGAATTTTTGTATTGGCATATAAATGACTGACATTGTTATTATTATATATCTAAATACATCCTCCTTTCAAAACTTCCGTAATTTGGAATTTTCCATAATCTAGAATCAGTATGATCTTGAATACAGTATGGAATTATTTATCTGGAGACCAGTTAACCAGAAAACCAGTTATCCAGAATGATATTTCTAATAGACTGATTTCAGATTCTTTGCAGAAAAAAGTGTCATACACTGCAAGTTTGACACATGCATTGCTTGAGACGTTGCAAAATGCATGGTATAATTTGATGCCAGCCTCTAGGATTTGAAGTGGAACATATTTAGTTACATATTAGATGTTTTGATTTTTATGCAGACGAAACAGAAGAATTTTTGTTTCCAAGGGTTTCCTATAAATTACCTTCTTTCAACGTCTGATTAATCTTTGATCTTGTTTAGTTCTAATTCTTGATCTGGGTTATCTAATGATTAATTTTAAATCAGAAATAATGCCACAACCACACACATTCCGCAAAACTTGTCAAATGGATGTTGCTTTAATGCCCAACCAGTTGTACGGAATACATCTGACCTAAGCGATTCTGTGGCAGTATTCTGCCCTTAACGGAACAAACCGAGTAGGAACAACACATCCACGAAATCCATACCAATGTTCAACAATGTCCAATTCTGCCCCAAACGGTATTGGCGAGCAGCGTTCAACCTCTCCCTTTCAAGGTTAACCAGTTTCGACTAGACCCTCTATAGAATTTCGACCAATCGCTTCCAAGGACACATGTTGTCTGTTTATTTATCTGAAATTTGAACATGTGTGTTTACGTGCGACCCCTTTAAAAAGAGACCTTTAATTGGCACTATGGTTATAGATTGATTATTTATAGATTAATATAAAGTGAATTATATAACATTGCTATAAACAGTGTGTAAAGTTTTAATAGGTGGTGAGTTATAAATAATCTTTACGAAGTTTTAAGATACAATTATATAATTTTTAATATTACTTAGAGTAAAATTAAGGGATTATTTAAACAAAAACTATTTGCAATTACACTTTTAAATTAGTACTATTTTTAATCTCCTAAAAATTATATTTTAGCATGAAGGGTTTTTTTTTTCAATATAAGCTTTAAAATACAAGCTATATCAGCCATATAATTGAAAAACTATGTTTCACGCATAATAATTATTTTACATTCACAATTACCGTATATACTCGTGTATAAGTCGAATAATTTTAGACAAAATTTGGGAGTTGAAAATGGGGAATCGACTTATACACAAGAAAGTAAAAAAGAAAAAAAAAATCGTTTTGCGATTTTTTTTTTTTAGTTTTTTAAGTAATTACATGAGAGATAAAAGCGTACAATGGTCATTTCCAAGTGACTAACAAACAAAGCTCAATGTCCCTGTAATTGTTTTGCACCCATTTTCTCTTGGGACAAAAAACCCTTCAATATATTCCTTTCAGCATTTTAAACCCACTTTTTAAAAAGAGTCCAGCTTGAGAATGCTTCTAGATATCTTTCTTAAAAGTCCTATAATAAAAAGAAGTACTATATTTTAGCAGTCTAAGAAGTTGTTTACCCTTGTAAATAATGCTTGAATAGATTTTTGAAAGATTTTTTTCTTTTTAAGTATCATTGAATTGATGTGAATAGGTTTCAAAATAGTTTAAGCTTCTTAGGTTATACATAATTATACAGTTTTAAAACGTTGAATTAAAAAAAATCTGATTAGAAACGTAAAAAAATTACTAATTTAATGAAAATTTATTAAATTCCTTTATCCTCGATTACAAATCATTTTTCAACATGCTATCAGAAATGTGGTTCGACTTATACACGAAAATTCAATTTTTTTTTCAAAATTTTGCTTAAGAATGGGGGGGGGGGTTCGACTTATACGCGAGTATATACGGTATATAATTTTTATTAATATTTAGATTAAAATCAAGGGATTTTTTAAACAAAAACTATTTGTAATTACTCTTTTGATTTAATACACTAAGTTGTAATCTTCTCAAATATAAATTTATCTTAAAGTCTTTTTTTTATGTGAGTACGCTTTATTAAACTAACATTTTCAATACAAGCTTTTTTTTTTACAAGTTTTAGAATAAAGCTTTTTGAAACAAGCTATATCAGCCAAATAATTGAAAAATAATGCATACTCATAATTATTTTAAATTTACAATTACATAATTTTTATTGTTATTTAAAGTAAAATCAAGGAATTATTTAAACAAAAACTATTTGTAAATACTCTCTTGAATTAATACAGCAAGTTTTAATCTTCTCAAAAATATATTTTACCGTGAAGGTTTTTTATGTAATTACACTTTATTATACTCACTTTTTTAATACAAGCTTTTTTTATGTATACAAGTTTTAAAATACAAGCTATGGTAAATCTATCGGCCAATTAATTGAAAACCTATGCATTCTCATAATTATTTTACATTTACATTTTTATTTTTATTATTATTTAGAATAAAATAAACGGATTTAAGCAAAAACTATTTGTAATTATACTTTTAGATTACAATAAGTTTTAATCTTCTCAAAAATATATTTCAGCATGAAGGTTTTTTTTAATACGAGCTTTAAAGTACAAGCTATATCAATCAAATATAATTCAAAAATTATGCTTCAGTCGTGATTATTTTATATTTACAATCATATAATATTTATTATTATTTAGAGTGAAATCAAGAAATTATTTATACAAAAGTATTTGTAATTACATTTTTGGATTAGTACAATAAGTTTTAATCTTCTCAAATGTATTATTTAGGATTATTATTATTATTATTATTATTATTATTATTTTGAATACAAGCTTTAAAAGACAGGCTACATCAGCCAAATGATTGGAAAATTAAGTTTCACTCATAATTACATTAACAATTATATATTTTTTATTGTTTAGATCAAAATCAAGGGATTATTTAAACAAAAACTATTTGTAATTGTACTTTTGGATTAGTGCAATAAGTTTAATTTCAAAAATATATTTTAGCATAAAGATTTTATTTTTATTTTTAGTATAAGTTTTAAAATACAAGCTATATTAGCGAAATAATTGAAAAACTATGCTTCACCTACAATTGATTTACATTTAATTTAAGGTAAAACTATATCTAGTAATGAACCTAACAAAACTGAAAAAAAAATAATAATAACAATAGTACAATGCAAATATTCATTTAACAAAAATTAGGTCTATCTATCCTCATTTACAAGAGAATCATATATAAGCGCCATCTTAAACCGACACAGATAATGCTTTCCGGCTGCTGATAGCAGTCGGATGAATTACGACAAAGCAACCCCGGTAAATGGGAAAGAATGGACCACAAGCATTTCCGACGTCATACAACGTCACGATAGATTATAGCTAATCAGCTTCTCGATTTTCCCCACAAGCGTTCACCAAAGTGGTCAAATCCAACACATTAGGGGCAGAATTGGAAATTATCGCTTCGTCGGCGCATTATGAGAAAGTCACCCGTTCCGAGAAGGGCAGAATATCGCCACTGGATAAATGGTTCTGTACTGTATTCTATATTAAAGAAATTATCAACACAAAAAACCTTAATGGGTAAAAAGTTTGTGACACAGCAATTTATCTCATGACTCTATGAATTTTAAATATTGAACAATAATGTTATCAAATTTTAAATGATGCTGTGTTATTAATAGTTATATATATGTATTATTTATTTAATCGTACTATTTATAATCCCATGTGCAAAAATTATGTTAGATTTAAAAAGATATATAAAAATTTATTCGCTGATGCTCTATCATCCACATCTCTCTTCAATTCAAAATATTAGTTTTAAAAGATGTGATACAAAATTTAGGTAATACCTTGATGTGGCTTTAAACAATTTGTTTTAAAATTCAATTTAAAGTTTTTGGTTGGCTAAATATATTCACACATCTGAACAATATTTTTAATTTTCCAATTAACTGCTAAATACAGGGTTATTCTAAATGACGGACCCATTTTCAAAAAATAGTATTTATTAAAGTACAAATCCAAAATGAATAATCTTTATGAAAAGAGGAAGTTTCAAAGTTTTTTTTAAAGACATTATGAATGTTCAATGTGTTCACCGTTTGCTGCACGGCAAACATCTACGCGACAGCTAAATTCGTCCCACATACGAGAAAGTGTAACTCCTGTTAGTGCACCTCTTTCAAAGCGGTGATGGTTTAGAAGTGGCCGGTAGAGGTCGCACGGCAATGGGCCGCGATTTCGTTTCACTGTCAGTTGTGAGTGAGATGACTACTGTAAATTACAAGGTTTTCGAGACGAGTTTGGCTATCTCGTAGATATTTGCCGTGCAGCAAGCGGTGGGCACATTGAACATTTATAATATCTTAAAAAAAACTTCGAAACTTCATCTTTTCATTGGTATAAAGATTGTTCATTTTCGATTTGTACTTTAATAAATACAATATTTTGAAAATGGGTCCATCATTTAGGATAACCCTGTATATATATATCACTTTTACTGAACCTGTACAATGCATTAAAATGTATTTATTTGAATAAATTGATTTATCTTTTGTGCCACGCTATCCAAAGTCAAAAGTAAAATTTATTTAAATAATTTGTTTGCATCATATTATCCATTTGCATACATTTCATGTACTTTGGATACAATGTTTAAATATTATTGAGGTTATTTAAATAACAGATATTTAGAAGTTGCATTTCTTCAAAATTTGCTCAAATCTGGCCATTTTTTAGCTTTCAAAACCTGTACTTTTGCATTAGGCCAGTTTAAAATTATTTTTTAACTTTTAGTGTGTCATTTTAGGATTGTTAATGATAAGTGTGTTACTGCAAAAAATCCATTTGATATTTTAAAAGTTGTTAATGGTTCTAGAACTAGCTTATTTATTTTTCCAAAAATATCTTTTATTTTGTATTTTAAAGAATTTAAATGTATGCTGCATTTAAAAAGGGAGGATACACTTTTCTTTACAATAGTCGAGAATGTTGAAATACATTCATCAATTGCGTTTCACCTGCTCTTTCTGGCAATACTCAACGGGGAGTGTGAACAAAGGTTTTGGCAAGTGTTAAAAAAATTACGATAAGAATTCCCCCCCCCCTCTCCTTTTTAGAATTCTGTGTATATTGCTTATTGCTAGATGTGTACACTTGATAGGATAAGCTTTAACTTTCATTTCAAGATTAAAATTATTTTGCAAATTCCCCTCTGAAATTATCTAGATAGATGCTAACTTCACATAATTTGGTATACTATTCAGGTATCTAATTATAGAAATAAAGAATTAAAAAAAATCATTTGCAATTGAAAAAAAATTGTTTTTAAATATTCTTAACCCCATTCTTCTACTTTCTTCTTTTCGCAGATAGTTTCTTCTACTTTCATTATCTCTCTCTGTCTCTTTATTTTAGTGTTAATTATTTTAATGGATTTAAGGGGACAAGGGACCTTAAAATCCTTAAAAATAATTTTTTTTATTTTCTGTAAATTTCACTTAAATATTATTCAAGGGTACATTATATGCATTATGGCATGCATTTATCACAAAAAAAATTTTTTTTGAGGAAAAAAATGGAATTTTACAAGTCGTCCTACAAATCTTCGAAATGCCCCCTGCGCATTCCATATATATATAATATTTAATATATAATATTTTTTTTATAAAAGTTGGTTTATATATATAAATAAAATAGAGCATTGAATTTTATATATTTGAATTTAAAGGTAAAAAAAAAAAAATTTAAATTTTGAAATTTTTTCGAATGTGAAAACAGGCCTGGTTCACTGTGGCGTAGATAAAACAGATTTTAAGCACCTTTTAAATAGACTAGGCCTACTATGATTGTCAACCCCTCACATATTAGGTAAGCAATACATGTGTACTCTTACTAAAGTGTTTTTAATATGTACAATAATTCTGAAGTACTATTTTTTGAAAAAATGAGCTTAAATATGTTGTCTATATTCAATTTTAATGTCTTTTAGTGTCAATTTTTTCTCCCACTTTAATAAAAAAAAATGACTATGTATCATATATCTATGTATATTGCTAAAAAATGGAAATTTCTTTATCTTAATGCTGACCTGGAAATATGAGAGAATTACAAGATATTTGAGTCCAGTCTATCTCTTTTAATGCTTCAAAGTCTTTGTTATCAATTAGTTATTCCAAATCTATTTCTGAACTCTACTACTGAATTCTATAATTTTGCTCTTAAACAGGCATTTTTATTCTTATTATTGATGATGCATTATAACTGCAAAACCGTTATTCTAAATATTGCTGTTTTGATAATTTTTATTTAACATTGTAATTATACTCTCTACAGACTCTATTATAACTGGGTTAAACAACACTCTTCACACGTTTCATTATCCAATTTGCACGGACATATCTAAGAATAGGATTAACTTTAACGCAGTTATTCTATTTGTAAATAAGTCGCATGAGTTGTAATTTTTCAACTGAGTAAGAAAGTGTCTAAGCCAGGATTCGAAACAAGGGTCTTTAGCTTGAGCTATATTCCAAATCTGTCTTCCAAAATCACAGAAGATAATGCATATTGTCTTATCTTTAATCGATTATACAGAGCTCTAAACGTGGGGAAAATGCTAACAAATGATTAAACTGCTGTGAAAATTAATCCAACACAATGTACATTACTATATTAAATGATGCAGAATTTTGTCCTAATAGTCCTCTACAGTAGACGCCTGATTTTACAAACCTCTTTTTTACGAATTCTTCTTAAAAAGTACGGGTGGTTAATTCACCAGGCTCATATGGTAAAGAAAACAGTAAAGTACTTCTGAATAAAGATGGCTGATATTAAAAAGAAACAATTTATTTAACATCATAAAAATATCTACAAAACTGCCCTCCAACCTGTAAATTCATAAAATTAAGAAAATATTATAACATCGGGCACACTCGAAGTAACGCAATCAAAAAGAGAGAGCATATCAGTTCTCTAGAAGTATTTATCAGTGCTAGAAATAGTGTAAATCATGCGCAGTCTCAGCATCAATCAGGGACACACGTGATAATGATGCACTACTTACATACTGAAAATGCACTTCCTACGACCGGAAGTTACATCTGTAAATAGAAGGAACTAGAAACATCTGTGTTCTTTTATATTAAGAGGTATCGGCGACAGCACGATCGCGATTGATGTTCTCAGACTGAAAAACAAAGTATACATTTCAGTGATGCGAGACCTAAGAAAGAAATATGGGAAAGATAAACAAACTTTCACAACAATTCTTCGTTTTTATAAACTGATGTACTAATCCCGACCAGCAGCACATTGAACTAATGTTAAAATCTGCTCCATTTTACGAAATAAAATAACACAATCTCTCGTTTTTATTAACTTAGTCTTTTAGCACGTTTTCAATTTATCTCCCATATTTCGTCGAAAAGTAGGTGGGGGAGGAGAGAGGATTGATAACTGGGAAGAACGGGGGAAAATTCTCACGTGCAGGTGCGTGCTTGCACGTGTCAGGGGGTAAAAGAAGGGTGGAGGTATCAAAGAACATTTCTTTCACTGGCGTACTTTGCCAGCATGAAAGCCTGTATGAGACTGGCGAAATATATTAAAAGTGGTTGAAAAAGTTGAACCTGCATATTGAAATAAATGAATCACAAAATTCTCCTGATAGTAGACAACTGTACTGCACACATTGAAGTTCCTATGCTCCAGGCGGTCAGAGTAGTTTTTCTTCCACCGAATGTCACCCCAGTTTTGCAGCCAATGGATTAAGGAGTGATTAATTTGTTCAAAAGGAATTACGGGAGACTGCTTTTGAAAATAATTATATTTAATTTGGAAATTTAAAACATTACGCTATTAATGTTCTCAGTGCGATGCACTTATCAGTTACCGAGTGGAATGATGTTTCACAAAAACAATTGCAAACTCATTTCGGCTTACTGGTTTCAAGAAAGAAGAAGCGATCAAAGAAACCGGAAGTGATACTGATGTCGCCTCAGATGAATTAGTGATGCAAGGTTTTCGAACGAGAGATCCCCAACTCCCTGCAGACTTAACTTTCAGAGATTTTTAGGCTGTAGACGAAAACGTAGCTTGCATTGAAAATGTTGCAGACGATCAAATTATTGGGGAAATATTGGAAATCATACTTCAGAACAATCGGATACAGAAGAATGTCACTCAGGCCTATTCTTATTGAAGCTGCTGAATGGCTAGGATTAGGTCGTTATTTCAAGTCAGATGACAATACTGATATGCTTTCCTACATCGATAGCCTTGAATCATATGATTATAGCAGTGTTTTAATGAAACAAAAATAACTGAATTTTTTAACATACAGGAATTTAGGTGAGTTATTTCACATTTCTTTCTTCTTTTTCTTGTATCTTCCTATGTACAAGCTTTCAATTTTACGAACACATAACAGGAGTTCGCTCGACTTCGAAAAATCGAGCATCTGCTGTATATTGGATTAAAAAACTTCAGAAATCTAGATCAATTAAGAATAAACATATGTGTTTATTAGAATTCCCCTTGCTACAAAACATAAAATTCTTTTCTCCCCATTGCCTACAAAATGTATCATTGTTTTTGTAGAATTATAGAATTCTCTCATCAATTTACTTTCCTTTTAATTTTCTTTATAATAAATTATTTATTTTATTATTGTAGCTATTTATTTTTCTTATTGAAATTTTGTTTATAATTATATTTTTCTGCAATTGGGAAATGCATCTGACACACCTTTAATTCTGTGACAATTGGTAGTCTAATACAGTTTTTAATACTATGTTAGACATTTTATTTGAACTGAGTTTTGTACATCTAATATGATTTTTCATAAATTTATTTTCTCTTAAATTGCTTTTTAATAAATAGTGGTATATTAACTTAATTCTATCTGTTGCAGAGACATAAAGCCATAAATGTAGATACACATCACACCATTCAAAATAGTCTTTAAAGTGTGAGAAATGCAGAAAATATTTCTTTACAAGAGCTTTTTCGGAAAGAATCATCTGACTCACATGAAAGAAAATCGTTTGTTTGTGAGATATGCTAAAAGAAATTCTCTCGTAAATGTAAGTTAGCCAGACATCTGTTAATGCACTCTGGTGAGAAACCTTTTGTCTGTGAGGTATGCAACACGAAATTCTCTCGAAAGTATGATTTAAACAGGCATCTTTTAAATCATACTGGTGAAAAACCTTTTATGTGTGAAATATGCAACAAGAAATTCTCGCGAAAGAGTATTTTAATCACACATCTGATAATTCATACTGGTGAGAAACCTTTTGTGTGTGAGATATGCAACAAGAAATTTTCTATGAAGGGTAGCATGAAAAAACATATGTTAATTCATACTGGTGAGAAACCCTTTCTGTGTGAAATATGCAACAAGAAATATTCTCAAAATAGTCATTTAAAGAATCATCTCTTAATTCATAGTGGTGTGAAACCTTTTAATTGTGAGTTATGCAAAAAGAATTTCTCTCGAAAGGATGATTTAAGCAAGCATCTATTAATTCATACTGAAGAGAAGACTTTTAATTGTGAGATCTGTAACAAGTATTTTTCTCGAAAGAAATGTTTAAAGAGGCATCTGTTAATTCATACTGGTGAAAAACCTTTTGTGTGTGAGATATGCAACAAGAAATTCTCTCAGAGTGGTAATTTAAAGAGTCATTATAAAATTCATACAGGTGAGCAACCTTTCGTGTGTGAGATATGCAACAAAAAATTCTCTCTTAAAAGCAATTTAAAAACACATCAGTTAATTCATGTTGTTTAGAAACCTTTTCTGTGTGATATATGCAACAAGACATTTTCTCTTAGTAACCATTTAAGCACACGTGTGTTGTTACATAATGGTGAGAAACCCTTTGTGTGAGAGATATGCAAAAATAAATTTTCGCAAAAAGTGATTTAAGCTAGCATCTGCTTATTGATACTGGTAATAAACCTTTTGTGTGCGAGGTAAGAAAAGGAAATTCTCTCATAAGTGTTATTTAAGCTGGTATTAGTCAATTCATTCTGGTTAGTAATCTTTTGTTAGATTTACTTGGTAAATTTTTTGAAAAAAAAAATTGTAAAACTATATATACTGGTTGAATTGACATCTGTTATCCAAGAATGAATAGAGATCTTATGCAGTGAGAATATATTACAATGATTCAGCCTCCATGGAGCTTCCAAAAATTTGAAAAGCAATACTCTACAGATTAATAAAACAATAAAATAAAATTATTCATGTTCACAAATATCCATTTTTTATATTTGAATTAATTTCATTATGCTTGAGTTTCCGTGATTTTTGTTTACCAGTTTTCAATTAAAAATTTATTTGCAAAAATATTTGTACAATTTTAATTCTTGAGAATGTTGTCCTCAGAGGAATGAAACATGTCGAATCTGAGTAAATAAAGGTATTTCTTTTTACTTTTAAATGTATTTTTATCGCTTTAAGCAAATATTAAATTAGTTTAAAGAATAATCTAATTATTCACTTTCACTCCCATAATTTGTTATTTGCTTTAAAATAATTTTAATGCTTGTTTTTTATAGTAGACTTGACATATTCGAGTATTAATAAAGTGACATTTGTTACCAAATATTAGTCACAAATAGTGTTCAATGAACATTTTCTGATTAAAACTAGTATGTCAGCACATTGGGAGCCTCATAGTCAGCTATGCCAAAGACTTATTTTTATCTCGTTTTCAGAGATGAATATTATTTAATGTACTGGGATAAATAAAAGTGTTATTGTTTTATAGCTTATTATTTAGTAACATATAAATGGAAAGTTGCTGTTTAATTTGGAATGCATTACCTGCAAAGTATATTTAAAAAAGCTGAAGAATAAGTTTTTTAGAACTACATATTTAAATTATAAAAAAATGTAATTTCCGAAAATAGATTCTTATTTTTTTTAAAAGCTAAAAAATGTGCTTTCGGATAAAAAAAAAATTATTTTAAACGTTTATAAAATTGTCAAAACTGATATGCAGAAACATAATCATAAACAACCGAAATCACAGTAAAAATCTAGAATTTCAAGTTAATAAATGCCTCCAAGTGTTGTCACGAGAGTAAGGAGCTACAATTTCCTAGAGCTTAGTAACTATTTACCTTACCTCTTGAGCAACCAGTCATAGTCACCATTTGCTTTTATTATTTATTACTTTTTAAATGTTAGTGTTTCTCGTAATTGTATGTTACTTCACAGTTATTTTATTGTAAGTAATTATTATTGTTTATTTTGATAATGTAACTGCTTTTGTTAAGTAGGATGAAAAAAATCTTTAAACACTCACAGTAATATAACTTTAAAAAAATTGCAATTTGTTTTGTAGGCCGATAGAGTTGTTTGAAACCATTTGATATGATAGGGCTTTTTGAAAAGAAAAGGACACTCATCGGTAAAGGATATACGATGGGAAGGTGATTTTTAATTTCGGTCTCATTGCATTTTGGTAGAATTAGGGCGGGAGACATGTTCAGCTGGCATAATTAGTTGGCTTGGCAGGTGGCAATTTATTTGAATATTTAAAAGTGATATTGCTATGTTCTCATGGAGTTTGGTAAAGCGGTTAGGTTCTGATGCAAAAAAAAAAAAAAAAAATTGGCCATGTGTTGTGATTTTATATTCATATACTAGTGGTTCATCCCCCTGCGAGCTACGCCTGTCAACCCCTGTTCAGGCTTCGCAGCCTCCAAAAATATAGCAATATGCCCTGTTTAAAAAAATATTACTCGGTTACGGAATATTGAATAATATTATCACTGTAACTGCGGCTATCTTCTGTAATCGGTTTGCCCTGCTTTTCCGTTTGAATGGGCCATTTTTCGGTTACCATGGCCTCATCCATGACTGTCGTAACAACTGACGACTGTTTTCGGGATTGATAGTTATAATCAATTACACATTTGAAAATAATCTGAAAATGGTTAGGTTATAAATGTCGCTATCATTCTGACTTTCATAACGACGCTACGTAAAATATTCTTCCTTTAGATTCGAGGTTAAAAACTTCGTCTGCTTATGGGAAGCGCTTTCAGAACCACGGTATTGAAAAGCATTGTGTTCTAAAAGTGTACGCTTATATTTTATGTTTTGATAAAGTTTTAGGTATTTACAGGAACAGGTATAGTTTATTCATGAATTCTTTTCTCTATTTTATATACCCTCATGCATATTTTCATGTTATTTTTCCAATGTATATTGTTTATATTAATTTATAATAATATCCGAATTTTATAATAGTATATATTAATCGAATGGCAATTCGTATAAAATAAATCGAAAGTATTTTGCACATGCATTTACCTGTATTTATGCTGCGTCAAGTGATATAATGTATAAACAAATTTACTAGCCGCACTACTTTTATACCATGTGACGTCACGTTAAAATTCTCCGGAATGAATTTTTTTTTATGTATCGTTTTAATATATGACGATATTTTCACTATTAAATGCATTTCTCATGCAATAATTTATTTCCTTTTGTTTCTCTTTTAAGATTCACGTGTACAATTATTATAATTTTTAAGATATTGGGAATATTATTGTTTGAGCTTTTTAAATATGACCTAATATACACCATTAAAAGTTTTTCCCACTTAATAATTTAATTATTTTAAGCCCTTTAAACATGACGATATTTAATATTTGGACATTATACATATGACGCAATTATGACCTTTAAATGCGTTTCGTGTGTAATAATTTTATCATATGAAAGTTTTCGCACCTTTTTAATATTTACGTGTAAATTATTTGACATAATTTTCCTTCTTTTCTGCTATTAACACCTGATCCTTTAATTCTTATTTTAAAATCTTCATTCTTTTTTTGATAATTTTATTTTTCAATTTCACAATTATATTTTGGAAAATTATGACAAAAAAGAAATCTAATAATCCCTTTCATTTTTCCTTTTCTGTCTTTTTCTGCAAAAATGAATTTTTTTCCTTTATGTCTATCAAAAGTATGTCAGGGTTGAAGATCACAGACGATTTTTGTTTTCTAAAATAAACTGTTCCCTGACGATCGAAATGCGAAAAAATGTTTTTATTTTATCAAATTTTCCGGAAAAACATAATTTCATTGAAATATTGTCTTGACTACCGATTGAAATAAAAGGTAATTTCAATTTGAAAAAGACAAAAAAGAAGAAATCTAACAATCCCTATCGTTATCCGTTTTCTACTTTTTTTTCCACAAAAATGGATTAATTTAGTTGCCATCATTAGAGAAATGCCCTTAAAATTAGAAGAAAAAAAATATCTCGAAACCTAATTCAAATTTTAAAGTTATAATATCAGTTTTGAGACCAATGGATCATTTGGTGTTAATTTTACTGCATAATATTTGCGTTTTTAGAAACTGAGAGCAGGAAAATATTTTTATTTCTGTGATTTTATTTTACTGGAAAAAAGTAAGAAACTAGCAAAATGTGTGAGGCAGCTAATTTTAATACAATTATAATTAATTTGAAAAGCATATTTGTACATATGAAATTTGTTTGGAAGAATTGTGTTTGATTAAAAGTGTATAAATAACATTTTCGTGTTATTTTAGGAATTGCTTTCAATACGAGTCCAAAATACCCAGGTATTTATTTTTAAGAGTACATAATACCTAGGGTATACCCCTCGATAAATACCCATTTTGGATATTTACCTGGTATTACTTCTTCAATTAAATATAGCTGTGTAAAAACTTGTAATGCTATTAGATATGATGGATTACTGAAAAAGAATGCAAATTTAGAACTTACACTTCTTACAACTCTTAAATTTTAAAGAGACTCAACATTTAAATGTAGAATTTAAATGTCAGTTTTTATTATAATGAAAAGTGTAAAAAAATAATGTTTTTATTCAGAAGAATTTTATTAAAAATTTAATGAAATTTTTATAACATGTGTATTTAATATGTGTAATACCGCTTCAGTTAATGCATTAGTACTACATAGGTTACTCCGATGGCTAGTATGGTGATAGTGCTCTAATAAAGGGAACCCAATGCATTTTCGCCGATTCCAACCGTTATAGCAAAAATAAGAAACTGCGAATGCGTGGGGACTTTGTTGAAATTTTCTTACTAGAAAATATGTACATACAGAGTTACTAGCTTGGCGCTTTTATCATATCAGGCGTGACATTTTCATCCAATCAACATTTTTTTCAGTTAATTAGCTAAACTTTCTCTGAATTTTGTAGTAAGCCAATGGGGTTTATAATAAATATAAATACATCTACCATCAATTATATATTTTTACTTTTATTGTTTAGTTATTTTTAATCACCTGCAAAATATATTTTTAAATAATTAAAGGTATTTTGGTGAAAATCCATGTAAAGTTTTATTAATTTCAACACAAGGAACTGCATATTATTTTAACATAATTCATTTATTAAATACACAATTTTATTTAATATTCTATTTACACTGTATCACTGTTTCCCAATAACAAGAAATTGAAATATTTTTTCGAACGCGAAAAAGTAATTGCCAATTTAGCATGATGACGTATAGCAACCTCGGTAACCCCGTACGAGTTTTCTAACAAGAGAATTTCTATCCCCACGCATGCGCAGCTCTAATTTTTGCTATAACGGTTGGGATCGGCAAAAATGCAGACGCATTCTTTGATTTTTCTCCACAAGACTTTCCTTTCACTGATACACTCTGCAAATAACTATATCTAAGATGAGGGCTGTCTAATTTCATATGATGACGAATTTTATAAATAAATATCATGTATATTTGACAATTTTAACCCCTTGAAGGGCATCGGTATATTATATATACCAGTTAATTTTAATTCCCAAACGCCACATTGGCATCAGAATTTATGAATTAATTTTTCTTTATATAATGTACGGGAAGAAAACTTTTTTACTTACTTTCCTATAAATTTCCTCATAAATACCGGTAAATATTGCTCATAAATACCGGTATATATTGTTCATAAATACCGGTATATATTGCTCATAAATATCATAAAAACATAATAATCGTTCAAGCATTTTAACATATTTGCAACAGAAGTGCTTTGCCCCTGAAGGGGTTAAGAGAGTTTTCGGCCAAAGTAAAAAAAATGATTGACAAAATGACCCATGCATTTTATTCATCAATTTTTCCCAGATAACAACTAAAATAGACATTCCATAGGGAACTGTCTATTCTTTAATGCTATATTATTTTAAAAAAGCTTAAAGCTCGTCTTCATACTGAAATCGTACCAAACTCTTAAATTTTCAATAGAAACACAATAATTTTTACATCGTATTTGGCTTTATCGTTAAATTTCGCTATTTAGGAAATCAAACGGAAAGCCATTTTGTCAAGGAATTTAGGAATGATGAAGATTTAAAATTTCGAGCTTTTAATGTTAAATTCCTTTTTAATCATTGCAAAACAGGTTGCAATGCGGATAAGCTACAATTTTATAATTTACATATTTGAAGCCCTAAGAAATGTATTTTTGTTAAAAATATTCATAGGTTACAATACATAATTAAAAAAAATACTTTTAATTAATTTTCGAAAAAAAAATAAGTGTAACTAATGAATTTTTTTTTACCAGAAATCGATTTCTGGAAGTTTCAATTAATGAATTTTTTTGACAGAAATCTATTTCTGGAAGTTTCAATTATGATAATATTTAAACTATAGCTCATTCTGCCAACTATTTTTTGAAATTATACCAACAAAAACTATCTTTAAAAATGTCTGGAATGTACTTTGTTTTGCAACAATTACAAAAAAGTTGAACTTTTAAGGTAAAATTTACAGAAAACCAATTTATGATATCACAATTAGGTGCTCGCATTGAAAATTGAGAGTTTAGCACGGTTTTCGTGTGATGATGATCCTTTTTTTAATTATTTTAAACATAATTTGCAGTCGAATGGCTATTTCTGTTTTTTTTTGTGGAATTTTGGATATTAAAATGTGTTTTTTGTTTGGTTGGTTGGGTTTTTTTTGGCCAACTGTACCTTCTGGCATCACTAGATTTAAAATATCTATTGCAAGATGGAGAAAACTAATGGATTTTTTTTTTTAATTTTTCCTGAATAAGCTTTTCTTTGTTTTTTATTTGCAATAAAGATACGGGAAGTAGTTATGTAGATAGTATATGATGATGTTAAGTTTTTTATATGCTAAATTAATCTGATGTTTATTTCATTGAAAAGATTCAATTAGTTCTACAACTGGTTTCATACGGAGACTTTTTTAATATGAATCCAAAACACATCATCTAAATGCATTCCCTTAGCTGAAAAGCTTCTTTATTAAATGCCATAATTTGTAATAACTTATCTTTTATGCTTTTAATACTTTATAGTTCTTTGGGATAATAGTTTTCCACTATAAGTCATTTTTCTCATTATTGCTTTCTAAAAGGTTATTATTTTATGTCCCGATGGTACTTTAGAGTGCCATTAAAATAACGTGTTATAAAATTCATTTAATACATCAATTAGTAGCAATTTATTTTAGACTGAGTTATAGGTACTTTACTTTATCTTATTCTAAAAGTATTACTGGTTGAACAACAACAACAAAAAAGTTGTAAAAAGGATGATTTCTTTTACATTTTGCATTTTTCAGCTTTCTTGACGTTGAAAGGTTGTGGGCAAAAGTTCCGTTTCGGAATTAGTCCTATTTTTCTATTGTAAGAGTATTAAAAATACCTTTATACATTTCGTAGTTCTATAAAATACTAAAAAAATATTTTAAGTAATAGATTTGAGTGGAGTTATAAATATTGTACAAAATCCCTATAAATTAAAATTTAATTAATTAATTTTAATTGGCGAAAGTTTTCTAAAATTTATTAAATAATTGTGTAAATTTTCTTATGCAGTTTCAAATATTCACGAAAAATGCTTTAGAAGATTAAATTTTCATGAATTCATAATTTGGGACATAAAGGGTTAATGCGATATTTGTTCTTTTGTGGACGTCAGTGCATCCAGGCATTCCTACTCTCTTCTTCATGCAGCTGGATAATGGTATAATCTGTTTTTTTTATCGAGTGCTGGAGCATGAAAGCTACCATTTTCTCTTTTTGGAGTAAATTGCTGTTTCCCTTTCTACTAAAATTGATATGATGCACATCCGAATTGTATTACATAATAAAACTACGAGAACAGAAAGAAAACTTTCTTTTCCTTTTTATTGGTTCGTAAGATGTTTTTTTGCGATTGATAAAAAAAAAGATTTTTGTACCATGTTGCATTGTCTTCTTTTTTACTGTGTATTTAAGAAGTGTCTTTCTTTGTTAATTTGAAACAAAAATTTAGAATCTCTTTTTATGTGAAAAATATATTTAGAGAAATAATCTTGATAAAAAACAAATTTTAAAATTGTTTGAACGTTAAAGGATTAAGACAGTGCAAATAGTTTCCCCATATAGATCCTGGCAATTTGAAGGGATATTTTTTTTCCCTGTTTCATCTTGAATTCGACTGAACGTTGCCTATTTGATGGTTTTCCTTATATCAATTACGTTTGTTAAAATAAAAAAAAATGCTTTAGTGACTGGTACCTTAAAATATCAGAAATTACTGAATGGAAAAGATTTTAAAGGCCACTCAATCGAACAACATGCAGGTTTTTCTTATTATTATTATTAAACTGAATGCTGCTATTATATCCTAGCTCAAATAATATCATATGCAACTTATAATTTGTAGATACCAAAAAGCAGAAAACGAACGTTTAAAAATGCACAACTAATACATGAAAAGCAGCAAACAGCTGTTTCGAATCTACCAGCGAGATTCTTCTTCAGTGCAAGATAGAGCAAGACGCAAAGATTTGGTAAATACCCCAGTTATTTACGAGATCAATGGGGTGTTTGAGATTTGAAAAAAAGATTTTATTGACCGGAGAAAAAATAACATTTAAATAACCTTCTTAAGATTTTAGCAACTTGCTGACTGATTTTAGGAAAAAATGACAACACAACTGAAGTATTCGAGTTGGAATTAAAATGCTTTCCAGAATGGACGTGTCTTTACGGATGTCCACTAGTGAAATTAACTCTATTAAGTCTTCTCCCATTATTTCTGCTAACTTTAAGAAGTCTCTTATTCATTCTATTGCGCATTGTGCCATATGCCATGTTTTATGCTTTACCTAAGGTTCATAAACCTAACTTTCCTTTCAGACCTATTGTCTCTAGTATCGGTACAGCTTCTTAACAGCTTGCCAAATGTTTAGTTTATGTTTTTTCTCCACTTTTGAGCGGTAACTTTTTCACTGTTAAAAATTCTTTTGATTTTGTTAAAAAACTTCATAATTTTAAGCCACAGGGACACATGATGGTTTCTTTTGATTTTAAATCATTATTTACTAACTTTCCGGTTGAGGGGGCTTTAGATTGCCTCAAAAAAGGATTTGTGAATTCCATTTCTCTTATTTTGAAATCGAGGAGCTTATCCTTCTCACTCGGGCTTGCTTGTCGCAAAATACTTTTGCTTTTAATGGAAATTTCTTTCGTATGATTGATGGTTCGGCTATGGGTAATCCTCTTATTCCAATTTTATGCGATATTTATATGCACTGTTTTGAGGTCAAACTTTTTGACATTTTAAAATTTCCATTCTATGTTCGTTATGTT
This sequence comes from Maratus speciosus, assembly GCA_963932465.1. Classification (NCBI taxonomy): domain Eukaryota; kingdom Metazoa; phylum Arthropoda; class Arachnida; order Araneae; family Salticidae; genus Maratus; species Maratus speciosus. The sequence continues at coordinate 650,821,302 of OZ010786.1, forward strand.
AATGATGTTTATGTCCTGGCTGAAATGAATTCGGATATTAATCATATTCTCTCTATTATAAATTCATTTGATCCCTGCATTCAATTTACCTCTGAAATTGAGACCAGTAACTGTCTTTCTTTCCTGGATGTCCTTGTTATTCGTTGTGAAAATGTTTTCTGACTTTCGTCTTTCGTAAACCTTTTGCTGTCAGTCTCCAATATCACAGATATTCTTCTCATCCTCCTTACCAGAAATTCGCTGCTTTCGATACTTTTGTTTTTCGGGCTACCAATATTTGTTCCACTCCTCAGTTACTCAGTGCTGAACTTAATTACCTCAAAGCTATTGCTGTTGAACGTGGTGTTTTGTTTGTTTTTTGACGAAATTAGCTATCCTTTGGCAATCACTTTTTTCTGTGATCCTTTGACGAAATTCGCGTTTTTCGCGATCTTTTGACCGAGTTTTTTTCGCTTTTTGACGAAATTAGCACTCCTTTGACAACATTCACGTTTTTATCGCGATTTTTGACGAAATTCGCGTCTTTTTCGCGATCGTTTGACGAAATTTGAGACTTTTTGATGAAATTTGCGGTTTTTTCCCTATTTGTTAAATAAATTAGCATTTTTCAAGATCTTTTGACAGTGTTTTGTTCGTTTTTTGACGAAATTTGCGATCTTTTGACAAATTTCACGTTTTTCTCGCGATCTTTTGACGAAATTTGCGTGTTATTCGCGATCTTTTGACGAAATTCGCGTGTTTTTTGCGATCTTTTGACGGAAATCTCCGAGTTTTTTGCGATCTTTTGACGAAATTGGAGACCTTTTGATGAAATTTGCTGCTTTTTTCTCTCTTTTAAATAAATTAGCATTGTTACACGATCTTTTGACTGCGTTTTGTTCGTTTTTTGACGAAATTAGCTATCCTTTGGCAAAATTCACGTTTTCTCGCGATCCTTTGACGAAATTCGCGTGTTTTTCGCGATCTTTCGACAAAATTCGCGATTTCGACAAAATTTGCATGTTTTTCGCGATCTTTTGACGAAATATGCATTTTATTCGCGATCTTTTAACGAAATCTTTTTTTTCGCGATTTTTTGACGGCGTTTTGTTCGTTTTTTGACGAAATTAGCGATCCTTTGTTAAATTTCGCGTCCTTTTTTCGTGATCATTTGACAAACATCGCGTGTTTTTCGCGATCTTTTGACAAAATTCGCATATTTGTCGCAATATTTTGGCGAAATTCGGGTGAAAAATGATCGATTTGGCTCAAGAATTATTATCGAATTGGCGCAGTTGGGCGCAATTTTGTTGAAAAATGATCGTTTTGGCGCAGAAATGCGCAGCATTATCGATTTGGCGCAATTGGAGCAATTGGCGCAGCTGTTCCATCACTGCCTATGCATACTCTACTGCTCTACGCGTTATTCGCCACTTTCCTGTCCTCGAAAAGCCAGCTGTAACGTCCGTATTCCACTTTACATTTACATATCTTCAAAACGGGTAGAACTTTTGCACTCACCCAATAACAACTATGAAAGATGAAAACTGTAACCTTGTTTCGTTATTTAGTACATAAAAAGTATGAATAAATTTCATATTTAAATGTCGATTTTCGTAAAGGGCTCAATTTTCATGGTGAAAACTTTTGAGAGAAAAAAACCCCGAGTTTTCTCTTCAGCTAATTCCGGAAACATAAATATTCTTGTTCTTTCTTTTCATTTTTTAGATGGTTCTCAATCTTTGTAATGATATTTATCAAAAAAAAATTACTAAAATTTATTTTTTAAGTAACCTAAATTAATTAAACACTAAAGAAAAAACTATGATTGAGAATACGAGTTATATTTATAATAATAAGGAATAAGATTAACAAAAAATGTCCCCCTCCCTCCAAAAAAAAAGGTTTCCCGGATTTCGTTCTACTGGTGCCTGTGCTAGAATTAAACCCTTCCACAGCAAATCTTAAATTGTTGTGGGATGTATAAATTCGGAAATAAAAGTGTTCCGAATTTACGTTTTAGAGCCACACTGAAATTGGATAAAGAAAGATTTATTATAAAATCATAGATGTAGCACATCATAGATGTAGCATTTTCCAATTCCTGCTACTATGTTTGAGAAAAAACTGATTTTTCATCAACCCAGATCTGCTAACTCTTCCCATTTTATATTTTCTTTAACCCAATATCCTCTTACAATTTATCATAGACTAGCTGACTTGCATGGCTTTTCCCGGGCCCATGATAATATTCTTAAATGAACAATAACCCTTTAAGTTCTGACCTACATAATTGTGCAGATGATCCTAAAGAAAATGAAAAACATTTTCCTTTTTTTATGTAACCTGCAGAATTGTGTGGTTCCTTCCTTGGCAGAACCCGACTTCAGGTATATTTTACAATATTTTTCCAATCAAGTAGGATCCTATTAATTAGGGAAAGCCACCAAAATTTTTCATTTCTACCAGAAACCTTTTGGTCTTAAAGGGCTAAATTTGTATATTATATATTTAACTCGAAATTGATTTTGTTTATGTGCCCTCTGACTGTGGGAAAAATAGGTTTAAAAAATATCTAAAAGTAAAATAAAATAATAAAAGTCGTAACATTTAGCAGTAAAAAGGCATTGACATTTAGCAAGAAACGAAAGAGGTTGGGTCGGGGGGGGGGGGGGTTGGTATGTTTCTGATGACTATGTAATTTTTGAGCTAAAGTATTGATAGTGAAATTTTTTGATTTTCAAACTGATTATTGCTAGAAAATCTTGTATTTCCACCGCCAGGGAGAACAATATGTTCCCACACCACCAGGGGACACACTCTGTTCTAAACAAAGCCATTTCAGAATGAAACGCCGACACATGTCCCGGCTGCTGGTGCCACTGTATAGTAAGCATGCTCCGCAATCTCTGTCAAATCTGTTGGTTCCAATTTCCACTGCCAGATGTAGCACTCTGTTCTGAACAAACCTCTTCAGAACGAAGCCACTGAAAAACAAGTTGAATGAAACCAAACCCCACTGTGACCGGGCCCATAGGACTTGAGATATGAAAGTGCCCTGGTGGAAAGAGAAGAACTAAAATATATACGGCTATCGATATCAAATCAAATGAACCAATCCCCATCGTCGTCCGTCCCATAGAACTCGAGATACTTGAAAAAAAAAATATCTTGAACTATTATTTGAAAATAGTGATATGTGCTACTAAAGGTGCAAATTTTCCTGAAATTTTGAAGTGGTGGAAAAAAACATGTTTTTTCCAGTTGGTTGGTCCAAAATTGGAAATTTTGGAAAAATTGACTTCGCACAATTGGGAATTAAAACGGCCTGCTCGCAGCCTTCGGTACAGAAAAATTGTCCTTTTAATTTCCCTTTAACTAATGCTAAAATGCCATTCAAATAATTCTTTATTGTAAATGCATTTGAAAGTCTTAGATATTCAAATTCTGATAATTTTTAATTTGTCATATAAGACAGAACACAAATGTCACAGGAAATTTGAAATTGTGCAAAAGAATAATCGTTCTGGACAAATTTAAAATATATGTAATGCAATGCGCTTGCCCTGCGCTATCCTGAAGCGAGAGGTTACATCTTTTCTCCGCCAGATGGCGTATTCAAGCGCTTGAATCCCCAATTGTTTCTCAAAAATAAGTTATATTTTCTTTAAAAATATAAAATAATAAACTTTTTAATTTTTATGCACACTGTTTTCCCTTTATATGAATATATTATTTAAAAAAAAGAGAAAACAAGGTTGGTTTAATTCATTAGAATTGTAGATAACGCATTTAAAGTTGTAGCTTATAACAAGATTTTCTTTTTTAAAGCAGAAGCCAATGGGCTTTGTCTCTTGACTTATGGGAACTCCAAATTTAGGATACTTAAAAAATAATTGTACATTTTTTAAATAAGTTTTTGATCCTGTACTGATTATAATAAATAAAAAAGTTTTTAGGGTTTCGTTCATCTCATGACACCCTTATAGTCTCGCGCGGAACTTTTGATTTTTATTATTATTACACTTTTTTTCAAATGGATTTAATGAAAAGGAAATTAACTTTTTTTGGCCATTTTAAAGGTATATTTAATTTTATTTATTTATTTTTGCACAGAAATAATTTTTAAAATAACTGTTTTTTTTCAGACACAGAAAATCTGGTATTTTAATCTAGAACAAGTATTTTCGTTTACTGCTGCTCTCTGCTGGTCATTTTTTGAAATAAAAATCCAACTTTTAAAAGTTTTTTTTTCTTTTTTATTTCGAATTTGAATAAATGTTAACATCCTTCTTTGGCGCCATCTAGTATGTGTTTGGAAAGTCAAGCAATTAATATGGATTTTTTCTGAAATATTTGAGCACTTAAAATATTTTTTTTTTTTTGCTTTTAAAAATTTTATATTTTATTTATACCTGCGCTAAATTTTTGAAATTGCTGAATTTAAAAATATTCAGATTTTTTAATTATATTCAAATAATTTTTCTTGAATATTTTTAATTTGATTTTAAAATATTTTTCTAATTATTTAAAAATTAAATGTAATGGTGCTGCCATTTACGTAAGGATTTTATAATTATAAATTAACAATTTTGACCTATCAATTTAAGGATAAAGTGTTTTAAAAGAGATATTAAACGAAACCATCTGTGTGATCCGCGATCACACTTACCGGCTTCTTTTTGTTTTCAGATGTTTCACAGTAATGCTACGCAAACAATCCGTTTAGTATAGGAAAACTGAAATACATTCTTTTTAAATTACAAAAAGTGGCATATTAGGGCAGAAACGTAAAGTGTAAAATAAGATGTGAGTTTTCATGAAACAATTTTGGTGATTATTTTTATAACAAGTAAGAATTCGTACCCTACCCCTCTTTTTTAAGTAAGCATGCAACCACTGTTGTAGTCGTAAAAAAATCAGAAGGTATACGCTAGATTCATGAACATTCATGGATACAGTATACGCCAGTGCTTTATTTAAGAAATAGGGTATACGGAGTTTCTAAAAGAATCCAGAGAATATACTGCATATACCTCCGTATACCCTCCACTACACCCCTGCACGCAACTATTTTAGCAACTACTTTTGTACAAATGCTACTGTTTTGCCTACTACGTTTTTCATTCTAGGCTATTAAAGAAACTATTTTTGCTGCTATGTAGTGGCAGCCCTGCATATAAAAATGTTAAATTTCTATTATTAGGGTATTTTTTATATCTTCACATTTTATTTATATTTTTATAAACTAATGAACTTTTTGGAAATATCTATAGCGTTATACAACACGCATTTAAGAACAACATGCAAAAAATGTTGTTCTAAATTGCAAGAGAAGTAAAGTTTTAGAGTAGTAAAGACAACAATAATTTCATTTTTTATTGTTTAAATCAGTCTCATACATAAAACCAGTTAATAATGTATGAAAAGGTATTACAAAGCACTTAAATAAATAAAATTTAAAAAGTTCAAGACTTAGAGAGCTTCTAAGGACTTGGAAATTTATATATGGAAAACTCTAGTTTTTTCACATATATTGAAAGTAAGTATTGATTAAAATTCATATAAAAAAGTACAAATAAATGCACTACAATTTCTTGCAGCTGCATACAAATAATATAAAATTATGCCTTCTTACAAGATTTATCCTTTAAATATCAATACTTTTGCAAATTTTTCAGTGAAGTTATAAAATCATACAAAATCGGGTTAAAAATATAAAATCATACAAATTTGGGTTTATTTAAGGAGATTATTACCAAGTAGAGCCATTCCAGGAGGGTCAGATAATCATTTATATTACATCCAGAAATCTGGAGGAATTCTGACTAATATTAGAATCCACTTTGCCACAAAAATAATTTATTTCCTCTTAATTCATTGTGATTTTTTTTCCTGAATTAGCATTTTCTAATTAAATTTGTTTTATTTTTTAATATTTTCTTTGTGATAAGTTATTTATGTTATGATTATAGCTATTTATTTCCGCTATTGTAAATTTATTTATAGTTTAATTTTTATACATTTAAGAAATGCATTTGACACAACTTTGGTTCCGCCATCATCAAATAATTTAGAGTATACTGTAGTTCTTAATACTATGGTAGGAATTTTTTTCCTGTTCAGTTTTCTACATTGATTTAAATTTTTCATGAGAATTTCATTTCCTCTTATGTTGCTTCTTAATCATATAAAGTGATAGATTAACTTAATTCTATTTCTTACAGATGAATAAAGCCATGACAGTAGATACATACCACAATACTGAAAACAGTCTTTAATGTGTGAAATATGCAGCAAAATATTTCTTTACAAGAGCTTTACGGAAAAGCAGATTCTGACTCTCAGCAGGGAAAATCCTTTGTTTCTGAGTTATGCAGCAAAGGATTTTCCAGAAAATTTCATTTAAATGCCAATCTTAATAGTCCTACAAGTGAACAACCTTTTGTGTGTGATATCTGCAACAAAAAATTCTCTTACACAGGGGACTTAGAAAAACATATGTTAATTCATAGTGGTGAGAAACCTTTTGTGTGTGAGATATGCAATATGAAATTCTCTCGAAATGGTGACTTAAACCGGCATCTGTTAATCCATACTGGGGAGAAACATTTTGTATGTGAGATATGCAACAAGAAATTCTCTCGAAAGGGTCATATAAGGATGCATATGTTAATTCATTCTGGTGAGAAACCTTTCGTTTGTGAAATATGTCACAAGAAATTCTCTCGCAACAGTACTTTGAGCAGGCATTTGTTAATTCATACTGGTAAAAAACCTTTTGTGTGTGAGATATGTAACAAGAAATTCTCTCAAAAGGGCCATTTAAGCAAGCATATGTTAATTCATACTGGTGAGAAACCTTTTGCATGCGAGATATGCCATAAGAATTTCTCTCAAACGGGTCATTTAAGCGAGTATATGTTAATTCATTATGATGAGAAATCTTTTGCATGTGAGATATGCAACAAGAAATTCTCTCAGAAGAGAGCTTTAAGCAGGCATCTATCAATTCATACTCGAGAAACCCTTTGTTTGTGAGACAACAAATTCTGTCACAAGGGCTCTTTAAACATGCATCTGTTAATTCATGCTGGTTAATAATCTTTTTTGTGTGAAATATGTAACAAGAAATTCTCTCTAAAGAGCCAATTAAGCCAACATATGTTAATTCATATTGGTCAGAAACCTTTTTTGTGTCGTGCACAAATTAATCTTTCTGTCAGAAAAACAATCTGTGTTCATTTTTGCTCCCATAAATTGTACTTAACTAATTTTGATACTATTTTTAAGGTAAGCCCAGCATAATTTAGTATTAAGAAATTATTTCTTGCCAAATATACATTGACCAAAATGAACCAAGATTTTACCAATTTAAACTAGTATATCAGCACCTTCAACATCAACTCTGCCAAAAAGAATTTTATTTCGTCTGATTTTATATTATCTAAAAAATATTACGATTCTCCATTTTTTTTCACATGATATGCATTTGTAAGACTGTAAAATTTTCTGATGATTTTCTTGAAAATATTTTAATTAAACAACTTATGTTAAACCTGATTTCACACAATGAAGTTCTTTAACTGTAATACAGTAGACTCCCTCAAATCTGCAAAGCTTGGAACCAGGGGTTATGCGAATTTTAGAATTTTGCAGATTTCTGGTTATTGCTTTTTTTACATTCTTAAACAGTCATTTGAATGTAATAATGTAATCGAAATTATAATAAATGGTTGCTATGTAGTAAAATATTAAAATAATTTAGTAAAGTAATAAACTAAAATAATAAAAAATAAAGTAATTTTAAAAAATGATTACATTATTAAAAGGAAATAATTAATAATGTACATTAAATATGCATAATAAAGATTAGATACATTTTCCTTGAATTATTCAATGAAACTTTCCTTATAAAGGTACCCTGCTAATTCACAACAGAATCAAAAAGTAAGTAAGTTTTATTTCAGGTTTAGCCAGTCTTAATAACCAAAAAAAGCTTGATTAATACATAAATATTATTTAGTGAAAAGATTGTAATTAGGAGTGATATCAGCAATATCTTGATTTTATTCAGAAATAAATTTATACTTCCTTCTTGAAAACCACGAGTTCAGTCATATTATCGAGAATTAAATATTAAAATACATACAGAATGATATAAAATTTAAAAAAAAAATTGTAATTTTGCCCCTACATCTGAACTTGAAGTTTTATTGTTTACATCTGCAATGTTGTGTGGATTTTAGGCATTTACCAATTTTAGGATTGCAGATTTGAGAGAGTCTACTGTACTGACTTTATGAAATGTTAAGTTGAAAATACTTTTTTCAAAGAGGTTCTACACCCTAATTCCCCATTGTATTAGAAATAAAACATAATTAAATATAAAAAAATCTTGCTTGTGTGTTTGATACATTGGTTGTTATTTCTTATAGGAATACGATCTGATGAGGTTTTAAAATGCCAATAATTCTTGATATAAAGTGTCTGAAAATTTTGCTTTTCACATCCGGTTCAATCTATCCTTAAAATTTTCCAACATACTTGAAAAGAGTTTATCATTTTGCTTAAACTGTCTCCCGCCAGTCTTTGATGTAACTCCGATAAATTACGTGGATTGCCATGTAATTTATGCAAGATACTGAAGTTTACTATGCCACATCCACTGTTTATTGAAAATGCGTTGTGTAGCATTTATCATTCATTCAAGAGACACTCAAAATAATTCCATTTCATATTATGGTTTGTAGAAAAAATCGTATGTAGTTTTTTTACGCTATTCTTTAATTTATTGAATGAAATGTGTATGAATTTCTGAAGTGCCCTAAAGCATGCTTTCTGTAGAATAGAGAGTACAAAGTATTTATTATTAATTTTACATACTCAACCTGTGACCTGAGACACAATCATTAATCCATATTTATGAAGATGTGAGATGTGCATAAAGTATAGTGAAGTCCGTCACAGTTGTTTTATATATTTTTATGGCGAGGCAAAATTTTTCCTATTGTTACTTTCTTCTATCTACAAAAATTAGATTATAGTACAAGTATTAGATTTGTGAAAAATTTCAAATTCTGGTTTTCATACTAACCTGCTAGCTTATAATCAACTAGCAGCCTAAGTGTGCTATGCTGGTCTGTTTCTCCAAATGAACCTTGAATGAAACAAACTACGTTGGTGAGTTTGATCTCATGTTTTAAAGTAATATGAACAATTACCTGGAATGTCCTTCAGGATTGCTGAAAATTATACGAACATCATTACAATTTTATATCTTGTAATGTGTCGGAGAACATTTGGACTGTTAATGACAAATTTTTTTGGTTGTTTTAAATGATCATTTACACAGATCTGTTAAAAAATGATAGACCAATACATATACTGAAATATTTTCTGAAAAATTAAGAATGAAAGTCTTCTCAAACTCCACTCTGTAGCACCCTTTAAAAGGCTAATTTTTCTTAGTCGGTTTCACATTATACAATTTTCATCCATCATTCTATAACTAAGCAGCGTACAATGATATGTGTTATATATTAAATGTGACATATAATCAGATACAGTAACCATGCAGTATATGTTTTTCCCTTTCCAAACACAGACAGTAAACAGTGTAATTTGGTTGTTTCGCCAATAAGATAATTGAATTTCATTTTGGCTCATCATCATATAGGTCTCTGTGAAATCCATTTGGATTACTAATTTTGAACTATTCTGTTGGATATATAGGGCATTCTCACAATTATTTGAATTCCATGTCCCTGAATAATAATTTTTATTTTAAGACACATTTTTGTGTTTTTTTAATTCATATACTTGGGAACATCCCATTGCATGATTGCACAACAATATTAACGAGATAAATAAGTTTTGGACGATGTTGGGGGTCCAAACACCTGGAAAACACCTATACCGTTCCGTGTCCCTGATACTGATTTTTAAGTTTGGAGCTGTCTGGATAAAATTGTTTCCATAAAAATAATTCGATGTAATTTTTTTCTGAAACTGGAACTATTGTTTTATACAAATAAGTAGCTAAAAATTAGCCTGCACACATTTTTAGGTTTGTTATTAATTTTTAAACTCTGTCCCTACGTTTTAGATTTTTTACCATCCCTCTTCTAAAATTATACAGAAAATCACTTGAGATGCGGCCACAGATTTTTTTTTCAAGTTTTTTCTCATGCAGAAGTATGCTAGAGAAATAATGTCTAAAATTCTTTGGCAGAAAATTTATTGTAGAATTTAAATCAGCATTTAAATATCAATTTCAAGCATCGTGGCTTTATTGGTAGTCTCACCGTTCCCAAGGTTTATTCCTGCACTTTTCGAGGTAAATTAATTTTTTTTTATTTAATCCAATGTAAATAACTGTTTCTAAAAATCAGTGAACATTTTGGGTACTACTTAGTCTTAACATGATCTGCCTAAAATAGGTGGTAATTTTCCTTACCGTCCCTTTTTTTCCCATTTCGTCCCTTTTTTCCTACACCATCCCCTTTTTTACATTACTGTCCCTTCTTTAACACGCCTTTAAGACAATGTTATACCAAAATTTTGTACTAAAAATACTACATTGTCATTATTTCTTATTTGAATGTCCTGTGGGTACTATGCAAATTCATTATAAGTAAAAATTTAGAAGAAAATAAAAAGTTTTAGTGGTAAAATGGTAAAGAAAATTAAACTCGCAAGTTTAACTTAAACCTCAGTTAAATAAAAAAATTTTCGCTGCTGACCCTTTTTTCTTTATTTTTAATCATTAAGGCATTCGTCTATCAGATTACAATGTTATTTTAGCAAGTTTAATTTCGCCAGATATTTTCCCCAAAAGTCAAAAGATTGTGAGAATGCCCCTCATGCCAAAACTTCTTTCTGCATGCTGTAAACAGTTACTAGAACTTTTAACTCTGTTCTAAATAGTTTTGCTTGTAGAGCCTTTCAAGACCATGCACTGACATTATGGCCACTCCGTATATTTACATATGTCATAGATATGTTTTTGGTGTTTCTTTGTTGCAGTTAACCCCGAGAATGAATAACCATTCACTCAATATGTATTGCCAAATTATAAAAAGTATATAACAATATAATCATTTATGATGTATATGATATTTCATGACATATTATGTCCAAGATATAGTTATTACTTATAAATGGCATGTGTATGAAATGTATATGCTGTATAGATGACATATAAGATGAGATTGTCATTATTTCTTATTTGAATGTCCTGTGGGTGCAAGTTCTATGCAAATTCATTATAAGTAAAAATTTAGAAGAAAATAAAAAGTTTTAGTGGTAAAATGGTAAGGAAAATTAAACTCGCAAGTTTAACTTAAACCTCAGTTAAATAAAACATTTTTCGCTGCTGACCCTTTTTTCTTTATTTTGAATCATTAAGGCATTCGTCTATCAGATTAAAATGTTATTTTAGCAAGTTTAATTTCGCCAGATTTTTTTTCCCAAAAGTCAAAAGATTGTGAGAATGCCCCATATCTAATTTTTGAAATTTCAAAGGTTCAGCATGTCTCTTCTTTACGTATGGGCTACTCAGAAAATTTGGAAATTTGTTCTTTTAATTCAGTAAAGCTCCTTGGTACGGTTATAGTATAGTCCCATTTTCAACAGTTTTAAACACTTTGGTATTATCTGTTTTCTACTGGTACCATCCTGTTTCCAAATCTTTAACATCCTCAAAATCATCAAAAGCTTTAATATTGAAGAAGGTTGGGGGCAATTGTTCCCTTCAGAGAGCATACATCTTTCATTATCCTGATTACAAGTAATAACCGAACAAAATTCTCTGAAAGGTATTAGACTTTGTGAAAAAAACTTTTTCTAAAGCTATTAGCAGCAGCCTTACATTTTTGTGGTACTTGCATAAGCAAGTAGTGTGTGGGACATTTTGTTGAAGCAAAACTTGCTTTGGACTTGGTGTTGCAAATTTTGAAAAACTTCTTTTCATATCATTATTTTGCTGCAAAAATGTACTATATGCTTCTTTAAAAGTTGGGTAACATGAACTGCTTTTGAATTTTCATTTTCTTTGTATCCTTGTGTACAGTCAGTCTTTTTTCCTGGACAAATCCATGATGTTTCCAGAAAAAAAAACATGTCTACTCTACTTTTGATTTCAGATGTTATTTTTTCTGGACTTCTTTTTGTTTTGAAAGCAATCTAACATCACAGGCAAGTTCCTGTAATACAATATATTTTTTTCTTGGTAATCTTGGTAAATGTTTACTAACATGCTATTTTGTTTCTTATTCTATGATCGTGAACAAGTTTTCTGTTTTCCACTCTTTCACTACTAAATTTCTTCTTACCCATATTCAACTTTGCGCCTTTTTTCATTTTGATTTTGTGCTTTTATTTTTTTCAGCATTTTAATTTATTTTTTAATTTTTAAGATAGAATAATGCGTAATATACGTAATACGTAATAATGCGTCTTCCCTGAAAAATTAACAATGAATGTCTCCTCAAACTTCGCCCTGTAGCACTTTCTTTTCCAAAAAGGCTAATTTTTCACAGTCGGGTTCACATGATTATACAATTTTCGTCTATCATTTTATAACTAAGCAACGTACAATGATATGTGTTGTATATTAAATGTGACATATAATCAGATGGAGTGTATGTTTTCAAACCATATTCAACTTTGCCGCTTTTTACATTTTCGATTTTGTCCTTTTATTTTTTCTATTTTTTCAGGATTATTTTTAATTTTTCCCTATATTTCATTTCTGTAGCAGTTAAAGCCATTTTAAGTTATTGTAATCATTGCAACATTAATTCAAGCAAAAATTACTTAGGATTCAGGCACATTTTACAACACATACTATTCAGTCAATGCTTACTTGGAAAACATGTGTTTGCGAACAAGTTTAGTTGTATGTATCATAAAGTTTGGTTGTCTCATAACTAATCTTTTTTAAACAATTAAACTTTTAAAAATTTAGTTGTTTATTTTACTTCACAAAAACTGTACAAAGGTAGACCTATTGTTTACATTACATTAATCATAATAGAGCTGCATTTTGTTTTTCTTTTTGATAAACAGAAATGAAACTCAATGACACTGAATCCTTATTTAAATTTAAAATACTCAGATACAACAAAATATTATGTACATTTGTTTAAATATGCTTTTCCCATTACCTAGAAAATAATAACACCATAAAAAAGTACAATGTAATGCCATTACTCAATATGTTAATCCATTAGCACTAATTAAAAAACATATTACAAAATCTTTAGTATTACTTTATTCTTTCCGTGAACCACTAAGAAAAAAACAGAATCTAATTTTTAGTAATGCTATTCTAAAATAAATAAAATCTTAACACCATTATAGTAACGGAATTACATCATATTTTCACTTCATTAAAATTTATTAATATAATTTGAACCTCATATATTTTATTTTTGCAATATTCCTACTTAAAATATTCTCTTTGAAATCAGAAGACGAAACACAAATAGAAATGTAGCATATTTTATGTAGTATTCATGATATTAAACTTTTAGTATGGGTATTTATCATAACTGTACTATTCTGGATACCTGTTTAAACTTGTCCTCTTAGATTTATTTAAGACCATAAATGTAAAGAATTTGCTAATAGATGAAAAGTTCATACTTTTTGCTACAAAACTCGAAGATTTGATAAAATTTTGAGTTATTTAAGTTTATTCTATTCATATCCTGTTACTTAAAGAATTGCAGTCATGGGAAATTCTCCTTAATATGACTCATCTTGTCTATACAGCACCATTACTAAAATGTGTTTCTTGATCTAGTATTTACAATAAAACTTAAAAAAAATTTTATAAAAAAAAAGGAAAACGTGAAACCGACAACTGGTGTTATTAAGATTTTATAAAAACAAATTTTCATGTGCATTTTCTAAACTTTTATGTTAACCATGCACATGTTATAATTCATCATTGTATACTTACCATATTCATATTTCATTAATTTCATTTAAAATATAAACTTTCACTCATTTCATGTAAATTACCTGTCTTTCACTAACTTCATTTAAAATACTAGAAAGAAAAAATAGTATCATAACATAAAACACTTTATTTTAACATCAATATTCTGATTTATACACATAAAATGTAAATGCTGCTATTGACGAGATTTGTACACAACTAACATGAAAGTACCTATTTTTTTCCAAGAGCAAGTGATAAATCGCCAATATAGTGCTTCAATTCCAATCTTTTTAAAGTCTTACATTGCGTTCATTTTTAAATTAAATATTTTTGTTTTGTAATATTTACTTCTCATTAAACATTTTTCTTTGCATTTTAAATAAAATCAGTAACAGTTATTCTTATTAGGGGAAAACGTAAATCTTAAAGAAAGTAAATAGAGAAGTGAAGGCATTTAGAAATTACAACTGATGATGCTCCAGCTGGAACGAATATGTTTTTGTAGTATATTTTGTATATTCTGTGAGCTCATAGACATATTTTTTAAAATGTTACATCTCTTATTTTTGTATACAAGATACTTTAATATGTTTTTTATAAAGGTTGACCAATATATCTTACAGATAATAAAGCATTTTTTAAATTTCAGAAGTCAAATTCGTTGACTTTTAAAGATACTAGGGGATCATACCCGGGCTTCCCGTGTTAAAGAATATAGGTGAAAACATTTTTTTAAATTGAAAGCTAATAATTTTTTATATGAATAAATTTTTTAGATTGGCCACTTACATGAAAAAAGCATTTTTCATATGAAAAATACTAATTATACAATTAAATAAATTTTTGAAATTTATCAAAAGCGATATTTTCTTATTAACCGCATGCTAAGAGTTATTTGAGCAAGACTTTGCATACGGCATCCTTTTATATTCTGATAATTTCAGAGCTTTATACATGTCTGTTAAATTTGTGTTTTATTTATATTATTTTATTTATTTATTCATAGGGAAGTTTTGTTTTAATGGATATTAGCCGTAAGAAAATGATGAACTTCTTATTTTGTTTTAAGGGCAAACGGATTAATCTTTCGTAATCGAGCTCCGCGCGATATAGATAAATTAAAAAATATTTCATGCTTTAAAATTGTTTTAAAAACCATAGACAATCAGGAAACTGAGATGAACTTTGCAAACAAATTCCATTTGAAGAAAAAAATCATAATTGGTGATCTAAAAATTTAAACTGTACGATGACAAATATGTTAGATTTGTGTTTTTTCAATATTATTCTTTTATTTTTTTTTATAAAAGAGTATTAATTTCGTTAATTAGTCTTTCACAAATATGTTAGATTGGTGTTTATTTTTATATTATTCTTTTCTTTGTTTATAAAGGAAGTATTAATTTCGTTATGGAAAAACAGTCAGAAACAAATGCTGAAAAATGTTTGTTGCTTTATGTGCAAAATGTTTATTATTATTATGCATTGAAACCGGCAAGTGATAAGATAAACTTTTTAAAAAAATCATGCTTAAAAATTATTTTAGAAAACATAGTACATCAGTCAATTAGATACAGTTTTTAAACAAATTGCATTTGAAAGTAAATTTTTTTCCTTATGCGACGAAAATTCAAAATGTACGATTGTAAGAAGATTAAAAAATTTGCAGTAGCAAAAATTTCAACATTGAAATTTGATCGTGAAGTGTTGCCATTCGCAAAATGACTTAATCGTTACGCACAGATACGTTTGTTCCTTATAATGTAGATACTTAATCAGTAAAATATAATAAAGGTCAGTTATTAGGATGTGGTTATCAATTGAGTCTCTTATGCTTGGTATTCCGGAAGGAAAAACAGCAATTTTCACCTTCTCAAAATTTGCATGCGCACTTCTCATATCCATATTCATCATTTAAAAAAAATTGTATTTTGTTTGATCATTTAAAAATCATTTTAACTCAAAACTTGAAGTCACAATTGTCAGCAACATCTTTTATGTGAACAGACGCATTCTTTACTTGAGATTCTAATCTCAATACCGGCGAGTAAAAATTTCCGTAATTTATGTTTTTTAGACGCATTTGTGTTAAAATGTTTAGTTTTATCTAAGAAAATGATCGTTTTCTTTTAAATATGACTTCATTTTCACTTAAATAAGCATTTTGCTTAGTGTCTGAAACTTAGTATCAGTACACATGCAGAAAGAAAAACGATATAGAAAATTTATGAGAAAAAATGCGTGTTTTTAAAAGCAGTATGTAATGTTCCGTTATTATGCCCCTAATATAATATTCTGCTCCTAATGGGATTTTGCGACACTAAACCCTATTCGACAATTTTGAATTTTTATTAGAAACGGCATGAATAAAGATAAAAATACCTCATTATTTCTCTCCTGTCTGCAAAAATGAAAGGTATCTAATTTTCACCATTTTGAAGAAATTTCATAAAATGCTTTTAAAATTAAAATACAGTCGGACCTCTATTTAACGAACCTCTATTTTGCGAACTTTTACTTGGAACCAAGAACATTTTGCAAATTTCTTCGTTAAATAACCTCCAAATAGCGAAGTGCATTCTCTATTTAACGAACTTTTCCTTAGTATCTAATTTTTTCTACTCCCTATTTCTTAAAATATTACTGGACATTTCAAACTTATTCTTTCTCTTAACACATTTTATGATGATCAATGACCATGAACAGGTCTTACCAGGCACCTAACTCCCCGAGAGTAGTAAAATTGCTGTGATTCTTTGCTTTCCATCCAAGAAGTGCACACTTTCAATATTCCCTTTTAACCCTCAATGGAGCTGCTCCATGTCCTTAAACTATAGTTTCCCGTTTTCTAGATTGTTGATCATGATGAATCGTGTTGATAATTTCGGTTCTTGTAGCTCAAAAATGTCAAAGCGAAAGTGCTTGAGCATCAAAGAAAAAAAAATTATTATTGATGAGGTGGATAAAGGCGTGAAGAAAAAGAATACTGCTTTAAAATTTGGTAATCCTCCAAACAGCTTATCAACCATAGTAAAAAATCGTGATTTTATCATAATAAAAAATCGTAAAAATATTTTTTTATCGGAAAATACAATGTATTTCCAGACAATGTTTTGTTTCATTCTTATTTCCCTTGCAGTTTTCTTTTTGATGGGTAAAATAAATAAAACAAATAGATATAATTTATAAAAAAAAAGATGAGACTAGTTACTTTTTTAAATTATATTTAGTGTTTATGGACTTAAATTACGTTTTATGTAGTTTAAAGTATTTTAAAAAGTGACTCTCTATTTAACGAATTTTCCATAAAACGAACTTTTTTTCAGGATTTAGCTACTTCGTTAAATAGAGGTCTGACTGTATAAAAGTGGAGATATTAAAAAAAAACAGATAGTGCGATCACATCTACAAATGAACAGTTTTCAGTTAAAAAAAAAATTAGAAAAATTGGTTCAGCAGAAAGATCAGGCCAGATGACTAGAAAACACACTTGTGTTTTAAATATATAGATCAGGGCTGTCCAACTGCAAAAAATCCACGCGCCAGAATTCCGGTCACTGATCACCTGGCGTGCCGCAGTTTGAAAAAGTCGAACAATAACCTCTTACCTCTTGTACAATAACAATTAATAGTTTAATTATTAATTATAAAACAATGGAAGAAAAGGATTATAAAACAATTTGCTTACATTTTAAAGGGAAAACTGAGGCCGATCACCCTTCTTTACAAGGGCAGGAACGTCAACATTTATATTTGTCATTGCCAGTCGAAGAGAGTCTAACAATGAACTGTTGGAGAGAGAGTTCCTATGACGATTCTTGATAAATTTCATCGCCGAAAAAGCACTTTCGCATAAATATGTGCTCCCAAACATGGAAGTTATTTTCAGTCCTAAGTCACGCAGATTTGGAAGCCGTTCAGTTTGAAGCAACTTGAAGGACTTGGGCCCCCTTTCGGTTCTTGTTTGAAAGAACGGGTCAGCCTGGAGATCACAGAGCTCTAATTGTAGGTTGGCCGGTTGTTCTTCAATGCTTGCTGTGACTGGATTACTAAACAGAGCCAAGTCATTCTTGATGCTTTCAAAATCTGAAAATCTCGTGTTGAATTCATCAATAATAGTCTGCATCTCAGGGCAAAATTCAGAAAAATCCAGCACTTCCTCACACTCTGACGCCAAACGACTGCAGCTGGCGAAGTGAGATAAGTTATTTTTTCCCAAAGTTGCATGGAAAATTTTCAGCTTGTTTCTGAATCCATTCATGCGTGAAATTAGATCAGACACCAGTTGGCCTCTTCCTTGTAGTTTTAAGTTCACATCGTTGAGGTGGCCAGTATATCACTTATAAATGCCAGGTGACGTGAAAAATCCATCCTTAAAAGTTCTTGTTCAAGGTTTTCTGATGGAGAAAACTGGTGAAGGAAAAGAGGGATTTCTTTTTTCGACTCTAAAAATCTCTTGAGGCAGTTTCCGGCACTAAGCCACCTAACTTGATTTTACATAAGCAGGTCTCCGTATTCTGCTTCAATTTCATCGAAAAAGTTACGGAACTGCCGATGCATAAGAGCCCTGTTGCCGCCTCTGATCATGTTGATGACATTCGCAACTTTTTGGAGGGTTTCAGTTTGCTTCACCGATTTCCCGCATAAAGCATGCTGGTGAATGATGCAATGAAGTGCAGGGCATTTCATTCCATTTTCTCTCAAACATCCAATCAATCCTATCTTTGGTCCTACCATTGCCTTTGCACCGTCTGTAGCTAGGACGGAACAATTTTCAAAACCTCCGACACTGTTGACCGCTATCATCACTGCTTCAAATATCTCCCTATCCTTTGTTGTGGAGCGAAGAGAACACATGGTAAGGAGCTCCTCTTTGATCTCAAAGTCTTCGTTAGCAGTGCGAATGAAAATCAAGAGTTGACTAACGTCCGACTGCTCTGTACTCTCGTCGATACACAAGGAGAAATAGCAGCATTTTTCAATCTTGCAGGACAATTTCTGTTGTATTTGGTCAGCCATTTCGGCAACTCTTCGTTGGACGGTCTGATGAGAAGCTGGAACTGAATGAAAATGCTTAGCCATTTTGCTATCACCAAATACTTTTGCCATTTCTTCAGCACACTTTTTAACAATGACGCCATCAGTGTAAGGTTTTTTCGCTTTAGCAAACTCAAGTGAAATTGCATACGAAGCATGCAAAGCAGTACTGATCAGATTTTACTTGAGTAAACATCCCAGTTTGTTTTGCAGTTGTGATTTCAGTTCTGAAACTATCAGAGATCTTGCTTCTCCTTGATATTTACTGTGGCTCCCTTCGTGAAGACTCGCGTAATGCCTTTTGACATTATATTCTTTGCACACAGCCACAACTTGCATACAAATCAAGCACTGGAGTTTGCCGTTTCTAGTCGTGATGAAATACTGGGTTTCCCAGCGGTCCTGGAACATTTGGTTCTACTGTCTATCTTCCGTTTCTTACTCATCGTTGGAAAATGAAATATTCACAATCAATAATAAAATTAGTTTTCATACGTTCCCAATAAAATATAGCTACGGTACAAGAGAGGGTTACTTCATATCCAAAATCTGCAACCTTATCTGAAAACCTAACATTCGTCGCAACCAGTCAGATCAAGATCGTCAATTGAAAGGAGCGGTGAGTTGACGAGCGCAAGCTCTCAATTTGTTTTTCGAAATCAACAAAGGCCGCAGCGTCAGCGTTTAACTAATTGCGGGCAGCTTTTGCTTATCTGAAATGTTTCTTTCTTCCCTCCCTGTCTCCCCCGCTACGTTAGCCGAATTGCAGCCGTTGCGTAGCAGACAGGTTAGCTGGAAGCGTAGCGGATTACTAATAATCAAGAAAAAGCGCCTTTTTGGCGGAAAAAATTAATGCGTGTGCAAAAATCAGTAATTTTAAACAGAGTATATTTCTAGGAATTTGTTTGATCACCAGCGTGCAGGGTAGGACTGCTTGACCTTGACCTGCAGATGTCATGTACCTTTTTCTCCCAATACAATGAAAGGAGTGAAAGAGCGATCAAGAGGAAACTTCGGAGACATCGGTTTGAAAAAAGAAATATGCTGAATAAGAAGTTGGCGGGCCGCCAGTTGGACAGCCCTGATATAGACTATATAAAATTATGAAAAATTAAATTAAGCTAATTATGTCATTTTGATAAAAATTATAGTAGAATGTCCTAAAGAATAGCAATAAAATTTTATTATTCGAGAGAATTTCGTCAAAAACTTCAGGAACATGATATTATTTTAAACCTCGAATTATTTGTTTGTTTGTTTAACTCAGCGAAGCAAATCCATCCAGGCGAGAATCCTCAATTTCTGTAATATAAATCGCTATTATTTACATGTCACCTCTCTTTTATAAAGAAACTCTAAATTTTTGTAAAACATTGCGTTTTATCAGTGTGTGATTTCGATTACATTATTTTCAAAAGTGAAGCCTTTTCACCTGCGAAGAATTTCAAAGCAGTTGGGGTGTGAAAATGACGCACTTCTACAAAACATAATTCAGATTTAAGAATTAAAATACACGCTTTTTTATAAAATGACATCATTTGCATCCACTAAAGCAATCCACTTTTACAATCCAGTCTTAAACTTCGTCTATAGAAAACTATGCATATTACATCATTATCACGGAATAAAAGACAATATTCTTGACATAGCCGATATTTTAATTTCAACTTTTTTTTTCAGGTTTTATGAGAAAATGACAACAAAAAGATACAGTATCTCCTATTTTCCGTTTGCTTTCAATAGAAATGGGGTACTCCTGTTGCCACGATTGGAAAAATGGTATTAAAAACTACAAAAATTTAATATCTCAAAAATAAATTAAGATACAGCTTTCAAACAAATTGCATTCAAAAGAACATTTTCTTCCTTATATGACGGTGTTAAAATTTAAAATGCGCGACGATTAGAAGTTTAAAAATTTGCAGTAGAGAAAATTGCAAAACCGAAATTTTATTTCAAATATCAAAGTATTGCCATTCGCAAAATGACGTATGCGTTACGCACAGATATGTTTGTCCTTTATAATATAGATACATTTATTTATGCTGTGGACAGGGCTCACACCGTTCCTAAATATTTCTACATTTCTTACCATTATTTCAAATAAAGAAACTTCGTGACAGATTTCTTTAACACTGGCAATTGAAGTTTAAAATAAAGAATATCGTTTAAAAATAGTGGTAGGAAACTGCGAAAATTTTAGAAACGCTGCGAGCTCTGTGTGGAGTATCTGCCTGAAGAAGAAAATATCGAATAATGTCTGATAAATTGTTATATAAATAGTAAAAAACGTTATTCTTAGTTGTTGTTGTTGTTTTGATGCATTGGTAATTTTTCTTTTCTAATTGATATAGCTGTTTTAATTCTTTAGCCAAAAGAAATGATTAACAAAAAAATTCAATTTGAATTTCTTCCGTTGCTATAAAACGAATGTATTTTTAGAAATTATAATTTATAATGTTAGAAATTTTGAGGTTTTGGCACCAAAGACATTGCCAAATTAGAAATAGTATATAAAATATCTGACGAACTATTGCACCTAGAAGAATTTACTTGGTACGATTCAATTCAGAATAAAAAATTACATTAAAATATGTTATCATTTAACACATAATTATGTAATCCGAAAATTCCTTGCAGCTGAAACAGATATTGTTTGGAAAAATATATTTTGCGTATATATTTTTACAGACAAATATGCATTTGTATCAATGTATTTTAGTGTATTATCAAAAATAAAATACAATCACAATAAAAAAATGAGTGTAATGCAGGATTGTCGTAAGACTGCAGAGACCTCGTTGCTCCAGGTGTTGTCCCATAAAGGAAGCAGGGTCTAGAGACCCCTAATTTCACCATAAAGAGTCTAACCACTATTATATTTTAAAAAGTAATTGCCTGCCGTACACGTACTTGGGAAAATTAAGTCCAGGTCCAGCCTGACCCGTGTATGTAGAAAAAAAGTGTAATTCTGAGTCTCAACCTATCCGCGTATTCTGAAAAGTTTAAGCACAGTCTACAGAAACAATGTAAATGTCCGATGGAGATGCATTAATGTTGTCAAACTAGCATCGGCTCATGCAGTACTTATATACTTATTCTCGGAGCCAGACACGTGTAGATTTCAATCTTACTACACTATACGTTTCATGCATAACAATAAGAAAGCAAACAATCAGGCCTGTCTTCTTACATAGATATGCTAATCACGTGACATGCTAGCTGGCTAGAGTGGAGAAAAATAACGTTTTCGGTGCATGAGCTTGAAAATGGCTTTTAAATTTGATTCTTCTATAAAAAGGACGAGGTAAGCAGAAGATCGCATTTGCCCAATGGTGGATCTAGGGGGGGGGGGGGGAGAGAAGGGGCGATCACCCCTCCTCTTGGCGTAATAAAGGATTTCCAAAACTATATTCAAGATCTTCCTGTGAAAAGTCTAGGGCCGAAGCTCGTGTCTGGCGCTTCCCGCTGAATCGCACCAGTTTTAATTCACTTGGGCTGGGTCAGGTATTTTCTCTTTCATATCTGTGTCTTACTTTCCTGCAGATTCGGGACGGTCCAGACTTCAGTTTTCCTAGAGGATTGCATGAACCAAAATTTCCAGGTGAGGTCTCGAAGCGGTATAAAAGTGTAACTTTCAATCCGTGTCCGACCCAGTCCGTATGAAAAGAACTATTGTCCCGGCCCGTGCCATCTTACAAATTCTTCCCCACGAGCCCCACGTTGGGCTGGTATCATACTTATTTCTTTCTTTAAAATCATATTGATGTTGTAGATTTGTTAAGCGAAATCTTTAGAAATTTAATTTTGTTTAATATATTATAAAGATGCATTTTAAAAACTTTTTTTCTTTGTAGAGCTTTAAAATTATGATATTATTTTATAATCCGTTTTTAGGTGTGTTATGAATTATATAAATACGTAGCACCTACAGTCGTCGTCTGGTCCTTCCATCTGTCTGTCCGCATGTAACAGAGCAAAATCTATCCAACCGAATAGTTTGACAATTTAAATATATATTCGTTGCAGATTTTTGTCGAGTCATTTCACATTTTATGAAAATCGGATGTATAGTTCAATTACAGGGACAGTCAAAAGTATTCCGTAACATTATGGCCAATGACAAAAAATAATTTCAAGTGCATTTTAATGACGTTACACTGTTTCGAAAAATGAAATTGATATATGCATTTATGAAAGACATTAAAATACACCTTTTGTAGAATATACGGTGCAAACTATTTCTTGTATAATGAAATTGATATACAATGCAGAGGTTTACTCTCAGTTACTTCCTGTACAATAAAAGTTGCATAGTATTGAGAGGGACACACAAAAATTACAGGGTTAGTTAAAGGTATTCCGTTACATTACGGCCAAACGGAATAAAGTGCATTTTGATGGTATTATACCGTTTCGAAACTAATGAAATTGATATGCATTTATGAAGTGCGCTAAAATGTACATTTTGTAGAAAATGCGGTGCAAAGAATATTTGTTATTCATTTACAGGGCCGCACAAAATAATTCCGTTACATAATGGTGTAAGGAAAAAGGCAGCTGACGGCACTGTGTTTCGAATTACTGTGGATCGGGATGAAACAACTGTCCGTTCTTTATGACTCCTATTGTACACACGAGCTCGGGAAATTTAGTTGGTCTACGTTTAACAGGTCTATGATACGACTGGCCTACGTTGCAAACACGATTCCTGCAATGATCGCTATGACAAAAATGTAGTGGTAAATTGGTTGACGAAAGTGTTTGTTGGTAAGCATGCCCTTTCCTTATAGGATAAAACATTATTTACGGCGTATTTTAATTATGTTAGACTATTTCACATATAATTAAATTGATATACGTTGCTGAGGTTTACTTCAAGTTACTTCCTGTTTATAACTGAAAGTGCATAGTATTTACAGGGATACACAATAGACTTTAGATACTATACTGTACCCGAAATACTGTATATCAGAGATGATTGCTGGAAGTGCATTTTTGTATGGATGTGAGTTTTTAAGTTTATCAAAATTTTTGAATATCACGTTGTGTATAAATGCTGTAGATCATATACAGGGCTACATAAAAGAATTCGTAAGGGTTACTGAGTATGAACGGAAATAGCTTAAATGTGTTTTTTTAATGAGTTATGCATTTTTACACTGAACTATATTTAGTATACTAAGATATTTTTGTAGAATAGAGATAAAATGATATATAGAGCCACTCAAAGGATTGGATACATGGCCGTTTATGGAGGATAGTCTCTGGAAGTGTGATTTCAGTAGTTTTAAGCGCGTTTTAATCTTAATTAAATTTTAACTAAATAGTGACGTGTATATACAGATATTAGATAAAATACAGAGCTGTACAAAAGTATTCAAGTATGCTTCCGTTTACTGGTATAAATTGCTGAAAGTCAAATTTCAACCTATTATGCGTTTTTAACACTTTCTAACATTTAAAAGTATTTATGAATTCGGTTTGTCTGTCTATCTGGATGTCTGTCTGTCCGAACTCTAATTTTCGTTAATATAGTTGGATTTCTCTGTAATTGATATATGTTATGGAGATTTACTATTCATGTTTGGTATTGAAAATACTGTCGGCGATAGGGGAGCACATGTGAACAGTACATATTTCACTCAGTTAATTTGAAATAAAAAAATTCAAAAAATTACTAATTGATGGTAGTACTGTAAAAATTCATTCAAGACATTTTTTAAAGAAGAATATCAGCATTGCATTCTATAGTGGCATTAATTGAGTAAGTCTACAAAAAGTTTTGTTTCCTTATTTCAATTAAAAATAGCTTTTTTTTATAAGTTAGGCTGAGGTTGGTAGATGGAGCACTTGTGAACAGAACATATGGGGGCAGATGTGAACAGCTCACAAGTGTATTTTTTAAGTCTGTGAATGAATTTTTTTAGTTTAAAATTTAATTATCCTTGTCAAACATTGAGCATATATTAAATGTTTTTAGGATTGCTTCACAGTTTTAATTTACTGGAAGTTGGATAACAATTAAAAGTGACTCAAAAGGAGTAGGCATATTAGTGTACAATTTTACGAACAATTTCTTGTATCTATGTTGAAACATTTATTGATTTATTCACACAACTAGAAAGAGAGCATCTAATTAGTGTTTATCACAGTTTTTATTCGCAAAAAATTATTTTTGTCTTATTTATGCATGTGTTCACATGCCCCAGCTATGTTCACAACTCTCCCTCCACCGGGGCACATGTGAACAAATTTTGACAATTTTTAGAATGACGATATAAGTTAGAAATTCTTGATAAATGCATCCAAAAGTTTAACCATAAGAACAAACAAATTCTAAATATTCATATAAATAAATTTTTGGTTCAATAGCTCATAACAATTTTGAGAAATACTCAAAAATGTAAAAATTTCTCTTATGTGTCCCCCCTCTCCCCTATGTAGAGTTCATATTTTATTTACAGAGACACACAAAATTATTCCATTATATTATAGTTTATGGGCAGATGTCGTAATTGTATAATACGTAACACCTATAGTCGTCGTCTGATCCGTCCGTCTGTCCGCATATAACAGCGCAAAAACTACAAAAGCAATGTAATATATATAATCGTTGCAGAATTGTGTCAATTCATTTTAAATTTTATGAAAATCTAATCAAAACTTAAAAGATATTAATAAAAGTTTTCTTCATTCACTTAAATCCTATCATAAGTAATTCAATGATATCCCGGGTTGCTATGGTGATTACGTCACATTTAAGATGGAGTTATATTATTTCCATATTACTAAATTTAATATATATAATCGTAATAAATTTTGTATTCATTCATTTTTGCATAAGAGTGCAACAGCTATTGTGCCAAGTCTGAATATTTATATAACTAGTTATAGTACGAACGCACCTCATTTTCCCTGTTTGACGGACAATTTGAAACTTGTTTCATCCTAAACTAATTTTCTTACTGGATTATTATTTGAATGTAATTGACTAAGTCATTTTTTATGTAGTGTTTATGTACATAATTGCCAAAGTACTCATTGATATTGTTATTTTTCTGTATTCATGAATTTCCAACATGATCTAAAAATAAAATATGCGCATAAAGTAAGTGTGCTTTGTGAGTAATTTTAATTGTAGCATCGAGGCTGGCATCGAACCAAAATTTTTGCTTTTATACCGTGCCGGGGCAAAAATCTTTTGGCTCTGACCGAACTTTTAGCTTTTATGCTGGGACGGAACAATAATTATTTTGCGTGGGTTGGACCTGGAAATTTCAGCCAAAACCAAACATCACTGTCTTGATTTTCCTTTCTAGATTCTGAATCATTAGACGATTTTAACCAGAAGTTTTCTTTACCTTATGTCTGTAGTTCTTCCTTTTCATCATTTTCTTTCTAATTGAATTACGCCTAATTTTTAAAACTTGATGTTCCAATTACTTTGAGCTTTGAGAGCTTCCCTTTTGACTTTTTTTTATTTTTCATTTCAAGGTTTACTTTATATGGCGAAGATGTTAACACAGCTGTTTTTTGGCTCCCTCTGTACTGTGACGTAACTGATTATGTCACTTTGATTTTCTTTACATGAACACTTTGACTCCCACGCAAGGGAGATAACATTTCTAATGATTCTTTGGCTTTTGGGGACTTTTGTAATCGCAGCCTTCTTGCGGGTCAGCCTCTTCACAACTTACTCTTTCCTTCTCGTTTCCCATACATTTAACAACTTTTGCTGTCACTGATATTTTTCTTCCAGACTGTTTTTGTGTGTCGTTTTCACCTTTTTTTTACTCTCTTAGTTTTAGTAGATTTCATACTTACTGACTCTGACTGCAAAATATACTAGCAGGAGAATCAACGGATGTATCTACAATGCCTACCTCCTTGTCTGGAATATGAACAGAAGCAGTTACAAAATGATAAAATCTTGGACGGCGGTTTCAGCGGTTGCTGCTCTGTTGTAAGCGATATGTTTTCAAACTTATGATAGTATATCTGGTCGAATTTAAGCAGCTCAAATTGTTCCAATTAAGGTTTGGGCGGCGTTTGTTGAGCTAAAACCATATTGGTAGACCTCCCCACCTAGCCTGAAACTGTTCCAATTAAGGCAACTGCGAAGTTTTTTATAACAGATAATCTCAAGACTAAGAACAAAAACGAAAGCAATCTATTCCACATGATAAATATGCGCGATAAAAAAAAGAATTTAAAAATTTACTACGAAAACATAACAACTTGCATTAGTTTTAAAGTACTCTTTTACGTTTAGTAGGGAAAAAATAGATCGATACAGCTAATTTTTTTTTGTTTAAAAAAATTGTCCAAAAACAGTACGTGGAAGGCAAATTTTTAATTTTTTTATTATAAATATTTGTAAAAAAGTCCTCACACGATGATGTTTCGATAAAAATTTCACATGATTTTTTTCTCTTTACATTGGAAGCATCGCTACTGGGAGACTATGGAACTAAAACTTTAAAATGCGTTTATGTTTTCTTCTATGACAACTATACTCCAAATTAAAATTTTGGAATAAAGATTCAACAATTTTTTCTACTGCAGTATAGTGCCACCAGTGAGGAGATAAGATAACCAAATATTAATATAATTGATTTATGTTCTTTAATAAGTTTTCAGAATAAACGTTGGCTTCGGCCAAGTAGTATATGTAGTGTTTCTGGTGGGGAATTGGATAACTAAAACTTTAAAATAATTTTTTTTTTATGTTTTCCAATATGGTAATTAAATAACCAGTCAAAATTAGTTAATAATTTTTTACTTGCATTTACATCGCGCCTTTGGAGCAAATAGGGTAAAAAAAATTTAAAAAAAAAGATTTTTTTAGTTTTTACTGTTTAACAGCTTCACTGTTGTTAAATATTAGTAGTAAAAATTCAACACAATTTACTTTTGCATTCATAGCAAAAAACATAATTTGCAGAAAAAATTTCAAAAAATTATTTCCTAACCTCTGTGTTTAGGCCGCAGAAGGGACAGATTATGGTATTTCTGTCCCTTAATATCTGCCCCTTCTCGGGCTTAAATAATGTAGGGGATAAATTTGTTTTTTTAATTCGTTCGGCAAATTATATTTTTGTTTAATATGTCAAGTTTTTTAATAACTACTGCATTCAGACGATCTCATTTAAAAATTAACTAGATGTATCAACATCAGGTTTGAATCAAAGGTTGCATACAAGGTATTGCATCACAATTTGTGGTGTATTTACCAATATTTAATCCAAAATGTTTCATCTGCGCAGTAGTGCAACGCTTGGGCAAAAACTTCCAGTCTGAGCATAAAAAATCCTTAATATAAACATAAAAAAAAACAATTTTACTTAACTTTAGTTACCCCATTTTCCCCTCTGGTACGCTATGACTGCAAAAATATCCTTAAATCTTGACTGCTAATATTATAACAACAGTATAGCTGTTACACAGTAAAACAAGAACAACAACAAAAATAAAACAGTTTCACTTAAATTTTGCTACCCTATTTCCTGCCAGGGGGTGATGTAAATGCAAGATTAAATTGTTACCTAAATTTAACTTGGGATAATTATTTAGCATCAACATCAGTCGTTTTCAGGCCACAAAAAAAGACAAAAGATTTTTAGGAAAAATTTTAGATAAAAAATGCAGTAATAACATTCAGTTTACTTAACTTTAAAAGTCTCTGTCTTTTTAAAATTTACAAATAATTATTTTTTATTTCTTAATACCACAAAAAGAAATTGCATATGAACAATATATATATTACATGTCCCTGTGTAATGCTGACGTCATATTGATGACGAAACCTTGAAAATAAATTTCGGTTATTTGCAAATTTATTAACTTCTAAGCCTCCGACGATTTCGATTTTTACGCAGTTTTAAAACAATATAAATAGTTCAGTATTTCTTTCCGGCTAGTATTCCTTAACGAAATTAAAACGTCATCAACAAATAAATAAGGGGAAAACATAAATAAATCACAAAGTTAACACCTTATTAATCGAATGGGCGCATCTGCATGTAATTGGTATTGCCCTGTAATTAAACTATACATCCGATTTTTCTAAAATTTGAAAGGGCTCCACAAAATTTTGCAACAGTTATATCTTTAAAATTTCAGATCATTCGGAAGGTTCTCATATCATTAAAATGCACTTGCAATAATTTTTCCCATTGGCCGTAATGTAAAGAAAAACTTTTGACTGTCCCTGTAATTAAACTATACATCCGATTTTCATAAAATTTGAAATGGCTCGACAAAATTTTGCAACAATCATATATTTGAAATTTCAGACCATTCGGTTGGGTAGTTTTTGCTCTGTTACATGCGGACAGACGGACGGACGGACGGACAGACGGACAGACGGACGGACAGACGGACAGACGGACGGACAGACGGACGGACTGAACGACGACTATAGGTGCTACGTATTTATATAATTACGAACGCACCTAAAAAGGTGCTTAAAACGGTGTTTCATCTGCTTCTAAATATTAATGCATATTAAAAAGATGTATATAAAAAAGGGTTACACGAATTTTATTTAAACTGATTTTCTTTTACGGTTCGGATGTCCCATTTGTTTATGATAATAAATAAATTTAAAATTATATGTAATCATTTCTTATGTAATGATAAATTATTTTTTTTTTTTTTTTTTTTGACGTCATAGTCACCTGTTTTCTGCATTTACTCTTAGTAATGCTTCTTGTATCACTAATAAATGTCTCAAATTATCAGTTTTATTTCCCATAGTACGCCGTATTCATCTTCTTTTTAGTTCGTAAAAAATTTAATTCAAATTCCATTTCTCACGTGGAAATATTTTAACTGAAAATTAATTACTGTAGATAAATTATTATTACGGATTTTGAATTTTTTGCAACAATAGAAAAAAATGTTACATTTTATAGCAAAAATGTCTATTGATTCTCATTGAAAAAAAATCGAAATTTGGAATTAATAAGAAAAGTATTTTAACAATATAAATAAAGCTTAGGCTATGTTACTCTCTGCATTATAATTCACCCATATGCAATGGCATTTTATCATCCCTTATGACCGTGACGTCAGGCAAACATTTTCGTACTTTGAATTTACAATATCATTAAAATTATAAAGAATAAAAAATTTGTGACATCAGGGACAAAAAGGTGGGAAGAAAAAGTAGAAAAGTTATGATCTTCATAGGATTTTCTATGTTAAATTAACATTGAGAAGTGATACTGAAAATAAATAAGTATTGCGCTGCCGCGCAATACTTAAATTTCAAGTAAATTTGTGACTAACCCTTATTTTGCAGCCAAAAGTATGCTTCAACTTTAAACAGCTATTACTCAGTCAGTTTTAATCGTAGAATAATGGGACCATTTTTTGTCTTGATTGTTAATGTAACAGGATATTTTTACTAAATATAATTTATATGACTGTGGTGGCCGCATAAAAAAAATATTTTCATAATTTTTAAATTATTGTTTCTATTGGCCTAAATTGCTTTTAAAATACTTCTTTACCTCATTCAAAACATTTTTGTAATTGGAACTATATGTCAACGACTAACGGTTTAGGAATCAGACATTGACAGTGGACACCATGTTTAATATGGTTCAAAAACGGAAATATATTGCGTGAAAAGTCATTTCCATAGATTTTGAAAGTTGACTGTATTCATTACCTTCTCATCGTCAAAGCTTCATCGTCCATATCTTTTCATGCTGTCGACCTCTAGGGACAGGCTAATAAAATGTCCTTCTAATGCTTCTGATTAAATTAAACTATGTCTTATAAAATAAATTTATTATACAAGCAATTTATTTGAAAAATTAAAATATATTTAATGGAATTTTCTTTTCACATACGGTGTGACTAGAGAATTAACGACTGCTTGGTGTGATTTAAAAATATCGCCAACATGATGATTTCTTAATTATTTGTTTATATTTCAAATGAAAATCAAATTTCAAATTTCAAAGTAATTGCTTAAAAGGCGCAAAGGCCAACATAGTGAAAAAGATTCCAAGCCGGGACTCGAACCCGGGCCATCAGTATAGCGCACTGAATTCTACCGACTAAACCACCTGGAACGATACCTAGCTCGGAAAATTTCTCACTATTATATGTTGGCAAGGCTACAAACGCAGCACAAGATGGAATATATATCGTGAGTCACCAACCTGGGACAAACACGAAACATAGTTAAATCCAGCATCGATAGAAATTATATTAATACATGTAAATTATTCCAGAGAGAAACATTCGCCTTGCATACAATATTTCAAATGAAAATCAAATTTCAAAGTAATTGCTTAAAAGGCCTTTTAAGCAATTACTTTGAAATTTGAAATTTGATTTTCATTTGAAATATTGTATGCAAGGCGAATGTTTCTCCCTGGAATAATTTCCATGTATTAATATATTTGTTTATAGTTTGTAACTCCGATAAATCACATTTAGCTTTGGTGATTTTCTCACATGAACCAAGAAGCCAAACCTGCCTGGCGAAAGTGAGGCAACCTAAAAGGGATTCTTTTTTTTTTTTTTTTTTACTTTTTCAGATCGCGAGTTATAGCAGATGATTCAGGTATTAAGGAATTTAAATACTTTCCTCCAAGCAAAATTTAGATGAATTAAATTAATATTTGTCAATAGCTTTTAGTTAAAATGAACGCACCATCGTAATCTCTTAAAACGCGTCGTTAGGGGTAATTCCATTGTTCCACTTAAATGCCTAATAAAAAAAATTAAAGAATGTGCCATTACAAATTTTTAAATAGTTAGTAGATACCAAAACTATGGAATTTAGCGATAAATGTCACTAAAGAATAGTGTGTCCTTATATGAGAGTAGAGGGAAATGATGATTTTGGACAAAAGAATGCTGAGAAGTATTTAAGAATTTAAATGCAAAATTATTAAATTAAACCCTTAAAAACAGAAAATTCCTTTCGATATTGTATATATATATATATATATATATATGTATAAATTAAAAAATACATAAATATTTTATTTCACAAATATATTAAGACTAGAATATAGCCCGTCAAAATGACGTGTTTGCATTTTCAAAAAAAATTATATAGCATTGCATTATAAAAAGAATTGTGAAGTAATAAATTTTGTCTTGTCTGACTGATAGCGTGGGGTGGGTTAAAGTAAAAACAGCCCATTTTTCATTTAAACTTAATTTGCAAGAAAATTATTAATTGAATTGGTAAAATACTGACATAAAGTATGCAAATGAACTTCACTCACAAAATTTGAAGAAATATTTCACAAAAACATTCAAATTAGTACTAATAATGCTATTTTAAAACATATTGTCAATTAACTATTTTATCTGATGGTATGGGGTAAAATAAAAGACAATTCCAACAGAAAGTTTATTTGTTTTTATTAATTGCCAAAATAATAATTATATAACTTAAATTTTAAAAAGTTGAACAGAGAAAATCCCGATTTTTTTTAAACATGCATAAAAGAAACCTGTAATAAATTTTGATAATTAAAAATCATCTTTTATCACATAAGTAAATTGCAACTCTTAATTAATTAACAATTTATTTTCTCAAATTCTGTTATTAAATTACAAATTTATTTTCCCTACAAAATACAAAATTTTATTTATTATAATAATGCATTGATATATATACGGCATTACATATTTCTGATATTCTAATTTCATTTTATCAGAAATATTCATTTTCTCCCCAATGTCTTCAGAATTCAAAAAACATTTTAAAAAGAAAATTTCTTTTTTTTAAACTACCGACAGATGGCGCAACAGAGCATATAAACGTTTGTTTTAATATTTTAAAAGTTCAAGACGAATGAATCCTTTGTTTACTTTCATATAGGGATAGATAAAGCTACCAATCTAATTTTAACTGAAGTTATCGCAGCAGAATATTAGATATTTGAATGTAATCTCTTAAATGTTAATTTATTTTGAATAATCTGTCTAAAAATGTAACTTTTGCGGAAAAGAAAGCACGTTTTACTCAACGTTTTAAGTTTGAAAATCAAATCCACATTCACTCGTGATGCCACATGTACAACACAATCCAAATCCAGAAGCAATTGAATGACTCATTTGAACGAATCATTAAAAAATATGGTCGACATCCGATTTTGCTCTTAAAATATTTGTAAAACCATAATAAAGCCTTTAAATAATTTGAAATACGTTTGTTTTTAGAAAGGAAACGTTAATCCGGTACAAAATAATTCACGGGAATGAATCACAGAATATAGCTATATTCACTGAACACCATGAAGCGTTCTCATTGGTCAGAAAATAGATAGCCTTGAAAAACAGAGGTATTTTTTCGCGATATTTTTAACCGTGTATACTGAATTCAAACTGTAAATAAATGTAAACAAAAGTGAAAAACGCATTACAAAATATTAATATGCTTTTGCAAAATATTTTAAGAGCATTTAATGAATAGCTGAAAGAGTCATTCATTTGTTTTTGGTTTTGTAATTTGTGCTTATGAATGGCAACGGTAATCGCTTGTATACATCGGAACCCTGTTGTTGGTATCTGGTTATTTTTAAATTAGATCTTAAAGTGTTATAATTGTATACTTTTTGAAGGTTTGAGAAAAATTGAAGAAGAATATGTTACACAACGAATAGATACCCGGATTCAATAAGGTAGTCGGCAAATACGGCATCGGAATGCTTAAGCCTAACGTGGCCGCGTTTGGATTATCAGGAAAAGGATGAGTTCAACACCGGAAGCGTTATACACTTAGTGTCATTCTATGTATAATACATATAAACAAGTCAATATAAGCAATAAGAAACGACGTTTTATGCAAAATTATCAATGTTAGAATAAAAATTAATGATGATTACGAAGTTAAAAAAATCCCCGCCAGCTCAGCCTACAGGCGCAGGTAGATTTCGAAGTTAAATACTAATTTCGCCAACAAAAACAAATCAAGATTAGAAATAAACCCAGTTTAATAATTTTATCTGGATGCTTTTAACGAGCTTTTACTTTAATTTTTCTGTAAGAGTTGGTTTTATCAGAAACATGTTAACGTGATCTCTTTTTATCTTCAACCACACTTTTTTTTTTTTGCTATAATCTTTTTGCTAATAATATCCTATCAAAAACATGTCAATAAAATATTTGTAGATAATATGAAGAAGATTTATAATAAATTTAAGTAATTGACGAAGTTAAATTTTTTTTTTCTATTAAAACCCTATTTTTTGCACTACTTTAGCCCATTTTGATGATATCAAAAATTTGTCATGGTTAAATTTTTTGCCCTTTTCCTAGAAGTAAAAATAACTTTAAACTGAACTGATATCTATCATAATTAAGAAGTATGGATTTTTATGTTTTCACAAAAACCCTCCCCATTTCCATCCCATTGGTCCGATTTTGGCCATTAACATATGGACCGAGATTTTCTGCCCCTTGATTTTATGTATTAGTTTGGAGGAGATTCGTGCAAAATTATGAAAGTTATCGTGTCCATAAAAAGTGATATATATAGACTGATAGATAGATAAAATTTTGAACTGGGGGTGATTTTGGGTTCTAGGGGTCATATTCGATCTGCAAAAGTTTTTCAGAAATTGCAACATAGGGGAGAATGTAATAGAAAGTATTTCTCACGAAATCTATCTAAAGACTAAACTAAATTAAATTCTTTAATGTCGCGATTTTGTACCGTATGTATAAGCGCACTGTGCACATCAAAATAAAACAAAAAATTAATGGATGCAGCAGATTCAAAATCATACAAAATTCTCGAAAGCTGCGATCACTCTAATTTATGGTTTTCTTTATCGCTGCAATCACTAACGAACATACGAAAAAAAGAAACACTGGATGCAGCAGCCTCGTTGTGCAATGATCTTATAGACCAGGATTGCGGCTGCACAAATCGAGTTAATGGCTTAAATTGTAAGACATGGTAGTTTTCATCATCGTTGCCCTCATGAAAACCAATGCAAAACGAGTGTGCTGTATTAATAGACCGGGCGCCGGCAGCACAAACCTCATCTAATTCACGGGTGAAATTCTAGGATTAGTTAAATGTAGATTCGCATATTAAAACGCAATCGGTCTGCCAAGTCCTATCTTGGTAGAAAACTCCTGCAAACCCGATTTTGGTAGTTGACTGGTAGGTTTAACATTGTGTTTTCCTGCTCCCAGTCTTCCATGTTTTCATACTCTTGAATGCAGGAAAACGCAATGATAAACCTACGAGTCAACCGCTAAAATCGGGTTTTCCACCAAGCTTAGCAAACTGATTGCATTTTAATATGCGAATCGAGTTTTAACTAATTCTGTCATTTCAGCCGTGACCTCGATGGGTTGATTGTCTGTGCTGCCACTTCCCGATCTATTAAGGTTGTATTCAAATTCAAACTCCTTATTTTCTGACTCGTTCTTAAATTCATTTTTGCTCTGAGACGCATCAAGTTGGCAGGTTCTCTTATTCAGAAACTGTATAATGTGTCATATTGGTTGATTTTTTTTTTTTATAAAGGCAGAATATATTTTTTTAAATGCTGTCAAAGTGGACATTTTGAACAAAATTTCCTGCTCCCAGTCCTCCTACCAATCAACCACTAAAATCGTGCCTGCAGGCGGTTTCCGCCAAGATAAAACTTGGCAGGCAAAATGAATTTTAACATGCGAATCGAGTTTTAACAAATCCTGTTCCTGGAATTTCAACTGCTAACTCAATGAGGTGATGATCTGTGCAGTCGCCTCCCGGTCTATAAAAAACACAATAAATTATCGAAAACCGCTGTCACTCTATCGAACGATTTTCGTTAACGTTGCATTCACTAACAAATCACAGATTTTTTGCCTTAGCAGATGAAAGTGCACTGTTATTATTTTTGTCGAAATTTACCTTGGAATATTTCCATTTAAGATAGAACTCCACTTTTATAGGAAGAATTTATTTATTATTATATTTGTGATTGTTTACATTTTTACGCAAATTTCTGTTGCAAAAAGTTTTAATACAAAGTTCCATTATGGGTCTAGGTAACGGTAACGAAATCTTGGGAAGACCTCAAGTACATTACGGGGTGTCCACTCTCAATGGTGTCCAATGACTAATTCCTAAACGTTAGTCATAGACATATAGTTCCAATTACAAAAATGTTTTAAATGAGGTAAAGAAATATTTTAAAAGCGATTTGAGGCAATAAAAACATTTCTTAAGAAATTACGAAATTTAAATTTTTATACGGTCCCCGGGTCTTATATGTTATATTTAGCATATTTTCCCTGTTACACTGACAAGTAAGCCAAAAAAAGTCCCTTTATTCTACGATTAAAATGACCGAGTAATAGCTGTTTAAAGTTGGAGCATATTTTTTGCTGCAAATTAGGGGCAAATTAATTCATTCACAAATTTTGTAGAAATATAATTTCGTCAGATGTATTAAAAAAATGGGTGAGAGTAAAATAAACACTGCAATATAAATTTGAAATCTTTAATCATTCTGACATATTAATGCAAAATATACAATTTGTAATAAACATATCCGAAGAAAAAAAACAGAATTTTGTTAAATAAAATGATGAAAATTAACAGTCTCAAATCTTTACAAAATGATACATATTCTAAAATGTTTTTAGATTACACTAGTCTGAAAAAGTTGGGTTGTGTAATGTTTTTTAGCTTTTGATGATTGATTCTGATGTAGGGGAAGGTGGCCTAAAATGATCCCCTTAAGGGAAAAACATGTGTAAAATGACATAAATGATCAAATGAAACTTTAGCCCTAAGCTAATATGTTTTACACTATATTTTGCATTATAATCAAGTTTTAATAATATTTTAAACCCAAATTGAGTAATGAAAAAAATAAATTTTTGAAAAACTGTCCAAAGGATCATTTTACCCTCACCCAAGGGCAAAATGATCCTTCATTTAAAAATAATTGTAAATTGTTTTTTATCGGCAAAATAAAGGATATAAAAGTAGTTGGGACGATACATAATGAAATAAAATAAATTTTGCAATGAAATAGCATAAATAATTTATTTTATGTAAACTTTAAAATAAAAAAGTGTCACAGATAATTTTGAAAAAACAATAAAATGGAATATTTGAAAATTATTATGTAGGATAACGCATGGACTCAAAGAGAAAGGTTTGGGTAGTCACACATTTGGTTCCCATGAAGACTAGGACTGGGTACCGGATTTTCTTCAGCCAAGGAAATGGTAGTAAAACGATCCACATAATGGATCATTTTATCCGGCAACATGGTCGTCTATTTTAGGTCATATAACTGGATGATGCCGTGAAACATAACAAACTTAGCAAGTGTAATTCACATCTAAAAACAAACTCTATTAAATAAACCAAGTCATATTTCTGTACATGAAAGACTGTATATCTAAATAAATATGAAAGTTAGTGCTTATCTTATAAGAGATGTTATAAAAACTACTTTTATAAAGAATTCTTTTCAGGAGCGTAATACTGCGATCGCTTGAATACCGTCATTGCTTCTTCTTCACTTGGCACAACTAGTTTATGTGTTATCCTGTAGATAGCGCAACCTGTCTGGAAGAAAACCTATGTGGATCGTTTTGCCCGCTAGGATCATTTTAGGCCACCTTCCCCTATTCTGTACCGCTGAATCCGAAAATGACCTTCATTTTTAACCATCACGTCAGGAATTTACGCAAATCGTAAATTTCGAAGTCAAAAAGTTCAAATTTAAAATTGAATCTTTCCCCCCACTTTATCGAATCCTCAGTTGTTTAGCTGTAAGAATCCCAGTCTAAACCAAAAAACTGAATAAAATAAAATAAAATAAAATAAAATAAAAGTTTTACATCTGTTTTACAGTATCAGATTTTTGCTATATTTTAACTTTGATATTTGCGATTTGCTAACAAATTCTAACGTGATCATTAAAAATGAAGGTCATTTTTAGATTCAGTGCTAAAAAGTACATAAAAATCAATTATCAAAAGTTAAAAATCACAGCCATCTCCTCTATTACAAAGTATCCGATTTTTGTATCTTTTAAACTTAGACAATTTACGATTTGCGAAAAATCCTGACATGATGTTTAAAAATTAAGGTAATTTTCTAATTCAATGCTAAAAAATACATAAAAGTTAAATAACACAACCATCGTAGCCTTGTGTTACCTAATCTAAAACTTTTTCTTAAACTTCTTTGAGATAATCTATCCAAAGATTTTTGTGTTATCCTGTATAATGGTAACCACCGAAATTCATAATAATATTAGATTGTCATCGGATTTACGTCAATATGTAAAATTTAATCTCGGTCGGATATTTGAAAGTGAGTTAAAGTTCGAGTACAAATTTTGAACTGGAAAAACATGCATACGATCGTTAAGATTAAATAAAAGGTTCTGCCTTTTTTCCTCGTGGAGGAAGGTTGATTTGTAGGTGTCCCAAGGACATAACGCCATTTTTGTGATCATTTGCGGTCATGCCGGCAAAAGCCGTAGCGAATACCTCATAGCTTAAATAACTTAAACTTAAATTAAATAAAAACTTATAAAAATAACAAATTAAAAAAAAAGAGATCATGAAAAGAAACTGTCTCAAATCCTTAGAAAGTAAAACATGTTAAAATGCAATTATTTTAGGCAATCTTAAACTTAATTAAAGTTAACTCAATCCTAATACTTGTAGGATTTTCTTCAAAGCGCAAATACACATTACATAAGTTCTTTGAATACTTTAAGCACTTGGTATATGACTCCTCAAATCATGGCCGAACTCATTTGTGTTCAGATGCGGGAAAGTGGTATAAATCGTGCATTTAAAGTTTCATAAGTCGGTCAATTTTAGCGTTATACACAGCGTTGGTAAAAAAAACCCGGTTTAAAAAAACCCCCCAAAAACCCGGTTTAAAAAAAACCCCAAAACCCGGTTTTTTGGTTTAACCCGGGTTTTTTTTTAATATATTTTTCTATTACATATACATGCATATTTATTGATAAAAATAAGCATTGCTGAATATACAGGGTGATTCAGCTCGTCGGTGACAAACTTTAAGGATCGATAGAGCACACCTAGACGAACATTTTTGAATAGGGAATGTAGGGTCCCTGACGCGATGGTAAGGCGCTAGGCGCTTTCGAAAATTTGGGTGCCGAAATTCGAAACGTCATAAAAACTAGGGAAATGGTTAGATTTTCTTGCTTGTTGCGTCGAAATGATTCTGTTTGTTTAGACTTTCTTCAGTACCAATTTGATAAGCGTATCTCTTAAAACATGGATAGGGGGCGCTGCAGACTTTGGAGAGCTAGACAACAACTTTAAGCCCGTTATTTTGATAATTTAACACATGCTCGCCAAAGTTTATACTCTAACTTAAAGTTTGAACCCAAAAGTAGAGCCCTGCAAAAAGCGTAAGAGCCGGAATAAAATGTCAAAGTACAGGGTGGTCGAAACTCGAAGGCTCCTAAGAGATAAACAAACAGATTTCTTGACTTATGGCATGCATTTTCATGATTCTGTTTGCTGGGGCTCTCTGAAACTCAGTTGAACGGTACAAAAAGAAACATCGATAGGGGGCGCTTTGGGCAAAAAACATAATTCGTTGACATTTCGGACGCTAACTGGAAACGGGGCGCTACGATCAGTTAGTAATAATGAAAACACATTTTCTACCTCTGCTCAACACTTCTGAATAAATTTAGACCAAAAACATCAATGATACTGGAAATTTATTTACAAAAAATAACACTACAGAAGATGCTCGAAATTTCGACCTTGGGCCATGATGCAGGCTTCGCACCTCCGTCGCATTGAGGAGTGTGTGTTTCCAACAATGGCAGGAGTATCTCTGATCTGCCCTGCAGCTGCCACAATGCGCGCCACAAGTTCTTCAGCACTGCTGACAGGTGTATGGTATACCTCGGCCTTCAGGTAACCCCAAAGGAAGAAATCCAAGCAGGTGAGGTCTGGTGATCGGGCAGGCCAGTGAACTGGACCCCCACGCCCGATCCACCGCTGGCCATACCTTGCGTTTAGATGGAGACGCACGTCGTTCGTGTAATGGGCCGGAGCTCCATCGTGCTGGAACCACATCTGGCAACGCGAACCTTCGGGTACGTGCGCCTCATCCAGAAGCTGCGGCAGCACTTGATCCAGGAAAATCAGGTAATTTCCACCTGTCAGCCGTTCAGGTAACAAATAAGGGCCAATGAGGCAATCCCCCAGAATGCCGGCCCACACATTTACTGAGAAACACTCCTGGGCTGCTCGGCTTCTGGTTTCATGTGGATTTTCATCACACCACACATGACTGTTGTGGGCGTTCCACATTCCCTCCCGGCTGAAGGTGGACTCGTCCGTAAACAAAATGCTGTTTACAAA
Source organism: Maratus speciosus (assembly GCA_963932465.1). Lineage (NCBI taxonomy): Eukaryota > Metazoa > Arthropoda > Arachnida > Araneae > Salticidae > Maratus > Maratus speciosus. The sequence continues at coordinate 650,861,641 of OZ010786.1, forward strand.
ACGGGGATCCCTGGATCTCATCGCCAAGTACCATCTTGAGAATTCCACTCGAGGGCCAAAATCCTGCTCTCTGAGCAACTGCACCCGCTGGATGTGGTAGGGGTGCAGATTCCGGGAACGTAAGATGCGCCACGCAGTTGCTTGCGAAATGCCAACATGTCTGGCGATATCTCTCGTGCTAAGACCTGGGTTGTCCTCAACCAGGTTAAGCACAGCCTCTTCGTTGTCGGGGGTGCTCACTGATCGCTCCCGTTCAGGCCTGCCTCCGTCGAAAGATCCCGTTGTGGACAACCTCTGGTGTACTCGAGCGAAGAAGGCATGGCAGGGGATTTGCCTGTTGGGGTAACGCTCGGCGTACAACCGCTGAGCGGCTCGTCCATTACAACCAGCAGCGCCATACGCCAAATGCATGTCAGCCAATTCAGAGTTTGTGTACCGTTCCATCCTACTACCGATCTGCAGACAAGTAACCCGAAGCTTAAGTAGGTACCGCACGTTCAAAAGACGTGTCTGCGCATACAACTACGTCATCTCGCGTTGTCGTCTACGCATTACGTATTTTTTGCATATCGATATGGTACGATATCTTTTGCATAAATCAGCAAAAAGCACCTTATGTAAATTTTATTGCGCGCATTGTGCATGATTGAAACCAGCTATGTTTGTTCAAAAAAACAAACAAACTGCAGTTTTAATAGCTTCTTATGATAAGTAAATTACTCTCTTGTTTTGTTTCTAACTGATCGTAGCGCCCCGTTTCCAGTTAGCGTCCGAAATGTCAACGAATTATGTTTTTTGCCCAAAGCGCCCCCTATCGATGTTTCTTTTTGTACCGTTCAACTGAGTTTCAGAGAGCCCCAGCAAACAGAATCATGAAAATGCATGCCATAAGTCAAGAAATCTGTTTGTTTATCTCCTAGGAGCCTTCGAGTTTCGACCACCCTGTACTTTGACATTTTATTCCGGCTCTTACGCTTTTTGCAGGGCTCTACTTTTGGGTTCAAACTTTAAGTTAGAGTATAAACTTTGGCGAGCATGTGTTAAATTATCAAAATAACGGGCTTAAAGTTGTTGTCTAGCTCTCCAAAGTCTGCAGCGCCCCCTATCCATGTTTTAAGAGATACGCTTATCAAATTGGTACTGAAGAAAGTCTAAACAAACAGAATCATTTCGACGCAACAAGCAAGAAAATCTAACCATTTCCCTAGTTTTTATGACGTTTCGAATTTCGGCACCCAAATTTTCGAAAGCGCCTAGCGCCTTACCATCGCGTCAGGGACCCTACATTCCCTATTCAAAAATGTTCGTCTAGGTGTGCTCTATCGATCCTTAAAGTTTGTCACCGACGAGCTGAATCACCCTGTATAAGTAATATAACTTCATTTAAAAATAATTTTAAAAAATACAGTAATTATGTAGAAAATTGAAATAATTTAAACATTTTTAGGAAAAGCTATGTCTTGTGTTCCATGAATAAAATGCTCTACATAGTGAAACATTGTTACCTCGAAAATCTTAATAAACAATCTTTTGATTACTGTAGTACTATAAATAAATATATGGTGTAGTTTCATAAATACAATATACTTTCCCATGGCTATTAAAAATAATTTCTTTGAAGTATTTGCAATCTGAGATATCTGATTTTTCTGTTAGAACATACATGAACAATTATTATCTTTTATTGAAAGTAAAGCTTTTTATAAAGAATTCCTGGAATGATTTGAATTTAGCAGTAGAGTCTTTCCACGTTTAAAGAAGTATTGTATATTGTCATTTAACACTTCTCAGGAACTGCCAGGTAAAAAAAAAAGGCGATTGTAAAATAAACAGAAATACATATTAACCAGCTTTTTAGACTACTTAAAACATTGATCTTAAAATGGAAAATAGATTTATAAAAGTTGTCATCCACTAAAACATTTAAATAGCCATCAGACTTAATACACAGGTTTTTTTTATTAAGCTATGTTGTAATACATATTACTTTTCAATGTCTAAACTAAAAATTAATAATATACCTTTTTAAGCATTTTTATGAGACTTTTTTCTATTATGTCTCAAGTGAACCTTATTTCAATTTTATCTCTCTTTTTTTTTTTTTTTTTTTTGTCAGATCTAAATAGTGGATTCGATTATGCAATAGACGATTTAAATATAGCTTATTGCATATTTTAGTTAAAAGTAAACAGGTGCTTCACTAGCACCCAAATTTTCAATGTCCCCTTATTCGACTTCATATTTTGAGTTTCTTTTTTATTCTTAAGGCTGTTCTCAAATCCAAAAGGGCAACATTTAATTTATTTTTGTTCGGAAATGCATGAAACTAGCAGATACTGTTGTTCAGATTAGTGATGCAACGAATAGTGGTTTGGCCGAATAACAGAATACCAATTATTCGGCCTAGGTATGGCCGAATAATGAACTCATTTTTGTCTAAAAACAAAACATAGTATGCACTATATGCACAATTCTTGTATATTTCACAATTAAAATGTATTTCCTTTTTAAAAAATTATTTATATGCAATTTTTTTTATTTTTTAAAACATTATTTTATTCTGAAAAAATATTCGGCTATGTTCGGCCTAAAAATTGCTTCATTAATATAATTCGGCCAAAAAAAAAAAAGTTCCTCATTAGGTAGGTACTGTCTAATTGCATTTTAGTAGATATTATGTATGTTCTTGTTCCATTTCAAAATAATGACAAAATTTTAAAAGTACTACAAGACATAAATTTCAACTTTCAGATGAAAAAAAAAATACAATAATAAATCTTTGCATCTTAAGAAAAAAACACTGATAGAAAGGAATATCCTCTAAAATGGTGGAAAGAAACCAGTGTAGAGTTTATAAAGCTCACACACACACAAAAAAAAAACGTATTGTTTTGCTATGTCAGCAGACAGCACTATTAAGAAGTGTATAGTGAATTTCAGATTCAGAGAAAGGAAATATCTGTAAGGGAAAGCAAATTAGATATAAATTTCCAAATATTCACTATGTAGTATCTTAGGTATACTGTATTGTTACAATTTAATAGATATTGTGTATGTTGTTGCTGCTACATTTAAAAATAATCACAAAATTTTAAAAGTACTTAACAGAAATTTCAAGTTTCAGATGAAAGAAATTCTAAATTAAATTGTGATTTAAAACATACATACATACAAATTAAAATAATTTAGTATTTACATTTCTTTCATTATTTAATAAGAAATGGTAACACACTTAAAAAATCACTTAAATTTTGTTTAATTTTTAAGCGCATTTTACTCAAAAAAAACTAAGTATTGCAGCATATATGACTTAAATATTTATTTCATACATACATCTATATCTAATCTATTACATATATTTATGTTCTTTATAGGTCTAATTAAAAGTATTGAAATAAATATTTTTTATATAATAAGGGATCAATATTAAAATCCCCATTATGCTTATAAAAGGTTAGAATTTGCTTAATGCGTCTCTCTTAGGACAATTTTGAATAGATTAATTTGAAATTTAACAGATTACACTAGCTTATTAGAGATACTTTTTGTTCTTATTGATATGGCATGTAAGTTTTAACGTGATTCCTAAATTACCCTCTTATATAAAAATGGGTAGATAATCAGGGTATGAAAGTTAAGAAGAAAAAAGTGTTAGTTAATTTCAAGTAAAATTTTCATTATACATGATGAATATAAACTGTCAAATTAAAAAAGTTTTATTGTGTAAATATAAAAATATTTCTTACAAAATTATTCGGCCAAGGTCGAATAATGGACTTCATATTCGGCCGAAGCCGAATATTCGGCAAATAGGCCGAATAATCGTTGCATCTCTAGTTCAGATACTATGTAATTGAACTGTCTTTTCCCTATTTTTGCAAACGCAATAGATCTATCAGAAAATGTTGTCAAAGTCGGCGTTTTGAACCGAATTTCTGCATGAAAGAAGAATAACCACTCAAGGAAGGTTAAAAACATTTTTCACACATGATCAAAATTGCCTAAAACTCAATAGGTAATTTACTTATCAAAAACCTAAAACACAGTTTGATTCCAAATCGCTTCCATAGTCAGGCTTTCTAATTTTATATCTTTCCGTTAAGAAATTAATTTGTAAATGTGTCAAAGCATTTTGCGCTTGTTGAGTAGAGCAGTTGAGAACAGTCCTAAAAGATAATCCCCCCAATCAAGAAAATTTTCTTTTACAGCTTGACTGATATCTTAAAGGTCATTTTATGTTATTAATTGTAAATAATCTGCGTTTTCTCAAAGGAAAATATTTTATTGAAAATATCGGATATTTTTAGTCTATTTTATCTTTGCTAAATTCACATGTTTTAAATTTTCTTTTTAGAGCTTCAGATATGTTCATCAACACATGCAATTTGTATTCTACATGCATACAAATTAACCTAGACTCACTATGTCTCACGGCTACTGCTGGGATAAGATTGTTAAAAGCAGTGTTGTAGTCGCAAAAAATGCAGAGAGTTTACGCTATAGGCAGAGGGTATACGCTAAAGCTTTAATTGAGAAATAGAGGGTATACGGAGCTTCTTAAAAAAAAATTCAGAAGGTATACGTCGTATACCCTCCACTATATCCCTGGTCTGGTTAAAAGTAGAAATTATTTTTATCCAATAATTTGAAACACTTAAATTACAAAAATGAGAAAATATTAATTTAGATTTTTTCTAAAAAACCAGTTGGTTAACCAATTGATTTAAACCATGCCAACCCTGCTGGTAACAGAATAAAATCATAATGCAAAACCCCAATCCCAATGCATAGGAATGGAAGAAAAACAAAGGCTTACTAAATCCAAAAGCCTTGATACAACAAAGCAAACTCACAGCCAATTATTCATTAGCATACAGAACAAAGAGTAACCAATGGAAAGAATTACTTATAATTATGTCATTATTGACGCATAATGTAATCCTTAGTAAAAACTTAACTAATCAAGCAATCTAACTAGTAAAAGTGTATTTTTAGCTCAAATCTGTCATTTTGACTATTTTTAAAAATAAAAGGCTTGAAAAAGAAGAAGAAAGAAAACTAACTATTTTTTTTCTTTCAGCAAATTTTAGAAAAATTAGTTAGTCTGTCATATAGATTTAAAGCTTATAAGAAATGTTTGATTGACTAAAAGTGTTTGTCACTTTACAAGTTTATTAATTCATCATTTTTCTAAAGTTTTGCTTGTAGCTTCTGCATAACTTAGATTTTGCATTTTTCAATAAAGTGTAAAATAAAAGAAAACATTAGGGAAAAAGAAAAAAAACCAAATGAAAAAAATCCCAGTATGGTTTAAAAAAAAACCATTTGGTTTAAACCAAACAACCCTGGTGTTATATGAACGGGATATTATTTGTCTTACTTGTCAGTGTAATAGGAAGATTTTACTAAATATAACTTATAGGGGACCGTATAAAAATTTAAATTTCGTAATTTTTTAAGAAATGTTTTCATTGATCCAAATCACTTTTAAAATATTTCTTTACCTGATTTAAAACATTTTTGAAATTGGGACTATATGTCTATGACTAACGGTTTAGGAATTAGCCACTGGACACCGTTGAGAGTGGACACCCTGTTAATGTGTCGTATTGGTCAAATTTTTGATAAAGGCAGAATTTTTATTAAATGCTGCCAAAGTGGGCATTTTGAACCAAATTTCCTGCTCCCAGTCCTCCACGTTTCCATACATTTGCGTACAGGAAAACACAATGATAAACCTACAAATGAACCACTAAAATCGTGTCTGCATGTGGCTTCCACCAAGATAAAACTTGGCAGACTAAATGCATTTTAACATGCGAATCGAGTTTTCTAATCTTGGAATTTCAGCTGCTTACTCAATGAGGTGATGATCTGTGCAATCGCTTCCCGGGTTATCTATCAAAAACGCAATAAATTTCCGAAAGCAGCTATCACTCTATCGAATGAATTTCGTTAAAGTTGCAATCACTAACAAACGTATGAGCACTAACGGCTCATGAAAATGAAAACGAAGTCACTGGATGCAATGTTCTGAAAAATGCACTAAATTCGCGAAAACCGCGGTCATTCGCATGTATGAGTGCTCCATCGCCCCGCCTCCCCGTGTAAAAAATTAAATATATATAATACATCGTATTTAAAAAAAAAATAATCCAAAATCACTTTCTCTCTCTATTCTAAAAAAAAACTACCGCTGTCACCGCCGCCGGTTTTGAATTTTTTGTGACCGGTAGTCTTTCTTCGTTAATATTAAGAAAAATAATACATACAAAAATAAGAAAATCGGTAGTGGTAGTATTATACATAAATGTTTGATAAACACGCTGATGCAGACAGTTTTGAAATCGAAGAATTGTTTTAAGAGATATTCAATGCTAAATTTGGGCAAAATCATTCCGCTAAAAAAGTTTTATAAGAGCAAAAACTATTCATGGGAATTTAATCATTTTTAGATCATTTTATACGTTTGAAGTTCCCAGTGTGCAGACTGTATTTCTTTTTTTAATTTGACTCATTTTTTGAGGTTTTATTTCTATTTTAAATTCAAATTTTCAGCATTTAAAAAGATATTTTTTACATATTTTAGAAAGTGATATTAATTTAAACTGTTGCCAACTGTATAAACAGCGCAAACAATAATGTTTGCTTCAAATTAAAAAAAATATTTATACGTGTAAATAAATTAAAAATTTATTTACAAGGGACTATTATGAACAGAAAAAACATTTGGAATTAGAATTAAATAATTATGTACAAAAAGCAGGAACTTATTAAAAATTACGTCATATAAAAACTATATTTACACGTGAATTTTAAGAGAGAAAGGAAATTGTAAAATAATAAATTCATTAACATGCGTAGAAGTCTTAAATAGAAGAAATTACGTCATATTTACGTCACATTACAGTTATTACATAAAATGAACACAAAATAATATTGCAAAACTGTTTAAATTTAGAAATTGCACTAGACATTTATTTGATATTTTGAGAGGATACTTTTCAACTATTTTTGATAGGAAAGCGCAAATAATATTTAATTTCTAACAAAAGTGTTTTCACGTGAATATTAAAAGAGAAAGAATAGTTGGGTCAAAATTACGTCAGATTAAAAACGATTAATTTAAAATGTCTTATTTAAAACAACTTTCTTTTCGCTTTGTTAAAAAAGACTCTGTTTACTTAATTCCTTTTATATTAGCTTATTTTGAAATGTTTAACTTATTTTACCTAATCAGAGACGAAAACAGCAATTGTATCTTTGGTACTACTTAGTTATCCCGTCGACCAAAAATCTATCATTCGCCAAACTATAAGATTAAATGATTAGTTGATCGTAAATGTCACATTAACTTGACTTTAAGCAAGTTACACGTGTCTGCGTCATGAAATTATTTTTATTTCGACGTTTTATTTGTATTTTTATTAATGTTGCACTAATTTATTTGTTCTTTCGTTATTTAAAATAAAAATTATGTCAATTTGTATAATTTGGCGAAATTGGTCGACGGTATAATCAAGTAGTACCGCAGCGGATTTGGCCTTAAAATTCCCCAATCAAAGAGAAATGAGTAGAAATCCGTTTATAGGGAGATCGCCACTGTTTTTTAAATTATAATTCAATCTTCCGAAATCTTTTTAAAGCCGATCAAATTAGCGTACTTTTAGAGTCTGCGGTGTCTGAACGGGGGTTGACGAGCGTAGCTCGTAGGGGGCAGAGCCCCCTAGTATTTAAAAAATTTCTTTTACTTTACTTTTTTTTTATTAACAGCCCGAAATATTCTGAAATTACAAACAATTAATCGCGTATGAAAACAAAGAACAAAAAATAGGTTTCCACAAATATACTAAAATATGAGAACAATCGATTTCTCACAAAACTAAAAAATCTGAATAATTGAAAAACATAGAACTCAAATGAGCCCAGAGTGGAATGACAAATTCACCTTGCGTTAAAATAACTAAAAATAAACTGTTTACTAAAAAGGTGCATAAAAATTTATTAAAATATACCGTTACAAAAGGAACTGGTCTTTAAAAACTTAAAAACCATTGATGTTAAAATCATAATGAAACAGAAAAAGATGATTCCTGAGATCTTTCGATCGCTAACGCGATCATTTTCAAAGGATACTTTCACTGGAATGTCGCATTCACTGAGCTATTTATACACCAGTCTGGGAAAAAAGGGTCAGTCTATTATTTGTTCGGGGTGTCTATGAAGTTGTTTCGTTCCAATGCTGAAGTGTTAGATATTTTCAAAATGTTAAACCAGATTTGAGGTATATCATAAGATAAAATATCGTTACATACATTATTTTCTTTACTTAAAATTTCCAATGATTCCTAATTCTCAAAGTATAATAATCAGATGTAGGTAAAATAACTCTTGCGTTTTCGAAATCTATTTTTAAATTTTGGCATTGATTTAATCTGGAAAGTGCTGTAGACGGTCGGTTAAACTTGATATCTCTCATGTGCTCCCCCAATCTTTCTTTAAATTTTCGAGTGGTCATACCTATGTAGCTTAACTCCTTCTGATTTTCCGTTTGAAATGGGATAGAATAAACACCTGCAATTTCCTTATTAGGTATGGGATCAATTTTCCTTTCAATTAGAGCTTTTAGTTTTGTAGGAGGTTTGGCTATTAAATTGATATCAAATTTCCTTAAAGCGTATTTTAATCTTTCATATAATCTTGGTACGTAATCGAAGGTACAGATTCTAAGTTCTCTCTTGTTTATTCTTTCTTTTTGATTTTTCTGCTTTATTTCATAAATTAATTTATTTATGTGCTGAGGGGAAAATCCGTTTTCTACTGCAATGTGTTTAATTGTATTTAATTCATTTTGTAGGTACCTTTCACTGCAAATATCAAAGGCTCGTTTTACGTAAAATCTGTAAGCTGCAATTTTATATTTGAAAGGGGAGTTACAGTCATAAGAGATGGTGTTATTCTCACGGCAATGCTTCCTGTATACTCTTCTTTCTATTTTCCCCTCATCCATATTTCTTATTAGTTCTGTATCCAGGTATGGTAAAACCCCCGCATTTTCTACTTCCAAGGTGAATTTAATGTTCGTGTCTATTTCATTAACTTTCACTAAAAACTCATCTAAGGTTTGTATACCATGATCCCAAACTATAAACACATCGTCTACATAACGGATCCATAGCGTTGGTTTTACTTCAAAATTTTCCATTATTTGATTTTCTATAGGTCTAAACTTCAGCTCCGCCATTAAACCTGAAATGGGTGATCCCATTGGAGCTCCCTCAGTTTGTCTGTAAAATTTATCATTAAAAATAAATACATTATTTTGCGTCACTAAATTGATTGCTGATTTAAGTGTAATCTGTGTGTCCTTACTAAAAGCTTGGATATTATCAATTGAACCTTCTATAATTTTCACAACCTCTTTGATGTCTATTGATGGATAGAGAGAAACTACATCTAGACTAGCAAGTATACTATTATGATTTACTGTAATATCTTTTATTTTCTTAATTAACACAATAATCTGAAAACAATTATTCCGCCCTCAGATTATGTAATTGACTCTACAAAAGCGTTAATTAAGAAAATTAAAGATATTACAGTAAATCATAATAGTATACTTGCTAGTCTAGATGTAGTTTCTCTCTATCCATCAATAGACATCAAAGAGGTTGTGAAAATTATAGAAGATTCAATTGATAATATCCAAGCTTTTAGTAAGGACACACAGATTACACTTAAATCAGCAATCAATTTAGTGACGCAAAATAATGTATTTATTTTTAATGATAAATTTTACAGACAAACTGAGGGAGCTCCAATGGGATCACCCATTTCAGGTTTAATGGCGGAGCTGAAGTTTAGACCTATAGAAAATCAAATAATGGAAAATTTTGAAGTAAAACCAACGCTATGGATCCGTTATGTAGACGATGTGTTTATAGTTTGGGATCATGGCATACAAACCTTAGATGAGTTTTTAGTGAAAGTTAATGAAATAGACACGAACATTAAATTCACCTTGGAAGTAGAAAATGCGGGGGTTTTACCATACCTGGATACAGAACTAATAAGAAATATGGATGAGGGGGAAAATAGAAAGAAGAGTATACAGGAAGCATTGCCGTTCGAATAACACCATCTCTTATGACTGTAACTCCCCTTTCGAATATAAAATTGCGGCTTACAGATTTTACGTAAAACGAGCCTTTGATATTTGCAGTGAAAAGTACCTACAAAATGAATTAAATACAATTAAACACATTGCAGTAGAAAACGGATTTTCCCCTCAGCACATAAATAAATTAATTTATGAAATAAAGCAGAAAAATCAAAAAGAAAGAATAAACAAGAGAGAACTTAGAATCTGTACCTTCGATTATGTACCAAGATTATATGAAAGATTAAAATACGCTTTAAGGAAATTTGATATCAATTTAATAGCCAAACCTCCTACAAAACTAAAAGCTCTAATTGAAAGGAAAATTGATCCCATACCTAATAGGGAAATTGCAGGTGTTTATTCTATCCCATTTCAAACGGAAAATCAGAAGGAGTTAAGCTACATAGGTATGACCACTCGAAAATTTAAAGAAAGATTGGGCGAGCACATGAGAGATATCAAGTTTAACCGACCGTCTACAGCACTTTCGAGATTAAATCAACGCCAAAATTTAAAAATAGATTTCGAAAACTCAAGAGTTATTTTACCTACATCTGATCATTATACTTTGAGAATTAGGGAATCATTGGAAATTTTAAGTAAAGAAAATAATGTATGTAACGATATTTTATCTTATGATATACCTCAAATCTGGTTTAACATTTTGAAAATATCTAACACTTCAGCATTGGAACGAAACAACTTCATAGACACCCCCAACAAATAACAGACTGACCATTTTTTCCCAGACTGGTGTATAAATAGCTCAGTGAATGCGACATTCCAGTGAAAGTATCCTTTGAAAATGATCGCGTTAGCGATCGAAAGATCTCAGGAATCATCTTTTTCTGTTTCATTATGATTTTAACATCAATGGTTTTTAAGTTTTTAAAAACCAGTTCATTTTGTAACGGTATATTTTAATAAATTTTTATGCACCTTTTTAGTAAACAGTTTATTTTTAGTTAAATCTGAATAAACCAGCAAAATAAGCTGCCACTATTTTTCCCGTATGCGTCGACTACCAAAACGTAATCAAAGTCTGTCACAAGAAAGAGGTATTTATCATTCATTCGATTTTGCAAAAATCCGATGTGACCTCTTTCTAGGATTTACCATACTTACCAAAAAACTGTATAAAAAGACGCTTGGATGTTCATTGTATCTGAATATTTAGGTTGACAGAATGGGCTCATTTATAGCAACGCCGCCAGATCAACTACAGAGCAGACATTAAATCTGCGGTTTTATCCTTAGGTATCATCAAATATCAATTATATACGATATTAGTTTTAACAAGTTTTATAAAATTATTTTGTAAATTTTAATATATATTTCTTTACATTTCTTATAGAATTCCAATTTATAATCAATCAAACATAAAACATCAATTCTTAAAACTAGAATATGCCAAGGCTCCTACAAAAAAGGTGCATCAAAATTAATAATTAGCAAAAAAAGAAACAAAAAAATTAGATTAGACTTTAGCGAAAAAAATTTCTTGTACATCGCATACAAAAGGTTTCTAATCCAAATGAATTAACAGATGCCTGTTTAAATAACTCTTGGAACAGAATTTTTTTCACATCTCACACACAAAAGGTTTATCAGCAGTATGAATTAACATATGCTTTCTTAGGTAATTCTTCACAGAAAATTTCTTGTTGCATATGTCACACATAAAAGGTTTCTTACCAGAGTGAATTAACAGATGACTCTTTAAATTACTATTCCGAGAGAAATGTTTCTTGCATATTTCACAAATACAAGGTTTCTCAGAAGTATGAATTAGCAGATGCTTTCTCAAATTACTCTTCAGGGAAAATTTTTTGTTGCATATTTCGCACACAAAGGTTTCTCACCAGTATGAATTAACAGATGCCTACTTAAATCATCCTTGACAGAGAATTTCATGTTGCACATCTCACATGCGAAAGGTTTTTCACCAGTATGACTTAACAGATGTCTGCTTAAAGAGCTGTTTTGAGAGAATTTCTTGTTGCATATATCACAAAGAAAAGGTTTCTCACCAGTATGCATTACCAGATGCCTGCTTAAATAATTCTTTCGAGAGAATTTCTCGTTGCACATATCACATGCGAAAGGTTTCTCTCCAGTATGAATTAATAGATGCCTGCTTAAAAGACTTTTTCGAGAAAATTTCTTGTTGCAAATTTCACATAAAAAAGGTTTCTCACCAGTATGAATTAACAGATGATTTCTCAAATTAGTCCTGTTGGAAAATTTTTTGTTACATATTTCACACACAAAAGGTTTTTCACCAGTATGAACTAATAGGTGGTTTCTCAGAGTACTCTTGTCTGAAAATTTATTGTCGCATATTTCACACTCGAAAGGTTTCTCACCAGTATGAATTAACATGTGCATGCTTAAATTGCTTTTACTAGAAAATTTCTTGTTACATATCTCACATACAAAAGGTTTCTCACCAGTATGGCTTAACAGATGTTGTCTTAAAGAATTGTTTTGAGAGAATTTCTTGTTGCATATATCACACAGAAATGGTTTCTCACCAGTATGAAGTAATACATGGTTTCTCAGAGTACTGTTCTTAGAAAATTTCTTGTTGCATATTTCACACACGAAAGGATTCTCATCAGTGTGAATTAACAGATGCCTTCTTAAATCATTCTTCCGACAGAATTTATCGTTGCACATCTTACATGCGAAAGGTTTCTCACCAGTATGAATTAATTGATGCCCGCTTAAAGAACTTTTTCGAGAAAATTTCTTGTTGCAAATTTCACATAAAAAAGGTTTTTCACCAGTATGAATTAACCGGTGATTTCTCAAAGTACTCCTGTCGGAAAATTTTCTGTTGCATAGTTCACATACAAAAGGTTTCTCACCAGTATGAGTTAATAGATGCCCGCTTAAATGACTTTTTCGAGAAAATTTCTTGTTGCAAATTTCACATAAAAAACGTTTCTCGCCAGTATGAACTAGCAGATTCATGCTCAAATTACTCTTAACTGAAAACTTCTTGTTGCATAAGTCACAAACAAAAGATTTCTCATCAGAATGCACTAAAAAATGTTGTTTCAGTTTATCCTTCATAGAAAATTTCTTGTTGCATATTTCACTCACAAAAGGTTTCTCACCAGTATGAATTAACATGTGCTTGCTTAAATCGCTTTTACGAGAGAATTTATTGTTCTATATCTCACATACAGAAGGTTTCTTATCAGTATGAATTAGCAGGTAAGTGCTTAAATGGTTCTTACGAGGGAATGTTTTGTTCCATATCTCACACACAAAAAGTTTTTCCACAGTATGGCAATAAAGATGCTCATTTAAAATGAACTTTCAAGAAAATGCTTTTCTGCATATTTCACATACAAACGATTTTCTTTGTTGTGAGTCAGAAGCTGATTTTGCAAAATACACCTGTAAAGAAATATTTTGCTGCATATTTCGCACTTTAAAGAGAGATTTTTGTGATGTAATGTGCATCTACATTTATGGCTTTATTTATCTGCAATGAACAAAATAAAAGTAATCAATCACTTTTTTATGACTCATTAAAAGGCAATTGTAAAGAAAATAATCTTCTCATGAAAAATTTAAATCAAAGTAGACTACTGATTTGAAATAAAATTTTTACCATAATTTGAAAAATTATCTGACGTTTGCACCAAAGATATGTCAGATGAATATCCTAACTGTATAAAAATTAAATTATAAATAAAACTAGCAGCCTAACGCCGCTACGCTGGTCAGTTTTTCTAAAGAAACCTTGAATCAAACGAAATATATCTGTGAATTTGATCATGCGTTTTAAAGCAATATGGACATTTACCTGGAATGCTCAATCTAATTGGTGAAAACAATATGAACGTTATTATGCTATTATATCTTTTGAGCCATACAGCATTTAGGCTGTTAAGGGCCAACTTCTTCCGTTGATAATTTAGTGTAGTATTCAGCGAAGAACGATAGAACAATATGTAATATACTAAAAGGGTTCATGAAAAATTATTAATGCAAGTCTCATCAGAATCTGTTAATTGGACATAATGAAAAGGCTAATCGTTCATAATTTGGTTCTCCTGATTCTAAAACATTCAACCTTAATTCTATAATCAAGCAACCTGACGACCAAGCGACACCAAGCGAATGATATGTGCTTTCAAAATGTCACAAACGTAACATGGAATGGCCCAATAAATATATATTGCATTTTCATAGTTGATTTTAAAAATGACTACCTATCGGTATGTATAGTTTTATATTACATTAACATTCTTTAACCCAAATGTAGAATTCGATTTTCATATATTCTAATCAGACGCAAATAGTATTAATATTAAATAGTTAACTATCATTTTTATCTTTACAGAAATGTATAACTTGATTCAAATTTATGGATTTTCCTCGATCGACAACGAAAATTGCGATTTCTTTCCGCGACCTCTTTACGAAATTCGCGATTGCTTGGCAAAACTGAAATTCGCGATTTTTTCCGCTGTTGTTTGTCGAAATTCGCATTTTTTTGCTATCGTTCGACGAAATTCGCGATTTTATCCCGCGATCTTTTACTGAAACTTGTGATTAATTTCTGCACTTGTTAGATGATATTTACTATTTTTTACGCGATCACTTGATGAAATTCGCCTTTTTTGCCCCCAACCATTCCACGAAATTCGCGATTTTTTTTCGCGACTGATTAACAAAATTTAGACTTTTCCACGGCTGATAGACGAAACTGGTAATTTTAATCGTCGAGCGATGGACGAAATTCGATTTTTTTTCCGCGATCGTTCGGCGAAATTCGCGCTTGTTTTTCGCGACAGATTAACAAAATTTACAATTTTTTAGACGACCGATTGACGAAATTAGCGATTTATTCGGCAAGCAGTTGGATTAAAATGAAATAATGATTTATTGTACTTTAATATCAGTGCATTCATTTTTTTTCTGCATTCAGCCTGTTGTCTACAAAAACCTTGGCCTGGTGAAAATGACATATATATATTTAAATGCAAGTCTGAAACGGTGCTTGCAATTTATTCTTTCTAATATGTTGCAATCCTTATCATCCTCATAGGAATAGTCGTGGGAAAAAAGTAAACACCCCTACTAACCTGCATCTAATTATAGTAGAAGAAAGCTACTAGCACTAATCGATTGAAAATAAAGTCCACTTTTGAATTATGCATATAAAATTTACTCAGGGGCCTATCTACAAATCAAAACCTGACCGAACTTTGTTTTTTCAATGGCAACACCTAATTTTGACAATACAGTTTTTCAGCTTAAACTATGTCTAGAAACAAAATTTCTAGTCATTTGAATAAGTTTTTTAATTTTAAACATTCAAAATTTAGAGCTTCTAATGCTAAATTACATTTTCACGTTTTATTAATATAGCTTGAAATTATAATCTTAATGTGATAATTTTGTGCGTGGATATAATACTAAAAAACCCAAACATAAATATACTGAATTTGTATTTTTTTTAATTTTACAACATGTATTATGAAATTAATATTAGAAAAAAATATGAATTGCAACCTACAGTTTTTTGATATATTAATATTTATTGTATCCTGCTTTATCCAAATTCTCAATTTCATTTCTTTTTCAAGTAGTTTTCGAATTATCATTAAAAACGGTCAAAATGATAGTTTAAGGGACCGTTTATGATGTGAAGGAAAGCATAATTTGAAAAAACATATACTCATTTAATTGAAATATTTAGGCTGCCAATAGTCGAATTATTTTCGGCGAGTGAAATGGTCATATTGGCAAGAAATAATACATCAATAGAAGTGACATAGTCATTCTGTAGCATTTCATGAATCGAGTATCAAACTTCAGTTTGGATACAGCCTCTAAAATAAGCTCATTGTAAAATAATTTCTCGTAAACTAATCATATGGATTTCATGAAAATTTGAATGTAGGCTAATAGAAAATATAGAAATTATTTTGATGTCAGACTTGGGTATTGCTATTGAAAAAGCAAAGTTTGGGTTCGTTTTTATATAAAGATGGGTCCCTAAGCAAATTTTATATACATCAGTTAAAAGTAGACTTTATTATCAACCATTTGGTACATGTAACTTTCTTCTATGATAATTTGTTGCAGAATCAGCAGCGGGTGTTTACTTTTTCCCCCACGACTGTACCTTATATGGAAATTAAAACAAAATCAAATATTAAAACAAAAAAACATAAAATATTTGAGTTATGCTTGATGAAAGGTTTTAAAGACTACATAGCTTTACATGCTCTCAAAGTAATATTGCATTGCACATTAGCTTTCACTTCATTCAGAACAATTAACAATTTAATTACAATAAGGTAAATAACTAAATTCTCTAAAAATAAAAACAGGATTCAGGTCAATTTAAATGCCTCTTATTGCCATAATTTCCTTATGAAGTATTAGATGCAGTCTAACATTTCATAACGGAGCTTCTGATTTCAAATAACCATGATAATTAAACAGGTTGGGGCTTGAAAGATACAAATCACCCTAAAAATATAATCTACTTAATAATGGAAAGGCAAAGTAAAATATTGCAAGGAAAGAATGAAATATTAAAAAAAAATCATTCCAAAAGACACCTACATTATAATTATATCAGAAGTTAAACACCAAACCAATTAACTGAACTCAGCACATGATAAAAAGCACTCTATGAAACTTAACCCATAGAAAAATTAATTGATACTGATATAAAGAAGTAAAAAGAAGTAGTTAGCTAAAGATCCCAACTTTATCCACATTGCTTTCTGAAACTTGCTTCTTTTCTAAAAATTCCTAGAATTAAAATTATCTCATACACTAAATTCATTAAACTAGCTTGAATAGGTAAGACTGAGTTTTTTCATCAAGTTATCCATAATTTTCATTTCTCAAGAAACAGAACCCCATTTTTGACTATTAAAATGTGTGAAGTAAAAATTAATTTATAAATTATAGATTATTTCTATTGCCTAAAACCTTCTGAAATAAAACTACTACAGAAATACATCTAATACATGAAGTTCTTAGACCTCTGGAAGAGAAAAACTAAAAGCAAACGTTATTTAAACAAGCAATAAAAAATAAAAAGTAGGATGTAAAAAAATCATGATTTTTTTAAAAATAAAAAAAATTGGATTTTTTTGATTTAAATCAGATTTTTAAAAATTTAAATCGGATTTTTATGATTTTTTCCCCAGCGTTCAAATACAGAATAGCTACCAAGAGTTTTAGGTTTCCAAAACAATTAAACCACTAATTGCTAACATAATCTATGTCCCGGTAGCAGAACGTTCGAGACAGGAGACGGTCGTCGCAGATTTTCTTATCTCTTTTGCAGATTCTTTTTCATCAAACCTTTATTTTGTTTCATATTATGTTTAGCTCTTTATTACTTAATACAAAAAGTTGAGATTATTATTTATAAAATACCTAAAAACACTACAGGTAAGCGATTGTTTGATTAATTAGAGCTTCAATTGTAAAAATATTTTACCTGCAGATTATTTTTTGCCCCTGAAGTATCTGTTGCAGACACCTGGAGAATTTTCTGCTACGGGGATCTATGTTTTAACACTTTAATTAATAAAATTATAATTATTAGTTAGTAATTACAGAAATTATAAAAACTGCAAATTAGTAGTTTCTTTAGGTAGTACCATACAATAATGTTATATTCATTAATATTGTAATAATTACGTAAAACTTTATAAATACTAATATTTAACATTTATTAAAATTATTAATTGCATTTTATATTAAATAGTTAACACTACTTCAAATTAATAATTATTAAACAATTAACTCTCTAATTAGGAACATATTATACATTTTTAAGACTTAATTATTAAAATGATAATAATGTAGTATTCATTTTAGAAAGGAAAAGGGACAGGATGCTAGTTCCAAAAAAGGGCACTATTTCATGAGGAAATATATTAGTAATGATATATGAAAAAAATTATAATTTTTAGTATGATGAATAAAGTGTCCTTAATTTTTAATAATTTTATGAATGACAAATTGAAAAATACAATTAAATAACATATTTTAATAATATCCTCTATTTTCTAAAGAAATAAAGTTCTATGGTTTTGCGAGATCTTGGCCACATGAATTTAGAAATACTGTTGAATGGGGAAGTTTTTTACAAGAAATCTCTGGCTACAACTACAGGTGAATTTCAACTATTTTTTTTTTAGGCATGGTGCATTTTGCCAATTTCAAAAGGGGCATGGTGTGGCACCATTTAAAAAAGTCCTAGAAGAAATAGTATAAGTAATTACAGGATTAATAAAAACTGCAAATAAGTAATTCATTAGTTAGTAACACAAATAACAAAACTAACAAGTAAGCTCGTTTTGCATTTGCATTTAGGAAAATTACTGTAAACCACCAAAATCTAAACTTACACATATGTATGTGTATGATAACCAAAAGAATTATGAAAATGAGTTAAACCCATTCATATAGGATAAAGTTAGCCACTTATATCTGAAATCCTCAAAATATTTAAGTAACAGCATTATAACCTTTCAGTGTGGATTATTAGCTTTCAATGGTTCAATTTTTTTTTCTTTTTAAGAAAAAATTTGCTGCCTTTTCAATCCCTAATCATTATTTTTTATTTAGTATTATGTGAGTTACAAAGTTAAAAACATTTATTCAACCTATACCGAAGAAGTTCTTGGTGAGCTTAGCATTTTTATACCAATTATTTCTTTTTCTCATATGCATTCATTTACAATTTAGCTGTTGAGCAGATGTCATTCTTTCATTCTTCTTTAACTAGAGATTGCCATTAATTACTATTTATTCTTTTACTTGTAGAAATGTATTACACTTGCTATGTGTAATTTTGTATAAAATAATGCATAAATTGATTATCTAAAGGAATTTATGACATTGCAAATTATATTAGATTTAAATATTATTTTTAAATTAAACTGTTTTAATTTGGATAAAACCTTAAAAGCAATGCATTTTATAAACTCAACTGTTTTTAATTTTTTACAATACTCATGAATTAAGCTTAGAAACAATTATTTAAAGCTCTTTTTTTGTTTATTCATAAGTCAAAATACCTGTAGAAACTTTCAAATTATGTTTATGTTAGATTTTAATATATTTTTTGACATTTTAAACATTTAGAAAATTTTTGATTTAAATAAGTGATTTTTAAAAAACAATCGGTTGATTAAAATCATGATTTTAATCGCTGATTTAAATCAACTGATTAAAATCGTTGACACCCTAATAAAAAACCACTGACATTCAAAGATGTTAATGATACATCCTCATCTAAGCCACTAGAAGATGCTGATATAAATATTCCACTTCTAGCGAAGACCAAACAACTATGCAACTCCCCACCTCTAGCACCTGTATGTCACTTCCGACATATGGAATGATACAAAGAAGTGTGAGCTTGTCATGATATGACATGAGAGAGAATACAGGCAAGAACAGACATGCAATACCATCTATTGCTGAACTGCCATCCCTCTCCTTAATCCAGCAAAGTACGAAATGGTAACATGGAGAGGAAGGACAAGAAATGTAAACAGAGAGACGATTAAAACGTGATGACTAAAGATAAAAGCCTAGACTGAAACGAGATGGACCCAGCGTAGATATCACAATAAGAAAAATGACAATGCATTAATAAGATATTTAAGTGTGTAAATAAAATGATAAGATATGTAAATGGACAGAGATTTAAGTGGTTGAACAAAATGATAAATATAGTTTAGGCAGTAACAGGAAGACTTAAAAATGTAAGGAATTACGTAAATTTTTGTTTTCCACTCATAACTAGAATTTCTCCCTTTTTTTCTGGAGAAGAGGGATTTCAATGACTTATTATTTATTTATTGTTGTTACAAATAGCTCAGACAATGTTCTTCAAAATGGAACTTTAAAGTTTTGAAACTTTGTGTTCTTGGGGGAAGAAGGGTACTTAGAAGGATTGCTCTTAGAAAAAAATTATAAATAAAAAAAATATTTCATAAAATGTAAAGGGTTTTAAACAATTAAAGCTTTATGAGAATAAAGGGAAAAGGAGAATTTTATTCAAGGACGTGTGAGAGGAGGAGGGGGGGATTTGATTAGGATTATTTATTGTTACTACTGAGTTACAAATGAAAATAAGAAAGACCTGATTCCAGATTATCACAGGGATAGATGTCTCGCTTATGAGAACATAAAATGAATTTTGTGTACTCTGGAAAATACAAATTGAAACAATTCTTCAATTTACATTTGGTAGAAAAATGAATTTTTCATACTGGCCTTCATGGATCTTTGCCACTGCAAACAAAGGAGATTAAAAAAAACCTGTGAAATGGATGGAAAATCAAAAATGATGCCAAACAAGCTTCAACGAAAAACTTCAGATTTTAGGCTGAAAATAACACATTTTTTAACGTAAAACAATGTTGTAAAATTTAAACTAGATATAATATAATATGTTATGTTTGTAACGCAATAATTTTATAACTTGAAGATTATTTTGAGAATGGGGGGGGGGGGGGGCAAATAAAGTATATGAAGCATGTGCACATAAAGTTAATCAAGCTTTGTGAAAATGGGAAAAAATTAAAAAATTAAAGTTTCAGAACCTTTTAACTTTGTGAGCTTTGTAATGGGGCGAAGGAGAAAAGCAAAAAAAATCTTGGTAGTGGGGGGAGGGGGTTCAAAGATAAATTTAGATAAGGAGTTATTTATTATTACAATAAATAGAACAAAAAACAGAAAAAATAATAAAGATGTTTAAGGATTTTTAACTTTGTCAGGGGAAGCAAAGAATAGGAGACATTTTCTGGGAGGCTATCAATAAGTATTTACAATAGATCAGTTTCAACTGACGTCACACCCTAGCGACTAACTTGACAGCCTTTGTTTAGCCATCGTTTTTTTCAGGATTTCTCCCTTTTGATTGGCTAAGCGATAACATTAGCTAAAAAATCAGGTGAATTTGTTTGGCTAGTGAAAAATTGGTGGGCGCCTTGGTAGTGGGGGGAGGGGGCTTCAAAGATAGATTTAGATAAGGAATTATTTATTATTACAATAATTAGAATAGAAAAAGAAAAAATAAATAAAGATATTTAAGGACTTTTAACTTTGTTAGGGAAAGCAAATAATAGGAAACGTTTTCTGGGAGGCTATCAATAAGTATTTAAAATAGATCAATCTTGCTAGGGAGGGGGGAAGGGGGTTCAAAAATAAATTTAGATAAGGAATTTATTGTTACAATAATTAAACCGAAAAAGAGAAAAAAAAATAAAGATATTTAAGGATTTTTAACTTTGTTAGGGGAAGCAAAAAATAGGAGACACTTTCTGGGAGGCTATCAATAAGTATTTACGATAGATCAGTTTCAACTGATGATTGGCTGAAAAATCAGGGGAATTTGGTTGATTGAAAAATTAGTGGGCACCTAATCACATGGTTTAAACTGATCTATTAGGACAGAAAAAGTAAATTACAGTCAGACCTCTATTTAACGAACCTCTATTTTGCGAATTTCTCTATTTTGTGAACTTTTCCTTGGAACCAAGAACATTTTGCGAATTTCTTCGTAAAATAACCTCCAAATAGCGAAGTGCATTTTCTATTTAACAAACTTTTTCTTGTGATCAATTTTTTTTTTCCCCATTTCTCAAAATATTTCTGGACATTTCAAACTTATTCTTTCTTTAAACACATTTTATGATGTTCAATGGCCTTGAACTGGTTTTACCAGGCGCGTTCTTTGTCAATAGTGAGAATTCGGTAAGTACGGAGGACGAAGACGATAATCCCTTAGAGTAACTTTAAAAATTGTGGATACAGTGAGAAAAAAAAGAAGAAATTAACCAAGATGTGCTGATTGATGACTGTATTTCACTTAATTATTCTGAAATTGAGACCTCGGAAACACTATCCGAATTGGATATTTTTGACAGTGTGAAAAATAAAAACAATACAGCAATGAATTGCGATGAAGACGAATATGATGATGATGGAAATGATCATTATGCAGGAATTAACAAGACTTCGTATGATGAAATGCTAAAATCATTTGAAACAATCCAACGCAGATTATAGTTAGAAGAAAATATGAATGTAGGGGTTTTTGGTGCATTGCAAAGTTTCGAGACGTATTATGAGAGAAAGCATTTTTTTAAATAAAGAAACTCAGGCAAAATTAACAGAGTTTTTAAGAAATTAAATTTAAGGACGCATATGTTAATGTATGGTTAAAATTATTTGTTATAATAATAATAAATACGATAATGTCATTAAAATTCGTTAATTTTAATGTAAAACTATTTACTTTAAACAGAAAATACAAGTGTATTCCCGGACAATGTTTTGTTTTCCTTGCAGATTTCAGAGATTTAAACACATAGAAAAAATATGGATATTGATGGGTAAAATAAATAAAACAAATCGATATAATTTATAAAAGAAATATGATTAATTACTTTTAGTAAAAATATTATGTGTTTATGAATTTAAAATCTGTTTTATGCAGTTTAAAGTATTTTAAAAGGTGGATCTCTATTTAACGAATTTTCCATATAACGAACTTTTTTCCGGGATTCAGCGACTTCGTTAAATAGAGGTTCCACTGTAAAATTAAAAATATTTAAAGAATTGCAATTTTCTATGCCTTGAAAGAAAGGGGAGGGGACAATACGAATCTACTAAAACAAAAGTTATGGAAAAATTAGGTGTAGTGGAAATTAATTTAAAAATTGCAGGAAAACTATAAGGATTACCGGAGGTCACATAGTTTTTTAGAAAATCACATTTTTCTGTTACACACAAATTTCGATTTGTGGGCATTTAGCAAAGGAGTTGAGGAATGCTGGAGGTACCTATTGTTGTAGAAATATAAAAGGATTGTTGATAACACTTTTGAAAAAAACTGTTGGTATAGCCATGATATTAACAATTAAAGATATGGGCGGTTTGGAGAAATGTGGTGAGAGAGAAATGTGGTGTACTCTATGTGCCTTTTTAAAGCCTAGATAACAACTTTTATTGATATATTTGTGTAATGCAATGCCCAGTTACTAATTCATATACGAGGGCAAGTCCATAAGTAGGTCACAAACTGATATGAGAGGTTGGAAATTAGTTGTAAATTGTTTCCAAATATGCCAATAGTTGGCAGCATAATTTAACTATATGATTTTAATTTTGAATTTGTGAGACAGCAGTACAAGATGAGCAGGATCGTTCAAAAGTTGTTGACAAAGAGCGAAGTTGTCATCCAATTTAGATTGTGACAGAAGAATCAGTGGAGAAGGTTGAGGAAATGTTGTCCATATTGCTTTGCTGTTGATATTGTTGTTCACATGTCAGCTCTAATCACCTCCTCAACCTTCAGCACTGATTCTTCTGTTACAATCTCAACTGGATGACCACTTCACTCTTTGTTGACAACATTTGAATGACCCTGCTCATCTTGTATACAACTGCTGTCTCATAAATTCGAAATTAACATCTTATAATTAACATACATAAGATACAAATAAATGTAATCATCATCTAAAAATGTAAAACATCTTACAGTTAGATTATGCTGCCACCTATTGGCATATTTGGAAATTATTTACTACTAATTTCTAACCTCTCATATCAGTTTGGTACCCACTTACTGACTTACCCTTGTATTTACTGTGCGGAACCCTCTGTGCACGAATAATACTTGCACTTGACCAGTTATTTTCTATAATTACTGATCAGTGATCTGTTTAAGGAAAATTTGGATCCTTAAAAGACCCTACACAAATCATTTAATCTTGAAACAGAACTCCTCACAATTTTTTAAAATTTAAAACAGGACCCTTCACAAAAATTTTCATTACCAAACTGAATCTTACACAAATTTCATAACTTTAAAGCAAAATCTGACTATTCATAAAACAGCTGAAGTCACCAAACAACTTATTACCTAGTTATTTTTAACATAAAAGTTATAAGTTAAAAGTAGGCAAAAAGGAATTTGAATATAATGATGAATTCAAAATCACAAAAATTATTTTTAGATTTTTCACAAAAGTAAATTTTTTTCAGAATTTCACAAAAATAGGACCCTATAAGTCTGGACACACCCCTGCTAAATATAAGGCATTAATTAAATCATAAAATATAAATTATCCTACTTAAAAGTATTATCTAACTGGAGGATTAATTATTTTGGAAAACTATAGTAGCTATTCAATACCTCAACACAGGGGGAAAAAAAGACAAAAATACAACTAAAGAAAAAATCCAATTTTTTTAAACACTTATTTTTAATCCCGATTTTTTTTAATACCCTAATCAATAAAAATGCAATCAAAACATAATTTTCAGACAAAGTCAAGATCAGTTGTCAATTAAACTACATCATATCTATTCCAACAGAACGAAAAGAAAAAAAAAATCGTTTCAAAAGACAAAGATTGCAGACACTGTAAATAAGTCTAAAATTCAGCCAATTTTTTGGTAAAAACTTAAAAAATCATTTAAATCTCTTCAACATATTTCATGTGAATTATCAATGTTGAATTCAGGAGATAGCTTAGGAGATTTCCTCCTCTCCTTCATACAGTTTTATTTAAGGAAAGAAAAAATATCGATCAATTTAAAAGAGATTAAAATTAAATTGGGTACGATCTTAACTTTAAATAATTAGGCCTAAGTACAATTTATCTGAAAGACTAAACAATAGCAATATTTGAAATGAATAGAATAAATTAAATACTGAAATATTGATATACAATACCTTTAATAACAAAAATAATGAGTATTTTAAACGAAGGCTAATTACACTACGTCGTACTTAAAGAAAAAACTTCACAGCCGAGCAAAATATATAGCGTCATTTCGCAAAGAAGACGCCAGCCAATTTGATGAACAATGACGATGAACATTTCGATTATATATTTAAAATTAACTTCTGATCACAAACCTAATAATAAAAAAAATATATTTCCTCCATGCTGCCATCTGTGATCATTATTGAGTTTTAATATGCGTTTTATGTACTACTTTTTTGCTTAGGACATATTTACAAAGCAGTGCTTTAACTAAATTCAGAAACTCTGGTGTTATGGAGTTGTTTTATTTTTTTTATGAATATCTACACAATGTAGAAAACATTTTATCGCTATCAAAAACCAAGAAATTTTAGATTGTACTATTAAAGAAATTTTATTTTGCCAAATTAATTTTTGTAGAAAAACCTGATTTTCTTTACACTGCATCAAAATTTCTGGACATTTTACATCTCTAGTACACAGACTTTACAATTCTGTACTTTGTTATGACTTTTATAATAAAACATTCTATAATTAAATATAAGTTACATCAGGATAGGAATCTAAATGGCAATACACATGTCTGACACTATTCAGAACTCTAAAAAATATTCTGTCTATTCTAACTTATAAATGAATTATTATGCGGTGAGTTTCGTGTTTTAACCATATAAATGAAATATGCAGATAAAAAGAAAATTATTATTTATATATTTTGCATATATTTTTTGTAATGAACTTTTCCCCCGTTTTCTTAAAATTAAGATTGATACCCCATTATTCAACATTTAATACACTTTAGAAATTTAAAAAATATATTGAGATATTTTAAGATTTATTAATATTTTTTAAGACTAGTCAATTTTTTATGAGAACAATAAATTTAGTAATTAATGATTGCAAGCTTAAGAAGTAGACAGCAGCTCTAACTGATTTTTTTTATCCACGCTGGGCCAGACTGAAGAAGACAAAATTTTCTAAAACTGTGATGTGTTTTATGATACAAAGCCAAAAGTTAGATATCTTTTGAAAAATGTATCGAGAGAATTTAAAATTCTTTAAGTTAGAAAGAACTTCTGAAACATATTCAACGTTTAATGCCATTTTAAAATACCAAAAAAAAAAAAAAAAAAAAAAAAATTATCACTAAATATAATTTTAAAATTTGAGAACCCCTCACAGAAAATTATAAAGAGAAATTTACTCTTAATTTTCATGGAGAAATTATTCTTAAACACAATAAAAATTTCTAAATACAGTAGAGCAGCAATTATCCGAACAAGTCGGGACCGACCCTAGTTGGGATAAGCAAAAGTTCAGATAAATGTACAGACAATTTAAGTTATTTTTCCAACTATACTAAAACCTGCACACATTATCTAAGCTTAGGACTGGCTTAGGACAGTTAGTGTGGACGTGTTTAAAAATTGTTTTTTTTTTTTTTCTTTTTAATTTTTTTTTTTTTTTTACATTTTTATCATTAATTTTTTTTTCTCTTTTTATTATGTTCTGAACTCCAGAGATTTCATAATTTAAGCAAAAAAGCTTTTGATTGTTTCTTTCTGCAACAAAGACATTCTTTTCAATGCTTCCATATCTCTAATTCTTCTTAAATACGTTAGTTGAATGGGATCAGCGTTCTTCTGCTATTCGAGCCATTTCATAGCTGTTTCTAAACATTCAAAGACTTCATTATGTGATCGACCTGGGTCATTTTCAGAGCATTTGTTTTCATTTTCTTTTTCGTCACGAATCTCATCTATAATCTCATCATCATTTAAAATCTGATATCCAGGGTCATGTACTTCACTTTTTAACCACTCGTTAATTTCATTTTCTTCATAGCTTAGGATTCTTCCCATCTCCTTTACTGTTTTACAATTCCTCATTTTCTGATCTACTATCAGTTGTTTTTTTATTTAAAATTTTATTCCAAGACAATGGTTAATTACGAGTTCGGTTTAAAAAAATTTTGGGAGAAATGGCTGTTCGTATAACTGGAACTTCGGTTTAAAAAATTTTTTTGAGAGAAATAGGCTGTTCGGGTAATTTGAAGTTCGGTTAGTTGGAGTTCCGATAATTAGCACTCTACTGTACTAGTTAAATTTATTACAAAAAAGTAAATAATAAATAACTTTAAAATTTATACAAACTAGATTTTTGTTATTTTAGAAGAGTATATTATAAATAAAAAATATAATCATTTTCTATAATAATCTATTAAAATTTTAACCTTTCAGCATCATAGTTTCCACACTAGCTTTCCCCAGTACATTTAACGCTATGGTTTTTAACAACTCATTCAATTTTTAAAGTAATCATTTTGAACTGCCTTTAACATTAATAAAAGAAACAAAAAATCTTGCAAGTTCAATACAATGTTATACTATGGTTCAAAAGGAAATTTTAATTTGTATCTCCCATTTATACCCTTTAAACAATATAAATGTTTAACAATGTAAAAAAAGATTATTGGGTAAATCACCATTGAAAATATAATAATAAAATTTATTTTGGGAAACCTAAAGGTGTATCAACAACTGATTTTTTGACTGTATCTGGCGCTCCCATTTTTTTACTGCCAATTGAACATGTTAAAATTCTGTTTCATCTGCGGATTTTAATACACTACAAAATTGATATATGTTTTCACCACCCGACATGTTCATAAAACATTTATCAATAAAACCATTTAAGATTAGAACTGTTTATTTATTGTTTGTAATTAAAATCAAAGGAGTATGACAATTATAGGAAATACAAATGGCAAAATGAAAAGTTTCCTTCTTCCACTGGATATTTGAAAAATTTATTTCAGTATGGATGTAAATTGTTTTATGACTGAAGTGACAAATTTATTGAAAAGTGTAAAAATGGATATTTTGCATGGGAAAAAAAATGTTTATTTGAGGAAATGATGAATTCATACTCTTAATCCACAACTCAATGACTTTCACAGAATGCAAATGAAGAGAGGTTAAAGTTACAATTACTATTTATATGTTACAGTAAATTTTGACTCGATAACGACCTCTATTGTACTGTACAAGTGTTAAACAATGGAGAAAAAATTGTTCAGAATATCACCATTGAAAACATAATAGTAAAATTTATTATGATGATTTCTACAGTTTTCTACTTTATTTATTTGTCACCAGTTCTTGTTGCATTTTTTACTCCTCCTCCCTTCACATATGCATTTTACTACATTCAAATCTCCAATAGTGCCTTACTTCCTTTAAAATCAATCATAATGTTTACTTGTATAGCTTAAAGTTATGCAGTGCAACATGTATGATAAACTAATATTAGCAATAGCATTTCAATCACAATATTCTTTTTTTTTTTTTTTTTTTTTTTTTTTTTTTTTTTTTTTTTAACCTGTTTAGCTGAAATTGAGGTATTGTCAGCTAGTTGTAAAACTAAATATAAATGAAAATAAATTTAAGTCACATATTATTTTTAAATCTGTGAACAGATTGTGAATTCCTAAATGCATCACAATATTTATCATTATTATTATTGTTTAATCTCTGGGTAGAAGATTATGCTTAACTGTATGTTATGAAAAAATCCCTAAAAGGCAGAAAGTAAATACATAAAACTAACATTAACCATAATGTAACATAATCAAGTTTACAAAATACTAGGTTGAGCAAAAAATTCTGGGAAATTTGTGAAAGTTGCATTGTTATGTGCAAATTAACAACAAAAACAACAAGGACTATTCTTCAAAGTAGAGACCATCATAGTCCACGACTTTCTGCCGTCGTTCTTCCAGATTCCAGATTTATTGAAAGTTGGCGGCTCCTTGGAATCGAAAACTCTTGACATGCTTCTTCAACTTCATTCGCTCAGAATCGTTAGACCTTTTCTCCAATAATGCCGGATGAACACACACAAATCATACTGTTCAACAGGAATTTTGGAGCTGAAATTCCTGAACTCCTATATATATACCACTGGTACTCTTATATACGATACAAATTCTCGCAACTATTAGATTAAAAATTTCCAGAAATTTTTGCTCAACCTAATAAATAAATCTGTGTACATATTATATTAGATTTCAATTGCCACTTTTGTTTCATGTAAATACCATAAATACCATATAAAATTATCTTAGTTACATTGAGAATTGAACACAGATCCATGATTTAGTTAATCCAATATGATTCAAAATCCTCCTAGTTTAACGATATTTTTCTGCATTTCAATTTCTGAATTATAATCAATTCAAGCATAATTTTTCAAGTGAGCATTATTTTATTACATCATAGGTAGCTCCTGAAAATAATGCAATTTTTTTAAAAATTATAATTTCATAAGTAAGGCAAGGTTAATAATGCATTATATATAAGTTGTTTTAGTTGCACAAATGTCTGTATTACGGTTTAATCATTTTATTTTTTAACAAAAGTTAGGATAATTGATATACATATATATATATACATCAAAAGGATATTTTGTGGTTAAGAAACACTTTATCTAAACATTTTCCATTTCTCCAAATGCCCAAGTTTCAGCATGATTTCTAACCTAATATTTCATATAATGTACAAAATACCAACATAGGTTTCTGTCAATGTCTGTTGTCCCTTAAGTGCTTATGCAGCAAGGGCAAATCCAGCTCACCATTTAGAGGGGGGTCATGGATTTCCTTTTTTTTGGGAGGGGGGATCAACAGGGGCGTCGCCATGGGGGGGGGGGGTTAGGGGGGGAGCCTCCCCCCCAATATATGTGAAATTGGGAAATTTGAGCTTAGAGTTGGGAAATTCTAGATTTTTGAGACATTTCCTTTTTTAGTAAAAAAAATTAGGAAATTTTTGTTTTGGTGATTATGTTTCTGAATACTGTAACAGTAAGCAAGTTAAATTATCAAAAGAAATACAAAAAGAAATCAGCCACACTCAATCTATTATTGTGTTTTTCAGTTCTACAAAAATATTATACATCTACCAGACCTAAATTTCTCTACTCCTATCCATCAATGGCTGACTATTCAGTTCCTTTATTTCCTCCAAAACTTTGTTCCTTTTTGAAAAATTTCACCCTACGTCCACTTCTCATCCCAAAAGAGAATCCAGCTATTTTAATCCAAAGGGATTGAATCTTCTTTTGAAAATTGGAGATCACTTGTAGCACAACAGAAAGGAATGTAGTTACCTACTTGAAACACAGCTGGGCAAGAAGATTTGATGAGTTTTCACAAATTGCACTAATTTTTGAGCTAATTGCGTGATTTTTGGACAATCTTTTACTCATTCTCATGATTTTTTC
Source organism: Maratus speciosus (assembly GCA_963932465.1). Lineage (NCBI taxonomy): Eukaryota > Metazoa > Arthropoda > Arachnida > Araneae > Salticidae > Maratus > Maratus speciosus. Next base: position 650,891,872 of record OZ010786.1, read on the forward strand.
CGCAAAAATTAGTTAACCCTTCGATGTCAAGAAAAAAGCGTTATAAGAGCAATTATAAGAGGTCGCTAGTTTAGATAAATTTGTCACATTTTACATTTATTTGTGTGCGGAAATATATATCAGTCCTGTTCGTTTATATTTATAGGTGTTTATGAAATTTTAATCCAAAAATTCAGTGTTGTGTCTTTAAAACTGTACTAAAAAATGACTATAAATCTCAGCACGAAAGAACCCTTCATAATAAGGAAAAGATTTTTCGTGCAAGGTTTTGGAGCATATAAAAATCCATTCGAGGATGAAAAAGGTAAAAAGTGGACCATTTGAATTTGGAACTGAAATATGACCATGAAAGCAGTCCATCAACTGAAGAAAAAATCGACACGCATTGTAACACTGACACGTTGCACTTGAATAAAATTTTGAATCAATAAAGATTTCCCTATAGACAAGTTCACAAACAGTTATGAATATTAGAATGTGACTGAAGAAGCTGACTTCCGAAAGCACCGTAGAAAAATGTTTTCACCAAAAGGAATAGATAAAAATAATAGTACAGCAATGAACACTGATACACACAAGTTTTACGGGAAAGAATTATAAGAAATACAAAAAAAACTTAGTAATGGGCTTAAATGATAATGTTCCCTATATCAGGAGAATATTGCACCAATACATTTCATATTTAAATTACAATTGTGCAAGGCAAATTTGAGTATAACTAACTTAGGAAAGTTAATAATGTTTCTACCTGGATATGAGAAACCGGATGTACATGACTTGCAGAGTCAAATAGAAAGAAACCAAATCCCAGCTCACTTAAAAAACCTTTTTCTCATGCCTTGAAATTCAAAGATTATTTGAACACGCCGTCAAACTATATACTCGTATGTAAACATTCACAGCAGTTTATCTTTATGGTATTGCATCTAATGAAAGAATCTTTAGTCAAATAAAAATTTAAAATATATATATTGCAAACTACAAAAAGGGATGACAGACTTGACAGCCTAATGCTTTTAAAATGTGAAAGTGAAATAGTGGATTTTATTAAACTGGACGATGTTATCATCAGGGTGGCTTCTTTGAATACCAGAAGAATTAATGTTAAAGGAAAACTAGTTGAATGTGCCAATCCCAAAACTTTATTCTATCCAATACATGTTAATACCTCAAAATTTGCAATCACAATGCAAAACGAATTCTAATAAAAAGGAGATAGAAGCATCTCATTTTTCCAACAAATCATTGAATTTGGGCGCGCACCCTGTTAGATGTCTGCAACCAAAATTCCAAACCCAAAAAGCACAAAAGCGATACCTTTGGATAGTATACACCCAAGCCCAATAAGGAATTGCAACCAAATATGAAATTCGGCAAATTCCGTGCATTAGTTTTTCAGATATAGCTAACGCAAAAATCGTGAAAAATGCTTCACAGCAGTGCCACCTGTTATATGATATACACAAAAGCCTAATAAGCACCAAATTATGTCAAGGTTTAACAGAATATGAAGTTTGATCAAATTCCGTGCAACAGTTTTTGAGATATAACTATCGCTAAAATCTTGTAAATCGTGAAAAATGCAGCATGCGCCACCTTTTGGGTGATTTACACCAAAAACTAATCAGCATTAATTTTTATCAAGGTATAACTAAATCTAAAGTTTTATTAAATTCCGCGCATTAGTTCTTGAGATAGAGCGCCCACAAAATTTGTGTCACATACACACAGACAGACATTTTCTAAAAACAGTCAAATCGTTCTAAAACGTATCAATTATAGGTGCACATTTCCAAAGTTTTTAAGGAGCCAGTGGCTCCTAAACCGAAATTATCCAGTGGCCACATTGTGAAAGAAATGCATACAAGCAATAGCAATTATATGAGAAAAAATTTCAGGAGATCAAAGTGAAAAATTATCTACAAATATGCAAAAGAAACAGACTAATTATATCAAATTTGTATAGTTCATTTAATCACCCAATTCTTTTAATTTGGATATAAATTAAGTATAATATAAATCTTAAGCTATGTACTGTCAGAAGATAAAGTTCGGCAAGATAGAGGTAAAAAATATATATATCTGTAAGAATAAGCTGAGGAATCATGGTAGTGGGGAATATTAGGAAAACAATATTTTCATTTTGCCATACAAGAGTTCATAAAAGAAAAAAATAAGAGTGTGTAAAATTATTTTGCACTATAAAAGTCAAAACAGAATTCAAGCATTTGTTTTTCATGAATACATAAGAAAAATTATCTTAAAAAACAATATTATTACAGTTTATTACAGGGGTGAGGAAAAATATCAATAATTTCGATAAGTGGACGCCGAAAAAATCAATTTTGTCAATCGTTAGCAAGAAAAAGCGCAAATTCGGTCAAAGGATCAGGAAAAAATGCGAATTTCGTCAAAGAATCTAAAAAACACGCGTCTTTTTGTCAAAGAATTGCGGGAAAAATGCGAATTTTGCCATTCTTTGCAGAAAAATCATCACCTTTGTCAAAAGATAACAAAAAAAAAAACCCCACCAATACTATAAGGATCTTGGAAAAAACGATAATTTTGTCAAAGGGTCGCAAATCAGACATCGTGAATTTCGGCAAAAGATTGCAGAAAACGTGAATTTCATCAACAGATTGCAGAAAAAACGCGAATTTCGTCAACAGATTGCAGAAAAAAAAGTAACAATTTAAGAATGTTGAAGTACTTCGGAATTTATGTTTCTATAAATAGAACCGCATGCTGTTGTATAATGTAAGCGTATAAATTTTAAAATACATAAAAAAGACAAATCTTGCTTGCTAAAAATAAGATATATACTAGTATAAGAGACTAAAAATTATCCTTCTACATTTTTAAATTATCACCCGCCTATCCTTCAGAATAGCCCATTTTCCAGCTACACTGTCTAAATCCAACATGTTAAGTTATGTCTGTTTCACAGGTTAATAGCATTAGTTCGTCCAGTCGCTCTTCCGACATAGTGGTACGGAAGTAATTTTTTACTAACTTTAACCTGCTGAAACTTCTTTCATTACTTGCCACAGTTACGGGAATAATTAAGGCCAACTTGTAGGCCAAAGAAAGGTTAGGATACAAATGAGCCTTCCCCACAAGTTTTGGCGCTGCTGAGCCAATTGTATTCGATTCAGAACTAGCTATTTCTGAGGACATGATATCAATTTCACATTCCAAGTTATCTACATCTTTGATATTATCAGGGAATAATTGACATAGTTTAGAAATGTCCTCGGTAGACGGTAGAGCTATACTTGATCTTAGATGGAAGGAGACAGGCCAGTGGTTTAACTTTCTCAAATACCAACTTATGAATGTCTTCAAATGCAGTTGTAAGCCGATCTACCACCTTCAAAATTTCTGCTTAAAAATAATTCTCTCGTGTAAATAGAATTGCAGTTTCAGGATTTTCGTCGATCTTCGATGGAGGCCTCCATAGCCTGTGCCGCAAATTGAACTCATAATCTTGATTTATTCCATGTGTCTCGCAGATGTTGTCAACTTCCTTAATGATGTTCATTATTACCGCTGTGTCATAATTCTGGAGTTTCTGAATCCTTTCGTAAGTTTTCTGCATTCTGTCGGTTTCCTCTAAAATGTTCAGGTCTTCACGTTGCAATTGCTCTGTTGCTAACTTGGTTAAACATAATTGTTTTCATTGCAAGTAAAGAAACAATGAAATCGTATGACATAATTTTGCTTCTTAACTCTGCCACCTTAGCTCGAGCATCCTTGTCAACCTTCATGTCTTCAGAAATAATTTGCAGAGTATGGATGAGGGCATCATAGGACGATAAAATAGCTCTGACTGAATCCACTCGCATAGTCCATCTTGTCTTCGACAAAGATTTCATGGTAAGACTCTTCTGAAGAACTTCCATTTTTTCTGTCAGTGTGCCCAATCGCTTTGTACTCAGTGAAAAGAAGTTATAGATACTGAATACTGTCGTAGAACAATTTTATTATATTGCTTTCTTCGCACGCATGTTCAACACATAACTTCACTTTATGCGCGAGGCAGGGTATTTATAAAATCGATCTACCAGCTATTTCTGAAAGTTTTGATTGACAGCCTAAAAAGCGGCCAGACATAGATGGCGTGGTGTCGTAAGACTGTGCACGAGCTTGGGAAAGCGATATTCCAACTGATTGTAGAATTTCAGAAATAAGCTTAGCCATTCCTTCGAAAATTTTGGACACAGTTAGAACCAACCTGAAGAGTGATGATGCTTAAATGCTCTGATTTTGGAATTTTCAACGAACGAGGTTTAAAGATGGTCGTCCCCACCCACTCACAAAAAGAGTAACACATACTTTAAGCATGATTACTATTCCAGATGTACATGTCTACAAAATTCATGTGCCTATGACAATTTGAGAATAAAACTGGCTTTCTTTTTTTTTTTGGGGGGGGGGGGGGAGAGAGGAGCTATACAGGAGCCTTTTCAAAAGATAATTTTACATCTGGATGATCTGTTTGAATATGACTATGCAGGCCTCTAATAGAAATGCAGAAATATCTACATATTGTACATTGAATCCGTTTTCCTTTCTGGAGGTCGATGTTTTCATTCAGATGAAATTTTCTTATATGGCGATATAAATTTATTTTTTTCTGTGAAATGTGTGTGTACGCGATCACAGTGTGTGCATAAAAGTTTCACTGAATTATTCGCCATCATGCGACAAAAACAAACTTTTGCAAATCGCTCTTCTTCTGTGTCCGTGACTTCATCTTTTAAATGCAGCAACCTCAAATAACTAGTGCCAAGTCCAGAGCCAAGAGGTCACCAAATTCTAAGAATCAGCCAATAGCAGAAGGGAGCAATTAAAGATGCTACATGGGAAAACTTACAATAGAGATTGCAACAACCCCTCTCTCCCACACAGAATCATACACAATCTTCCATGAGAAGTTCTTTCTTTTCCCCTTTTAAGACGGACAACAGAGAATTGAAATGATACTGACGACGGGAGAGGGACTTTTTGCAGGGTGTGTTCTTAACTTTCCGACTATTCTAAATTTTACCAACTCTTCCAAATAAGTGTGTGTGTGGGGGGGGTTGTTACATCCCCCCCCGCTAGGCACGCCCCTGCTGATGGAGGGATGGCTTCCATTATTATGAAACAGCCATTATAAATGAAGCGTTAGGTGAAGATGAAAGAGCAGCCATAAAAAGTTAGAATTCTGATTTTCTGGTCAGAATGGGGAAAAAAAATGGCTATAATTTTTTTCAGGAAAAACTAACTCGGTTAAGTGGGAATCGGATAATCGGGACTATACTGTGCATTTCATTTTAAAAATGATCTTTAGAATATTTTTGTTGGTGTTCAGAGGGGCATCATGTCCCCCATGACCTCTCCCTTGGATCTGCCACTACAACGCAGAGCATATTGCCTTCATGTTTACCTTGAATCGAAGCTGAACAATCTAAGCAAAGATTATCATACGAGCGGAACACAGGAGTGTTCTCACTGTGGAGTTATACTCGAGAGCATTCACAATCGCAGATTGAGAAGCAGCAAATGAAGAAGGGAGGTAGCTAGGGGGTTGGTCAAAGAGAGCCATAAAAACTTTTACTTTTCTAAAATATAAAAGAGTCAAAGGCAAAGAAAATAATTCTTATAATACACAGACATCTAAAAATAAATATGCCAATACTAAAATTAAAATATAATACATTTTTCCTAATAATACAGTTAAGAAAATTATTTGAAAGGAAAATAAACATTAAGCGATGCCAATTGCATAGGTTTCGGAAATTTTCTGATAGACGGCAGCATGAAAAATTGTTAATCGAAGTTACCTTTGAGTCTATAATCGAATTATTCATCTCATCGTTCATCGAATTCTGTGGCGTCTTCCTTTTTTGCGAAATGGCGCTATAAAGTTTGCTCGGCTGTGACCCTTTGAATTTGACATAGTTTTATTAGCCTTCGTTTAAAATGTTAATTATTTTGTTATTAAAGGTATTTTATATAAGTATTTCTGCTTATAATGTACTCTAATCTTTTCAAATGTTGTTGTTGTTTTGCCTTTGAGATAATATGTACTTAGGACTAATTATTCAAAATTAAATCATATACTCCATTTAATTTTAATCTGTTTTAAAGTTGAACAATTTCCACTCCTCCCTTAAGTAAAATCTTGTGAAGAAGGGGAAAGAAATCCCCTAAGTTATCTCCTGAATTCATCATTGATAATTCACATGAAATATGTTGAAGAGATTTAAACCATGTTTTCAATTTGTACCAAAAAAGGGTCAATTTTTCTATTTTTACTTACTGTTTCTGCAATCTTTGTCTTCGGGAACAATTTCTTTCTTTTGAATGCATAGAATATAGTTTCAGGGACAACTATTCTTGACTTTATATATTAAATTTATTTTTTAATGCATTTTTATTGATTAGGGTATAAAAAAATCATGATTAAAGAAGAATCAGATTTTTTTTAAATTTAAGTTCTATTTTTATCATCTTTCTCCCTGTGTTGAGATATTGAATGTACAAAACAATTAATCCTCCAATTAGATGATATGTATTATCATAAATCAGTTTAAAAATTTCTGAAATCCTTGCATCAAATGATGTCATAATTATAGAGAAGAGAAGCAGCACACATGTAATACAATGGACAATGCTGTCTGAGTATTGAGTACAAAGCAGGGTCGGACTGAGCCAGGAAAAAGGGCTCAGACCTTGGATTTTCAGAGGGCGCAAAAATTTTAACGAACGAACTCACTTTCTTGTCTTACTTACTTATATCTGGCTTGACAAGGTTTAACACATTCGCGTAGCACCAAGTATGAAAATGGCTTAATATTATATCACCGAGTCTACATAGAAGGCCTCGCTGTATTCCTCGTGCATGTTTAAAGTTCCATCAAATAGTGTTGTAAAAAAACCAGAGAGTATACGCTAAAGTCATGAATGTTATGCCTAGAGTACACTAGCTTTATTTGCGAAATAGAGGGTATACGGAGCTTCTTCTAAAAACCCAGAAGGTATACGGTGTATACCCTCTGCTACACTTCTGCCATCAACTCTAAACGATGCTACATAATTTTCTAAAACATATCATGTAATATCTAAAAACTCCAGCAAGTTGAGCATTGATTATTACCTTGTAGGAGATGACTGATACCAAGGCTAGGGCTTTCTTATTTTATTCTTTGGTCAATAGATACCTTATAAGAGTCACAGAAAAAAAATCTCAGTTAACCCCTTAGGGACAAGAGTCACGTATACAGGACGCATAAGTGGCTCAGAATCCTTGATTATTCCCACCATTTTTTTTTTTTTACTGCAAATTTTGCCTTATTTAATCAGGGCATTTTCCTGATTAAATGAAGCAAAAATTTCTGTTTTAAATGATTAAAAGTTTCGTAAAAGACGCTCATTGTGAAGATGTTGATGATGAAAAAAGTTGGTGTGATACGATAAGGTCAAAAAGAACTTCTTAATGCGGCATAAAATTTTTGAAATGCGTTTCATAAGAACTTAGTCTTCTTTCACCAGGCGCAAAAGATACATGCTTGTATTTTGAAAGCAAGAGAAACACATTTCACATTTTTGCACATTTGCTCATTTAAGTACATTTCTGCTTGCATTTCTAAATTTTATGGGGTTTTCAGAAGGTTCTTTTTTTTTTTAACCACATGGAAAAAAAAGTTATCTCTGCCTATTAATTCTCCTGCAACTCTGACCGTATAAAAAAATAAGTGCCAAATGGTTGTGAATATTATCTCTACTATTAAATGCTATTCATAAATGTTGCTTTGGGGATTATCTACATATTAAAAGCAGAAACGTTTATTTTTTAAATGGTAACATCCACTTTTAACACCCTATTTGAATTCCTTGCCAGACAGAAATTAAATATACTAGTTTATATAATTTTCTTAAATCTTAACGATATTATAAAACAAAAAGTGTTAGGTATTTATCTATAAATTCGAAAAATAAAATGAAGCTCTTACAAGAAAAAGTTTCAAAAGCATGCAATTAGTCACCAGTAAAATTATACAGGAATTTTAAATTTATAATAAACTTACTTGACATTAACGGAAATCCCATAAAGTGTTTATGATAAGCCTCTACGATTTTTTTTATCTGTGGCTCTTTTGATAAAAAAAGATGGTCACTTTAAACTATGAAAAAGCAAAATTTCTCTTTATTTAGAAAACTTATTATTCAAATTAGCTGTAAACTTACACATTGATGTTTATAATGATTGTGGTTTGTTGTACGCAAAAATTGATGAAGGTATATATTAACAGTGCTCATAATTTAAAAAAAAAAAAAAAAAAAATTGAATAGAGAAAAAGTCTGTAACATGTTTGGGTCTATACAATGTATCTCTTTAATAAATTAATAAAAATTAATCAGATGACTGTTATGGAGATATAAATTAATGTTTCTGAAATGGGTTTAGCTTAAGTATCCTCAATTTAACACCTTGAGGATGAGCAACCGGTATACATGCCATGTAAGGTGCTCAGAATCCATGATTATTCTCACCAGTATTTTTATTGTAAATTTTGCCTTATTTAATCTGATCATTTTCCTGATTAAATTAGGCAAAAATTTTTGTTTTGAAAAACTGGTGATAAAAGATTAAAATATCTAAAAGACACTCGTCATGAAAGGGTTAAACACTTCTAACTCTACCAAAATTTAAGATAATGTATGTAAACAATGCCTTCTTTCCATTTTGTCTAAATCCAAAAAATTCAAATATGGTGTCAAAAATGGGTGTTATTGTTTGAAAATTCAAAGTTGGTATGATTTTTAATATAGACGATTTCGGAAACATAATTTATACAAAACAGTCCTTAGTAGACATTATAATCCAATCGATTGGTACCTATAGCTTTTTTAAGTGTATTTGTAAAACAATTAGTAAGGGGTAACCACTTTTATTTCCAATCATCACCATTGATTGGAAAATTGATAGAAAAACTAACAAAGTTTTTTGAACCAGGTGCCAGAGTTACTGCGGTACTGCTGTACTGCTTAAAAAAAGGTTTCAACCTTTTTTTAAGTGGATTTCTTTAATGTTTTATGAATTATGAAGTTATCAGCCAGTTAAAAATGAGATAAATCAAATTCCTGTTACAATCTAACAGCAATTAATTTTTATTTACTACAATTTTTTGTTGTAACAAAGTAGCATTTTTAAATGTGGTATCTTCAGGTGTCTTCCTCACTATGCACACACACACACACAAAAAAAAAAAAAAAAAAAAAAAAAAAAAAAAAAAAAAATTCAGCTTGCAAACTTCATTTTAAAAAAATTGTATCTAGAACAAAAATGTACTTTCTGCATGGAAATAGAAATTTTGAAAACTAAAGCTCATAATTCTTCATTTTTAAAAAAATATGTATAAAAAGCATCACATATTATAGGGTATTTGAATGTTGAAATACAGTAGACTCCCTCAAATCCGCACAGCTTGGGACTAGAGGTTGTGTGGATTTTAGAATTTTGTGGATTTCTGGTCATTGATTTGTTTACATTTTTGAAATATTAATTTGATTGGTAGTTATGCAAGGGAAATTATAATGAATGCTTACAATAAAATGAAACATTAAAATAAGTAAAATATTAAAATAATTTATTAGTTTAAAAGTAAATAATTATTAAAATAATTATGTAAAATAAAAATTTAGAAAAATATTAAATTATTACTGATAAAATCGATTTGATTCCAAAAGTCCTATGCTGCCATCTAGTGGTAAAGCGATTGTAAGATCGATACGTCATTATTCGTTCTTAGCACTTTTAACTTTAGTAACTTTTTTCATTGTTATTTAAGAGTCTTGAATACTTTTCTTATACTGCTTTGTATATTTAGAAATAAATTTGTCTATAATTAAAAAAAAAAAAAAAAAAAAATCCACAAACAATAATTTTAAAATAGCGTTTCGGTTCGTGGATTTTTCCATTTCGAACCCTGGAATTTTTGATATAGATATGCTAATTTATATCAAAATCAAAAGTAATGTAAATTGATATAGTAATAAATAAGCTGTAATAGCCAAAAGAGAATGATTAACAAAAAATTTAGAAAAAAAACATTGCGGTAGTCGCTGATTTCGGCACCATCTTGAATTTTGTTCCTGCAACGTAACTATAGATTTCATTGTTTACATCTGAAAAAAATAAGCGGATTTTAGGCATTTGTGGATTTAAGGGAGTCTACTGTATAAGGATATTTCAACATTCAGATCAACATCACATTTAGGAATGCGAAAATAACACTTGCTTATAAAAATAATACTTATTATACTTGTAACATTTGATATAATTCGAGTCAGGTATTTTGTATCCTTAAAAAGTGGCTTTATGTATCCATAAAATGCTGAATTGATATTGCCCTATTAAAAGGTTTTTACAGAAAACGTACACCAAAAAGTCGCTTTGTTAGTTTAAAATCCCTAAAATAATTGACTCTTCTCAGCGCAATCTTCCCGTGATTTGCAAAGCTCTTATCATAATTAGAGATCAAGGGAGATATTTGAGTTTCCATAATTGAGAGAAATGATTGTATTCATGAAAGTTGTAGGATTCAGTTGCACGTCTTTTTAATTCAAAATCATAGTTTCTCAACAGTTATCATCACTTTATTTAACGATAGCTTTTCTCGTGATTAAATTAAACAATTTTTTAACCAAAATACATACTATAGAATTTCCTAAGAGTTATTTAACCATAGAAAGTCTGTCATTAAATAAAACAAAGATTACTAACCGAAAATTATGGTGCAGATGTTGTGAATGGAAAAACTCTGTCTGCAGGATTGTAATCCAGAAGTATCATCAGATTTATATTCCTCGAAAAAAAAAAATAATGTTTTTCAATCAAGAACAAAATCCCCGCAAAAAGTTTTTTACCTTCTGATATTTATCTCTTTTTTTCTTCTCAAGTTATTATCAGAAAGCATGTTTTCAATTATAGGTGCATTCAGGGCTGACTTTAAAGGGGGAGGGAGATGAACAAAGTATTAAAAGTGAAAAGACTGATAATATGCAAAATAATTTGCTTAAAATCTGAAAGATATCATTCAAAGAAGCGGTGAAATTTTCTTTGCCTAGACTGCTGGGGCTACTAAAACTGTCCTTCGGTACACGTTTTCTCTCTCAATTGCATGCAAAGATGCCCACTTTGGTTTTTTACCATCCTCAAATTGCTTTATCTTTAATTTCTTTGTGATAGCAAAAAATAACTTTCTTGTGCTATATGCCTATCACTGATGGATTATGCCTAAACGAATTCTCAAATTTAGTTTATTAGTCAGAATGTATGTATACAATGAGGGTAAAAGTATTGGAGCAACTTAGGCACTTAGGGCCGCAAAGTTTTCCCAGGACGAGAGCGCAGTGGCCGATGGGCCAGTCCAAGCCTGGTACAAAGTAGAGTTACTTTTTCTGTTTTGCTATTTATTATTAACTTTAAAATGAAGAAAGGCCTTGAAGCAGCTTGTTTTCACCTGATTTGTTTGTTTATTTTTGCATGGGTTATTCGGTATTAAACTCAATTATTAGCGTTGTATGGATGTAATATTCGTAAACACTGAAAAAAAAAGTATAGGGTAGATGTGCCAGTAATGGACACCCTTAAGGAATTTCTTTAAAACTATTTTTTAATTAGTAGTTATTATATTTCAGTTTTTCAATATTATAGGGTCAGGTGGGGTGGAATGGGCAGTACTGTTTTGTTTATGGAATTACAATCATACTATGCACAAAAAATATTTGTCAATCATGTATATAATTTATCAACCATTCAACTTTCTTTTTAAGTAAAAAAAAAAAAAAAAAAAAAAAAAAAAAAATTGGAAACATTTAGTCCATTTAGATCAATTTTGAAAGCCACATGGTGAATGTCAACATCAGTTACTTAGTGCTGCATTAACTTTATTGTATCTTTTTTTTTTTTTTTTTTTTTTTTTTTTTTTTTGCCGAATTTTTTTTTTACTGCATAGTTTATATATAGCAGTGTCCTTTATTGACTGAAAAAATCATGTAAGAAAAATTCTTTATTTTTAAAAAGCTATAGTTAAAAATGTAGGGGTGAAATGGGTACATGATTAGACTTAGGGAATTAATATGTAAGGAAAAAAATCTAAAAAAATATTTTATTGTCCAAGTGATTGAAACACCAGACTCTATTACTTATGTTGTAAAATTCCTGCATAAATCACAAGTAGGGAACTTCTATACATTTCCACACAAAGATGTCAGGTAGAAATCAACAGTAAATAACTTGTCACAAAACTTAATCAGCCAACACTTAATAATTGGCAAAATTATGTATTTAATAAGAAAGAAATTGCCCAGTGTAATTGTAAATAAATAATTTGATGTAATAAAATATATAATAAACTAAAATTTGGGTTTTTGGTTGCTTTGAATGCCTTTTAAACTTGGTTAGCCATTCCACCCCATCCTATGGGGTGGAGTGGGTATAGAAACAGCCATCAGAAAAACTTTTTTAAAGTTAATGAATAATCTTTTGAAAAACAATTACTATGAAAATGTGATGTATCTATAAATGCAATATAAACACTGATTCATTACTTTTTATAAATTCTTTTCCATTTTGGAATAATTCCATAATCATTTCAAAAACTTGTATTTTTATAGCCATTCCACCCCACCTGACCCTATTAATCTTTGAACAATATTTAACCATTCTCATAGTCTTATTTCTTGATATTAATCAAAATTTTATTGTAAATATATATCAAAACACCTAAAATTCCAGTAATGAACACCCCACAAAAAGTAATAGATATAATTGTTTTTATAACTATATTTAGAACGAAATATAATTAAAGCATACTAAAGAAACAAAATACAGTAGACTCCCTCAAATCCACACAGCTTGGAACCAGAGGTTGTGCAAATTTAAGAAATTTGTGGATTTCGGGTCATTGCTTTTTTTTTTTTTTTACATTTTGGATGTAATAATGCAATCGAAATTATAATGAATGCTTACAATATGGTAGAATATTATAATAATTAAGTAAAGTAATAAACTAAAATAATAGAAATTAAGATAATTTAACACTCTAAGTGTTTGGGGCGTAATATTCCGTTCACTAAGCTCCAGGTTTCACAGCAATACAAACAATATTTAAGATAATATAATTCTATAGATTTAATGAATTTTAAATACATTGAAGAATGATTAATACTCTCAAGGATTACATTCATATTTGTAATTGAGTTTTTTTATAATGTTGAAAGAATCCCATTTTCTTAGCATTTAAAACAAAATGCAAAGAAAACGAAATTATAATTTTACCCTTTTGCAAGACGCTCGGAGGGTTAAAAATGATTAAATTATTATAATTAAATTTTTATTTTGGTAATTTTAATAATGCATCATTCACTAAAATCAGTCCTGATAATCTCAAAGTTGACGGATGTAGGTACTTTGTGCATCTGAAAAGTTTATTTTCAACATAGAATTCTATAAAGATACATTTTTATAGAATGTCGTTTTTTCAAGTGCCTGTAAAATGGATCACGGGCATCGATTCTATTCCTTTACTTCTGTGTAAACATTTAAAAAAAATAAAAATGCTAATAATTTTATTTCTGTTTAAATCCCTTATTTTTTTTTTATAGATTTCCCAAAGATTGTATACCAAGACACGTACGGATAGTAGCAGTCCGTCATAAAGATTAGGGTCCATCGCAACATAGTTGACAGTGTTCTGCTTTTTTCACAAAGAATAGGATTGATTGAACATCTGTCTCATGCATCTGGCACAAGAGTTAATGTTTTTCCTTCGCTGCTTGCATATTCTAGTGCATCTTCTAAAGAAAGATAATTCAGAGGTCAGTCCAAATTTTTCCCAGTTGTCCTATTTCTTTTTACTATTGTGATCAGCTTTCTATATTTGTGAAAACTCAAATCTTAATTTTGTGAATCTGAAATTATCATTGTTTAAACAAACAAGGCACTGTTTTAATGAACATTTAAAAAAATAAATGCTTTAAACTTATATGCCAAAGTCTAGATAACAGGTTTTTTGGTGATTATGGATATTTTGATACATGTATTTTTTGATGCGAAAAGCTTTTGGGACAGGTATTTTATTTTTAAAAAAATTGAAGGCTCCTCATACAGTATAATTTCTTTAATCTGGAATCATTGCAATTGCGGATTATAGAAAATTCCGGATTACAGAAGTTTTGTAACTACAATGCATTTAGATAAATAATACCAATAACTCTCATTAATATGACAATAGAAAAATACAAGGAACTTGATAATTTAAAATAATTGAGAAACATCGAGAAAAAACAATTCATAATGCTCTAAAATATATATCTTCTAAAAATAATTACCGTATATACTCGTGTAATGTCGACACCCCCAATTCTAAAGTAAAATTTTGAAGAAAAATTATTTTTCGTGTATAAGTCAAACCACATTTCTGGTAGTATGTTGAAAAGTGATTTGTAATCGAGGATAAAAAAAATTAGAAAATTTTCATTAAACTAGCAGCCTGTTTTTTTAATTCAACGTTTTAAAACTGTATAATTATGTAAAACTGAAAAAGCTTTAACTATTTTGAAACCTATTCACATCAATTCAGTGATACTTAAAAAGTAAAAAAATATTTCGAAAATCTATTCAAGACTTATTTTCAAGGGTAAACAACTTCTTATACTGGTAAAATATAGTACTTCTTTGTATTGTAGGACTTTTAGGAGAGATATCTAGAAGCATTCTCAAGTTGAACTTTTTTTAAAAAGGGGATTAAAATGTCGAAAGGAATGCCCTTGTATTGATGGGAATTCTGTCCCAAGAGAAAATGGGTGAAGAACAATTACAGGGATATTATTGTTGATCTTTTTTTGTCAGTCACATAGAAATGACCATTGTCCATTTTTATCTGCATGTGATTACTTAAAAGACTTGCCTATTCGCCGATTATCTGCATTTTTTTTCGAACCCCCATTTTAATCTCCCAAATTTTCTCTAAAATTCTTCGACTTATACACGAGTATATACGGTATGTATATTTTATGCAGTGTCGCCATCTATTGTAAACTACAAAATACAATAACCTTACGATTTTTTAAATATTACAATTTGTGATTTATAAATACCCAATAAATAATACAAATCACAAGAATAGCAGATTATATCAGGAAAAATATTGATATAATTAAATATAATTAAATATAATTAAATATAATTAAAGCATACTAAAGAAACAAAATACAGTAGACTCCCTCAAATCCACACAGCTTGGAACCAGAGGTTGTGCAAATTTAAGAAATTTGTGGATTTCGGGTCATTGCTTTTTTTTTTTTTTTACATTTTGGATGTAATAATGCAATCGAAATTATAATGAATGCTTACAATATGGTAGAATATTATAATAATTAAGTAAAGTAATAAACTAAAATAATAGAAATTAAGATAATTTAACACTCTAAGTGTTTGGGGCGTAATATTCCGTTCACTAAGCTCCAGGTTTCACAGCAATACAAACAATATTTAAGATAATATAATTCTATAGATTTAATGAATTTTAAATACATTGAAGAATGATTAATACTCTCAAGGATTACATTCATATTTGTAATTGAGTTTTTTTTATAATGTTGAAAGAATCCCATTTTCTTAGCATTTAAAACAAAATGCAAAGAAAACGAAATTATAATTTTACCCTTTTGCAAGACGCTCGGAGGGTTAAAAATGATTAAATTATTATAATTAAATTTTTATTTTGGTAATTTTAATAATGCATCATTCACTAAAATCAGTCCTGATAATCTCAAAGTTGACGGATGTAGGTACTTTGTGCATCTGAAAAGTTTATTTTCAACATAGAATTCTATAAAGATACATTTTTATAGAATGTCGTTTTTTCAAGTGCCTGTAAAATGGATCACGGGCATCGATTCTATTCCTTTACTTCTGTGTAAACATTTAAAAAAAATAAAAATGCTAATAATTTTATTTCTGTTTAAATCCCTTATTTTTTTTTATAGATTTCCCAAAGATTGTATACCAAGACACGTACGGATAGTAGCAGTCCGTCATAAAGATTAGGGTCCATCGCAACATAGTTGACAGTGTTCTGCTTTTTTCACAAAGAATAGGATTGATTGAACATCTGTCTCATGTATCTGGCACAAGAGTTAATGTTTTTCCTTCGCTGCTTGCATATTCTAGTGCATCTTCTAAAGAAAGATAATTCAGAGGTCAGTCCAAATTTTTCCCAGTTGTCCTATTTCTTTTTACTATTGTGATCAGCTTTCTATATTTGTGAAAACTCAAATCTTAATTTTGTGAATCTGAAATTATCATTGTTTAAACAAACAAGGCACTGTTTTAATGAACATTTAAAAAAATAAATGCTTTAAACTTATATGCCAAAGTCTAGATAACAGGTTTTTTGGTGATTATGGATATTTTGATACATGTATTTTTTGATGCGAAAAGCTTTTGGGACAGGTATTTTATTTTTAAAAAAATTGAAGGCTCCTCATACAGTATAATTTCTTTAATCTGGAATCATTGCAATTGCGGATTATAGAAAATTCCGGATTACAGAAGTTTTGTAACTACAATGCATTTAGATAAATAATACCAATAACTCTCATTAATATGACAATAGAAAAATACAAGGAACTTGATAATTTAAAATAATTGAAAAACATGGAGAAAAAACAATTCATAATGCTCTAAAATATATATCTTCTAAAAATAATTACCGTATATACTCGTGTAATGTCGACACCCCCAATTCTAAAGTAAAATTTTGAAGAAAAATTATTTTTCGTGTATAAGTCAAACCACATTTCTGGTAGTATGTTGAAAAGTGATTTGTAATCGAGGATAAAAAAAATTAGAAAATTTTCATTAAACTAGCAGCCTGTTTTTTTAATTCAACGTTTTAAAACTGTATAATTATGTAAAACTGAAAAAGCTTTAACTATTTTGAAACCTATTCACATCAATTCAGTGATACTTAAAAAGTAAAAAAATATTTCGAAAATCTATTCAAGACTTATTTTCAAGGGTAAACAACTTCTTATACTGGTAAAATATAGTACTTCTTTGTATTGTAGGACTTTTAGGAGAGATATCTAGAAGCATTCTCAAGTTGAACTTTTTTTTAAAAGGGGATTAAAATGTTGAAAGGAATGCCCTTGTATTGATGGGAATTCTGTCCCAAGAGAAAATGGGTGAAGAACAATTACAGGGATATTATTGTTGATCTTTTTTTGTCAGTCACATAGAAATGACCATTGTCCATTTTTATCTGCATGTGATTACTTAAAAGACTTGCCTATTCGCCGATTATCTGCATTTTTTTTCGACCCCCCCATTTTAATCTCCCAAATTTTCTCTAAAATTCTTCGACTTATACACGAGTATATACGGTATGTGTATTTTATGCAGTGTCGCCATCTATTGTAAACTACAAAATACAATAACCTTACGATTTTTTAAATATTACAATTTGTGATTTATAAATACCCAATAAATAATACAAATCACAAGAATAGCAGATTATATCAGGAAAAATATTGATATAATTAAATATAATTAAATATAATTAAATATAATTAAAGCATACTAAAGAAACAAAATACAGTAGACTCCCTCAAATCCACACAGCTTGGAACCAGAGGTTGTGCAAATTTAAGAAATTTGTGGATTTCGGGTCATTGCTTTTTTTTTTTTTTTTACATTTTGGATGTAATAATGCAATCGAAATTATAATGAATGCTTACAATATGGTAGAATATTATAATAATTAAGTAAAGTAATAAACTAAAATAATAGAAATTAAGATAATTTAACACTCTAAGTGTTTGGGGCGTAATATTCCGTTCACTAAGCTCCAGGTTTCACAGCAATACAAACAATATTTAAGATAATATAATTCTATAGATTTAATGAATTTTAAATACATTGAAGAATGATTAATACTCTCAAGGATTACATTCATATTTGTAATTGAGTTTTTTTTATAATGTTGAAAGAATCCCATTTTTTTAGCATTTAAAACAAAATGCAAAGAAAACGAAATTATAATTTTACCCTTTTGCAAGACGCTCGGAGGGTTAAAAATGATTAAATTATTATAATTAAATTTTTATTTTGGTAATTTTAATAATGCATCATTCACTAAAATCAGTCCTGATAATCTCAAAGTTGACGGATGTAGGTACTTTGTGCATCTGAAAAGTTTATTTTCAACATAGAATTCTATAAAGATACATTTTTATAGAATGTCGTTTTTTCAAGTGCCTGTAAAATGGATCACGGGCATCGATTCTATTCCTTTACTTCTGTGTAAACATTTAAAAAAAATAAAAATGCTAATAATTTTATTTCTGTTTAAATCCCTTATTTTTTTTTATAGATTTCCCAAAGATTGTATACCAAGACACGTACGGATAGTAGCAGTCCGTCATAAAGATTAGGGTCCATCGCAACATAGTTGACAGTGTTCTGCTTTTTTCACAAAGAATAGGATTGATTGAACATCTGTCTCATGTATCTGGCACAAGAGTTAATGTTTTTCCTTCGCTGCTTGCATATTCTAGTGCATCTTCTAAAGAAAGATAATTCAGAGGTCAGTCCAAATTTTTCCCAGTTGTCCTATTTCTTTTTACTATTGTGATCAGCTTTCTATATTTGTGAAAACTCAAATCTTAATTTTGTGAATCTGAAATTATCATTGTTTAAACAAACAAGGCACTGTTTTAATGAACATTTAAAAAAATAAATGCTTTAAACTTATATGCCAAAGTCTAGATAACAGGTTTTTTGGTGATTATGGATATTTTGATACATGTATTTTTTGATGCGAAAAGCTTTTGGGACAGGTATTTTATTTTTAAAAAAATTGAAGGCTCCTCATACAGTATAATTTCTTTAATCTGGAATCATTGCAATTGCGGATTATAGAAAATTCCGGATTACAGAAGTTTTGTAACTACAATGCATTTAGATAAATAATACCAATAACTCTCATTAATATGACAATAGAAAAATACAAGGAACTTGATAATTTAAAATAATTGAAAAACATGGAGAAAAAACAATTCATAATGCTCTAAAATATATATCTTCTAAAAATAATTACCGTATATACTCGTGTAATGTCGACACCCCCAATTCTAAAGTAAAATTTTGAAGAAAAATTATTTTTCGTGTATAAGTCAAACCACATTTCTGGTAGTATGTTGAAAAGTGATTTGTAATCGAGGATAAAAAAAATTAGAAAATTTTCATTAAACTAGCAGCCTGTTTTTTTAATTCAACGTTTTAAAACTGTATAATTATGTAAAACTGAAAAAGCTTTAACTATTTTGAAACCTATTCACATCAATTCAGTGATACTTAAAAAGTAAAAAAATATTTCGAAAATCTATTCAAGACTTATTTTCAAGGGTAAACAACTTCTTATACTGG
This sequence comes from Maratus speciosus, assembly GCA_963932465.1. Classification (NCBI taxonomy): domain Eukaryota; kingdom Metazoa; phylum Arthropoda; class Arachnida; order Araneae; family Salticidae; genus Maratus; species Maratus speciosus. The sequence continues at coordinate 650,911,358 of OZ010786.1, forward strand.
TAAAATATAGTACTTCTTTGTATTGTAGGACTTTTAGGAGAGATATCTAGAAGCATTCTCAAGTTGAACTTTTTTTTAAAAGGGGATTAAAATGTTGAAAGGAATGCCCTTGTATTGATGGGAATTCTGTCCCAAGAGAAAATGGGTGAAGAACAATTACAGGGATATTATTGTTGATCTTTTTTTGTCAGTCACATAGAAATGACCATTGTCCATTTTTATCTGCATGTGATTACTTAAAAGACTTGCCTATTCGCCGATTATCTGCATTTTTTTTCGACCCCCCCATTTTAATCTCCCAAATTTTCTCTAAAATTCTTCGACTTATACACGAGTATATACGGTATGTGTATTTTATGCAGTGTCGCCATCTATTGTAAACTACAAAATACAATAACCTTACGATTTTTTAAATATTACAATTTGTGATTTATAAATACCCAATAAATAATACAAATCACAAGAATAGCAGATTATATCAGGAAAAATATTGAAGCAAATTTTTTAAAACCAAAAAAATTTATACTTGTGGGAAATTGAAATAAGACTTACAATTGATTTTAAAAATAACTTTATAATTACATTAACATTTTTAAAATATTGATGTATAAGGCTAATATTATAAAAAGTTAAATATATAGACCTACAAATATCGAAGTAAATCGCAAATTAAATACTTGAAATAATAATAATAAAATCCGATTTTGCCATGCTTTGTCACCATCTTCTTATCTTTGGAGAATGAAAAATAGTAAATTTACTGTTAATTCTGAAATTTTACAATTTAATATTAAAAAGAGATACCTATATTAATTACATATGTAGTAATTCAGAAAGTTCTTAAAATTTTAAATTGAAAAAAGAATGTAGTAAATTTGGTAGTCTTTTCATTTTTCTTATTCCTTTTCTGAAATTTATTCATGTACGTGTCATGGCGTCATCTATGATCTTCCATTGAAAATTAAAAGGGATAAATGTACAGAAATGTCCAGATTACAGAAGTTTCCGGATTAAAGATATTATACTGTAATGACCCAATTTTTCCCCAAACAGATTCTTATAATGAATCCATCACAATATAGTTCGCTGCGTTCTGCCTATTACACACAAGATAGGATTGATTGGACGTCTGCGTCATGTGTTATTCCGAGACATAAAACTGCACCTAGTCTCCTCGTATATTACTTAGGTGGGATAATGAATACATTTTTATCATTTAAAGCGTTTCTGGTCCCCTTAACCAACGTTAAAGCTGACATCACTTATGTAAAGGCAGGGTTTGTATTTTGCTTAAAATTTTCCGCATCTGCTTGACTCTCTAATCATAAAGCTGCAAGTCCATCGATAAGAATATTTGAGTCAATAGAGAGTAACCATGTTTATTTTTAACAAGTCAATACAGTAGACTCCCTCAAATCCACACAGCTTGGGACCAGAGGTTGTGTAGATTTTAGAATTTTGCAGGTTTCTGGTCATTGCTTTGTTTACATATCTTGAACAGTCATTTTAATATAATAATGCAATTGAAATTATAGTGAATGCTTACAATATAATAAAATATTAAAATAATTAAGTAAAGTAATAAACTAAAATAATAAAAAGTAAGATATTTTAAGAATGATTAAATTATTAAAAATAAAGGTCCAGTAAATAATTGATAATGTATAAATAAACATGCATAATAAAGATGAGATACATTTTCCTTGAATTATTCAATGAAACATTTTTAAAGGTACCCCTATTAATTCACATCAAAATCATAAAGTAAGGAAGTTTTATTTCAGGTTTAGCCAGTCTTAATAACCAAAAAACTTTGATTTATACATAAATATATTTGGTAAAAAGATTGTGATTACCAGTGATATCAGCAATATCTTGGTATTTTTCAAAAATTTATACTTCCTTCATCAAAAACCATGAGTTCCGTCATATTATCAATAAATATATATCAAAATACATATGGAATGTTATAAAACTAAAAATTCTGTAATTTTGTCTTTACATCTGAACTGAAAGTTTCATTTTATACATAGTACATCTGTGATGATGTGCAGATTTTAGGCATTTGTGGATATTAGGTTCGCAGATTTGAGTGAGTCTACTGTATTATTAATAATAAAATAAGTACAAAAGTAAAAAAAAAATTAAAACAGATTTTTTTAAAGGTTCATTGTAAAAATCATGTATAATTTTTTTTCTGCAATAAATGTTTTTCCCCAAAAATATCTGTTACACTACATTAATTTGCCATGGGATTAAACTCAATTATGAAAAATTCACTGCTTTTTTTTTTTTTTTTTGCAATTGATAGAAATTGCATGTATTTATTGAAAAATAAATTCATAATTTTTTTTCTTATTTTTAGGATAAATTAGGACAAGAGGAAAGAAAAAATAAACCTTATTTAAACTATCTTTTTAGGACTCTAATTTGATTTCTCAAACTATAATCATAAAACAAATGTTTGATAAATGTGTATTTCTTTCTAAATATTACTCTCCACTTTTTATTTATAATTCATTTTCAACTTTTTCACTTTTAAAATGTTTTATTGTGGCTGTTTCACGACCATTTCGGCTATTTTGCCAAAGATATATTGGTACATCATTAGTAAATCGTTGCTGTTTCAGAACATATAGAATTGTACGAATTACAGAGAATTTTGAGCATTTTGTCTTCTGTGGTCGGGTGGTAGAGAAATTTTTATGTATTTTAAATTTCCTCAAAAAAATGCTAAATGGGTTTTGCAAAAAAGAATAAAAATGTGAAAATTTCCAATTTTTTGCCTGTATTTTGTTATTTCTAATCTATTCTGGCTAAGTTATATAAAGATCTGCTGATTATAGATAGGTGAAAAATGCTTTTGTCTGTGTCAGTTTTCCCTTTAATGTTTTAGAGTTGCAATCTTTTAATTTTATTTTTTCAGTTTGTGTTTTTTAGTCCATCTCTAAGATCAAAATGCTAAAACTTAGACCTATACTTTTTAATTGACTTATTTCTTTCTCTTAGACAATGCAGAAGGTATATTTGTAGATACTATGTTTGAGGACATGAGTTTCAAAACTCGCTTTATCTAAAATTTAAAAAAAAAAATGTGTTTTCTCTATTAATTTGTTCTATTGGTAAACCTGCAGAAAAAAAAACACTATAATCTGCAAAAAAACTAGTTTTATCCTGTATTTCTGGCATAATAAAATCTTGGTTTTTAAATGAAAATCAATGGACACAGTGCGAAATGTTTTTTGCGTTTTCCCGAAATTTTATTTTGGATAAGGCGAGTTTTGAAACTTTTGTCCTCATTTAAAGATGTAAAAAATGTTAAATTTTTATTTTTATGGTATTTTTTACATATGTCTTGATACTTTATTTATATTTTTCTAAACTAAAGAAATTTTTGGAAATATAGTGTTATAGAACACACTTTTAAGAGAAGCATGCGAAAAAACATTGTACAAAATTGTAAGAGAAGTAAAGACCTCAAGAATTGCATTTTTCTTGTTTAAATCAGTTTCCTACATAAAACCAGTTAATAATGTATGAAAAGGTATTACAAAGCACTTAAATAAAAAGGGAAAAGTCCAAACCATAGAGAGATTGGAAATTTATGTATGGAAAACTAGTGACAGTTGGGTCACACATATTGAAAAGTATTGAGAAGTTAGTTCCGAATGAGTTATTGAAGAGAGAGTAAATTATAGTAAATCTGAAAAATCTAATAAAATCAATCCTTTATAAATGCAGATTACAATTGAATTTTTGGAAAAGCAGCAATTTTTTCTCTTCTAATTCAACAATTACTGCTGATAAAAAAGTGTGTTAACAGCAATAGGATTTGCGAGAAAGAGCAATAACTGAAATATATTCAAAACAATACTTTAACATATTTTTACGGGTTGGGGGTGGGGGGGAGGGGAGCATGAATCTGAGGTGAGGCATTCTGCTTTTTTATTAATTCATGATTATCATTGAAAATGAAACATATAAGAAAAATGAGCATTTCAGTGTGTGCCACAATTGGAATTGGCAGCTGAAGCATAGAAAAATTCAGGATCACATAAGGTTTCAAATATGAATATGTTTGTGTCACACTTGTTAAAATTGGAATCATCTCTGTGTGATTAAAATGTAGTAAAAGTCTTTAACCATCTGAGATGTTTCTACAGGTAAATACCAAAATAAGAACCATTTTTTAAAGTTACTTTATAATTATATTCAACATGAAAATGTTGAATTTTAGAAATAATTCAGATTTTTATTTATTTTTTTTCAACTAAATTTTCAGTTGTCTTTGCTTTATAATTTAAAAATTTTTAATGTACAGACGTGAAAAGGAAAGTAAACACTCCGTACTACCTCTGCAACAAATTACTATAGACTGTAACTGGTGCCAAACGATTAGATATAAAGTCTACTTTTAAATGATGTATATAAAATTTGCTTAGGGGGTCATCTACATATGAAAACAAACCCAAACTTACTTTGTTTTTTTTCAACAGCAATGCCCAAGTTTGACACTATAAATAAATTCTACACCCCTCAATTAGCCTAAAAGCAAATTTTCATGAAATTCGTACGTTTAGGGGTTGTATCCAAATTGAAGTTCTGTACTCAATTGTTAAAATTGTATTGAATGACTATTTCACTTTTATTATTGCATTATTTCTTGCCAATTTTTGAACATTTCCCTCACTTAATATGTTTCGACAATTACCAGCCCAAATGTCTCAAAATGAGTAAAATATATATTTTTTCAAGTTATGCTTTTATATGCATCATATATGACCACTTAAACCACCATTTTGACGTTTTGTAATCATTATTAGAAAACTACTTGGGAGAAAATTTATAAATTGAGAATTTGCAAAAAGCAAAACATAATAAATATAAATCTATCAAAAAAGTTGTAGGTTGCTATTCCTATTTTTTTAGAAGATTAATTTCATATATCATATTATAAAAATTGTTTAATTGTAAATTCAATGCATTTATGCTTAGATCTTTTAGTATTATATAACCACACAAATAATTATCACATTATGATTATAATTTCCTGAGATATTAATAAAAATATGAAAATATAATTTAGCATTAGAAGCTCTAAATTTTAAATGTTTATAATTCAAAAACTTATCATAGAGATGACTTGAAATTTTGTTACTAGGCATAGTTTGAACCGAAGATTTAAAATATATTGTAAAATTTGCCATTGAAAAAAAAATTAGTATACTTTTGATTTGTAGATGCCCCCTAAGAAAATTTGATATGCATCATTTAAAAGTAGATTTTATTTCCAATCATTTTGTACCAGTAACTTTCTGCTATTATAATTAGTTGCGGAATCAGTAGGGGGTGTTCACTTTTTTCCCACAACTGTACATATGTACTAATTAAATATTTTAAATTTCTATTTTGTAGAGCTACCATGAAGTCGAAAGAGTTATGTTTGTCAGACGTATTGAACTCTACCCTACTGGCTGGTCGATGTTTAAAACTTGAATTTAACTTTTCAATTTTACCGGTGACATATATCGCGATCGGGTCTGTGGCTACTGTTCTGGTCAAGTGGCCAAAAAAATGGGAAAGGGATCTTCAATGGGCATGCAGCTGCCTTTTATCTGAGGTAGTGATGGTAATAATAAAAAACTAAATTCCATAAGTGTGACCAGCAGGTTCTTGGAGGGCGGGTCGTTTAATAAGTGAAGTGTTGACAGGAGTAAATATTCAAATAATTTTAATTCTTATTTAACCATTAAAGTTGCCCACCCCCTTATCTGATTGGCAAAATCTTTAAGAGGTTATGAGTCAAGATATGTTAAGTTTGAATCTGAGTTGTGACTTGTGTATTCAAAGTGGATCGAATTACACAGTAGAAGTTCCAATATGTTTAGTGCACAAAAGATAACATCTCAAGCAAACCAGCAGATCTTGTGTTGAACACAAGGCCAATCTTTGCACTTCTTTAAAGTGCTTACAAAAGCTACCAGAATTATTGAAGCAAGCAAATAAAAGAAATAAACTACAAAAAATGTGAATGATGAAAAGTGATGTCACTGTTGAGCCAATTTTATCACATTTTTAACCCTTTTAGTGGCAAAGCACTTTCATTGTTTAAATGAATGAATAACACCGGAATTTACAATCAAATTTATTTAGAAATAAGCAAAAGCTATATTCCGCGTACATAATAAACCGAATTTTTAAAATCCCAAATTCTGGTGCCATTGTGGCATTTGGCAATTAAAATTAAGTGGTTTCAAAATGGTACCACCGCCCCTGAAAGGGTTAAGGCATCTAAGCAGTTGCATACCTGAACACAAAATATGACCAAAAAATAAAAATATATAAACTTTTGAAGAATTTCCTGTAGTCAGCGGCTTTTAAAAGACTACATAGAAGTTAACCCTTCCCATGAAAAAATCCATTCACAGTGGTGAATAATTAATCTCCCTGTATTTTTCTGTACAAGCGAGTTAGTGCCTTTTCTGCAGAATATCAAGTATCAGATTCTTCTAGGTTTTTGAAAATGTACCATGCTTTACCAGGAGTATGGTTATAAAATACACTTTTACTATTATGTTTAGTCATATTTTCTGTAATACGAGGGCTGCTATTTATGTATACGGAAAAATAAATAAAAACAAATATTTTTCATCAAAAATGGTTTTATTGTTTTTCAAAATATCCTTCTTGTTGATCGATATTACTTTTATATACATTTGAACCAGTTTTCATGGTACTTTTTCCATTCCGATTGAGGTATCTCCAAAGCATGCATTTTGAATGCATCAACCAGTTCTTCTGGTATTGAATATCGTGACCATGTGGTTTATTCTTCACAGAAGGGGACAAAACGAAAGCATTGGATGCAAAATCAAGACTGTACGATGGATGTCTTATCAATTTGATATTTTTAGCGGTCAAACATTGGGGTGTTTGGGCCGATGTGCGAGAGCTCACGTTTTCATGGTGAAGAATGGTCCTGCGTCACTGGTTGTTTTTTTTAATTAATTCTTCAAAGTATTCTGCCAAACAAATGGTTGTGTACAATTCAGATTTGACTGGTCTACAATTCTCTTGAAGTATTATAGCCACACGCCCATTTATCGCAAAAAAACAAGCGACCATTTGCCTTGAAGTGCTTCTTGCGCTAGCAACTTTCGTTGGTTTTGACTCATCTCGAAAGAAACATACAATCGATTGCTCTTTATTTTCGGACTCACACATATAGAGAAAAAATTCGTCAACTGTGTAGATGTTATACACAACTTTTGATACACCACGATTGTATTTTTGTAGCATTTCTTTACACCAATTGACAAGAACCTTTTTTTTTTTTGAGTGATTGTCAAATTATGCAGATCCAACGTACACAAATCTTTTTCTCAGCTAAATGTTCATATAAAATCTTGTTTATGCTTGTCATACTAATGCCAATGGATGCCTTAATCATACGGTATATCACATGGCAATCGTGCTTTATCAATTCGCGCACTGTATCAATGGTTTCTGGCACAGCAATCCATTTTGGACAACATTCTTTAATTCGTCCTTGAGCAAACGATAGCCTCGATTAAATTGACTAACCCAGTGATTAGTGATATATAAAGGTTTTCGATGATGCTTCATCTCCAAAGCTCTAAGTGAGTTGATCAAAGCACTGTTGTTGAGATAATCTACATCGAAAGTCGTAGCAAATCATCGTACAAAAACTCTCACTAGTTAATTCCATTTTTTCACTGAGTTACTAAACAACACAAATAACTTTTGTATGACAAAACTGTCTGAGTACAGTCATGGGAAAAAAAGTAAACACCCCCTACTAACTCCTCAACAAATTATCGTAGACGAAAGTTACTGGTACCGGACGATTGGAAATAAAGTCTACTTTTAAATGGTGTGTATAAAATTTGCTTAGGGGTCATATGCATATTAACACGAATCCAAACTTCATTTTTTTCGATGGTAGTGCCCAAATTTAACGAGATATTTCAAATCTTCGGTTCAAAATATGCCTAGAAACCAAATTTCAAGTCATTCGAATGATAAGTTTTTGAATTATAGACATTCAAAATTTAGTACTTCTAATGTTAAATTACATTTTCATATTTTTATTTATATGTCCTGAAATTATGCTCCTAATGAGCTAATTTTTTGTGTAGCAATAATACTAATATACCCAAACATAAATACGTCGAATTTGCAATTTTTATAATTTTATGATATGAATTATGAAATTAATATTCGAAAAAAATATGAATTGCAACACACAGTTTTTTTTTGATGCATTTAGATTTATTAAGTCCTGCTTTATGGAAATCCAAAATTTCACATTTTTCTTCCAAGTAGTTTTTAAATTATGTTTAAAAAACGGCAAAATGATGGTTTAAGGGGCCGTCTATGATAGAAGTGAGTAAATTTTTTAAACTTATTCTGCTATCCTGTAATCAAACAGGTTTCATTGACGCTTAAACGTGCCTTGATCAAGAAGGCGGCTCTCTCGGTTAACAATCGAGTTCGGAACTTCAATTTGGATACAGCCCTTAAAATACGCTCGTTTTAAAATAATTTATTTCTCGGAAACTTATGGCACGAATTGCATAAAAATTTGTTTATAGGCTAATTGAAAGGTGTAGAGTTCATTTATGCTGTCAGAATTGTGTACTGCTATTGAAAAAAACAAAGTTATGGTTCGTTTTAATATGTAGATGGCCCCTTAAACAAATTTTATATACATCATTTAAAAGTAGACTTTATTTCCAATCGTTTGGTACCAGTAACTTTCTTCTACGATAATTTGTTGAGAATTTAGTAGGGGATGTTTACTTTTTTTTCCACGTCTGTACGTATATAGTGAACTATGTCCAATTTTATGATGCATATGTCAGATGTTGCCTAGCAACACCACCGATGCCAATTCCGGATACATAAATAGCAACCCTCGTATGAATACTAATCTTATATCATATGTGTGTGTGTAAATTTATTTATTTTTACAGAATAACAAAAAGCAAGTTAATCACATGTCAGGTACAAAGCTTTCTCTGCTAAATTTATAGTTGATTTCACAACTTTTTTTGTGGAAATTTTTCAATGAGTAAGTCAGAAATTAGTGTATATTTCAGTGTTAACTAGAAATTTGATATCCATGAAATGTTACTTTACATTTCTATTTCTTGCAATGCAATTTGAGTAATAATTTTTAAATGGAGGTCGATCCAGGAAAAAAGTTATTTTCTAGTTGACCCCTTCACAAAATTCTTTCCACTTTGAAAATAGAAAGAAAAAATAGTTTGCTTTTATAAGCAAACTAATATTTTTTATGTTTTTTTTGTATTTAAAATAATTGTAAATGCTTAAAAATTCAATCAATAGTATAGTAATTCAGATAGATTGTACTTAGTCTAAATGAAAAGCATTACTATTACAAAGATATCATAAATTGAAAACTCGTTCAGTACTTTGTCTATTTCTTTGTAGATGTGTGTGTGTGTATTGTGACTGTTATATAATAATGTTTTAAGTGTTTAATGAAGTTCGATATGCTGTAAAATGATGTACTCTCCATTTTCTTACATGTTTTTTACTATCCCATCGTCATATGTCGTTGGAAAGTTTATTATTCCCACATTCATATTTTGCTTGTCCCCTCCCCACCCGGATGTCTCCCACTCGCTGTTTTCATCAGTACCTTACATGCTGTTGCTCTGTTTTAGTCTTGGCTTGGAATTAAGTAAATATGCTTGGTTGTTTTATTCCTTCCACTCCTCCGGTTGTCCCTAGGGGAGCTACTCTAATTTTTCTCCAAACATACAACCTACAGGTAATAGTGCATCCGTCGGAAAGCTATTTCTTTTCCCAAGGTATAACCTGACATTTATTCGATTTGGTTGGTGTCAGTCGTGCTCTAACTTTTGTATTTATATTTCCGAAAGTAATTTCAGAGCAATATACAGTGACGGTCGAAAGCTTCTGGCCAACATTGATTAATTTGTAAGTATACCTATATGAAGAGAGATCTCAAAATGATATTTATACATTTTATTGACATAATGGATAGGAACTTGCGTATATATGGAATAACAAATAAATGTCAATAAATTTAATTGACAAAATTAATTGCAAAGGAAAACCCGTGTTCTCAAAAGTTTCTAGCCATCCTGGCAAGTTTGGTAAAAAAAATGGTGTTATAATAGAAAATAACAGCGATCAACGACATTTACAATTAGTACTTTGTCGTTAGCTTTAGCTATAGGTACTGCTTAGTAGCGACGTGGCATCCATTAGTGAATGGTTGAAGATCGTCTATGGTAAGTTTTTACCACCCTTCTTGCATTTTTTGGGAAAATTCTGCTGAATTGGAATATTTATAATTCCACACACGTTTGTCATGTTCGTTCCAAAGCTTTTCTGTTGGATTCTGATCGGGTGATTGGGGCTAGCTATTTCAAAAGCGTAATTTGTTTGTGCGAAAGCATCTGCTTGATGAGCTTGCATGCATGCTTTGGGTCATTATCATGCTGAAACAAATAGGTGCGACCACAATTTTTCCTCCAATAAGGCAGCAAATGATCTTGCAAGATATCCTTATACATATTACCATTCATCTTACCAGGGATTTCAACTAACGGACCGACACCATTTCCATAAAATACTCCCCACAGTATAACGTGTCCTCTGCCACGCTTCATATTAGGAATAACATATCTCGATTCATATCTTTTGTATTTAGGTCATCGGACGTAGTGTCTGCTATCATTCGCAAAAAGTTTAACTTAGATTTATCGGAAAATAGTGCTTTTTTCCTGTTTTATCTTGACCAGTCTTTGTGTTTTTTAGCAAACGCCAGTCATTCTGCTGATTTTTTTTAACTTATGAAAGATTTTTCAACATATAGTCCTCTTCCATAAAGTCCTATGTCACGTAAGCGTCTTGACACGGTAGACCGATTTATTTTAGGAATATTTTCACTCCGTAAATCACGGGATATTGCAGCGGCATTTTTATGCAGGTCATTAACTTCTTTTCTCCTGGTAATTCTGTCCACACGAATAGTCGTTTTCTGGGGTCTCCTGGACCGTGGTAATTTCTGAAGGCTGTAGCCGTCTTTATATAATTTTAGAATATTGTTCAAAGTAGATTTTCCGATCGATAACTTTACCGTAATCTAACAAGAGAATTGGCCCTTTAGCCAGAAACAAATCACTCGTTTACGAACAATACTTGTTAAACTTTCCATTTTTAAATTTCAACTACGTTATTCACGTTGATTATTAACAAACACGACTAGAAAAAAATACTTTATCGATAGCAAAAACTAACGAATGGCGAATGGCCGGAAACCTTTGCACACCCGAATTTCAAATTCCTCTCCTTTGCATCAAGTGTCTTCAGTATCCAATCAAAATGAACATGTGGTCAGAGGTCATTTGCATATTCCTAACTTTTGGACCAATTGCGCTTCTTCTTCGCTGTAACCTTTTGGCAAACAAATCAAAGAAACTGGCTAGTCGGAAACTTTTGATTGCCACTGTATATTTATTCTTTCCATTTTACTATTCTAACGGCAGAGCTGCTGTGAATTTTCGTATAAGAGCCTTTTTCTGACCAGGTTAAATTGTCATAGCTTTAGTTCGGAAGTCGAGTTATTCGGGTTACTAGTTTATTAAGTTGAACTTTTCCAGTTATTCAATAGTCTCCCTCCCCCACGGAAAAAAGCCTTACTTTCTTAATTATGGTCCGATTTTAAAGGGAACTTTTCGACAGCTTCCCGAGTCATTTGGTTACCAACTAAACATTGATATTTTATCTGCAGCTCGTAATGAGCACTATTTATGAGCAATAGTAAAAGTGTTCGGCTTTTTTTCCTGTTCAAATATTTCGTCCTAAGTTTAAAGCCACATTACTCAGTTCACTTCTCGTTAGTTAAGTTATATCTCGAAAGTTTGTCAACATGTTTGTGTAAGTTGTATTTTAAAAATTCCAATCGTTTACAACCAAACTTACTGAGATATGATACTTGTAATTTCATGAATTATAGGAACATTTCGACTCAAAATGATGAAGTGTGTTATTAATGTTTTTCAAGGGTATGCATATGAAAAATCATGCTAAAATTCTTTTAACTTATTTCTCCAGCTAATATGTTAAACAACTAGCTGACCCACCCGGCACGGCCCAGGCCTGTTATAATATTAAGAAAGATATATAATAACCCGTTTTAATAACATTAACCAAAACTCAAATTTTTCTGATTTTATATCTTCGGAAAATCTTTCAAATGAAGCTAGTTTCGGGGTCCCCATTACATTTGGCAGCGTAGCGTGTTTCAAATGAACTTACTCTCTGGGTCACCAATGCCTTCGGCAGTATCAAGAATGCTCCCAACAAATCTCTTTCCCAAACTATGAACTGGGTCGCCGCTGCCTAAAGCAGCGTATACTGGAATTGCTCTGCACGCGCCGTAGACAATCGAAAATCAATTTGAGTACCCAAACTCCATAGTAATCGTGCCCTTAGAACCCGAGGAAAGAATGCCCCCGCCAAAGCGATGGAAGATGCTCCACCTTGTAAATGTAACAAATTATCTTTAACATTAATGTGATATTTGAGTTACATATTAAATCCCCCACTCCTCTAAAATTAACCACTTACCTTTAACAGTAACGCGATTTATTTTATGGTTGTAGTGAATAAACGTAAGTTGATGCCGAAAAAGAAGTCAGGGCTTGAATTTCAGGGTGGGATGGCGGGATTCGCGCCCAAAGTTTTCAAATCACGCCCAAAAGAATGTCGTGGGCGGGAGGTTCCCGTCCAAAATATTTCCCCCATTTTCTGGAAAAATTTTGCATTTTGACGCTACGACCAACTCCCGCGAACGCCTTGCGAATTTCATGATATTTTCGCGTGACCGATTGGCACATTTTGTGGTTTTTTTTTTTTTTTTACCGCGAAAGATCGTTGAAATTCACGATTTATTCCAGCGACTGATAGATAAATTTCACCATTTTTTTCACGGGATCGGTTAAGAAATTCCGTGTTATTTTACGTGACCAATTGGCGAATTCAGAGGTGATTATGTTCCGAATTTTCCGAAATGTTAAGGCATTCGGTTCCGAAAATTATAAAAATCGGCCATCAGTTCAGAAATTCTGACATACAGAAATATAACAGAAAAATATCGCGAATTTCGACAAATGATCTCGGAAAAAATCAATTTCGTTAATCGTTCGTAGAAAAAATCGCCAATTTCGTGGAAAAGGATCGCGAATAAAACGCAAATTTCGTCAAAAGATCGCGGAAAAAAACTTGAATTTCGGCAAAGGATAGCGGGGAAAATGGAAATTTCGTGAAAGGATTGCGAAAAAAAGCAAAATTCATGAAAGAATCGCGAAAAAACGCAAATTTCGGCAAAGAATCGCAGAAAAACACGATTTGCCAAAGGATCGCGGAATAAATGCAAATTTCATCAAAGGATCGCGGAATAAACGAAAATTTAGTCAAAGGGCCGCTGAAAATAACGCAGATTTCATGAAAGGGTCGCAAAAAAACGGGACTTTTGTCAAAGGATCGCGGAAAAAGGTGCGTTTCGTCAAAAGATCGCGGAAAAAACGCAAATTTCGACAAAGGATTTCGAAACAAAAAAGCTAATTTCTTCAAACGATCGCTGAAAAAACACGAATTTCGTCAAAGGATCGCGAGAAAGCACCTATTTCTTCCAAAAATCGCGGAAAGAAACGCGAGTTTCGTCAAAGGATCGTGGAAAGAAACGCGAATTTCGTCAAAAGATCGCGGAAAAACGTGAATTAAGTTAAATTATCGCGGAAAACGCGAATTTCGTCAAATGATCGCCGAAAAACGAGAATTTCATCAAAGGATCGTCGAGGAAACGAGAATTTTTTCAAAGGATCGCCGATAAAACGCGAATTTCGTCAAAGGATCGCCGATAAAACGCGAATTTGGTCAGAGGATCGCCGTTAAAACGCAAATTTCGTCAAATGATCAAGGAAAAAGCGCGAGTTTCGCCAAAGGATCGCGGAAAAATGTGAATTTCATTAAAGGATTGCAAAAAACACGAATTTCTGCAAAGGGCAGTAATTCCGTCAAAGTGTCGCGGGAAAAAAACAACAGCCTGTTTAGAAAAAACAGCACACAAATATCTATGTTTATTATTATAGGCATAGTTTTTAATCTGAAATAATATACTGAACTAACTTTTGAAAAAATGGGTTTAATCTGAACCCAACTTGCAGGAATCTATACTCAGCCTGAAATCAAACAGAATCAAAAACAGAGTTTACTCGACCTGCAACAAAAATAATTAGCGCAAGGAGAGGATTTCCCAATCCCTTCCCATCCCTTGTTGTGTTCTTTTAAAAAATTTGCTGCGAATTTCATTTTTTTTACTCAGAATCAGTCGTTCATTTCATGGTGACTTTTTTGACAGATTGACGAAATTCACAATTTTATCCCGCAACCAATCGACGAATTTCGCAATATTCTTTCCTCGATCGATCATTTTTCCTACGCCTGATTGGCATATTTCACGATATTTTTTTCCGTGACAGAAAAAGGAAAATATCGAAGTGTAAACCAAAAAGAAAGGACATTAAGTGTCACCGGACGCTCCACTCTGCCAAATTGGTCTAGATACAATACTAAACAAAAATAAGATTAGAAGGACTGCAAAGATCTCGTGGTGCACATGAAAGGAAAATTCCGAGCTCCAATTAAACATATTTAGAAACACCAAAAATAGTTGATCCTTGCAATTCACAGAAATTAGTACTTGCCTATTTAAAGTTAACCTGCATTCTCGTGTAATAGAAAATAGGAATCAACAGTTTCCATTTCAAATTTTGGACTTTGTTTAAATTTTGAATGCATTAGCTAAGCTTGTTCAAAGAAAATACCAGATTTTGATTATAATTCAATTAAAGATATAATAAAGCAATTTCGTTCAGAAATGGTTATTATTGATGCCACCACCGAGTTGTTCAAGTTCATGCAAGTAGTTAAAAATGAAGGCACGTCAGACATTGCAAAGTTTTCTGAAAATCTTTTAAGTGAGCATAACTATACATTTCCAAATTTTCAATAATTTCCAAAGTTATAAATGTTGTGCTTGTGCTATCTGTCACACGTTTACCTTGTGAAAGAGGTTCAGGGCCCAAAATCGAATAAAATCTAAATTCAGAATTTCATTTTAAAACCACATTGTTAAGGACCCATGAGATTTGTTGAAAATTTAAAAATAGACTGTATAAAATGCTTGACTTTCTTACGCAAAACATTTTGCGTAATTATTCTGAATTGTTGATTTTAAATTTCTTCAGTGGTATTTTGTCATGTCTGTATTAAGGTAATTCTTTAAATAGCACGTAAAATAACAGTGGGCTTTAAAGTTTTTTTTTCTCCCTCCCAAGTAGATCATCTCCCCTCCATTTATAAATGTTGGTAGGGAGACTCCCTTCCTAAGAAAAATTGAATGTCAAGCCCTGAGAAGATTAATATTCAAAAAAGGTGATAGTTGGGATATGAAAAAATTTTCAGTAGTTAGTAAAGTAGCCGGAGGACCCTAGAACTATATTAAAGATAATTGCAAGAGAATCGGTTCATTTTTAAAGAAGCTGCACCAAGGACCCCAAGAAGCCGATTAATACTCAAAATTGGTGGTAGCTGAAATCTGAAATTTTTTTGTCATTGATGTAGTAGCTGTAGGGCCTAAGAAGTTGTTTAAAAAAAAGCTAATGAATCGGGGCATTTTTAAGGAAGCTATAATAGACGACACGAAAGGGGCCAACTGACAGTTGAGAGCAGGGTTGTATGATGAAAACATGTTAAAAGGTCCTTGCAATTATCACTTTAGATCTTCAATTAGTCAAAACTAAGCATCATTAAATTTTTTAAAAAGAAGTGTACAAAACTGGGTGTTGCTGAAAAAGGGTCTTACGCCCCAATAAAAATATAAAGAAGATTGCCGGGGAGAGGAGTCTTACATTCAACATTAAAGTCATGCATAAAGACGCAACTTGAGGAAGGTGAAAAATGCATGCCGCACAAAATATTCAATGGTCCCTAGGGGGGGCAGTGTCTTAACTGGAATGTAGAAACAGAATAACTAAATGAAAAAGGGCCTCAAAAACGAAGCTCAGGTTAAAAGGAGGGAAATATATTGGCAATTTAAAGCTCAAAAAGTTTAAGGGTCCCTGTACCGGGCCCCATTGTGCCAGAGTTTGAACTTAAATGTAGAAATAGAGGAATAACTGAATGGAGAAAGGGTTCCAAAAACGAAGAACATTGAATAAAAAAGAGGCAAGTTATTAACTATTTAGTACATGAAAACTTAAAGTGGTCCACGGCGCCTGGGCCTTAAAAAATAAAAATCTGAAACTCATGTGCATCAGTACCTGCCTTGGATTACTCTCACACAAATTTTCAGCCTTGTATGTGCGATAGATTTTGCTAGCCATCGCAGACAGACGGACAAATACACACACAGGGCAAAACTTTCGTTTGTTAGTATAGATTTAAACACAGTAAACCCGAGAATTTTGTACCATCTTTTTCATTTTGTACATACGTATACAGGAGAAAGAATACACTTGAGGGTATTGCAATTAAGTATCAAGGTTGTATATAGGAACCTAATTAAGAAAGTTATGATTTGGTGGGAAAGGGGAAGGGGAGAGGAGGCGATCTTGGAAAATATAAATTAATAAACTAGTAAGTCAAATAAAAAGGCTTCTAAACTAAAAATATAACAATTTAACACCCGAAAAAAAGGTCCGTTATACGAAATAAAAACATCGAAAGAAAAAAAATTATACATTGCTATGAAATTGGCATTAGTAGTATCGATATATACCATTATCATGATTCAACACCAAACTTCCAAATTATTCGCTAAGTTTTGGAATTATAATTTTGAGCTTATCTGTTTTATTGTGAATATTGAAATATTGATTCTAGTGTCAATACTAGAATTTGAGAATCAATTCTTATTGTGATTTATTTAGTTTTATACAATGTTGATATTTATTAATCCTCAAATTTTTCAGAGTTGCCCATGCTCAGACAGTTTCAGACTGCTTCAGGTCTCAATAACACATTACGGGAAATAATGTATAATTTTCTCTGGTATATTTTTATGTATTTATTTCTTTGTTATAGCAGACCACAAGGATCAATTGTCCAGCGATTAAACACATTTCAATATTAGAATTCCTCTAGCCAGAAACATAATTCTTTTTACCTTATTGCTTGTAAAATGTGTCATTGTTTCTGTAAAAATGAAATTATATATATTTCTCCTTAATTTTATTTATAAATGCTATTTAAAATACTTTTACTTATAAATGATTATTTATAAATAATTGCTTTATTTTTATACCTAATATTAAATTATAACTTTTAATTTTTATGTATAGTATTTTCTTGATAAGTTATTTATTTTATGATAGTACCTATTCGTTTTATTTATTGTCATTTTAATTATAGTTTATTCTTAGGAAACCTTAATAATTAGGAAATGTATCTCAAACACCTTCGGCTCATGAGTATTAGATTATTAATTAGGAGTCTATTATAGTTCTTAATACCATGGTAGAAATTTCATTTTAATTCAGTTTTCCACATTGATTTTAAATTTTCATGATAAGTTCATTTTTTTCATAAAATGCACTTTAATGAATCATAAAAAGTGACAGACTAGCAAAAGCCATGCTTTGTTTGGATTCGCGAAGCATTATTTAATAAGATGAATATTTGAAAGTAACAATATATTTTTTTTTTTTTTTTTTTTTGCATCCTTATTAAGCAAAAACATTATTTTATGTTTTGGCGTATTTCAATTTTAGAAATGTGAAGTCAGCCAAATAACTAAGAATTTCCTCGGAATTTTTTATTAATAATATAAGTAATATAATTAATAATATAAATAAAAATATTTTCGTAGCAAAATTTTACAAAATATTTTTGAATTTTAAACTAAAAGCTCTTTAAAGATGTTTTTACATTTTCCAATAGCCTTTGGTGTTTTCTCAAATGGTTTGATATAGGTATGTTTCCAATCTTTGTAATTCACATCAAATAATCTTTGACAGCAATCTTAGAATAATATATTTCAAGAGAGCTTGAAGAAAGTTACTTCTTCAAAATCCTATTTTCTGGAAAAACGTTTGAAATTTGCTCTCGTTGATAGTAAGAATTATTAACTTAATATATTATTGTTATTATTCAACCTTCGAATTATAATAACACTATATATAACGAATTTAATAATAATAATTATTCTTTTTTTAATTAGAATTGTAATAAAATTAATAAAATTATTTTGTTGCCACTTTACAAAAAAATCCATAATATAATTCTTTTAAAATGCGTAAGTATTGCCTGTGTAAATGATTTCACATAATAAGAATAAATTGTGTATTTGAATTCTTAACACTGAAAAATACTTTTATAATTTAATATAAATAATTGAATATTTACAAATTTTAATTCATTAAAAATCTGCTATAATTTTCATAAAAAGGTACTTTAAAAATTTCATAAAAGAAATCGTGAAACGATTATATGATTAAAAGGAATGAACACCAAAATATACTCCATTTCCAATCAATCTTAATAAAGTATTCTATTAAAATGTATATTATACTCTATGTATATATAATGTAGATATAACATACATTTTTAATATAAGAAAGTTTAATGTTCTTTTACGGTTTGAAGTATAAATTCTGCAGTTATTTTCAATATTTTACTTCGCAAAATGTAGATATATAGGTTCCTTTCCTTATTTAAATATTTTTTTTAAATGATAAATTTTGATGCAACGATAATATTTCACGTACTTAATCATTCATGACTTTATTTATTTTTACTGACTCAATGATTTTCATTTACCGCAAGAAATACGCAGGTTTCATTGACGTTTACAAAAATAAATCCGTATAATGGAAAAATATATCCAAAAAAATAATAAAAAATATTTTTTGTTAAATCATTCGATAAGAAAATAATATTGTCAGAATCTACAGTTCATATTTCATTTCTATCAAGTTCAAAAATATTTCTTTCCTTAATTAAATTTAAAAGAAACAGTTTATGAGACATTTTGGCGGAATAATGAAAATATATTTTATTTATTTATTTAATCATGATTCTATCTATAATTACTAACTCCATGATTTATTTTTTCTCCTGAAATATACGTGTTTAATTTTTTATTTGCAAAAATGCGTCCGTAATGGAAAAACATTTAAAATAAATTGACTAAAATAATATTTTTTAAGGTTATTTTGTAAAAAAAAAATATTGTGCAAATCTAAACAACTAATTTATTTTTATGTTTAATTTCAAGTTAAAATACTGAATAGTTTTTTTGTAAAGTGTACGACAAAATGTGATTTGTGTAGCCTGGTAGAGGATTCGCTTTGCTCATCCTAATTAATTTACATTTTTTGCAGATGCATAATGCCATAAATACAGATAAAAAACACATCAGTCAAAGCAGTCTATAAAGTGTAAAATATGCAGAAAAATATTTCTTTACAAGAGCTTTCTGGAAAAACAACTGATGACTATCAACAAAGAAAATCGTTTGTTTGTGAGTTATGCAAGAAGAATTTCTCCCAGAAGAGTAATTTAAACAGGCATCTATTAATTCATACTGGTGAGAAACATTTTGTGTGTGAGATATGCAACAAAAAATTCTCTCTGAAGAACAGTTTAACCAGGCATGTGTTAATTCATACTGGAGAAAAACCTTTTGATTGTGAGATGTGCATGAAGAGATTCTCGCAAAAATGCAATTTAAGCAAGCATATGTTAATTCATACTGCTGAAAGACCTTTTGTGTGTGAGATATGCAATAAGAAATTCTCTTATAAAAATTGTTTAAATAGGCATATGCTAATTCATACTGGAGAAAAACCTTTCGTGTGTGACATGTGCAACAAGAAATTCTCGCAAAAAGTTTATTTAAATACGCATTTGTTGGTTCATACTGGTGAAAAACCTTTTGTGTGTGAGATATGCAACAAGAAATTCTCACGAAAGGAAAATTTAAGCAACCATCTGTTAATTCATACTGGTGAAAAGCCTTTTATGTGTGAGATATGCAACAGGAAATTTTCTCACAAAAGCCATTTAAGAGAACATCTGTTAATTCATACTGGTGAGAAGCCTTTTGTGTGTGATGTATGCAACAAGAAATTCTCTCAAAAGGGTAATTTAAGCAGGCATCTGTTAATTCATACTGATGAAAGACCTTTTGTTTGTAATATATGAAACAAGAATATTTCTCATAAGAGTATGTTAAAGAGCCATCTGTTATTTCATAAAGGTCAGTAATCTTTTGTTTGTGAGACATGCAATAAGAAATTTTGATATTATAATTACTAGTACATGTAATTGCTTTGGTGCCATTGTATCACTATAAAATCTCCCTAATCTGGGGAAGTTTACCTGTCTTTTAACTTAACTATAAATGGATGTGATCCTTTGGTAATTTATACCAAAAGATGTATGGTAATTCAAACTTATGAGGGAATTTAAGTTTGTCACAGACCATTCTGCTATGGATTGAGCATAAAAGTTTTTCTTGCAAGCACGGCAGGTTGCAGAGACTTTAGTGTGCTGTATCCAGTATATAAATTTCTTTAACGAGTTCTTTGAAAAATCATTTATTAGTTCATGCTGCTGAGAAATCTTTTGTGTGAGTGATATGAACAAGAAATTCTCTCAGAAGAGTAATTTAAACTCACAATTCATATTGGTGAGAAAACTTTTGTGTGAGATGTAAGATAAAAGTCTATCGAGTTATCTAAATATTTATTTTCACTCCCATAATTTATTATTTGCTATTAACTAATTTTATAATTCTATCTTATGGGAACCATAGTATGTTCTAGTGTTAAGAAAATGGGATTTCTTATCAAATATTACAGTCACCAAAATGCAGGGACCAATGAAAATATTTCTAATTTAAACTAGTAAATCAGCAAGTAAGGAACCTCAACATCAGCTGTGTCAAATAGTTTTTTATTCGATCTCATATACATGTCATACCATAAATCTTACAATACTGAATTTATTTATTTTTTTTACTTTATATCAATGTATAAGCCTATCAATTAAAAAACCCTTAACGGGTTAAAAGTTTGTGACGCAGCACTTTATCTCATTGCTATAAGAATTTTAAATATGGAACTTAAAAATAATGATATCAAATTTTAAGTGACGCTATATTATTTATTTCATCATTTTATTTTTGTTTTATTTATAATTGCATGCGTAAGAATTATGTTAAATTTAAAAGGACGTATAAAAATTTATTCATTGATGCGTTATCATTCACATTTTTCATAAATTCAAACTATGAGTTTTAGAAGATATGATATCAAAATTTAAGTGACGCCTTCATGTAGCCTTAAACAATTTGTTTTAAAATTCAATTTTAATTGTTTTCGATTTGGCTAAATATATTTACACATCTAACCAAAACTTTAAATTTTCCAATACACTGTTAAAAATACCACTTTCACTGAACCTGTACCAATGCACTGTAATGTATTTATATGAATAAATTGATTTATCTTTTGTGCCACGCTATCCAAAATCAAAAGTAAAATTTATGTAAATGATTTCTTTGCGTCATAATATCCATTTGCATATATTTCGCTTAGTTTGGAAACAATGACGCAAAGAAATCCCTTACATAAATTTTACTTTTGATTTTGGATAGTGTGGCACAAAAGATAAATCAATTTATTCATATAAATACATTACAGTGCATTGTACAGGTTCAGTGAAAGTGGTATTTTTAACAGTGTATTGGAAAATTAAAAGTTTTGGTTAGATGTGTAAATATATTTAGCCAAATCGAAAACAATTAAAATTGAATTTTAAAACAAATTGTTTAAGGCTACATGAAGGCGTCACTTAAATTTTGATATCATATCTTTTAAAACTCATAGTTTGAATTTATGAAAAATGTGAATGATAACGCATCAATGAATAAATTTTTATACGTCCTTTTAAATTTAACATAATTCTTACGCATGCAATTATAAATAAAACAAAAATAAAATGATGAAATAAATAATATAGCGTCACTTAAAATTTGATATCATTATTTTTAAGTTCCATATTTAAAATTCTTATAGCAATGAGATAAAGTGCTGCGTCACAAACTTTTAACCCGTTAAGGGTTTTTTAATTGATATCATTCGTTTTTTTCAGTTAATAAAAAGATAAAAAAAAAATAAAGAATAATAATAGGAACTCATAATCGTGATTTCCATTCACCTTTAATTCCCCCCTCCCCCTCAAAAGAGCATACCTCATACTTCAATTGTAAAGAGTGTTGTGCTATTTGATTTTTTTAAAGAACTTTTTAGTAACATATGGAAGTAATATACAAAATGTGGGGGGTTATGGTTTGTTTCACAGATATAGAAAGCTTTGCTAAAACTTACTATGTAAAAAGTTTACTTTCTTAAAAAATATATAAAGAAATATTACTCTTTAAAACTTTTTATTTAAAATACAATAAAATTGTAAGCAAAAAAATACTTTCAAATAAAATTTATTTGGGAAATTACTGATTTTTTATTTTCTAAGAAATAATTTTCCATCATGTAAGTTTTTAATCTATCAACATCTAACATAACACTAACATGTGACATAACATTTATTGCTGCTTTAATGTAAATGTTCAATTTTTAGTTGTATTGGGGTGGTAGGATATTAGATTTGTTAGATACAACTGTATACAATGCATAAAATACATTATTATTGCTCCCATTATTGAAAAGAAAATTTTATTGTAATATTCCCCACCCCCACCCCCCCATTTATTGTTAATGGTGAATTTAGCAAATAGATGGCGATACCATGCAGAGAGGCATTTAATTATTGATGAATTTAATTAACCATGTAACAAACAACTTAAATTGCTTCAAAAACAGATTTTAATTATATTTTGTACCTTGAAATTTTTAATGATAGGCAACGGTTTAATAATTTAGTTAGCCAACCGAATTATTTAATTTGAATTTTTATTTCACTTAATTTTTTCTGTGAATACATTTCCCATTTATGCTGAATTCAGCCAACAGATGGCGATACCATGCAGAAAATCATTTAATTATTGATGTATTTAACTACCAACTTAAATTATTTCAGAAACAGATTTTAATTATATTTTGTACCTTGTAATTTTTTTTAATGCAAGGCAATGGTTTAATAATTTATTTAGCCAACTGAATTATTTAATTCCAGGTTTTATTTAGTTTAATTTTTTCTGTGAATACATGGGAAGTTTGCAAGGTATATTTTTTGTTGTTGTTGTTGTTCTGAAACTAAAAAATAATTTAAATATATTTAAAAAAATAAATTTACATGACAAATTTTGCATTTTATCCTCTTTTGATTTATAGAGATGGTTTAATAAACCTTTGTTTGAGCCCCCTCTCCCTCCCCCAAAGATAAAAGTATAAAACTGCAATTTATTTGCATTTTTTTGCAAAATTTCGAATGTATGACATTTTTTAAAAATCTCGTAGTCTTCCATTTACAGTTAGAATAACAGCACGTATTTAATATTATTATTATTATAAAGGTAATGGGAGAATTACAGCCTGTTTTTTTCTTTCTTTTTTATTATAAGGATAATGAAAAAAATAAAAACGCATAATTTAAATTTATGTACCGTAGAAAAACAGAAATTTATTTGTGTTAAAAATTGTAAATGCAAAGAAACTGTTGTAGATTGAACAAATAGAAACTGCGTATTTTCTTTTCCTTATCATTAAATCTGAAAAATTTCAAAATTAAAATTCTCTCTCTGTAAACAAATGAATGCATAAAAAAATGTGCTTTTATTTATATTGTATTTTATATGTATTTATTTATTATATGTATTTGATCTATCTATCAGTTTTAAAGTTCCCTTTACCGAATGCTTTTCGGTATTAAAATATTCTTTTTTCCGTCTTATGTAAATTCGAGCCATGGATTTCCATGCGCAAATACGGGTTAGGTTCCCTTAGAAAGACCACCACGAAGGGCACTCCCCACTCGGGCCTATATCCCTAGTGTAGATAATCGGCCGTCAAAAATCAACCAAATCAACCAACCGTCTTATGTAAAAATTGGCTTTCGGCGGACCTTAAAAACCTTTTCGTTTCCGCTTTAGGCAGATTCCGGCTTATGGAGCACGTATTAATGTTATTTTGAATGGATTCGCCGGGACTTGAAAGTCTTTCCGCGGTAGGCACATTTCCGGCTTACACAAATTCCGCCTTAGACAGATTTTACAGTATTTTTATTGTCTGAAAAATTGTCACGAAATAGTGATACGTGAAACTCTTAAAGAAAAAAATCAAAATAAATAAATATATTTTTATAGACACAAAATCAAATTTACTTTGAATAAATAAAAAAAAAGTGCTTGCTGCTTCAAAGAGGACAGACCTCGCAACCTATGTATTGCGAGGCACGCACTTAACCGACTGAGCTACGGATGTTCGTAAACTTTTCACTAAGCGTTGGTCAGAAGAAATTAAGCGCATGAATACAATTTCGGTGAAATTCCCATAAATAGTGGAAAAATATAGTCCGATTTTTCATGCTTATTATTATACGAAACTTGTTGGAAACAAAAATGATCTTATTCGGTTCATCTAAAATAGATTTATATTATATATTAATTTTAATAAGATCTTTTTCGGAGGAAAATAAAAGTGAATTAAAAAGAAAATTAGAGTTTTCCCGGAAACAAATGTTATCTTATTCCCTTCACATAAAACATATTTCTATTATATATGAATTTAAAGAAAGACGTTAGAACCGTTTTCCAGAAATGGAAATTGAGAACTTCTTACATACCAAGTAACTTTAAAAATTGGTTTCGAGATCTCAAAATATACTGCACGTAGAATTGTAAAAATTTTCAGAATAGCATTAGACTGCAGAAATAAGACTGTTCTGAAAAAAATCAGAATAATAAGAGCTATATTCGCCGAGTTATTGAAAGGCGGCTTTTCGCGTTTTCTTTGACGTCGAGTTAGTTGTATGTATGAGTTCCGCCATCTACGAATTCTACGATACGATACGATACGATTTTAGGCTTAAGGCTGCGTCACTGGAATACTATCGGCTTCCATGATAAGATTTTCTGATGATTTGGGATATTTCACCCGTTAATCACCATCGTCATATAAATAGACCAGCTTCATTTTGTCTCAATATAATCATTTAATGAGACTTGACGATTCTTTTGTGCACGTGTGTGTATCACAGCATTTCTTCTCACTCTTCCATTCCACTGGCTACCGATATAATCAAGTTTTTGTGTCAGCAGATTGAGCCTGAAAAACGATATTTTTTCTGATTCCGGAATAAGTCGTTATATTTTTCCTACAAAGTGATACAATTTGTGAAAAAGAGTGTGTCAAAGAGTGAAAAAAATATTTTTTTTCTGCTCTCGTAATGGTAGGTTTTTGTTTTGCGCCTGATGAAAAAGTGTATTTCTTTCGAAACACATTTCATTCGCTTCTTTTCCATAACCTATTTTAGAAGTGATTTGTTTGTTATTATGAGAAAAACTATAGAAATTCTTAATTTTTGATATTATAAAGATATTCTGAAAAAATGTCCCTTAAATTAAGTTTTAAAACAATTTGGGCATTAATGGGTTAAATTAAGACATTTTAAAAATCATTTCACACAGGGAAGATCTTTGACTATAAAATTGACTCCGTTATAAAATTCTAAGATGAAAAATATTTTTCTTTGTTCTTTCGAATGTCACATTGTCTCATTATTTTTGGCTTCCAATTTAGTTTTTTTTACAATTTCTAGATTGTTATATATCTACAAGTGGGCTTTATGCTGGTGTTTTATTAGATAAACATTTCCTTTTATGAGACCTTGTCCTAACTTGAAAATGATAGTTACCTACCTACCAACAGAAAATTATTTCAGAAGTTGACTAAAATGTTGTGCAAGAAAGATTACTGTAGACAACAATGTATTCAAATATTTTAGTTAGTCTTGTTATCATGTATACATTTTCGTATGCATGAAATTTTATATTTAAAATTAAGATCGAAACACTCTGTAGAATGCAATATATTCACTCTTTTCTGCCACTATGTATATAAATTTTTTTATATTATACTTACATCACTTAGAATTGACAACTGTAGTTCAGTAAAATTCATACATACATTTGAAAATCCATTTTCATCTATTCTTATTCATGGATGTTAAAACTAAAAGTTGCCTGATCCGTAGCCGAGAGGCTCCATGCGGTCCTTAGCGATCCCCTCATCCCTAAAGGCTCCAAGTGATGCCCAGTCGCCACGACAACAACCCGTCTGTGAGAACAGCTGAGCATAGGACACACAAGGCCAAACCACAAAGGAGAACTTGTCTGTGCTGCAGCCTGATTTTCTTCGCCCCACGGAATGTTGGAGCGATTTCGATTTTCAAGAAAACAGCTGCACCAGTGGCGACGCCGCACACTTACGACAGAGCCGAAAACTGGACCACAATGTGACCAGTCAAGGCGAAACCACCACCAACTTGCCTGTCACTGACAACGACATCGTCAAGCAGACGACTACATCACTGACGACAGAATCGTCAAGGCATAACTACCTAAGGACAAACTATGCTTCAAGGAGGGATCCTGGTTATTGCCGCTAGCCAAACCTCAAGGGAATGCGACAGTCCCCACAGGTACCCAAGGTATGTAGCACCAGCTACTCTACTTACAGGGACAGGATTTTGACATCCGTGTTTCAGTCTACCACCGTCGACATCTGTACGGCACTCTACTACCAACGCTAAAGGCATTACGCCTGAAGCGGGTCACAGTATGCCTTCCTAGGTACCGAATCAGGTCCAGCACCCTGCCTAGAGGCCCGGAGAATTGAACAGGGCGGTTCGCTTCTCAGTGTCTTTTTAGCCAGGTTTGGGGCCACAATACAGCCCGCGACCAGGCAAGCTGTGCATATATCAAGATTTATCTCCCAGCTAACAAGTTCAACTTGTTTCCCAACAAACAAGCTCGAATCAAGTAACCAGCATTACACTCCGAGAGGGTCACTGTTCCCTCAGGTATCGAACCCAGTCGACACCCTGCCTAGGGTCCAACAGAAACGGGCGGAACATCGTTTCTCTAGATATCCAGCCAAGCCCTGAGCCGCACCGCAGCCCCAAACCCAGACAACCAGTTGGAAACACTCAACATGGCACGCACCTCCGTATCAGAAAGAAAAGACGGCTGCTCATCCGATTGGCGGACGCAGTAAGTCACGCCGGACTGGCTATCCCTGGAGACATAGTTCGGGCAGCCCAACTCCCAAGCAACACAAGCACACACATCAAACATCACAACATAAAGTTGGGGAGAGACTCGAGAGTGGGCTGGGTAATCCGGTCGACACATACCTGCCAGTTGGCTAGGGTTCGTGGTTATGATACCCTCGCCAGTCGCAGTTGACTCCATTCTTCCATACCTCACCACACCTCACCGACCCCACTCCCAGATGGGGCGTCCTCCACTAGAGCGCGGTTGGCGCCATCCAATGCTCACATTCCACAAGTCAGCGGGCCCACGAAACAAGCTTCCACACCATCTGCAGTCGGCACCGGTTAGACTTGCCTCCCAATGACTCTGGAAGGGGTCCCACCTGAACACACATTAGCACTTCACATCACTCTTTTTATGGGTTTTACCACATTTTCTCATTTTTGTTTCCATTATTTTTCGTTTTATACCTTTTTATTTCATTTTTTCAATTTTATCATACACACACGAACAGGACACCAAGTCTCGGGAGAGGAACACCATCCCACGTCCTCAGAGACCACCCTCTGACAGGGACCCTGCTTCCGGTCACCTTCCACCCGCGGATGGCTGGGTCGGAACCACAGCGTCCTTGGCCTGGCTCCCCGTCAACCCCCCCCCCCCCCCACAAACACACACACACTGAAGGGGTTTTTTGAGGACTAGCAAGAGGGGGGGCCACGCCGTACATACTTCAGCCTAGGAAGATGTCCAAGACACCAACTTAGTATCCCACGGCACCACTCGGGAGGCATATGCACGACTTGAACTGCGAGAGGCTGAGGACCTTGGTCGAACCATGTTCTACATTGCGCATCAAAGTTCCTGACGACTATGAAGTCCCCAAACAGAACACAGCAATGTAAAATTTCCCCAAAAGAAAACCCACCACCACCACGCCCCAGTCGGACACATCTCAAGGACTCTTTTTCAAAAGTGTCATAGTCACTCCCGTCATTCATGGATGGTAATAAATTAAATTTTTTTGCTGCGTTTTGTATTATCATTTGCTATATTTAAATTTATTTCACCTAAAAAAATCTTAAGACAACTGCAAATACTTTTCCAAAATAATAACTATAAATAGAAAGTTGTGTATCCACAACCTTTTCTGACTTTTTATATGTGAATTTACTTATATTGTACTCGCATAACTTATTATAGTAAAATTTATTTCACTTCACAAATGTTTAATGCAATTGAAAGGCACTTTTAGCTAATCTTAACCACTGATGATAATGTATTCAAATTCTTTTGCTCAGCCCCGTGTAGGATTATAGGTATAATTTAGACGTCATGATCAGGGACGTTAGGAGTGCACATCCCATTTTATATTAAAAATTTGTTAATCTTCAAAACTGATTATATAATTGAAAGTTATGGGTGATAATCTGAATTATTTTGTATAGCTCTATAAAATATTTTTGTGTGTTACATGCACATTTTTCTATGGGAAATATTATCATGCACCAAGTAAAGTATATTAATTTTATATTGTTATAATTGATAACCCAGCATAGTAAACGCATACTTCAAACAATTATTCTTACAGATAGCAGGGATGCAAGTGCTGCGCATGTCTGCGCAGAAATAGTGTTTTTCCTTAAATTTGCGCCAATCCTGCGCCAAAACGTACTTAGTTGCAAAATGAATTTAGAACGATGTCGTCGATCCGAGAAACAAAGAAAAATTTCATTTTTAACTTTTTCCCGACCGCGAATTTCGTCAAGAAATGAAAAAACTGCGGTCAAAAGTTCACGAAAACCCCTGAATTTGTCAAAAAAATCGCGAAAATCATGCGAATTTTATCAAAAGATCGCAAAAACACGCCATGTTCTTCAAAGAATCGCGAAAAAAATGTGAATTTTGTGAAAACATCGCTAATTTCGTCAAAAAACAAAAAAAACGCCGTCAAAAGATCGCGAAAAATGCGAATTGTGTCAAAAGATTGGCAAATAACACGCAAATTTTGTCAAAATACCGTGAAAAACACGCAAATTTCGTCGAAAGATCCCGAAAAATACACGAATTCCTTCAAAAGATCGCGAAAAAAACGTGAATTTTATCAAAGGATCGCTAGTTTTGTGAAAAAACGAAAAATACGCGGTCAAAAGATACCAAAAAAACCCCGTAAATTTCTTCAAAAGATCACAATTTTTTGTGATTCGCAAATTTTACAGAAGATCGCGAAAGCACGCACATTTCGTCCAAAGATCGCGAAAAACACGCAAATTTCGTCCAAAGATTGCGTAAAACACGTGAATTTCGCCGAAAGATACCGAAAAATGTGCGAATTTTGTCAAAAGATTGCGAAAAAAACGCAAATTTTGTCAAAAGATCGCGAAAAATGTGAACATAGTCAAAAGATCGCGAAAAATAAGCAAATTTCTACAAAAGATCGCGAAAAGCACTCGAATTTCGGTAAAAGATCGCAAAACACTCAAATTTTAGTAAGAGATCGTGAAATTACGCGAATTTTGATAAAAGATCGCGAAAAACACTCAAATTTTGGTTAGAGATCGCGAAATCACGCGAATTTCGTCAAAGGATCGCGAAATCATGCGAATTTCGTCAAAAGGTCGCTAAATACACGTTAATTTCATGACATGGTCGCGGAGATTTTGTGTTTATTTTATTTTGTGATTTCCTAAAATAGGTTCCTTTTTATACAAAATATATGGTCATATTTGGTCTCCTTTTTTTTCTTTAAATGGTTCCCTTTTACCATTTTTTACTACAAAAGTTGAGTGGGAGACCTGTATGTTGTATTCATATGATTTTCTTTGGTTAATTAAAAGTACTGCTCTAAAGTAATATTTTCTAATGCCAAATAAATACATTTTTTTTCCTGCATTTTTCACTATTGCAATCTGTATCCAATCGTCGTTTAGAATATCCAGAGTTAGTAAAATGTGTGGAGAAATTTTATCTGAGTAATTACTCTTTCAAATGTCAAAATATTTTCAAGATAGCAATCATTTTAATTTTTAGGTGTTTATTAGCATTAGAATTTCAATCAGTTCAAAAAACAGCTTTTATTGGTAAAAAATTAGATTTTTGCTGCTCCAAAAATGTATTTTACTGCTCCAAAAATGTATTTTACTGCTCCAAAATGGATTTTACTGCTCCAAAATTAGATTTTTGCTGCTTCAAAAATGAATTTTATTGCTCCAAAATCAGATTTTTGCTGCTCCAAAAATGGATTTTACTGCTCCAAAATCAGATTTTTGCTGCTCCAAAACTGCTCAAAAGTGGCTTTAGTGCACTTTCATCTCTGAGATAGTAATGATATAAAATAGTGATATGTGATTCTCAAGAATTTACTAAATGAAAAAAATTGTCATCGTAAAAAATACAATCGATACAGTCATCGATTACTTATCCAGAATCTACAATCGAGAAGTTCTAGAAACGATTATTAAAATCATTGCTTTTACATGCTTATAAAGTAGTTTTTAGTAAATACGTGGCAACTAAAAACAGATGGAATTAAAAACATTTTAAGCACATGGGGTGCAAGACCTTCAGTCTTGTGGAGAATTTTAACTGATAGCAAATTTTACTTTATGTACTT
This sequence comes from Maratus speciosus, assembly GCA_963932465.1. Lineage (NCBI taxonomy): Eukaryota > Metazoa > Arthropoda > Arachnida > Araneae > Salticidae > Maratus > Maratus speciosus. The sequence continues at coordinate 650,942,293 of OZ010786.1, forward strand.
AAATAATAGCAATTTTACTATTAAGAACTTTTAATCATTTTCTTTTATTGTAAGAGATCAATTTTTAGCCATAATACAAGACATAAAAATCTTCTAGCCTATTTTCATTTTGTTATTCCTAACACTCAAAAAAGTTTTCACTCTTGGCTTGGATGGCATTCTTGCAACCATGTTTAAACAATCAATTTAAATTTAATATTGAGATGCTCGACGACTTTATAACAAGATCCACTTCTACAATTTTTATATGAAACTAAATGAAAGGTGGTGAAAAATGCAGAAGCAGTGATGTAGTTTCCTGCTATCGTTTTCTTCTCTCTTTTATACATTGATAAAGAGGCACTTAATACAGGGCTGCCACAGGCAACTATTTTTCTATTCTATTCAAACCACTATTAAAAAAAAAAAAAAAACAGATTTTGTAGTATATTTCTGTTGCAAATGTTCTCGAACAGTATGTCAATAATTTTTGTTTTGAGAAGTGGTGTGAAATAGAAATAAAAAATAGTCGCCTGTGGCAGCCCTGTAATATGAAGCCTTCAGAAAGTTGTAATCTAAAATGTGTTAATAATCTTAATACAATTTGTTTTGTATGCATCTTACAAGTTTTTAAACTTTTAAAAAGAGATATTAATCTTTAAACTTGCCCCCTTTTTTGCACTGGTGACTTTGACAAATAACGCATTATTATACATACATTATTTCAAGACATCAACTTTAATGTTACATCATCTCTGCTACAATATTTATCCTTCCAATGTTATGTGTCGTGCTAAATTTTTAAACAAGTCAATAAACTCTAAATGATTAATTTCTTTAAATTATGTTCAATATAAATTTATTTAAGTGCAGATAGAACATAAAATGGTTCAAAGTTTTGAGTTGTCAACTATCGGCCTAAAAAATAACTAAAATGTTATTGTTCTAAATGATTACGGATCTAAAAGATTATGGTTCTCGAAGGTTTTAAAATAATATCGCCTACGTTTTGCAATATGTGTAAGGCACATATTTCTCAAAATTATGTGAAGTCCATATGTAGAATCAGGAAGTATTATTTTATAATATGTAATAAGGGCATAAGTTTATCTCTATTAATGAGAGAGTTGAGCTTAAGGCTCAGGTACTATCCATAAGTGTTGTGCATTAATTGCTTAAGGAGCCACTTAAGCCCATTTTACCAATCACATAAATTTTTGTAGAAATAAGAATACCTAGAAATATACCTAAAAATCAAAATTAACTCACAAGGGTGCTTACACAGTAAGCAATAATAGGGTGAAGAATTCTCTGTTTTGGCTCTCCCGAACAATTTATAAAATGTGCCTTGTGCCCTTATTGCAAAACACAGACGATATATTTTATGCACTATGGGTGTGTGTATAGTTTTTTGCCTTTTTCTCGAAATGTGCTTTCTATGCTTTTTTCTAAAATTCTATTTTAGGTAAACATTTGAAACTTTCAAAAATTGTGTAATTAACGTATTTCTTTACAAATATGTAACATTATAGTTCTAAGTGAAATTTCTTTTTAAATAATGAAAAATATGTTCTTAAAATTTATACGATTTTCAAGAATTTTTAGTAAACCATTATTTCTTTTTAAACAAAATGAAAATTGCTTCTTATTATTCTCAAGTAGTGTGTTTTATGACACCTTAACAAATTTTAAGGGGGATATAGTCAACAGTTTTTTAGAAAAGTGTACCAAACGGACATATTGTTCCAAAAATTTCATAGAGATATGTAAAAAGTTATTTAGTCCTTAAAAACTAATTTATGCATGAAATTAATTTCTATTGATTTATATATGGGCTATAATGTGTATATTTACTGCAAAAATAATTTTTCATTTCTATCTCTAATTTTAAGCAAAATACATGTTGAATATTTCGCAAAAACTGCTTAATTTTACTTCTCGAGATGTTCCATATCCCTTAATGAAGTGTGCATACTAACGTTTCTTTAAAATATTATAAAATTAACATTGTATGATCATAGTAGTAATAAAGTATCATGGATATCGCATAACTTATCAAATCTTATTTCGTTTATGCGTGGGTCCAGTAAATTAATTGTACTACAGATGCCAACAAAATTAGTTGAGCACTAGTACACCCTCTCCCTCTGAGAAATTTTCAAGACGCTCTTTTCAAATGAGTTTTTCCAAATATAAGATTTAATATGCCATCAAAAAAATTATGCTCAAAGGTAACGACCAAAACAGTTATTTTGGAACGCTGAATATGTTAACCTTTTCACCTCCGTGAACCGATATATCCGTTCACTACACTGTTAAAATTCTGCAGGTTTTGCTGCATAGTCACTCCACCGCTTTTATAAAATATCTCTATTTTGACCAATGAGATTGCTCCATAATATAGTCAAATAAAGGTTTTCTATAAAAGCGGTGGAGTGACTCTGCAGCAAAAGCTACAGATTTTTAACAGTGTAAGGTGCATGTTTAATTGTAGTAGGAGCATTATTTAAATTAACATAATTCAGTAATATAACACACTTTTAAAACATTGAGTAGTGATTAATAATCTCATACATCATCAACATTCATATCTGCAATTAAGTTTTTTATATCGCGTTGGAAAAATAATCTTTTTTCAATTAAAAAAAAAAATACAAGGAAAACAACATTACAATTTTGCCCTTTGCTGAGTAGTCATAACAAAATACTTTCAACTCATTTTTATATCTTTAAAACATTATTTAAATATGTTAAAGGATTTTAATGTATTTTTGCTAATTTTATTTTGGAAAAATTTCCTTTTCTTTTTAATGAAAGTGCGATGTCCAAATTGCGTAGCTGTGTCACATTAGATAGAATTAAATAGCTTTTTCACGTTTAGATAGGGCAAAATTTTGATATAGGTTAAATTCCCCTAAATGTCTAAGTGTGTGAAATTTCTGCGCTAATCGAAAACAAAAGAACTTTATCAAAAAACAGAAAGATAACCAGAAAAATATACATGCTAAGAGGGAAACTCTTACATGGAAACTGATTTCCATTTCCTAGTGATTCCAAAATGAGTCAGTATTAGAGTCCTGCATCGAGTCGGTTTATCTGCACCCGACCCGACATGCGGTTTGGGTCGAGTTGGTGCTAGATTTTTTTGTTGTGGATCGGGTTGACTTTCATTGTTTCGGGTTTTTGACTCTAGCAGGTTAGGATTCAGGTTGAGACGAATTTTAAAAAAAGTCCAAACTATTTTTTCAGGTTAAAAGATATATGTACAAGACTTTGATAATGGCTTTTCTCGCGAAAAGCCTATTTAATTCTTCATTTAGCGAACACATTCTTAAAGAAAAAATAATCTATGTTCACATTTCTTATAATACGTTTTACTTATCAGGCAATAAATTGAATATATAGTCATTCATATTGAAATATGTATTTATTTTTATCTGAAATATAGTTGTGCGGAAACTTTTTTGTGAAAATCCCAACAACCTAAATTTCAAAAAACTAAATATGACTTGCAAGAATTCTTATAGTGTAAATCCGACTCGCAGAAAGAAAATTAGATTCATTCCGAGCCGAAAAAAAGAAAATTCAGGACAACCGGAACCAATGTTTGGCTCTATTCATTGATCCCAAGCTGCCCACTATTCAGAAGTTTTACAACAGACAGTTTACATTGACGTCACGTTGCTATTAGCAACGACTGATGCTCTAATCAGCTATTGCATCTGGAACCCACAGAGAACGTCATAACTCTCTGTTTGCCGTTAAAAGCGCGTGTTGTCTTTCTGTTTAATTTAGATTTTTATTATTATAGTGCTAATAAGTCAAATGGAAAGTACCACATTCGCCTTATATTTGGGCGCCATACGAAGCGATGCCAGATTCTTCTGAACATGTGACGTGATGTGCAAGCCGTCTATATTTCAATATTAAAGAATATAGATTTGTTCATTCTACTTTATAAAACATAAAAATCGTGTTAGTGGTACAAATGTTGATTTTTTTTTTGTAAATAATTACAGTAAACATGATTTACTTCCACTACATGATTTACTACGGGTTCAGATCGAGTTGCAGGTTGAAATAAGAGGTGCGACTATTTAATAACGAGACAATGCCCCTACAAAAGCTGCGCATGCGCCAAATTCGTATGAAAAATAATTGTGTAGCTTAAAATCTCCTGCATCGATTACCACCTCTAAACTGGCTGTGTTCCAATTAGTCTGGTCGTGACCTTCATTTCTTCTGTACCCTGTTTCCGTGTTTTGCCGAGAAAATGTTGAGCGTTTTAAAAAAGCACCGAATTACTGTGAAATTTCTTTTAAAACTTGGAAAACTCGTTACTGCAACTCGTCATTTGTTAAGAGGAAGTATACAGCAATGAATTATTTATCATGTGCGCTTGTTTTTGAATAGTTTAAGCGTTTCCTTGATGGCGGAGAAGACATTGAAGATTATGGTCACCTGAGTCGCCCTTCTACGTCAACAACGGAGGAATTTTTTAATATTCGTGGAATTGTGTATCTTGACTGCGTTCCTGAAGGTCAAATTATTAATCAACATTAGTACCTTGAGGTCCTTGCTCAACCCCGTGAAAAAATACGAAGAAAACGACTCGAATTGTGGAAGAACAAGTCATGGATGCTTCATCAGACAACGCACCGGCTCACACTGTATTGCTCGTCAAGATGTTTCTAGCTAAATATAACATCACAGTGTTAGACCATTCGCCTTACCTGGCCCCATGTGACTTTTATCTGCTTCTCAAGGTCAAATCTGCATTAAAAGAAACCCGATTTCAGACCGTTGAAGCTGTGGTAGAAAAAGCGGCACGCGTCATAAAAGAACTCGGTGAAGAAGGCTTCCAGCACTGTCTCAAACAATGGAAAATTTTAATGGAGCGTTTTAAGGATAAAGGAGAGGTGTATATTGAAAAGGACAATAACTAAATATGTATAAATTTAAAATAAAATATTTTACAGCATAGTCTCTTTATTTAATAGCCACAACGTTGCATTTTGGGTTCGGGTCAGGTTAGTAGTCTCTGAAAGTAATTTGTGCGGATTCGGGTCGTGGAAATTTCTTTTGTCGGGTTTGGGTATGGTTGCATGTTTACTTGAAAGGGATTTTCGTGTTTGGGTCGGGTAGGACTCTAGTCAGTATTAAAATCCAAAGTAGCTACTTTGACACATTTACGAACTCATTTTATAATTTTAGGCGCATTATGTATAATCGATTAGCATTTTTTACTTTCATTATCAGCAAATAGTTTGATACAGATTCATGTTATCTAAATGTCTATTGTGTCTAATGATGCAAAATTTTGCCATTGATCGAAAACAAAGGAGAACTACCGAAAAATAGAAGGATAACCAGACAAATATATCCCCCTAAGAGTAAATTTTATAAGTAAAATAAAACTTCAATGGACCTTACTTAAAGGGTAATTTGGGTCGTTGTCGTTAAACCTGGCTTTAGTTTTTTACTTGGGGCATGGTTTTCAAGATTAAGTGACGCTTTTGCCCCAATTTTCTACTGAAAAGACAGCCAAAAGGAAGCTATAATGGAACCATAAGAGTGGAAAAGTCCTGTAATGGCGCCCCCTGGTGGCTAAAATTTGAAAATGCGCTTATAGGTAGATAAAAGTTAACGGAGTTTAAGTATCAAAAACTAGAATTTTTCTGCAATTAGCAGCAAAGTGCCCCAAAAATATGAATTAAAAGCACACCTGGCGAAAACAGGAACTAAAATGATGCTAAATGAGATCAGTATTTCTTATTGATTTTTTTACGCCATTTCAGATCAGTTCTATAATGTTCCCATTATTAGAAGATCGCCTGCTGGAAAACGTTGAAATATCCGTTTTAAGTCAGCACCGCCCAAAAGTGTCTTGTGTTTATATAACAATCAACAAAGCACTCGAATTCGATATATTTTAATTATTAGTATTTTTTTTCACTCCTAAAACTTTGCAAACATTGCATAGATCCATAGCAAAATATAACTGGAATAAAACTTATTCAGTAGTTAAATAATGTAAAAAGCTACACAAATTACAGTCGAGCGACTAAAACCCGTGCAACTTCTAAGACGTAAACATGCACACACGTACATATATTAAATAATTTAATAGGTTTTATACGAGACATGAAACCAGGAATATTTAATAATATAATAAATATTCCATAAAATGTGCAGAGTCGCCCTTTGTCCAGAAAATTCAACATTAAAACGAATAACTCATAAAATAAATACAAAATAGGAGAATTTAGTTTTGGAGCGATTTTTTACAAAGTAAGAATTTAATTTCTTTCTTAATTTAACCCAATATTTAAATTTAACTGATAATAATATTTGTTTAAATCCAGTTTTATTTAGAGGACTTGAACATTTTACTTCATTAATACATAACTCTTATTTTATTTTTATATATTTTAAATGACAGTCTGTAATGTGTGATGGCACCATGTACCAGTCAAATGTAACATAAAGAATAAATAGAAAATATGAAATTGTATCACATTAAAATACTTTATATAAAAAATTACCGATATATGAACTTTATGCAGTTATGTTTTAGTAAAACGTATAACCCTTTCCAATAAAAGTTTTTATTTCTCTCTCATTCTCCTTCATATAAAATGACATTGTACATTGGATATCAATTTCAGATAATGGCAAAATTGTCAATATAGTTTTAAACTCTGATATTGATGAAGGCCCAAATTACAGAATTAATACGTATTGAGTAATAGTCCTTAAATTTTAGTCCAGCAGAGCTATTTAGCTAAACAGGAGTTAATTGTTATAATAAATAAATAAACAAATATCCAGCAGGACGGTCGTTCTGCCAAGCCAAGCTATAAAAAAATGCTAACCCCGCCAAACAAACAAACGCTAAGAAACAAAAGCCAGAACAGCGTAACTGCTTATTATACTGAACACAACTTGTCCATGTTAAATCGGCCAAACGTGGCATTTTCAAATTTCAGATATTTAAGAAAGCAAGTATTGCAGAGAAATAAAATTAAGACTAGAAGAATCTACTGAAGAAAAGCTTCAATTTGAGACCAAACTCGTCTCTATAAAATAATTATAAACAGAGATACAGGATTTTTAAAAAAACGTCGAGATACTGAAAATGATTAAAAAATCCTTCGTCAAACATATATTAATTCAATAAAGCTACAGACTTAAATAATGGACAGAAAAAAGTATGGAATGCATTTTCGGACTGGTAATTCCTCGATCTACGTGCTTTTATAAAATTTGGTTAAAAAAAAATAAAATTTCTATCCTTAATATGCAAAAAACTGTTAATTCATTCTAAAATTATCAAATTGTGCCAAACAGTGATAAACCCGCCAACGAGCGCGTACTATCCACATTATAATAACACAAATCCACTTCAACTTCAATCTGGTAGATGAATATTTTCTATCAAGATTATTTTTTCGAATAAAACTGCATAAAAGTTAATTTTTAGAAAGATTTTTAAAATAAAAATGATTTTATAGAGAAATCGTACATTTTAAGAAGTATGCATTCAAAGTTATCGGCATTTTAGGTTTCATTCCTAATGTAAACAAAACTTTTGAAAATGAATTGAGCTGAATATGAAAAGGTTTTCAGGTAAAAAAAAACACAGAGGTCATATACGCATATTGGCGCGATTTGTTTCTGACGCCAATGTCATATACGCAACGGGTACTTAAATGGCGCCAAAGTGTCGTTATTTTGCTTGATATGGTAACGCGGATGTTGTTGTTTATTATGTTGATGTTTTCGCCAAATTGGCGTCGGAAAAAAATCGCGACAATATGGGGCGTATATGACATCTGTGCCAAATCTCCCTATTATTGAACTTATTTCAACATATGAGCAAACGGAGGCAAAGACGATGTCTCAGACTCATTGGGGTATCCTTTTAGTGCCAAAATGGCAAATTTATTCCATAGCAATCCAGAAATTTTGATTATATTATCCTTCATATGACAATCCAATAGAAGAGATTGCGTGTGTTTTACATTAAATCAAACTTTGTGCATTTTATAATAAAATAATTTGTGTGTGTTTCTAATAAAAGTTTTGCCACAGATGTCATATACGCCCCATAATGGCGCGATCTTTTTCTGACGCCAATGTCATGTACGCAACGGGAACTCAATTGGCGCCAAAGTGTCGTTTTTTATCTTGATATGTTAACCCCGACGTTATTGTTTATTCTGTTGATGTTTTCGCCAAATTGGTGTCAGAAAACAATCGCACCAATATGCCATCTGTGCCATAGTTTTGTGTATCTATCTATATTATAAAGGACAAGCATATCTGTGCGTAACGCATACGTCATTTTGCGAATGGCAACACTTTGAAATTTGAAATGAAATTTTGGTTTTGCAATTTTCTCTACTGCAAATTTTTAAACTTCTAAACATCGCACATTTTAAATTTTTACACCGCCGTATAAGGAAAAAAATGCTGTTTTAAACGCAATTTGTTTGAAAGCTGTATCTAAATTTATTTTTGAAATATTAATTTTTTGTGGTTTTTAATACCATTTTTCTTATAGTGGCAACAAAAGTACCCCATTTCTATTGACTGTCATTAAAAGCAAACGGAAAATAGTCGAAATTAGGAGATAGTGTATCAATTTTTTGCCATTTTCTCATAAAACCTGAAAAAAAAGTTCAAATTAAAATATGGCCTATGTCAAGAATATTGTCTGTTATTCCGTGATAATGGCGTCATGTGCATACTTTTCTATAGACAAAGTTTAAGAGTGGATTGTAAAAGTGGATCGCTTTAGCGGATGCAAATGACATCATTTTATAAAAAAGCGTGTATTTTAATTCTTAAACCTGAATTATATTTTGTAGAAGTGCGTCATTTTCACAGATCAGCTGCTTTGAAATTCTTCACAGGTGAAAATGCTTCACTTTTGAAAATAATGTAATCGAAATCACACACTGATAAAACGCAATGTTTTACAAAAATTTAGAGTGTCTTTATAAAAGAGAATTGACATGCAAATAATAGCGATTTATATTACAGAAATTGATGATTCTTCCTTGGATAGATTTGCTTCGCGGAGTTAGAAAAGCAAACAAATAATTCGTGGTTTAAAATAATATCATGTTCCTGAAGTTTTTATCCAAAATTCTCTCGAATAATAAAATTTTAATGCTGTTCTATAGGACATTCTGCTATAATTTTATCAAAATAACATAATTTGCTTAATTTAATTTTTCCTAATTTTATATACTCTATATATTTAAAACACAAGTGTGTTTTTTAGTCATCTGCTCTAATCTTTCTGCTGAACCAATTTTATTAATATTTTTCTAAAACTGAAAGCTTTTTATTTGTAGATGAGATCGCACTATCTGTTTTTTTTTCTTTTAAATATCCTCACTTTTATATTTTAATTTAAAAAGCATTTTATAAAATTTCTTCAAAATGGTGAAAATTAGATACCTTTCATTATTGCAGACAAGAGAGAAATAATAAGGTATTTTTATCTTTATTCATGCTATTTTCTGATAAAAATTCAAAATTGTTGATAAAAATTGTTGTATAGGGTTTAGTGTCGCAAAATCCCATTAGGAGCAGAATATTATATAAGGGGCATAATAATGGAAAATAACACACTGCTTTTGAAAACACGCATTTTTCCCACATAAATTTTCTATATTGTTTTTCCTTTTGCATGTGTACTGATACTAAGTTTCAGACACTAGGCAAAATGCTTATTTAAGTGAAAATGAAGTGATATTTAAAAGAAAACGATCATTTTCTTAGATAAAACTAAACATTTTAACACAAATGCGTCTAAAAAACATTCCGGAATTGAGATTAGAATCTCAAGTAAAGAGTGCGTCTGTTCACATAAAAGATGTTGCTGACAATTGTGACTTCAAGTTTTGAGTTAAAATGATTTTTAAATGATCAAACAAAATACAATTTTTTTTTAAATGATGAATATGGATATGAGAAGTGCGCATGCAAATTTTGAGAAGGTGAAAATTGCTGTTTTTCCTTCCGGAATACCAAGCATAAGAGCCTCAATTGATAACCACATCCTAATAACTGATCTTTACTATATTTTACTGATTAAGTATCTACATTATAAAGAACAAACGTATCTGTGCGTAACGATTAAGTCATTTTGCGAATGGCAACACTTCACAACCAAATTTCGGTCTTGAAATTTTCGCAACTGTAATTTTTTAATCTTCTGACCATCGTACTTTTTGAATTTTCGTCGCATAGGGAAAAAAATTTACTTTCAAATGTAATTTGTTTAAAAACTGTATCTTAATTGATTGATGTATTATATTTTCTAAAATAATTTTTAAGCATGATTTTTTTAAAGTTTATCTTATCACGTGCCAGTTTCAATACATAATAATAATAAACATTTTGCACATAAAAAAAGAAACATTTTTCAGCATTTGTTTCTGACTATTTTTGCATAACGGAATTAATACTTCCTTTATATACAAATAAAAAATAGTATTAAAACAACCACCAGTCTAACATATTTGTGAAAGACAAATTAACGAAATTAATATTTCTTTTATAAACAAATAAAAGAATAATATTGAAAAAAAGCACAAATCTAACATATTTGTAATCGTACAATTTAAATTTTTAGATCACCAAATACGATTTTTTTTTTTCAAATGGAATTTGTTTGCAAAGTTCATCTCAGTTTTACTGATTGTCTATGGTTTTAAAAACAATTTTAAAGCATCAAATATTTTTTAATTTATCTATATCGCGCGGAGCTGGATTACGAAAGATTAATCCATTTGCCCTTAAAGCAAAATAAAGAGTTCGTCATTTTCTTGCGGCTAATATCCATTTTAAAAAACCTCCCTATGAACAAATAAATAAAATAATATAAATAAAACACAAATTTAACAGGCATGTATAAGCTCTGAAATTATCAGAATATAAAAGGATGCCATAAGTAGCAAAATCTTGGTCAAATAACTCTTAGCATGCGGCTAATAAGAAAATATCGCTTTTGATAGATTTCAAAAATTTATTTGATTGTATAATTCGTATTTTCCATATGAAAAATGCTTTTTTAATGTAAGTGGCCAATCTAAAAAATTTATTGGATATAAAAAATTTATTAGTTTTCAATTGAAAAAAAAATGTTTTCACCTATATTCTTTAACCCGGGAGCCCGGGTACGATCCCCTAGTACTAATAAAAGAATAGATCGCTCTGTGTGTCTGTCTGTGTGCGATGGCTAGCGAAAACTACCGCACGTAGAAGTCTGAAATTTCAGATGTGATTAGTCCAAGACAGGTCCTGATACACCTGAGGCTCGGATTTTTATTTTTTTAAGGTCCGGGGCCCCTGGGCCCCTTTCAGTTTTTATGCACTAAAACGTTAATAACATGCCTCTTTTCTATCCGATTTTCTTCGTTTTTAGGGTGAATTATCCTTTCTGTTTTTGCCCCATTTCTACATTTCACTTAAGACCCTGGCACCCATGCAAGGGGCCCAGTACAGGGCCCCTTTAAGTTTCAGTGCACTAAATTGTTAATAACATGCCTCTTTTCTATCCGATCTTCTTCATTTTTGGTGTGAATTCTCCTTTTGAGTTCCTGCCCCATTTCTACATTTCAGTTAAGACCCTGGCACGCTTGCAAGGGGCCCAGTACAGGGCCCCTTGAACTTTTAGTGCTCTAAATTGTTAATAACATGCTTCTTTTCTATCCGATCTTCTTCGGCTTTGGGGTGAATTCTCCTTTCAGCTTCTGCCCCATTTCTACATTTTAGTTAAGACCCTGGCACCCTTGCAAGGGGCCCGGTACAGGGCCCCTTGAAGTTTTAGTGCACCAAATTGTTAATAACATGCATCTTTTCTATCCGTTCTTCTTTGTTTTTGGTGTGAATTCTCCTTTCAGTTTCTGCTCCATTTCTATTTTTCAATTAAGACCCCGGTACCTTTGCAAGGGGCCCAGTACAGGACCCCTTGAAGTTTTAGTGCACTAAAGTGTTAATAACATGCCTCTTTTCTATCCGATCTTCTTTGTTTTTGGGCTGAATTCTCCTTTCAGTTTCTATCCCATTTCAACATTTCACTTAAGACCCTGACACCCTTACAAGGGGCCCGGTACAGGGCCCCTTGACGTTTTAGTGCACTAAATTGTTAATACCATGCCTCTTTTGTATCCGATCTTCATTTTTTGGGGTGAACTCTCCTTTCAGTTTGCTCCCCATTTCTACATTTCAGTTAAGACCCTGACACCCTGTTAAGAGGCCCAGTACAGGGCCCCTTGAAGTTTTAGTGCACTAAGATGTTATAAAAATGCCTCTTTTCTATCCGATCTTCTTCGATTTTCGAGTGAATTCTCCTTTCAGTTTCTACCCCATTTCTACATTTCAGTTAAGACCTTGGCCCCCTTGCAAGGGGCCCGGTACAGGGCCCCTTGAAGTTTTAGTGCACTAAATTGTTAATAAATTGCTTCCTTTTTATCCGATCTTCACTTTTGGGATACTTTCTCCATTTAGTTATACTCCCGTATCTACATTCCAGTTAAGACCTCGGGTCCTGTAGGGCCCGGTCCAGGGCCCCTTAAATTTTTTGTGTGCCATGTGTTTTTCACACCCTAATTTTCTCACATTCGCAATGCGTAGTTTTACAGTTTAGTCTTGACCTCTTCTCCTTAGACCAACACTCACATACATTTATTGGGACCTTAGGGCTCTTTTTTAAGCATTTCCCTATTTTTTTGCACATTTCTTTTAAATTATATTCCATTGATTAATTCGTACCCTATGTGTAATCTCAACTAATCGAAGATCTAAAACGCTAAGTACTAAAACGTTGTAACATGTTTTCATGTTAGGGCCTTTTCTCAACTATCAGTTGGCCCCTTTTGGGCTCCCTATTATAACTCCCTTAAAAATAGTCCGATTCACTAGCTTTTTTTTCTAACAACATCTTAGTTTCTCCAGCTATTAAATGAACGACAAAAAAAAATATATATATATATTTCAGGTTTCAATTACCATCAATTCTGAATATAAATTATCTTCTTAGGGCCCTTGGTGTATCTTCTTTAAAAATTATCCGAATTCCTTGCAATTTTCTTTACCATAGTTCTAGCGTACTCAGAGTACATTAAAACTACTAAAAAGTGTATTTATACCAAACTACATGCCACTTAAGTCCCTTCCCCTTGGGGCCCGGTACAAGGGCCCTTGAAGCTTTTGCACCATAAATTATTAATAAATTGCCTCTCCTAATCCGATCTTCATTTTTGGAACCATTTTTCCATTTAGTTATTCTCCAGTTTCTATATTCCAGTTAAAATCCTGGGGCACCTTAGGGTCCTTTAGGGCCCGATCAGGGGCCACTTGAACTTTTTGTGAGCTATGCATTTTTTACACCCTTATTTTCTCACCTTTTCATCGTATGATTTTAAAATTGAGTCTTGGACTCTTCCCCCTAGACCAACACCCTCATATTTTTATTGGAACTCTAGGGCCACTTTTTAAGCATTTACCCCATTTTTTTGCATTCCTTTAAAATATTATTCTAATGATTATTTCATACCCTATGATTAATTTTGACTAATTGAAGATCTAAAACGCTAAGTACTAAAACATTTAAATATGTTTTCATGTTAAAGCCCTGCTCTCAACCAACAGTTGGTCTCTTTTCGGCCCATTGTTATAGCTCCCTTAAAAATGGTCCGAATCACGAACTTTTTTTTCCTAACAACTTCTTCGGTTCTGCAGCTACTACATGAATGATAGAAAAATATTTGCAGACTTCAGCTACCACCAATTTTGAATATTAATCTTCTTCATGGGGCCTTTGTTGCAGCTTCTTTAAAAACTATTCTATTCTATTGCAATCTTCTTTAACATAGTTTTAGCGTCTTCCATGCTACTTTAATACACCTAAAAAATTTTCTTATACCCAACTACATTCCAGTTAAGACCCTAGCCCCCAGGGTCCGGTCTTTCTTTATACCTCAGCTATCACCTTTTTCGAACATTAATCTCCCTTTTCAGCATTAACTTACGTCTACTCACTACAACCGTAAATTAAAAATCGCGTTTCTTTAAAGGTAACTTTAGATAAGGGATTTCATTCGCTAATTAAATATTTTGTTAATGCTAATAGTGATTCATGAAATTTACAAGGTGAGGAGGAGGCATCTTCCACCGCTTTGTGCGCATTATTTCCTCGGGTTTAAGGGCCCAATTTCAGCGGGATTTGATTCCTTCAACTTAGATTACAATTCAGCTACTTTCTGTATTATGAAATTTTATCTTAGACATTAGTTACCCACATTTTCTAACATTAATGGCGCATTCTTTTTTTGGTTTCTGTGGGCTTGATTCCTACGAGGTTGGCTCACTCAACTTGGTTTTCGATTGTCCCTGGCACGTGCGGTTACTTCCTCTAAATGTTGCCATATGTAGTGGGGATGTAGATTACAGGTTCGTTCGGAAAGAAGTTTGATGGGAACACATTAGACACTGCGGAAGGCAATGGAGCCTCCGAAATTAGGTTCATTTAAAAGAATTTCTAAAGATATAAAATAATACAAACTTAAGTTTTGTTTAGGGTTATTATTTACAAATCCCGGGCAACGCCGGGCGGGTCTGCTAGTTTTATAATAAAATTGTGCTTTTATACCAAATAAACAGTTTTTTAATAAATAAAACCAACATGTTATTTTCGCCAGCTAGGTCTAACAGGTAAGAGGTAACATGTAAAAAAACTGAAGAATATGAATTTGGGACTACTACACACAGAAAACCGGGAAATAAACAATTGAACACCAATTAAGTTAAAAATGAAACAAGATTAATAAGGACACAGGAAAAAAAATTACCAAATTAAAATCCATACTCTCATAGCATTAGGTATAACAAATACACTCATTATGCATTTTATTCACATTAAAGATACTATACTATTAGAAATTAATATGATATTGCCCTGAGTAGGCCAAAAATTAAATATAATTTAATCGTTAACTTTATTAAATATTAATGAATATGAATATATACACACACACACACACACATATATGTATACATATATATATATATATATATATATATATATATATATATATATATATATATATATATACATATATAAAACCATAATATATAACAAATCGTATATATATGTATATGTATATATATATATATATATATATATATATATATATATATATATATATATATATATATATATATATGTATGTATATATATATAAGCTGCGTTGGCGTTAATACGTAAGTACCCCCCAAAAATGTATTGCGCCAACCACGGTGCGTTTGAGACAGCTGTGCTCAAACGAACATGAAGCATAAATGCCTACGAGAGTTAAGCGGTTTTCTCAAGAAAGATGAAATACATAACAACGAAAAAGCTACACAATGCTGACATGATCCGAAGAAGTTCTTGGTACTTTTATGTTAGCCGGGTTCAAAACTCGCCAATGGTATATTTTACCTCGCCAGTAGCAGTTTTTATTTTTTGCGTGGTAAATTAAAAACAATGCTCTGATAATGAAATTGGCATTTTTTTATAATTAGCCTCGGGTACGGTATGCTATTTCTTTCTCCCAGCTTATTTTGTGTCCAAAAAATAACGTTATCTTGCAGAAGGTAGACGTAAAACAAAGCATTACGATTAAATACTCTTAGCAATTTGTTAAACTTCTAAGCATCGCACATTTTCAATTTTTATACCGTCGTATTGGAAAAAAAAAGTTCTTTTAAATGCATTTTGTTTGAAAACTGGATCTCCATTTATTTTTGAAATATTAATTTTTTTGTAGTTTTTGGAGCCATTTGCTTAATATTGGCAACGGAAGTACTTCATTTCTGTAGAAAGTAAAGGAAAAATAGTTTTAAAATCGTAATTATATATTTTTGTTGCCATTTTCTCGTAACAACCAAAAGAAAATGTAATTAAAATACGTGCTATTTTGAAAAAAATATAAACGAATGATTTCTGTTAAAACAATGGAGCTATTATGTACTATATTTAATTGTAACTATCTATGAATCATTAGAAAGCCGTTATTTATTTTTTTTTTCGATTTTCTTGAATGACGGAATCTTTTTGCTGCATTTGTGCATTATTTCGCGATAGTGATGTGCTATGCATGCTTTACTGTAGATGCTTAAGAGTAGATCGTAAAAGTGGAATTCTTAAGCGGATGCGAATGACGTCATTTTACATAAAATAAAACGTGTGCTTTAAGTCTTAAAATTGAAATATGTTTTGTACTGCAGTAGAGTCCCGCTTAACCGAGTTATTTTCTTCTGATGGACTGGTGGCTTCTATTATTATGAAACAGCCATTATAAATGAAGTGTTAAGTTAAGATGAAAGAGCAGCCGTAAAAAAAATTATGGCCATCCCCCCACTCCCATTCTGACCAGAAAATCAGAGTTCTAACTTTTTACGGCTGCTCTTTCATCTTCACCTAACACTTCATTTATAATGGCTGATTCATAATAATAGAAGCCATCAGTCCGTCAGAAGAAAATGCAGTAATGGAAATGCCAGAGGCGACACTAAATTCTGAAAAAGCAGAATTCCTGTTCTCTAGTTTTTTTCTTTTCTTTTCTCTTTTTTAAATTAAATAATGAAAGGCATGTATCTCAAACGTTTGTATTTTAAATTAAAGTTATGCATTTTATATAAAATAAGTGAAAGGATTAAAGTTTAAGTAAAATTAAGGCAATAAGAATGCATGAGAAGGAAACAATAATAGGCGATTTATCACCTGCGCCCACTAACATAAAAGTAACAAGTTCATGATTTCTCTATCAGAATCTTCCTACTTGGCGAAGGATTGAGATAGTTAATTAAATTATGAATAAAAGTAACAAGATGTAATGCTTAGCATACATTTAACGGGGATCAAACTGCTAGACAGAGGCGAAAATAATCTATTAAATTCGAAATTGAAAAGAATAGAAAAGAAAAGAATTTCCTAAAATTGAAATTTCTGTGATACCGTTCGGAATAGAAACCGACAATTTGGCACGTAGTGGTTATTTTAAATACTCGATAAGAATAATTTCTAAAAAAGGTAGAAATTAAAAGTTCGAAACGACATAAAAGCGTTCTATGAACGTTCTAAATTATGATTTATTTGCAATTGTTAGTCTGCAACAATTGCTGAATATGCAAATTGTTAGAAACATGAAATATGACGTGCTTTTAATTTATAAGGCGTAAATGATCTCGCAGAAAATTTCCTAAAATATTCGAAATTTGAATGGATGCAGGTGTAAAAAAAAAGTTCTAAAATTGCGATTTCTGTAATATTGTTCGGGATAGTGGTCTGAATTTCGGCATGGCGATTTGTTTAAACATGTAAATGCACGCTAAGAACTGTTAGTAAAAAATCGAAATGTTAAGAGGTGAACCGAGCGAAAAAAGTTTTAAGAACGGTTTGCATTATGATTTTAATGAGATTGTTTGGGCTAGGAACATAAAATTTGACACAGATGTCATTTTCTAAGCCGTAAATGCTTTGCGTTTCCTAATACATTAGAAATTTATAAGTGTACAAGAGCAAAAAAATTCTTCTATTTTTGAATCTGTGATACTGTTCGGGATAGAATCCTTAAACCTGGAATGTTGGTCACTTACAAGATGTAAATGCTCATTAAAAACTGTTTCAAAATAAATCGAATTTTAAAAGGTTGAAATGAGTGGAAAGCTTTTTAAAAACTTTCTAAATTCCGGTTTTAATGGAATTGCTAGAGCGTGAACTTGAAATTTAACATGATTACGGCTACTAAAACGAAAATGCTCGTCCTAAGCAATTTCTAAAAAATTCGAAATTTA
The DNA here is from genome assembly GCA_963932465.1 of Maratus speciosus. Classification (NCBI taxonomy): domain Eukaryota; kingdom Metazoa; phylum Arthropoda; class Arachnida; order Araneae; family Salticidae; genus Maratus; species Maratus speciosus. The sequence goes on from OZ010786.1 coordinate 650,960,131, forward strand.
AGAGGTTGCAAGAGCAAAAGTCATTCATAAATTAAGATTTCTATGAAACTGTTGAGGGGAGAAACTTAAAATTTGATATGGTGATTACTTTTAAGATGTAAGTGCTCGCTAAATGCTATTTCTAAAAAAATCGAAATTTAAAAGGGTGAAACGAGTAAAAAAGCTTTCTAAAAATGTTCTAAATTATGATTTATTTGGAATTCTTAGCCTTAAAGAAATCGAAATTTGACATAGTTGTAACGTTTAAGACGTAAATAATCACCATGAACAGTTCCTAAAAAAATCGAAATTTTTAACGGCGCAGGAGCAAAAAAGTTCTAAAATTGGGTTTATCTTGATATCCTTAAAGATTGAAACCTGAATTTTGGCAAGCTGTTAATTTTAAGATCTAAGCGTTCGTTCACCCTCTCGATCCGCAGCCTGAGCTATGCTCGGGCATGCATTTTCCCGTCAAATTAATACTATTTGATTATTCCCACTAGTTATCTGTTAAAGAAAACTTTGTCTGATTTAATCAGAACATTTTCCCCGATTACGATAGTCAAAAATTTCTGCCTTAAAGAGCCGGTGATAAACGATTAAAAATTTTGCAAAAGACGCTAAAAGAATTACTTACACAGCGAGAGTGTTAAGAACTGTTTCGAAAAATGAAGTCTATCTTTAAAGAGATTAAACAAGCAGAAAACGTTCTAAATAACGATTTAAATAGAATTGTCAAAGCACGACCTTGAAATTTAACATGGTTGTAACTTTTGAAACATTAATGCTCTCAGAGATAATTTCCTAATAAGTTCAAAGTTTAAAAGGGTTCAAAAACAAAAAAAAAAAAAGTTCTGAAATTCCAATTTTTGTGATACCGTTCGGGGTAGAAGCCTGAATTTAGCATACTAATTATCTAAAATATGTAAAGGTTCACTAAGAATTGTTTCTAAAAATATCTGCACTGTTTTGTATGTCGTCCTTCATTCTCAGATTAGCCGTAGATATTTGCAAAGGTAAAACAATTTTGCAAAAAATGAAATAAAAAGTTATCTTTAAACAGATATCTGACTAAATATCCAACAATAAACAAATATCTAACTAAAAGACCAACTATTATATCTATATGTTATTCCGACTTTATCATTTTTTTTACAAAATTTTCATTCTTCATAAAAATTAAAATACCATATAAATTGAAGAAGATTGATACTTTCAGAATAGAAGTTAGCTTTTATTGCTTTTAAATCCTTAATTACTCTAAGAAATGAATGATATGTAAACAAAATGTACACATATTGGGTTTCCTTACTACTTACAAAGGTTCTAATAAAACTCATTTTAATTTAAGTGAGTAGATTATTTAAATTATATGTAATTTGTTTAAAAAAAAGAAATGATATCTATTAAAAGCCAACTTTTCAAAAGTAAAAAAAAAGCCAATCTAAAAAAAAAAAAAAAAAAAAAAAAAAAGAAGATGAAATTTGTGGCTAAAAAATGGTGTGATATCATATTTCCAAGCTTATATTATGGAACTTTTTTAACATTTTCCACTAAAAAATTTACAATTTGTAAGTCGAGTGACTTCGTATATGTTGATAGAAATCCTTTTCTCCTGTACTAAATACATCATAACGTGTTTCTGAAAATTCAAATGTTTTAAAATTATGCATCATGGGCTTGGCGGCCATCTTTCCATATTTTACACAAATTTCTATGTACCCTAATCCGTAATTAAAATCCGAAATTCAAAATTGTTACTTAAGCAGACATTATAAGCTTTTCCGTTACGGACTTGTATTCGGAGAACTTTGAGTCTTAAAATAATAGTGACCTAACTAAAGGATTCATCATATGATTTATTTCATAAAATAATTAATCATTTAAAGGCAATAAAAAAATATTTCTTTTCTCAAAATATTAGTCTTTTTCAATTTATCAGCTGTTTGCAGTTGAAAACCAAAGTTCGACATTGTTACCAAAACACACATTTTATGCTTTTCCTTCACGGAATTGTGTGCTTAGAAATTTGTGTGTTAAGGTAATGGTGACATATATTCGCTATTCCTCTTATGATTACTTTTTTAGCGTAATTAATCATTTAAAAGCAGTAACAATGAACTTTTTTTTTCTCAAAATAAGTATTTTTAAATTTATTTGTCCGTAGTTAAAATCAGAAGTTCTAAATCGTTATTAATGGAAAGTTATTACCCTTTACAGACTTGAGTGCTTAGAAATTTGAGTAAAATATGGAAAGATGGCCGCCAAGCCCATGATGCATAATTTTAAAACATTTGAATTTTCAGAAACACGTTATGGCGTATTTAGTACAGGAGAAAAGGATTTCTATCAACATATACGAAGTCACTCGACTTACAAATTGTAAATTTTTTAGTGGAAAATGTTAAAAAAGTACCATAATATAAGCTTGGAAATATGATATCACACCATTTTTTAGCCACAAGTTTCATCTTTTTTTTTTTAGCTTGGCTTTTTTTTTACCTTTGAAAAGTTGGTTTTTAGTAGATATACACTGCTCAAAACAATTAGGGGAGCAAGCAAAAAAGTGAAGAGAACTGTGCAAGCCAGCCATGTATGGGCATAAAATGGTTAGTACACGTGTATCAATGTCCAATACAGAAAAAAAGACGCAAAAAAATTGTAAGGGAGCTTTTATTCTGTGAAAAGATGGAAAGAACATGAAAAGATGGTTTAGGGCAACAATTTGGTTTCATGTAAATGCTAAAAAAAAGAGTTGTTTAGAAATGAGGCAAGATTTTTAATAAGGCATGTGGTCTCCTCGAACAGCTAAGACTGCTGCACAACTGTTTTTCATGGATGCGGTGAGGTTATCGATATGACTTCGGAGAATACTGTACCACTGTTCAAGAATTGCAATATCCAAGTCCCGGACAGTAAAAGGAGGCCTTGGTCTCGCAGCAATGCGTCGTCTGAGTATGTCCCAAACATGCTCGATCGGATTTAGGTCAACAGAGCATACAGGTCATTCCATACGCTGTATTGTTTAAGCTTCAAGCATGTTTTCCACAAGACTAACTTTATACGGTCTGGCATTATCATGCATGGAAAAAAAGAAATCACTAATTGCTGCAACATAAAATACGACATGAGGTCTCAGTAGTTCGTCTGTATAACTTCGGACCGTCAAAGTGCCATTCCGAATGATATTCAGGCCCGTATGTCCACCTATGCTGAATCCAGTGCATAGCATCAACCCACCTCGTCTGTAATGTGAACTTTCACGAACGAATGTGGGATTATTTTGAGTGCCTCTTTCTCTCCATGCCAAAACACATCAGATGTCACATCCAGACTGAATTGGGAGTCGTCTGTAAACAGAATTTGACTCCAACAACACTGCCTCCATACTCGATGTTCAGTTGCCCACCTTCTTTGGGCCATACAGTTGCTTGAGATCAACGAAATACAGACCATTGGCTTACGTGCATAGAGACCACCCTGATGAAGCCTATTTTGGACTGTTTGGCCGGATACCCTTGGACTGTGGCCAAAACAACTGTGTTTGCAGCAGAGTAGCATTAGCCGTTCCGTCTCGACGAGCTGTTAACAGGATATATCGGTCATCAGTTTCTGTAGTAGCACATGGCCGACCTTTCCCTTGTTGGCGTCTACTATTTCAAGTGTCTTGGAATCGATTCCACAGCCTTGCATTGACACTTCTTGCGACTCCAACAGCGTCCGCTACACTTCGTTGTGTTTCCCCAGATGCAACTGCCCCGATAATATGCCAAGCCATGGATTCCGGTAAATCACATTATGGTGACATTTTCAAGTCGCCTTTTATTAAAACACAAGCTGAGCAATTGAATTTTACAACTGAGACAGTGAACAGACGTTTCCGCAAAATCCCGATTTCTGCACTTATCTCCTTTTTCTAGTTTTTGACGTCATAAACTTTAATTTTCATGTGAGCTTTTATTTATATGTTTTCTACTGCGCTTTAAATTATGGATGTTTTATTTTACGTCACTTATCGGTGTAAATATTCGCGTAATTCCGTTAAAACTATGTGCTCCCCTAATTGTTTTGAGCAGTGTATATATATATATATATATATATATATACATGTGCTGTGATTTTAATATAAGCAATTAATTACCGCCCAATTTCTTTTTTTTTCAAAATCAAATAATAACTATATTTATTATTATCAGTGTTTGAGCGTATTTATATCCTTTCTTTTATTATACAACTGTGAACTGATGTCATTGTAGCTTTTCTTCATTTCATTTCTATTCATTTAGTTTTATTTTACATGTAATTGATACATGTAATGTTTGGGCTTGTACAAAGTGTATCATCCAAAACAAATGACCATTTTTCGAGCGATGTCTGAAGTTTTTCTTTAACATAGATTGATTTATTTTTCCATAATTTATGTATTTCTAACTAATCATTGAAAATGGAAGAGAATGTATAACGAACCACTAAACGAAAATATTAATTAGATATTTAAATAACAATATTTATAGATGGAGGATATAGATGATGGATATTTATAGATGGATAATTGATGGAGGATTATGATGCAATCTAGAGGCCTGTGTGGATCGGGTTATATCCAACCCGAACATTCCATTTAAAGTCAACCTGCAACCCGAACTGAACCTGCAAAAAGATTCCTCGAATCGCAATCCGACCGGAACCCGCCAAAATAATTTTCGGCAACCTGCAACTCGACCCGAACCCAGCATATTTCAGCCCGCACCCGACCGAAACCTGAAATACTTCAACCCACAAAGAAAGGAAAGTAAATGGTGTTTTAATGCAATTATGAAAAGTAATCTACAGCTGCATCTTTAATACCAGTTTTATGTTTTATAGAAAAATGGACAAATATATATTCTTTAACATTCAAATATAGAAAAACTTCTAAATAGCGGACACCTCAGGATCGTTGAATAGAGTCCTGCATCTGGTCGAGTGGTCCTTAATTTTCTTTTTTTCATATCTGGATGACTAATTTTCTTTCAGTGGTTCGGGCTCACCCTAGTCTAGGGATGCACAACCGGTGGTCTGCGATGGGTTAACTTGTGGCCCGCAAACTTCGTAAATTTATAACTGGAAAAAATCGCAATTTTTGCCCATAGGTCGCAGGAAAAAATGGTGAATTTCGTTAATTTTTCGCGGGAAAAAATTGCAAATTTTGTCAGTTAGTTAAAAATCGCGAATTTCATTTATCGACAGCCCGATACCATAGATATCAACATAGGAAAATCCCAAGTTTCCAATTTCGTCAGTCGCTAGTCGAAAAATAATTCGAATTTCATGGAACGGGCACTGGAAAATCCCATATGTTGTCAATCAGGCAAGGAAAAATAGCAAATTTCTTCGTTCGGGTACGGAAAAATCGCAAGTTTTGATGATCGATCACGGAATAATCGCGAATTTTGTGGATCAAGCGAGCGAAACCAGCAAATTTCATTGAAAAATTACGAATTTAGAAAAATCACAAGTTTCGTCGATCGGGCGCGGAAAGAGGGCTAGTTTCGTCGATAAGACACGAAAAAATTGTGAATTTCGTTGATCGGGCAAAGAAAAAACGCAAATTTCGACGATTAGGCGCGGAAAAATTCGCAAATTGGGTCAATCAGGAGCAAAAAGATCGGGAATTTTGTTGATTGGGCACAGAAAAATCGCGAATTTTGTCGATGATGCGCAGAAAAAATTGTACCACGAGAAAAAATTGTAAATTTTGTCAGTCAGTCAACACACGCAAATTTCGTTGCTTGGGCGTGTAAAAATCGCGAATTTCGTCGATCGGGTACGAAAAAATCAAAAATCTTGTCGGTCAGGTTCGGAAAAATAGCAAATTTTGTTGATCGGGCTCGCAAAAATTGGAAATTTCGTCGATCGGGCGTGAAAAGGTCACAAATTTCGTCGATCAGGCAAGGAAAACCCCCAAATTTCGTTGATCAGACACTCAAAAATCACAAATTTCGTCGATCGAGCGTGAAAAAAATCACAAATTTCGTAGATCAGGCATGAAAAAAATCACAAATTTCGTCGATCGGGCGTGAAAAAATCACAAATTTCGTAGATCAGGCATGAAAAAAAATCACAAATTTCGTCGATCAGGCAAAAAAAATGACAAATTTTGTCGATCAGGCGTGGAAAAATCGCAAATTTTGTTGATCGGGCTCGGAAAAATCGTGAATTTTGTCGATGACGCACGGAAAATTTGTAAATATTGTCATTCAGTTAAGAATCGCGAATTTCGTTGATCGGGTGCAGGAAAAATCGCGAATTTCATGATCAGGCGCGGATAAATCTCGTTGATCGGTTGCGGGAAAAATTGCAAATTTCGTCAGAGTCAGTTAAAAGCGAATATCGTTGATAGGACGTGTAAAAATTGCAAATTTCTTTGATCGTGTGCGGAAAAATTGCGAATTTTGTCGATCAGACGTGGAAAAAAGTAATTTTAGTCCATCGGCACGAGAAAATCGCGTGTTTTGTCGATTGGGCTCGGAAAAATCACGTTGACGATCAAGAATTAACAACGGGAAAATTACAAATTTTGTCAGAATCAGTTAATAGCGAATATTGTTGATAGGGGGTGGAAAATCGCGAATTTCGTTGACAGGTGCGGAAAAATCGTAAATTTCGTCGATCAGGAACGGAAAAATCGAAAATTTTCTCGATCAGGAACGGAAAAATCGCAAATTTTATTCATCGATTTCAGAAAATTTTCGAATTTTGTCTATAAGGCACGGGAAAAATTGAAAATTTCGTTGATCAGGCACGGAAAAAGCGCATTTCGTTGATCCGGCGAGGAAAAAAGGGAATTTCGTTGATCGGGTGCAGAAAAATCTCCAATTTCGTTGATCGGCTGCTCCTCCCCCCCCCCCCTTCATTCATAAGGTTCTCATTTTTTTCGGCACCAGCCACTATCATGCCTATGTTTGTTTTTTAGCCCTTTTAATAAAGCAAAATTTGTACTCCCCCGAACAAAGTCAAGCAATATTATCACTACCTAAAAATAATCCTTGCTATATCTCTGTTATAACGTAAACTGTTGGTATACCCAGGTCGAAATTCATGCTGATATTTGTTTGCTAGACAAGCATTAAATGCTGTACCCCAGCAAAGTAAAATAGCATAAACTACAATAACACATTTGCTGGTTCCACCATAATTACCAGCAAGTCATGGTGTGTATTGGAACACTTTACTGCTTGGCATGCGTACATATTCCAGCTTGTGTCGCTTGAATATGTTGCTGGCCTAGCAGCAACCAAGACCACCACTTGCTTGTAATTTCTGATATTCTAGCTATAATTTACAAGCAGCAGATACTTTTTTGTTGCCATTCTAGCATTACATTTCTACCATCAGTTGCTTTTAATTTTCTAGCATCACTTGCTTTTAATTTTTGCTATGCTCTCATTACTTTTTTAACATCCCTTGCTTTAAATTTTTGCTATTATAGCATTATTTTTCTAGCATCACTTGCTTTTATTTTTTGCTGTTCTCCCAGTTAGAAAAAAAAGACGCTGGTGACGTCATCTTTGGAGATTGCCTGAAGTACCTCATTTTTTAGAAGGGGAAACTTAAGTCGGATTTTCTTTTCCTCTGAGGAGGTTTGAACGCACTACCAGCGGTTTGGGAACAGAATGCTCTACTGACTTCGCTACCGGGGTCGTGTGTGTAAACGATTTTAAATGCGGGTAATGAGCGATGAGCTGATTCTGCTGTGTGTTGATATTTTTATAAGAAAGAGGGTGAATTTATCGATGCTCTTATCCTCCAAATTTCAATTAATAAGGTTAATTTATTATTAGGGTTTTTTGTATGTTTAATGGATAATTAGAATATAGCTTGATTAATATAATTCATTAGTGGAATTTTCTTTGCTTAATGAATGGTTTGAATATGGTCATAATTATTTGTTGCAGAAAAATAAAAGATTTTGGAGTGTATTTAGGATCGAATTTTTCAATTTCAGGTGGGGGTTAAGATTTTAAAACTTTAGTCCTTATTGGAGGGGGTGAGGTTAATTGTACATATTTTCAATTCGATTGTTATGAACTTATTTTTTAAATGAAACAGTGTTCCTTGAATTTAGAAATTTAACTAACTAAATTTTCTTTTTGAAAAGCACGGATTTTTTTTGTATAATTAAAATAATTAAACACTAACAGAATGAACAGTGAAGAATTGTACGATGGGGAAGTGAAGAAGAGGTGCTTTTTCGCAAAATTCCTTCATGGAAATTAATTTTCAGTTTCTTTTTTTTTGTGGATTTATGTGTTAAAATGTTATCTAAACTGGGGGGGTGGGGACGATCTTTCCGAAATAAATCCTTTATAGAAATAAATTTTCAGTTTTTTTTTAGATTTATGTGTTAAAATTTTATCTAAAACGGGTGGACGAAGGCAGTGTTGAATTTACGTTGTAGTGGTTCGAAAAGGAAATCTACCGCCCCAGGATTTTGAAATTTAACAAACTAATATTTTTTCTCTGATTTTAATAAACACAGTAAATTTAATCTTTTCGAGAAACTTAAAAGAATTTAATACTAAGAGAAAGTGTAGCTATGAATTTTCTTCCAATTAACGGGAGGAGAGTGCTTTTTCCCTCTAAGTCTACCATGGAAATTATTTGTTATTTTTTTAATTTTCTGCGTTAAAAATTATCTCAAACGTGTTCAAGAGGGAGTGTTTAATTCAGATGGCGGTGACACAGCCCCCCTCCCCTCCCAGCTTTTGAAATTTAATAAACAAAATTTTATTTTTCTCCCTTTTTTAAAGATATAGAAAATTTATAATTCACAGGTAACTTAAAATAATGTAACAGTAAGATGAAGATCAGTTTAAAATTTTCCTTTGGAAGGGTGGGGAGAGGAGTTACTCTTCTATATCCGCTTTAGAAATTAGTTTTTAGTTCTGTTTCTTTTGATGTTTAGGTGTTAAAATCTAATCTCAAATGGGTGGTTTAAGACAGCATTGAATTCAGGTGAGGGCTAGCCCCTCACCGCGGATTTTAGATTTTAATGAACGAAATTTTCCTTTTCCCCGTCTTTTAAAGACATACTGCATTTTTTTCGAGTGAGTTAGAATATTTAAATTCCAAGAAACAGAAGAAAAAAAATATTTTATAGGCGGGGGCAGGCTCCTCTAAAAGACTCTCATAAAGTTAAGTCCCTCACAGAATATAACCCACCCCCATAGAAATTAATTAAAAAATAGAGGTTATATTTTACATCTTGCTTAAATTGCAATGTACAGTCAAACCTCTATAACGCAAACTCCTGAATATTCTGTTAAGGGAAGAGGGCTTAGATGATCTATTAATCCTCCCTCGAATTTGAAATTTAACTAATTTTTTTCTCCGAATTTGAAAAACAAATTGAAATTTAATCTTTTCTCTTAGCTTAAAATAAAAGAGAAAGTAAGAATTTTTAGTTAGGGGGAGGGACGGAGGTGGAAGAGAGCTATTGTCTCTCCCCGGATTTGAAAATTTAATTTATAATTAAAATTTCCTTTTCTGCTATTTTCAACAACATAGTCAAATTTTTACTTTTCGAGTAACTAAAAAAAAAGAAATAAATAAACATTTGATGCTTGCAAGCATTAACAAGTACACAATGCTTCATTGAGGTACCTACCTCACTATTACTGGGAAGAGACTTGTGTAGCAAATTAGCACATCTTAGTGGCACATAGTACGTCATGCTGTTTTCTATCAAAGCTGGTTTCATAGCATATTATGCTGGCAAGCATAAAAAAGCATATAATAGCACGTTAAGGTACCTACCTCTCCATGCTTTGGAAGAAGCTTAAACAGCAAACAAGCATAAAATGCTTGTACATATCTTGTCATGCTATTTATCCCTAAGCTGGCTGCATAGCATATTATGCTGGCAAGCATAAAAAGCATATAATAGCACGTTAAGGTACCTAGCTCTCCATGCTTTGGAAGAAGTTTAAACAACAAACAAGCATAAAATGCATGTAGGGGAGATGGGGGCACATGTGAACAGGGGGCAGATGTGAACATCACAGGTTTTCAATAGTTATTATAAGTTTTTTTATTTGAAAAAAATTACCAAAGATGACAGCACCTGTAGACATATGGTAAAAATTTTTTGAAGCTTTTCGACATTTTGTTTGTCTTCAGTAGCCAAAACACTGTTTGTAGATGTCAAATGTAAAATGGCGGTTTCAACTTTGGTAAGTGATAAAGTTTATTTATTTAGTTAGTTATTCGAATTTTAATGTTTTAACATATACTATGGCTACTACTAAATATTTTGGATAAAGTTGTTTTGTTCCCTAAAATTGATAAATGTTAATTATTTATCAATTTAACTCTAGCAACCATGCGGGGCACTTGTGAACAGACTAATTGGGGCAGATATGAACAGTTCACAAAAAACAAAAACTTTCTCTGTTGGGCAAATAGAAAGAATTGATAATGATAAAATGTATGTTAAATTCCTGAGAAAGTATCTCAGATCCAATTCATATAATTTCCCTGAAATAGTAAACATTTCTGTCATACCAAAAAGTGATATTGTATTGAAACTTCCACTTCCACATTTGTCAGGAAGTACACAAAGAGCAAGAAGCTCATTTGAGTTCAATTATAATTTAAGTAAATTAAATGTTCCTAAAATGCAATACGTGTTATGTACTACTTTAGTAAACGGTTTAAAACAATATTTTCTTATGCATTGTTAATACAAAGAGTATTATGACAAACAACTTTGTAATTTTTTTTTTCTTTTCATTTGTCTCAAACTTGCAGTGATGGCTTACTTCCATCTTTCAAACAACAGCTATGAATGGGATAATTTGAATTGGGATGGATATCAGTAACATTTTTTAAATGTAAAATTTTCAAATTGATAACTAATATAATTCTTGGGTATGGTGTCAGAACAGCTTTATATATATTTAGTTTCATTTTAAAATCTTTTGTTATATCACTCATAAACTAGAAAAAAAAATTTTTTTTCTTTTTGGTGAATTTAACTGATAATATAAGTAATGGTTATGATAACAAATTAATAACAGGAGAAAAAGCATGTCAAAGGATATTTTTTCTTTGTGTTCACATGTGCCCCACGAGTGTTCACAACTACCCCACTGATGGGGCACATGTGAACAATTATTTGAATTTATAAAACTATTAAAAAATGTAAGAAAAACTATACAGGTGATTTAAAAAAAAGTACCATGTGTAAAAGAATGTTCTGTTTACTATACTGAATAGGTTTTATTTATAAGAATTAATCCAATTATGAGAAAAAGCTATATTTATGCGAACTGTTCACATGTGCCCCCATCTCCCCTACATAGTTTGTCATGCTGTTTCTCCCTAAGCTGACTGCATAGCATATTATGCTGGCAAGCATAAAAAAGCAGATAATAGCACGTTAAGGTACCTAGTTCTCCATGCTTTGGAAGAAGTTTAAACAGCAAACAAGCATAAAATGCTTGTACATAGTTTGTCATGCTGTTTCTCCCTAAGCTGGCTGCATAGCATATTATGCTGGGAAGCATAAAAAATCACATAATAGCATGAAAATCTAACAGACAAAGCAATACATAGCAATAACTAGCATATTTTTTATGCTGGTACTAGCAAAAATTTTGACCTGGGTATGGTATATCCTTGCCAACTAAATTAGATATGTTGACTGGGTAGGGAAACTTAGAGGGGTACCCCTCCCCCCCCCTCTGAAATCATGTTTTTTATCCGATTATAGGTCTCAGATCATCTCTCCGAAATAGAATTCTCTGTGTTACTGATGTGGCCCTCGACAACACAGACATTTTTGTATGTGGCCCTTCTCTTAAAAAGGTTGTGCACCCCTACCCTAGTTTATATCTTGCGGGTTATATTTAGAAGTTTTGCAAGTCGGGTTCTTGGAATTTTCAAACATTTTTGAGCAGAACTATTTTTCAGATGAAAATAAATACATACTTGAATATGAATGAGTATATATTCAATTTACAGCATGAGAAACAAAATGTATATAAGAACTGTGGTCAGAGATTATTCTTTCTAACCATTTTTTTTTTGTCTCTGATTATGAAAAATATTGCCAATATTTCGTTTCTGAGATACGCAAAAAGTAACGTATCATATTTAGTATAATTTATGGACACATATACATGTTATGCATGTGTAAATAAGGAGGTGCCCACTATTCAGAGGTATAAGTCTGCAAATATATAAGTGTTAGGAGTAGGAAACTGTTTGGTAAATTGACGTGTCAGCTTTTCGGGAGTGTCCGTTACGGAGGTACTATTGTATACAGATTTTTAACCTGAGAAAAATATCTTTGACATTATTTTGAAAAAGAGGTAAACATGAACTTGACCTGAAGGGTCAATCCCATGCATTGGTTCTATTTAATGTATACTAATATTATAAAGGAGTAAATTTTGTTTGTTCGAGGTAATCTCCAGAACAACCAAACCGATTTCAAAAGTAACGGTATCAAAATGATGTTTTAGTCCTTGTTTCAACATAGGCTATATCTTATGTCCATGACACTACTCCAAAGGGGGTGCCGAAGCAAAAAGCGTTCTAAAAATGCGATTTTTGTGTTACTGAAGGGACTAGAAACATGAAATTTAGAATGGTAGTTACTTATAAGATATAAATGATCTCTAAGAAGCTTTCTTAAAACAAATTCGAAATTTAAAAGGGGTAAAAATGCACAAAAATGCTCTAAATGGCAATTTCTATTCAATTTCAGGAAGTACCGAACCGATTTAAAAAATAAAGGTGTGAAAAGGATGGTGACAGCCAATAATCCAACATAGGTTATATTTTATGTCGATGCCACTACTCCAAAAGGGGTGCAGGAGCAAAAAATATTTTAAAAATGTGATTTTTGTGTTACTGAAGGGCCTAGCAACATGAAATTTGGCATGGTAGTTATTTATTATATATAAATGATCTTTAAGAACATTTCTTAAAAAATACGAAATTTAAAAGGGGGCTCAAAAAGCGTTCGAAATGGCGCTTTCAATGCAATTTCAGGAAGTATCGAACCCATTTCAAAAGTAATAGTTGGAAATTGAGGGTGACAGTCCTTGCTCGAACATAGGTTCTATTTCATGTTGGTATCACTACTACCTGGGGGTTGCAGGAGTAAAAAACTTCCTAAATTGTGATTTTTGTGACACTGCAGGTGATAGCAACTTGAAATTAGACATGGTAATTATAAGATATAAATGATCTCTAACTACATTTTCTAAAATATTCGAAATTTAAAAGTTGTGAAATATGGCAAAAAGCGTTCTAAATTGCGATTTCTACTCGATCTCAGGAAATATCAAATCGATTTCAAAAATAATAGTTGCAAATTGAAGGCGACAGTCGCTGATCCAGTATAGGTTATATTTTTCTTGTCACTACAACGGAGGGGGTTGCAGGAGCAAAAAATGTTCTCCGTGATACTGAGTCGTCTAACATTTTGAAATTTGGCATAGTAATTACTTAAAACATATAAATGCTTTATAAGAATTGCCGAAAGAAAATTCCAAATTTAAAGAATGAAGTCAAAAAGCATTCTAAATTACGACTTCTATGCAATCTTACGAAATATCAAACCGATTTTTAAAAAAAGTGGGTGCAAATGGTGGTGATAGAACCTGCTCAAACATAAGTCATATTTTATGTCTGTGCCACTACTACCACAGGGTTGCAGGCGTGAAAAACTTTCTAAATTGTGATTTCTGTGATACTGAAGAGGCTAGAAACTTTAAAATTGGCATGGTAGTTACTTATAAAATATTAATGCCCTCTTAGAATTGTCGAATACAAATTCGAAATTTAAAAGGGGTAAAGCGAAGGAAGGAGTTTAAAGAATTCTAAAAATGATCTAAATTACGATTTCTAAGCAATTTCAGGAAATAATAAACCGATTACAAAATAATGGTTGCGAATCAATAGTGACAGTCCCTGACCCTACACACGCTATATTTTATGCCGGTGCCATTACCACCTGGAGTTTGCAAGAATAACAAACGTTCTAAAAACAGCCTTTAAAAACTTTCTACATTTTGTTTTCTATGGAATATTAGGAAATCCCAAAACGGTTTTAAGATTAATGTTGGCAAATTAATGGTGACAATGTAGGCACTTTACGTTAGAGCCACTACCACCGGAGAGGTGATAGACCGTTAGAAAACAAGCTTGGAATTTGATATGATGGTTTTTAAGATAAATGCGTACTAAAGACGGTTTTTAAAAAAATCATAATTATACTGAAATGAACGTATAAAATGAGCATAAAAGCTTCAAAATACTTTCTAAGGTATAACTTATTTAGAATTAGTTTCAGTTCTTCTTATTAATTTAAGTCGCATTTTTGCCCAATGCAGTGTAATAATGAAGTTTAGTCAAACTGTGGCTTAATTAGTATTTTTTAAATATTCCTAAATGTATAATTTCTTCTAATAATATTTAGAAATACAAATATCACTTGGCATATTTCAACTAAAAATTCTCAATTTGTGGAATTGAATTAGAGTTCAAAGACCATAAAACACAACAATGCTTTTTTTAAATGTAAAACAATTTTATTTTTTTAAAGGCCAAACTTTTATTGGTGGCAGAATGTTGAGAGCTCTAAAATTTTAAAACAATGTATAAAGCTCCTGAAAGAACAAGATACACTATTTTGTAGGTACAAAACGTATGACTGAAAAAAATAACCTACTGCTTAGAACTAAAAATTTCAAATGCGTCATTGTTACACCTTAGATGACGAAGAAAGTTCCTGTTTGGAAAGGAAACTAAACATACTTTTGTCGAGATAAGAGTAGTTTTTGGTGACGGTTTTCTGAATTAAATGACATTATGAAGAATAAATAACCATTCGTGAAATAAGTGATGTTCTATAGGAGTTAGTATTTTAAGTTTTACTAATTTACAATTTTTACTGTTTTGTTTTACTATTATGTAGATTTCGTAAGACTACCTATTTATTTTCCCTTATGTTGGAATTTCTGAAAATTTTTGCAGATCCATACCGTTTAGGACTCCCAGAACCCCAAATTACTCCCAGTTCAAAACTTTGTATATAACTTTTTTATGGACTTGATAACTTCAATAGTTCTATACCAATTTCTTCCAAACTCATACAAAAGATCAAGGGGCATAAAATCCCGATCAAGTTCGTTAATGGGCAAAATTGGACAAAAGGAATGGAAATAGGGAGGGTGTTAGTCAAAACACAAAAAAACCCTACAACTTCTTAATTATAAAACATAGCAAATCAGTTTAAAGTTATTATTACTTCTAGGAAAAGGGCCAAAGAGTTTTGATATCATTAACAAATGGGATGAAGGGACGAAAAAAATAATGTTTTAAGAAGAAAAATATACATAACTTTGCCAATTCACAAGATATCAAATACGCTTAAATTTATTATAAATCTAATATTATCTACAAGTTTTATAGTGACAAATTTTTGATAGGACAAACTTTTACATTAAGAAAAATAAAATAAATAGGGGTTGAAGGAAAAAATTATCGCATTAACATGATTTATAGAAAAATGAATATGAAATTTCATCAAAAGTGGCCAGATAAACTTGTTCAACTGGGATTCTCTAATCTTGATATAGTTTTTGTTGATGAGATTAGTACTTAACTTCGAAGTCAACCTCCGCTTTAGGCCGAGCCAGCAGGGATTTTTTTTAACTGTATATTATCCTAGAAAAACAAACATTCGTTTAAGAGACAAAAGAACAAAATACTTTAAGCTAGCGTTTCTCAACCTTTTTTTATCACACAGTACACTTAAACTCATAGTTGAGCTTCCACGACACACTTAACTTATGATGACTGAAAAACATTACAGAAAGACTAAATGTCATCTTCAACTTATTTGCTAATACAAATAAAATATACATCAAGAGATAAAACACCGGATACTATTTACATAATTTGAGATCAAAAGAATGTTAAAATTTGTATACACCTATTTTACACTACCTTTTACGTTTAACTTGTTACATTTGCTTGATTTACGTTTAAAAGAATGCTAAAATTATTAGAAATATATATGCATTAACTTGATTTATGTTTAAAAGAATGTTAAAATTATTATAAACTTATATGTAGTGACTTTTAAAGAGGCATCTGGGATGCACTTTTTATTTTTTAAATTAGCATATTTTCCTTGTAAGATAATTTTTGTGGATACTCATTAGTCTTAAATTATTTTCATTTGCCAAAAATCAGACAAAATTGTTCTTTCAAAGAATTAAAAAAAAACTATTTGAAAATTTGAAACAGTTTTCATAGATTCCTCGCAGAAAGAATATAAAAATAGAGAAATAAAATGTCAAATAACAAAATTGTGAAATACTAAATGTCATTTCAAAGTAAATCGTATAAAATGAAATGTTACAGGAAGCACAGCAATAAAGTTTACATAGATTGTATTGGCAAAAAGTGCAATTTTGACTTTGGACACAAGAGTCTGGTACTGGGTTGTTTGATAAAATGTTTTCCATAAGAGGATTCGCTTTCTAGTTTTAAAATAATTTTGGTGGCAGGGATGTGTGAGAGAAAATTTTTAGTTATGTGATCACCAGAAATTGAGCCGATATGACGTGAAATGTTCAGGACATTTATTGTTTCTGTGTTGGCTTTCTTTTTTTTAAAAAAAAGATGAAAACAAAATTTAAGAATCAAATTTTCGTTTGGTATTTTTTTTTCTCTAATGAAATTGTTAGCATTCGCTCGCTCATGGAGACTCAGAAATTTTTGCGTTTGAATCTTCGTTTTTTAGTTTTTAATTTAGAATATTGCTCTCTGTGGAAGCAATTTTTCATTATAGAGGGTAAAAAAAAATATGGGAACGTCCACGGCAGAAAAAAAAAATTACTGAAAATTTTTTAAAATGGAAATATAAGTGTGATACATCAATTTAAAGCTAAAGAGTTGAAGTATATTAATTTGCATGTTTTAATTTCATAAGAGCAAGTGTTTACTGAAAATGAGCTAGATACTAACAGTATAAAACTACATTTATGTTGGAGCTTAAAATACAACTTATTGAAATGTATGGATTTTTTTTTTACTTTTTAGAATTCAATAAAATTACTATGCGTTCAGATCAAAAAATTATTATCATATCTTTAAGATCTACATCAATAAGATCTTTTACATAATGTCTTTAATACATTTTTGACTGTATTTAAACGTTAACACTTAAATGTCACAAGAGAAACGGAAAACATACAAAAGAAAAAAAAAACTACTCAAAATTTTTACTCAAAACTTCTAATTCTTTGATTTCGAGGTATAAGACAAATTTTACATTAAATATTTTGTTTATGCTATGCATGGAATAGGCTCTGAAGCGTTGTCACAAGAGTAACAAAAGTCTGTCACAAGAGTAAAACATAATACTTTTATCGATAGTTTGATATAAAACTGCGTTACAACCAACGCAAACAGTATGCTTAGTGTTTTGTCGTTTTTTCGCTGTTATTAGGGTAGTTCTCGAAACAGTTTTAGCTATAACTAAGGTTATTTTGTAAATTTACAAGGAAGATAAATTATCCTTATTAGTGTTTTTTTAATGGGTGCATTTATTTTTATTCATTTTTGGTAATACTTAAGATTATAAAATAATCATGATAAGTAATTAAAAATATAATAAAACAACTCAACTCGTGTCATTTTTTGAGCTTTCTTTTGGTTTGAAGCACATGGTCTTTGATTAGATATTTTATAGGCTTTGTAAAGCTTCGTTTACTAAATTCTGCTGTATAACCTACAGAGGTTTTTATAGTAACTCCTAAGGAAAGGATTCTGATAGTATATTTTAAAGGAAAGATTTTAATATTGCTTCTTATACACGACATTGTTTTAAGGAGCAGGAAAAATTCTGCTAAGCGCTAAAAATTGTAGAAAAAAAATAAGAATGAAATTGAATATGTTGTTGTGAGAAAGAAACAAAATATATTACGATAAGGTGAAGAAAAGCCTTAGAACCAGCAAAAGCTTCAGTAAGAAAATGGAAATATTAAGAAAAGGAAAAAGTAGAGAACTAGCTAACCTCAGATACTGTAACGGAAAAAAATCTAACTCCACAGCTTTGGAGAATTTTATGTCGATGAAGATTTAAGAAGATGTCATTTTCCAGCTAAATCTACGCTAGTTAAGCGTGAAAAAGATCACATAATTTCATCAATTCTAGGGGACATTTAATAAGAGAATACGTTTTTTCTTTAAAGAAGCTTTCCTAAATTGAAAAATTGGAGATTCCTTTGCATCTTTAAAACCTAGTTTCATAAAACAATAGAAAATGACTCATCAGAATATCTCCATTTGTTGCTGTCACGAAAACATTCAAGCAATTCATAATGTAGTAACTGGTGTATTTCCTGCATTGAACATTCCTGTGATGGATTTAATGACTTTCTCTGCCGAGATACATGGTAATTAGAATTTAGGAATTCAGAATGTCTAATTTGCAAAGATAACATCGAAGAATTATTTGAAACGGAAGTCCATAATACAGAACTTCTGATAAGTTGTTGTAAATAGCAAAACGTTGATAGACGTTTTGCTATTGACAAAACGTTTATCAACATCTTCTCAATACTGTTACTTTTTCAAAACATTTATCAACGTTTTGAAAAAGTAACAGTTAAAGAAACCATTTCTGATTGTTTAAAAACTTTCGAAATCAACTAAATCCATTTCTGTGGCACACATTAATTGAAGCTTGTACAAGGGGGATTATTTTCGTAATGCCAACAAAAATAACCATTTCTCAAAGAATAGTTATGCCAGTGGATTTTCTGGAAACTGTTTTATTTTCAAGCCAAGACGAAATTTTGGTATGAAATATTACATTACTGGTCAAATCCACAAGCGACTGTATTTCCAGCTTTTTATTTAGTATGATCTCAATAAAGTAAAATCTTATGCTATTATTTTAGACAATGTAACTCATAATCAATTTTTTGTAAATGCTTTCGTAAGTAAAATTTTGACATTACATCTTTAAGGGAATTTGTATTTTCCTAAAACGTATCTGTTTTACTTTTTTAAATGATAGTTGTGCTTTCCAATTTAAATAAAAATATAACTATGCAAATATGCCTGCAATGAATCAGACTCCCTTTCTCAATTAACTTAATTGGGCATATTTTTTTTAAATACTCCTGGTATAGATGCTGTAGATTTATTTTGTGTTGTTGTATAATGATATATATGGAATGAAGTGCGTGCTAAAAAAGCAATTCTAAGATATACTCCTCATTTTGTTAAAAGAAATAAAACAATAAAGTTTCATTACTTTACGAGAAACGAATTGCGAAGTGCATTCAACAAATACAATTTGTTAAAACCATGAAAAATGACACTATCTACACAAACCTTACACTAACATGATTCGTACAAAGAATTTGTGTTTTTTATTAAGTAAAATTTCATTAAGTAAATCATGATACAGGAGAAGTTTCAAGTGATATTATTGATAATGAAGACAAAGACTTATTCTGTTAAGTAGCAGAAACTGGGAGGTTGCTATGTGGTTATAGTGTTTGTTAATTTTAGAATTTTTAACATTATTTTAAATTTAAACCATCATTAAAAGTTGTTCTGTATGGAAAATAACTTTTTTAAACTTATTTTAATTATTTTGTTTGGTATTTAAACTGAATTTTTGCTAAAATTACATTATGTCACAAGAGTAACACTTAGCATTTTGCAAAATCAAATGTAACTAATTCATGAGTTAACAGATGAGTTCAATGATTAATGCTTTTCAAAAAAATATAATTACTCTGTTATATTCTGTAAATTTTATTTTTATAATCTCTTATAATTCACAGAATTTATGAGTCAAACACAATTTTTGAAAATTGCATTTTTTTGTGGTCACAAGAGTAACAAAATTTTCATTTTTTATCTAGCCAAGTAAAATGGTTTTTGTTACAAATTGTATATGGTTTATGAAAGTAGAGTACATGTATTTTTAAGAAGTTGCATCAAATTTATCTTAAATATATTTTGTAATAAAATAATTGGAAATATATGTGGAAATTTGCTCTGGTGGTCAGAAGAGTAACAGTGGACGTTCCCATATGTTCTACTTAATAACAAAGAACAAAATGATGGCAAACATTCATAAACAAATAAACATTCAAAACCAAATAAACAAACAGAAGTTTTATAAAACAACTGAACCACTAAAACCTAGTACAAATGATCCTAATAAGAAATCTGGACACCGAAATTTTCAGAAAAATGGTTAGATTCCCATGACTACAAATGGAAAATGATATTGCTTCAAGTCAAATAGGTTCTAAATATTACACTATTTCAGATAATGTTGAAAAATTGTTCTATGTTTATAAGGGTCTTTTAAAGTTCAAACACTTTAAATTCATCAGACATCGGAAATACGCAGAAACTGCAATTGGTATACACCACTGATATAAATAAACCTGAGAATCCACCGCTAGCAATGTGTGGCAAGAAAAAAAATGAAGAAAGGCAATGACTCAGTCATTTAGAAAAGTTCTCTTTTCTAAGTTGCTCTTTAAAAAAAAAATTCTTTGTATACCTCACAGAAAATGTTTCTCACAAGTATGAAGTACCAGATGTTTGCATAAACTACAATTACGAGAGAACTTCCTGCTGCATATATCACACAAAAGGTTTCTCACCAGTATGAATTAACACAGATGGCAGTTTAATGCTGTTTTTTGAGAGAATTTCTTGTTGCATATCTCACATATAAAAGGTTTCTCACCAGTATGAATTAACAGATGTTTGCTTAAATTACTCTTTAGAGGGAATTTCTTGTTGCATGTCTCACAAACAAAGATTTTTCACCAGCGTGAATTACCAGATGTTTTATGACGCTACCCTTGTCAGAATATCTCTTGTTGCATATCTCACATGCAAAAGGTTTCTCACCTGTATGAATTAAGTGATGCCTGCGTAAATGATATAAATCAGAGAATTTCATATTGCATATTTCACACCCAAAAGGCTTCTCACCAGTATGAATTAACAAATGCCGGGTTAAACTTCTCTTCGCAGAAAATTTCTTGTTGCATATGTCACATACAAAAGGTTTCTCACCCGTATGAATTAACAAATGATTCCTTAAATGAACCTTTTGAGAAAATTTCTTGCTGCATATGTCACACACAAAAGATTTCTTACCAGTATGAATTAACTGATGTGCGTTTACCTTACCTTTTTGCGAGAATTTCTTGTTGCATATTTCACACTGAAAAGGTTTCTCACCAGTATGAATTAATAGATGCCTGCTTAAATCATTCTTTTGAGAGAATTTCTTATTGCATATCTCACACTGAAAAGATTTCTCACCAGTATGAATAAACAGATGCCTTCTTAAAGCACTCCAATGAGAGAATTTCTTCTTGCATATCTCACACACAAAGGGTTTCTCACCACTATGAATTAACAGATGTTCACTCAAAGTATGCTTATAAGAAAATTTCTTATTGCATATCTCACAAATAAAAGGTTGCTCACCAGTATGAATTAACATATGCCTGCTTAAATAGTGTTTTCTAGAAAAACTTTTCCTGCATATCTCACAAAAAAGCGATTTTCCTTGATGTGAGTCAGAATCTCCTTTTTCAAAAGGCTCTTGTAAAGAAATATTTTGCTGCATTTTTCACAAATTAAAGACAGTTTTGAGTGATAGGATGTGTATCTATATTTATGGACTTGTGCGTCTGCAATAAATAGAAGTTGATCTATCACTTTTTAAGATTCGTGAAATGAAATTTAAGAAAAACTAAATGAATCACGAAAATTAAATTAACACAAAAAAGTGAGTTGAAATAAAATTTCTACCTTAGTATTAACAACTATAGCAGCCTCTCAACTATTTGATGCTTGCGGAGCCAATTGTGTGTCAGATAAATTTCCTAATTGTATAAAGATTAAACTATAACTAAAATTAGAATACATAAAATAAAGAGCTGACAACATAAAATGAATAACTTATTAAAAAGAAAATATAAATAAATATTATAAACAAAATATTTATAAATAAAGCACTGATAAATAAAACATATTTTTAAAAGGTTTACAAATGAAAAATAAATGAAATATTTATAAATAAAGCACTGATAATTAAACATATTTATAAAATAATTTATAAATAAAAAATATAAAGCAAATTTAAGGTAAAAATTCTTTAATTTTACATCATCCACGAAAACAATGATTTATTTTATAAGCAATAAAAATAAAATAAATTATTTTTATAGTGAGGAGTATTGTAATACACAGATGTGTTTAGTCGGAATTCCTTCAGACATGAATTTTTTTCAATCTAATATAAATGATTATTGTAACAAAAATTCGTATTATTAATGCAATTTACACTGTATTGCAATAATTTAATCTTTTCTTTTGCATTTTTACCATGTTTAAAGCTCAGTATAATAGATTATAAGTTAAGTAAAACACATTTTCTTTTGCGCATTTGGAATTCGTACTTGCGATCTGTCATGAAATGTGTAAAGTGCATCATTAAACAGAATTATAATAGAGCATCTTATAATAGAGTCTGTATAGCACATAATATTTATAATAAGACATCAGATGGGAGGGGAAAAAAAGAAATACTTTATTCAAAAACAAACCACTGAATAAAACTGTCGCTAAATTTAATAAAAATTATCAAAACTGCAGTAGTTAAAATAATGGTGTTGTAGTTATAACGTGCGTCTAGCAGCAGTATAAAAATGCCTGTTTAAGAGCAAGATTGTAGAATTTAATATGAAAGTGCAGAACCAGATTTGAAGTAATTAATTTATACAGTTTTTAATTAATTTTTCAACTACTTTTCAGCAGTAAAATTACGCTTGAAATTATTTAATATTAAAGACGTGAATTATCACTTTGCTAACCAAGCGTAAACCAACAGAGTGAAAAATGTCCAAGCCGGGAATCGAACCCGGGCCCCTAGAATAGCGCTCCAGTGCTCCACCACTAAGCCGCGGACGATGCCCAGCTTTGTATCTCTCACTCACATGAGTCGGTAAGACTGCTACGGCAGCTATTAGATGGAAAGTCTTCATGAGCACACAATTTTGAGGCGTAACATGAGACTTAAATGAGCCCAGCATCGGTGAATGTATACAACTTTTAATTAATTTTTCAACTACTTTTCAACAGTAAATAATTTCACAATAATTTCAAGCGTAATTTCACTGCTGGAAAGTAGTTGAAAAATTAGTTAAAAATTGTATATATTCACCGATGCCGGGTTCATTTGCGTCTCATGTCACACCTCAAGATTGTGTGCTCATGAAGACTTTCCATCTAATAGCTTACGGACTTATGTTAGTGAGAGTTGCCAAGCTGGGCATAATCCTCGTGGCTTAATGGTAGGGCACTGGAGCGCTATTCTAGGGGATCGGGTTCGATTCCCAGCTTGGACATTTTTCACTCCGTTGGTTTACGCTTAGCTACCAAAGTGATATTTCACGGCTTTAGTATTCAGTAACTGATTTATTATAGTGATTTTCAAGCATTACAAAAGAAAGATAAGTCTCAAATATCTTACGTTAAAATTCCCTCATATTTCCAGGTCAGCATTACAATGTTGACATTTTCATAGATAGTTTCTTTCACAACACTACCCTGATTCATTGTCCCTATTTAATTAAAGTGGATATAAAACAGAAAATCACACTAAAAATTGTCAGAATCACACAAACAACT
Organism: Maratus speciosus; assembly: GCA_963932465.1. Classification (NCBI taxonomy): domain Eukaryota; kingdom Metazoa; phylum Arthropoda; class Arachnida; order Araneae; family Salticidae; genus Maratus; species Maratus speciosus. The sequence goes on from OZ010786.1 coordinate 650,983,864, forward strand.
TAAATTCATTTGCCTGCAAAATAATACTTTGAAAATCAATTTAGCCAATTTAATGCAAACAGTAACAACATTTTAGCATTGGTGTCACATATTACTTAGCTTTTATTGATAAAAGACACATGTGCTATATCATTACACTTAAAGATTAAACGTGTACATGGAACTGAATGATGAGTCACCATCAGTGGCGTAGCTACATTTCTTGTCACCCGGTGCAGGAAGAAATTCGACGCCCCACTCCCCCAACCTAACTAAAAAAACCCCACATTTTTCCTTCAAACGAGAAAAAACATTCTTCGGACTAGTGCAAAGAAAAAAAGACAGCTTCCATCATCTTTGTTTTGAAGAATTGAGTTCATTTTATTCAAACACAAGAAACTAAAATGCATAAAACCCTATGATAAGGAGATGTTATAACCTGATTATAGAAATTTTCCAGTTTTCGTCAATGCTCAATTTTAATGAGAATTTCAAAAAATTAGTCAACTATCGTCAAGTTTGCTTCATTTATGACCACGTAATTTAATTGCCAATTTGGCAAAGCCAAGAATCGTGAATGTTGGCGAAAATTTTACGTTAGCAGATAGGACTATGTACTTTTAAGCATATGGGAGTAGCAACAATGATTACAATAATGGAAGTAAATTTGTGAGAAACCATGTTTTCTAAAACTCAAAAATTAAACCCAATTATGAAAAAATTCTGCAGTCTTGTTTGAAAATGGCAGTCTCCATAGAATTTCAAATTGCTATATCTCATCTGTTTCTTAAGATAGAGGCGAGAAAAAAATGCTCTGGAATCCCAATTCCCAAGACCTAACACTTATGCAAGAAATAAATTTCCATTTTTAATTTTTTGTATATATTTTTAGATTGAAATCTTTAAGGGACCATTATTTTCAAAGAAAATAGCGGATCAAACTGGACAATGAACTCAGTCGCGATCTTATTAAAGCTTTAGTACAGTAGACGTTCGATTTTACGAAATCAATGGGGCTCATATAATGTGTTCGTAAAATCGAAAGTTCGCAAATGGGAGTAACATTAGTTCAACGGGATGCTTGTCGGGCCAAACACATCAGTTCATAAAAACGAATAATTCGTAAAAAAAGAGGTTCGTAAAACCGAGCGTCTACTGAACTGTGTTCAGGAGGGGAGTTCAAATTTCAACTCCTGAACACAGTTCAGTTTGCGCTACTTAACCACTCCCAACAATTTAGATTTTGAGCTCAAAATTTAAGTCTAAACTTTTGAAAGCATTTAATGAGATACAAAAAATAACGGTAAAGATAGTTGTTCGTTACTCCAAAGCGCCCTCTATCGGCATTTTTTTAACTTTATCTTTAAAATTTATTTTCAAGAAAATACTGATATAAAGAATAGCTTAGAAAAAACTGCAAATGAATCAATCAATTTTTACGTTTTTTATAATCATTTAAAATATTGTACCATAAATTTAAATGGCGTCTATCTCCTTCGGAAAACGTTTGGGAACCTTAGTTTCCTATTTAATATTGTTTGTCTTGATGTGTACTATCACCTCTTAAAATTTTGCCCAAGAGTTTAGATACACCCTGTATATATACATATACAAGGTGATTCTAAATTGTTTTTACGAATTAAAAGGGGTGATAGTACCATTCCAGACGACGACCAATAATTACATAGGAACATAGGGTCGCATTCCATTGTGAGAGACAGAATAAAGGAAAGTAGAATTATTCTGCGAGACAAGCAATACAAGTCATCGCCTCTTACGTCATTTTGTACCTGCCTACGTAGCATATCTCCTAAGACCATCAAGAATTTACCATATGCAATTTTCCATTGAGAAGAAGCAGCATTTTGCTCTTAGTTGTTAACGGAGAATGCCAATCAGAGCAAACGTTGTCCTTTAAAAACGGCACAACACTATCGCTTCAAGTATTATCTTGATAACATCGTCCGAAACTTTTCGTGAATGCTATGGCGGAGTATACGTACGAGGAATTGGCAGATATGCACCTCACATGCGGTGAAGCAAAAGGGAATGGACGCGAAGCTCGAAGATTGTACGCGCAAGCGGTTTCCAACTCGTCGTATTCTAAGCCATCCTACCTTTTCCAGTGTTGATCGATGATTGCAAAAAACCGGTTAGTTTGCCATCTCAAACAGGAATGCAGGACATTCTCAAAATGCACGAACTCCAGAAATGGAAGAACGAGTTTTGACTAGATCTGAAGCAGCTCCTTCCACAAGCACACGAGCGGTGGCATACGACATGGGTATTTCTCAGGCAGTGATGCGGCGTATTGTACACGAGGAACGCATGCACCAAAAAAGTGCAATCTTTGCAGATAGATGATTATCCCTGCCGGGTAGACTTTGTGCATTTGATGCTGGTAATGAAGATTAACGACCCACGATTTCCTGGATAAGGATTATTTAGTGATGAGGGAACGTACAGCAGAGAAGACATTTTCAGCATGCACAATCTATACGTTTGGTCTGACAGCAATCCTTACTGCAATACCCCTCGTAACCACCAGCAGAAATTACACGTGAACGTCTGGGCAGGAAACCTTGGTGATTACCTGGTAGGCCCTTACATCTCGCCAGTCCGTCTGACCGGTGCAACATACCGTATCTTCTTGGAACTAGTGCTTCCCAGTTTATTGCAGGCTGTTCCGCTCCCCATCCAGAGATACATGTCGTTTATGTACGATGGACCCCCACCACATTTTTCAATCACGGTCTGTAACTTCTTGAATGCCACATATCCCGCACAATGGATCGGACGTGGCGGATCTGTGGCTTGGCCTCCTCACTCACTGGATCCCAACCCACTGAAATTTTTCTTCTGAGGACACATGAAATTTTTAGTGCACGAGACGCCTGTGGCCAAAACTGAAGATCTCGTTGTTGCCGCAGACAAAATTCAGATGATACCAGGAATTTTCGACAGAATGCGAAAGTCGTTCCTTCGCCGGTGTCAACTGTGCAATGACATGCGTGGTCGGCATTTTTAGCACTTGATGTGAGTTTTTCACTAAACAATAAATATGATTGTGCAAATTTTGGTATCGTTCATTCACTTTCCAAACACTGTTGTAAGTTCAGGTTGGAATCCTAATATTCCTCTTTTCTGCCTCTCCGAGTCGAATGCGACCCAATATTCCTATGTAATTAATGGTCATCTGGATGGGTACTATCGCCACTCTTAATTTGTAAAAACAATTCAGAATCACCCTGTACATATATATATATATAAAATAATATATCATTAAAAATATATATTAAAAGATGCGTACAACTTCAAAAATTTATTAATATTTAAAAAAAGTATAGACCTACAGCAAACTAGTTATAACAATAGATAGAATAACTCAAAAAGTTTTTTTTTCTATTGCCTTAATAAACGTTAACATGAGATCCTTTCGCAGTACGAAGAATATCAAGGAGATATTAAAATTCAATCCACGAACATTTTAGCAAGGGAACATCAATAGTAACTACAGCTGTTTGGATCTTTTGTTTGAATTCCATGAGACTATTAACTCTTGATCGGTACTCAGTATATTTTACATAACCCCAAAAGAAAACAGTATAGGGTAATAATGTTGCGAGACCAGGGGGTCGTGCTGTAGGACCATCCCCGCCAATCCAACACTGTAAGAATGAATCTATGACCAGAAACATTCTGTACAAATAAACTTTTTGAGTTATTCTATCAATTGTTGTAACTAGTTTTGTTGTAGACACATCCTTTTCTGTTAAATAAAGTTTTGAAGTTGTACGGATCTGTTTAGGACAGCCTGTAAATCAACATTTGAATGGGGACAGTGTGCGTGTGTGAAGGGATATTTATCGATGAATATATACTGAACTTGCTTTCCTACGGATGCCTGCAATAGGCAGCTCCTTACTTTTTGTATATGGTAGCTACCTAAAAGAGTGGATGCATGAAAATATGGTGTAATCAGTTTTATCTAATGCATATGTGCTATATTTAAGTATACACAAATTTATTTAACTTTTAAAACGTTGAAAATAGCAACTTATGGATTAATTAGTTGACTTTTAAAGTTTGAGTGCATTTTCTCTTTTACGATTATAGGAAATTATATTATTGAACTGCCTTATATATATTGAATTGCATAAATGAATTGGAAATTTTCGTAAAATTATAATTATGTTTGAGCCTAATATTAACAATTTGAATTATGTTTAATATTTAATATACTTAATGATATTTAATAATGAAATACACGTTTGTTATTTCATTCTATATAATATAATACATTAATTTAAATAAAAAAATTTAAAAAACGGTAAAAATTAAATTAAAAAAATTACAAAATTTTAAAAATTAAATTTTTTAGGCTAAGCTGCCGCAAAGTCATTTATTAAATCAGATAATTTAAAGAAGATGGCATTTTCAAGAGAAATTATTGAAAGATTATACAGGCTTTCTTGTGACATGTTTGATCAAAAATATGATTTAATTAGTTTAGACTTGGTAAATGATTGTTTATCTCAATCTGTTGCATCATGTGAAGTTGAAAAAAATGGTAATGCAAGAGAGTTATATGCTTCTAATCCCACGGAGCAAATGTATTCTAGTAAATATTTTGGTGTATAATCAAGTATCACAATTTTTAGAGCTCTTTTCATTACTATTATGATACCTTTCAAATCACTTAATAATTCTGCACTGTATGTATTAAACAGAAATTTTCTGGGTGGATATTGCACTGCTCATTTAATTTTAAAGATTTTTTAAATCATCAAATCATTCTAAAGATCACACATGGTTACTTGCATTGAACAGTGAACAAGGTCAAGACAATAATTTTTGTTTTTCTTATTTCAACACAGCTAATTATACTGGTCGTACTAGACACACTGAAAAGTCTTTTTTGTTTAATAAACATTTTAAGAAGGGAAAATTTCGTTGTAGGTCGCCCACACTTTATTATTTGGCTTTTCACAGTTCCAATTCACCGAAAACTAGAATTTTTAATAAAGAAGAAATAATATCTTTACTTAATGTTCTTAAAGCTAAATCCCTTTTGCATTTTTTCACAGAAGCCCCATTACACGAAAATAGACATATGGAATTCTAAGAACACAAAAATCAGCCTAATAACCAATAGAGAAATAAAGAAATGTTCTTTTTGATATCAGAAATGTGATGCCAGAAGAAACCTTTGTTTTATAAATTGGAGGGAGAATCCTGCATCGGATGGGTTCCCCATTTTGAACTGCACCCGGCCGGCGGATCAGGTTTGTGTTGATCATATTTTTCAAAAGATTGTCCAAAATATTTTTTCAGGTTAAAAAAATATATACAATAAGACTTGTATAACAGAAACTTACGAAAAGCAGACACATCAATTTGGCGAACACTTTTTCAATTCGTAACACAATTACATATTTGTACAATTTTACTTCTGAGTAGTGGACATTAGAGATGACACGGGCTTAGCCTGAGCTCGAAAGATCGAGCCCAGATCCAGCACGGGCTCGATTTTTATACCGGCCTTCGGGCTCGAGCTCATCCTTTTTTAAATAGACAATTTTATTTATTCTCGTTCTCATAATAGAAACCAAAAATAACTTTCCCCCCCCTGAAAAATCTCTTATTCAATTGTAAGTTATTTTAATGCTCATTTGATCAGAATGAAAGAGAAATGCTTCTTTTCCCCTGTTTTAGTAGTAGTAGAACACTCTTTTAAAAGAAAAGTTGTGATGTTTGCTAATTTATGCCTGGCATTGACAGTGAGTAACGATCTGCAGATGTGGCGCCATTAGAATGTTTTTTAACTGGAATCTTTATATGTATATTATTACTTTTTTTAGAGGTCCAACGCGAAATAAATATTTTCTTTTAAGTCAACCACCTTTAGCTTAAGGTTTGCAAACTTTTAGTCTTCTATTTTCTGCGAATGGTAATCGCTCTTTATATGGAAATAATGTTGGGAATTGTATCTATTTTTCTTCTTAAACTCTGCTCTTTCTGTGGCTTTGCTCGTCATATTCACGAAGTCACTTTCCTGCGTAAGTAGATAAAATTGGCTTGTATTGTTATTCCCGGTAGAAAGCAATCGAGCAGTGTTTCTTATATTTCTATAAAAGCATCGGATCTTTCAGGTAACGATGTCAAATTTTTAATTTAAGCTGATTTTCAAGTACATGTGCACCTTTTTTCAGGAAAAAGAAAAACGTTGTTCGATTCTTCGTCATATAAATCGTAATTTCTGCAAATTTCATTCATTTATTCATAAAACATTCTTCACTAATGTGTCCAGTCCATCAAATTTACTTGTCAGAAAAATATGAGAATCTTTTTAGGGAAGTATATTTTTATTTGATACTAAACTTCACTTTTGATAAGATTCAATGTAATTTTCCTGAAAATAATTATATGTTAGGGATTAACAGTTATTTTCATGTAAGAAGTTGTTAAAAAATGAGATATATTACATATAGGACAACTTTTAAATATTATGCGATTTTTTTGTAATTTTTTTCCGGTATACTTTCGCTATCGGGCTCTGATGACGCAAAATGTTTCGGGATTGGGCGGATTTAAAATCGTCGGGCTCAGGCTCCGAAAAGTGAGCTCGAACTTATCTCTAATGGACATATCGCTATCTACGCATAATTAACGTGTGTATGTGTGCACAAATACGATACTAGTATTTTTGTGTGTATAAAAAACGAAATGTTGGTAATATTTCTCCTATTCCAAAAGAGATAAAATAGTTTCCAACTGCAAAGAAAAATTATTTATGATCATATTTTTATAATTTATGATCATATCTAGTTTATTACTGATGCAGTAAATGAATATGTACTGATTCATGTTCAAATACGCATTTATTTTCAGCTGAAACATAGTTCTGCTGAAATTTTTTTGGGAAAATCTCAACAACTTGAATAGCAAAAAACTTAAATCTGACCAGCAAGAATTATTCTAGGGTGAGCCCGATCAGCAGAAAGAAAATTAGTCACCCCGACCCTAAATAGGAAAATTAGAGAAAACCACACCCGAAAAATGATATTCAAAGAACCCTAGGTGTCCGATATTCAGAGGTTTTTCTATGTTTAAATATTAAAGAATATAAATATTTCGATTTCTTTATATAAAATATAAAATTGATATTAGATATAATTGTACATCACTTTTCATAATTGCATTAAAACATGATTTACTTTTCTTTCATTTCAGGTACGGTGCGGATTAAAACAGGGTGGTTTCGGATCGGGTTGTGGGTTGGTGAATTTTTTTGTTGTTGTTGGGATTGAGACGGGGAAAATTTTTAAGTCGGGTTGCGGGTTGATTTCAAAGAGAATTTTTGGATTCGGGTCAGGTTACTCTAGTTGGAATCTGCACAATGAGGAGCCGCTATTCGCAATTGAGATTTATGGATCTCTTCGCTTCCCTCATCTTTCGCCGAATTTCTTCAAAACATTCACACAGAAAAAAAGGTGAACAATTCTTATTTATTCTCAAAATATGCGAGACAATTTTGGTTTAAACCTAGCCTCCAGGTTTTTTGTTATTTTTTTTTTAATGAAAAGTATATGAAGATAGATTTAATCGTTTTTACTATATATATCAGTAAAAAAAAAATATACTAAATAGTCATATTATAATATTAAATGCACTAAAAATCCATGCACAGTCTTGTGTAATACACATTTGAGAATCTTTAAAAAAACATTGGGCAAAAATATCAATATTTAAAAAGTAGTAGGGATTTTTAAAAAAGGAATTAAAAAAAAAATCAAAAATTTTAATTAAATATGAAGTTGATTTTTTTTTTCAAAATTCAATGTTAGTTGAACATTGAAATGCAGTGAGTTCACCATTTGAACCATATATTTAAAATTTAAAAAATTGTTGAAAAGGTAAACTGTCTCCTCAATATTCTTTATTAGCAGATTACTTTATATTTCCAATTTATTCTTAATTTCTTTAGTTACCAACTGCATATTCTTCTTTTTACATTCTTCAATTAAAGTTTTTAATTTTTAATTTTTAGAGTGTTATTTAGTGTCGAATGTACATTTTTAAAGCTATGAATGACCAACAAACACAGAACTTGTGGGCCTTTTAAAACTATGAATGAGTTTCATTGAAATGTCAATATTGTTCACACATCTTCCACAGATGACTTTATTTTGTCCCATAAAAATATTTCTTTATCAGACAGAAGAGTCTTTGTGCATGACTATTTTTATGACAGAATTTAAAGACTCACAGTCACAAAATTATGAAATATATCCAAGATGGCGACAAAAATCAAAGTTCCCCCATATTTCCCTATTAGTGATAAAAAGTTTTTAATAATAAATATTTTGTTAGAAATAACGTCCCTCCCACGGTACAATCATAATTAAGTAAAAAAAAAAATGTAATAAATAATGTCTTCGCAACGCAAACAGAACTCTATTAGTGCAATGAACGAATCATTTCATTTTTGAAACTTTATAGTTAAAAAAACACATTATATAAAGCAAAAGCTACCCAAAGATCTGTTTGATTTTTTTTTTTTCAAAGTATGTCAAAAGACAAGAAAGAACCAAATTACATTGACTATTTTCAAGAAAAACAAAAGTACTGTGGTCAGTTAAATAACAGAATTCAAATCTTGGACAAATCTGACATTTAAAATATTTAAACTATGGATAAGCAGACAACAGCCAGTGATGTAATAAATTCAAAAATTGCATGTTACAAAGAAATAAGAAAAATCTTTAGCTTTCTCAAAAAATTTCTTTGTGCCTTTCGGGTTTAAACTGAACTAATATAGCTTTGACAACAAAATCATCATCCTATTATTTATTTAAAGCCATTATTCCAAGTACATTTAACACAGTACAACATCCCACCCTTTTCAGGTTGCACCATGATGTTCTCTAGATATTGGGATATTCTAGATATTTTGAGTGTTCATTTTGTCAAAAAAAGGAGAAGTGGTAAACAAATTTGCCAAGCAAACATATAAAAATAAATAAGTAACTCCATTCTTTAACATTTAAGAAATTGTGCATTTTATTGGTTTTCATATTATTAAATCATAGTCATGTATCAATGCATAACATTAAATTGTTAAATCAATTGCTTTATATACACTTAGTGTAGGGATGCACAACCTGTAACCCGCGGGCCAAAAGTGGCCCGCGATGAGTTAACGTGTGGCCCGCGAATGTCGTCAATTTATAACTGGAAAAAATTGCAATTTTAGTCCATAGGCTGCAAGAAAAATCGTGAATTTCGTCGATTTGCCGCGAGAAAAATTGAAAATTTCGTCAGTTTGTTAAGAATCGAGAATTTTGTTGACTGTCTGCTGAAAAATAGCGAATTTTCTCGATGAGGCTTGGAAAAATCGCAAATTTGCTTGATCGTACACAAAAAAAATCACGAATTTTGTCGATCAAGCGCGGAAAAATCTCAAATTTCGTTGATCAAGTACGGTGAAACCGGAAATTTTGTCGATGAGATGCGAAAAAATTGCAAATTTCGCTGATCGGGAATGGAAAAATTGCGAGTTTTGTAGATGAGGCTCAAAAAATCGCGATTTGGTTGATCGGACAGAAAAAAAATTGCAAATTTCGCTGATCAAGAGCGGACAAATCGCGAATTTTGTCGATGAGGTGCGGAAAAAATTGCAAAAATTGCCGATCGGATACGGAAAAATCGCGATGTTTGTTGATCAACCTCGGAAAAATCACGTATTTCGTTGGTCGGGCACGGAAAAATTGTGAATTTTGTCGATCAGGCGTGGAAAAATCGAAAATTACGTTGATCGGCCTCGGAAAAATCGTGAGTTTCGTCAGTCGTGAAAAAAATCGCGAATTTCGTAAATTTGCAGCGGGAAAAAATCATGAATTTCGTCCATTTGCAGCGGGAAAAAAATTCTAAATTTGCTAGTTAAGAAACACGAATTTCGTCGATCAAGTGCAGAAAAATCGCGAATTTTGTCGATTAGGAGTGGAAAAATATCAAATTTCGTTGATCGGCTGCGAAACATTCGCGTGTTTCGTCTGTTTATCGTGAAATCCGTCAATTTGCTAGGGGAAAAATTGCAAATTGCGTCAGAGTCAGTTAAGAATTGTGAATTTCGTTAATCGGGCGCGGAAAAATTTGTAAATTTCATCGATCAGGCGCGGAAAAATCACAAGTCTTGTTGATCGGGTTCCGAAAGATCGCGAATTTCGTTGGTCGTGGAAGAAAATATCGCAAATTTTGTCAATCAGGCGCGGAAAAATCGCAAAATTAGTTTATCGGCTGCGAAAAAATCGCGAGTTTCGTCAGTTTATCGCAAGAAAAACATCGTGAATTTCGTCAATTTGCCGCTGGAAGAAATTGGAAAATTTCGCTGGAAGAATTGTTAATTTCGTTAATCGGACATGGAAAATCGCGAATTTTGTCGATCAGGCACGGAAAAATCGTGAGTCTTGTTGATCAGGAGCGCAAAATTCGCAAATTTTGTAGATTCAGCGTATAAAAAGCCGCGAGTTTTGTCGATCGTGCTCCAAAAAATCCTAAATTTTGTTGGTCGGCCTCGAAAAAATCGCAAATTTCGTCCATTAGGCGCGAAAAAAATATCAAATTTCGTCAATCAGGCGCGGAAAAGTCGCAAATTTCGTTGATCGGGCGCGTAAAATCGCGAATTTCGTTGATCAGGCCTCTAAAAATCGCAAATTCGTTGATCGACTCTCCCTCCCCCCCCCCCCTTTGTCCATAAAGTTCAGACCTTTTTTCAGCATTAGATACTTTTATGCCTATGTTTGTTTGTTAGCACTTTTTATAAAACAAAATGTATTCCCCCCGAATAAAGTCAAGGAATATTATCAGTCCTAAATACTTCTTGCTATATCTCTGTTATATCTACCCTATATATATAAAATCCTAATGAAACGAATTCATGAAACGGATATATGAAACGAATTTATGAAACGGATATATGAATCGACTGATTAAACAACTGATTATGTTTCAAGCGAGTTCTCCTAAAATATAGAATATCTTGCGATGAAATTAACACCAAAAATCAGCATTGATCCGTAGATCTCAAAACTGGTATTAGAATTTTTAAATTCGAATTAGTTTTCGAAATATAATTTTTTTCTAATTTTATATACATTTTTCTAATAATGGCAACTCAAATTTTAATCAAACAGATATTTTTTTTTCATATTTCAGAAAAGGTTGTCATGGTAACCCGGCTATTGTTGTTTATTTGATAATAAATGTTTATTTACTTTTATTTCTTTTTTTATAATTATATAAATTATTTTTCTCTGTAATTATTAATTATTTTTTATATTTCCTTTAGAAAATAATAGAAAATAATTAAAAAATTCGGTTCTACTTAGTTATTCCGTCGACCAATTTCGCCAAATTATATAAATCGCTAAAACACTCGCCAAATTATACAAATTAAGATAATTTTTATTTTAAATAACGAAAGAACAAATAAATTAGTATAACATTAATAAAAATACAATTAAAAAGTCGAAATAAAAATCACTTGTTGACGTAAACACATGTAACTTGCTTAAAGTCAAGTAAATGTGACATTTACGATCAACCATTATTGGCATTTAATCTTATAGTTTGGCGATAGATTTTTGGTCAACGGGATAACTAAGTAATACCAAAAATGCATATGTAACTGGTATTTGAAAACGAGGTTTTCGCCAAATTTTCGTAAAAAAAAAAAAAAAAAAAAAATCTCGCCAAACCTTCTGTGCGTATATGACATCTGGCCAAATATTAACACTCGAAGAAAAAAAATGCTAACTGTCAAGTTGAAAAAAAGCTATTAGCGAGATTTGCATTCGGCTAGCGTAAAAGTACCAAGAATTATTTGCAACCATGGCTAATTTTATGTAATTTTATTCGAAAAAAATTTTGATTTTTTAATCAATATGGAAAACTTACAGTCCCATATTGGCGTGATTTTTTTTCTGACGCCAATGTAATATACGGAACGGGCACTTAACTGGCGCCAAAGTATCGTTATTTTGCTTGATATGGTAAGCCGGATGTTGTTGTTTATGCTGTTGATGTGTTCCCCAAATTGGCGTCGTTAAAAAATTGCGCCAATATGGGACGTATATGACATCTGTGCCAAACTTTCATATGAACGGCGAAGGGATCAGGCGGTATTTATTTATGGCAGTTGATAACATGAACTATTATAATATAGATGAAAAGATGGCGATAGAATAATATTTGGCGACTTATCACCTGTGCCTGGCTAACATTAAAGTACCAAAATGGCACCTAGAGTATAAAAAGCGAAGTGCTCCGCCTCAAACTGTTGATGATAGTCACATGACTTAGGCTATTGTTATAGAGATTGTTTTAAAATACCGGGAGACAAAGACTCTGTATACTTAATTTATTTTTTTTTACCTTTTTTTCAAATGTTTAACTGATCCTCTTTAATCAAAAACGAGAACAACCATTGGATGTCTAAACAGCAACTGATTCGCTCTTAAATTTTTGCAAACAAAGGGAATTGAATGGAAACCCGTTTACAGGGCTACACAGCTACTACACAGCTTTTTTCAGTATAATTTAATCTTCTCTAATATTTTTAAAACCCATCAGATTAGCGTGTTTTTAGATTCTGCGGTGTCTGAACGGGGGTTGGCGAGCGTAGCTTGCAGGGGGCAGATCCCCCTAGTATATATATACAAACGTAAAGTGTTTATGTGTCCCTGCTAACCAAATTGGATATGTTGACTGGGTAGTGTAACCTAGAGCGATAAAACTCCACCCCCTTTTGAAACCATATATTTGATTATAGGCCACAAATCAGACCCCCCCCCCCGAAATAGAATTCTCTCCCTGTTATTGAAGTGGCCCTCGGCAACCCAAAAAGTTTTGGAAGTGGCCCTTCTCTTAAAAAGGTTGTGCACCCTTAACTTAATGGTTATTTTACATTGAATTCCTAAAATATTTAAAACTAATGAAAAAACTTAAAATATTACAAAATTATTAACAATGCCGTTTTGTATGGTTCAATGGTGAAGTTTAAAAAGAAAAGTGCTAATTATGTAAAATAGCATTATTAAGGTCACAAGTGAAATCCACAGAAAACGTAGTGAATGGTATAGCTCAGTGTTCTAGGACTGTATTATATATAAAAGTATACTAAGCTTAAAGGGTGGTTCAATTTAAAATTTAACGCACACATTTATTTATAGGAACAATAGATTTACCAGGCGACTGGCAGTGGTTGGTTCACTGCGTTTACGTCTCAACTTGTCTGGCGGGAGAGATGTACTGCTCCTTGTTAGCTGCACTTATCAAAAGAATTTTTAAGAACGAAGGAAACACTCCCTTTGTGATTGAAATGCAATTTTTAATATAAATGCAACACATAAATTTGCAAAATTACCACACAATGAAAAAATTACACAAAATTAAAAAGATGTACACAAGTTAAATACAACAATAAGTACACTGTGACACTAGATTAAATACTGAAATAGTACATTGTAGAGTTTTCATAAAGGAAGAAAGGAAATTTGTTACTCATCTGGTAATATACAGACATCTCTAATATGACTCTTAAGGATTCGTCTGCCAGGTAAATGTAAATTTACCGTTCTTATTATATTATCCTTTCCCTTAAAAATTTTCAACTATTCTACCAATCAACCATTGGTAGAGGGTAAATTTTCCTGTTTTATCAGTACCAGAGTTCCTTTCTGTACATCATTCTTTTTAAATTTTCATTTTCAACTCTATTGGATGTTCTAAATTTTGGCTAAATTTCGTCATTTTTTGCCATTTTGAAAATTCATTTTCAATAATATCAGCTAAGAATAGTTCGGTGACTGAAATGATAAATCTTCAGCGGGGTAAGAGGGCGTGAATTTAAAACTCCCCCAATTTCAGCTAGTATCATCATTCTTCTAAAGTTAATTTTTTATTACCTTTTACCCGTTTTAAATTAAACTTGAATGATTTTACACCCGCTTAAGAGATGCCACATAAAATTTGGGGATTTGGGGAGAATAAATTCCCATTCTATACCTTCATGGTTAAAAAATTGCACAATTTAATAAAATCAACATTAATCTATCACGGTAATTCTCGAGAAAATATCCAAATATAAAATTATCTAAATAATTGGATACCCTGGTAAATAAAATATACAAAGAATAATTCCCTAAACGGCAAAGAGAGAAAGAAAAGCAACAACGCATAATACCTATTGCATTTGCCATAAACTCGGTGATTATATAAGTCGAAAATTGTTATTCGGAAATACTGGTGACAATGTGTCCCTGCTATAATCAGGCTCTGGTGTAACTATTTATATAATAAAGGGTAAACGTGTCAAGGACCTGACTAATGCAGAGTTATGCAGGGCAGCTGACCTGAGGCTTCCATTTGAGGGGGCCTACCACAAGAAAAATAAGGATAAAAAGCCACCATAAGATAAAAAGGGAGGCCGCCATAATGTTTGCCTGCTTTGGGGGCATTTTAAATCGGTTCCTAAACATGTCCGTGGGTGACGCCAACGTTATTTGGAGGTTGGTCCAGGGGCCGTACAAAGAGGGGTGGCGAAGATGGCGGTTTCCCCGGGCGCGGAAATTCAGCGGACGCCAAATTTACGCTATCAACCACCGTGTAATTTGTTTATTCATTTTTTGGCTGTCGATCATTTTCCAACGAATTTCTTTTCTCTCTCTTGGCCATTTTTTCAATGTCACAAAACATCACAACTCTCTAACAAATAAGTACCAATTTCTCTTATGTTATTTAGTAGTCTAAAATTTCTGAATTAATCCTTTGTGATTCAACAGCCCTGATTTAAAAAGCATTTACTTAAATGTTAGAATACATCATTTTAAAAATGTAAAAAATTATTTTAAAAATTTTGAACATAAAAATTAAAAAATTATGGACTAAAAGCTACTTTTTTCAGAAATAAGCAGAAAATTACCTACATCTGTACTAGAAAATTGTAAAGTATACACTATATGGCCAAAGGTGACCGGTCACTTGCGATTTTAGACGTTTTGTTAAATATCTAGAAAAATACATGAGGAATTAACCTGAAACTGCAGGTGTGTAAACAGTATAGTATAATGGTCATATATTTCCGCGAAGATTTTTTCCCGAAACCCCATAGGGGACCGTCAGCAAATTGAAAAAAAAAAACGCATATCTTTTGGATAACCTTGTAAAAACTCATGTAGCAAAAGCGTTCAAACTCGAGTTTATTAATAAGTGGCTTGTTGTAATATACTGTATTCATTTTTATGAGGATAGCATGTATACTCGTAGAGAAATTAAGGTTTTTGAAAAAACAGCCCCAAATTTCGCCAAGTTTTTTGCTTATAATTTGCAGAGTTCTTAACATAAAAAAGTTCTTTTCAGAAAGTATGACAAAAGAACATTGTACATAACACTCTGCAATCAGAATTAAAAAATAATAAAAATTGGATGAAAAATGAGCAGGTTCACTAAAAACTGTTTCACTGCGCATGCGCGAATGCAATCAAAATATAATGTGCATAATGTATTAGCTAAGTATATAGATAAACTTTTGTGAAAGTCTCAAAATCATAGCTTGCAAATTCTGAAAATTATCGTCGATAGAATAAGCTGAAAATCCGTTGTTCCCAAAAGGAAGCAAAAAGATGAGGGGTTGTATCCAAATATAGTAGTATGTGCAATATTGTGCACGCTATCTTGGCACTAATCAATAGATATTTGATACAACCCCTCATCTTTTTGCTTCCTTTTGGGAACAACGGATTTTGAGCTTATTCTATCGACGATAATTTTCAGAATTTTTAAGCTATGATTTTGAGACTTTCACAAAAGTTTCTCTATATACTTAGCTAATACATTATGCACATTATATTTCGATTGCATTCGCGCATGCGCAGTGAAACGTTTTTTAATAAACCTGCTCATTTTCATCTAATTTTTATTATTTTTTAATTCTGATTGCAGAGTAATATGTACAATGTTGTTTGTCATATTTTCTGAAAAGAACTTATTTTTATATTAAGAACTCTGCAAATTATAAGCAAAAAACTTGGCGAAATTTGGGACTGTTTTTATAAAAACCTTGATTTCTCTACGGGTATACATGCTATCCTCATAAAAATGAACACAATATATTAAAATAAGCCACTTATTAATAATCTCGAGTTTGAAAGCTTTTGCATCATTAGTTTTTTACAGGGTTATCCTAAAGATATTCGTTCCTTTTCAATTTGTTGACGGTCCCCTATAGGGTTTTGGAAAAAATCTTCGCGTAAATATATGACCTAACTGTTTACACACCTGCATTTTCAGGTTAATTCCTTATGTATTTTTCAAGATATTTAAAAAAACGTCTAAAATCTCATGTGACTGGTCACCAGTGGCCATATAGTGTACAAAATTACCTTAGTAAAAAAATCAATTTTTGGACTTCTCCAGTCTTTTAAATTTTAGAAAATTTCATTTTAGCAATAACGATGCAAAACTGTTCAAAAGACAAATAAAACTTTTGTACAAAAATTAACTCAATATCGCCGTCTGTTGAAAATTCTTTGGACAATTTATATTAACTGTAATGATGGAAGTTAGCAGCAATCAATAAAATCGTCTAAGCCCACTGTATAGTTAACATTGTTTTTGGGGATATTGCAGATAGACAACATGGTGATACAAAGATTTAAAATTAAACCTTTTAAAGATAAAAAATAAACGCTAAATATTTATTCAATATAATTTATTCCTGCTTCGGCATTCAATCAATTTTGTGACAGCTATCACAAAGAGAACGAGTGTGTGTGTGAGACGAGGGGGCGGGGGGGGGGAGGGGGGGGGGTAAAGTTGAAACTTTGTCCTGGGCCCAGTTTTTGATTCTCACGATCCCTAGCCCGACTATGAAATTTTGGTTTTGCCACTTTTGCTCCTGGAATTTTATTTAACTCCGAAACCTCACACATTTTCAAGTTTTATACCATCGCATGGTAAAAATTGTATTTTGAAAACTGTTTCACAGTTTATTCATTTATTGTAGTTTTTAAAATAATTTTCAATTATAAACTTTTTAATTTTATCTCCATCGCATGCAGACTACATTACGGAAGAATAACTCATTTACAATTACAAACGATATAAATATCTCAGGATTTATCTTCGGCTAATTTTGTATAACGAAATCCAAACTTAATCAATAAATAAATAAATGAATAAATAAAATGAATTAAAACAAGACTTTAACTTATTGTAATTGAACAATTCAAATTTTTACACTGCTGAAAACAGAAAAAGTGTTCTTTCAAACATAATTTGTTTTTAATCTGAAATTCAGTTTACAGACTGTTTATGATTTTTGAAATAATTTTCAAGCATGATTTGTTTTTAAAATTATCTTTATTGTGTGTAGCGCGACTACGAAAGATTAATCCGTTTGCACTTCAAATAATAAAAATAGTTCCACATTTACTTTCGGTTCTCAAAACGATATTAAAACTTCAACAGTAAATACGTATATAATATAATATAATATTAATGAAATTTTCGTCTCGGTTGCTTTTAACCTGAGTTCTGCTGCATGAACTTTCTTGGAACTTCACTGCTAGTTAGATACTTTTTCACGAAAGATTTTAATATATAACACGTAGATAGTTGCTTAGTTAAAGAATTATGGGGAAAGTTCTATAATTAGATGAATCCAATTATTAAAGAGCAGCCTTTTAAAAATGTTACACTGGACGGAATTTGATGAGATTTTCATTGTTAGATAATTTTTAGGAATCATTTTAATATATTGCATATCGTTCTTTAGCAAAACCTACTGTAAATTATCAGCTATATGATTTTGTCTTTAAAAGTCCAAATTTTGTCTAGAACATTGGAAAATATAATAGTGTAATGTCGTTTGTATTGTTTTGCGCAAGCCGGAAGTATAGTGCATTTAAAGATCAACATTGCTTTAAAATACTAGGTTAAATTCACCGATATATTTTATTTGTTTAAAAATTCATTTGGAAAAACCGACCAGCATAGCGGGTGCAACCTGGTAGTATAATATAAAACGCGAATTTAACAGACATGTAATCGAGCTATGTGCTTAAGCTTCGGAAATGATCAGGAAAAAATGATACAGCAAGTAGTGAAATCTTTGGCGACTGCTTCGACTTAACTCCTGACACGTGTATAAGACGAAAGTATCGCTTTTAATAAATTTCGCAACTTTATCTGACTACATTATTGATATAAAATTAATTTTTTTTGTTTTTGTTAATGGGCGATCTGAAAATAATACTTTAACAATAAAAACTGAACTAGAGTTAAAAAAAAAATAGTTTTTACTTATTTTTAGGGTTCCGTACTTAAAAAGTAAAAACGGAACCATTATAAGATCACTCCTGTGTCTGTATGTCTGTCACAGCCATTTTCTCATAAACTATGGAACGTGGAAAGTTCAAATTGGGGGAAGTAATAAAGACTACTGACCCACATATTTACAGATTATTAAAAATTCACAGAAAAATGTAGAAGTTACTTGAAAATAAAATCTTTTCTTTGTATATCGTGTTGGGTATCATGTGAAAGCTTTCATAACGTTGAACTCAAAAATACATTTCTTTTAATTTTAGGTATTATATTTTCAGAGATAGCATCGAAAATGTAGCGCAAAAATATGTCCCCCCCCCCCTCTATTTCCGAATCTACTGAAACTAAAATTATGAAAAAATTAGAGGTAGTAGTAATTTAAACCTTGAAAGAAAACTATAGCAGTTACCCTAGGTCATGTAGTCTTTGAAAAAAGCACATTTTTCAGTTACACACAAATTTCGATATGCGGTCATTCAGCAAAGGTGTTGAGGAGCGCTGGAGGTACCTACCGTAGCAGATGTGTAAAAGCATTGTTGATAATGATTTTCGAAAAAAAAATCGTTGATAACTAGCCGGGGAATGGGGAAGATTCTGACGATGTCTTTGGTTTAAAAAATATTATTTGCTATTATTTATATAGGTGAAAACTGGGAAATTGAGTTAGTAGCCAATGGCCGGTAGACTCGGTTTCATTAGTAGCCACTTTTTAGAGCTAGTGGCCACTATAATGTTTCAAACTTTCTTGACATCTACATAAACTATAATCGTTGTATATATATATATACACATTTTTCTATAAGTCAGAGTTTTATACCAGCCAACTATTCAGGATAAGAATAGGGAAGTAGTCAAAATTCAAGAAAATTACTTTAAAAACACAAAATCTGTTATATTAATTTTTTTAGTATATATTTTTAGATTATTTGTATATGTTCATAAAAACTATTATCAATCAAGTTACTATTACGTTCTTTATATAAAAAATAACTAAATCAAAATTCCAACAGTTAGGTGTATGCAACAAAAAAAAAATAAAATAAAATAAAATAAAATGCAATAAAATGTAATTTGGATTTTATTGAATAAGTAAATGTGTTATTAAAAGGGGGCTCAGAGCTTGATCGATACCGAAAAACATGTAAACAGAACTCTAGCTTAGAGTCTATAAAAAAACAGAAGTATTCAGTGTAACTAATTTAAACTTTGATATTTTAAAGGTACATTTGTAGCCTTATAAAATTATAAAATGAAGTACTTCAATGTAATAAAATAAAAAAATATAGCAAGATTTATATGACGTAATTTTCGAAAAAAAAAATTAGGTGTCATATCACCATCCGTAAGATATCTTAACATTGAATTGACATAAGAACCTAATTTTTCCTTTAGAATGATCAGGAAACTTTACTCTATAGAATGAATTAAGGATATAACTATCACTCAAAGGAAACCTTATTTAAAAAACTCTCAAATTTAAAAAACTCCCAAAATACATTTGTTTTCATTAAAAATACTCAAAATATTAAACTATCTAAAATATATTAATTCATTCTATAGATAATGATGCTATATGCATGCAAAAAAAAAAAAAAAAATTAAGCCATTCCATCAAATAGTTTTTTTTTTTTAAATCTTACGGATAGTCGTCAAAAATCAAGTTTTGAGAAAACGCAACTTGTTGCAATTAAATGGGTGCAGCTTTCAAAGCAATTGTTACATAAATGCTCTATAACTCCATTAAAAATGCAAATATTTTTATGCAGTTTTTTGCACTGTGTTCAGAATTAATTCAATAAACAAAACAGATACTGAAAAAAAAATCGCTTTTTTGAAAGTTTTCAAGCCCCGAGCCCCCTTAACATACAACACACATCCCATACAGTTGAAATCTAAGCTGGTGAATGTATTTCGCAGGAATAAACAATATCTCCTGAAGAAAAATAATTTAACTGGTGAGCATGTGGCAGGAGTCGAAATATTGAAAATACTGCAATGTCCTTAAAATCCACTTGCATTCGGAAAAAAAAAAATAATAAATAAATAAATTATTTGAAATGAATGTGGAATCAAAACTGATGATTATATTTTGCAGAATAAAACTGTATTTCTTGAAAAAAATAATCCAACTGAAGAGCTATGGCGAAAAGCCAAAATATTGAAAATACAACTCAATCGTTGCAATCTGCTTGCATCCGGTAGGAAAAATAATTAAACAGTTTGCTAATTAGATGTAATAAAAGTAGAGATGCATATTTCTATGAAAAAAGCTATATTTCACTTGGCGATCGATAACAGATTTTTTATCGCCACTTGGCGAGTGGCGATTAGGGTGGCGATCGATGGCCAATTTTGTAATCGCCACTTTTACAACTTTAATCGCCACGTGGCGAAAGGCAACCGCCAATTTTCACCTATAATTATTTACTTTTTCTCTTTCTCTCTCTCTTAACACCGTTGAAGATATCATTTTCCGTTTTAAGAGGATTGAGCTTCAGAATATTTTCAGAGGGATTTTTGTTCCAGCGTATGTTCAGGGAAATCTCTATGCTTTAAACCAAGGTTGTCAAAACATTGGAAGATATTATTTCGCGTTTCAAAACAGTAAGGAACTGGTGCACATTTTTATGTTTGTTTCCTCAGGAACTTTTGGTCAGAACTGAAAGTTAAATGTATCTAAATCGTCAGAAATTAAATTGACAATCACTATTAACAGGTAAATTTAATTCACTTGGAAAGACTTTCGTTAATAAATATAAAATCATACATTTCCAGGTTAGTTTGTGAAAACAAACCGGAGTGGGGGTCGTAATAGGGCGGGATTTTGTGAAAACCAAAAAAACCCCATAACTTCTTTATTATTATACATATCAAATCAGTTTAAAGTTATTATTACTTTTAGGAAAAGGGTCAAAAAGTTATGTATCATAGATTTTTGATAAAATTAAAAATAGGCTCAAGGGGTGAAAAAAATACGATTTTAGGGAAGAAAAATTCATAACTTCGTCAATTCTCAAGATATCAAATTCACGTAAACTTATTAGAAATCTTCTTAATACTATCTACAATTTTTATAGTAACAAGTTTTTGATAAGACCAACTCTTACTGAAAGAAAAAATTAAAAAGGACAAAAAAGGGGGGGCGAAGAAAAAACTCATAACTTCGTGAATTCACAAGATATCCAATCCGCTTAAATTTATTATACATCTTCTTTATATTATCTACAACTTTCATTTTGACTAGTTTTTGATAGGACCAACTGTTACAGCAATAACAAATTAAATAAAAATAGGGGTTGACGAAAAAATTATTAAGGGTGTCCTTATATCCAAACTGCTTATTTCATGACTCATTTTTAAATTCATTTTTGCTATCAAATGCATCCAACTTGTACATTTTCTTATTCAGAAACTATATAATCTGCCGTATTGGTCGATTTTTTGATAGAGGCAGAATATATATGTCAAAAAATCTTGTCAAAGTGAGCATTCTGAACCAAATTTCCTGAAGCGATACTGTTGGAAAAGAAAAATATGGTCGTACTGAGAAAGTAATTGTTTGTAAATCAAATTCTAATTAATTGAACGAAAAATAAAAACACAGGTCGCTTATAAATCTGTTCCAATATCACGCGAGGAAGTTTCATGTTTTTTCTTTTAAAATTGAATATAAAAATATGCCATAAAATTTCGAGTTGTTGAGTGTGGAAATATATTTTTTGGAATACTGCCTTAAAATGATTCTGATAAAACCAGGTCTTATATAAAAATGAAATTAAAAACTCGTCAAAAGCAGCCAGATAAAATTTTTAAACTGGGTTTATCTCTAATCATGAATTAGTTTTTGTTGGGGAAATTAGTACTTAATTTGGAAATCTAACTGCGCATATAGGCACAGATTTTTAAAAAAATATATTCTGCCTTTATCAAAAAAGGGAACAATATGCCACATTATATAGTTTCTGAATAAGAGAACCTGCAAGTTGGATGCATTTGAGAGCAAAAAAGAATTGAAAAGAAAGAATGAGTCAGAAAATAAGTTTGGATTAATACAATAATTTTTTTTGTCAACGCCTATTTTTTTTCTGTAAGAGTTGGTACTATCAAAAACTTGTCAAAATGAAAGTTGTAGATAATATAAAGAAGATGCATAATAAATTTAAGTGGATTGGATATCTTGTGAATTTACAAAGTTTGATTTTTTTTTCTTCAACTCACTCCCCCCCCCCCCCGTTTTTTTCAGTAAGTGTTGGTCCTATCAAAAACTTTTTAATATAAAAGTTGTAGATAGTAGTAAGAAGATTTATAATTAGTTTACATGAATTTGATACCTTGAGAATTGACGAAGTCATGAATTTTTTTTCTCCCTAAAATCCTATTTTTTTTCACCCCTTGAGCCCATTTTTAATTTTATCAAAAATCTGAGATACATAACTTTTTAGCCCTTTTTTTAAAAGTAATAATAACTTTAAACTGATTTGATATGTACCTGAATAAGAGAATCTACCAATTGGATGCATCTGAGAGTAAAAATTAATTTAAAAATGAGTCAGAAAAAATGCAGTTTGGATTTGAGTACACCCTTAATACGAAAATTTCTTCTTCAACCGCTATGTATTTTTAAATTGTTTTTGCAGTAAGAATTGGTCCTATCAAAAACTTGTCAACATAAAAGTTGCAGATAATATTAAGAAGATTTATAATAAATTCCCGTGGATTGGATATCTTGTGAATTGACGAAGTTATGGTTATTTTCTTCTTCAACCCTCTCCCCTTTTTTGTTTTCGTTTTTACAGTAAGAGTTAATTCTATCAAAAACTTGTGAATAAAAAGTTGCAGATAATATTAAGAAGATTTATAATAAATTCATGTGGATTGGATATCTTGTGAATTGACGAAGTTATGGTTATTTTCTTCTTCAAACCTCTCCCCTTTTTTGTTTACGTTTTTAATTTGTTTTTGCAGTAAGAGTTGGTTCTATCAAAAACTTGTGAATAAAAAGTTGTAGATAATATTAAGAATATTCATAATAAATTTAATTGGATTTGATTTTTTAAGAGCTGACGAAGTTATGAATTTTTTTTCTCCCTAAAATCCTATTTTTTGTGCCCCTTGAGCCCATTTTTAATTTTATCAAAATTCTATCATTTATTAACTTTTTATCCTTTTCCATTAAGTAATAAGAACTTTAAACTGATTCTATATGTATTATAATTAAGACGTTATGTGTTTTGTTTTTTCGGTAGTCATAAATCCCCTCCCTATTTCCACCCTTTTGGTCCGATTTTGCCCATTAATGAACTCGACCGAGATTTTCTGCCCCTTTTATGTATCAGTTTGGAAGAGATTTGTGCAGAATTACGGAAGTTATCTGGTCAATAAAAAAGTGACATAGATAGATAGCTAAAGTTTTTAACTAAGGGTGGTTTTGGGTTCTAGGTGTTATGATCGGTGTAGATCTGCAAAAATGCTTTAGAAATTCCAACATAGGGGAGAATTCAATAAATAGTATTTCTTATGAAATCTACCGAAAAATACTGTCAAAGTAGGCATTTTGAATCAAATTTCTCGAATCGATAGTGCTGGAAATAATTAAAAAAAAAGGTCATACTGAGAAAATAATTGTTTGTAAATGAAGTTCTAATTAATTGAACAAAAAAAGAAACACAGGTTGCTTATAAATCTCTTCAAAAAATCACGTTAGCAAGTTTCATATTTTTACTTTTAAAAATGAGTCTGAAAATGTGTCAGAAAATTTCGAGTTGTTACGTGTGGAAAAAAAGTTTTTTGAATACCACCTTAACATGATTCTGATAAAACCAGCTCTTACAGAAAAATGAAGTTAAAAATTCGTCAAAAGCGAATAGATAAAATTTTTAACATGCGTTTATCTCTAATCTTGATTTAGTTTTTGTTGGTGGAATTAGTACTTAACTTCTAAATCTACCTCCGCCTGTAGGCCGATCCGGTAGGGATTTCTTTTAACAATACGGTTAATAATTCATATATTTATTGTACGGAACCCCCTGAGTGCAACTAATACTCACACTTGACCGTTCATTGTAATCCGTGAAGCCTAGGTTTGATCTCCCTAGTTACATTAAAGTATTAATAAATAAATCTCAATATCCCCGTAGATGTAATAAAATGGTCCTTATTCCCTATTATTTAGTTAAGAAGATTCAACATACTACATTTGATAGAGAATTGTAATATTTTGTGCATTATAACAAAAACCAAATGAGGTGTTTGTTTCCACAAAGTATGATAATTTTGTGTTACCTATTTTCTAGAACAAAACATGAAAAATAAACTGTTACTTAGAATATTATGCTCCACATTATTACTTTTAACATACATGCAAATCAAGGAAATTTTCTGTCACACTTATTAAACAACTAAAAGTTACAGTCATCAGCATGTTAAGATTTTTATTTTGAATATGTTATTACTGAAAGTTTTCAAACAGATAATCATTTGAATTCATTTTAAAATTCCTTTTTATCCTTTTATATTAGAAAATATTATGTTCCAAAATTATGAATATTTTTTATACATATTAAAGTTATTTTAAGTCAAACAGTTAAAATATATAATAAAAAATATTGAACAATGTATTTACAAGTTTCTGAAATGCTTATTTTCTGTGTAAATTTAAAAATTATTAATTTTTAAATTATCACATAAAACGCAAATTATTTAAAAGGAAATCACAGTAGAATTATAACAATATTTAAATTCAAACATAAATGTAAGAAAATA
This sequence comes from Maratus speciosus, assembly GCA_963932465.1. NCBI lineage: Eukaryota > Metazoa > Arthropoda > Arachnida > Araneae > Salticidae > Maratus > Maratus speciosus. The sequence goes on from OZ010786.1 coordinate 651,008,992, forward strand.
GTATACGGTGTTACATGGTTTTTAAAAACACATTAATTCTAATTATTTCAGTTTCATAGCTCTGTGAAAACTAAATTGTATTCTATTTTGAACACAAAAAGTCTTTTTTCTCTTTCTAATCAGAGCCGAAACTAGCCTTTTTTGCGCTCGGAGTAAACATGAATTTTGGCGGGCCTCATTCCCCCCCTTCCCTATCTCCACCACAAAGTAAATTTACAAAAAGAATTTTACTAAGTATCTAATAGTCAACTTATTTTTAAATTTAAAACATATAAAACTGAACTACGTAATCAGCTTTATCAAACATTGATTCACTAAAACCTTGAAAACGGAATCAAAAAGAACCGAATCGCATTTTAATTATTTATTATTATTATTATTTTTTGCATAGGCTATAAATGAGGTCGATATAAAAAAACGTGTTTTACTAAGATTTTTACTTTGTGCATTCCCCTCCAGTTTGTTTTTATTGTCCCAGGCAGTCATCGCCCATGGCAAGAGGAAAAAAAAAAAAAAAAAAGATAGGAAGCTCAATGCTGCTCAGCGGGAAAAAACAAACAAATTTCATGGAATTTTTTTATATAATAGAAAAGTCAGACTAAAGGGGGTGCTTCGCGTTTTGGTAGTTAAGGCTCCTGTCCCTGCCGGCGAAGATACTCACGAGCTAATGCTAATACTATGGGGAGGGATTTTTCTAATATCTCGTTTGCATTTCGACATTTTTAAATATTTTTTTTTTGCATTGGAAAGCCGAGATTCGTCTCTACATCACACCTTTTTTAATTTTTCAATTTTGGTCGCAGACATTTTTTATAAAGTTACTTTCACTTTCAAAACTGGTTCGGAAAATGAAAGCGTCATTCTAAAAAATATCTGCAACCAAAATCGATAAAGTAAAAAAGGTGCGATGTAGAGACTGATCTTGGCTATCCAATGCAAAGAAAAGAAAATATTTAAAAATGTCGAAATGCAACCAAGATATTAGAAAAATCCCTCCCCATAGGATTAGCATTAGCTCGTGAGTATCTTCACCGGCAAGGACAGGAGCCTTAACCATAGTGGACAGTGTCCCACAATAGAGACTGATGTTGAAAAACGGTAGTGATTCTCCTACACAGGAAGTGATTTAAAAGATAGAAGGCAAAGGCATAGACATGATACTTTTGGAATGGGAGAATGGAAAAAGCCTAAGAGAACAAACAGTTCTTTTTTCCTATTCATTAGCAATTTTGTATTGTAGATGAATCACTACAAGACATTTTAATACTAATTTCATACATAATATATATTCTTGTATCACACGTCAAACAAAATCTTCATTCTGGCACCCCCTTCACCTTCTGTTAAAACAGCGCCCGGGGCACGTGTCCCCTCTGCCCCCCCCCCCCTCCCTAGTTTCGGCCCTGTATCTAATGCATAGCACAACTCCCAACCGAAGATAATTAAACTGCCACATACAAGTTTAGTTTTATGTATTGTACATTAATCCTTTAGTGCAAAAGCAAAGTGACAAGCGTGCTACATCTTCCTCTTGCCCCTATTGTCAACGTGTCTTGTGGAACGGGGGAGGGAAGTGCAAAGAAAATACGGCTTGACTGCTTTCAGAGCACATTTTGAATGCGAGAAAAACATGGTTGGGGCCTTTTTCAAGCATTTAAGTTTTGTGGGAATATCCCGGTTAGACCGCTGTTCAAGCTTTTTTCTGAAAGTGGAAAACCACAGCTGCTCCGCTTAAAGGGTTAAGTGTACCAGAGATGCTATAAATGATGAAAATTGACTCATTATCTCACCTTTGGAATATACGAGGCAAAGCATTACTTCTCATCATGACGTAGACATCCAATCAATCCTATCCTTGTTTAAAAGACCAGAACACAATGAACCCAAGTCGTGATTGGCTCCAATCTTCATGACGAACTTCTAATATCCACATGTGTCTTAGTATAAGATCTTTTGGAAAACTGTAAACAAATTAAAGAATGTAAACAAACAATAAAACTACTAGCATTTTTTTCTGAGAATGTTAATAGAGAAACAAAGGTATAGGTTCTACCATAAAAGTGTATCTTTATAAAATTTTACGTTGAAAATATAGTTCTGAAATATGCGAAAAAGGATAATAATTGTTATTTTTCAGCATTATAAGAAATTAAGGCACTTCAGTATTTAAACGAATGAATTGACACTGCTTAAAACATCTGCCAACTTTGGGATTTATCAGGAATGATTTAATTTCACGAAGAATTCTAAAAGTTTCATAAACAAAAGTCTAATTGAAATTAATAAAACTAAAACTAAACATGATTTTACTTATCAAATTTTACTTTTGAGAAAAAAAATAAAAGCTATTTTTTTTCCCAAACAAAGAAATGTTATCAATCCCAGCATACTGTTATGTACAGGTCAGGTCCAGATAATAACAATTCACAAGCCAATGACAAATGGGGATTCCTATTCCTGGGGTGTCGGGACCCTTATTTCATTTGAACATTTTCCTATACAACAGGAAACTTTTACTTTTAACACAGTACTCTAGTTTTAAAAAATTTCAGATGCAATTGGTGCAGAAAAACCCATTTTATATTCTTACGAGCATTTTTCAGGCACTTTTAAATAGGTGAATTAGGGGATTTGTTCGGGAATTTTTTCAAAACAACAATATTAATAACATAAGTTTTTTAATTATTGCTATGCAAAGAGCTTTTTAATTAAAACTGCCCCTACCCCACTTATTTACCGATGGTCAGGATAGATGCTATTTTCAGATTATTGGGGGGGGGGGGGGTTGCAAGGAAGTTGTTATTTTCTTTTTCTTTTAACTAAAGGCCACAAGGCTGCAGCACCATCTAGAAACTGTCAGAATGATATTCTGTTAACAAATAAAAATAAATTACCTGTTCAGAAAATTAAATTTTACAGGAAAGTTTGATACTTTTAGGTTAGCCAGGCATAAATCTCCCAATAAGCAGTTTTTATACTTCTTATGTGCATAAATTAGAAACATCTGTTTGAAGTTGAAATAAATGTTTTGACTTACAGCATCTAATTAATTTTTTAATTATGTATTTTAATGAAAATTGGTGAAAGTCACATATTTTAAATGAAAAAAGTTACAGGTTTATATTTTAAGGGAAATTAATGCAATGTAAATGATCACAATGGGAACATTATTGATAATTCATCCTCTGTGCTGGGTTAACATAAAAGTACCCAAAACATTGTATTTCGCTTCATCATTGATATAATAAAAGTGATATCAAAAATAGTTTTGTTTATTTAGAAATCTAATAACATTGGCTGAAGATAAAGCATTTTTTACATTATTTTATTCAACTGAAACTGGTTCTTGTTTAAAAAGATGGAATTTTCAATTTGATTTTTCACCAGTGTTGATTTCAGGGGGTGGCCCGGGGGGGCGACAGGCCCCCCCCCGGAAGATTTGGGATTTTGTGTTTTCAATGGTCAAAAAGGGTAGTTCCCCCCCCACCCCCCCGGAACCTGTAATGTCCCCCTGGGGCCACAGAAATCCCTCCCGGAGAAAAGTGTCTGAATTCAACACTGTTTTTCACTGACTTCCTGATTGGCTAGAATTATAAAAATTATGTACACAGGTGTGTGACTGATGATAACACAATATTTCAGTTAATTTAAATTATAAATTAATTTTAAAACATTTTTCCATTAAGTGACACAGGTCATACATTATTAAAAAAAATTACAGTTAGAAATGTTCATGAGTGAAAAACAAGTAGAATTAATTATGCAACAAAGGACATTTGTCAAAATATGCCAACTACTATGTAACTGAAACAATGAAATGTTTTAAACACTAAAATATAGAAAATAAACTATAAATAAAAAATAATTTAAAAATATGTATATTAGTATTGACTCTAGAAAATAAGGGCCATTGGGTGGAGATTTTTTTAAAAAGGCTATCCTCAAAAAAGACTCTTGTGTCTTATAATAAAAATATTTTTGAGTGGTTTGTTCACAGTCCATTTTTGTCAGTAAAATTTTGGATTTTTAGTTTTTTGCAACTAACTGAATTTTACAATCACTCCTTTTCAATTTACGAAAATTTATATCTTACACAACTCAGTAGTTTTTGTTTACAAAAATTGAAAAAAATCTTTGAAAAAATTCATAATTGCCTGCAAAAATAAAAATACTTGCAAAATACATAAATAAAAATATGCAAAACCAATACGAAAGTAACTGTCAAACATATGCACTTTTATTTTTAAATTATTTTATTTTATTTTATTTATAATGTATAAATGCTTCTTTTATGTGAATTTCTTAGTTTGAAAATAACTGGGGGTAAACTTGGCAGGTATTCAATATATTGAATAATACAATGTGAAATAATGGTCACGGCAGAAAGCGTAAAGGTCATCGTCTCACACTGAAACATTTTTTTTTTTTTTTAGATTGTTAATGCAACCATTACATACAATAGCATATCTAAAGAAAATTAAGCACCTATCAATATTAGAATGCTAAAAAAACGCCGATTTCAATTACAGGAAGTGCAAGATTTAGTTGGTTCGTTGGTTTAGTTTTACAACAAATAAATGCTTTATGGATTTGCAAAGGACGATGACTGAGGGAAAATTAATCCTTCCGCTTAAAATTACTAAAATTTTCAAAGCTGAAATATCTTTGAATTATAATTCTAAATTAATTGAAATGGATTTATAAAAAAACGTCTTGGGCATTCTTCGATTATTCAATAAAGAGAATTCGCAAATCGCAAAGCAACTTCTACACCTGCGCTCGACGCTCGGTAGGTCGATCATATCTGTAAACAAGCGAAAAATTACCATATTTACTTTTTTAAATAATTGTACTAGACTCGAGAAGCCTTTTTCAATCCTTTTGCATGTGTGACTTTGGTCTTGAAAGTATGCTCTAATTAAATTGGTTGTTGCACTTGTTATAAAATTTTTGATTGTGATGAATCTATGAATGGATAGAAAATCACTGTGGTTCAACTCAACTATTTTCTTGTATATAAATGTTGATTATTTTTTAAAGTTACCGTAATTTCGGGTAGATAAGCCGCGGCTTATACGTGTTTAAAAGTTAAATTTTACCTTTTGCGGCTTATCTGCCGGTGCGGCGTATACGAAGTAATAACGATTTTTTCCAGAAAAAAAAAATAAATCAGATCATGTAATATTATAGAGTGAAAATCTGAAAAACAATATTAAAAATGTTTCACCGATTAGAAATAACAATCATTTAAAAAAATATCGGGAAGTTCTTTTTTATTTCATTAAAAAAGAAAAAAAATCTATGCATGGTTTCTTTCTGCATAACGAAGCGTATTAAAGATAATGATCTCATTCTGATAACGTTCAACTTCGCACTCCACCACAGAGTTGAATAAACAACTGCAGATGGCTCTTTTCTTTTTCATAAACTAGGGGTTTTGGGGAATGCTGTAATTTTCTAATAACTTTTTATATTTTAATAAAATTTTGTTACACAGCCTAATTTACTGTTATTGCAACTTGCTGAAAATTTGAACAAAATCGGACAATTAATAATGGAGATTTTTTTTTTTTAATAGCTAAGAAAAGACGGGTTTTGCTTTTCGTTTTTTTTTCTTTTAAATTATTTTTTCTGTTTGCTTGCAGCTCAATAATTTCTTTTTACTGCACTTACGCAAAGTGAAGTCGCTAACACATTTAAGGAATCCTTTTCCGCGGCGTTTTAATAGAAAAGAAATTAGATTATCTTGTTTTCTGTGCGCATTTGCGAATGTTGTATTTTTTATTTTCAATAATGAACGCATGTATTTAATTTTTGTTTATTTTAAAACTTTCTTAGAACATTTTATTTTAAATATTTACAGAATATATCAAATAGAATACCAATTAATTTCTATTAATAGACATTAATGTTTACAGTTAGTAGTGAAGAGATTTAAAAAAAAAAATCTCTTTATACGTCTCTCCCAACTTTTGTCAATAGTTCATGTTGTCAAAATGATTATTTATCATTACTTATTTTCGGAATTTCACGTTGTGTTATTTAATTGATGGATTCGAATAAAAAATAGTGTTATTTGTAATACTAGCGTTATGTTTTATATTAAGAATTCCATAAAATATATTTCTACTTGCCGATCCAAGGTTGAAATGTGCGATGCAATTGGATAAATTCACAAACCAAAAGTTATTTATTTATTTATTTTCATTATTTGAATTAAATTTAAAATTCTAATTTTTAAAATGGTTTTAAAAAATGCGCGAAAATCTTCAATATGGCGTCTATAGTAGTACATACACCACTTTCAATAAGTGCGGCTTATGCGCCGGTGCGGCGTATACGATCGAATTTCAGGTTTTTTTTTACCATTTTCGGACGTAGCGGCGTATACGCCAGGGCGGCTTATCTATCCGAAATTACGGTACCTATAGTATTTTTCGTAAGAAAAGTTTAAACTTTTATCTCAAAATCATAAAATAATTTCCAACCATCTGCATGGGAAAGTTACGGATTAAAAAAATAAAAATAAGTGTTTCTCAGTTTATCTGTAAAGAGAATGTATTATTATTATTATTGTGTGTGTGTATTACTGCCAGTATTAAAGTAGTGAAACAATTTTCACACCACAAAAAGATGATAATTAGGTACTTATCACCAAGCAGTTATTTATAATATAAATTTGTATCCCTTTTTGTAATTTCTACAGCACTGTTTAAAATCTCTAAAAGCTTTAAAGGCACTATTAAAATGCACGGGTTTAATTTATACATTGACTTAAAAATGCTTTATTTCACTTCTCATGAAAGAACAATATTCATAAAGGTATGTTTTTTTTTTTGTTTTGTTTTTCCCTAAGTAAGGTTAACTTTAAACTTCCCCCCTTTAAACTTTCTTTTCTAACATTAGAAGAAACTTGCAACCCACAATTCTTAGTATCATTCGCCTTCAGTGTAGCATGTTGATGATTTGAAATAAGTGACAAACACCAGCAGTTATTTTGGTATTTGTGCATATTTTCCAGGACATCAGATATACCTGCAAAAGTGGTTGGCAATTGGTAACTTTACTTATCATTACCAATCACTTTCAAAAAAGTAATTTAACATTATTCAATAGATAGCAAACATAAAATAAACTATAATAAATAAGTAACAAAAACTATAAAATATTAATAAAAAAAAAAAAAGAACTAAAATCTTCAATAAATTGACATACTCACAAAAAAATATAAGGTTACTGTAATTAATATAATTGGCACCCTGCCTGGCACAGTTGTATTTCACCAGGCCCAGATACTATGTAAATACCGTTATTATTATGATTTTAATCAGGTGATTAGAAAAGTTATTCATTATAATCCTGTATTTTGTATGTTTTTTAAATTATGGAAAAAAAACAGCGCTAAGATTTTATATATTCCCACGTCCACCATCTTAGATTTCCTGGCGATTTTTTATTGGCGTTTATCGATAAGGCAATTTCGACGAGTGGCGTGTTCTGGCAACCTAGTTAAGCCTAACATGCACATAAATCGCTCCTTGGTTAACATCACATTTACTACTTGGTGGAAAAAGGGTTTTCATGCTAAGAAAAATCCAAGATGGTGGCCGCAAGAATATATAACATCTGTTCCAAGCCTTTAAACACCTTCACTCCCAATGTGGATACACATATTTTGTTGAGTTATTCTGTCTGTAAGCGAAGAGATTCATAACTTCTTTTGAGTAATCAAAAGATCACAAAATTTTAATAACAGAATCATATACTACAAAAAATAGTATTGAATTAAACAAGAAAAAACTTGTGTATATTTTGCGATTATAAATCATCAAACCACTCGCCAAATTATACAAATTGACATAATTTTTATTTTAGATAACAAAAAACCAAATAAATTAGTATAACATTAATAAAAAGACAAATAAAATATCAAAATAAAAATCACTTGATGACTTAATTGCTTAAAGTCAAGTGAATGTGACATTTACGATCAACCATTATTGACATTTAATCTTATAGTTTGGCGGTAGATTTTTGGTTGACAGGGTAAACTCTAGTTCTGATATTTTTTATGCTATATACATTTTTGAATATTTCCATTTAAAAACTTTCCTTTTTTAACTTTTTTTTTCAGAGTTTAGCATATGTTTGTGAAAACATGTATTTCCTGGCAGACTTGAATTTGATTTCAAAATAAAAGTCGTTTCAGTTGCTTAAATTCATCCAAGAAGATATCCAAAGGTATTTTTACTTCTAGGCATTCGGAATCAGTTTCGAAAGTGAAAGTACCTTTATTAAAAAAATCTGCATCCAAAATCGAAAGATAAAAAATCATGTGAAAATATTCAAATCTAAACAAGTAATACGAAAACAACCTGTTCATACCCTTAGAATTAGTGAGCAGATGTTTTCAAGTGTGTGAAGAGTCCCCTTAAGGTTAAAACAACAGTAGCAAAATCAAAAGAAAAAAATGCTTATACTGAGTTGTTTTTTTTTAGGGGGGTGGGGGGTGGACCACTGAAGTGATTTCAATTCTTCCTTCTTCTTTTTTTTTTTACTTTAACAATTAGGTATATTTAGATAATTTTATTTTTCAAGAAAATCAATTATTTTTTAATAAACAGAGTTTAATAACAGAAACATAGTATTTAATATTTTTTTTTAAATTCACATATGGCATTTTTTTTTCGCAATCATAAATTTATAGCGTGTTACTTTGTATTACAGATTGGACAATTTTTTTTTATTCAGATTATACATGACTGCTACCACTTATGCAAAATTGTAATATTCAGCTTATTTAATCTGTCTAAAGAGGTGAATTTATTTCCAAAACTATTTTAATGAAAATATTGAAATCACTTCAGTATTTCCTGTGAAAAAAGTGCTCCATTATATGTTTTTCATGAGGTTTTGCAATTGTTACTGCATTAAATTACAGAAGTGCAATGCTTATTTATTCAGGGGTCTATGCAGGACATTTTTCTTGCGGTCCATTTTGTGAAGAGTGAAGTTATTTTTGTGGATTTTTTTCATACTTTTATGAAAAATGCATTTTATAAAGAAAGATGAAAACTGGTTACTCAAATTTGAACCAGGCATTAATTAATAATAACTTCTGTATGTCTTTTTTTATTTTTTTTTTCTTGTGAATTTGTTTTGTTTACAAAATGTACATCTTAAAATCTAACAAAATAAAAATAATGAATGAAGAGCATGTTTTCATGAAATGGAATTTTGTGAAGGGGCCTTTTTTATTAAAAATAATTTTGTGAAGGGGTCCAAAATAGGCCTCAAATTTTGCCTGGATTGACCCCTGTTATTAAGTTTTAATATTTGGCTCTGAATTATCTAGCAGTTTTAGAATTTTTCGATTGTAATAAGCCAATAACTTTTTTATACTGTTAAATCATTCTCTAGTTTGTGAAATATTATCTGTATTTGTGAGTTTTAAATTTGTACATGCCTGCTACGTGCTACATCTCCCTTTTTTTCAAGGGAAGCACCATTATTTGCACACTGTCTCCTTTTCTCCCTGAAATTCAAGTACAGTAAATTCTGTCTAAGGCGGACTCTGTATAAGCCGGAAATCTGTCTACCGCGGAAATTTTTTCAAGTCCCGGCGAACCCACAGAAAATTACATTAATTCATGCTGCATAAGGCAGAATCTGTCTGACGCGGAAACGGAAAAGATTTTAAGGTCCCACCGAAACCAAAATTTTGCATAAGGCGGAAAAAGGATAATTAAAAAATGAAAAGCGTTTTGTTTATTAAACTTTGAAACTGATAAGTCAAACTGATAAGTGATACTGTAACTGATGACTCAATGTCGAGCATGTTAGCTAAAATTCCGTAAGTTTTAAAAAAAGTTAATTCAAAAGAACAGAAACTTTAAATGTTAAGGAATTTATGCTTATGCCATTTTTTCATATGCAAAATTGCATCTAAAAGTTAATATTTCTAGTAAAATGAACATTTATGAAAATGTATACGTATTTTCGAAAGTACAATATATTATACTTTAAGATTGTACTCAAATTCAAAATTATAGCGTTCTTCCTCATTCTCGAAGTTTTTTTTTTTTTTTTGGTGTGTATAAACTTCCAATATGAATGTATTACAGCAGTACTAAGAAATTGAATAAAGTTTCTCATTTATCTTTAAAAAGACAAAGGATCTTTCAGAATTTCAGTTTTCAACCGATTTTCTAGTCAGGAGAATCAATAAAAGATCGTCATCTTCCAGGGATTTCTTTTTTTTTGGGGGGGGGGGGGGGAGCTTTTTTGCATAAGCCGGAATATTGTCTACCACGGAAATTTTTCAGTCCCGACCGATTCCGCCTTAGACAGAGTTTACTGTATATCTTCTTTTTTTTTTTTTTTTTTTTTTTTTTTTTTTTTTGAGTATTTAAAAAAACTAGGTATATAATTTTTTATACCAAAAGCATAAATTTGATCAACATATCTAGTGTTCTTTTAAAGCTAAATCTGTTGTTTCAGTACATAATCAGTTTTTAATTTATTTTTCTTAAAAAATAACGAATTAAAAATGGCCCTTTTAATTATCTGAGTGCTTAGAGTTAAGTCATTAAACAAAATACAAATTCCTTAATCTGGAATCATCACTATTATGTATCGCAGAACAGAAGTTTTGAAACTCGAAAGCATTTTTTGATAAATAATAATAACTTGTATCTCTCACTAATATGGTAATACAACGAACTTCATAATTCAAAATAATTGAACACACAGAAATTTTGATTTAAGATTCTCTAAAATGTATATTTAAAAACTAGCCGCCCTTGGCGACCAGTTTGGTCTCCCTTAAATGTGTGCTAAGCATTGTATCATAATTAATTTTTTATTCATAATTTATTTTTCTTGTTCAATCCTTCCCCAAATAGGAATATTCTGGTAGAGAAATCAAGAACTCGGTACTTTTATGTTTGCCGGGTGTAAGCGATAAATTGCCAAACATTCCCATCGGATGTTTTCGTATTTTATTGATTTCATTTAAAGTATAATCCTTTCACTCAGTTTATTTAAAATACAAAACTTTCATTCAAAACTGAAACATTTCAAATTCATTGCTTTCACTTCTTTCTTTCTTTCTTTCTTTTTTTTTTTTTTTTTTTAAGAGAAAAGAAAATAATAACTAGCACAATAAACCATAACATTAAATTTGAACATCAAACCATTGTTTTAATTTACCACGTGAAAAATAAAAAGTGCCAACTGGCAAGTTAAAAATTTCTAATGGCGAGATTTGAGCCCGGCTAAAATAAAAGTACCAAGAATTCTTTGCATCATGGCAACTTTTATGTAGGTTTATTCGAAAAAAAAGTTTTGATTTTTTTATCAAAATGGAAACTTTGCATATGAAAAGTAAAAAAGTAGACCCATAATTATTTATGACAGTCAAATGATTTGGACTATTATAATATAGATGAAGTGTTGGCGATGGAACAATATTTGGCGATTTATCACCTGTGCCAGACTAACATTAAAGTAACATGGCAGCCTGACATATAAAAGCAAAGCGGTCATCTTGAAACTGTTGATGAGTCACATGACTTAGGCTATTATTATAGAGATAATGCTGTATATTTTATGCAGTGTCACCATGTGCCATAAATTGAAAAAAAAAAAACAGTAACCATGTAATTTTCTTTTTAATTACGATTTCTAATTTCTAAATACTGAATAAAAAATACAAATCACAAAAATAAGAGATATAGCATGAAAAATATTGTGAATGAAACTAATTTTATAAAGCGAAAAATATTGTAGGAAGAAATTCAAATAAGACTCACAATTAATTTTCAAAATAATTTTATAATTACATTTGAGATATTTAAAATACTGATACATAATACTAATGTTATAAGAAATTAAATATCTAACACTTTAAATATTGAAGTAAATCGAAAATTAAGTAATTAAAGAAATAATAACAATAAAATCTGATTTTCTGATCTTTTGACACCATCATCTTAGCTTTAGAGAAAGAAAAATAACAAAATTAATATTAATTTTAAAATTATATTACTTTTAAAAAGCTAAATTTTTTATCATTACAATTACTTTAATATATTTGACATTCTAGTAATATACAAGGCCAATATGACAAAAAAATATGGTACATATAAAACAGAAGGATCATTATTGCAAATTTTAAAAACTCAATTCATTTTTAGTCAAAAATTATGTTTTTACTATTGCAACGATACAGCTATTTTAACAAGACTATTATTTCGAAGAATCAAATAAATAATATACTACTTTAAAAATATCCAATTCTGATATACATTAAAAACTTTTGAGAAAAAGAAAAAATGATATCTGATTTTGTATTATTTTGGCAGAATCTGTTGTAACTTAAGATAATGTTAAAAATTTAGTATTAATTCTGAGTTTATACAACTTAATATTAAAAGACATTTACATTAATTACATATGTAACACAAAAAGTTCTTACAATGTTAAAATGAGATAAAATGTACTTAAATTAAGTCATTAGGCTTTCCATTTTTCTTAATCATTTTATAAATTCATTTATATATGTCTGGTGGCATCATCTATGATTTTTAATTGAAAATGAAAACAAACAAATGTCTAGATTACAGAAGTTTCCCGATTAAAGCTGTTGTAGTGTCTTTTTTTTAATTCTCAAATATCTCTATAAAATATTTTTTTCCATTTCTTTCTCTTCATAACGTTTATGTTTATCTACGTTTAAAATGCACAGGAAATATCACAGGAAGATCTCCCTTATTTTTTTCTTCCAAAAATTGTGGATATGCCATTGTTTAGTTTTATAAATTCTACTATTGTTTCTTCATTGAATAAATAAAGCATACTAGTATAAATTTTTAAAACTGTCTCTGAATGGAAACATTTCCTCATTAAAAATATTCCTCATAATATGCTAAATTCAGCTAAATTTGTATGTAAGAACATGCATAAGTTGATTTTCTAAACAGGAATATGTTCATTGTATAATTTTGTCATGAAACATTACTGTAATACATATACTATTACTCACACTATGAGCATTATTGGTATTTAATGTTTTGAAAGAAGAAGAAAAAAAAAGGTCCCCCTCCATTTCCAATTTCTGTATTTGCTGTAAATGAGTCTTAATGTGGAAAACTTTATTTTAATTTCTGCTGAAGTAGTTCTCGTTATATACATAACATTTAGATTTTAATTATTTCTTCTTCCTATACATTCTTTGGCTAAGCCACAGAATTAACAAATACTTGGCCTATGACTTGGCGGTGCGGCGATAAATTGACAATTCTATATAATTCTATCCAATGTAAACAAATAATTTTAAATATCGCCAATTTGGCAATTTTTTAAAATCGTGCCAAGCAGTCATTAATTCTCTAGTTGCACCCATTCTTCCATAATAGCTGTGGAGCAGATTTTATTATTTCATTCTCCTGTATCCTCGAATTTGTTCTTATATGTTTATTTGGAAGAAGGAAGTTAAAAAATAAGAGAATCATTCAGAATTCTACAGAAATTTTTTACGCTTGATGTGCTTAATTTTTATAAAATTGTGAATAATTTCATTACTCAAAGAAAGACATGGCAGTATTAATTTTAATAATGGCCCTTTTCCATTATATCAGTTCCATGCATATATATGTATGCAAATGCACCATTTATTCTAATCCCCACCATGCAAAATATTTTTGGTACTTTTTCCAGTATAGGGGGCCTTGCTGTTTTTTTAAAAACTTGGTGTAACTTGTGCTTCAGAAAGTGAGATTTGTTGCAAAATGAAAACCAACCTGATGAACTTTTAGGCTTGTTTGTACAGTAGTCTTTCTCAAATCTGCAACACTAAAATCACAAATGCTTAAAATCTGCGAGTCATTAAGAATGTCAACAATGAAACTTTCATTTAAAATGTAGGGGGAAAATGATTCCATAATTCAAGAAACATTTATCTCATTGTTGTTATGCACATTCAGTTATTATACATTATTGTTTACTTCATCTTTACTTTTAATATTTTAATCATTTTTTTAATTGCTTAACTCCTATTGTTATACTTTATTATTTTACTTAATTATTTTAATATTTCACTATATTATAAGCATTCATTATAATTTTGAATGCATTATTACCAGGACTTAAGTTGTGTCGGAGCCCACCAGAGCTCAGCTCCAGTACTTTTCTGGTTTTTTTTGTAAATATTTAAATATTGGTTGGAATTCACCGGAGCTCATAAGCATAAGTTTCTGGAACCCAGAGCAACAGCGCTTCCGAAAAAACAAACCCCTTCCTTCTCATTTCCAAACTTTTGTATTTTTTTTTTTATCAAAACACTTATATGTGATGTAACGTGTTGCACACGTAGAAGTTGGAGGTAAGACAGACTCAATTTTTATATCAGTTTTTAGACTTAGGCTGGCTCAAGCTCAATTTGTCTTAAATTCAAAATTTTATTTATCCGTGTATATAAGAAAACTTTTCCTCATCAAAATTATGTATTATATTCTATTCAAATCATTTTAATGCTATTTTGATCAGAATGAAGGAAAAACAGGAATCGTGTTTTTCTGTTCTAGTGATATTTGCTAATTTATGTCTGGCATTGATGGCAGCAACGTGTTGATGTAGCACCACTGCAATGAATTTGCTTTCAGTTTGATTTTCTTTTGTGACAATAGGATAATTTTTAATCGGCTGGTTTATTTTATTTTTTTACGTAGAAATCTAGACTAAAAAAAAATATAATTTCTGTTTTTAGTCAACGAGCATTCCTGAGGTTTTTCGTCTTCTGTTATGTACGAGCATAAAAATCACGTTAGTGATGTTTCTATTTATTTTGTATCATGAACGTTGCCCGTGTTAAAGCTCTGCTCTGCACATTTACAAAGTCAATTTCATTTATAAGTAGATATAATTGCCGTGTATTGTTATTCAGATAGAAAGCAATCGAGCAGTGTTTCCCTATTTTTCTCTAAAAGCACTAAATCTTTCCGATAACCTTTTCAAAAATGTATTTGTATCTTATCTTCGGGGTCTCACCACAAAAGATTGTTATGTGGAAGGAATCGATTGTAGTTTACGATGCGCTCCTTTTATAGGAAATTGAAAAACGTTGATCCCACTGCTCAGCATATAAATATTAATTTCTGTAAATTTTATTAATTTTTTTCAAAAAATTGCATAGCTGTAAACAGTTTTTTGAACATTTTTTTTGTGTTAACTCTATTTCCGAATCACAATCCTTACCCTATTTAAATGCAAAATTCTACAATTAATTAACATTAAAATAAGGCAAAAACTTCTAGGATAGACCTACCAGTAAATGAGCATATTTAAAAAGAAAATGATTCATTATATTTTAATAAACAGTATACCTATTGGTGTTTGACAGTGCAAATACATTTGTTGGTTTAAAAATAATTAAAAAATAACAAAAGGAATTTAATATTTTGCTTGTTTGGGATGCTAGGGGTGTCTTAATAGAAATAGACACAAAAACCAAGTAAATGAACAGTTATTACCAGTGAATGAACGCAAAATTTTCCAGTGAATAAACAGGCTGAAATTTAAAAATGCTTAAATTTCACAGTTCTTTATTTATTTTACTACTTGTACAAATAACTTATAACTTGTTTTTACTGAATTACGTTTTTTTAAACCCAGAAAGATAATTAATTAGCTTGAAAAAGTCACTTTTAAATTTTAAAATTAATCGTAAATTACAGATTAAAAAAAAGAACACTAATTCTATTGCCTTAAATCATTGGCCCTGTACTTCTCCATTTCAGTAATGACTCCAGATGAACGGGAGGATGTTGCAGAAATAAATTCAAGTGTTTTTATTATGCATTTCATATGATCCTTAAAATACCAAATCTTATACTTTACTGCAGGCCATTTCCAATTCCACCACATGTGAACCTCTGGTCCGGATATTGTCATGGTGCTTACTTCATATTTCCAAACTTGGATGCTAGTTTAAAAAAAAAGAGTCATCCATTTCTTTCCTGGATGTTTGTCTATAAGTGGATTTTTCTTTCCTGTCTGTTTCATGACATTGTAAACATCACCTTTTACTTCATCCTCATGCATTGTAAATCCAATTTTCCCTTTCCAACTATCCAGTGTCCAAATAGTTTTTCTTCTTCAAAGGTCAACACAGGCAATGTCCCATACGCTTACTTTCAATTGGTTTCCCTTGCAGTTTCATAGACATCGTTCATTTTGTAATATTAAAATGAAGAGATGCCTTCTTCTAACTGAGCTGACCTGACCTTTATAGCTTGTACAGCGTTTTCAAGGTCCTCTGTAGAGTACTTGAATCTCCCATATTTCTTTTTTGAGAAATCTTCTTGGTCAACAGTAAGAATATTTCTATCAATCGTCCGAAAACATAGAAAAAGTAAGATTTGAAAGTCATCAATAATTATTACAATGTGTGTGTATATGTTCCTTTGTTAAGTTTTTGTATCTGTTAACTTTTCATTTATTACTATTGCTGAAAAATCCCCTTAATTCAAAATATAGGTATAAAAAAAGCCACAAAAAACATAAAGTCCAAAACAGTTCATTCACTTGGAAAAGTAGCCTAATGTATTCCTTCCAGTGAATGAACAGCTGTTCATTCATTGGATTTTTAACATTTGTCTAACCAGTTATTAAACATCCCTATTCTCAAATTGTACATATTCCACAATGGTTAAAACGATTAGAAATATGACTATAATATATATACTTAATGTATGTACAATAATATTAGTGCATATTGCAAATAAAACCAGTAAATTCTTATCAAACATATGAAATGACATAGCACTTTGCTTATTATTTCAGCATAGAAACAATGTGTTTCTCAGACATGAAAAATACAACATGTTCTCAAAGTAAAGTAATGTGACTTCAGTAACCAAATATGAATGCGATAGCTTCCTATTGAATAGAATTAAGGCATTATTGTAACCCCATCTAGTGGGGAGATTTTCAAACCTTGTTCTACTAAAATATATAACAATTGTTCATTCACTGGGGGCTGTTCACTTACTGGTCGGAATACCCTATTCAGATGGAGTGAAAACTAAAAAATGTAATAGTTGATAACTAAGTATACGGTAATAGATAGATATGAAATTTTTGTTTTGCTAAAGAAAAAAAAATGCTTTAAATTTTGCAAATAATATATGAAGCAAACATACAGACTGGAGTGACGACTGGGAAGGGGTGACTCGGTATGTCTATTAGTAGTATAGAATATTAGGGCTCCAGTACTTTTTTTGTCAGAAATTAAGCCCTGGTTATAACATTCAAATTATTGTTTAAAAAATGTAAACAAATCAATGACCAGAAATCTTTAAAATTCTAAAATCTGCACAACCTCTGGTCCTAAGCTATGCAGATTTGAGGGAGTCTACTGTATATGCATATCTGTGCAATTTATTTATATATGTTATTATTGTTTTATGTGTGCAATTTACTTCTGTTAACATATAAAAATAAATAAATGTCTTCTTTATATTAAATAAATTTTAGAAATATTGAAAATATTCTTTGTGTATCTAAAACAATGATTAGGTTGCTCGAAAATATGTTGCCATATTTCCTTATTTTTTTCGCCGCGATACTAGAAAAGTACAAGATTTTAAAAGTACAATTTGTGCTAAACATTGTGGTCTTTAATTTACTGTAAATGAATTTTTTTCTATTATTATTTCATTGTAAGCTCAAAAAAAAAAATCTAAACTTGTTTTTGTTTTATTATTTGAAAATATTTTTTGTTAAGTCATAACCTACATTTGAAGACATTGCTTTACGTTACGTTATAGAATTAAGCAGAGACTAAATTAAAAACAGTAAAAACATTTATTAGTTGAACATCTTTAAAACCTATTGTAAATAAATTAATATCTGAAATATTTAATGCATATTTAAATGAATTCTAAATAACTATTAAAAGCAAAATGGTATTGAAATGTAAGGATGCAAAGAATAACATTAACAAACAAATCAAAAAGAGAAAAAAAATTATAATTTGTGAAGTCTGCCAGTCAAATGTCGGGAAAAGAATCGATGAATTCATCAGTCAGCTGTTTAAAGCAATTTCATAATTTGTCAATCAGTTGTGAGTAAAAAATGTTAAATTCTTCAGTGAAACATGAGAAAATCATGAAATTCTTCAGTTGGTTGCAAAAAGAAATGCGAAATTCATTGATCGTTCGCTGGGAAAATAACACGATGCTCACCAGTCGATCACAAGAAGTGAGAGGGGGCGGGACCACGAAATTCATTCAGTCACAAAAAAAAGATTGACAAAATTTTGCTGATAGTGGGGATTTAAAACAAACCAGTTCAAAATAATTTTTAACAAGGGCCTTGTAAAAAGGGAAGGGCGCTGCGCCCTTCAAAAATGGCCTAGCGGGAACACTAAACAAGGCACAAGAGTGCCCTTTTTTTAAATTCCCATCCGGCGGCCCATTTTTTTCTAGAGTCAGTGTTAATATTGTAGAAAAATTATATAATGCGAGGAAAGAAAGAATTTATTAAGTTACGTTTTAACAGCAAAATTACAGTACGAACATTTACTCACTCGTCTCGCCGGTAACTGCGAAAAGTAAACATAGTGAGAAAAATACATCGGCACAGCGCCGTCTACGGGAGATAAGGAAAAGTACAATTTTATTTTAACAGATATATGTATTTTAGAATTACGCTTTATTTTTTAATTATAATTTATTTTCTACATTTTAGTGTTTAAAATATTTCATTGTTTCAGTTATATAGTAGTTGGCATATTTTAATAGGTGACCTTTGTTGCATAATTAATTCTGTTTGTTTTGTAAAATGCCAATAACCAATTAAGTTGAATAAAACAGTATAAAAAAAGCTTGTTGAATAAAACAGTATAAAAAATGGTTCATCTTCAACAAATGCCAGTATTATTAGATTTCAGAATAAACAGAACTTACATTTTTATTTTGTCTTTTGCTAATGAAACAAAATATAATGTTGTGGGTACCAGACTATGAAACTAGGGGAGGGAAGAGAGACTATGTGCCTTGGGTGCCAGTACGAAAGGCCACGGGGACACCAAATGACGATTTTGTTTCTTGTTTGATACAAAAATGTGTGTATATGTATATATATATATATATATATATATATAATTTGAATAAAATTGTCTCGCAGCTGGAAAATCCAAACATAAAACTAACCAAAAGTAGAAGTAACGTTAAAAAAAGTCTGCAATCAAGATAGAAAAAGTAAATACTAACCCTGTTAGAATTTAACCTCAGCTATTCTAAACAAAAGAAATCATTTAAAACTATTAATACACAAGCAAGAAAATTGAATAAGGGAATAGGAAAAAGGTTATAGGTCCCATAGGTTTAACATTAGCATTCCAGTTTCATCGCATGACTAGTGTTTTCTCATAACCCTTAGTGTAATCTCGCACGAAAACCGTCACATGCAAATGTTAAACCTATAGGAGGATTCTTTTCAGAATTCTCGCTTGAATTTTGATATTGAAAAATGTTTTTTTCATATGATACCTGAGGTTGATGTCTAACATTTTCCGTTTTTACTTTTTCGATTTTGGTTGTATTTTTTTAATATAATAATACTTTAAATTTCAGAACGAGTTCCAAACAGTAGTCCAATAAAGAACGTATCCAAATCTAAAACACATGTAACCAAACTCGAAAAAGTACAAAATCACAACATTATATATCGACCTCAAGTATCCCATAAAAAAAAAATACTTAAAAGTAATAAAACGCAATCAAGATATTTCTCAAGGATGCTCCCATAATTTTAATATTAGCTTGTGAATGTCTTTGTGTGATTAATGTAGCCTCTTAATTCATATCAAATAAGCTGGCCATTAGAAACTTACAAGGAAGGTCTCCTTACTGGGTATACTCAGAATATTTTGAAAAATTACCAATTAAACTACTTATGTATGTAATAAAGAATCAGTCAAATTTAACGGCGGAATCACAGTAGAAAGTCCGTAAAAAATAAAATACTTTCGAGTATTTGGCGCGAAAAGCCGAAAGCGTCCCGCGATTTGGCGAGCTGCACTTTTCTAAAGCAAACGATTTTAATGCATCTGAAAATTGCTTGTTAATTGATTTTTAGAATGCGCAGTAATGGAACAGCTGCGCCAATTGCGCCAAATCGATAATGCTGCGCATTTCTACGCCAAAACGATCATTTTCCAACAAAATTGCGCCCAACTGCGCCAATTCAATAATAATTCTTGAGCCAAATCGATCATTTTCCACCCGATTTTCGCCAAAAGATTGCGAAAAGCACGCGATGTTTCTCAAATGATCACGAGAAAAAAAAGTGAATTTTAACTAAGGATCGGTAATTTCGTCAAAAAACGAACAGAACGCGATCAAAAGATCGCGAAAAAACGGGATTTCGTTAAAAGATCGCAAATGAAACGTAAATTTCGTCTGAAGATCGCAAAAACACGCAAATTTTATCGAAAGATCTGAAAAAACTCGCGAATTTTGTCTAAAGATTGCGAATTTTGTCAAAAGATATCGAAAAACACGCGAATTTTGTCTAAAGATTGCGAATTTTGTCAAAAGATATCGAAAAACACGCGAATTTCGTCAAAGGAGCGCGAGAAAAACGTGAATTTTGTCTAAAAATCGCTAATTTCGTCAAAAAAAGAACAAAACACGGTCAAAAGATCTTGAAAAAATGCTAATTTATTTTTAAAAATTGAGAAAAAACCGCAAATTACATCAAAAGGTCTCAAATTTTGACAAAAGATTGCAAAAAACACGAGATTTTCGTCAAAAGATCCCGAAAAACACGCGAGTTCCGTCAAAAGATCGCGAATTTTGCGAAATGATCGCGAGAAAAGCGTGAATTTTGTCAAAGGAGCGTTAACTTCATCAAAGCACGGTCAAAAGATCGCGCGAAAAAATGCTACTTTCGTTAAAATATCGCGAAAAAACGGAAATTTCACCAAAAGGTCGCAAAAACACGCGAATTTCGTCAAAGGATCGCGAAAAAAGTGAATTTTGTCAATAAATCGTTAATTTTGTCAACAGACGAACAAAACGGTGTCAAAAGATCGTGAAAAAACGCTACTTTCGTTAAAATATCGCGAAAAAACCCGCTAATTTCATCAAAAGATCCCGAAAAACACGCGAATTTCGTCAATAGATCACGATAAAAAACGTAAATTTTGTCAAAGGATAGCTAACTTCGTCAAAAAAACGAACAAAACATGGTCAAAAGATCAAGAAAAAACGCTACTTTCGTTAAAATATCCCGGAAAAAAAAACTGCAATTTCATCAAAAGATCGCAAAAAACACGCGAATTTTGTCAAAGGATCTCGAGAAAAAACGTGAATTTTGTCGAACGATCGCTAATTTCGTCAGAAAACGAACAAAATGGGTCAAAAAATCGTTAAAAACGCTTTTTCGTTAAAATATTGCGAAAAAAACCCTCAAATTTCATCAAAAGATCGCGGATAAAACGCAAATTTCGTCAAATGATCGCGAAAAACACGCGAATTTTGTCAAAGGATCACGAAAAAAAAACGGGAACTTTGACAAAGGTTAGTTAACTTCGTCAAAAAACGAACAAAACACGGTCAAAAGATCGTGAAAAAACGCTCTTCGTTAAAATATCGCTAAAACACCCGCAAATTTCATCAAAAGGTAGCAAAAAAATGCGAATTTCGTCAAAAGATCGCAAAAAACACGCGGATTTTGCCAAAGAATCGCGATAGAAACGTGAATTTTTTCAAAGGATTGCTTAATTTTATCAAAAAATGAACAAAACTGGGTCAAAAGATTGTGAAAAAACGCGAATTTCATTAAAAGATCGCGGGAAAAAACACCATCAAAAGGTCGCAAAAAATCGCAAATTTTGTCAAAAGATCGCAAAAAGCAGCAAATTTCGTCAAAAGATTTTAAAAAACACGCTAATTTCGTCAAAAGATAGCGAAAAACATGCTGATTTCAACAAAGGGTCCGAATGACGTGCGAATTTCGTCAAACGATTGTGGAAAAATGCAAATTTTGTGAAAGAGTCTCTGAAGAAAACGCAACTTTCATCAAAGAATCGCAGAAAAAAACGCGACTTTCGTCAAAGAATTGCAGAAAAAACGTGAATTTCATCAAAAAATACCAAAATGACATTTGATGCTCCAAAATAGTTATTTTCTGCTCCAAAATGAGCATTTTTGCTGCTCTAAAATAGTTATTTTTTGCTCCAAAGTGGCTTTTTCTTGCTCCAAAATAGTTTTTTCTGCTTCAAAATGAGCATTTTTTCTGCTCCAAAATGAAGTCCATGCTGTTCCATCACTGAATGCGTGTAAATAGCATTTAATGAATTTAAATTTAAACAATGAGAGAGTTTCATATATATTTATGTTGCCTGTTGCTGCAGTTATTCAATTTTATCACTGTAAAAATAATTTCATAGTGAAAAATATACTATCATGTATTTAAGCGTATTTCACAATAAAGGCCAGATGAAGAGTTCTGCAATTATATATTTCAATATCATAGAAGATTTTGTTCCCATGGCAGCAGAATTGAATCGACAGTGCTCAATTAGACTTGATTTTAAGATTGAAACAATTTTAATTAATTTAAACTTTGTTTTTATTGATAAAATTTCATACTTAACTTTCTTAACATAGTTAACATACTTAAATATATATATGGCAAAACTATAGTTAAAATAAACTAAACTGACAAAACTAAAGTTATTTAAATTAAATTTATTTGAACAAGTTCAGCTTGAAACATTTTTACCTTAAAGAGTATTTGACATAAAAAAGTTTTTTTTTTAATTCCATCGACAACCGGTGATATGTCACAAAATAACGAAATTTTCTTTATTTTTTTACGGGCACTCTGTCGATTTTCCGTCGAAATTTTTTTTTATAATTATATCTATCCTCATGAGAAGAACAATCTATAATTTTTTCAGATTTTTTGGAATATGCCGTATGGAAACATTCCTTGTTAGTAAAATTCTCTTTGTGAATTTTCCTTGTGGAGGAGGAGAGAGAGTGGAGGGGGGGGGGGGCATCAAAATCCATGTTTTCCTCTGGCACAAAAAAGGCTAGTTTCGGCCCTGGTGCGTACTTTTGTGGTTGCATGGAGTAGGTGATAAATTGTCACATTAATTTCGTTTAAAATATAAACCTGTCACTTGATTCATTTAAAAAACATAGCTTTCTCTCATTTTCATTAAAATACATAATAATAAAATAAATGAGTCATGCTGTAAATGAAAGCATTTTATTTCATTTTCAAACAGATATTTCTAATTTACACACACGCAAAAAGAAAAAAAAATGCTGTTGGGAGATTTATGCCTCACTAAGATAAAAGTACTAAGTTTTCCTATAAAGTTTGTTTTCTGAACAGCTATCGTATATACATGCGTATAAGTTGAGGAATTTCTGACAATTTTCGGCAGGGAAATTGGGCTGGTCGACTTATACGAGAGTCAATTTAAAAAGTAAAAAAAACTTCGAATTGTGCAAAATTGCGACTTTTTATGTGTATGAATAAAAAAATAATATATAAAATGTACAAATAATAATAATTTATCATTAAATTTTTTTTCAATGATTTGATTTTCTTTACTTACTTTTTTGCATTGGCAAATGAAATCTTTGGTGGTTTTTGATTTTTTGCAGAATTTGCATTCGAAAGTTCGGGGGTTGACTTATACGCAAATATATACAGTAATTTATTTTTGTTTGTTAACTAAATTTCATTCAGGCAGTTTCTAGATGGTGCTACACCCTCGTGTTCTTCAGTTAAAAAAAAAGCCCCTTCGTTGCAGCCCCCCCCCCTTCATAATCCAAATATAGCATCCTTCCTATTTCTCCGTAAATAAAAGGGGTGGAGGCAATTTTAATTGAAAAGCTCTTTGCATAATAATACTGAAGCTGTTGTGTTAGTATTACTGTTTTATTATTATTTTTGTTTTGAAAAATCCCCTGACTTTTAAATATTAAAAGTGCCTAAAAACAGCTCATAAGAATATAAAATGTGTTTTTCTGCACAAATTGCATCTACAATTTTTTAAACCTATGGGACTGCGTTAACAGTAAGACTGTTCTATCAAATAGTAGAATAAAGGAAAATGTCCAAATTTAAAAGACCCCCCCCCCCCATTGGCTTGTGAAATGTTATTATCTGAGCCTAGCCTGTAAATAACAGCATGTGGTGATGGATAAAATTTCTTTGCTTGGGAATAATATCTTTTATTATTTTGTGAAAAGTAAAATGTGGCGAATAACATAAAGTCCAGTTTTATGTTTTATTAATTTTTTCTTTATGTAACATTTACAATGCTTCGTGAAATTAAATCTGCCTGACAAATCCCAAAGTTGGCAGGTGTTCTTGAAGCAGTGTCAATCCATGACTTTTGATAGTGAAGTGCCTTAAGTTGTTATAATGCTGAAAAATTAGTGTTCTTGTATTTTTTCTTTATTTGAAATATATATTTTCAACATAAAATTTTATAAAGATGCATTTTTATAGAATAATCCATTCCTTTATTTCTGTATTAACATTCTAAAAAAAGCCAGTAGTTTTATTATTTGTTTACATTTTTTAATTTGTTTACAGGTTTTCAAAAGACTTTATAGCAGGACACGTGTGGATATTAGCAGTTCGTTCTAATGATCACAACCCTATCACAACATAGTTCACTGTGTTCTGCTGTTTTCTCCGAGGATAGGATCGATTGGACCTGTGTGTCATGATGAGAGATAATGCCCACTCTCCCTGTATATTTCAATGCATCTTCAAAAGGTGAGATAATGCAAGGGTTAGTCCAGAATCTTCTCATAGAGTCTTTTCTGTTCTTGTGATAATTATGCGCAGCATTATACATTAGTGAAAATTTGAATCATAATTTTGTGAATCTAAAATCAGCGTTCTATTCAGGTCCTTGTTTAGACAACTAAATTAAAACTAGGCCCTGTTTTAACAAACTCGTATTTTTATAATGCATTAAATGGAGATGTAATTATATGTAAACATGTTTACATTATAAATATAATAAGATAAAGGCTTCATTGCTAATAACAGATGTTTTGGGATAGGTCCATTTTGATATGAATAACTTTTGTGATGAACTTTGACATGAATATTTTTTAAAAGATGAAAAAAATTATGAAGGCTCCTTTAAAAATTAAATCCATGAAGGATCTGGGCCATCAGTGCTTATCCCCATTTTCTTGACCTTGAGCCCTGAGTTGCTATACAGCATATGTCCTGGCCAGGTGGTCAACCTAACGTGGGACCCTTTGTGTTTAATTTCCACGAGAGATTAGTGCTCATTTTATCGACTTTGAAACGATGAGTGAACCTTGCTCAGTCAATAGTCGAACTCTCAACCTGCAGCGTAACAGTCAGGTGCTCTGACCATTGCACCACTTACCTAGAAGGTTCTTTTAAAGGACCCCATTTCTCTTAAACAGATCCCTGTAATGAGTTAATTTTCATTATTTAATGCCGTTCTCCTCCCCTGAAATAAGATGGCAACTGACACCACTGATTTTCAAGCAGGGTTTGCAGCTTGCTTTAAAATTTACGAATTAGCCTGATTCTCTAATCATAAAACCGTGAGTCTGTTGACAATAAAATGTGAATCTGTAGAAGGAAATATGAGGGTTATTTTTAACTAACTGACCCGACCGGTATTGCTCAGGACCGTGATAATAACCTTAAATGAACCTCAAATTTGTATGATTTTCTATCTATAGCGCAATATTCAAGTAATTTATATTTTTAATTAAATAATGAAAAAAAAAAATCCTTCTTAGTGACAAAAGCACTTGTAAGAAATCATTTTGTTGTTTTTTTTTTCATGTTTGGTCATTTGAAGATAATAAAAAAATATATAATTCTTAATTCTTGTTATCCAAACTCTTAGAAATTTTTATCTGTTATAAATTATAACATTTTTGCAACCGATGTAAATATTTCACGAAAGAGATTGAAAATTTTTGCAAAAAAGCTTAAAGAAATTATTCTTAATAAATGTGTAGCTCGAAATTTACAGGATTTCACTTTTCATTACAAAATGTTTTTTTACAAAAATATAAAAAAGTTTCACAACCTATAATTGTCCAAATGCTTAAAGATTTAGATTATGTAAAATTCATGTCCACTGACTGTGAGAAAAGTCTGTTAAAAAAAAAGATGTATGTTTAGCAATAAAAGAGCTCGAATGAACTGCAATGGGAAACATGGGGGGCAGAGAGATTCAACGTTTAAAAAAATACATTTCATATTGCTTAAAGCCTGCATATAATTTTTATTCTAAGCTATTTATATTGAGTTATAAGAAGCAGTGTTTTATTATTTTTATCTTTCATTTCCTTTTTCTTCTGATGGATGCAATATATGGCAATTTTTTTTAAATTGAAAATCATTGTTTCCCTCCTATATCTTATACTTTCTGAACCAAATTTCTGAGTTATAAATATATTTTTGACGACTGTGTGTGATTTTTGAGCTAAAACATTGATACAGTAGACTATCTCAGATCCACAACACTAAAATCCACACAATGTTGCAGATGTGAACAACGAAACTTACAATTAAAATGTAGGGGGAAAATTCCAGATTTTTTTTTTCGGTCATTCCATATACATTTTAATGTATAATTCTGGTTAATATGACTGAATTTATGTTTTCTCATAAAGTATAAATTTATTTCCAAAAAAATTCAAAACAGTGCTGATATCAGTGTACTGTAAAAATTTTTCAGAAACGTTTCTGAAAGTAACGGAGACCTCTGCTGCACGATACTAACGGAAAGGTTTCTGATTAGAGCAGAAAAATGTTTCGGCTATAATACGGAACCTTCCGATTCGTAATGGAAAGTTTCTGAATATATCGGAAACCTTTCATTCCCAATCGGAAAGGTTTCTGAATATATATGAAATCTTTCTGAAGACAAGGAAATGTTTTTGAATATATAGGAAACCTTTCATTACGAATCGGAAAGGTTTCTGAGTACATATGAAACATTTCTGAAGTCTAGGGTTATTTTAAAATTCATAAAAAGCACAAATAACTGTACTAAAATTACTTGCAGGTTCATACATATAATATAAAATTACTTAAAATATAATAGAAATATCTTAAAAATTGCACCTGCAAGTAGTTCTAGTACATTGATTTGTGCTTTTTATATGAATTTTAATTATATACTCAAGGTGAATTTAGCACTACTATTTTAACTTTTATTTAAGATTATTTTGTGAAAGGGGCTTAGTTTGGAAAAATGAATTTGTGAAGTATACAGTTTTATTAAATCAAATTTTATGAAGGAGTCAGTTTTAAATGGATGTTGGTTTATAAATCTTTCTTTCTTTTTTTTTTTTCTCTGAGTTCCCTTTTTTTTTATGTCTGTTTGATTTTATTCTGAAAAAAAAAATCAATATTGTTATACCTTTTTTATAATGTAGATAAAGTTTATTGTGTTTTAACATCTTCCATTGATAATTTTTTAACCATGTGGGTTAACAGGTAACATTAAAGTGAACTGTATTATTATTGAAAAGGAAACGATAAATTCTTTCGAAAAGTGTTCTTTTTTTAATCATAGCATTAGTTTTACTTATTATTTTAGTTCTTTATTAGCCTTTCTTTGCCATCTTAATACATAACATATTATTATTATTATTATTATTATTTGTGCATGTAAATGAGATATGATTGCAATTGATGTTAATGTTGACTCAATATCGTATTATTCTTTTCGTAGCATAATATTAATAAATTAAAATGCCTTATAACTTAAAACAAGACATTTTGTGTACTATATTTTCATAAAACAAGCTGATGATTAATAATCTAGAGATTTTCAAATTCATTATTGCAAGTGCTTAAGTTAAATAACAACAATAGTACTTATTTTTTTTTTCACAATTCTGTTGCGCAAAATCAGAAGAAAGCATTTTTCTTTTCAAGGAAGAACATTTAGGTGAACAAGGGAAATTCAAATCGCAAAAATTCAATAGTTAATTTTTTCGAAGCATTGAAAAAAAAAAGAGTGTGTGTGTGCCGGAGGGGGGAGGGGGGGGGTGTTACATATCTGAACCTGAGTACTGAATAAGTTAATTAACTTAAAACATTGTTTTTAATTTGTTATTAAAATTTGAGGAGAAAAGAAGCTTAATATAAAAAATTAATGAAATTAACAGAATATGTTTAACATTATTCTATACATTTATAATGCACACATCGTAACTTAATTTAAAAACCAAAATGTACTGAAATGTATAATTAAAAGTAAAATATTATTACACTAAAAATATACATATAATTGAATTATTAAGATTTCTATTGTGTATTATTACTGGCATATAAACGCTATTTCGAATTTTTGAAAGTTTTTTAGGAAGCAGCAAAACAAATGAATCAATTTTATTAACTACTATAATGATTTATAAAAATAAAACGTATAATTGAAAGAATAGTTTACTGTTTATTTTTATTTTTTACCCATAATACTGTATTTTTTACATAAAAGCAATCAATAATAAAAAAGTTAACATGTCAATAAACCTTCAGCTTGTTTGATAAAAATATAATACATAAATTTTCTTTTAAATTATAACGCATTTAATAATTTATTAAGGGCACACTGTGTACCGGAGTCAGTATTAGCATAGAGTTTAACTATATTATTTTATTTACATGCACACATAACAGAAACAAGGTATGATATATTAAAAAATAGATTATAAATTTATTTCCATGTATTGTAACAAAGCTAATAAAGAAGTAATTAATAATAAAAAATAGTAAGTAAAAGTAATACTGTAGATGATAAAAAAAAAAAAAAAACACTTACCCAAAGTTGTAATCGTTCCGTCTTCAAAAATAATGTTTTTCCGGAGCTTTAAAACAGTCCACTCATTATATCCAAGGTTTATATTTCTTGTATAATTTTAAAACACAATAAAAATTACCCACAAAATGTAAAAAATATTATTATATTGTTTTTGTTTTCTAAATAAAACCCAATTGAAATCCACGTGCTACACAAGTTCTCACACCGCGCTGCCATTACTCATACAGACGAGTTGACGTTGATGTTATCATAGACTTTCGGCTATTCCGGTTTCAGCACATGGACGAAATACTTGGGGTGCGCATGCGTTAGCGAGAACAGAGGCGAACCGCTGAAAGAAAACCTAACCGTTCAGAAATGTTTCTGGATGTTTCAGAAAACGAAAATAGCTCTTACATATCCGAAAGTATCGGAAAGGTTCCTGTTAGAATACTAAACGTTCCAACTATTTTTTACAGTGTGGCAGTCACGAACTTTTCTCCAAATACATTTATATATTAATAAAGCTTTTTTGGTTTTTATGTCTGGCTAAACATGAAATAAAACTTCATTATTTAAATTTTTTTATGTAAATTATTAGTGTACTTTTATGAGGTGAGTATCGGTAATTTAGTGAAAATGTATCTCACCATGAGTTATACCTTATTAAATATGTGGTGAGTATCGGTAATTCAAGGAAAATGTATCTCACCATTAGCTATACCTCATTAAATATGTACTAGATCTTTACTTTTTCAAATTTAACGATTTTTTTTAATTTTGATTATTTTACTTTATTACTTTACTTAATTATTTTATTATTTTACTTTATTGTAAGCACTCATTAGAATTTCGAGTGCATTATTAAATATATATTACTGATTTAAAATGTAAATAAAACTATGAACAGAAATCTAAAAAATTCTAAATTACGCGCAACCTCTGGTCCCAAGCTAAGTGGATTTGGGAGTGTCTACTGTATTCAGTTGTAACAATTACTGTTTTATGCATGACTATTTATTTTCACTGTTTTTTGTTCTCGCATCAAAATTCGGAGTGAATTTTTTTGATTTTCAAACTAATTTTTTCACCCATGAATCCGAGTATACCTGAACCAAATCGATAATCGATCATTAGCTAAAAGGCTGGTATATAGTAATAAAATTTCAGAGCTGCTGTATAAAAATTTAGTGTATATTTGATTCACAAAAATTCTGAAATTCACAGCAAATTTTCTGAAAGGTTTCAGCAGAGGGAGGAATCCTTTTCCGTCGGTAATTATTTTTGTTGCAGTTTGGAATAAGGGGCTTCTTCAGTCACCTGGAAAGACTCTCTTGCTAATGCTAATCCTATGGAAGAAATATTTTTAAGATTTCTTGTTCGCCTTTTAATATTTTTAAATTATTTTTTTGCATTGGATGGCTAAGATTGATATCTACATCTGCACTTTTTACTTTTTCGGTGTTCGAGTCAGTCGCCAATAGGTGACGCTGCTATGCTGCATTTTTCACGATTTTCGCAATGGATCTATCTATAAAACTAATGCACGGATTTTCATCAAACTTCAGATTCAGTTAGACGTTGACATAAGTTGTTGCTGATTAGGTTTTCGTGTAAATCACCCGATATTACGACGTTTACACGATTTTAGCGATCGTCATGTCTCAAGAGCTAATGTATGGAATTTCATATCTTTAGAATACTCATGTTGGGCATAGATTGCTGTTTAATTTTGACAGTGGTTAACGGATTTTGAAATATTAACAGGTATGAAATAGAAGAAAGTTTTGGGACTGGCGCATCCGACTAGTTTTATTCATACCAGTAGGGTTTGATTGAAACATATTAAGCAAAAATTAGTTTTCAATAATTAAAGATAAAAATCTATTACCTACAGTTTTCTTTACAAACAAATTGCATAATATCTAACTAGTATATTTTATTGTTCCTTATTAAATTTATAACAATTTACATGAATTGATTTGTTCTGAAACTTCGGATTACTTTGATGTGCTACAAATGATTGATGCTTGATTCCAATTGTGTCTTTCTCATACGTCGGTCATTCTCCAAATTATGATGATTTAATCGAAGCATTATGCCTTATCAGTTTATTGTTTTCTTGCTTCACATTGATGTTTTTGGTCTTCCATGTTCAATTTTTCTGGAGAAATCGGACAAATCAGATGCACTTTTTAAAATGAGCCAAGTCATAACTTGCTTTTTAAAAAATCATTGCAGTTTTTTTCAGGATGAGCTGCATTATTTAAAAACACTATTGCAAATCAAAGGATAATTAACTGATCTGAAGGTTCATGTTTTTCTGCTGATTATGATGCCTTAAGTCTTTAGTTTTCTTTTTTTTAAGTTTTAAGGCATACTATGTGTTATAAAGTTTTAAAATATTTTGTTTATTCCAAAATTTGTCTCTGTATGCTGTGGACAGTTACTAGAACTTTTAACTCTATTCTGAATATTTTTGCTTGTAGTAGAGCCCTTCAAGCACATGCACTGTAGTTATAGTCACACTGTACATTTACATGTGTCATAGATATTTATTTTTTTAGTATTTCTTTGTTGTAGTTAGCCCCAAGAATGAATTGACATTCGCCCAATATGTATTGCCAAATTATAAAACAATATAATCATATAAGATTTGTATGATATTCATGACATATTATGTCCAAGATATAGTCATATAATCCTTATAAATGGCATGAGTATGATATGTATAGGCTTTATAGATGACATATAAGCTGAAAATGTTACTCATGCATTGACGTCTATGGCACATTATGCATTTGGACTACCTATTTGCATGTTTAGGATGCATATATAAACTGGGCAATGATTTTATTGAAATCGTAATTGTAGAGGCTGCTATAAATAAGTACCCTTCATTTCATTTATAAAACACAAAAATTAAATGCTGAATAGTCTTTTTCAATTTTCTCTTAAGGTCTATCCCATTTAACTTTTTTCTTCAATTTCATTCTTATCGGTTATAAAGAACTTTTCTTGTTTAAAATAAAATTGTGCTTTCAAACAATCGTAAAACTTAATGACAGTCTTTTGATCTTGTTATATTATCCGGTGGGGGGGGGGGGGGGGGGGATCACAAAATTTCACACAGCAACCCCCCAAAAAATTGATTTTTTGAAAAAATTTGATTTTTGAGAAAAGCGCGCGGGGAATGTTCCGAGGCAGCCCCCTCTCTCCCCGTTTATCCTCCGTCATAATGTCATATATCTAATTTGTTGCAAATTTTGTCTAGTTTCTGAATTTCGTAATGCTTTTCCCCTAAACCAATAAGAAATTTAAGTTAATAACAACTATTTCGGGGGGGGGGAATTTGGGGGTAAGTTAAAAATTCGGATTCAGCTACCCAAAAAACTTAAAGTAAACCTTATAAGGAAAGTTCGGAGGGGAGATGGGAGGGCGAATGTAAACGTGTGAGTGGTTAAGTGGAATTGCGCAACTTAGTCCACGCAGCCCCGCTTGCATGTTCCGAGGCAGATACCCCCTTCCCCTTCATCTTAAGTCATAATGTCATATATCTAATTTGTTGCAAATTTTGTCTACTTTCTCAATTTCTAGATACTTTTCCCCTAAAACAATAAAAAAATCGATTTTTTTAATAAAAACCTTTTTTGGGGGGCTTTTTACCAAAATTTAGGGGGGGGGGGTTGCCGGGGGAAATTTTGGTGGGAAGTTACAAATTTGTATTCAGAAACCCCAAAAAACATAAAGTAAACCGATTTCCAGAACTACCATTAATTTTGCTAGGTAAAATTCCCTATTGCCTGGACTAAAACTGTTCAGAAAATCATGACACAGGATTTAAGAAAACGCAAACTTCGTTCACGATTTGTTCCTCATCATCTAAAGGAGAAACAAATACAACAACAAAAGGAGCTATTTCGTGTTGACTTCATTGACATGGCGAACAAAAATGTGTGAAAACCATCGTCACTGGGAAGAAACCTGCTGCTTCCATTATGACCCAGAGATGAAACGCGAGAGTATCGAATGGTACAGACCTACCTTCTCATAATGGAAAAAAGTTTGTTTACTGTTAAGGTACAATCCACAAGAAATTTTATCCTGCTGGTCAAATAGACAATGGTATAGTTTACTGCGAAGTACTCAAATGATTTTTGGCTCATATTCATTGTGCATGACCATATCTGAGGCAATCTTGCTCTTGATTTCTGTTGCACGATAATGCACGGCTGCCATACCATTACACTTTTAATGCTCTTTTTGGTTGAACATTGGTTTATTGCATTATTACCTCCACTATAGTCCCCAGACTTGTTAGTGCCAGACTTTTTTCTTTTTCCAAAACTTAAAGTGTCTATGAAAGGGTCAAGATTTACAGACATTATGTACGTTCAAGCCGCTGTTGCATGTGAATTGGCAGCTGTACCATAAAGAGATTTCAAGAACTTTCGTTGATTTGTACAAACATTGTAAGAGGTGCATAGTGTACGACGGGGACTATTTTTAAGGACTATAAACAGTTTCCTGTGAGACCTTCCCAATGTAAGACTTACTTTATCATTTAATTTACTTATAGAACACACCTTGTACTTAGAATAATGAATATAAAATAAATAACAGGATGGCAAATTTGTTGCCAAAACTAGATTATTTCATTTTAATACCAGAAAGACACAAAGAATTTTTTTTAACAAAACTAAACATTTTCTTTATTTCTTTGTAATATGCAAGTTTTGGTACATAATTTTGAATTAATTCTATCCATGCTTGTTGTCCGCTTTTGTACTTCTAATTATAAAAAAAATCAGATGTGTCCTAAATTTGAATAGTATATTTTTTATATAGTATATCATATAGTATTTAATAGTATATCGTGGTATATTTTTTCTTTGAAAATGGTCAACACAATTTAATTATCTCTAGTCTTTTTACTCACTCAGAAATTTTTTTAACAGGTAATCATGCTCATTTTGTGGAATTCTTGCATTAAATAATATATTGTTTTATGTATAAAGTTTAAAAAATAAAATCATCTGTACATGACTCTTATACAATTCTCTACATTTTGAAGACAATATTTATTATATCCATTTTTTTCAAAATTATGATTTAATGTTGAAGGCGATTTTATTCTTAAAATATCACTATCATAAATCTTTTAGCACTAACAGGGAAACATCAGGAATTTTTGATATGAAGTATTTGTGATCTGTTTGGATATATTCATAATTTTGGTAACAGCAAATCTGTAAATACCATCATGAAAATAGTCATGATTACACTCATCTAGAAAGCCTCAGTTCTATCTAATAGAGGACAGTAATGGGACGAAATGAAATCATTTGTGGCAGATGTGCGAACAATTTTGAAATTTCAGGGAAATTCCTTTATAGTTTTAAAAATGTACATTCAACATTAAATGATGCTGTAAAAATAAAGAAAAAGATTTATTGAAAAAAATCATGCTAAAAAAAGAAAAAATTATTGAAATGTAACATATTGTGTTTTAAATTTAATCAATTATACAGAGCTCTAAACATGATAATAAATGATTAAACTGCTATAAAAATTAATTTATTGAAATGTAAATTATATTACACTATACATAATATTGTCCGAGTTGTCATCAGTATTAGATAAAAAAAATCAGAAATTGGGATGATATCAGATTACACACATGTGCATGTTAGAATTTCCCTCGCTAAGAAAAAAAAAATACTTCCTTGTGCTTACAAAATATATGATTGTTTATGTAGAATTGGGAATCTAATGCAATTTTTAATACTATGATAAATATTTTATTTGAATTGAGCTTTCTACATTGAATATTTATTCATAAATTTATTTTCTCTTAAATTGCTTTTTAATAATTAATAAACATCCATTGATTAATTTAATTCTATGTATTGCAGATGCACAAAGCCATAAATGTAGATATACATCACCTCACTCAAAATAATCTTTAAAGTGTGTGAAATTCAGCAAAATATTTCTTTACAAGAGCTTTTTGGAAAAGCAGTTTTTGACTCTCAGCAAGAAAAACCATTCATTTGTGAAATATGCAGCAAGACTCAGAAAAGAGTGATTCAAGCATGTATCTGTTAAGTGGAGAGAAACCTTTTTTGTGTAAGATATGCAACAAGAGATTTTCTCGTAAGGGTAATTTAAGCACACATCTTATAATTCATACTGGTGAGAAACCTTTTGTGTGTGAGATATGCAACAAGAAATTCTCTCAAAAGTGTAATTTAAACACACATCTCTTAATTCATACTCGTGACAAATCTTTTGTATGTAAGAAACCTTTTGTGTGTGAGATATGCAAAAAGAATTTCTCTCAAAAGAGTAATTTAAACATACACCTGTTACTTCATACTGGTGAGAAACCTTTCATGTGTGAGATATGCAACAAGAAATTCTCTCGTAAGAGTCATTTAAGTGAACATCTGTTAATTCATAGTGGTAATAAACCTTTTGTCTGTGAAATATGCAATAAGAAATACTTTGAAAAGAGTTGTTTAAGCAAACATTTGTTACTTCACACTGGTGAGAAACCTTTTATGTGTGAGATATGCAACAAAAAATGCTCTCGAAAGGGTGATTTAAGCATACATATGTTAATTCACACTGGTGAGAAATCTTTTGTGTGTGAAATATGCAACAAAAAATTTTCTCAAAGGAGTACTTTAAGCAGACATCTCTTAATTCATACTGGTGAAAAACCTTGTGTGTGTGAGATATGCAACAAAAAATTCTCTCGAAGGAATACTTTAAGCAGACATCTGTTAATTCATACTGGTGAGAAACCTTTCGAATGTGAGATATGCAAGAAAATTTTTTCTCGAAGGAGTACTTTAAGCACACATCTGTTAATTCATACTGGTGAGAAACCTTTCGTGTGCGAGATATGCAACAAAAAATTCTCTCGAAAGGATGATTTAAGAACACATGAGGTAATTCATACTGCTTAGAAAACCTTTCTGTGTGAAATATGAAACAAAAAATTTTTCTTAAGTGCGATTTAAGTACACTTCTAAGAAATGTTTTGTGAGTAAGATATGCAACAAAATTTTTTCTCAACAGATTAATTTAAGCACACAATGTGTTAATTCATACTGGGGAAAAACTTTTTGTGTGTGAGATACAATTTGAGAAAGAGACATGCAAAAATAAATTCTCTCGACGATTGATTTAAGCAAGCATATATTTCAGAGATCTGCACGGACCGGTCTCGGGCCTACTTTCATTCACGGCACTTGAACTAGGCCCGGACCATACTTTTTTTTATGTTTTGTGCTGGGACGGGAAGGGCTTTTTTCTGAATTATCTGGCCGGGCCAGGTCTAACATAGTTTTTTCCATACCAAACCGGGACTGGTTCCATTCTTCCTAGTCTTTACGTGCCAAAATTTTCAGTTGCAGTTTTGACCCAGCTCCTATGAAAATCACTGTCTCGGCGGGGCCGTGTCCACTTAAAGTTTAGTAAAGCTTGGTCTTGACCAAAAGTTTTTTGAAAAAATGCATACGTTTTAAAATCGCCATTATTCTACAATTAAACATTAAAATTTATTCCTTTTAAAGAATTGTAAATTTCTAGACTGATTAAAATATGGTAAAACGTGTGAAAGAAACCTGCCTATGACGGAATCCTGTTAAACGGAAAAATATGTTGATCCATACAAAACGAATATACTAATACATAAGAAAAGACACATCTGCTAAGAACGGAACATGTCTATAACGCATTTTTTACTTTCCTATGCTATTCCGTCATAGAAGGTTTTACTATATAGCATTTTTCAGATTTGTATGTCTCTAATACATAGAACATGGATTAACAATATTAATGGTAACTGAAACATTTACATACAGTACAAAGTCTAAAGTTCGGAATCCTCGGGACTTTACCAAGTCCGAACTTTGGATTTTTCCAGATTTTGTGTCATCCGAAATATTCTTTCCCAATAAAAAGGAAAATTAATTTCACAACTTAAAAATGCAAAATATGACGTTCACATATTAAAAATTGCGTATTGCAGCTATTAATACTAAATTAAACGAACTTTTTTATTAAAAAAATCATCTACTTATAATAAAATCTGAGTGCAGGAAGCCGTCAGAACGATGCCGGTGCGGACCACTCCAGTGTGCGAACCGACCGTTGCTAAACGCCATGTTAGGCTTAATGAAAAATATATCTTAACATATACTAGCTAAATGATAATTTTTTTTACTAGAAATCATGTCTGTTCAGCATATTTTCACTAAAACATGTATATCATATCCAATTATAATGTATTAAGTTCCAAATTAAAAATAAGATATTATAAACATCAGATTGCTAGATATAAACAAAAGAACACTGTTGCCATTCACAATTTCCGAATATTGAAACAAACGAATGAGTCTTTGAGCGCTTCATTAAAAAAAATACAGGTTAATTATCTGATTTTGTTCTTAAAATGTTTGTAGAAGCTTGTTAAAGACTTTAAATTTTTTAATTTTGTTTAAAACCTTCAAAAACTATTTTTGCAGCCATCTATCGTCAATTAATATAAACAATCGATGTTTGTTAAAAATACAAGTTAATATTTTCATATAATTAGCATATTAAAATTTAATGTGAAATTTTCAGAAATTACATTTCACTTTGCTAATCATTATTATTATTATATTTGCAAAAAAAAAGTGAGCCAAATGATGAGTCATTCACGTTTAGAATCATTCACTATACTGTACTGATTGCCAATTGGCAACGTGTGCTTTACTGTTTTAACATTTTTGTTGATGCTGTTTTGAACACGCGGTGGATTTGAATTTATTCAATCAAATCAGTTTTTATTGTTGTTTTCTATAGTTTAAGTTTAAGGATCGTTTTAGCATTGCCTGATGGCTATGCTATGGCCTCGGCCTTAGGCCGAGCCATGGAGCTATAAGCATTAAGTCTTCATTCCTCCATGGTCCGAGCCGCTAATGTTACGAAGTTATATTAAAAAATCATTATAAAATAAACATTTTTTTCTGAAGTTTTCATCTTTTGATTTGGATACACTGATAAAAGATGTATTATTTGCATAAATGTAATTAAGTTATTTGTAACTCAAATTTATGTTTTTTAGTTTTAAAATTTAGAAAACGCAAATGTTCATACACAAAATCCCAGCAATTTAGTTCTAGGCGTGGCGCCATCTATTATCTGTAAATTCATATATTTACAGTATTATACGCATTATACGTATTTTACAGTATTATACGTATTTATTAATACATATTTATGCGAAATAATTTTAAAATATCTTATTTACCTTACATTTTTTACAGATTATTTACATTTTTTTTATAGAACAGAAGAAAATTGATATTTTAATAATCTGATTAAAAAATACAATTTATGTACCTTGCTTAATGATGGATCTTTTTTAATTTAATAATAACCTTAGAAACTAAAAAGTGTTAATGTTTATTTTATATATATATATTTTTGTAAATATTGACAATTATGGCAGCCAGATTTGAAATATGAAAATGTGAAAATTCAGAGATTATTTTATATATTTTTTAATGTT
This sequence comes from Maratus speciosus, assembly GCA_963932465.1. Taxonomy (NCBI): domain Eukaryota; kingdom Metazoa; phylum Arthropoda; class Arachnida; order Araneae; family Salticidae; genus Maratus; species Maratus speciosus. The sequence continues at coordinate 651,047,415 of OZ010786.1, forward strand.
GTTTGCTTATAAATTTTTCTTTGATGAATGTTATTTGGGATAAATTAACTATTTTTTAATTAAAAATTATGTTATTAATAAATTTCTTTTATGTTATAATAGTTTGAGAAACTATACTTATGATGTTATAAAATGTAAAATTTTAATAAATATTTTAGTGTTTTGATATTTTAAAACTAAAATACACAAATCTGAGCAAAAAACCCCTTAATTACACTTGCAATATGAATATGTAAAATATTTTATAAAAAGTTTTGTAGAATTAAGCGTAATTTTTCCTTTAATAATTTATATATATGTTACAAATGCAATGCAACTTTGATCTTTTCCTGTTCCATTCTGAAACATTTAAAATATGATTTTAAACTGTAGTTTACATAATATCTTCGTTCTAATTATCAAAAATAAAAGGATAATATTTTTGATTAACAAAATGCATGAGGCATCTTTTTTTTTTTTTTTTATTGTTTTGGAGATTTATCATTCACATTCCGTCATTTTTGATGGGGGTTATGCACTAGTAACAATATAAAAAGTGAAACAAAAACATTTATTTAGGGAACATACAACTTAAGAACAAATTGTAACTTATTTAACTATTAAACATTTCACTTGATGCGCGCTGCTTTACTAACTTATGTTTCTCATGTTTTTTATTAACTTAAGTTTTCGTTTTATTCTGCACATAGACATGAGTTCTGATTCGGTTATAAAGCTTCTTTGCTCCAGACCTTTAGTGCCATTATCCAAGGAGTTCATGATTTCATCGATTGGCACATTTACTTCTTTTTCCTCATTCTCACAATCAATTTCTTCTGCTTGTTGGTTTAAAAGCGTCACAGTCATTTAATATGTTAAGAACATGAGCGTTCTTATAAGACCGGGAGCCGGATACACAGACCATCACCTCTACAGAACTCGTTTAGCGTATTAAAAAGCAACTGGTCTGCGAAATCATATATTGGTGGAAAACATCTTCAAACTGGATTTTAGTGCTTCACTGGTGTGTTCCTGCACCGAAAGGTGTGAAAACATGAAGGACTGAGAGCAAAAAATCACAATAGTAAACCTACGAGTCAACCACTCATATCGTGTTTACAGTTCTTTTCCACAAAGATAGGACTTGGCAGACCAGTTGCATTTTAAAATGCTAATCGAGTTTTAATTAACCCTGGAATTTCAGCTGCCAACTCGATGGGGTGGTGGTCTGTGCAGCATCTTACTGGTTGGTTTAATAGTTTTTCGTTCTTGCATTGCTAATGGGTACGTCACTGTCTGCAAAAGATGTCAAAATCTGCCAACCAATTCCTTAATACGTAATAATAGGTGAGAAAGAAAAAAAAGAACAAAAGTGCATTGGTGTCTTAGCGGATAATCCCGCTAAAATGAGATTTCTTCCTCGCGAAAAGAAAAACTGAATGCTTGATATAACACATCGGCTGATAAGTTCCCGGTCTGACACACATATGGCGCCACAAATACAGAATTAATATTCTGTTTAGTAAGTACTAACCTTTAAAAGGTAGCTGTAAACATTTTATGACGATCTTACGGTTGCTTCAAAAGTTAGTTGTTTTAGTGAAACAACTTTTTGTATTTTCAAAACAATGGAAAAAATGAATTTCGTGTTTTGATAAAACATTGCTATTTGATGGGGAAAAACACCGTGGAAACAAAAGCTTGGCTTGATAAATGTTATCCGGACTCTGCACCAGGAAAATCGACCATTATTGACTGGTTTGCTGAATTTAAACATGGTCGTACAAACATCGATGATGCGGTCGTACAAACATCGATGATGCGTAACGCTTTGGTCGACCAAAAGAGGTGGTTATACCGGAAAACAAAAAAATCCACAAAATCGTTTAAGAAAATCGTAAAGTGAAGCTGCAGGAGATAGCTGACACTCCAGACGTATCAAAAGAACGTATAGGCTTTATTTTTCATGAACGTTTATCTATGAGAAAGCTGTTTTCAAAGTGGATGCCACGTCCCCCTCCCCCCCCCCTGCTCCCTGTCACAGGTCTTTGGCTATGATGGCAAAATTGCGCCAATTACACTTCGAATTGCTTCCGCACCCACCCTATTCTCCATATTTGGCACCCAGTGACTTTTACCTGTTCGGAGACCTGAAAAAAATGCTCGACGGTAAGAGATTTGGCTCGAATGAGTAGGTGATCGCCGAATCAAACGTCCCCCAGGGGAATACCTTCTTTAGGTATTTACGGGTTTCGCGACCCCGGATTCCCGAGCGATCTTTCTCCTTTCCTGTCTTCTTCTCTTTTTGATTGTCTATCCTTTTCTCTTTGTTTCACACTTTTTAATCTTCTCTTTTTAGTTTGTTATCCCTCTTTGTTCCAGTTCATGTTCTAGTTTTTTACTAACTTATTTGTTCAAATTGTTCTTTGTTCTCGTTCTGTTAAAAAAAGGAAAAAAAAAGTTTTAAAAGTTTTAAAAAAGACAAAAATACACCTTTTTTCTAAGTTCTCTCTCACATTACTTTTTCTTTTTTACAATAGTGGATTTTTTTATTTTCACGTGAGACACTCTGGGTGTTGAGGGTTTTTTAATCTCATCGCCTCGTTTCTACCTTTTTAGGCTGATCTCGAGTCCCAGAGTGCAGGGCATCTCCGAATTCGGGTTCCGTGATCGGTGGACGCCATACTTGTATGGCGGTGGTTAGGAATCCACTTGGCGACTGGTGTCCTTTCGACGTAAGGGCGATGTAGGTTGGACAGAGCTGTAAAGGCTTACCTACGACAACCGAGTTCCACTGTGAAAGAACTAGAGTTTGGAGATGCTATCGAGTTTAATCCAACTTTCGAAAAACGTGGAAGTTTCTTGATAGTTTTCACCCTTTTGAGACCTGCGCCTAAAGTAACGGTTAGAAGAAGGGTCGGTGACCAGGCCCGATGCCTGGCGTTTTTTCAATCCTATCTTTAATATGGCTACAATATCAGGAAATCAAATATGCGATGTGGAAGCCCCACAAGCTAATAATGACAATAATAATGCATTGAGTTCTGCCTCAAACGCTACTGTTAATCAGGGCAAAAAAGAATCATGGGGTGAGAGAGTAGAGGCTTCTGTTTCCAATACGGAATCTAAAAATCCCAAATCTGATGAAAGTAAAACTGAAGAAAGATTTTTCGTCGTCAAACGTCAAGAAGGGTTTTTGATAAAACATCCCCCTTTCTGATTAATAAATCTATCCAAGGACTGGTTGGCGAACCCAAAACAATAAAAAAACTCCGCACAGGTGAACTGCTAATTGAAGTAATCAATAACCAACAAGCACTGAACTTATAAAAAATGTACTCACTTTGCAAACATTGCTGTCTGCATATCGCCACATAGAACCTTAAACTCATCTCGCGGAGTGATCTCAGAATCTGACCTCTTGCATGTAACTGAAGATGAAATAGTGGAAAACTTAAGGGAACAAAATGTCATAGAAGCTAGACGTATAAAAATCACGCGTAAAGATGAACAAATACCAGCGAACCAAGTACAAATACCTACTAAGCATATTATACTGACTTTTAACACACCTAACCTACTCAAATATATAAAAGCTGGATATTTATCATGTTCTGTCAGACCGTACATCCCAAACCCACTGCGTTGCTTTAACTGTCAACGCTTTGGGCATTCAAAGACATCATGCCGAGGTAAGGAAACCTGTGGTCGGTGCAGTGCAGTTGGCCACGAAAGTGGGCAATGCAATGCTCCACCTTGTTGTGTCAACTGCAAAAAAGATCATCCATCCTATGCTAAATCGTGTGAACAGTGGAAAATAGAAAAAGAAAAACAGACAATTCGCACAAGACAAAATATATCATACCCTGAAGCCAGAAAAATAGTTGAATCCAGAACTCCCAAAGTTGGTGTATCATATGCTGCTGCGGTATCTAAAACTGTCGAAAAAACTTATCAAACTATTGCAACTCAAACCGAATTCCCCACTAAAACTAATTGCCAGTCTAATCAAAAAGAAAATATGTCAAATAATTCTGGTAAGACAAATAATTCAACGCAATCTGTTCCTCCTAAGTCATCACAATCTGTTTCTCGTAAGTCACCGAAATCTGCTCCTCCTACATCCTCAACAAATGCTTATTCAAAATCATCACAATCTTTTAGCTCAAAACTCCCACTCCATAATAGAGGTTCTCAAAATTCAACTAAAACACCATCTGTAAAATCAAACCGTAAATCTGATGCAGGAAGGTTTAACCTACCAACAATGAAAGTATCAAATGATAATACAGCCAAAAAGAAAAAGAATAAAATATCTAAAAGTATAACCCAATCAAAACAGAAAAATAAAATGGAGGAAGATGATGCTTTAGCTCTTCACCCAGAACCGGATGAAGAATTCAATGATGGAGATAGTATGTCCATTACCTCCGAATAAAATATCGCAAATAACTTTATAAATAAAATTCATGTCTAATATTATCTCTTGGAACTGCCGTGGTTATCACAATAAACTTGACGAAATCCATAATATTCTATCCGACCATCAACCTTTATGTTTAGCCCATCTAAAACCTACTGACAAAGCGAAATTACGCAACTATGCTACCTACAGAAAAGATTTTACAGGCAATGAAAGAGCTACTGGTGGAGTGGCTCTTTTCATCTCTCGCAGTTTACCTCATTCTCATGTTTTACTAAACACAAACTTACAAGCTGTTGCAGTCCGTGCTCATGTAAAACGTCTCATTACAATCTGTTCTATTTATTTACCACCCCATCAAATTATTCAGTCAGCACTACTTCAGGATCTAGTTCTCCAACTCCCCACTCCTTTCATCATCATTGGGGATTTTAATGCTCATAGCCAACTTTGGGGGAATTCTGACTCTAATCAACGTGGTGACATAATAGAAGAATTAATTTCCGACAATGGCTTATGCCTACTCAATAATGGTGATCACACATATTTTCATGAACTAACTCGCACCTTTCATGCCATAGATCTCACTATCTGCTCCCCATCTATATATCCGTATTGGACCTTCTGGGTCTCTAATGACCTGTACGGCAGTGATCACTTTCCAACTTTTATATCACAGACAACTCCTCACACGGATTCTAATAATTGCTTTAAACGCTACGTCTATGACAGAGCCAATTGGCGAACTTTCACAGACCTTGCAAAAATTACAAGTGAAATGATAGAAGGTGATATCGACGATGCTCTTGATATCACCCAATGTATTATCAATGCTGCAGATATTAGCATTCCAAAATGACTTTCTACCCCAAAGCACAGGAAACCATGGTGGAATGATGACTGCAAAAAGGCAAAAAAAAAATCAACAGAAGGCTTGGGGTATCTTCCGGAGGTATCCCAATAATACTAATTATATTATGTACAAAAAAGCAAAGGCTGATGCTAGAAGAGTGCGGCGTAAAAGCGAACGTGAATCCTGGATGCAATACGTCTCCAATATAAACAGTAACACCTCAAGTAAAGTTCTTTGGAAAAAAGTAAAAAAATGTATGGGATTATGTTCTGAAAATCATATCTCAATCTTAAAACACAACGGCCAAACAATAGCGTCTCCCAAAAATATAGCTGAGACAATAGCTAGTACCCTCGCTTCCAATTCTAGCTCTGACTCTTACCCAGAACCTTTTTTATCATACAAAAGACAAACGGAAAATACCAGCATCAATTTTAACTCTCGCCATTCTCATGATTACAATCTCCCATTTACTATTCCAGAACTCTTAAGTTGCTTGCAAAAGAGCCGGTTATCTGCCCCAGGACACGATGGCATCACATATACCATGCTAAAACATCTTTCTTCCACCTCTCTCAATAACTTACTTATTTTTTTCAATAGAATCTGGATTGAACATACTTTCCCTAATGCCGGGTCTGAAGCCATTATCTTTTGTTTTCCTAAGCCAGGGAAAGGCTCCAGTGACCCAAACAATTACAGGCCTATCGCACTCTCTAGCAGCCTCTGCAAACTTTTAGAAAAAATGGTTAATTGCCGCCTGGTGCATGTTCTTGAATCAAATAATTGCCTTGCAGCCTTCCAAAGAGGATTTCGGCGTGGTAGGTCCACTATCGATAACGTCATTCTTTTAGAAACCCATATACGGACTGCTTTTTTAAAACGCAACCATCTGGTCACTGTTTTTTTCGACATGATGAAAGCCTATGACAAGACATGGAGGTATGGTATCCTTCGCGACCTTTTTAACCTGGACTTTCGTGGGAACCTCCCGATTTTTAATAAGAACTTCCTTGCCATTCGAATTTTTAAAGTTCGAATTGGGGGGATTCTCTCCAGTTTTTATGTACAAGAAGAGGGTGTACCGCAGGGCAGTGTTCTGAGTGTCACCCTCTTTGCAATCAAGATAAATGATATACTGCAACAATTACCCCCTTGTGTGCAGGGTACACTATATGTTGACGATTTTAAAATTTTATGTAAAGGACAAGATATGCGTTTTATTGAGAGACAATTACAAATTGCTATCAATCGTATTATTCAATGGACAAATAAAAATGGTTTTATTATTTCCCAAGACAAAACTTCTTGTGTGCATTTCTGTAGACGTAGGGATCTGCATCCAGATCCTGAAATTTATATTGGAGCATCTCAAATTGCTGTTACTGACTGCGTTCGCTTTCTCGGCTTATATTTTGATAAAAAAACTCACTTTCTGGCCACATGTTTTGCAGTTACATAAAAAGTGCGAGCAATCACTTAATTTAATTAAGGTGCTTTCAAACACTTCTTGGGGAGCAGACCGTGGTTCTCTCTTGAAAATTTATCGCTCTATAATCCGTTCCAAAATTGATTATGCCTGCCAGGTCTATGGTTCCGCACGTAATTCTGTTCTTAAAAAACTTGACACAGTGCACCATAGCGCACTCCGTGTTTGCTCTGGTGCATTTCGTACCTCTCCAGTTTTAAGTCTTTATGTTGACTGCAATGAACCAGCATTACACCACATTCGTGAAAAGCTTTCTTTAGAACTGTATGACCGTCTCCTTTCACATCCTGGCCATCCTCTTCATACATACATTTTAAACACAGACAATGATATTCTTTATCAGCATCGACCATCTTGCATCCCATCTTTTAGTGTCAGAATTAGGAAAATTACTGATAATAGCCCACTGAGTAATATCAGGGTAAGTCCATGTCCATTGCATGTACTCCCTCCTTGGAATCCTCCTGATATTACATCGCTCCATCCCTTTAAAGGATATGATAAAAACCACTTGGCCCTGCAGTTTTTCAACAGTTATTTGCCGCACACCGAGCAAATTTTAATGGCTATACTGACATTTATACAGATGGATCTAAGAGTGGTAATACTGTTGGTTGTGGTGTATTTTGTGACAACACTTCATTAAGCTATCGTCTTCATCCTTCTATCTCCGTCTTTACATCTGAACTGATTGCAATAGAGAGAGCCATGGTGTACATATCTCATCATCATAGCTCATCCTTCATTATATATACAGACTCAAATAGTTCTATTGACGCAATTAAATCTTTTAACAAACATCCTCTTGTCTCATCCATCCTAGATTTTTATAACAAATTGACAAGACGTGGTCATAATATTTTATTCTGCTGGGTACCTGGACACATGGGTATTCCTGGCAATGAGAAAGCAGATGAGGCGGCAAAATGTGCTCTTAATCCGTTACATCATAATGTTCATTTATCAGACGTTAAACTACTTATAAATATTTTTATTCAGAATAAATGGCAAGAAAATTGGGATTTAGAAAACAATAATAAACTGCACCACATAAAACCTATAATAATGACCTGGCCTCCGAGTTATCCAAGAAAAACAGATGTTCTACTTACTCGTCTGAGAATTGGGCATTCAAGGATCACTCATAAACATCTTTTACTTCGGGAGGATGCTGCCATGTGTCCACATTGTCATTTCGATTACCTGACCATTCATCATGTTTTAACTGACTGTCCGGGTCTCCGGCACTTATATAGAATTTATTTTAAGTCATCATCACCACTCTTGACAAACCTTATTGGGGATACACCTCATGGGGCACTCTTCACTTTTTTAAAACATGCTGGATTTTATTTTGAAATATAATTTTTATATCTTTGGTTTAACAATTAAGTTTTCTGTTTACACCTTTGTGATATCTGGAAGGGAACCCCTTCCAGACTGCACTTTTTATTGACTTAGTATTATGTTTTTACTCTACTGTTTTTTAGTATTTAAAAGTTAGTTTTTTCTACACTTGTTTGACTACATCTGGATGGGATACCCCATCCAGATTGTTCTTCTCATTGTTCCTTTATTTTGTCATTTTTCTATCTCTCACTTTTTTGATGTTTTAGTCTACTTTTTTGGCGCAGCATGTCCCTTAAGGGATTTTGCGCCATAAAACCCCATACAACCAACCAACCGAATCAAACGCCTATTTTGAGGCCAAAGATAATTCGTTCTTCAAGAAAGGTATTAAAATTTTTAGATTCGCTGGAATGATTGTATCGCTCTTAAAGGAGACTATGTTGATGAATAAAATCGAATTTGACCCCAAAACTTGTGTTTTCTTCATTAGACCAAGAACTTATCAGCCGAAGAGTTAAGTGAGGGAGGAAGCATCGATAGCTTCGGAAAAAAATAAAACAGAAAGCAATATCTGATGTGATCTTCTAATATATATTTTTGTTGTTGTTTGTTTGGTTGTTCAACAATTTTGTTTTTCCCTCCCTCTTTGAATATTGCCGCTGGAAAGTCCGAACTTTGGACAATTCCAAACTTTAGACTTTGTACTGTACAACAAATAGAGAGTAATTAAAAAAATAAATATCGCAGCCTACGGCACATCTATAAGTATGAAGATTATAAACATGTAAAAAGGCTAAGAAAAATATTTTTGGTCAGAATTCCTTGAAAGAGACAAATCATTAACGAAATCGATGTAAAAATTATTGTTTTGTAGAAATTCACCTCGGACCATTAATTTTCTTCTACGCTCGAGCCGATTTTTTAACTTTTATACCGAGCCGAGCCGAGTCGATATTTTTCTTTGGTACGGGCCGAACCGAACTTTGAATTTTTATGCTGGGCTGACCCATGCCGAATTTTTGTTTTCTATCGGTTAGCCCGGGCCTGGAAATTTCGGTCTGTGCAGACTTCTAATCTGTTTATTCATATTGGTAAGATGTGATCAAAGATTACATCAAGGGTTTTGCTTAACATTACTTTTTAAACAACTTAACCTTTAATTCAATATAAAACAAAAAATTTATAATTATCCTTATTATTTTTCAGTATTAGCTGCCCGCTTCCTGTAGCACCGCATAGCAGGCATGTTGCACAGGTGCTGCAAAATCCATTAGGTCCACCTTCAACCGCCAGGGGGCGCAATATGTTCTATACAATCATTGGTCACTGGTGCCCGCTGCCTCCGGCCCCGTATAGCAAGCATGCTGCGCACGCGCTGTTAAATTTGTTATCGGGCGGAGCTAACGAATGCTTAAGCCTTTTTGGTAGGCCTCCCTACCTGGTTGACCCTCTAAATCTGTTAGTTGCACTACCAGGGGGCACACACTATTCTTAACAAACCTCTCCGAACAAAACTCCATATCTACAGCCTATAAGTAGATATATTTGTCAGTGTTTTAGACGTAAAAAACCCCGAGGGTATATGTTAAAATCATAAGTATCATGCCTATACATGCTATAGGTTTATTTGAGAAACAGGGGATCTATGCAACTTCTTAAAAAATCCAGACGGTAAATGGCTTATAATACGGCACCATTACAATTTCAGGAATAGTTTATAAGCCAATAAAATTACATGTTTTAGATTACATTTATTATATCTTATTCGTTGTTCTCTAAACTTTCCTGAAATGTTAGTGGCCAATAAATTTGATCTTTGAATCCGCTTACATGGCGCTTTTCTTAAAAATTCCTATCTTAATTCTATTAGCTAATAAACTTTATCTTTAAATCCGCTTCTTTTACATTGGCTGTTTCCTAAAATTTCCTGTAATTTTATTGGCTAATAAATTTCATCATTGAATCCGTTTTTCCAACATCTATTTCAGCAATTTTCATTTTTGAGCAATCATATTTTGCACTGATGATGGTACACTATGGCTACCGAAACTAGTTTGCAACAAGAAATAAAGTGTTTTGGTGCTTTAACCCTTAAATACGTGATTTTTTTATTTTGTTTAAAAAAATTTATATATGATTCTCTAAAAAGGACATTTTTCACATAATACGTAAAATTTGCTTCTGTTGCATATCTGCAATACAAGTAAAAACTACCTCCGTGTGGCTGTTTTACTCTAAAATATTACAAATTAGTAAATATTTTTATAAGTGTGTCTCCAAATACTTTATTTTATATAATTATTTACTTTATAAAACTTAACCTTTGGGAATCTGACTTTACACCATCAAGTTTCAATTGTTAATTTCGCTTTATTTAAATACGGAATGTCTGTTATTAATTAAAGCAGATATTGCTATTTAAATTTTCTGGTGTGAATTAGGTATATACAAATAAAAAAATCTATTAAATTCAAAACACTGTTGTTTGCATATATGCAAAGCTGCGCATTAAAGGGTTAAACGTTGTTTTTTATTTATTAGCAAAATCCGCGGCTTTGCTCGCGTAATAGTTGGTATATGTCAAGTGATATTTGTATGTCTAAGTTTTATTAGAAGAAATTACACTTTTAGGAAAAATTTAAAAAATGCTAATTATTCCGCAGTTTGACTAAACTTCATTATTACACTGCATTAGGCAAAAATGAGACTTAAATTAATAAGAAAAACTAAAACTAATCCTAAATAAATGATAATTTATAAAGTACTTTGAAGCTTTTATGCTCATTTCAGAAACTCATTTCAATATTCATTTGAAGTTTTGAATTTTTTAGAAACCGTTCTTAGTACATATTTACATCTTAAAATTAACCAACATGTCAAATTTCAAGCTTCTTGTTGAACGGTCTACCACATATCTGGTGGTAGTGGCACTAAGATAAAATACCTACGTTGCAACAGAGACTGTCACCATTAATTTTGAAATCGGTTTGGTATTTCCTAATATTTCATAGAAAACGTAATTTAGAAAGTTTTTAAAGGCTTGTTTAGAACGTTTGTTGTTCCTGAAAACCCAAGGTGGTAGTGGTACCGGCATAAAATATAGCCTGCGTAGGATCACAGATTATCACCATTCATTCGCAACCATTACTTTTGTAATCCGTTTATTATTTTCTGAGATTGCATACAAATCGTAATTTAGGACTATTATAGAATGCTTTTCGCTCCTTCCTTTCGCTTCATCCCTTCTACATTTCGAATTTATTTTCGACAGTTCTTAGGGAGTATTAATATTTTATCAGTAACTACCATGCCATATTTAAAGTTTCTAGCGTTTTCAGTATCTCAGAAATCACAATTTAGAAAAATTTTTTGCACGTGCAACCCTCTGGTGGTAGTGCCACTGGCATAAAATATAGCTTATGTTTGAGCAGGTTCTATCACCATGAATTTGCAACCATTATTTTTTAAATCGGTTTGATATTTCATAAGATTGCATAAAAATCGTAATTTAGAACGTTTTTAGAACACTTATCGCTAGCTTCATCCTTTTAAATTTGAAATATTCTTTCGACGTTTCATAGAAAGTATTTGCATCTTTTAAGTAATTGCCATGCCAAATTCCAAAATTTTAGATCTCTTAGTATTACAAAAATGCGATATAGAATATTTTTTGTTCCTCCAACCCGCAGGTGGTTGTGACAACAACATAAAATATAGCCAATGTTCAGCAGGAACTGTCACCATCAATTTGCAACCATTCCTTGTGAAATCAGTTTGTTATTTCCTGATATTCCGTAGAAATTGCAATTTAAAACGCTTTTCGCGCATTTTCACCCCTTTTAAATTCCGAAATTTTTATAAACTTTTCTTAGAGAGCATTTACATCTTATAAATAATTACCATGCCTAATTTCAAGTTGCTAGCCCTTGCAGTATCACAAAAATCACAATTTAGAATGTGTTTTGCCCCGCACCCCCCCCCCCCCCCCCAGGTGGTAGTGACACCGACATGAAATAGAGCCTATATTAATACAAGGGCTGTCACCATCAATGTCCAATCATTATTTTTTAAATCGGTTTGATACTTCCTGAGATTGAATATAAATCGCCATTTAGAACGTTTTTTAGAACGGCTTTAGCTCATTTTCACCCCTTTTAAATTTCTTTTTTTAGGAAATGTTCTTAGGGACCATTTATATCTTATAAGTAGCTACCATACCAAATTTCATGTTTCTAGGCGCTTCAGTAACACATAGATCGCATTTTTAAAACGTTTTTTTCTTGCACCCCCTTTGAAGTTGTGGCATGGGCATAAGATATAGCCTATGTTGGAACAGAGACTAACACCATCATTTTTGATATCATTACTTTTGGAATCGGTTTGATACTTCCCGAGATTGCGTAGAGATCGCCATTTAGAACGTTTTTTAAAATGCTTTTCGCGCATTTTCACCCCTTTTAAATTTCGATTTTTTAATGAAATGTTCTTAGAGATAATTTATATCTATTAAGTAACTACCATGCCAAGTTTCATGATTCTAGGTCCTTCAGCAACACCAAAATCGCATTTTTAGAACGTTTGTTTGCACCTGCACCCCTTCTGGGGTAGTGGCACCGACATAAAATACAGCCTATCTTCGAACAGGGATTAACAGCATCATTTTGATATCATTACTTTTGAAATCGGTTTGATACTTCCTGAGATTGCGTAGAAATCGCCATTTCGAAAGTTTTTTAGAACGCTTTTTACTCATTTTCATCCTTTTTTTAAGAAATTTTATTACAGATCGTTTATATCTTATAAGTAACTACAATTCCAAATGTCATGTTTCTAGGCTTTTCAGTAACACAAAAATCGCATTTTTAGAATGTTTTTTGCTCCTGCACCCCCTTTCGGGTAAGTGGCATGGACATAAGATATAGCCTGTGTTCGAACAGGGACTAACACAATCATTTTGATACCATGACGTTTGAGATCGGTTCTGTAGTTTCAGAGTGTAGTTTACCTCCTACAAACAAACAAACTTTACTTCTTCATAATATTAGTATAGAAGATAGATAGCCCTTCAGGTTTTTTAGAGTATTAGCCAATAGAAGGCGTTCGTTTCTAGTGTGGGGGGAGCCTTCAGTTTGTTATCCTGGAGAGTTGTGCGATTTTTACGCCTATCTGGTTTTCAGCGTGACTCGGGATCGAAGTAGTTGGTGAATACGAGCATTAGAATACTGGTTGGACTTAATTTTTTCAGTTGTAAGAATTTCATTTGTGATATTAATTGGTAGAGTTTTATCTGTCATTGCACTTTGCAAGAGTTTTTGTGGCAAGGGATAAAAAAAATTATACTGTAAATTCAACAACTTGTACTATTAGTAATGGAACAATAAAAAATTCATCATTAATCATCCTAATTGTAATTGTAGCTTAAATATAATCATTTGCAACTTTTAAATTGCAGATATTTAAAAAATAAATAAAAAGACTGGTTTGAATTTTTTAAATCACGTTTCCTAACTGGTAGATGAGCAATTAAGCAATTTTTATCTATAGCAATAAGTAGGTGTTTTTACAAATCGATTGGACCTAGTCATATTTTCATACATTGATTTGACACAGAATTAATAGAGAGTGATTTATTTATTTACTGTCCTCTTTTGTCACTTGTACAATGTACAGTGGTGCAGACAGCAATTAATAAAAAAAGAGAAGAAAAAACTCTTACATTTTAGTCACCAATTTGACCAATTACTTAATTTTCCCATGTTTTTTTTTTAATTATTGCTTAATATTCTAAATAAATAAAATTATTTATTTTATTTTCAGCTAGATGACATGGGTGTTCTCAAAACAAAAGAGGCAACTTTATGACCCAAGTTTTAATTCATTTTCGTTTGGAAATGCATGAAATTGGCTAGTGTTGTTATTCAGAAACTTTGTGATCGAAAGACTATTTTTATAAAATAAAAAGATCTTTCAGAAAATACTGTGAAATTTGTTGGCGTTTTGAACCGCATTTCCGGGCGAAAGGAGAAATACCAGTCAGGGAAGAAAAAAAACTGGATTCACGTGACCCAAAATCGCTTATAACTGAATAGACAATTTATTTATCAAAAAATAGAAAAACTCTTTCGATTCCAAATTGCTTCCATAATCAGCACAGCCATTGTTTTTGCCTTTACGTTTAAAAATGTGTCGGATTTGTTGCGCAGTAGATTTGAGAACCGCCTTAAATTTAAAATTCACGAGCTTTCTTGCATCAGTCACTTTTAATTCTTCTTTTTTTTGAGGGAGGGCGTATTCCAACCCCAGATTTATGATTTGTCACAAGTAAATTTTTCTGAAGTATATTAGATGACAATGAAGTTGAAAGTAATTTGTTTCAGTGCATTTGTTTAGGTAGGTTTTTGTAATACTTAATAATGCTTTGGAAAATGAATTAAAAATTCTAATTTCTAAGTTTTAGTTAATTGTGAAAATATGATAGTCATTTTTCACTGGCTTATGTGGCATGTGCTATAGATAAGAGATGACAGTATCAGTATAGTTGTGTATTTGTTGTTAGAAATAGTCTTTAAATGTTAAAAAGTTTCTCTTTTGTGCTAACATGTTTAAATAATGTGCATTTCAAGTTATCTACTTTTTGGTGTAAAGTCATATATTTTGTAAGACATGTACATCAATTATGTGTTTTGTATTCATAAATAGATGTTTTATACCGTAGAAATATTTTGTCCTCACTAATTACTTAACCAGCTGTACATGGATGGAACCATGGAAACCGTCCATTGGCTTTTGTTTTAGAAATACAGTTGTACAACGTGATTATTTTTAGCTAATTATACACTGCAATGCAAAAGTATGCACACCCTTAGAATTTGACAATTCTGAAAAATAGGTTTACTTTTGTGAAAAGAGAAAGGCATTAGATGAATGTAAGTGGTAATTGAAATAATACAAAAGAAAAATCAATGCATATTCAATTAATAACAGAGGTAAAAATACAGGAAATGTCGTTTCTTGCCAATGCAAAAGTATACCTATCCAGCATAAAAAAATACATTAATGTTTCTCTAAGGAAATTATTAATTACAAGGACGTCGAATGATGTCATAAATATGGGATGGCCTGTTTTCAATGAGATTTATGAATGTAGGTTAGGGTGGAGTGGAAAAACCAAAAATTTGAAAATCAAAATGTAATACCGCTCAGAAGTTGTGCATGGTCCTCAGTAATAAAACTGCGAGTTTTTTCAAAATCAAAATTTATCATCCGGTGCCTCCGGGCCCCGCAATTTTCGCTAAACTCGTCAAAAACACCTTGTAGAAGTTATAAATAATAAATTTAAAAAATCTAAAAACCCGACTGGGTAAAAAGCGAACTAATTAATTATTTCTCATTAGCGTGAAATTATTTTTTATATTATTTACCTATTTTTTTGTTTACTTGTATCGATGACTTTTAAGTTGTGTTTAATTTTTAGTTTCTCTGTATAAACATTGTTTTGATGAGGCCTATAGATGTCTATGATGGTTAGAGTTGAAGTAAAGCTAAAGATCCTACACGACTTCCAGGTTGTATAATATTTAAACGGATCTTCTGACTGTAAAATAGTCAATAAAAATCTTCTTCATTTTGAAAAACCTATTCAATGATATGCCACACAATATGGAGCGTAAAAATTTTTTCGTCTCTACTGCCATTTTGTATTTTATGGTCGCCATTTTGAATTTATAAAAACAAAACCTAGCCTATAACCATCGGATGGTTAAGACAAATCGATACAGGCTTCATTCATTAAAATCCAATATTCATTATGTTATTGCATGATCAGAGTTGAAGTAAAAGGGTCAATACCATAACACTTCGTCATGGTATAACGGAAAAGTACAAAAAATTCTAGTCACTAATAAAAAATATTTACCCCACCCACATCACTGATTTTTAAAAAACACGAAACTTTTTCATGAATTAATTGAGAGAAAAATAACAAGCACATTAAACTAAGTTTTCTAATAAAAATTATCTAAATTATATGTCTCTAAAAACGAAATACTGTAAAGGATGGTTCGGGAAATGCTGATTACTGAATATTTCAAATCCCTGGATAGTTGGGTTCTACAAAAGAAGATGCAGGAAAAGAAATTTTTGCGTATTTTGCTGACAAAGTCAATCAAATAATCTTCATTTTGTTAGCTTAAAATATGCATTGGATGAATCTATATTTGCCAAATAAAAGATGAAAATATTTTTCGTTTCGCTATTCTTTTTAAGTTTATTTCTTAAATAATTTGTAATTTTGCAACATCTCATCTATAACGAGTCGGAAGTTGTACGTCAATCGTGACCAATGAGGTGCGTTCGTACTACAACAAGTTTTATAAATATTCAGATCTAGGTGCAGTAGCTGTTGCACTCTTAGGCAAAAATCAATGAATACTAAATTTATTACGATTGTATATATTAAATTCAATAATACAGAAATAATAAGACTCCATCTTAAATGTGAAGTAATCACCATGACAACCTATAATCATTACATATTATGGTATATCATTGTATTAATTGCATATGATACGATTGAATACATAGAATGAAGAAAAAAATATCTTTTTAAATTTTGCTTCGCTTATCATAAAATTTGAAATGACTCGACAAAATTCTGCAATGATATACTAAATTTTAATTAAGTTTCAAACCATTCGGTTTGGTAGTTTTTGCGCTGTTATATGCGGACGGACCAGATAACGACTATAGGTGCTACGTATTTTTATAATTACAAACCCTTTTAATTTAACCTTGTGAATAAGAGTGGTAAATAGAGGCTGATGTAGATACAAAATGCAGATTTATATACATAGATCGGCTCACATGATAAAAATCTTTACATGTTTATAAAATATATCCCAATATGAGAAATATTACAACTAATTAACTCGATATTTCAAATGAAAATCAAATTTCAAATTTTTTTTTTTTTTTGCTTAAATGCGCAAAGACCAACTTAGTGAAAAAAGATTCCATGCCGGGAATCGAACCCGGATCATCAGTATAGCGCACTGGCGTTCTACCGCTAAACCACATGGAACGATACCCAGCCTGGAACTTCTCACTATTACAAGTTGGCAAGGCTACAAACGCAGCACAAGATGGAATACTTTCCGTGAGCCACCGTAGGCTCACGGAAAGTATTCCATCTTGTGCTGCGTTTGTAGCCTTGCCAACTTGTAATAGTGAGAAGTTCCAGGCTGGGTATCGTTCCATGTGGTTTAGCGGTAGAACGCCAGTGCGCTATACTGATGATCCGGGTTCGATTCCCGGCATGGAATCTTTTTTCACTAAGTTGGTCTTTGCGCCTTTTAAGCAAAAAAAATAATTTGAAATTTGATTTTCATTTGAAATATTGTATTCAAGGCGAATGTTTCTCTCTGGAAAAATTTCCAAATATTAATAATTAACTCGAGTTATTATATAATTCGCATTGCTCAAATAAATCATTCGCTCTCGTATTACGAAATCGGAATTAGCAGTTCTGCTAGGAATAGGGTTTATTTTGATCTAACCATCTACGATAAGAATTCTAGACTAAATAGCTCCTCGTCCAAATAAAAAAAAACTTACCCTTCTGAAATGCAATGAATGATCTTTATTTTCATTTATTGCAGTTGATAATCCAAAAATATCGTTACAAAATAGTCTTGTGTAAATAATATAATAAAATTCTTCGGTAAAATAATGATCTTGGTTAAATAATTTGTCAAATAACGATTACTCATTCTTAAATAGACAATGCTTACTTCTTCCTTGGATGACTGAGCGTTTACTATATACAGGGCGAGTCGGAATTGTTTTTACAAAATAAGATGGGTGATAGTACCCATCCAGATGAGCAACAATTACCATGGAAGATAAAGTCTCATTCTACTCTAAGAGGCAGAAAAGAGTAAAATTAGAATTTCAACATGAACTTACAACAGTGTTGGGAAAGCGAATGGACAATGACAAAAGTTCACAATTGGATTTATTGATCAGAGAAAAATTCGCAGCAAGTACTCAAAGTGACGACCACGCGTGGCGTCGCACATTTCACAGACGACGCAGTTAATATGCGAAGGAAATACTGGTGTACCCTCTCGAAGATTCCTGGTGTTGTATGTATTTTATCTGCGGCAACAACACTTCTCGCTACGAGATCTTCAGCCAAGTCCATAGACGTCTCGTACACTAAAGATTTCATGTGTTCCAAGAAGAAAAAGTTCAGTGGATTGAGGTCCGGTGAGCGAGGAGGCCAAGCCACAGGTACGCCATGTCCGATTCATCGTGCGAGGTATGTGGCATTCAAGAAGTGCCGGACCGTGCTGGAAAAGTGTGCTAGGGCTTGATCGGGCATAAACCACATGGGCCTCTGGATGGGGAGCGGAACCCATTCAGACGACCAGTAATTACATAGAAATATTGGGTCGCATTCGACTCAGAGAGGCGAAAAAGAGGTATATTAGAATTCCAACCTCAACTTATAACAGTTTTGGGGAAGCGAATGAACGATACCAAAAGTTGCGCAATCAGATTTATTGTTTAGTGAAAAATTCACAGCAAGTGCTCAAAATGACGACCACGTGGTTCTTTGCATAGCTGACACCGGCGAAGGAATGACTGGCGCACCCCGTCGAAGATTCCTGGTGTCGTCTGAATTTTGTTCGCGGCAACAACGATTCTCGCCACGAGATCTTCAGCTGAAGCTACAGTCGTCTCGTGCACTAAAACTTTCATGTGCCCCCAGAAGAAAAAGTCCAGTGGGTTGAGGTCCGGTGAGAGAGGAGGCCAAGCCACAGATCCACCACGTCCGATCCACCGTGCGGGATATGTGTCATTCAAGAAGTTACGGACCCTGGTGGAAAACTTTGGTAGAGCTCCATCGTACCTCACATCATCCTCACATGTCTCTCTGATGGGGAGTGGAACATCCTGCAAAAAACTGGGAAGCATTTGTTCCAAGAAGATACGGTATGTTGCGCCGGTCAAACGGTCTGGCAAGATATGAGGTCCTACCCCGTAATCACCATGGATAGATGCCCAGGTGTTCACGAAAAATGACTGCCGGTATTTTCGACGGGTAGTGAAGTAGGAATTGCTGTCAGACCAAACGTGTTGATTGTGCAGGTTGAAAATTTCGTCTCTGCTTAATGTTGCCCCATCACTAAATAATACTAATGCAAGAAACCGTGGATCGTTGTTCCTCATCCCGAGCATCCACTGCACAAAGTCTGGCCGGCAAGAATAACCATCTTGGTTTAAATATTGCACGTTTTGTACATGGTAGGGCACATGCGTTCCTCGTATAAAATACGCCACGCCATTTTCTGAGAAACACCCATTTCGTATGCCACCACTCGCGAACTTATGGATTAAGCTTCTGTAATTCTCGCCAAGACTTGCCGTTTTTAGGTGTTTTCGTAATTATATGAATACGTAGCACCTATAGTCGTCGTTCAATCCGTCCGCATTTAACAGAGCAAAATCTACCCAACCGAATGGTCTAAAATTTTAAATATATAATTGTTGCAAAATTTTGTTGAGCCATTTCAAATTATTAAAATCGGATGTATAGTTTAATTACAGGGACAGTCAAAATTATTCCATTACATTACGGTCAATGGGGAAAAATTATGTCAAGTGCATTTGAATGATGTTACAGCCTTTCGAACAGAATGAAATTTATATGCACTTATTAAAGTGTACTAAAATATACATTCTGTACAATATGCGGTGCAAAAAAATTTATAAAACAAGTTATAGTACGAACGCACCTCATTTGTCATGTTTGAAGTGCAATTTCCAACTTGTTACTTTTTGCGAACGTCCTGCATTGCTATTTGAGATGGCAAAAGAACCGGCTTCTTGCAGTTCTCTATCCACTCTGGCGAATGTAGGATGACTTAGAATACGACGCGTTGGAAACTACTGCTGATACAATCTTCGTGTTTCGCTTCACCGTATGTGAGGTACATATTTGCCAATTCCTCGTATGTGTACTCTGCCGATGTTATCAAGGTAGTGCTTTAAAGCTCTGGTGTTATGCCGCGTTGAAAGGACAACGTCTGATCTGATTGGCTTTTTACGAAACCTACTGTGCTGCTTCTTGTCATTAGAAATTTGTATACTGTTTGGCTTGGTTTTGTTTGGTTTTTCGCGCTACGGTCATGTCAGCACACGCGGTCTATTAGATACAAAATGACGTCAGAGGCGATGACGTATTCATGCTTGACGCGTTTCGACTTTACTCTTTTCTGCCTTTCAGAGTGTAATGTGACCTTAGTATGTTTCATGGTAATTATTGCTCGTCTGGATGAATACTGTTACCCCTATTGTTTTGTAAAAACAATTTAGACTGTATAAATATTGAAATACAGTAAACATCCTCTAATCCGGTACGTTCGGGACTGGAAGCATGCCGGCTAAAAGGATGAATGTCGGAAAAAACGTGTAGAAGTTAAAGTTAAAAAATGACGGTAAAGCTTGTTTTTTATTCTTTAAACAGCTTGAATGGAATAACAAAATGCACAATAATGTAAAGTACAACATATGGAGATGACTATAAAATAAAAACGCACACTTCAGGCCTACACAGTTGGCTTAAAGTGCACGTAGAAGACACCTTAAATAAATGTCAACTATCGGATTGTTTTGTAGTAGTCCTCTCTCTTCTTTTTTTGGAAAGTCATTTCGTATTATGCGGAGTTTCATAATTTCCACATCTTTGAACAAACTGCTGCCCTCAAAAACTTGATAAATGTATTCATGGTATCAGCTGCTTGATTCCAACTGATGTCATTTGTTTCGCCCACATCATCTTCATCAGGGTCAACGTCTTTGGGAGCTGCTGGATTGATAACACTCTGAATAATGACTTCATCTGTCAAAATTTCCTCTGTCGGCTCAAGAAATCTGCTTCAACTCACTCTTTTATTTCTTTTCGATTCAGTTGTGACATGGAGTTCTGTAAAGGCACACAACCTAAAACATTTTCTAGTTCGTCGTAAACTGTATCAATTTCAGAAACTTCAACTTTTTCGCCCATTACTTCAGTCCAAATATTACGCCATGACTTTTCCAAGTTTCCTGTTTCATTCCTCATTCTGAAGTTCCGTCAGATTATTATAAACATCAGGAGTGATTAAACAAGGATTACCATTTTTTCCAAAAGTCGTGCCAGATTATACAACATGCCGGATTAGAGGATGTTTACTGTTTTTTTAAAGCTCATAATATTTTTAAAACTAATATAAATCACATGGTAAATACGAGGGTTGGGACTTTAATAGTGGCAACACTTCTGTAGAGACGACATACGATGGAACCTAATGTTGTCACTGATAACACACGTCAGTTAGATACCTACCTTAGCTCGAAACATATAGACTCTGCCTTTCCACATTTCGGGCATTCGAACTGGCGAGAGGAACAGAGCCTCGTATTACCTGGCGGTGCCTAATGTAGTGTTGTCACAACGTTTTCAGAACAAGAACAACGGAGTTGGATGAAGATTGAATTTGTCAGCGACTGTATAGCAGGCAGACGCCAGGCCCAGACCCTAACATCCGAACGGTGGAGGGTGAACCTTCATTCATCACTCCAGAGAATCCGTTTCCACTGCTGCACGGTCCGCTGTCGACGTGCTGTGAACCACATTAACAGAGCAACACGGTTGTATTTGGTGGTTCAACGCTTATGGGCGGCAGTACGACCATGAAAACGAAGCAGATGAGTTTTCTTATAGGTGGTATTCATCGAAATAACACACCCGGATGCCTGTTGAAACTCTTGGCATATGTCTGCCATTGGTTTGGTGCTGTTCTTTGGAATTTCTCTGGACAGAATCCTTCGGTCTTTATCTGCCAGTTTTTTGGGTTTGCCAAGTCTGTGCATATTCGAACAATTTTCGCTCACTTTCCACTTTGGAATCACATTGACCACAGTCGATTTTGGGTAATTCAGCTCGCTAAATATGTCCCTTAAGTATCGGCCATTTCTGTAGTACCCGATGATTACACCTTTCTCGAAATCAGATAACTCTGTACTTCGGGGCATCTTGCATGCAACTGATGCCAATGTTGTTTCCAACAACATATTTAACGGTAAGAGAATGTGACATGTATCAGGAGTGCAGATTTCGGCATTTACATAGGTGTCCAAATATTTACTGGTAGATAGAATATGATCATATACAATTTTTTCATAATTACATTAAATTGTGGATCAATTTTCACCTATTGCGGTTTTAGAGTCTGATTGTTGGGAGGACGAAAAATAATTTGTCGGTCTCGGGTCGGATTGCAAGTAGAGTGCTGCATCGCGTCTGGCAAACTGAACTTCACCCGACTCAAGCCTGAGCTAATTTTTTTTTTACCGTTGTCGATCGATTCGATTCCGGTTATTTTAAATTGTTTCAGGTAGCAGTTGCGTTTTAACATTTTCCGGTACTAAGTTTGAGATAAATCGATTATTCAAAAGAATCTCCAAATTATATTTTAAGATGAAAAGCCATATATTTGAATATTAACGAATATATATATATATATATATTTATATGCATTTTTTTACTTAAAAGTTAAAATTGATATTAGAAATATGATTATCGACTTCTTTCCTATAACTGGATTACAATAGGGAATTTTTTCTTTTAACGTTGGTGTTTAGTTGAGTTTGAAGTATTTCGGGTACATATCGAATGCGGAGGACGAAAATTTTTAACCATTTGGAAAAATGGTTATTATTCTCGGTCAGGGTAGAAAATCAAAAACATATCTGAAGCGTTTTATTAGTTGAATCCCGCATTTTATTCGTTTTCTGATTGGTCTATACAGTAATCTGTATTTTCCCTTTACTTTCAACAGAGATGGATACTTCTGTTGCCAGTATGACAAAAAAGTAATAAAAACTACAAAAAAAATTAATAACTCAGAAATAAATTGAGATACAGCTTTCAAACAAATTGCATTTAAAAGTACATTTTTTTTCTATACGACGGTGTAAAAAGTAATATTGTGGGATGTTTAGAAGTTTAAAAATATTTCATTTAAAATTGGTCCAGGAATATTAATGTTTAATCCATGGCGTACGTAATGTAGGACCAGCTCTGTAGAAGTTTAAAAATTTATAGTACCGAAAATTGTAAAACTGAAATTTCTTTTAAAATTTGTTCATGATGGATCCAGGAATGTTAATGTTTAATCCATGGTGTACGTAATGTATGATCAACTACGTGCGATTTTTTATGTCTTAAATTTTAGTCTTTGAAAAAATAATTTTCCAAATGGTCGTTGTAATTTGTTATATTGCTTTTTTTAGTCTGTTATTTTATGGGGCTTGGGTCGAGTTTCCTGCAGAGTCCTGCATTAGTTCGGGCAAACGGAACCCGATACGACTCTCGGGCTAATTCAGATTGAATTAGCGCCAATCATTTTTCATTTTGGATCGAAATTTGTCGGGTTCGGGTCAACAACTTTTTTTAAAACTTGTTTAAGTTGACTGGATATAGAATTTCCAGGTTGGGGACGGGTATAATTCAATCCATGCAGTACTCTACACTTTCAAAAATACCCGTGAATCTAATTTTCCCCTTGATTATATAATATTTCATTAAACGCGAAAATTTCCACTTTAGTGTGCCGATTCACGCCCCCCCCCCCGCCCCAAAAAATGCATAAAATACACCCATTACCCATGGGTGCATGAAGTTCATCCAAGTCAACACTGAAAATTATTATGAGTATTACGAATAAACCAAAAAGGAAATGAACTAGAAGATTTCTATGTCTTGCTTTATGGCTAAAAATTGATCTCTTACAATAATAGATAGTGATTAGAAGTTCTTGATAGTACATTGCTATTAATTAAGTATGCAAAGTAAAATTTACTATTAATCAAAAATATCTCCCAGACTGAAATCAGTCCTGAGACTGAAGACTTTCACCCATGCAATTACCATAAATACTTACAATCTAAAGGAGCATGTTCGTGAAATAACAGGGGTGTTTCTGTAGTGTTACCGAGTACTTTTTCACAATAGCAACGGAATTTATATGAAAGTCTTCTTTTTCTCTCAAAATACGAAAAATTGGCGAACCTAAGTCCAAAATTTCTTGAAATTCTTTTGTCAAAATACAGTATTTTTTTTTAATTAGAGAAAATCCCACAAAGAGTAGAGAAAAATCACAGGGTGTGTTCCGTTATGCAAGAGCCTGCAAATTTCGGCTCTAACATCAGCTGTAGGACGCTATAACGTTTATTGATTTTTGGTAGAGGGAAGGGAGGTGGCGTTCTACTGTAGATGGATTCTTAGCTGTAGGACTTCAGTTCCATGCTTCAACTTTGAAAAAATGCTATGTGTATGCGCTGTAGGCGACAGTCACAAGGTGCCAGACCGAACTGCTGGACCAACAGCTTCTTTCACAATTTCGACGGGAAGTGTTCGATCACACCATGTTCGGCTACGAGCCCCAGTTCCCTCCTCCCTTTACAATGTCTTTAATGATTTTCGCTTTTAAATTTTCCGGTTTTAATTTTATATTTTTTTCTCGTGTCCGGTCAAGTGTCTCTGCATAGGGACCTACGACGGACGCGCGGAACGGCGCTCTCCGAAAAGGTCGGCCCGGCCGTCATCGAGACGATCATTAAGCCCGAAACCGCAACGGTCGTCCATGGGCTTCAGCGCCCGGAGCCCAACCCTCATCACTTTTCGAAGTCTTTAATTTAATAAATTACCCTTTTTAATTTGTCTGGTTTTAATTCTTAATTATTTTTCGTACCGGTCAAGTGTCAGTGTTGAAAAGAATGTAAAGGGACATCGGAGGGCACACCGAATAGCAAAGTCTGCGGCACACGGTGGGGGATTTTCCGATTCTAGCTGGCCAAATTTATTTTTGGCGTGAGTATAGTCGCATCGCCATGAAATTGAAAAATGTTATTAATATTCATTATTGAATGTTAGGCATTGCAAAATGTAGCGTGTAGCAGTCATAATTTCGTTACAGGGACATTCAAAAGTATTTCATTACATTACGGCCTATGGGGAAAAATCGTTTGTGGTGGTTTTTAATGATGTTTCATTATTTCTAACACTTTGAAATTTATATACGTATCTATAAAGTGCACTACAAGATGATTGCTATAGAATATGGTATGGATAGCATTTATCGATCATTTAAAGGGACACTAAAAAGAATTATGTTACATTACGGTCTATGAAGAAAAATTGTTTGAGGTGTATTTTGTTCATGTTGCACTATTTCAAAAGTATTTAAATTGATATACATCTCCTAGCTGCTCTGTAAGATGCTTACTATTGAATATGATGTGCCATTTATCTTTTATATACAGGGGCACACAAAATAAATCAGTTATATTTTTCTCTGTATGAATAATAATTGAT
This sequence comes from Maratus speciosus, assembly GCA_963932465.1. NCBI lineage: Eukaryota > Metazoa > Arthropoda > Arachnida > Araneae > Salticidae > Maratus > Maratus speciosus. The sequence goes on from OZ010786.1 coordinate 651,072,931, forward strand.
GGAAGTTCGTTTTCAGTTGTGGAACACTTTTTTAAATTATAAAAATTGCATACTATTTAGTGTGTATAAATTCTATAAATCATATACAGGGCTGCACAAAACATCTGAAGTACATTTCCGTTTATTTACGGAAATTGCTGACGAGGAATTTTCAACTGTGCTATGCGTTCACTAACTGTTCTAAATTTTAGCATATTGTGAAATATGTGATAAATCTATAGTTCATATACACGGATGTACAAACTTTTCAGCTATTTTTTCGACTTTGGTTGAAATTGTGATTTTAAACATGTTATGTTTTACAAAGCATTACTTAGAGATCGTTTTTCACATTATTAAGATATGAAATTTTATTATAGTAGTCCGAATGCGTTGAAAAATGTTTCATAATCTGATTGACGCATGATTTTATATCCTTCTTCATAATTTTAATGATACTGTCATAACGGTATGGAAACTAAAGTGATTAAACTATTTTTGTCTTATTATAAGAAATCCTAAAATTTCTTTTTCAAAAATTTAAGATACGGGGCAAAACATTCGACAGCTTTAATGGAAATTGTTGTGTTCTATATTCTGTTGTATATTTATATTTATCTCTGCGCAGAGGAACCTTATGTAAAGAATGAGAATCATAAGATATCATGAGAAAATGCCTACATTATGTTTTGCATTGTATCAATTCTGAATTTGAAGAATTTGTCTGGATCAATTTTATAACCACTCGAAATTTGCAGCCAAGTAATACATTTTAAATCATTTTTTCCTGAGATATTTACATACAACTGGCAATTTTTGTCCAAATTTGGTCATAAATTTAAATATTTCGCTCTTGCTAAACTTTACGTGCTCTTCATTGTAATTTTCCCTTATAAACAAAATATTTTCAACCAAATTTACATTTTCGTTAAATTTTAAATCTTGTTGCTGTTGCATAATGGTGCAAAAGTCCAATTTTGTGGCTAACTTAAATTCTGCTGTCTTTGATAAAAAGAAAATGGTACATGAACTAAAATTAAAAAAAAAAAAATATTTAGTCTTAAGCTAAAAACAATTCTAAAAACTGGGAGGGCACCTAAGGGCAGACAAATTAAATTGGAACGAAAAAGTAATAATCTTAACTATTTAATCATATAAAAAATTGAGCTTAATCGTGCTTTATCATGTAACTTTTTCAATATTAAAACTGAAAAAATGTAAAAAAATACAGAGTTTTTTGCGCCATTAAATATGAAGTAACAGCTTATATGTGCAAATTTTATGCACATAAATCCGATTAAAAAAATCCATATTTTGTTTGGAAGCGTCAATAATCGAGCAGTATATTTTTTTCCGCTTCAAGTAACATATTAAAGAACTATATTCAAATTGATTGATTCATTCCCAAAAAAGAAGCACCAACTTTGTGCTAGTCTATGTACCATACAATTATATTTATATCAACACCAATAGCAGGGTACAAACAACGCCCTAACTATTGAGCTATAACAGGCAAAAATAAATTACGTTGGGGTGAACTTTTAAAAATCGACTTTTAGCCAGCTAGAATCGGCAAATCACCCACCGTGCGGCATTTCTATTAAAATACAGAAAATATAGAAAATAAGAAATAGAATAATAGGTTTTATTCTTTTTCTTCATGGTATCATAAAGAAAAACATTTTATTTCATCATGAAAATATTGCTTCTAATTTGCACGCGTAAAAAAGAAAAGCTGTTACTGACAAGAAAAAAATGCTGTTGGCGAAATTGACCCCCAGTTGACATAACAGTACCCAAAAATGTTTTTAATTTCGTTACATATATCAAACATTTTAGTCGTGTATCATGTTCATAAAATGACTTAGTGATATTTTTTGGTCACTTGGTCAGTCATCCTTGGGGGCCGCTACAAGGAAGTACTGAAGATATTTGTACTGCATTCTTTGAGATGGGAAATGCTGCATATTACAGATTTTTACGTTATATAGATCATTTTATGCATAACTTAAAGTACCTTGTAAATGTGCATGGCCAAATATATCTGGAACATATTGATATCCAGTTAAAGATGTTTGTAGCGCACACTCTGAGGCTGAAATTTAAATTACTATACATTGTTAAATTGAATTTATAATACATTGCTAAAATATATCTGGACAAAATCATTATGTTATAACAATTTTGAAATATGAAAATGTTCAACCAACCTATCAGGGCCGAAACAAGCCTTTTTTTGCACCCGGTACAAAAATGCATTTTGGCGCCTTCCCCCCTTCCTTAAATTTTAATTTTGCCATGTAAATCTTTCCTTAATGCCTATCTAAAGAATTTTAATCAAGGCTGTGGAATTATTCTAAATTGTTATTTGTAGTGAAGGATAATTTTTCTACTCTAGATAGCTATTCTAAACATGGAAACCTCATTTTTGACGAGCTGAAACTATCAAAGAACTTTCAGCTGAAGTTTGACGGAACCATTTCAGGAAATGTTGGCATGGAAACACCCGTATACCTGAAAAATGAAATTTGCAATCATGGTCTTCTAGTGGTATTTGTGCCATTCACTGTTGTGGCTGAGAGGTTCTGCTCTCGAAGCTGGTAGACGGGAGGTGCTGGGCTCGATCCCAATCGCGCCCGTCGGCCTAATCGTTCGGAGTTTTCGTGGTTTTCTTCGAACCTTGGATTTCCAAGCGTTAATACGGGTTAGGTTCCCTTAGAAAGACCCCCCACGAAGGGCACTCCCCCCCTGGGCCTATATCCCTCGTGCAGATAATTGGCCGTCATAAATACAACCAACCAGCCATTCACTGTTGACTGGATCCAAATTCTAGGAGTGTTTGTCACAAGCAAAAATAGGAAAGCCTACATTTTATCCAAGACATTGATTAAAGCTTTTATTCACGCAGAAAATGCTGAACTTAGTGTTGACTGCATCACCAGAGATGTAGATTCATGGAGTCGATCCACTTGGTCAATCTTTAGGATATGCAAAAGCAACTCTGTAGAAATAAATTATAATGTTAAGCATCTTTTTGGAGGTGATATAAGTCTTTTTTTCATATCTGACTTTCCGCATTTAGTGAAGTGTGCGCGGAATGCTTTTTAAAAAAGATGGTTTTTTGTGGGTGAAGAGTTTTAAAACTCTTTTTTCCAAACAGTTTGAAAAAAAAAAAAAGATTCTCAGATATGTATGGCATTAAAAGTTATTCCAAAATTAACCAATGTGTCTTTTCACCCCAATAATTTTGAAAAAAGAATGAGAGTGAATTTGCATTTTAGATTTTCAGTCTAGATATAATGAAAGGGTTAAGCTTCTATAAAGATGCTGTGGCATCGTTTTGTGATCCCAAATAAATGACTGAATTTAAAGAAAATGAGATCACTGATCAATACAATGACCCCAAGCTATCCTTAAGATCCCCTCAAAAATAAATAGTTGGCAGGAGCAACAGATTAGAGAATTTCAAGATTTCTTGTCTACATAAAAGAACAAAAGCGGGGAACGTGATAATCGATTTTTAAGTCGAAAGACTTATGTTGGCCTACCTTATAAAGCTTTTTTTCTTTCTCGTAGTATTTAACGGAAGATGTTGGATATAAATACTTAATGATATCTAGGTTGAGACAAGATAAGCTTGAGTATTTGGCATTGTGCTACAAAGGTTTCAGTAACCATCCTACACCTGTAGAATTTTTTAACATTATTGATCGTTTTTCTTATGCTTCGATCGCACTTCGTAATTCTTCTCGGTGTCCCAAGACAAATCCACTCCAATCTCCTATTGACATGGTTATCAACTGTGGTTGGCTGACAGACGCAAAAAAAAATGCTGAAAATAAAATTAAGGAAAACTTTTTAAACAACTAGTAGATTACATATCAGGATATGTTGTGCGAAAATTTCTAAAGAATAATTATTCTTTAGATATTCTTTTGATTATAGTCATTGCAGTGATTGTAAACCTTTTCTGTCAGCTGATGCAGCAAATGTTATAGATTCCGCAATTAACTATACTAAAGAATTTGATAAAGGTGGATTAATTTTACTCCCAAATCAGTTTTCAAATTAAAACAACAATTAGAAAACTGTTTTCCAGTTGTTTGATAAAGAACTTCATTTTGGCAGCATCTTTGATATAATATCCTGTTTAAATGTCTTAACATCAGTTGGGTGCAAACATCGAATAACTTTAGTAAAAGGAATTTATATAACATTTTACTTGATCACTAGACTACATTTTCTGTAAAAACTAACAATAACTTTTGCATTAATAAAATAAAAGGAATAAAGTAAGACACTTGAAAAAGCGAAAACGCAAATAAGTGTTTTAGACAATAATTATGAATAATGTTACAATTTATGCAAATTACATTAGATATCTATTATTATATCTATTTCAATTTTATAACTTGAATTTATCATAACTTCTTAACCATACTGACCTTCTTAAAAATTAGTATATATTTCATGCCCACGGTTAACCTATTTATGTAGTATCTTTTGAAATTTCATCCTTATGTTTTAAATTTCATACCTAACTTTTTTTTAAAGTTAAAAAATGTGAAATGAATAGTTAATGTTAAGGCTCTATTATGCTTCCACCATGTGAATAAAGTTGACTATTTAAATGATGAGATACATAATTTACAGAGTGAGGGGAAGAGGTGAATGGTGATTTTACAGATGCTTTGGTAGTTCGTGGTCAGTAAAAAGTTGGGAACCACTCATTTAAATATGTAAGAGATTAAATATAAGTCTAGCATGTTGTTTTTATTTAGAAAGTTTATTTCAAATAAAAAATCCCTACATAATTTTACTGCTGACTAATAGAGTATTTTCTGTAACTTTCCTTTTAAGATCTTAATTTTACTTTCTGAAATTTATGGTAAACTCCTAACACATTTTCTTTTACAATACTCAAATAGGGTGCAAAACAGTATGTTAATAATCGAAAAATCAATTTTCATTCATTTTTTTTTAAATGTAGACAATTTCTGAAGCAAAATCTTATGAATAGAATTTAATACTAGACATTATTCACAATCAGTTGTTACCAATATCTGTTTTATACAGTTTATTGCAGGAGAATTAGTAAGGGGTGATTACTTTTTCCAGGACTACAATATCTATTGACAAAAGAATAAACAAGTTGGAAATTACACGTCAAACGTGGAAAATGAGGTGCGTTCAGACTATAACTAGTTTTATAAATAAATTTTGCACCGCATATTGTACTGAATGTATATTTTAGTGCACTTCATAAGTACATATCAATTTCATTCTGTTCGAAAGGCTGTAACATCATTAAAATGCACTTGAAATTTTTTTTAACATCGGCCGTAATGTAACGGAAAAATTTGACTGTCCCTGAAATTAAACTATACATCCGATTTTCATAAAATTTGAAATAACTCTACAAACTTTTGCAACAATTATATATTTAAAATTTCAGACCATTCGGTTGGGTATATTTTGCTCTGTTATATACGGACGGACGGACAGACAGACTGACTGAACGACGACTATAGATGCTATATAATTAGGAACGCACATAAAAAGGAAAATCCTAATTTTAATATCAGTCAGTCTACTACAAGGTAATGTGTGTTCAACTTTCCATAGTTTTTTATGGCTTGTTTTGGAGAATTGTGTAGTATTTTGTAGATTTGTCGGAATTTCAAACATGCTTCAAATAGTCTTGGATCTAGTCTCAGTCTTCTCTCTAGAATCAGAGATATAATATTAAGCTATTTTTATACCTGGTGCTGTGTGAATGTGTTAAACTTTGTCAAGTCAGATTCAACACAAAGTAAAATTGAGTTGAGTTCCTCAAATGTTTTGCATCTTCTGAAAATAAAAGGTCTTTGCAACTTTCTCTGTCCCAGTCCGACCCTGTTAAAGTGAAAAGATTCAATTATTATTAGCATAATTGTTCCTGAATATGATCCACAAACTTTTTAAGCGAACAATATTCTTGTTTTAATAATTTAAATTTTACTTTAACAATTATTTATTCCACATCAGTCTTAATAATTATTAAAGTGCTTGCATTAGATTTAGAATTAAGTTGAGTTATAAACTACAATTAGATAGTAATAGTCCCAGTGTTATTTTAAATTTGTTAGATAACATTTATGAATTATTTACATACTATAAACAAACAATATATATTGAAGAAAATGGTCTACTAGGTGCATGGAGAATCTCAGAAGTTAAAAATTATGAGTAACCTCAACAGCAACTGGTACATCAGAGAAGTTCTGAAGCCCATAGTCACTCTATCTTCAACACTTTTCTGGTGGTGTGTTTCAACAGGGCACGCACGTATTAAAAAGAATAAAATCTGCTTTTCAGCAGAACAGATAAAGCTCTTCCTTCGCCCGCCTATTCACTGGATAAGTCGCCTTACGAATATGACAGAAATTTTATTGGTCAGCATCTCAAATATGTTTCTTTAATTTCAGATTAAAAATCCGGTAGATTCCATACCATGTCATATAGAAGCACTGAGTGCAATGTGTGGCTGCACCAAATACTAATTTAAACCTGTAATTACTTTTATTTGTAAATTAAATCATTTACTTGTATTAATACAAGACATTTGCAGAATAATTGTCATCTAGTTTTAATGATTTCTTTATGATGTTACATTTTTATAAACATGAGTTTATTTGTTTATATACACATATATAGCTATATATAAATGATTACACAGCCTTCACCTTCAGCATAGCTGCCAAATCTTTGGATTTTTTAGTACCCATCATAGCCAAAATCCTCAAATTAGTGAGCCGATTGGCACTGAATTATCCTTCCTCCTAAAAAAATGCACGCCTGTAAAAAATATTCTGATTTCTATAAATAGTAAACAAAATAAGATAAATATCCATTGACATTAGAGCAGAAAACGATCCTATGTTATTTTCTTAATTTTAAATACTCTTATGCAAGGATTAAAAGAACAATAATGTGCCTCTTAATTTTAAAATACCACTCATCTTTGGTATAAAGTATCAAATGGTGTCATGTTTATTGTAAGGTTAAAAGGCAGGAGACATTTGATCCCAATAGGGAGATTATATAGTGATCCAATGATACCAAATCCAATTACAATATCAAATATGTAATGTAAAATACAAAAATGTATAAGGACAATTTTTTTCAAAAAATGTACAGTAGATCCTGTTTAATTACGAAAACCATTTAAAAGTGAAAAAATATCAGAAACAAAATTGAAAACAATCATTAATTTTACTTCTGGTAACTGGGACAAATTGTACTAAAATACATGCTTCCCAGTTACACAGCATCCACTGTGTCCTATTTTATAAGTAGAATATTTCAAACACAGTTAAACATTGAATAATGAAGATATGCTAAAAAGAATACAATTTTAATAAAGAACACGAGTTATCCAAAGAGCTTACTTAAGAATTTAAAGAATTCAAGATAGTTGTTATTAGCAATGAACACATATATAGAGAAATGACTCATCTATCTAAAAGGTTTACTTGTTTAATATTAATTATAATACAAAGTTTATAAAATTAGATCAAAAACATAAAATACAGATTCTTTTTTCCAATGAGTTCTACTTCTATTTTATTCATATTAAATACAAAGTTACAACCTTTTTTAAAAACTTCAACATGTAGTTCAATATTTATCTTTCTTCCTAATCTTTCATACATGACTAATGGATGAAAGGTTAAAAAGAATGCATAAAATCCATTTCACTTATTCAATACAATTCTGCAGAGTACCTGTTACTGCATTGCATAAAATGTCTTATGATTTTCAAGTATTAGCATAATTGCTTAAATATAAATACTTCCACAACTTAAAATTAAGGAGCTTAAAAAATAACTACAGTTATTACTAATTATATTAATTTTACCTTATGATACAAACACCAACACAGAAACAATATTGTTTTTAATATTTTCACATTTTTGAGGCACGATTTATTTAATATATAAATAAATAAAACAAATAATTTAAGACATTGCTACACAAGAAGTGTAAAATCGAAATTTTTTCATTAACTACCGTTTAATTTTGGTGGCTATTTATGTTTGATAAGAAATCTCACTCTCTTCAGAACAACTTATGCCAAGGTATGTACAAAAAAATGCATCAATGTTAAATGACAGCGAGCCTTAAATTATGAGAGTGTAGTTGAGCATTTGTTGAGCTCTTTTGTGAAAGTGTGTAGTTATATATCTCACAAACAAATGGCACATTGGCAAATTGTGTTAATTCAATAGTATGAAATATGATTTTCCTTATTGTCAGTAAGAAGTTGCGTTTCTAAAAAGATCTTGTAAAGAAATACTTTTCTGCATATTTCACATTTAAAGACTGTTTTGAGTTATGTGATGTGCATCTCAACTTAAAGCTTTATTTATCTGCAATAAATAGAATTAAGTTAATTTATCACTTTTTACGATTCATTAAAAAGCAATATAAGAAAAGATAAACTTATTTTAAATTAAAATCTATGTAGAAAACTGAAATGAAATAAATTTTTTACCATAATATTAAAAACTATAGTAGACTCCCAATTATCTGATGCTTGCAGAATCAAAGGTATGTCAAATGCATTTTCTAACGGTATAAGCATTAAACTAAAACATAAATTACAAAAAATAAAATAAACAGCTGCATTCTCAAACAAAATAATTCGAATTCACCAATGTAAATTAATTATTGGTGACTAAAGAATTTTGTAGAAAAAGTTCTTTTGTTGCAGAATTCTCTTACAAAGGATTTTTCTCCCCAGTATGCGAGCAAAGTTTAACATTTAAATTATGAAAAAAGACTAACTGGTTTCTCACTAACATGTATTAATAAATGCCTGTTTAAACTACCCTTATGAGAAAATTTCTTTTTGCATATTTTGCACACGAAAACTTTCTCAGTAGTGTGAATTAACAGATGGCTTTTTAAATAACTTTTAAGAGAGAATTTCTTGTTGCATATATCGCACTCAAAATTTTTCTCACCAGTGTGAATTATCAGATGGCTTTTTAAATGACTTTCAAGAGAGAATTTCTTGTTGCATAACTTACACACAAAATTTTTCTCACCAGTGTGAATAATCAAATGTCTGTTTAAAGTAGTCTTTTTGGAGAATGTTTTATTGCATATCTCACAAGCATAAGGTTTTTCACCAGTATGAATTAACAGATGGCTTTTTAAATGACTCCTTTGAGAGTATTTCTTGCTGCATATCTCGCACACAAAAGGTTTCTCACCAGTGTGAATTAACAGATGGCTGTTTAAAACAGTCTTTTTGGAGAACTTCTTGTTGCATATCTCACAAGCAAAAGGTTTTTTTCCAGTATGAATTAACAAATGGCTGCTTAAATCACCCTTCTGAGCGAATTTCTTCTTGCATATCTCACACACAAAAAGTTTTTCACCAGTGTGAATTAACAAATGACGTTTCAATGTATTTTTCTCAGAAAAGTTTTTGTTGCATATCTCACAAGGAAAAGGTTTTTCACCAGTATGAGATAACAGATGCCTGCTTAAATCACACTTTTGAGAGAATTTCTTGTTGCATATGTTACACACAAAATTTTTCTTACCAGTGTGAATTAACATATGACGTTTCAATTTACCCTTCTCGGAAAATTTTTTGCTACATATGTCACAAACAAAAGGTTTCTCACCAGTATGAACTGACATATGACTTTTAAAATTACTGTTTTTAGAGAAATGTTTCTTGCAAATCTCACAAACAAACAATTTTCCTTGATGCAGGTCAGAACATCCTTTTCCAAAGCCTTCTTGTAAAGAAATGTTTTGTTCCATATTTCGCACTTTAAATACTTTCTTCTCCTCTGAATAATTTCATAGTTGTCTAAGTGACCTTTTCGCTTTAACTACATTTATGGCTTTATGAATCTACAATAGATAAAACTATGTTAATGTATTATGTTTTATAATAAATCAAAAACATATTTAAGAGCAATGAGCTTCTAACAAGAAATTAAAATCACTGTAGAAAAATGAATTAAAATAACTTTTTTAACCACAGTAATAAATCTATACTCATTTTTTAAATTTATGAAGGAATAAAAATTAATAAATAACTATTTCGTATTCAAAGCAAAACAATAAGTATAAACAGCATAAAAATAATGTAAGCGTCGTACCAACGAGAAAAATAATCAGGGCATATCCAATTCAGAATAGTGATTTTAAGGCAATACAAAAGAATGGTGGTCAAAGACTTTCGTGACATTAGAGGGGTGGAAATCGGATACAGGCAGCCAGAAATAGAGCATGAATCCTCATGTGGTACATAGACTTAGATGACAATTTTAAATCACAGATTTTATATGTAGAAGATTGACTCAAAATTTTACAAAAGTAGCACTGAATTCCACGAGTAAAACTGACCCAAATATACAGTCGTATACATGAAGGAATTTTATTTAAATCCATAACAATCTTTTTCACTGTAGTCACTGGAAGATTGGTATCACAGTCAACTGCATACTAAAAACATCCTGTAGGTGGCCTGCATTCAAGTGGTAGATCAGAGACATTGATGTGCACTTACCTCTTTCATTACAAGAGGAAGTGTCTAAGGGGATATGTTATGTTGACATGCTCCATGGACAGTAAACTAACAGAGGTTGTTCCATTAAGTATGTTTTGAAATCCAAGCTGGCTAATTTCGAACATATTGTTGAATTCATTTTTGTTCGTTATTGCACAGAATCGGCAGATTATCTTCTTCAAAAAGGGTGAAATTGAATAGCTTTTCTATTTTTGGAAGATCTTTGAGTAAATGCTGCCAAAATTGGCGTTTTGAATGACATTTCTAGGTATGGAAACCTAAAAAGCCTGTTATTAGATAATGTTTTAACTCAAGATGGAACTCATTTATTGATAAAAGAAAAATGGCTTGATTCTGATGCTTCACAATCATGTGAGTAGTTATATATGTTAGTGTGATAAATTTACATTTAAAAATAATCCATAAAAAGCTTCATAGTCATTTTGTATAGAATCATTCTCTGTGTAAATTTTTCACCATAAACAATGTTGGAGATTATTTTGAAAATGGGTATGCTTCAAATAATATATATAGTTGTGGCCATAAGTTTAGCACCAACCCTGAAAATTTAGATTGAGACAATAAATTGAATACTTACCCATTAGTAAAATTATGAACTCTATTTATTACATTTCTACACATATAAATCACATGCACTGAACAAAAAGTTTTCAAAAAAATCAACATCTTGTTGGTCAGTTGTTAGCTTTTATTACAGTCTGCAAACGTTTTGGCATGCCCTCCACCAGACTTCAGCAGTACTCAGCAGATAGTTCTTTCACCCAAACTTCTTTATTGCTTTTTCCAGTCCCTTAGCACTTGCTGGTTACTTCTCGAAGACCTTGTGCTTCAAAAGAGCCCATAAGTTTTCGATTGGGCGCAAATCTGGACTGTTTCCAGGCAAGTCCAGGATTAGAGTTGACTACGTCTTCTAGAATTGAGTAACAAATTTAGAGCGATGACATGGTGCACCATCGTGCATGAAAATTGCATATTTATAAACGGTTATGTGTAGCTTTAACTTGCCCCTCAACAAATCCATGTATTTCTTGCCATTTATGGTCGTTCGTGGTGGTAGGCAAAACAGTGCAGCTATTATGTTCACTGACATTCCAACCGAAATAATGACACTTGGTATGTGTTTAATAGCCTGTAAAGTTCAACGTTCATCACATCGCTTTCCAGAAGGTTCAGAAAATAGTATTCAAAATTGTGCAATACAATCAAAAATTGCGTCAGCGACATTTATTACTCGAAGGTCAAGTAAAAAGTGAATACAGTACTCAAATTCCAGGCAGAATGATGCCATGTGATGCAATCAATTTGATTTATGACACTGTCAGTGGTTTTAAGTGTAAAACGCTAATTTCTGCACGGTTGTGTCAGAATTTACGTCCACGGCTGTATGAATAGTGACCGATATGAAGTTAATCAGCTCTGTAAACATAAAGGAAAAAAAAATAAACTTTCAAAGATTTTTAAGTATGTACTTTTAACTGGGGCGAAAGAGGAAAGCAAAACATTTCTCGTTGGGGAGGGGGACAAAACATTTCTCGGATTCAGGAATAATTTAGATAAGATATGATTTAACACGTTCACGCCGGCGCGGTGGGTCACACTCGACAGTCTCAGAGTTGTCAAGTCTCCGGCCTTTTGCACACCACTGTTAATTTAGGGAAAATGTTGTTCCTTTAAATCGCTCAATTGTTCTAATGAAATAAAACAACATTTTCTGTATTAAAATACTGGTATCCAAAAGGCCGGAGACTTGCCAGCTCTGAGACAGTCGAGTGTGACCCACCGCGCCGGCGTGAACGTGTTAATGTTACAATAAAACAACAAATAGACCAGAATAAGACAAAAAAAATTAGAGATTTAAACATTTTAATTTTTTATAGGGGGAGCAAAGTTTTCTGGGAGGAAATGTTAATCAGATAACTGATTCTTTATTTATCATAACTAAAAACTTATAATTAGGACAGAAAAAATAAATTAAAATAAGAAAGTTTTAAAGACGAAAATTTTGTGTGCCTGGAAAGTGAAGGGAGGTAGGAATTTTGGTTAGCTGGAAAATTTTTGTTGATTGTCACAATAAAGTAAATAATACAGAGTAGAAAAGGAAAGGATAAACTAAAGAGTAATAAAGACTTTAAACTTTGTGAGCGAACAGAGGGGGCAGAGGAAAGGCAGAAATTTTGAGTAGGTAAGCGTTAATTAGATGATTATTTATTTATCATTATTAAAGATTTACAAATGGGATAAGGAAAAAAAATTACTTGTAGAGTTTTAAAGATTTTAAATTTTGTACGCTTAGAAGCCATAGAAGGAACCGACAATTTCAGTTTGAAAAGGGGGGAGGGATTTAGAAGATTTACATTTCTTAAATATCGTGAAATAATAATTTATTGACAAATAAAATTACCATTTTTGGAAGATTTTTTAAAAATTATATGAGCCCTTTTTTTTTATAGATTTGGTTTGTTTGAATATTCACCAGACCAAATATTTTGATATTTCACCAAACAAAATATTCAGTAATAGGGCTGAATAGGTCAAATACTGAGTATCTACAGAACATTCAGTGCATTTATGACATTTCTCTTTCTCTCTATATATATATCATTTTAGATATATCCCCAATTTCCATGAACAATCAAATGGTAAAATTCCCCTCAGCATCAGCAAAAAACATAACTTAAAAAAAAATTAATTGAAATTAAGATGTTTTGCATGTTTATTATTAAATAATAATAAGTATGAGTAAAAATAATTATTTAAAAAAGACTGTTTCATTTACACTTGGTAGCACAAGGAAGTGACTTTAATAAAAAAATGTATATTTTTTTGCTCTGTTTATTTTTTAAGATAGAGCAACAGGAAAGAAAAAATGAAACATTATTTAAACTATCTTTTTAGAATTTCAAAATTAATTTCTCAATGCTTAATCATAAATTAATGTAAACCATTATTAGAAACAAAAGCATATTTTTTAAAAAAAATAGTCTTTATTTATTGTTTATAATTTATTTCCTCTTTTGAACCTTTAAAATGTTTTATTGTTGTAGTTACACAGCCATTTGGTCTATTTCAGAGAGTGTTTACTGGCACATCATTAAATTCATTCTTGTTTCATCTCACGAATATTTGGCGAATTCTTCCCTTTGGCGGTCAAATGAAAAAAAACTTATAATTAATGTATAAATTTATAATTAAATTCTAAAAATATTAAAACACCGTATCATCATAGGCAACACACCTATGAATGTAATTATAGGAAGTGGCTTAAAAATTTCATCTTTACATAGAAAAACCTGGTTGAGTTAAATAAGAGTTACCCCCCCCCCCCCCTTAGGGAGAAAGGCAGGGGAAAAATTTCAAAGTGAATGGAGATATTAGATGAGAAACTTTGCTACAAAATAAGTAAACGAACAGAATTAAAATAATAATGATGATTTTAAACTATTTGCTATATAGAGGGATCAGACGGAGAATTAGAACTTTGGGGAGAAATCAGGGTAATTTAGATGACTGATTATTCACTTAATGTTACTAGAGAGCAACAAATACAGAAGAGTTTTAAAAAATACTTTCAGAGATTTTAAATTTTGGATGTGAATGCGTGCAGGAAGCAGATATTTTTAGAGTAGAGAGATAATTTGATGGTTAAGGCAAATTATGTTTATTTTTATCAGAGAACATGAAATAGGACAGAAGATTTTTTTAAACTTTTTATTCTTGGAGGAACAAAAGGAAAGGTGAATTTCGAAGGGATAGTGTTTGTAATTTAGAAGATTTTGTTATTAATTTATGTTAATAAAGTGCAACAAATATAGTCTAAGAGCTAGCAACGTCAAAAAACACGTCATTTTATCCAGGCTCATTTTTCTATATGTTTTTCAGTTTTATAGTGCAGTACGTTTGCGGACGGTCTGGCTGTCGGGAGACGTTGCGTTTACCTACGGGAGAAGGGGTTACGCAGGTCAAAAAACTTCAAAATTACGTCATTTTAGCAAGATTTTTGTTTATAACATCTGTTTCTACCTAACTATTTGTGATATTAATCCATTATTGACAGACGTTGCCAATATCGCTAAGACCCTGCCAGATCCACATTTGTAGGTAACATATTACTCTTTGGCTATCAGACAACCTATAATTAATTTCCATGACACAAATTCGGTTGCAAAGTTAATGCCAGACGGCTTTAAATATGGCAACGAAAGTGCCTGTTTCAAGAGTGCTTTATAGTTTAAAAATTATACATCATGTTTACGTCATTTTATAAAGCTTAAAAATAACAAGATATTACATTTTGGGTAACAGAGAACCTATACTTAATTTACCAGACACAAATATGGTTGCAAAGTTAATGCCAGACGGCTTTAAACCTGGCAACGAAAGTGACTGTTTCAAGAAATGGCATCTTTTGTAGGGATTTGGCTTCATTTAATGACAGTTAACCCTTAATTGTTATCATAGCAAGAATCGTTTCTTTGTAAAAATAGATATATATATATAGGGTTTGTCGAAAAGAATGTTTAATTTTGTGTAATTAATTTAAATTCATGGAATTGTAATATGACTTATAATTTTTAAACTATAAACCACTTTTGAAACAGGCACTTCGTTGCGAGATTTAAAGCCGTTTGGCATTAACTTTGCAACCGAATTTGTGTCTGGCAAGTTAATAATAGGTTGTCTGTTAGCCAACGAGTAATATCGTGTAATTTTTAAGCTTGATAAAATGACGTAACGATGACTTATAATTTTTAAACTATAAAACACTCTTGAAACAGGTATTTTTGTTGCCAGATTTAAAGCCGTGTGGCATTAACTTTGCAACCGAATTTGTGTCTGGCAAATTAATTATAGGTTGTCTGATAGCTAAAGAGTAGGGTCACCAGGGGTAATTCCTGGTCAAAAAGCATCAACATCTAATTATTATAAAAACTATTAAAGGTATTGTTCCCAATTTTTTTGTGGAATAAACACCCTCTGATGGCTATATTATAAAATGCTTACTTAAAGATATATGCACTTATAATTAAAATAATTAAAATTTTTAAATGACCAAGAATTACCCCGAAAATGGGGTAATTCTTGGTCACATCTGGGGTAATTATTGGTCAGCATCCTTTTTCATGTAAATAAAGTAGTACAGTTAATTTTTTTATGACTGAGTAATAAAATAAGTAGAATCAATCTTCTAAAAGTTTTGTTCATCTCATAATTGTGGAATAATAAAGCATAGACTTTGTTTTGGGCATAAATACAAAGTTATTTGACGTGCAAAAGACTTGTACATTTTACAAATCATTAATTAGCCAAAGAATTTTTATGTATTTTTACAACATTTATAAGGAGTATTAATTACTTCATTAGTATCCACTGTGAATGGATTTATTAATAACTTGCAAATTTATTGGTCCATAAAAAATATAATTGAATGTTTGTTACCCATTTTATTTTGCTTAGGTCAACTGAAGTTTTCGGCTACCTTTTCAAGAAATTTTCTATATAGACCTTTAATATAATACACAGCATAATAATTAGGTTCCTCTATTGCATTAAGTATATTTTTATGTACCAGTTTGGCATTTTGCAATGAGATAGTATTTCTACTTAAATTGTTCAGTCATAGAGTGGGTCTTATTCTCTT
The DNA here is from genome assembly GCA_963932465.1 of Maratus speciosus. Lineage (NCBI taxonomy): Eukaryota > Metazoa > Arthropoda > Arachnida > Araneae > Salticidae > Maratus > Maratus speciosus. Next base: position 651,089,145 of record OZ010786.1, read on the forward strand.
GAGCACTTACTGTTTTCTTCTTTTAAAAGTGTTTAATATAGTAGTGGAAAATTTTATAATCTTTTATATGTCAACGAAAGTGCCTGTTTCAAGAGTGCTTTATAGTTTAAAAATTATGTCATGTATGCGTCATTTTATCAAGCTTAAAAATAACAAGATATTACATTTTGGCTAACAGACAACCTATACTTAATTTACCAGACACAAATATGGTTGCAAAGTTAATGCCAGACGGCTTTACACCTGGCAACGAAAGTGACTGTTTCAAGAAATGGCATCTTTTGCAGGGATTTGGCTTCATTTAATGACAGTTAACCCTTAATTGTTATCATAGCAAGAATCGTTTCTTTGTAAAAATAGATATATATATAGGGTTTGTCAAAAAGAATGTTTAATTTTGTGTAATTAATATAAATTCATGTAATTGTAATATGACTTATAATTTTTATACTATAAACCACTTTTGAAACAGGCACTTCGTTGCCAGATTTAAAGCCGTCTGGCATTAACTTTGCAACCGAATTTGTGTCTGACAAGTTAATTATAGGTTGTCTGTTAGCCAACGAGTAATATCGTGTAATTTTTAAGCTTGATAAAATGACGTAACGATGACTTATAATTTTTAAACTATAAAACACTCTTGAAACAGGTATTTTTGTTGCCAGATTTAAAGCCGTGTGGCATTAACTTTGCAACCGAATTTGTGTCTGGTAAATTAATTATATGTTGTCTGATAGCTAAAGAGTAGGGTCACCCGGGTAATTCCTGGTCAAAAAGCATCAACATCTAATTATTATAAAACCATTAAAGGTATTGTTCCCAATTTTTTTGTGGAATAAGCCCCCTCTGATGGCTATATTATAAAATGCTTACTTAAAGATATATGCACTTATAATTAAAATAATTAAAATTTTTAAATGACCAAGAATTACACCGGAAATGGGGTAATTCTTGATCACTTCTGGGGTAATTATTGGTCAGCATCCTTTTTCATGTAAATAATGTAGTACAATTAATTTTTTTATGACTGAGTAATAAAATAAGTAGAATCAATCTTCTAAAACTTTTGTTCATCTCATAATTGTGGAATAATAAAGCATAGACTTTGTTTTGGGCATAAATACAAAGTTATTTGACGTGCAAAAGACTCTTGTACATTTTACAAATCATTAATTAGCCAAAGAATTTTTATGTATTTTTACAACATTTATAAGCAGTATTAATTACTTCATTAGTATCCACTGTGAATGGATTTATTAATAACTTGCAAATTTATTGGTCCATAAAAAATATAATTGAATGTTACCCATTTTATTTTGCTTAGGTCAACTGAAGTTTTCGGCTACCTTTTCGAGAAATTTTCGATACAGACCTTTAATATAATACACAGGATAATAATTAGGTTCCTCTATTGCATTAAGTATATTTTAATGTACCAGTTCGGCATTTTGCAATGAGATAGTATTTCTACTTAAATTATTCAGTCATAGAATGGGTCTTATTCTCTGAGCACTTACTGTTTTCTTCTTTTAAAAGTGTTTAATATAGTAGTGGAAAATTTTATAAGCTTTTATATGGCAACGAAAGTGCGTGTTTCAAGAGTGCTTTATAGTTTAAAAATTATAAGTCATGTTTACGTCATTTTATCAAGCTTAAAAATAACAAGATATTACATTTTGGCTAACAGACAACCTATACTTAATTTACCAGACACAAATATGGTTGCAAAGTTAATGCCAGACGGCTTTAAACCTGGCAACGAAAGTGTTTCAAGAAATGGCATCTTTTGTTGGGATTTGGCTTCATTTAATGACAGTTAACCCTTAATTGTTATCATAGCAACAATCGTTTCTTTGTAAAAATAGATATATATATAGGGTTTGTCGAAAAGAATGTTTAATTTTGTGTAATTAATATAAGTTCATGTAATTGTAATATGACTTATAATTTTTAAACTATAAACCACTTTCGAAATAGGCACTTCGTTGCCAGATTTAAAGCCGTCTGGTATTAACTTTGCAACCGAATGTGTGTCTGGCAAGTTAATTATAGGTTGTCTGATAGCTAAAGAGTAGGGTCACCCGGGGTAATTCCTGGTCAAAAAGCATCAACATCTAATTATTATAAAAACTATTAAAGGTATTGTTCCCAATTTTTTTGTGGAATAAGCCCCCTCTGATGGCTATATTATAAAATGCTTACTTAAAGATATATGCACTTATAATTAAAATAATTAAAATTTTTAAATGACCAAGAATTACCCCGGAAATGGGGTAATTCTTGGTCACTTCTGGGGTAATTATTGGTCAGCATCCTTTTTCATGTAAATAATGTAGTACAGTTAATTTTTTTATGACTGAGTAATAAAATAAGTAGAATCAATCTTCTAAAACTTTTGTTCATCTCATAATTGTGGAATAATAAAGCATAGACTTTGTTTTGGGCATAAATACAAAGTTATTTGACGTGCAAAAGACTCTTGTACATTTTACAAATCATTAATTAGCCAAAGAATTTTTATGTATTTTTACAACATTTATAAGCAGTATTAATTACTTCATTAGTATCCACTGTGAATGGATTTATTAATAACTTGCAAATTTATTGGTCCATAAAAAATATAATTGAATGTTACCCATTTTATTTTGCTTAGGTCAACTGAAGTTTTCGGCTACCTTTTCGAGAAATTTTCGATACAGACCTTTAATATAATACACAGGATAATAATTAGGTTCCTCTATTGCATTAAGTATATTTTTATGTACCAGTTCGGCATTTTGCAATGAGATAGTATTTCTACTTAAATTATTCAGTCATAGAATGGGTCTTATTCTCTGAGCACTTACTGTTTTCTTCTTTTAAAAGTGTTTAATATAGTAGTGGAAAATTTTATAAGCTTTTATATGGCAACGAAAGTGCGTGTTTCAAGAGTGCTTTATAGTTTAAAAATTATAAGTCATGTTTACGTCATTTTATCAAGCTTAAAAATAACAAGATATTACATTTTGGCTAACAGACAACCTATACTTAATTTACCAGACACAAATATGGTTGCAAAGTTAATGCCAGACGGCTTTAAACCTGGCAACGAAAGTGACTGTTTCAAGAAATGGCATCTTTTGTTGGGATTTGGCTTCATTTAATGACAGTTAACCCTTAATTGTTATCATAGCAACAATCGTTTCTTTGTAAAAATAGATATATATATAGGGTTTGTCGAAAAGAATGTTTAATTTTGTGTAATTAATATAAGTTCATGTAATTGTAATATGACTTATAATTTTTAAACTATAAACCACTTTCGAAATAGGCACTTCGTTGCCAGATTTAAAGCCGTCTGGTATTAACTTTGCAACCGAATGTGTGTCTGGCAAGTTAATTATAGGTTGTCTGATAGCTAAAGAGTAGGGTCACCCGGGGTAATTCCTGGTCAAAAAGCATCAACATCTAATTATTATAAAAACTATTAAAGGTATTGTTCCCAATTTTTTTTGTGGAATAAGCCCCCTCTGATGGCTATATTATAAAATGCTTACTTAAAGATATATGCACTTATAATTAAAATAATTAAAATTTTTAAATGACCAAGAATTACCCCGGAAATGGGGTAATTCTTGGTCACTTCTGGGGTAATTATTGGTCAGCATCCTTTTTCATGTAAATAATGTAGTACAGTTAATTTTTTTATGACTGAGTAATAAAATAAGTAGAATCAATCTTCTAAAACTTTTGTTCATCTCATAATTGTGGAATAATAAAGCATAGACTTTGTTTTGGGCATAAATACAAAGTTATTTGACGTGCAAAAGACTCTTGTACATTTTACAAATCATTAATTAGCCAAAGAATTTTTATGTATTTTTACAACATTTATAAGCAGTATTAATTACTTCATTAGTATCCACTGTGAATGGATTTATTAATAACTTGCAAATTTATTGGTCCATAAAAAATATAATTGAATGTTACCCATTTTATTTTGCTTAGGTCAACTGAAGTTTTCGGCTACCTTTTCGAGAAATTTTCGATACAGACCTTTAATATAATACACAGGATAATAATTAGGTTCCTCTATTGCATTAAGTATATTTTTATGTACCAGTTCGGCATTTTGCAATGAGATAGTATTTCTACTTAAATTATTCAGTCATAGAATGGGTCTTATTCTCTGAGCACTTACTGTTTTCTTCTTTTAAAAGTGTTTAATATAGTAGTGGAAAATTTTATAAGCTTTTATATGGCAACGAAAGTGCGTGTTTCAAGAGTGCTTTATAGTTTAAAAATTATAAGTCATGTTTACGTCATTTTATCAAGCTTAAAAATAACAAGATATTACATTTTGGCTAACAGACAACCTATACTTAATTTACCAGACACAAATATGGTTGCAAAGTTAATGCCAGACGGCTTTAAACCTGGCAACGAAAGTGACTGTTTCAAGAAATGGCAACTTTTGTTGGGATTTGGCTTCATTTAATGACAGTTAACCCTTAATTGTTATCATAGCAACAATCGTTTCTTTGTAAAAATAGATATATATATAGGGTTTGTCGAAAAGAATGTTTAATTTTGTGTAATTAATATAAGTTCATGTAATTGTAATATGACTTATAATTTTTAAACTATAAACCACTTTCGAAATAGGCACTTCGTTGCCAGATTTAAAGCCGTCTGGTATTAACTTTGCAACCGAATGTGTGTCTGGCAAGTTAATTATAGGTTGTCTGATAGCTAAAGAGTAGGGTCACCCGGGGTAATTCCTGGTCAAAAAGCATCAACATCTAATTATTATAAAAACTATTAAAGGTATTGTTCCCAATTTTTTTGTGGAATAAGCCCCCTCTGATGGCTATATTATAAAATGCTTACTTAAAGATATATGCACTTATAATTAAAATAATTAAAATTTTTAAATGACCAAGAATTACCCCGGAAATGGGGTAATTCTTGGTCACTTCTGGGGTAATTATTGGTCAGCATCCTTTTTCATGTAAATAATGTAGTACAGTTAATTTTTTTATGACTGAGTAATAAAATAAGTAGAATCAATCTTCTAAAACTTTTGTTCATCTCATAATTGTGGAATAATAAAGCATAGACTTTGTTTTGGGCATAAATACAAAGTTATTTGACGTGCAAAAGACTCTTGTACATTTTACAAATCATTAATTAGCCAAAGAATTTTTATGTATTTTTACAACATTTATAAGCAGTATTAATTACTTCATTAGTATCCACTGTGAACGGATTTATTAATAACTTGCAAATTTAATGTCCATAAAAAATATAATTGAATGTTTGTTACCCATTTTATTTTGCTTAGGCCAACTGAAGTTTTCGGCTACCTTTTCAAGAAATTTTCGATACAGACCTTTAATATAATACACAGGATAATAATTAGGTTCCTCTATTGCATTAAGTATATTTTTATGTACCAGTTTGGCATTTTGCAATGAGATAGTATTTCTACTTAAATTGTTCAGTCATAGAGTGGGTCTTATCCTCTGAGCACTTACTGTTTTCTTCTTTTAAAAGTGTTTAATATAGTAGTGGAAAATTTTATAATCTTTTTTAAAGACTGTGATATGTCATTAGTTGAAATAAAATAATTAAAACCTCAAAAACGACTGATCTGTTGTGGAATGTGTAAAAATCAAGATCGATGTTTTGCAGTAATTTGAGTAGCAGTTTTGAATCTAATTTTTTTTTAAATATTTAATTTCAACTAAATGAATAATTATGGCATATATTTCAAAGCAAAGTATTCAAAGTATCTTTGAGATTTTTTATAGTTTCATAAATTGTTATAACAAAAGCAAAAATGATCAAGAATTACCTCAGAAACTCAGTGACCAGGAATTACCATGGGTGACTACTTTATTCAGAACTACAATTAACTAAAATGTGGTGAACAGTGTGGTTGCAGTTAATTCTCAAAGGTTTTGCAACAATTAAAATCACTAAATATGACAATAAAAGGGAATTAAATGATGATAAAAACATTGACCAGGAATTACCGCAGTGACCAAGATTTACCCCGGATACATGGGGCAATATTTGACCAACTTCTGTAAATTATATAAAATAGTACAAAAAATTTCAAGACTGTTTTTTAATAGCTAAAGTAGTTGCTAATTGAACCAAAAAGAAAGAAAAGAAAAATATTTAAAATTTGAGTTATGACAAACATCTTTGTAAAAATGTATCATAACTAAGGCCAATGTTATTTTACAGAAATTTAACAAGCCATTTCAAAAAGATTATTTTTTTCAAAATAAATAAATAATAAACTCATAATTAAGTAATAAATTCCAATGAGGGTAGTTCAGAGTACATCTAAGATTTTTTTCATTTTGGTAAAGTGTTTTTAAAACATAAAAAAGACTGTGACCAGGAATTATCCCAGAAACTTGCTGACCAGGAATTACCCCGGGTGACCCTACTATCTTGTTATTTTAAAGCTTGATAAAATGCCGTAAAGATGACATAAATTTTAAACTATAAACCTCTCTTGAAATAAGCACTTTCGATGCCATATTTAATGCCATCTGGCATTAACTTTACAAACGAATTTGTGTCTTGCAAATTAATTATAGGTTGTCTGATAGCCAAAGAGTAATATGCAGGGCCCGACTTAGACAGTGGGGGGCCCTGAGGCAAACATTATTCGGGAGGCCCCCTGCGATCTTTTGAAATTTTTCGTGAATTTTGCTGATGTGACTAAAACTAAACTTCATCCCTATTGTATGTAGACTTAAATTACATACCAAGTACTATTCACATCTGTATACAGTATAGTACAAGAAAGACAACTTTAAGAAACAAGAAACTATAACATACATTTTTTTTTTTTTTTTGTTATAGGAATATAAGGATAAATGTGAGTCATTAAAATGTAAATACAGTTCTCTCAGGCATTATTGGCTGTTTGTGTTAATACTTTTCTATTTAACTTAATCTTTGTATTCAATCAACATGCATTTGGGTGATTCCATCATATATAGAAAAGCAAGTGGTGGCATGCATTTAATAATAATAGCAACAAAATTCAATACTCGTTATGTTGTTACTGCATTCCCCATGATGCCTTTAAAGTACTTTGGTATAAAGTTTCATAATATGAAAACAGAAAGCAACAGATAACAGATGTGTGATATTACTGTAATATTTTAATTAAAATTACGTATTTAAAAAAAATTATGAAATCAGCAAGGAAGAAATTAAATATCACAAAATGAAAAACACTAAATTAGAATCTGGTCCCTTTTGGATATTTTTTATCATTTCGCTCTCCTTTAACTGAAACTTATATCTGCCCTTGGGGGGCCCCCTCAAATCGGGGGGCCCGGGGTAGCTGCCCTGCATGCCCCTGCCTTAGTCGGCCCCTCGTAATATGTTACCTATATATGTGGATCTGGCAGGGTCTTAGCAACATTGGATTAATATCACAAATAGTAAGTAGAAACAGATGTTATAAACAAAAATCATGCTAAAATGACGTAATTTTGAAGTTTTTGACTTGCATAACCCCTTCTCCCGCAGGTAAACGCAACATCTCTTGACAGCCAGATCATCCGCAAATGTACTACACCATAAAACGAAAGAACATACAGAAAAATGAGCCTTGATAAAGTGACGTAATTTTGAAGTTTTTTGACCTGCATAACCCTTTCTCACTTACAGTGTGTGTAAAAACTATAAGGACAGCAAACAATTGTAAAAATTTTGATAAATTGAAAATGCGACAAGTGAAATGGTAATTTAATGTTGATCATAAAGTAGAAATACTACCGTAAAATCCTGTTAATCCGCCCTTCCCGATTAAGCGCCCCCCTCCCACTTTGTAAACAAATTGGAAAATTCAAGAAATCCCGAGAAAGCGCCCTCCCCGCAAAAAAAAATTGGTGCGCACGTCAGGATCAATTTCAATCCTTTCTTTACTTTTTCTTTTCAACTAAGTCTATTATTCTACTTACCTTTGATTTCATTTATTTCTTTCTGTTTGTTCAAATCTCCTTTCGGCGTTTGCACTTACCTTTTGTTTTCATATCGTCGTAAACCTCTGAGGAAGCCGTAAACGCAGTTCAGTTATTTGTTTTACGATTCGATTAAAAATCGATTCCCGTCATCGAACTACCTATCCGTACTTCCATTCTGTACAGCTATGTAACTTCATATTTATACGTATAATTAATATTTTTCATACCATTAGCCTTGTGAATTATTATTACTAAATATATAAAATAATAGTGATAATAACAACGTACAAAATTTTTTTTTAGTAACTTTCGGAATTTCATATCATGCTGATTTTCTTTCTCAAAAGTTATGGTAGATGGCGCCAAAATAACGCGAAATCGGATTTACAGTGAAACTCGTTTAAGATACGCCCGCTTAAGATACGATCCCGCTTAAGATACAAATTTCTTCCGGTCCTTTGAAAAATGCCTATTAAACCTGTGTAAAATTACCCGCTTAATATACGTACGGATAAGATACGATCCCGCTTAAGATAGGAAGAAAATTTGTATGTTCAAGTCAAAAACCCGCTTTATATACGAAACGGTGTTTGTGCAGTCCGTTTACTATGTGTCTTTAGGACAAAAGGGAAGAAGAGCAAAGGATTTCCTCACCAAATAATTATTCTTACATACATCTAGTTTGTCGTTTTAAAAATAATTACGGAAATTTATTATTTTTCCTCTTTGAGTGTGTAATATTTAAATTTCTGTTTTCCAAAGATTAACATGAATTTTGTTTTATTATCTTTTATTTAATTTGGTAGAGAGTATTGAATAAAGACACTTTTGTTTCGTTACTGTACAAACAGTAACACAATAAAATTTAGAAGGTGAAAAAAATGCCATTATTTATTTCAAAAGTGAAAAAAAAAAAAAAAAAAAAAAAAACGTTGTTGTTTATTTCAAAATCTTAAACTCATATTTTCTAGACTATCTAAAAATTGTTAGAAAGAATTAAAATAAGAGTTACAAACAGTTAAAACATGTTGATAATAATGTGTACTGGCTGCGTATTCATTACTATTCGAGAATCTGTAAAATCCGGATAAGATACGATCCCGCTTAAGATACGAAATGCCCTCGGTCCCTTGATTCGTATCTTAAACGAGTTTCACTGTATTTTCTTTTATTATTATTATTATTAAGTGTTGAATTGGTGATTTAATTTGATATTTGAAGGTGATATACATAATATTTATTTTATATATCACTATTTAAAATCAGTTAATGTAGTGATAAAGTATTTATTTTTAAATTAATTGTATGTCAGTCGGATTTAAATTTCTCATTATAGCACATTTATTCTTTTTATTAAAAAAATTAGTTTCTTTTGCAATATTTTTCATGTTATTATGGTGATTTGTATTATTTATTTAGCCTTTATAGATAAGAAATGATGATTAAAAAAAAAAACCTCTTATTTAATGTCCCTAGTTTACAACAGATAGCGACACCGCATACAATGTTACTGGTCTTAAAAAAAATTTCAGGACACATTCAAACTCAATTTCTTAGTGTTTTTTAATTATTTTAAATTATTAAGTTCCTTTTATTTTTCTGTTACCATATTAATGACAAATATTAGTGTTGTTATTTATCTTATGACAGATATTAGTGTTATTATTTATCTAAATGCATTCCAGTTTCAAAGCTTTTGAAATCCAGAATTTTCTATAATTTGAAATCGCTGTTGATCGTGAAGTTATGCTGTTTTTCTATTTTGTATATATTTTTTTTTTCAAAATGTTTTTCTTTTCTCACTTTATTAAAATAATGCTTATTTTGCGACGATCGGCCATTACCATCCCCCATCCCACCACCCATAGATATCATTACTACAATTTTAATACCGTGTAAGCGCCCCCTCCCATTTTTTTACGATTTTCCGTCGTGGTTGGGGGGGGGGGGGCGGCGGATTAACGGTATTTTACGGTAATATAAAAGTCAACAGAATGTATCTGTGTCCTTTTTATTGCGAAAAAATCATAATTATGCAAAAAAACGCTATTTTTGACTGTGTAAAAACTTTAAGGACACCTGTATTTTTTTATAGAAGTGGTATATATAAATATTAATAAGGATCGACCGAAATAGGTTTTCAATGCCGAAACCGAAACCGAATTTTGGAGATCTTCCTATTTTCAGCCGAAAACGAAAATGAATATGTCCAAAAACATTTTTAAAGTAATTAAATTTTATGTATTAGAGTAATTAATAAATACATAAATATATTATTAATTAATTACACGTACTTATTAAATATGCATAATAATTAATTAATTATGCGTATTTATGAAATATACATAATTATTAATTATACGTGTGGCCCAAGTCTCTGTGACTTAGATTCAAAACCTTTTTTTTTCATATAAAATAAAACGCAATTAATTCCTCAACTACACAGAAAGATTTTCTAATTATACGAATTTCATTTAATAAAAAAATAGTTTAGTTTTATGTATACACACCTCGATTTATCTTTTATAATGATTTCTGTAAATGATCATCTGTTATACTTGAACTTTCTCAATGAGTATTCGAAACTCTTCTGCAGTTTCAAAATGAAAATTTTCTATTACTGTTATGTCTGCAGCTTCTAATGAGCACATTAAAAAGTTTAGTTATATATATACATTGCTTGCTTTATAATTTGCATTCAAGTCTTGAGTCAGTCATGACTGATAATTACAAACAAAGAAGTTCGTAGCAATAAATGGTCCCATTTGAGCCGGCCGACAAAGCTCAAATCGATGAGAAATGTTAAAAATTTCCGACGGATGAAACGAGAATGGAATACTGATATTTTCGGTTGAGTTTCGGTCCAAAATCTGAGTTTCGTTTTCGGCGAAATTCAGATTTTGGATCGAAGGCAAAGAGAGACAATTTGGGCCACACGTATAATTAATTAATAATTATGTATATTTCCATAAATACACATAATTCATTAATTATTAAGCATATTTAATAAATACGTATAATTAATTAATAATATATCTATGTATTTATTAATTACTATACTACATACAATTTAATTACTTTAAAAAAGTTTTTGGACATATTAGTTTTTGTTTTCGGCCGAAAGTAGGAAGATCTCCAAAATTCGGTTTCGGCATTAAAAACCTGTTTCGGTCGATCCTTAATAATAATTATATATACCATTTCTATAAAAAAAAAATACAGGCGTCCTTAAAGTTTTTACACAGTCAAAAATAGCGTTTTTTTTTTTGCACAATTATGATTTTTTTCGCAATAAAAAGGACACAGATACATTCTGTTGACTTTTATATTAGTATTTCTACTTTATGATCAACATTAAATTACCATTTCACTTGTCGCATTTTCAATTTATCAAAATTTTTACAATTTTTTGCTGTCCTTATAGTTTTTGCACACACTGTAGGGAAACGCAACGTCTCCCGACAGCCAGACCGTCCGCAAACGTACTACACCATAAAACTGAAGAACATATAGAAAAATAAGCCTTAATAAAATGACGTAATTTTGAAGTTTTTTGACCTCCATAACCCCTTTTCCCTAGGTAAACATAATGTCTCCCGACAGCCAGACCGTCCGCAAACGTACTACACCATAAAACGGAAGAACATATAGAAAAATGAGCCTTGGTAAAATGACGTAATTTTGAAGTTTTTTTACCTCCATAACCCCTTCTCCCTAGGTAAACATAATGTCTCCCGACAGCCAGACCGTCCGCAAACGTACTACACCATAAAACGGAAGAACATATAGAAAAATGAGCCTTGGTAAAATGACGTAATTTTGAAGTTTTTTGACCTCCATAACCCCTTCTCCCTAGGTAAACATAATGTCTCCCGACAGCCAGACCGTCCGCAAACGTACTACACCATAAAACGGAAGAACATATAGAAAAATGAGCCTTGGTAAAATGACGTAATTTTGAAGTTTTTTGACCTCCATAACCCCTTCTCTCTAGGTAAACATAATGTCTCCCGACAGCCAGACCGTCCGCAAACGTACTACACCATAAAACGGAAGAACATATAGAAAAATGAGCCTTGGTAAAATGACGTAATTTTGAAGTTTTTTGACCTCCATAACCCCTTCTCCCTAGGTAAACATAATGTCTCCCGACAGCCAGACCGTCCGCAAACGTACTACACCATAAAACGGAAGAACATATAGAAAAATAAGCCTTAATAAAATGACGTAATTTTGAAGTTTTTTGACCTCCATAACCCCTTCTCCCTAGGTAAACATAATGTCTCCCGACAGCCAGACCGTCCGCAAACGTACTACACCATAAAACGGAAGAACATATAGAAAAATGAGCCTTGGTAAAATGACGTAATTTTGAAGTTTTTTTACCTCCATAACCCCTTCTCCCTAGGTAAACATAATGTCTCCCGACAGCCAGACCGTCCGCAAACGTACTACACCATAAAACGGAAGAACATATAGAAAAATAAGCCTTAATAAAATGACGTAATTTTGAAGTTTTTTGACCTCCATAACCCCTTCTCCCTAGGTAAACATAATGTCTCCCGACAGCCAGACCGTCCGCAAACGTACTACACCATAAAACGGAAGAACATATAGAAAAATGAGCCTTGGTAAAATGACGTAATTTTGAAGTTTTTTTACCTCCATAACCCCTTCTCCCTAGGTAAACATAATGTCTCCCGACAGCCAGACCGTCCGCAAACGTACTACACCATAAAACGGAAGAACATATAGAAAAATAAGCCTTAATAAAATGACGTAATTTTGAAGTTTTTTGACCTCCATAACCCCTTCTCCCTAGGTAAACATAATGTCTCCCGACAGCCAGACCGTCCGCAAACGTACTACACCATAAAACGGAAGAACATATAGAAAAATGAGCCTTGGTAAAATGACGTAATTTTGAAGTTTTTTTACCTCCATAACCCCTTCTCCCTAGGTAAACATAATGTCTCCCGACAGCCAGACCGTCCGCAAACGTACTACACCATAAAACGGAAGAACATATAGAAAAATGAGCCTTAATAAAATGACGTAATTTTGAAGTTTTTTGACCTCCATAACCCCTTCTCCCTAGGTAAACATAACGTCTCCCGACAGCCAGACCGTCCGCAAACGTACTACACCATAAAACGGAAGAACATATAGAAAAATAAGCCTTAATAAAATGACGTAATTTTGAAGTTTTTTGACCTCCATAACCCCTTCTCCCTAGGTAAACATAACGTCTCCCGACAGCCAGACCGTCCGCAAACGTACTACACCATAAAACGGAAGAACATATAGAAAAATAAGCCTTAATAAAATGACGTAATTTTGAAGTTTTTTGACCTCCATAACCCCTTCTCCCTAGGTAAACATAACGTCTCCCGACAGCCAGACCGTCCGCAAACGTACTACACCATAAAACTGAAGAACATATAGAAAAATAAGCCTTAATAAAATGACGTAATTTTGAAGTTTTTTGACCTCCATAACCCCTTCTCCCTAGGTAAACATAACGTCTCCCGACAGCCAGACCGTCCGCAAACGTACTACACCATAAAACGGAAGAACATATAGAAAAATAAGCCTTAATAAAATGACGTAATTTTGAAGTTTTTTGACCTCCATAACCCCTTCTCCCTAGGTAAACATAACGTCTCCCGACAGCCAGACCGTCCGCAAACGTACTACACCATAAAACTGAAGAACATATAGAAAAATAAGCCTTAATAAAATGACGTAATTTTGAAGTTTTTTGACCTCCATAACCCCTTCTCCCTAGGTAAACATAACGTCTCCCGACAGCCAGACCGTCCGCAAACGTACTACACCATAAAACGGAAGAACATATAGAAAAATAAGCCTTAATAAAATGACGTAATTTTGAAGTTTTTTGACCTCCATAACCCCTTCTCCCTAGGTAAACATAACGTCTCCCGACAGCCAGACCGTCCGCAAACGTACTACACCATAAAACGGAAGAACATATAGAAAAATAAGCCTTAATAAAATGACGTAATTTTGAAGTTTTTTGACCTCCATAACCCCTTCTCCCTAGGTAAACATAACGTCTCCCGACAGCCAGACCGTCCGCAAACGTACTACACCATAAAACGGAAGAACATATAGAAAAATAAGCCTTAATAAAATGACGTAATTTTGAAGTTTTTTGACCTCCATAACCCCTTCTCCCTAGGTAAACATAACGTCTCCCGACAGCCAGACCGTCCGCAAACGTACTACACCATAAAACTGAAGAACATATAGAAAAATAAGCCTTAATAAAATGACGTAATTTTGAAGTTTTTTGACCTCCATAACCCCTTCTCCCTAGGTAAACATAACGTCTCCCGACAGCCAGACCGTCCGCAAACGTACTACACCATAAAACTGAAGAACATATAGAAAAATAAGCCTTAATAAAATGACGTAATTTTGAAGTTTTTTGACCTCCATAACCCCTTCTCCCTAGGTAAACATAACGTCTCCCGACAGCCAGACCGTCCGCAAACGTACTACACCACAAAACGGAAGAACATATAGAAAAATAAGCCTTAATAAAATGACGTAATTTTGAAGTTTTTTGACCTCCATAACCCCTTCTCCCTAGGTAAACATAACGTCTCCCGACAGCCAGACCGTCCGCAAACGTACTACACCATAAAACTGAAGAACATATAGAAAAATAAGCCTTAATAAAATGACGTAATTTTGAAGTTTTTTGACCTCCATAACCCCTTCTCCCTAGGTAAACATAACGTCTCCCGACAGCCAGACCGTCCGCAAACGTACTACACCATAAAACGGAAGAACATATAGAAAAATAAGCCTTAATAAAATGACGTAATTTTGAAGTTTTTTGACCTCCATAACCCCTTCTCCCTAGGTAAACATAACGTCTCCCGACAGCCAGACCGTCCGCAAACGTACTACACCATAAAACTGAAGAACATATAGAAAAATAAGCCTTAATAAAATGACGTAATTTTGAAGTTTTTTGACCTCCATAACCCCTTCTCCCTAGGTAAACATAACGTCTCCCGACAGCCAGACCGTCCGCAAACGTACTACACCATAAAACGGAAGAACATATAGAAAAATAAGCCTTAATAAAATGACGTAATTTTGAAGTTTTTTGACCTCCATAACCCCTTCTCCCTAGGTAAACATAACGTCTCCCGACAGCCAGACCGTCCGCAAACGTACTACACCATAAAACGGAAGAACATATAGAAAAATAAGCCTTAATAAAATGACGTAATTTTGAAGTTTTTTGACCTCCATAACCCCTTCTCCCTAGGTAAACATAACGTCTCCCGACAGCCAGACCGTCCGCAAACGTACTACACCATAAAACGGAAGAACATATAGAAAAATAAGCCTTAATAAAATGACGTAATTTTGAAGTTTTTTGACCTCCATAACCCCTTCTCCCTAGGTAAACATAACGTCTCCCGACAGCCAGACCGTCCGCAAACGTACTACACCATAAAACTGAAGAACATATAGAAAAATAAGCCTTAATAAAATGACGTAATTTTGAAGTTTTTTGACCTCCATAACCCCTTCTCCCTAGGTAAACATAATGTCTCCCGACAGCCAGACCGTCCGCAAACGTACTACACCATAAAACGGAAGAACATATAGAAAAATGAGCCTTGGTAAAATGACGTAATTTTGAAGTTTTTTTACCTCCATAACCCCTTCTCCCTAGGTAAACATAATGTCTCCCGACAGCCAGACCGTCCGCAAACGTACTACACCATAAAACGGAAGAACATATAGAAAAATGAGCCTTGGTAAAATGACGTAATTTTGAAGTTTTTTGACCTCCATAACCCCTTCTCCCTAGGTAAACATAATGTCTCCCGACAGCCAGACCGTCCGCAAACGTACTACACCATAAAACGGAAGAACATATAGAAAAATGAGCCTTGGTAAAATGACGTAATTTTGAAGTTTTTTGACCTCCATAACCCCTTCTCCCTAGGTAAACATAATGTCTCCTGACAGCCAGACCGTCCGCAAACGTACTACACCATAAAACGGAAGAACATATAGAAAAATGAGCCTTGGTAAAATGACGTAATTTTGAAGTTTTTTGACCTCCATAACCCCTTCTCCCTAGGTAAACATAATGTCTCCCGACAGCCAGACCGTCCGCAAACGTACTACACCATAAAACGGAAGAACATATAGAAAAATAAGCCTTAATAAAATGACGTAATTTTGAAGTTTTTTGACCTCCATAACCCCTTCTCCCTAGGTAAACATAATGTCTCCCGACAGCCAGACCGTCCGCAAACGTACTACACCATAAAACGGAAGAACATATAGAAAAATGAGCCTTGGTAAAATGACGTAATTTTGAAGTTTTTTGACCTCCATAACCCCTTCTCCCTAGGTAAACATAATGTCTCCCGACAGCCAGACCGTCCGCAAACGTACTACACCATAAAACGGAAGAACATATAGAAAAATAAGCCTTAATAAAATGACGTAATTTTGAAGTTTTTTGACCTCCATAACCCCTTCTCCCTAGGTAAACATAATGTCTCCCGACAGCCAAACCGCCCGCAAACATACAACACCATAAAACGGAAGAACATATAGAAAAATGAGCCTTGGTAAAATCAGGTGACGAAAATGTTGCTAGCTGTTAGACTAATAGGACAGAAGACTATAGAGTTTGAAATTCTTTTATTTGCTATGGGGAGCAAAGCATACATTTTGGAGGTAAAGAGTTAACTGAAATGGATTATTTATTGCTACTAGAAAGCAACAAATAGAACACATATATCTATATTATAAAGCTTTTTAAAGAATTTAAACTTTGTATTCTTAGAGGTGAGGGGTAGAAGCAGAAGTGTAAATTTCAGAGGGATCTGCAGGAGTAATTTAGATAATAGATTATTTCTTTATTGTTACGAACTAACAGGATAACTAAAAAACAGGATAGAAGAATAATTTTAAATAGAGATTTAAAGATTCTTTTTAATCTGCCACGAGGTGACAAAGAGAGAAAGACGATATTTTTGGGAGGGTGGATGAATACTATAATTGGTTGAATATTTATTTATTGTTACTGGAGAGCAATAAATACAGCATATTTTTCTGCTAATCAGGAGTTAAAAATTTTTAAGCTTTGTATTCTGAGAGGAGAAAGAGGAAACAGATATGTACTAATGAAACCATAAGACGAAATGCAATATTTCACATATATTCAAGCATACAATATGTAATATGAACTTTAAAAATTCACTGTTTTACTTAATACATTATAAAAGAAACCATGCATACTCTAACATGTAAAAATTCCATATAGAACGATGCATCATCATTTAATTTACCTAAATGATGATGCCTTGATTTACCGAATGGTTACGAATACATAAATTAACATCCAAGTAAAATTAAAAAAATAACGTGCATAACAAGAAAGACTGAAATGGCATTTCAAATCATTGCAACATAAATCATGCAATTTCAGAATTTTTTTATTTATTTGTTTTGAAAATGATTTGGATAGAATCGAAACATCTAAGCAATCCAATAAAACTATTTACCGTTTTTAAAGTTTTAATCTTACATTATTCAGCAATTTAAAATAGTACATTAGAATTTAATATAAAAAAAACAGTTCTTAAACACACATAAGTAAAATGAATACTTATCGAAATATCCCACATTATAAACAATCATACAATAAAGGCCAAAGGAACACAAAAATCATGTATTATTTTTATAGAAATCCTTTTTTAGTTCCTGTTGCTAAAACACGAGAGTTTAATTCTGACTCTTAGAACTAACTTGATGAAACATTTATATACTTTAAAATCACCAGATAAGAAACTGAAGGCAAGAAAAAATAACGATTTAGATGGATGTTTCGCTTCTATTTTATTTGCATGCTATATTATATATACAAGAAAAAATTATAATTAAACCTTTCGAAATAACAGATAGACATAAAATGACATACATTTCAACTTAACTGCCATTGTACGGCTCCAGAGGAAAACTCACTAAAAGCTGAATAGCAGTCAGGAAACATCTTCGTGTTTCCTGACATTAATAACCTATTGCCCACTAGAGGGGTGGGTGGGTGGGGAGGTTAATACACATTTCATTTTCTTCTGATGATTAGACATTCATCTACTTTTACAATTTTATTATAGCCATTTATTTATTTTTATATGCAAACAGAAGTAAATTGTACATTTAAATTAAAATAAATATATATATACAGGGCTTGAAATTCAATTTTTCCTAGCAGGGTAATCTCCCTCCCAAGATTTAATTAATGGGAGAGAGTTGTACTGTTTGGGAAGAAGGGAAAAAATCTTTAAACCCTTTTATTATTTAATATACAATTTAAAAAATAACATTATACAGACATGGTGAAATACCATTAAAAAAAGTAACAACTATGAATAATTATGCAAAATGTTCATTTTTATATATAAAAAAAGATGAGTCCAGCTTTATATACAACATATATTTTTCCAACTTTCACCAATGTTATGGACCCTTAAAAATTAGGTTGTTAAAAACATTTCTGAATTTGGAGTTTATTCGATCTAGGTGCTGAAGCTTCTTTTACAAAATACAT
Organism: Maratus speciosus; assembly: GCA_963932465.1. Classification (NCBI taxonomy): domain Eukaryota; kingdom Metazoa; phylum Arthropoda; class Arachnida; order Araneae; family Salticidae; genus Maratus; species Maratus speciosus. The sequence continues at coordinate 651,107,742 of OZ010786.1, forward strand.
TTGTGATAGACAGCATAAAGGGCAACTTTTATAAATCTGAAAATGAAAAAAAAATTTCAGAATACATTGAAAATCTGATATGCCTTCCTTCTAACTACTTGGCCCCACCAGTGGCCGAGAGGTTCTGCTCTCGAAGCTGGTAGACGGGAGGTGCTGGGTTCGATCCCAATCGCGCCCGTCAGCCTAATCGTTCGGAGTTTTCGTGGTTTTCTTCGAACCTTGGTTCTCCAAGCGTTAATATGGGTTAGGTTCCCTTAGAAAGACCTCCACGAAAGCCCCCCCCCTTAGGGCCTATATCCCACGGGCTGATAATTGGCCGACATAAAATACAACCAACCTTCTAACTACTTATATAAGCAATGCATATTCTGGTTGATTATTGCCAATATCCATTTTTGAAAAATTTGTTTTATTATATGCTTAAGGAAATATAGCAAAAACCAGAATCGCTGTTTGTTTTTTGATTGAAATGATTTGTTTTTTTATTTGTTTTTTGATTGTGTTCTATGCATTGGAATTTTAAATGCACGTCCAAAGTTTGAAAAGGAGCTCATCGATTCATTTCTTCTATTACATGAGCAATGTTGTTTGACTTTAAATAGTCAATCCCTAATTTCTCTCAATTTCCAGTTGCTTGACTTTAAATAGTCAAGTTCTAATTTCTCTCAGTTGAAAAGATCAACTATGTTGTTTCTAAATGTTTCCTTGAAAAACAGGAAAAAATTTCTTCATGTGCACCACAAGATTTTTCAGTTCACCTAATCTCATTTTTGTTAAGCACTGACTATAGGTTAATTTAAGCAGCGTGGAGCACCCGATAGCATATACTGCCTTTTTTATTCATTTCCTTTCCGGTTAAACAGAAAAAATTTCAAAATATGCAAAAAAAAAAGCATGAATTTTATGAATCGGGAGAAAAAAAATTGTTGAATTCGTCAAACAGTCGCTGAAAATTTTCATAAGATTTTTCATCCAGATGCGAGGGAAAAATCGTAATTATTGTCAATCTGTTACAAGAACAAAACATTAAATTTTTCAATTGGCTACGGAAAAAATTGCAAATTATGTAAATCTGTGGCATAAAAATAACATGAAATTCTTTAATCAGTTGTGGAAAAAAATAATGAAACTCGTCGATCGCTCGCAGGTAAAAATCATGAATTCTGGAAAAAATCCCAAAGTTCATTGATCGGTTGCTGTAAAATATCGCAAAATTCTTCAATCAACCTTTGGAAAATATTGCAATATTCAACAATTCGTCAAGTGAAAATATTGTGAAAAGTGGCAGTTGTTCAGGGGAAAAAAATTCAAAATTATTCACTCAGATGCAGGGAAAAATCATGAATTTCTTCTTTGTCGCAAGAAAAAACCCACAAAAATTTTTAGTCAGTCATCAAAAATATCATAAAATTGGTCAATTGGAAGCAGGGAAAAATACTTGAAATGCGTTGATAGGTGATGGGTAAAAACTTGTGAATTTCAACGATCTGCATGGGAAATAAACCCGTAAAATTGGGTCATTGACTACGAGAAAATATTGCGAAATTCTTCAGATGGCCACAGGAGCTATTCGTCATTCCAAAAATCAAAATTCTCTTGGAAATGATGAATTTTTTTAGATGGGAACCTCCCACTCAAGATTTTCTTTTGGGTGAGAATCCCACCCTGAAATTGAAGCCGTGATATATAAATAAATTGTATATATATATATATATATGTATGTATATATAAACAAGCAGAAAAGTTCATGAGGTTTGTTTTAAAAGCCTAGTTCTTTATATTATTTAGCAACAAATCTCACTTTCTTAAGCCCGAGTTACACCAAGCTTTTAAAAAATTGTCAAGGCACCTATACTGGGAAAGTACCAAAAATTATTTGTACGATCAGGGTTGGAATAAATGGTGCATTAGCATATATTTCTGCATTGTGTTGGTATAATGGAAAAGTATCATTATTATAATTAATATTGCCATGTATTTCTTTCAGCAGGTAATAAATTTATTCGCTCTTTTGTAAAAAAAATAAGCACATCAAGAAGAAAAAAATTCTGTAGTATTCTTAATGATTCTTTTTTTTTTTAACTCATACAAACAAACATATAAGAACAAATTAGAGATAACGGGGAATGGAATAATAGAATCTGCTCAACAGCTATTATGAAAGAATGTATAGGAAGAAAAAAAATAATTAAAATCAAAATGTTATGCATAACTAGAATTATTTCAGTAGTAATTGAAATAAAGTTTTCTACTTTCAGACTCATATACAGCAAACAAAGAAATCAGGGATGGAGGTTTTTTTTTTTTTTTTTTTTTTTTTTTTTTTTTTTTTTCAATTGAAAACACTAAATACTAATAAAGCTCACAGTGTGGGATAATACTGCTAATATTTATCATTTTGATAAATTAATGGAGTCTGGCCATTCTTATGATTATATCTACTCTGTATATACCTATGTATGGATTAACAGGTGTAATCAATTGTTATATTTTTTTAGGGCACCGACATACTCTCCATGTCAGAATTGAGATCACTAAAAATGGTTGAAAGTTACCAAACTTGTTTATCATTTGCAATCATGTTCAAAATAGTAATTTAACATTCTTAAATAATATATAACGTTGTTTACAATGGTAACTTATATAAAATATAAAATCAGTATATAAAATAAAATAGATGAAGTATAATAATAAAATACACTTTGAACTATGATCAGTAAACTATACCATTGTAAAAAAGTAAGGGTTACTATAATTAGTGTAATTTGCACCATGCTTGGAGCAGTTGATTCGACATGGTTCAGATAATGTGCAGGTACCTTTTTTAGTTATCATACATATACATGTGTGCAATTTTAGATTTATGCAATAACTGTTATTTTATAATGTAAAAGCGATAGAAGAGCTGCCATGGCATTTATTTTATTTGTTTCCTGTATAACTCATGAAAAATATTATTTGCAGTTTTTATATTTTGTATAATTAATAATAGGGGATCTTTTTAGGAAAAACTTTGATCCTTAAAGAGACCTTACATAAATCTTTTAATCTTGAAAAAGAACCCTTTAGAATTTATTTCATTTTAAAACAGGACCCTTCACAAAAAATTTTCATTACTAAACTGAATCTTAGACAATTTTCGTAAATTTAAAGCAAAATCTGATCAGTCATAAAAAAGCTGAAGGTCATCAAACAACGTATTACTTAGCCTATTTTATATGTAAAAGATCTTGCTAAAAATAGAAAAAAACGAATTTGAATAGAATAATTATTACAAAATAACGACTACATTTTTCACAAAAGTAAAATTTTTTTTAGAATTTGCCAAAAACAGGACACTATGAAAAAGGTCTATGAGGACACTGTGAGCTAGTTATAAGGTTATTAAATAAACCAAACAATATAAATTGTACTACTTAATAGTATCATCTAATTGGAGGCCTAATTGTTTAGGAAAACTGTAATTCTAAGTAGCCATTGTACATCTTAACACAGGAAAAAAACTACAAAAATACAACTTAAATAAATAAAAAGTAAATCAAATTTTTTAAACTTTTCTTTAATCACGATTTTTTTATACCTTAGTCAGTAAAAACAGAATAAAAAATAACTTTGATATATAAAGTAGTAGTCAATGAAACTATACTGCATCCATTCAAAAAAAAAAAAATACAGAAGAAGAAAAAAAAAAGAAGAGAAAAGAAAGAAAGAAATTGTTTCAAAAGACAAAAATTGCAGAAACAACAAGTAAATCAAAAATTAAAAATTTTAAAAATCATTTAAATCCCCTTCAACATATTTTATGTGAATTATCAGTAATGAATTCAGGAGACAGCTTAAGGGATTTTTTCCCTTCTTCATAAGGTTTTATTTAAGTGGGGAAAAAAATCGCTCAACTTAAAATAGATTAAAATTAAGTGGTGCAAGATCTTAATTTTGAATAATTAGGCTTAAGTACAACTTATCTCAAAGGCTGAACAAATGAAATATTTGAAATTATTAGAGTAAATTAAATAATCAAATATTTACTATATACAATACCTTTAATAACAAAAATAAGTCAATTTTAAATGAAGGCTAATTAAACTATGTCGTATTTAAATAGAACAGTTCACAGCTGAATAATAAATACTATAGTCCCATTTCCTGGAAAAGACGCCAGAAAATTCGATGAATTAAATATTTCGATTATATATTCAAATTTAACAACTACCAAGAAAACTTAAAATACTTTTCCTCTCCATGCTGCCATCTATGATCGCTGTTGGGTTTTAATATGCTTTCTATCTATTTTTTTTTTTTTTTTTTTTTTTTTTTTTGCTTAGAACTTCTTATACCTATAGCTTTGAACAAGCCTTAAAATAATAAATAGTACACTAAATTAAAAAGTTCTGGCGTTATAGTTTAATTTAAACGAAGATTTCGACAATTTAAAAACATTTTAGCTTCATCAAAACTCACAAAATTTTAAATTGTATTTAGAAATTTTTATTGTGTTATTTTACTATATGTTTTATTTTATTAAGTTCTATTTTTTATTGTGTTAAGTATAAATTTTAAAAGCTATTTTTAAACTCTGTAGATTCATTTTTCAAAGGATGTCTAACTTTTGGCTTTGTATCATAGCACACAGAACAGTGTCAGATTATTTTATCTTCTTCAGTCTGGGCCAGCAAGGATAAAAATAAAATAAATAAATAGGTGGTGCTGCTGTCTATTTCTCAAAATTTAATGACTGAATTTATTCGGCTAATAAAAAAAATAAATAGTGTTTAAAAAATATGAATTAATCTTAAAATATATTTTTTTAATTTTTAAAGTGTATTAAATGTCAAATAATCAGTGGTGTAGTCCTGTGGGGAAAAAAGGGGGTGATACTCACAGTCTTGATCAAAGGGTCTGTGCCACCAAAGGAAAACTTGATATTGAATTTTGCCTTTGATTTTCAGTTGCACAAAAAAGTAATAATAAAATTAAACAATATAATTCAATTAAAGTTTCTTTACTTGCAATTTTTTAAATAGCTAGTCTTTAATTGAAAAGGTGAGAACTTTATTTCGTGTCTGAAAATTTTTGGGATAAAATTCTGAATTCAGTAACATTAATTTGCATAACGAGATTTTTGTTTTATCTCATTTTGGAAATAATCGTTTAATAAAATAAACCTGTTGTCCACTAACAACATTGAAAAATGCTGTACTTTTTACTTTCAATATATGTGTAATGGCAAAAAAAAAAAAAAAAAAAAAAAAAAAATGTAATCATTGAAAGAGGAAAAAAATATTGTTACATTTTGAGGTCTCATGAATCCATTTTTGCTTCATTTCCACTATTCTGCATGGTATTTGAGTACGCATTAGTGTATGTATTTCCTTGTGTTTTTAGGTTCAAAAATCCGTTTTTGATGTTGTTATGAGTTTGTATATGTGTCTGTGACTGAGAGAGTGAATAAACATTTCAGCGTTCAAACGGTGTTTAATGGAGCTTTATTTGGCATGTAATGTCATATACATAGAGTGCAGATTAGTCAATGAGTTAAGATTACATGTTCCTATGGCAAGAACTATATTGATTTTTTCACAAATCAGCCAATGGGCTTCATATCCGAACAATTTTAGGATTACAATTAACTAATAAGTACTGTTTTTATGGGAAAAATCATCAAATAAATATGACCGAGGCCGAGAATAAACAAAAGGTAACACTTTTTATTGACTCGAAGACTAATTTTAATGTTCAAATTCTGTCAGAGAATGGATTTTAAAAACATAAGTTTTAAAGGAGTAGGATTTTTATAAATATTATCTCTTGCACATATTGTTCTCTCAAGATATCTCCTGAAATACTTGGGCTGGGAACGTTAAATTAGTAAGTAGATTCTTTCTGGTATCTAAATGTAATTTGTGAAAGTATTTTTAAAAGTTTAATTTGAAATTTGAAAGAGTAAAATAGGAGTAGAATGTTCTATAAATTATAGTTTCATCACATTTTCTGGAACTATTCAAGCAAGGATTTTAAAATATTGCACTGAAGTTACACTCAGAACGTACATACTCGCTAAAAACATTTTTTTTAAATCGAATTTTACAAAGGTGAAAGGACAATTATATCTTCTAAAAATCTCCTTGTCATCACGATTTATCTGTTTTCACAAGAAACTTGACAAGGAATGTAGTGATTTGGTAACTACATCAAGCATGTAGATGTTCATTGAGAACAAGATGCTCAATCGATTTTTTTAAAAATATCGAAATTTTAATGAATGGATGAAATTAACTGAACACTTTCTAAAGTCACAATTCATTTGAATCTATCTAGGCTAAAAACTTGACATGAGGGTTATTGTTCATTGGAATTTGAACTTCACTAGTAAGAGTTGAAATTTTAATGTGTGAATCTCCCCAATAAATGTTATCACACATAGCACAAAAACAACAATTTACACTAAATTATAAAAGTTATTTGAATTCATAGTATTCTATAAAGTGTTTGGAAAGTCAATTGGAATGACTCTAGATTTTTTTTTAGCTATTTTTAAAAACACTGAAGCAAATTTTCAACAACAAATAGTATTTATACTTGCCCCTGATGACTTATTTGAAAAGTATACTTTCCTAATAAATTACTTTAGTAGTTAATGAAATTAAACAAATTGAGTTGAATTAATTTCTTTTATTTAATAAATAAATAAACAAAAGAGAAGAGCCTTTAAAACAACAGCAATATCAGCCAAGTTTAATAATATGTAACATTTTTCCTCTCTTAATCTTTCAGCAAGCGCTCTTTTTTTTTTCTTCCACAAGCAGACACTTGAAATATTTTTTGTGGGGAGCAAATACACAGTTAAAAATGAAAGATAATTTATAAAACTGATAATAGTCAGGTTAAGAGAGCAATTATACATATCGGTAGTAAAAATAGAATTTTATTTTCCATGCCATTTGTGAGAACAAAGTTTAGTAAAAATAATGTTTGTCATAAAATTTGTGGCAATGCGTCCACCAGGATTATTAAAGGGCTAACCATAAGTACTCATTCTCATAAAGTTTCCCCAACTCTTTATATTTTTTCTGGATTTCGTGTCCGTAGTCATTTTATAGTTTTCCGCTTTCCAAAAATGAAAATAAAAATATATATGCTTTAACTTTTAATTTTTTGAAATGAGAATATAATTTCAAAAAGCGTTCAAAGTCAGATATGGAATAATAGATTAATTGAACAATCCCTTGTTTAATTTTCCAAAATTAAACTTTTTAAATTTTTATAAGATTGCTATATCAAATTCATCAATTAGAAAATTTTACCTTGTGCTGCAAGTTTATAACAAAAAAAAAAAAAAAAAAAAAAAAAAAAAAAAAAAAAAAAAAACTTTTCTCTTAAAAACTGAATGAGTTATTCTTAATTCAAAATTCATGTTTGTGAATTAGAACTATAGCAAATTCAAAAATGTGTAAGATATTACAAGAAAGGGGTAACACAGATGGAAATACATATGCAGTTGACATCAAATTATATGTTTGCAGAAATATTAGTGGCAAAGAAGCCCAAAATATTTACAAAAGCCTTATTAGAGGAGCTCAGAATTGATGGAAAACACTTAGAAAATGCACAACAAATTATATTTAATATTTATTTATTTTTTATCATATTTCAAAGTCTTAAGAGTACATTTATGTTTTCTACACAATTTCTGCTTATGTAACAGTTTATTTAGATGCATAAGTGATGTAATTTTTTTTCGCATTTGTTACCTTAATTTAGTTCTAAATAATGTCACCATCAATTTGTATATATCTATTTTCCTCAATAAAATAATATTTCAATGAAAATGAAACAGAATAAAAAAACTGGTGATAAATCACAATTATAATAATAAAACTTTGTATAAATCACTATAAAATCAAACAATACACACAACACGTTTTGAGCTGGAAAATATAAGAGCCTGACATCAGCTACTGTAAACTCATGTCCATAAAGGGACAAGGTCATAAATGAACAGAAAGGGGATAGAGGAGAGCTTACAAACAGTGTGGCAGGTGGTGTTAGCTTAAAGGTATACACCAATCACGGAGGAGCACATGCAGAATTGGAAAGTGTTGCCACAATGATAGGAAACATTAACAAAAAAGACAAAACAAAGGGAAATAAAAGAAATAAACAAAATTCAAATAAAATAAAGAAGTAAATAAAAAAATAAACTAGAAAACAGAGATTAAGCTTTTTCAGAATTTAGTGTCGCCCCCAATGAAAAAAAAATATATATATGTATACATAAATATTACAAAACATATATTTCAATTTTAAGACTTAAAACACACGCTTTTACTTTATGTAAAATGAAGTCATTCACATTCACTTAAGAATTCCACATTTACGATCCGCTCTTAAACACTAAAATATACTACTCTACACTAAAATATTTATATGCAATGGACGTCACTATCACGAAATACTACACAAGTGAAGCAAATAGATGCCATCATTAAAGAAACTCACCAAAAAAAACCCGGCTGTCTAATGATTCATATGCCTTCATTTATTTGTAACATTAATATAGATACATAAAATTAAATATAATTAGAAATCATTCGCTTATATTTTTAAAAAATAGCACGTATTTTTTAATTAAATTTTTTTCGGTTGTTATGAGAAAATGGTAACAAAAATATATAATTACTATTTTACAACTATTTTTCCTTTGTTTTCTACAGAAATGGAGTACTTCTGTTGCCAATATTAAGAAAATAGCTCTAAAAAGTACAAAAAAATTAATATTTCAAAAAAAATGGAGATGCAGTTTTCAAACAAATTGCATTTAAAAGTACCTTTTTTTTCCCAATACGATGGTATAAAAATTGAAAATGTGTAATACTTAGAAGTTAAAAATATTACTATAGAGTATTTAATAATACTGCTTTGTTTTACAGCTGGCTTCTCTAAGAAAACGTTATTTTAAGAGACGACACAAAATAAGCTGGGAGAAAGAAATAGCATTACTATACCGGGGATTAATAAATAAGTATTACATAACAAATAAATAAATAATAATAATAAAAGAGAGAAAAAAAAAGAACAAAATATAAGAAAAAGAAATAAAAGTTTTTTTCTTTTGTTTTCTCTCTGTGTATTGTTTTGATTTTATGGTGACTTATACAAAGTTTTATTATTTTAAGTGTAATATTTAAATGGTTTGAAAAAGTGGTACAGGATAGATGTTTTCACTATTTTATTCAGTTAAATTTAAAGATGCAGGGTACTTAGTGATTTTGCTGGGAAAGAATTCTAATTTACAAATTTTTATGTAAGAGAGAAAATTTCATTACGATATTACTTCATGCAATTTGCATGATCTACTTTTCTCCAACAGGTAAAAAATTAAAGCTTTTTTTCAATCTTTATGGGATATTCTATATACCGACCAAAGCATTATACTCATTATGCACAAATGACTGTAAAATTGATTTTGCAGCAACAAATTATGAGCATTTGCAGCGTTTTCTTTTTATAGGAATAAGACAGCAAGTATGGATATTTGATTAGATATTAAGAAAAAGTTTTTTTTTTTAATTTCATCTTTCTAGATATATTTTGTTTGATTCAAGATTCTTTTAGAGTGACCGACCAGCTTAGTGGGCGAAGGCTGCTAGTATCTAATGTAATAATAATAATCTTGAAATAATTGTCTTAGTTACATTGAGAATTAAACACCTAGTCAAGATTTAGCTAATCCAATACGATTCAACATCCTCCTAGTTTAATGATATTGTTCGGCATTTTAATTTTTATAGCTCTGAATTGTAATTAATTCAAGAATTATTACTTTTCAAATGAACTAATAGGCTACATTTTATCACATCATAGGTGGCTCCTTAAACTAATGCAAGATTTTTTTTAATTATATTTCCTTAAGCAGAGGCAAGGTTAATAAATTATATATAAGTTATTTTATTTGTGCTAATGTCTGTATTATGGTTTACTAATTTTATTTTTTAACGAAAGTTAAGATAATTAAAATAAATATACATCAAAAGGATACTTTGTGGTTAAGGGACACTTTATCTAAACATTTTCTGTTTCTTAATGCGTGTAAGTTCAAGCAGGATTTTTCTTTCTTGAAATCTCTAAACAATTGTGACTTATCTAATTATATGGATCTTTTAAACGAAGCATTTTTTATACATTGCTTGGAGAGGTGCTCAGGTTTCATGAAAGGAAATAGACAGAAAATTTATATAGTCCTCTTCTCTAACTAACCTGTTTCATATAATGTGATTGACATTGACGTCCACCATAGTGGAGATTTCTTTGGGGCCTATAGCAACAATGGCTGTTCGCCTCAAATGATCCTTTTTATATACAAACAGAAACTACAATTTTTATTTCCTTTTTCCTATAATGTGATTATTTCTGAAATTTTCTTAGGCCTATAGACGTCAGTATGAAAAATTATTAATCGAATATGGATCGAAAAGTTTTCGGTATCATGTCTATCGAAATGCCTTACTGATAGTTAACTCTGAGTGTATAATCGAAATATTCATCATTCATCGAATTGCCCGGCGTCTTCTTTGCGAAATGGCGCTATACAGTTTGCTTGGCTGTGAAGTTTTGCCTTTAAACACGACATAGTTTAATTAGCCTTCGTTTAAAATATTCCTTATTTTTGTTGGTAAAGGTATTGTATATAAATATTTCAGTATATAATTTACTCTAATCATTTCAAATATTGCTATTGTTTAGCCTCTGTGATAAATTGTACTTAGGCCTAATTATTCAAAATCTTCTTCTTCTTCTTCTTCTCATAATCTTTTTATGAGAATGGTATTTGTAGTTTATATGGCGCGCAGCGCCATTTATACTAACTTGATCTGTGAACAGTTTTTACGATATCCTTGGTATTATTCAAAATTAAGATCATAGGCCATTTAATTTTAATCTCTTCTACAGTTAAACATTTTTTTTTTTCACCTTAAGTAAAATCGTATGAAAATAAAAAGGGGGAGGGGGTCCTTAAGCTATCTCCTGAATTTATAATTGATAATTCACATGAAATGTGTTGAAGGGATTTAAATGATTTTCCAAATTTTGAACAAAAAATGGGACAAATTTTAGATTTATTTATTGTTTCTGATATCTTTGTCTTTTGAAACAATTTCTTTCTTTTTTTTTTTTTTTTTTTTGAATGGGTAGACGACATTTTTCATTGACATCATTCTTGACTTTCTATATTAAAGTTTTTTTTACAGTGTTTTTATTGACTAAGAACTAAAATATAAAAAAAAATCATGATTAAAAAATCGGATTTTTCTTTATTTAAGTTGTAATTTTATCCTTGTTATACCTGTGTTGAGAAATTTAATACCTACTTAGAATTATAGTTTTTCAAAACAATTAAGCATCAATATAGATGATACTATTTTAAGTAGTATAATTTATATTTTATTATCATTTATAACATTATAATTACCCGAGGTCTATTCAGATTTTTCTCTTAGTGTCTTGTTTTTGTGAAATTCTGAAGGAAAAAAAATCACTTTTCTGAAAAATCTAGTCATAATTTTGTGAATTCGAAACAATCATAATATTCTGATTCCTTTTTTTTTTTTTTTCTATTTTTAACAAGAACTTTTATGTATAAAATAGCTAGGCAATAAGTTGTATGGTGACTTCAGCTGTTTTATGAATAGTCAAATTTTGCTTTAAAGTTATGAAATTTGTGTAAGATTCAGTCTCGTAAAAAAAAAAATTTGTGAAAGGCCCTGTTTTAAGGTTTAAAAAATCGTGAAGGGTCCTAAGGGCCTTTTTAAAGATCCAAAATTTACCTAAACAGATCCCTGATTAATAATTATAAAAAATGTAAAAACTGCAACTAATACTTTATATGCAGTATAACACTTTTAATCCTGACATCACTAATCTGGAAACTAAAGTAATCCGGGTATGTCGGTACATTTATTTGCTTTTATTTTCAATTAAAGACCATAGAGGTGCCATAACCCATACATGAATGAATTTCAGAAAATGATTAATAAAAATGAAAAGCCTACCTAATGTACTACTTTTTTTTTTTTTTTTTTTTCAGTTTTAAAATTGTAAGAGCTTTCTGAATTGCATTTGTAATTATAATATAGCTGCCTTTTTTAATATTAAGTTTTAAAAATTTCAAATTAATGTTAATTTTATGATTTTTATTTTTCCAAACATCAGAACAGCAAAACATTCTGAAATTGGATTTTATTATTATTATTTCTTTTAGATATTTAATTTGTGACTTACTTCAATATTGTATGTGCTATATATTTATTTTATTTATTTATTTATTTTTTTTTTTTTACATTAGCCTTATCTATCACTATTTTAAATATGTTAGTGTAATTATAAAGTTATTTTTTAAATTAATTGTAATTTTTATTTAAAATTCTCAGTGTAACATTTTTTTGTTTTAGAAAATTAGTTTCAATATTTTTCGCGATATGTGTGTTATTCTTATTCTTGTGATTTTTAATATTTATGCAGTACCGTATATTTCCGTGTATAAGCCGAGAATTTTTGGACATTTTATTGGCTACAAAGTGAGGGGGTTTGCCTTATACCTGAAAGAAAATTTCCAAAATTGATATTCTATAATAAAATATATGGTAAATATAAAACCATAAACAGTATTTACAAATTTGTAAAAGTATTTTAATACTCCATTCTTTTACAATGAAAAAAATCACCAATCATCATTTACTATGAAAGTCATTATCAGTTTCTTTCATTTGTACATCAAGATGAATATCACCAGTGTCTTATTCATAATCAGGCCCATCTTCTTCGAAAATGGCATCAAGCTCAATTCCTTTTATCACACTACTGATGCAACATTTTTTGAAAGATCGAACGATCATTTCTTGTGGTAATTCAAGCCAAAAATAGGAGGTTTGGTTTTTATGAACAAGCAAGTCATAACAGGATGTGAAGACCCAATTAAAGAGATTTGGCAGCGTGCCAAGACAGAATAGGAGAGGTCAATAATTTCAGAGCACATTTTTTTTCTATTAGCTATGACAGAAAAGTGTTAAAATTTCATTCACTATATTTTTCAATTTCCATCACCTTTTTTTAACTTTGGCTTATATACGGGTTTTCGATTTTGGACGAGTTTTCACTGAAAAGTCGTATACTTGGCTTATACATGAAAATATACAGTATTTTTAAATCAGAAATATCAATTTAAAAAAAAATCGTTCAGTTATTGTTTTTGATAATTTACAACAGCTAAGCAACATTACATAAAATATACATAATTATTTTTTAATTATATATTTTTTAGAGCATTTTGAATTAATTTTTCTCAATATTTTCTCATTATTTTCAATTATCAAGTTCCTTGCATTTTTGTATTGCCATATTTATGACAGATATTAGTATTATTATTTATCTAAACACATTCTAGTTTAAAAACTTCTGTAATCGCTGAAATTGCTTTAATGTTAAAAAATGTGTTATTTTCAGCATAAAGTCTGAAGTTATTTGTCGAAGGTTGTTTGGTCTAATTTTTGATTTCCCATCAATTTTACAGTTTTTTAAATTCTTTTGTTGGTAGTAGCAAAGATCTGTGATGACCAATATGAAAAATTCATTTTTCTACCAACTGCAAATGGAAAATTGTTTCAATGTTTATTTTCTCGAATACATAAATTCATGTTAGAACCTCATGTAAGTGGAGTGGGGCACATATCCCTATGACAACCAGGTCCTTCTTATTTTCATTGGAAATGCAGTAGTATCAATACATGATCAATCATCTAATCGAATACCCCTCCTCCTGCTATCCCCACAAAAAATTCCCTTTTTCCCTTCATTTTTATTTTTTAAAACACTTTACATTTTATGAATTTTTTTTTTTTTTTTTTAACTGCAGACATTTAACTTCCCCCAAGAATCACAAAGTTTCAAATCTTTAAAGTTACATTTTTAAAATCATCTTCTGTCCTATTTGTTATTTTATAATAATAAATAATCCAAATCCCTCTTCTCCAGAAAAAAAAAAAGGTGAGAATTTCTAGTTATGAGGGAAAGACAAAAATTTACACAATTCCTTACATTTAAAGACTTCCTATTACTGCTAAACAAGCATTAAATGCTGCATCCAGGAAGTAAAATAGCATAAACTACCATAATACATTTGCTGGTTCCACCAAAATTACCAGCAAGTCATGGTGTGTATTGGCCCACTTCACTGCTTGGCCAGCATACATAATCCAGCTTGCGTTGCTTGAATGTGTTGCTGGCCTAGCAGCAATCAAGACCACCTCTTACTTGTAATTTCTGCTATTCTAGCAGTAACTCACAAGCAACACATACTTTTTTTGTTGCTATTCTAGTATTACATTTCTACCATCGGTTGCTTTTAATTTTTGCTTTTCTAGCATCACTTGCTTTTCATTTTTGCTATGCTGGCATTAATTTTCTAGCATCACTTGTTTTTAATTTATGCTATTCTAGCATTACTTTTCTAGCATCGCATGTTTTCATTTTTTGCTATTCTCCCAGTTAGAAAAAAAGACGCTGGTGCTGCCATCTTTGGAGAATTTCTGAAGTACCTATATTTTTTAGTAGGGGAAATTTATGTTGGGATTTTTCTTCTCGGATTACCTGCTGTTTGGGAACAGAATGCTCTGCTGACCTTGCTATTGGGGTCGTGTTTGCAAACGATTTTAAATGCAGGTAATGGGTGATTCTGCTGTGTGTTGATATTTTTATAAAGATAGAGGGTGATTTTATCGATGCTGTTATCCTCCAAGTTTCATTTAATAAGGTTAATTTATTATTATGGTTTTTTCTATGCTTACTGGAATGGGAATAATTATAATATGGCTTGATTAATATAATTCATTAGTGGAATTTTCTTTGCTCAATGAATGGTTTGAATATGGTCAGGATTGTTTGTTGCAGATAAATAAGCAATTTTGAAGTGTATTTAGGATAGAATTGATCAATTTCAGTTGAAGGTTAAGATTTCAAAACTTTAGTGCTCATTGGAGGGGGGTGGGGAATCAATTGTACACATTTTCAATTCGACTGTTATGAACTTATTTCTTAAATGAAACAGTGCTCCTTGAATTTTGAAATTTAACTGACTAAATTCTCTTTTTGAAAAGCACAGATTTTTTATTTTATCTTACTTTTTTGGTATAACTAAAATAATTAAACACTAAGAGAATGAACAGCTAAGGATTTTACGATTGGGGGGGGGGGGGGGAGGGCCTTTTCCCAAAAATCATACATGTAATTTAATTTTCATCTTTTTTTAGATTCATGTTTTAAAATTTTATCTAAACCAGGGGGGGGGGGCGCTTTTTCCCAAAAATCCTGTATAGAAATTAATTTTCAGTTTTTTACATTTATGTGTTAAAATGTGATCTAAAATGGGTGGACAAAATAGTGATGGGCGATATCGATTTAATCGATACTATGAATTTTTTAATCGATGTCTCTAAGACAAAATAAGGTAATTTCATTTTCATTTTCCTTCAAAAATTGAAGATAAAGTAGTTGGATCTGCCAATCCCAAAACTTTCATCTGCCTCATAAATGTTAAAACTTCAAAATTCGCTATCACAGTGTCAAATTTAAATGATAACCTATGCGCATCATAAGGATTCAAAAAGGATAGGTTCGTTGAAGTATGTGCATTTTAAAAGAAAATATAAGCATTGCATTTTCCTAACAAATGATTGAATTTTGGCCCACACCCTCTTAGACTAATGTCAGACGAACGTCTTTTTGCACGCTTTTTTCGATCTTACGCCATCCCTACACCTTCGCTAGCATGTGTAGGGATGGTGTAAGAGCGAAAAAAGAGCGTGCAAAAAGACGTTCGTCTGATATTAGCCTAGATGTCAGCAACGGAAAATCCCAATTCAAAGAGCATAAAGGGCAGTATACACCTAAGCCTAATAAGGATCTATTTATCTGAAAGTGTAACAGAATATGAAGTTTGATTAAATTCCATGCATTAGTTTTGAGATATGGCTATCACGAATATCATGCAAAAAAACAGTATAGCAGTGCAGCCTGTTACATGATTAACACGAAAAACTCAGGAACAACTTATGTCAATGACACATAATATTACGTTTGATGAAATTCTGGTCATTACTTCCTGAGATATTATCGCTAATATCGTGTAAATTCTGAAAAACAGTGTTAAATTCAGGGGCTGGTATAGGTGGACACCCCCCCTCCTGGAACATTGAAATGTCCCTCATGAAGATTTGAGATTTTATGCTTAATGGACAGAAGTCCACTTCTCCCCCCCCCCCCCCGAAACTCTAGAAAGTCCCTCTCCAGAACCATAGAAATCCCTCCTGGAGAAAAATGTCTGAATTCAAAACTGCTAAAACAATGCAGCATGGCAGCACAGCCTGTTATATCATTTACACGAAAACCTAATCATGAACAACTTATGACAGTATATTAAGTTTGATGAAATTCCGTTCATTAGTTCTTGAGGTATGATCCCTAAAATCGTTTAAATTTAGAAAAACGTGTTGAATTCCGGGTGTAGCCCGGAGGGACATGTCCCCCCCCCCCATGCAACATTCAAATGTCCCCCCAGAAGGTTTGAGATTTTATGCTTAATGTACAAAAGTCCAATCCCCTTCCCCTCTGAACTGTCCCTCTCTGGATAGGCAGAAATCCCTCCCGGAGAAAATTGTCTGAATTCAACGCTGCTGATAAAATCTGCATAACAACGCCCCCTGTTGGGTGATTTACACCGAAGTATAATATTCAACAAGTTATGCCAACGTCTAACTGAATCTGAAGTTTGATGAAAATCCGTGCATTAGTTCTGGAGATAGAGATAATGCGAAAATCGGGAAAATGCAGCATAGCAGCGCCACCTGCCGGTAGATTTACATCAAAAAGTAATCAGCACCAATTTATATGAATGTCTAATTGAATCTAAAGTTTCAACAGATTCCATGCATTAGTTCTTGAAATAGACCGCCCACAATTTTTTTGTCAGAGACAAATAAATAGACAGACAGACAGACAATGTATAAAAATAGTCAAATCGTATTCCAGACAAGATTTTCTAAAACTATAAATCCTTCGAAAACCGGAAGTCGAAATTTTTCACGAATCCAACGCTTTCTTTTCTAAAGACAAAAGAAAGCAAGAAAAAATTAACGCATCGATTCTGCCCGTAAATTAAGATCAGAAATGGCGAATCGATTCAGTTTAGATTCGATGCCGATCTTTAGATGCAGGCAGAATCGCTATTTTTTGATTTACTTCAATTCTTTAGATTCAGGCGATTCGATTCAGTTCAGATTCGATGCCGATTTTTAGATGCGGGTGAAATTGTTATTTTTTGATTTACTTCAATTCAAATCGCATCGCCATGATCCACGATTCGGGTTGGATAGATTCCTCCAATTTGACTGTTTTAGTGGCAGAATTGCTGTAAAATTTTGTATAAGAGCCTTTTTTTTTCCTTTCTAGGTTCAGTGTTGAATAGCGGGTTGATTTCTTGACTGCTCCGGTCGAGATGGGGGGGGGGGGGGGGGAGGAGATTTTAGAGTTCTGTAAGGGGGGATGCACATTTGTCCATTAAAAAGCATAAAATCTCAAACCTTTCGGGAACGACATTCCAATGTTTCCCCGGGTCACCCTCTGAATTCAATACTAGGTTATATCGTTATACTTTTGTTTAGAAGCCTTTGGGTTACTAGTTTATTATGTTGTATTTTTCAAGTTCGTCCCTTCAAATCCTTTCCGCCCCTCCCCCTTCCTCGCCAATCTTAATTTACAGGGCCGTTCAAAATATGCATGCTATTTTAAAAAGGCCCAATTCTCGTTCTATTTTATTATAAATACACATTTTGAAACCTTGACCAAAGCTACATTTGAGACTTAACTGTCCCCCGGGGGGTTTTGTTTCTTCCAAACCATCTCGTGTAACATATTGTTGGAAAGCTTTTAATGTCCTCTTTTATTTTCTGTCCCTCTCCCCCCCCCACTAGTTACACGCTCTTGGCACTTTTTAGCTCACACGTACGTAACGTGATAACTCTTGATAGAAATAACCAATTTGCTTCAATTTTTTTTCTATGTTCATTCTGCTAAGGCGCTTCCCTGATTAGTTTTGGGGGTTAAGTATAAAGGAGGGACAGGGCTAATCCCCCTTTAGCTTAGATAAATGTGTTTTTCAAGCAGAATTATCAGATTTTCTTCAAATTTTGGTATACCGGTTAATTTTGATAACGAGTTTCTCTGATTATTTTTGAAGGTTCATTGTTATAGTCTAAAGGGGGGGAGGATGGGACGAGGGGATTATACCCTCCCTAATTTAGATAGATGGGTTTTGCTATCCGATTTACTTCAAATTTGGTATACCAGTTTATTCTGATAAGGCGCTTCCCTAATTAGATTTTGAAGTTCATTGGTTAAATATAATGGGGGGGAACAGGGGGGCTAATACCCCCTTAATTTAGATAAATGGGTTTTTCTATCCGATTTGCTTGAAATTTGGTATACCTATTTATTTCGATAAGACGCTTCCCTGATGACATTTGGAGGGTCATTGGTTAAGTATAAAGAGGGGAAACGGGAAGGGGCAATTCTCCCCCGCCCCTTAGTTTATTTTTCGAGGGGCATTATTCTTTGAAATAAGAGCATAATATACAGTTGGTGTGAATAGCCTGTGAGCTCAATGCCATCAGTTTAACTGGGCACTTTTCTTTTTAGCTCACAGGCTATCAAAGCCTGAGAGCTAATGTGCCCGCAGTTTCTGTATGTATATATATACATACATACGTAACGCGATAACTCTCGATAGAAATATCCGATTTGCTTCAATTTTTTTTTCTAGGTTCATTCTCATAAGGCGCTTCCCTGATTAGTTTTGGGGGTTCATTGGCTAAGCATAAAGGACGGGGGTACGGAGCTAACCCCCCTTAATTTAGATAGATGGGTTTTTCATGCAGAATTATCAGATTTGCTTCAATTTTGGTATACCGGTTAATTCTGATAAGACGCTTCCCTGATTAAATTTGGAGGTTCATTGTTTAAGTATAAAGGGAGGAACAGGGGGTAACCCCCCTTAATTTAGATAGATTGGTTATTCTATCTGATTTGCTTCAAATTTGGTAACCAGTTTATTCTGATAAAGTGCTTCCCTGATGAGATTTGGAGGCTTATTGTTTAAGTATAGAGATGTGACGGGGGGAGGCTGATTCCCCCTTAATTTATTTTTCGAAAGGCATTCTTTGAAGTAAGAGTATAAAATACAATTAGTATGAATAGACTGAAAGCTCAATGCCATCAGTTTAACTCTATACTTTTCTTTTTTATTTATTATTGTTTCAGTGAGTGCACTCTGCATGTCAGCGAATGAGTCAATAACTGTTTATACTTTTTAGATTACTGCTGGGGAAAAAAAAAAAAACATATATTCAAGGAATATACTTTTATTTATTTGTTAACCAGAGAAAAGTATGTTATTTCATTGTTAATGGCTCTAGGATGAGAACATTTTTTTTTTCTTAACAGCTGAAAATTTGGTAAACATTAAAAAGAAAGATATTTATAAACTGTAAATGAGATAAGAAGATATACATTTTAAAAAGGGAAAGAAATTTTAGTTAAATATATTATTAAAAGGAGAATTTTGATTATTAATTGGGGGATAATTAGTATGTGATAATTGGTTAATTACATTCATCACAGCTATTTTAAAAGAATATTTGCAATATCTGCATTTCCCCCACGCTTATAGGAGACCCTAAAAAGACTGAAAAACCATTTAACTTTTTAAATAAATTTAGAGCCTTCAAAATTTCGCTCATCTGCGCATTTTTAAGAAGAATGACGTTTATAGGACGTAAGTCCCCATCTGTTTGTTCGAAGGAAATAAGAGTTAGAGTAGAAAGTACATCTTTTCCGGATGAAAAAAAAATCATTTCTTTCTTTTTTTTTTTATCTGACCAAGATCTTTTTTAAAGATAAATTTAAATATAATATAAATTATTATCAAAATTACATCTTAAAAATAATAATTTTAAAAGTTAAAAAACCTTATTATTTGACTCAAAAGTCTGTAGTAGCTTACTTCTGGGCCGCTAACAATGTCTAGGGTCCCAATAAATGGAGGTGAGGGGTGAGAGATAGTCGTTACGTACGGCACTGTTTATTCGCTACGTTTTGGAATAACTATTTTTCAGCTTATCTGTGAACATCGAAATATCGATTCAAGTATCGATTCTAGAATTTGGGAAAGGATTCTTATTGCGATCGATTCTGTTTTATACGATGTCGATTTTAATCGATTCTCAAATTTTCCAGAATCGCCCATCACTAGGACAAAGGCAGTGTTGAATTTACGTTGTAGTAGTCCGAAAGGAAATCTACCTCCCCTGGATTTTGAAATTTAACAAACTAATATATTTTCTCTGATTTTAATAAACACAGTAAATTTGATCTTTTCGAGAAACTCCAAAGAATTAAATACTAACAGCATGTGCATTTATGAATTGTCTTCCATTTCGAATGGGTGGTGGGGGGGGGGGGTCTTTTTTCCTTTAAATGTACCATGGAAATTATTTGTTAATTTTCGGTGACACAGCTCTCTCCCTCACAGCTTTTGAAATTTAATAAGCAAAATTTTATTTTTCTCCCATTTTTAAAGATATACAAAATTTAAATTTTTCAGGCAAGTTAAAATAATTTAACAGTAAGAGGAAGATCAGTTGAAATTTTCCTTTGGTGGGGGGAGAGTTACTCTTCTATATCCGCTGTGGAAATTAAATTTTAGTCCTGTTTCTTTTGATGTTTTGGTGTTAAAAACTAATCTCAAATGGGTTGTTTAAAACAGTCTTGAATTCAGGAGGTGCCCATCCCCTCCCCGCGGATTTTAAATTTTAATGAGCAATTTTCTAATGAACAAATTTATTTTTCTAATTTTCTTTTACTCCGTTTTTTAAGACATACTGCATTTTTTTTTTCGAGTAAGTTAATATATTTAAATTCTAAGAAAAAGAAGAAATAAAATTCCGTTATAGAGGTGGGGGGGGGGGGGCTCCACTAGAATATTCTAATAGAAGTTAAATCCCTCACAGAATTTAATCTCACCCCAAAGAAGTTAATTAAAAAAAAAATAGAAGTTCTATTTTTCATCTTGCAAAATTGCAATGTACAGTAAAACCGCCATAAAGCAAACTCCTGAATATTCCGTTAAGGGAAGAGGGTTTGGGTGATCCATTAAGCCTCCCTCGATTTTGAAATTTAACTATTTTTTTTCTCCGATTTTGAAAAAAAAATTTGAAATTTAATCTTTTCTGTTAGCTTAAAATAAAAGAGAAAGTAAGAATTTTCTGTTAGGGGGTACGGAGGGGGAAGAGAGATATTGTCTCTCCCCGGATTTGAAAATTTAATTTATAATTAGAATTTCCTTTTCTTTTATTTTAAAAAAACAGTCAAATTTATACTTTTCGAGTAACTAAAAAAAGAAAACATTTGATGCTGGCAAGCATTTAACAAGCACACAATTGTTCATTGAGGTACCTACCTCATCATTACTGGAAGAGATTTGTTTAGCAAATTAGCACATCTTACTGGCACATAATACGTCATGCTGTTTTCTACCTAAGCTGGCTGCATAGTAGTATGCATGCTTGCACTGCTGGGAAGCATAGCTTGTCATGCTATTTCTCCCTGAGCTGGCTACGTAGCATATTATGCGAGCAAGCATAAAAAAGCATATAATAGCTCATTAAGTTACCTACCTCTCCATGCTTTGGGCGAAACTTAAACAGCAAATAAGCATAAAATTCTTGCACATAGCTTGTCATGCTATTTTCCCCTAAGCTGGCTGTAGTATAGCATATTATGCTGGCAAGCATATATGCTAGCGCGTTGATATAATACTCACGTAATATAATAGCACGTTAAGCTGACCTACCTCTCCATGCTTTAGAAGAAGCTTAAAAAACCAATAAGCATAATATGCTTGTACATAGCTTGTCATGCTATTGCTGTGTAAGCTAGCTATATAGAAATTGATGCTGGCCAGCATTATAAAGCATGTAATAGCATGAAAATCTAGCAGACAAAGCAATACATAACAATAACTAACCTATTTTTGTTGCTGGTACTAGCACGAAATTTGATCTGGGTACTTACTACTTTATTCAACCACTTTTAAATCTCTGTCAATTTGTATATCTTATCATTTTATTCAACCACTTAAAAATCTTTTTAATGTATTGTCATTTTTCTTATTGTGATACCTTGGCTGTCCCATCTAGTTACGGTCCAGGTTTTTATCTTTAGTCATCACATTTTAATCTTCCCTCTGTTTACATTTCTTGTCTTTCCTCTCCATGTTATCATTTCATACTTTGCTGAATTATGGAGAGAGAGAAACAGATGGCAGTTCAGCAATGGATGCCATCATATGTCTTTCTTTGCCTACATTCTCTCTCATGACATATTGTGACATGCTCACACTTCCTTAGATCATTCCATATTGCAGAAGTGACATACAGGTGCCGGAGATGGGGAGTAGCATAGTAGTTTGATTTTTGCCAGGAGTGGGATATTCATATCAGCATCTCTTGTCCATTTATAGCTTCGAATGGATTATTTAATAGAAGTTTGGTGTCTGTGATATCTAATAAGCCAATGCTAGGTTTTGTTAAAATGATGTTTTAAGTTTGATGGAATGATATGATTTTCATTGTTAATTTTGTAAATAATAAGCCAGTTAGTAGTAGTACTGTGCTGTGTGCAAATGTCTACAAGATGAAGTTCCTTTTAACCCTCTCACTGCGCATCCCGTGATCTCCAAGGGCAACGTAAAAGTAGTAAAATTTACACAATCCACGATCTTTTTTTTATGGTCTAATTCTACATTAAAAAAGAACTCTTTTAAAAAAACTGTTACATATTTTAACTTTAAAATAGATATAGTTTTGAAATATGTAATAAAATAAATAGTCAATTTTTTAATCTATTTTGATTTTTAAAAAAATCTACGCAGTGAGAGGGTTAATGAAGTGGTTTTGAAGACACTTGATGCTCAATAACTTTTGGTTTTATTCTGCAGACAGTCTTTGGCTATGACTCTATTAAAATGTTCTTACGACTTTCTATGGAATGCGAAGTTCAACACTGTTCAAGTGGTTTAGATGATAATGGCTTTTTATGTTTTATTGATTGTTTAGTTTGCATTTGCTTTTAGTTTTTCTCTTCCAGAGGGATAAGAACTTGATGTATTAGATGTATATCTGTAGTAGTTTTAGTTCAGCAGCATTTAGAAGATAAAGGTAATCTATAACTCTATATCTTATGAAATAATTTTTGCTTGACATATTTTTCTAGACATAAATGGGCTTCTGATTGTAGCGAAATAAATGTTACTATGGATAACTTGATCAAAAAACGCAGTCTTACATGTTCAATATAGTTTAATGAATTTAGTGTATGAAATATTTTTCATTTACATCAAGTTTTTAGAAAGGAAGATAGATGCTGAAGGCAAGGGCATAAAGTTTGAATCTTTAACCAACTATTTCTTTACATCAGTATCAATTAATTTTTCCATGGGTTAAATTTCTTCTAATACTGATGCGCTGGAGTGAAGTGTTACCTATTGAATTAGTTTGGTGTTTAAAATGTAATATAATCATAATCCATTTTTCGTTTGGAATGTTAATTTTTAATATTGGATTTTTTCCTTGCAGTATCAAATCCATGTAAATAGATTATATTTTTAGTGTGATTGTATCCTTCAATCGCCAGCCTTTTTATTTATCATGATTGCTTGAAGTCAAAAGCTCTTCATTATGAAGTATTAGACTGCATCTAATACTTCATGGGGAAATTATGGCAATGATAGGCATTTAAATAGTCCTGAATCCTGTTTTTGCTTTTAGAGAATTTAGTTGTTTACCTTTATAGTACTTAAATTGTTAATAGTCTGAGCAAAGCGAGGGCTCATTTGCAACGCAATATTACTTTCACGGCATGTATATAGCTATGTAGGCTTTAAACTTTACATTAAGAATAACTCAAATATTGACGGATTTTGTTTTAATATTCACATAATGTACCTATGAAGCTAACAAGGTTTGCAACATATTAGCAAGAATAAATTTCAAGCACTGTTTCAAACTTATCTTTAAAATACATATGTCATGAAGTCAATTTCATGAGGTGAAGATTTTTGAAGACAACAGGATAAAAGTAGCAAAAGAAAAAGATGTATGCACTAATACTAAAGTACAGTAAAACATTATTTCATCTTAATCCAACTAACAAATAAATCTGGTTTTTTTTCTGTTTGAAAAAAAAAACCTATAACTTAGTAGTAGATATTTGGTGAAAATCTCCACAATTGCATTTTTTAAATCACCAATAGCAGCTTTTATATTTTGCATCTGTAAATAAGAAACAATACCTTGATGTTTAAATGAAATTAGTAAAATGCATGAATTTTAAATGAAATGAATGCAATATCCATAACCCATGGGAACATTACTTAGCAATTTGTCATCTGCGTCCAGCTTTTATAAAATTACCAATATTGTAAATAGTATGTGGTATACAAAATGAATATATAGTCACTCTTCATACAATAAAAATAATTCATATTCCACACTAATATACACAGCTAATATTGGTGTCGAATAAGAGTAATGCAAGCAACAACACTATTTTAATTGTATGAAAGTTATAATAATGACATTAAATGTGCCAATTGGCTTTGGGTGCTATTAGAGAAGTTTCTCCTAAAAAACAACACAAAAGGAGCCTTTTACACTTGTCGATGAGTGGTATGTATTTCAAACTTATGAGGTATTTTTTTAAAAATCGTTTATAATGAACCAATACTTTTTCTGTCTTTTAAAAATATTTTAATGACTTTTTTACTCTATTTATTGTCTAACAATATTTTCATCAATTATTCAGATAATGAAAAACTAATATAGTAAAATGGGCTAATTCGGAAATGCAAGAGATTTAAAAACATTTCCATTTTAGACAAAACAACTTTTCATGTGTTCACAGACCCTTTCATTGCAATTTTTTTTGGGGGGCGGGGGCGGTAGACCATCAATTTTTTCACTCAATTCAATCAAATTTTTGTCATTGGGAGTGGACCCTGATTATTGAAAATTCACCCCTTTTTTCACCTCCATATAAAAATCATTGTTGGTTGGTTTGTTCCTCCTACATTATCGACAATTTTTCACTGATTTACACAAAATTTGATATCCATACGTTTTAGAGCAAAAGTAAAATTGTGTCAACATAAAAAAAAATTCAGGCCACTGTTTTCGCCTTTTTTACACCATCTATCATTACATAGATCTATTTTTTCATTTTCTGGTGCAATCATTTCTTTCCTGTTGCTACAAGGGGAAACTGCATAAGGGCAATATCTTTATAAGCTAATAAAAGAATGTCAGACTTGTAAGCTATATTTTTAAAGTTGGGACTGATGTCAATCTGAGAAGAGACTGTGAATTTTGCGTACCTACTATATATAATTAAAAGAATTTTCTAGAAGTGCATTAAAATGAGATAGTATATTTTCATTTAAATGTATTTGGTGTTAAAACGTGCTCTATAATAAAAATATTTCATTTTGAATAAAAATATTCAGGGAAAAATAAAAAATAACCTTCTAAATGTATGTCACTTCTAAATGTATGCAATGTTTTAATTTCCTATTTTGTTTGTATGTTACAGCTATACCTTATACCCGAGTGTTCTAATACTTTATATGCAGTTTTAAAAATTTCTATGATTTGCATTTAATAGAAAGATAGTTATTTTTTTTTCTCTCTTTTCAAACAACATGTCACGATTAGGAGCACCTAGAAAATCACATAATTTTTATTTAATCATTGTAAATTTAATTATGATGAAGAAAAATGTGAGTTTCCAATTAAAAAAAATATTCATTTGACTTCCCAAAAATTTCATGAATATCTGTAAAGAAAGAATAGTGTTCGCTTAAGTAAATAATAATATAATAATAAGAACTTCGATTCCTGACTTTAAAAAGGTGAATAGTTTCCCTGGGGAAAATGACTTCATATTCTAAAGAGAACATGCACTTTCATTCGTAAAATTGATTTTATGATGTAAATTTCAAGAAATTTAAATTTTGTCCCGACTGATATTTAAACCTGCAAATTAAAACAGATATTGAATTTACATAGTCACGTTAATGGGAGTTTTGAAACTTTTATATGTAGCTACTTCTCCATCTTCCCTCTACTACATGCAATACATAAATTTCCATATGCCTTTACCATATTTTTAACACCTTAATTATCGCGATTTTCGTTTTATGCGCAATGATGATTAAGGGGTTAAAATTCAACTTTTTTTCTTTTTAGTATAAAAATAAAATGTTTTACTAAATTAAGTCACATTCAGGTAAAACATAATTATTGTACTGAAATAAGATTAACTTGAGCAATAATATTATTTTAATTCAATGTTTCTCAGCTATCGTCACAGAATGGTAGAAAAATTACTTTGATATCAAAAGCATCAGCTAATTTTCTCAAAATTGTAGCCAGTTCTTTCGAAAAGAGCTTGTAACCTATTCACCAGATGGGAGTTAAATCGCAAGTATAGTTTAGGCACTCATAATGGCATCATCCTAAAAGCACGAAACACAGACTCTGATAACCTGAAAACAGAAACATCAACATAGATGAATACGTACACATGGAATAGATTTAAAAATAAAGCAAACGTATTCAGGGAACTTTAGAATGTAAAAGTGTATAAAATTTCCATAATCAGATTTTAATAATAATTTCCTTACACAATATGTGTCCAAAAATTAATCAAGTTTTATCATCACTGGAGGTGAGCTTTCAGTATGGCGTCAACTCACCCTGAGCAAATAGTAGTTATATTTTATTTCCTATTTCTTCTGCTAAAATGAAATTCAAGTTTATTATCTATAAAGTAAAGGATGTATCGTGAAACCATACAAAGTAAAATTTACCTAAATGCTATGTTATTTTTTTTGTTGTTGTTGTTGTTTTTTGCCTTTTTATCCTGTTGCATCAAGAAAGTTGTGCATTTTCTGTTGCATGTGCTAAATAAACACTGCATTCTAATTTATAATTGGAATACAGAATTTACCATGAATGTACCAAAGAACATATTTTGTGTGTTTTATGATTTATGGGTGAAAATGCATAGAGTTTCATTATTGTGATTGACAAACTTTTAGAATTTTTCAAATTTATCTATTTTACACAAGGTTAACTTGAGCAAAGCCAGGTGGTTTTACTAGTGGGTCATAAAAAGCACAAACTAGTGAGTTTATTAAAAATATTAATTTTTGTTCAGTTTGTTTTTCAGATTGGGCAACAGGAAAGAAAAGAATCATTTTTATATTACTACAAATGCTACATTATAGTAACAAACAAATATTTATTGTTATGTAGTAAAAGATTTTAAAAATAGCAATTCTCTTTTTAAGATATAATAAAAGAAAAGTAGATTAAAAGAATTCCTCATTGGGATATTGGTTATCAACTACGCCAGTGTTACATACTATATTTACCAAGAGATCGATTCCCTATTAGTTTTGTGCACCGGTGCGATTAACATTAGCCACGTGGAACGCCGCGCTCCGCGAATTCTGCGGCCGTCTGCCATCCCAATCGCCCCGCTTTTCGATGTCTTTGATTTAATAAATTTTCCTTTTAAATTTTTCTAGTTTCAACTTTCCTTTTTTTTTCTTTTCTTTTCAACCTGGCTTCCGTAAGAGTCTTGGCTAAAAGGACGCAAGCAGGGACGTTGGACGGACACGCGGAACGAGGTGCTCCGTGAATTCTGCGGTGGTCTCCCATCCCAACCGCCCCGCTTTTCGATGTCTTTGATTTAATCTTCCTTTTAAATTTGTCCAGTTTCAATTTTCCGTTTTCTTTTTCTTTCTTTTCTTTCCAACCTAGCTTCCGGGAAAGGGACGCAGGCAGTAATGTTGGATGGACACGCGGAACGCCGCTTTCCGCGAATTCAGCGGCGGTAAAAACAAAAACATTTATTAAAATTAACAAAATATTTACATCATCATGACTTCCTTAAATAATAATAAGCCCACTGCCTTTCCCTGTTATTTCATGCAGCATCGACAAAATACGATGTCAATAAAACCAGCTGGCAAAACCTTGTGCTTGCTCTCTTTTTCCAAGATTTTTTTCTCTGAACACTTAGCATTCCAGGACAGTTGGTCTTAAACTTCTAAAGTTGCACTGGGGAGTTGCGGGAGTGTTTTACCCAATAAGAATGTGACAGATACCAAACGCATGGGCTGATTTTCTCAAAAATATATACATTTCTTTTCAATGAAGCGAGTAACATATTCACCAAATGGGAGACCAATCACAAGTCTAGATTGGGAGTCCATAGTGACATCATCATCAAAGCATCGAAAACAGACTCTGGGGACTTGAAATTGCAAAGTAACACCAACATGTATGCATACATACGCACGTATACGTGGAATAGATTTTAAGAAAGTAAAAACGGATTCAGGGAACCCCAAAATGTAAAATTATATCAAAATTTCCATAATCGGTCTTATCATAATGGCAATACTTTCAATAATAGTATTTTATCATCAGTGGAAGTCAGCTTTCAGTTTTTGCATAATCGACTCTAAACACATGGTTGTAATGTTTTATTTCCTATTTCTTCTGCTCTTCTGAAATATTGTTTATACACTGCTGGCCATCCAAAATGCAACACCATGAAGGGATAAACCAAACCGCGTAAAATTTACACCATGTATACACTTCGGTAGGATATGCAAATGATTACAAATTCAGCGGTCGCGCACATCGTGGGCGACTGAAGCGCCCCTTACAATCTGCATATAAAGGAAAGAAAGAATGTCGTTTTGAAGAACGTGAATTGTTTTCTCGTGCGATTTTTTGTGTGTACTTATTCAGTATGCCTCGTAAGAAAACACGAGCACCATTCGAGCACGTTTCTGATTTCGATCGCGGAAGAATCGTTGCATACAGAGATTGCGGATTATCCCTCCGAGAAATTGGTCATCGTATCGGACGTAGCCAAGCAACAGTCCTGAGCATATGGAATCGGTGGATGCAGGAGGGAACGACAGAGCAACAGGAGCGATTGGAACCGCCTCGTCACACCACTCCACTGGAAGACAGGGATATTGTGCGCATGGCATTGATGGAACGCACTGCCACATCCGCAACCTTAACACAACAAATGCCATCTTTAATACAACAATGGGCGTCCGCACTAACAGTTCGAGGTCGTTTGCAGTACAGTGGATTGTCCGCTAGGCGTCCATTGCTTCGCCTACATTTGGCATAAAACCACAGGCGTTTGCGTTTACAATGGTTGGCTGAACGGCAGAGATGGACGTACGAATGTCATAGCATTGTGTTTTCGGATGAATCACTCTTCTGTCTGCAGTATCATGATGGTCGAATTAGAGTTTGGAGACACCGTGGGGAGAGACTGCTCAACTTCTGTATTATGCATGATCACACTGGTCCTGCACCCGGTGTTATGGTGTGAGGTGGTATTGGATTCAACTCTCGTACCCCCCTAGTACGCATTAACGGTACACTTACCAGCCAGCGCTATGTCTCTGAGGTTCTGCAGCCTGTTCTCCTCCCTTACCTTCAGGGCTTGCCTGCGGCTACATTTCCAACAGGACAATGCACGACTACCTGTTGCACGCAATGTTAAAGCTTTCTTCTTAGCTCACCATATTCCGTTGTCAACCTGGCCTGCCTATTCAACAGATCTTCGAGCATGACTGGTCAATGATTGGAGAACGCCTATCCCGGAATGTCGCACCCGCGAGTACACAAGATGAACTTTGGCTACGTGTGGAGGCAGCGTGGGATGCCATTCACCAACAACACATCCAAAGCCTCTTCCACTCTATGCCGCAGCGTGTAGCAGCGGTTGTTGACAGACGTGGATGTAACAGTTCTTACTTATTTTCCCGTTTACCTCACTTCAAAGAAGGTTGTCTTTGGAATCAATTAACACTGATACTATGTGTAATCTCTAAAATAAATTTGGCTTTGATATCTCTTGTCTTTCTTAGTGTTGCATTTTGGATGGCCAGCAGTGTATGTATAAAGTAATAATTTTAGTATCAAACCATACAAAATAAAAATTACCTAAATGCTATGCCATTTGATTGTATTTTTTACATTTTTTTTTATTATGTCTGAAATTTCGTATATTTTTCTGTTACGTGTGATTAACAAACACTATATTCTCATATGAAAAGCTAGCGATTTTATTATAATTAAGTCAAGATAACACCTCTCAAGATAATTCCATTATTCTTGATTCTCATTTTATGACTCATGTGTGCAAATGCATTGAGATTCATTATCATTATCATTGTATTTTTCAACTATTGCATATTTATATATTTTAATAAGAATTCGCAGAAGGTTTATTCAGCCGGTTGGTGCTATTAATACATTTGTTAAAAGTGCAAACTAGTGAGTTTATCAAATAAATAATTCTTTGTTCAGATTTTTTAAGTTTTGCAAGGAAAAAAATGAAGCATTTTTATATTGCTACAAATGTTATATTATTGTAATAAAAAATATCTTGTTGAGTCATGTGGTTATAGATTAAAAAATAATAATTTCTGCTAAGCTTCTTGTTTAAGATAATGCTATAGAAAAGATCACTTCCTCAGATAAGATTCTTTCCTCACAAAACTTTGTAAGATATTTATAAAGGGTCTCTTCTCCTCATGGAAACCTGTCAGAAAAATTGCTTCATGTTAAAATCCTATGGAAGTAGGAAGAGTAATTTCTCCGTAAAACTTGGAAAACTATTTAGCTCCTCTAGAAAATCCAATATGTCTTAAATTAACATTAGCGAGCAATCACTGCTTCTTGCCACGCTTCTTTCTGATGGAATTTTTTTTCTCAAAAATTAGACTGCGATTTATTTTGAGAAAATATGTGTGAACCCTGTTATAGACTCATTTTTAACCCTCTGAGCGTCTGAGAGCTTTCCTGCATTTTCATAAAAATTCTTATAAAATTAATGTTAATTCAAATTTTCTTTCCCTGTTTCTTTCTAAAATTTGCTTTATGCTCTTTTATTTAATGCATCTTAAAATACAATTCTGGTTAAAAATAATTGTCTGCAACTGATTTTAGCTGGTTTTGTGAAACGGAAAAAAATACAGGGAAACTGCTTAGAGGGTTTAAATGTAAATGCATGACACCAATATACATAACTATTGACAGGGTTTGAAATTGAACAGTTTTTCTTTTATAGATAAATGAATTCAGTCTTGAGTTAAATAGATTATCTGATAAAATCATTTGCTAGGGTATCGAGTTCAGAAATTTGGTTTAAGATGGCAGCTTTGACTGCATTTTCTGAAAGGTCCTCTTCTGAAAAATGAAAAACACTATTCAATTTCACACTTTGTGAATAAAAGAATCTGACAATCTTAAGCATTAACAAACAAAAATTAATTCTGTGATGTGTGAGAAAGTAGCCATTTTGGATTTGAAATCATTCTTTATAGAATATCCTCTATGAATTTGCCATCCGTGGAGCATATCAACAGAACATATCCTCCTCAAACACTTCCTCATGTGATGAAGATGAGTGCTCTTCATTGTCTGATCTAGCACTCAAATGCAAACCACCTACAGGGTGCCTTCTGTGTGCAGTTTACTTGAAACTATTCTTCCAGTAGCAAAGAGCCTAAATTACATTAGTAGTTTGCATTTCATTTTTTCATGTACACAACTGCATATTTTGATCCGTTTTACTGACGGAACTCAGTATTACTCCTGGATAATGTTGACTCAATTTGCTGCATGTAAAATATGTAACTTAAAATTGTTGTCACAGTCTATAAACACCACGAGGATTCAAATTTAACTATCTGGCACTCTCTATCTGATTTCGATCTTTCTAATGACCAAAATCCATCCATGGTAATTCTTTTGTAGTGCCTCAAATTCACTATAATGAAATTAATACTCCAGATTTATTTTTCTATGCAAGTGCTTCTCCTCCATTATTTTTATGTTTTTTCTACATGTTGATGGATTTGTTTCAAAAGAGAAATTGTTATTTGTGATTATTTCTTCCTTCATAAATTTAGGAAATAACTGTAGTGTCTATTACTGTGTTAAATTTATTTGATTTCAGTTTTCTACATTGATTTTAATTTCTTGTGGGAAGCTCATATACTTCTCAATATGCTTTTGATTAATTAAAAAAATATTAACATAATTTTATTTATTACAGATGCATAAAGAGAGGTAGTTGCAAAAAAAAAGTTCACTTTTGTTCCCGTGATAACAGTAGGGTAGACAAAATTATTTAAAATTTGAAATATGGAACAAAATAGTTATGTACAAGAACATTTTGAAAAAGAATATCCTAACTTGCACAAAGGAAAATGCTTTGTTTGTGAGATATGCAACAAGAAATTCTCAGAAATGAGCTATTTAAGAGAACACCTTTTAGTTCACACTGTTGATAAACTATTTGTGTGTGAGATATGCAACAAGAAATTTTCTGGAGATATTCAATTAAAACGTCATCTGTTAATTCATACTGGTGAGAAACATTTTGCATGTGAGATATGCAACAAAAAATTTTCTCGAAAGGAACATTTAAACAGTCATCTGTTAATTCATACTGGTGAGAAACCTTTTGTGTGCGCGATATGCAACAAACAATTCCGACAGAAGGGTGATTTATTCAAACATATCTTAACCCATACTGGTGAGAAACCTTTCGTGTGTGAGATATGCAACAAAAAATTTTCTGATAGGAAAACCTTGAAAAATCATCTGTTAATTCATACTGGTGAGAAACCTTTTGCATGTGAGATATGCAACAAAAAATTTTCTCGAAAGGGACATTTAAACAGTCATCTGTTAATTCATACTGGTGAGGAAACTTTTGCATGTGAGATTTGCAACAAGAAATTTTCTCAAACAGGCAATTTAAACAGTCATCTGTTAATTCATACTGGTGAGAAACCTTTTGTGTGTGAAATATGCAACAAAAAATTCTCCCTAAAGAGTAGTTTAAGCAACCATCTGTTAATTCACACTGATGAGAAATCTTTTGCTTGTGAAATATGCAACAAAAAATTCTCTCATAAATGTAATTTAAGCACACACCTATTAATTCATACTGGTGAGAAACCTTTTGCATGTGATATATGCAACAAAAAATTCTCCCTAAAGAGTAGTTTAAGTAACCATCTGTTAATTCACACTGGCGAGAAACCTTTTAATTGTGAAACATGCAACAAGAATTTCTCTCAAAAGAGTCATTTAAGCAGACACCTGTTAATTCATACTGGTGAGAAACCTTTTGTGTGTGAAATATGAAACAAGGATCTTTCTCACAAGATTACTTTGAAAAATTGCCTATTGTTTCATACTGGTGATAAAACATTTGTGTCTGATATATGCAATAAGAAATTTTAACAAAGGGCTCAACTGCACTCTCATAATTTAAGGTAACTTCGTTACTTTTTTGTAGATGCCTTCATGTAAGTTTGTCTTTAGAGAGTGTTTTCATGCCAAACATAAACAGTCATCAACATAAGAATGTGGTTTCGAATTTTTTTAAAATTTTATAATGATCATTTATGTATTAATGTACGTAAATTATTTAAAAAAAATTTTTATATTATCATCAGTATTTTATATAAAAAAAAAAAGCACTAATCATAATTTAATTAAGATTACTGCATAATAGTGCATCATAATTTAAATATGATTATTTCTAATTATGATTATTTTTATTTAAGATCATAATTTATTTATGATCTCGTTATTAAATAAATGTGGTTATGTTTTAAGTTCCTTATTTCTGTTATTTACAAGGATGAGAGCGCTTTGAGCGAAACGAACGATTCTTACGACTGAATTATAATAATATTTCTCGCCGTATTCTATGACAGAAAACAATAGATTTAATAAAGCGAAGAATACTAATAAAATTTAATGGTGAAAATTAACCATTTGGGTCGGA
Source organism: Maratus speciosus (assembly GCA_963932465.1). Taxonomy (NCBI): domain Eukaryota; kingdom Metazoa; phylum Arthropoda; class Arachnida; order Araneae; family Salticidae; genus Maratus; species Maratus speciosus. Next base: position 651,141,816 of record OZ010786.1, read on the forward strand.
GCGCTGTCATCCCTGTATTTAATGTAGCAACATTTGTATTTAAGCAGTTACGCTATTGTTTAAATGTTATAAGTAAGTTTAATCATTGTAACAATAGCTAGTCTATGCACTATTATTGAATTAGTGAAATGATATATGCATCCTTTAAGCATTCGTCTATTAGATTCCTTAGGAAAATTAAGAAGGAAAGAAAAAATTTGAACAAAATGTTGTATTTCTTTAATGTTTGTAAGTTTGCATTTAATATGAATTAGAAGTATAATTCATTACAAAAATACTCTGTATTTCATATTTTTATGTAATTTTATAAAATTTGTATTAAAATTTGTATTGTTTAATAAAGAAGGTCTTTTTGTTCTTATAAATGAGACATTTCTATGTTTATTGTCAGGGGTTGGGAAAACTACATTTTTATTGTAGCGAATTACAATTACTTTATCAAAAACACAGTTTACTATAACTACTTTAAAAAAAATAGTGACTACAAACTGTCTTTTTAAATATAGTCACTACTTAGCTGATTTTTGAGATTTTATCAAATATACAATTTTTATTCTAAATTAAAATAGGGAATCAATAATAAACTGACTTCCACCTAGAGATGTAGAGGAGGGTATATGTTGGTATACACTGCATACATTCTGATTATAGAAGTGTAAAAATAATAACGTTAAAAGCACCAAAAATTCTAAATTTCAAGCATACGGGTTTCGGTAGCATATAGCATACCTTCCTCAGTGAGAGTTGCATCAGAGCACTGAGAAGGTATGCTATATTCTACCGAAACCGGTATGCTTGAAATTTAAAATTTTTGGTCCTATTAATGTTGTTTTTTTTTACACTTCTATTATATTGCACCAAGCTCTTTCTTGATAATTACATTCTAAATATTTTAAAGAAACTCCATGTACCCTTAGCAGCTATAGCGTATAATCCCCCGTTCTGTCTTTTTTAGAAGAACTACACTACTGCTCGCTCCGCCCCTGTTACATCGTTTTTACTGGGATACAGTTTAATAAGTGTAAGACAGTAGACTCCTTCAAATGGTTGTGCGGATTTTAGAATTTTGCCGATTTCTGGTCATTACTTTGTTTACATTTTTTAAACACTAATTTGAATGTATTCATACAATCAAAAATGCTTGCAATATGGTAAAATATTAAACTAATTAAGTAAAGTAATAAACTAAAATGATAAAAAGTAAGCTAATGTAAAAAAAGAAGTTTTATTAAAAGTAAAGTTCAAGTAAATAATTAATGTATCATTCAAAATGCATAATAATGATGAGATATTTTTTCCTTGAATTATTCAATAAAACTTTCCGCATAAAGATACACTATTAATTCACATCAAAATCTTAAAGTAATGAAGTTTTATTTCCGGTTTAGCCACTCTTAATAACCAAGAAATCTTGATTAATACATATATATATTTTGTAAAAAGATTGTGTTGACCATTAATATCAGCAATGTCTTCACTTTTTTCAGACATAAATTTATATTTATTTCATGAAAAAGCATCAGTACAGTCATATTATCGAGAACTACGTCCGTTAGAAGCACCTTCATGATCCCCTGAGCGAGGCGTCGTCTTTGGCGCCAGGAGGGATTTTCTCCGACCCTCCGAGACTTACTAGCTAGGAGCACTTCCCTCTCCTGTCGATTGGCTCGCATATATGTCTTTGCCGGATAAAAATAGTTGATCGTGTGAGCCCACCGTAAAATAACTCCGACTCGGGAAACCTCGTGTAGGTTGATGGGCCCGACTCCTTTATAGGTGTTAGGTTCCTGTGGGCTGTTGGGGCGTACCGGGTCGGGTAACGAAGAGAAGGGACCATTTGGCTCTTCTAGCTGGGTGGTGAGGATTATCGTATTCGATCAATTCATCTCTCTTGGGAATAACCGGCGTGACGTGCGCTGGGCAGTGCGTCGGTTTGACCGGAGCTTCTGTGAGGCTGCCTTGATGGGGGGCCTGTCTGGCGGCGACCTTCGGGACGCGTCGCGGGGCTTGTCTCTTGGGTAGTTCCGAGCAGGGGCAAATGGGCTTGTAAGAGGCTAGGACCGGGACGTGGGACCCCCCGTGTTATCGAGAACTACATATTAAAATACATACCAAATGATATAAAAGTGAAAAATTTTGTAATTTTGCCCCTACATCTGAACTGAAAGTTTCATTGTTTACATCTGCGATGATATGCGGATTTTAGGCATTTGAGGATTTAAGAGTACTGTATAACTAAAGGTATCAAAAGTTAAGAAAGCTATAACACAGAAAAAATGTCTTGAGTCTATCTTTAAAATGTTAGTTTGTAAACACATTACAAATTTCTTAAGATATACCTAATAAAACCAATAAAAGTTACATAAAAACTGTTTGGAGTTACTCCACTTTCTGAACGCATTATCAAATACCGTGTGTTAAGATGAATAATAATTTAACAATAAATAAAAATTTAGATCATAATTTTTGAAAAAAAACTTTGTAGACTTGAAAATTTTTAAAAAATCTAATGTGCATGCATACATCCACAAATACATGTGGTATCATTGTAAAAATAGCTATAGGGGATTCGGGTACATCAAAATATAAAAATATTTCTGTTAACAGGTTTCTAGAATGCTTTTTTTTGCACTGTATGTGTACGGAAAGTAAAATGCTACTGGTTAATTTTTCAGTAATCGCAAAATCAGAGCTACATATACACTATATTGCCAAAGATGACCGGTCACTTGCGATTTTAGACGTTTTCTTAAATATCTAAAAGAATATATGAAGAATTATCCTGAAAATTCCAGGTGCGTAAACAGAATAGTACTGGTTATATATTTCCCTGAAGATTTTCCCCCGAAACCCCATAGGGGACCGTCAACAAATTAAAAAAGAACGAATATCTTTTGGATAACCCTGTAAAAACTAATGTAGCAAAAGCGTTCAAACTGTAGATTATGATTAAGTGGCTTTATTGTAATAAATTGTGTTCCTTTTTATGAGAATAGCATGTATACTCGTAGAGAAATTAATGTTTTTATAAAAAGAGTCCCAAATTTTGCCAAGTTTTTTGCTTATACTTTGTAGAGTTCTTAATATAAAAAAAGTTCTTTTCAGAAAATATGACAAACAACATTGTCCACAATACCCTGCAATCAGAATTAAAAACAATAAAAAATGAGCAGGTTTATTAAATAATGATTCACTGCGCATGCCCGAATGTAATCAAAATATAATTTGCATAATATGGTAACTAAATGTATAGAGCAACTTTTGTAAAAATCTCAGAAACATAGTTTGAAAAGTCTGAAAATTATCGTTGATAGAATAAGCTCAAAATCCGTTATTCCTAAAAGGAAGAAAAAAGATGAGGGGCTGTATGCAAATATTTTGTATGCTCTATTTGCACTAATCAATGGTTATATGGATAAAGACCCTCATCTTTTTGTTTCATTTTAGGAACAACGGATTTTGAGCTTAATCTATCAACGAAAATTTTCAAAATTTTCACGCTATGTTTTTGAGTCTTTTACAAAAGTTGCTCTATACATTTAGCTAACACATTGTGCACATTATATTTTAATTGCATTCGGGCATGCGCAGTGAAACACTATTTAGTAAACATGTTCATTTTTCATACAGTATTTATTATATTTCAATTCTGATTGCAGGGTATTGTGTATAATGTTGTTTGTCATATTTTCTGAAAAGAACTTTTTATATATTAAGAACTCTGCAAATTATAAGCAAAATTCTTCGCAAAATATGAGACAGTTTTTATGAAAACCCGAATTTCTCTTTGAGTATATGTGCTATCCTCATAAAAAATGAACACAAATTATTACCAATAAGCCATTTAATCATAATCTAAAGTTTGAACGCTTTTGCTACTTTAGTTTCGACAGGGTTATCCAAAAGATATTCGTTCTTTTTCAATATGTTGGCGGTCCCCTATGGGTTTTCGGGAAAAAATCTTCACGGAAATATATGACCTGTACTATACTGTTTCCAAACCTGGACTTTCAGGATAATTCCTCATGTATTTTTCTAGATATTTAAGAAAACGTCTAAAATCGCAAGTGACCGGTCAACTTTGGCCGTATAGTGTTATCAATGCAAAAACCCTTGACGGGTTAAAAGTTTCTGACGCAGTACTTTATCTTATGCTCTAAGAATTTTAAATATGGAACTTAAAAATATTGATATCAAATTTTGAGTGACGTTATGCTATTTCTTAAAAAATATATTTGTATTTATTTCATCATTTTATTTTTGTTTTATTTATAATCGCATGTGCAAAAGTTATGTTCAACATGAAAAGCTGCATAAAATTTTATTCGCTGTTGCTTTATCATTTACATCTCTCATAAATTCAAAATATGAGTTTTAAAAGATATGATATAAAATTTAAATGACGCCTTGATGTGACTTTAAAAGGTTTGTTTTAAAATTCAATTTAAATTATTTTTGACTTGGTTAAAATATTTTTTTACATCTACACAATACTTTTAATTTTCCAATTCACTGTTAAATATATCACTTTCATTGAATCTATACTATGCATTGAAATGTATTTATTTCAATAAATTGATTTATCTTTTGTGTCACGCTATTCAAAATTGTGAGTAAGATTTATGTAAATGGTTTCTTTGCGTCATTGTGTCCAAACTACATGAAATGTATGAAAAAGGATAGTTTGACGCAAATAACCATACAACAACGCTATAAGAAAATGATTTTAAATAAGAGATTTTAAATGTAACGTTTTAAATCTGACATAATTTTCACCAAATTTTCCTTTCTCTTTGTAACATTCAACTGAAAATATTTTTATTATTAGAAAGATAATATTATTATTTGCGCTACCATAAAATTGGCAACTATAGTTAAAAATATCATCTCGAAATTTGAAATAAATCTCTCATATAAATATATTTTTTAATTTAAACTGTTTTGCAATATGTTTTGCAATATGTTTTGCAAACTGTTTTGGCCACTTTGGCCAATATGACGTAATTTCCTCCATTTACGAATTTTAACACATATCAATGAATTTATTATTTAAAAATTTTCTTTTTCTTTTAATATTCACGTGTAAATATAATTTTTATGACGTAATTTTCAAAGTTTTCCTGCTTTAAATGCGTAATCATTTAATTGTAATTTGAAAATAATTGATTATTTTATAATTTTCTTTCATTTTAAGTAAGCATGTGTAAAAACAATTTTTATGACGTAATGTTTAATATTTTCCTGCTTTTGACACATCATTTAATTCTAATTTAAAAGGATTTTTTTCTGTTTATAATAGTCACGTGTGAATAAATTTTTAATTTAAAGGATATATTATTCTTTGCGCTGTTTTAACAATTGGCAACAATTTAAAATAACCTTTTCTAAAATATGTAAAAAATATCTCTGGAAATTCTGAAAATTTTAATTTAAAATTGAAATAAACCGTCAAAAAATTAGGCAAGTTGAAAATAATAAATGCACTCTGCAAACTTCGAGTTTCTATTGAATGATTAAATTGAATGAAAATGATTAAATTCCCATGTATATTTTTTTTTCCTATGAGACTTTTTTAATGAGACAAATTTATCCAGATTTAACATTAAATATCTCTTAAAATAATTCTTCGATTTAAAAACTGTCTACTTCAAAGTTTTTATCAAACATTTCTCTATAATACTACCCATTTTAATATTTTTGTATGCAGTAATTTTCTTAATATTTGCGAAATAGACCTCTAGTCACAAGACATTTTTTTTAAGCGGCGAAGAGCGTTAGTTTTTTTTCTGAATAAGAGACAAAATGTAGTACGCAATTGCGTCAAAAGATGGCGACACCAGAATTCTGATATGCTTATTATGTAAACTGTAAATATTGCAAAGTTAAATAAAAACAACTGTCTCGGGGTTATCAAACTTCAATGATATTTATAAATAAAACATTTCAACTAAATTATTTATTATAAAAGAATTATTATTACATCACTTTTATGCAAGGAAAATAATAATTATAATAATAATAATATTATGGATGTCAGTGATTATATATTGATTGACCGTCATAATAATAAAAAATGATATTATAAAAAGAGGAGCTGAAATGAATTATTTTTTTACGTTTCTGATCGTGTGATTTATATTCAAATAATAATTATTAATGTATATTTTTTGTAAAGTGATTGAAATTAAATATATTTATAAAATTTATGGTAATATTTTTATTGTTGAAAACTTGCCAAGAAATAATCATCATCAAATTGGCGTCATTATAATTGTAATTTTATTTAACTTAATAGCAATTAAAAAATTACAAAGGAACTGAGAATAATGGTCAACTAGCAGACTTAAAAAAAAAAAAAAAAAAAAAAAAAAACATTCACATGTGAAAACACGTACCAGCGAGTACCGAACTGCCTATCTTAAGATCAGTAGACGATGGCCTTTAACCACTCAGCCAGTGGGAAGACAAAATTTTTCTCCCCAAAGGTGGTTAAAAAGAAAGCATGTGTATGAATACAGTGTCATGCATTTTTGGTGAAATTTCCATAGAATGGCGAAGAAATATAGTCCGATTTTTCATGCGCATTATAAAACGAACAAGAGTCTTGTTGGAAACAAGTAAATTGTTATTTGGTTCATCTGAAACATATTTATTTGATTTTTAAAAAATCGCCCGTGTCATTTTCGAGAGAAAAAAAAATCGAATTATTTAACGAACGAGAGTTTTCCCAGAAAAAAGAAAAGTGTTATTCACCTCGCCTTAATCACATTTATATTATGTATCAATTTAAAAATAATCGTTAGAACCGTTTTCGAGATTTTCAAATTAGGAACTTCCTCGATATCATACCAACGTTTTCACTTTAAAAATGGCTATTTAGATCTCAAAATATACTGCACGTAGAAATGTAAAAATTTCAGTATACGATTAGACTGCAGATATAAGACTGTTCTAGAAAATTCAGAACAATAAGACATATATCTGCTGAGTTATTAAAAGGGGGCTTTTCGCGTTTTCTTTGATGTCGAGTTAGCTGTATATATGAGTTCCGCCATCTACGAATTCTATGATACGATACGATACGATTTTAACGATACGATACGATACGATTTTAGGCTTAAGGCTGCGTCACTCGGAATACTACCGTCTTCCATGATGAAGCAGCGATCTAATCCTGGACTACTATTGTATATATGATATATTTATGCACAGTCATATACTGCATAGATTTTATTTACTATTGCTGCAGTAATTATTGCATTAGGGTATAAAAATACCATTAACGTGTATTTACCAATTGATTTATTTACCTAACTTTCCAATACACTCTTAGTTAATTGTACTACCGTTGAAAGTAATTGGGTTGTCTAATTTTATAATCTAAAAAATTGCATAAAAATAACTCTAAATGCAAACCCTAAATAAATCTGTAAAAAAACAGTTCTAAAAGTTAAGAAAACTAGTATTAAAACATGAATACATAATAACAATTAAGGAGTGAAATATACTACATGAAATGATAAATCCTTATTGGGTTAGTGTTTGATTTCAGCAGCAAGTGTTAAGGGAAAAAAACTATGACTTCATGCAATGTGTTACTATACGCTGCAGCTGAGGTTCAGAAATTGTAGTGTAGAGGAAATTTTATACAAAAGAAGAAAGTTATGACCATGCGATGTATAGATTGGCATTTTCCGCTGAAGTGCCGGTTTTGCTACAAACTACTGATTTTTGCATCGCACTACACGCTACTCTACATTATTCAAAATGTAGAGCGCTACATTACAAAATACTGTAAAAAGTAGCGATTACTGTAGTTTCGCTACTTCTGAGCCCTGTTCAACGTTAATGACACCTCTCTTGAATTCTTTAACGTTTTAAGTCAGCTATTTGGGTAACTTGTGTTCTCGATTATTGCGTTTATGTCACCTATTTTTTATAAATTCAATTCTCCGTATTTTAATGTAGTATTTGAAGCATCTTGTTCTACTTATAAAATAGGATACGATGGATTCTCAAATAAAAAATATATTACAATTCATCAGACGTACAGATAAAAATTACATAAATACGTTTAATACAATTAAAAAGCAAACGTCTCGAGCTAAATTTTAGCCCCTTATCAGTGTAATAAATAACATTCAAATGACCAGAATGTATATCAAATATATCATGTTTACAGTTAAAAATTATTAGCAGTTAAAATTAAAGAAAGTATTAAAAATATCAAAACAATGCTGTGTATTCAGGTGGAAGTGCACATGATTCATTTATCGGCGAAGTCTGCTTACGAGTGAACACACCTTCCAAAAAAAAAAACTCTACTTTTAACATTATTGCAACCGGATCTGATAACTTTCATATTTGCGAAATCTGGGATATGATCGTATCTAAAGAATGCTGTACAATTTTAGACTGTAGCTCCTCCAGATTTGTAGGCACGTTTATGTTCGGCAAGGCAAATGGCGCAAGTACGATCAGTTTCGCTAATATATACCGAGTCGCAATCTTTACATGGGATACTGTAAATTGAACCGATTCTTAGTAAGAGGGGAATTTTAGGTTTAGATTTACAAAGTAAATTTTTCAAAACATTTTGTGGCTTGAATGATGTACTGATATTATGAGACTTCAAAAGGCTAGAAATTTTTTCAGAAAGATATTTGTTGTATGGTAGAGATATGTAACTAGTGGAGATGACACGCGATGCTCAGAAAAAATCCTTTTTAACCATCTTAAAGGATAGCCATTTTGAATTAAGTCAGTAAATATCTTCTTTTTTTCATATTGGAAGGCTGTATCAGTATTACAATAACTTTTAGCTCTGTGGGTTAAAGTTCTAACGACTGCGATTTTATGGGAGAATGAGTTCACGGATTCAAAATTTAGGTATTGCCCAGAATTCGTAGCCTTACGGTATACAGATGTTAAAACTTTCTGAAAATCAGTATTCTCTACTCTTTCAACCATAACGTCGAGGAAAGGTAATTTGCGATCAGTCTCAATTTCGACAGTGAATTGGATTGCTGGACAGATATAGTTCGCAGTTTGTAGAATTTCATTCAAATCCTCATGCTTCGTAACAAGAAAAACGTCATCGACATAACGTCTCCAAAAACAGACCTCAGAGCCTAAAAGGCACATTATTTCATACTCAGTGAACTGCATTACTATTTCAGCTATTCTAACGGCAATTAGAGATCCCATAGCTGTTCCATTAACTTGGCTATAAAATTTTTCATCAAAAATGAAACAATTAGATATAAGACAAAATCTCACAAGATCAACAATGTCCAAAATGTCAAGACTTGTGTCCGTATTATATTTAGGCCATACCTTCTGGACAACTTCGCAAACAAAATCAATCAGTATAGATGTAAACAGAGGCACTATGTCAAGTGAAGCCATTATGCAGTTAGGTGGAAAACGGAAACTTTTAAGACAGCCGAAAAATTGATAAGCGTATGTAAGACAGTAAATAGACTCCAAAGTTAGTGGTTTCAATAATGTCGATAAACAACTATACAATTTATAGACAGGTGAACGAGTATAATCTATAATTGGACAGAGAGGCATATTAGTTTTATGAACTTTAGGTAAGCCATAAAAAGCCGGAACAATGCCAGTATAACACTTAAATTTTTTAGCTGAATCAGGGGGGAAGTTTTTCTTTTTCTCTAGATCGCTAAGCAAAGCATTGAGGTTCTTCTGAATACTTGGTGTAAGGTCTTTACTTAAAACTTTATATGTAGAACGTCATCCAATAGCCCATGTGCTTTAATAATGTAAGCGGATTCATCCATACTCACAGTCATCCGGGACTCGTCGGCTCTGGTAATCACGATAGAAGGATCCAACGACAATGACTTTAATAATTGCATATCTGTAGATTGATTAATAGGGTCACTGTTCTTATGTCTTAAAATTTATGTCTTATGTCTTGAATTAAAAGTAAAGACTTTATACCAAGTATTCAGAAGTTTTTCAGCTTCAGTGTCAGTCTCCGTGGCACACAACGTGGCACACAACGTGTTAAGCAGAATCTTCTGTATCTTTTTTTTTGTTTTTATTTTGCTCACATACATTTTTTTTATTTCATATTAAATATTATCAGAAATGTAAAATACCCAGGTATTTATATTTAAGTGTAAGTGCCTGGGTAAATACCCAAAATTGGTATTTATTCTTCAGTTAAATATAGCTAAGAAAACAACTTGCATTACTATTAGTTATGATGGATTACTAAAAAAGAAAAAAAAATTAGAACTTTAGACCTCACCTTATAAATTTTGAAGAAAATTCAACATTTATATTTAAATATTGAATTTAAATATATTTTTAAATTATAATGAAGAATGTAAAAAAAACCTCATCTATTATTTCAGAAGAATTTTATTAAAAAGATTTTTCTTTCAATTTGTATAACAGGTGCACTTAATATCAACAATACCCCTTCAGCTAAAGGTATTATTATTATGCATGATACTCTAATAAAGGAGGCATATTCTTTAATTTTTCTCATAAGACTTTTATTTCGTTTACACATTCTTTTACTTTACAAATAACTATATACGTCTTAAATCGTTTAATTTCATACGATGATCAATTACATAAATAAATATCATGTGAATCGGATGGTTTTAAGGTGGAACACTCCAGGCATTGTAATGACCTAATTTTCTCAGAAAACAACTAAAATAGCTATTTGACTGGAAACTGTGTATTCTTTCATTTTGCCTTAAAAAGAAAAGGTCGGGGCTCGTCTTAAGACTGAAATTGTAGCAAACTCTGAAATTTTTTATACAAACATCTAATTTTCACATCCTATTTGACTTTTTCTTTAAATTTTAGTGAAGGACACAGTATCAGTCAAGTAGTTTAGGAATTATGGAGATTTAAAATTTGGAGTTCCTATTGTTAAATTCATTTTTAATATTACCGTATTGCAAAACAGATTGCTATACAAGTAGCAATATGTAAGTCATCTCTAATTAAGCAGAATTCTATAACTACTTTGTAGAATAAGCTGTAATTTTATAATTCACATATTCAAAGCCTTTGGAAATTTATTTTTCTTTAAAAGATTCATAGGTTACAACATAAGTTTTTAAAAAATATATATCTTTAATTAATTAATAAAATAAAATGTAACTTATGTATTTTCTTAACATAAATCTATTTGTTGAAACTTCAATCTTGATAATATATAATGTTATCTCATTCCGCCTACTAGTTTTTTAATTATTCTTAAATAAAAGTGCCTACATTGTAATTTGTTTTGAAACAATTACAAATGAGTTTAACATTAGGATTTCCAAAATTACGTGCACGTATTGAAATTTTCTGAGTTTGGTTCAATTTCAGCGTGAAGATGACCCTTAACATTATATTTTTGTAAACATAAATTGAAATAGTTTGCGATATCCAGTCAAATGGCTATTTCTTTTTTCTTTTCACTGACAATTCGGACATTTTTGCCAAATGTACTTTCTTGCATCACTAGATTAAAAATAAGTTGCAAAATGGAGAAGACTAATGAAAACTTTTTTTTTATGATTTGTCTTGAATAAGTTCTGTCTTTCTTTCCCTTTTTTTCCTTATTGCTATAGGGTTACAGGAAGTAGTTTTATAAACAAAACATAAACGGTGTTAACGGTGTAAACATAAACGGTGTGGTTTTTCATATACTAAATAAATCTTTGATTAAAAATAAATCAATTAGTTCTACAACTGCTTTAAAAATGGAGACTTACTGTATTTTTCAGTGTGGTTCCAAAACACTTCATCTAAATGTTTTCTCTTTAGCTGATAAGCTTCCTCACTAACTGCAATAATTTGTAATAAAAACTTATTATCGTTTATACTTTTAACCCTTTAAAGTTCTTTGGACTAATAGTTTCCCACTGCAGATTATTTTTCTCATTGTTTACTAATGGGCTAATATGTTTCATTGGTTCTTTTTGTGCATATTAATTGTCCCAGCCTTCCTACTCTTTCCTCCATGCTGTCGCATACTGGTAAGAAACGATTTTTTCAGAAAATAAAAATTTGCTTTTCTATACTTACATTATAAAAGTAAAATGTTATTAGAATATTATTGTGCTATTTGTCAGTTTTTGAATTAAAATTAGGTGGTCACGCCGTGTGACCACTGCCTTCGAAAGGGTTAACTAATGCAAAATTGTCATTGAAATCATTCTTTATTGTAAATGCGTTTGAACGTTTTAGATATACAAATTCGGATAAATCTTAATTTATCATATAACACAGAACACATATCACACGGAATCTCAAATTCTGCATAAAAATTAGCACCACTTTGTTTTTAAATCGTTGAAAAAACAACAATACACGTCGTTGAAAATGCGTTAATGTTTAACGTTATAAATTGTAAAATATGTCTGGTTGATTCGATTATTTTCCAGCGGTAAATGTACCTACATTCTCAACGCAATAACAACCGTTTTTAAAACGTTATTCAAAGTTCCAATACCGTCGTTATATTTACCGCTTTTTCAATGGCATTTTAATGCCGCAGAAAACTTTGAAAATTGGAATATGTCCGCAATATTGTATTGTTATTTGCACTTTTTTCAAAGGCCTTTTATTACCTTAAAAAACGTTGTAAAACAATGGAAAATCAGAAAGATTAAACCAATTAAGGCTGTTAGTCAATTTCCGAAATCCCCTCGGTAATGTTAAGTCTATGGGAGTGTAATGCATTCGTATATTTAAAATATCTCCGATGGAAATTGATATTTCTAATTTTTTGTACTCTTCTCAAAAAATGTTTATTTTTTCCCATTTCTTAAAATACTTCTAAAATCTATGCTTAATTTTATATTTTATGTGTTAAAAGCTGACGATAAGGTGGATTTTAGCAATTCACATAAAATTAAGTGTATACTAGAAATACATTGACAACTAAGGAAAAAAAGAGACATACTATAAGAAGAATGCATAGAAAAAAGGTTTAAAATATTGATTTCCTTCGGAGATATTTTAAATATACGAATGTATTACTCACCCATAGCCATAGACTTAACATTAGCCAGGGGAATTCTGAAATTCTCTAACAGCCTTAATGGTAAATTTTCTTATATAATTATAAATAGCAAAACTTTTATTTTTTAAGACCTGTTGTAAATCGTTTTTGACAATTTTCTGTACCATAGAAAAACAGATTATTTTTATTAATCAATTTTTTCCCCCATACTATTTTTTCTTTATAGCAAATATGAATTGTTTTTTAAGAATATACAATTTTTAGTAAATAAATATGAAAAATAATACTATTTTTAGAAAAGTTTAACTAATAAATATAAAAGAAAAATCTTTTAAAAATATATTTTAATATACAGTGACCTCTCACTTATACGACTCTCAGTTATACGACTCTCTCAGTTATACGCCGAATTCTCTCGGTCCCGTCCACGCTTTATGGGAAATAATGCTAAACTTCTCTCAGTTATACGACTGCTTCTCTCACTTATACGACGCTTTAAACGGTTCAGGCGATTTTACATTTCTCACTCTAGAATTAATTTTTATAATCTTTAAAGTACAAATCATTCACGTTTTCTTACATTTATCCTTTCATTATTGTTAAAGTGTTTATGAATAATGAATAACATTTCTTATCTACCTTCGTTTGTTATTAACGATGAAATCTATGGCGGGAGGGTGATTGTATGGAATTCTCTTGTGTCTGCCATTTAACAAAAGACAAATGACTACCTGCAGATCATGTCTCTGTATGGCACTGGTGGAGAAATCAGGGTTTTTGCAAAATACATTTTCCTGGAAAATTTTAACAGCTTTAAGGAATGCGTCGTCTTTTAGGAATGAGGTTGTTTTAAGAAAAATAGACTTTTATTTTAAACTTAACAAATCGAAAATGGCAGTTCTTGAACATCAGTAGAAAAAAATACTAAAGCGAGAACATATCGGAAGCGCATCCCAAGCTATAATCATGCCAAAAGACCTATGCGCGTACAGCCTGCACAGCGAAGGGGAAAAAACGCGTACGTCAAAGCAAATCGCTACAAGCTTCCGTACTAGACGCGTGAAAGGTTATTCATTTCGCTGTAATTTTTTCAGTTTGCTGCATGTCGATACCTAAACTGAAAATGTCAAAACGTAAAGCATTAAGCATACAATTCAAAGTTGAAACCATTAAGGAATATGATAAAAATTTACTACAATCAAAGAAGGCATTAGCTGCTCTCTTCAATTTGCCAGAATCGACACTAAAAGGAATTCTGAAAAATAAAAATGTCATTATAAATGCATCAAAAAATGTCGATTCAAAGAGATCCAGGATACAATGTGGCAGATTTAAAAAATTGACATCAGCATTAATCGCGTGGTGTAACCAAATGCGAGCTTCAAATTTACCGATAGATGGTGTGATTTTAAAAGAAAAGCCTCGCACTCTTACTGAGAAGTATGGAATCGAGAATTTTTCAGCGTCTTGCGGTGATTCGAGAAGCTAAAAAAAGACATCGACTTTTGCATCGCTGCAGCACAGGAGAAAGCGCATGTGTTAATGGAAATGATGTTAGACAATGGTTTCAAAATCTACTTATGTTAATTAAGGATTAAGGGACCTAAAGACATTTTTAACTGTGAATGAAACAGACTGTTTTTCAAGCTGATGCCAGATAAGACATTATCATACAAAGAAGAACCATGTCAAGGGGGCAGAAAAAGTAAAGAAAGATTAACTATCCTTTTTTGCACAAATAGTGATGGTTCAGAAAAAATAGAACCTTTAGTAATAGGAAAATCAAGATAATCTCGATACTTTAAGAATAAAAAATAATTGCCATGTGGCTACAGAAATTTAAAAAAAGCATAGATGACATCAGAGATTTCCAATGATTTTTTAAAAGAGATGGATGATAAATTTCAAAAACAACAAAGAAAGGTTTTACTTCTAATGGATCAATGTCCATCACATCCCGTTGTAAAAGATCTGCCGTTTCTGCAGCAAATTAAATTTTAAAATTTGTTTTAGGAAATTCAGTTTTCCCACAAGACCAAACTGCTAGTTGAACGAATGACCCTGATATTGAGTGCGTATGGAATCCTTTAATAACGAAGACTCGAATAAAATGTTTATGGACGAAGGTATTAATTTCAAAGATTATGTAGAATGTGATGATAAACGTCTTCTGTCAGAACTGAGAACTGCTGAAGAAATCTTTGAGGATATTAATAATGAAGTCGTGAGCAAGGAGGATGACCAAGATGAGAGCAATGTTCCTGCTGTTGTAAATTTTTCAAAAGCAAGTACCGCTTTAAATAAATTAAAGAATTATGTCCATCAAAATGATTATTCCCAAACTCGCTTAAAAGCTTTATTAGACTTAGAGAAAGACATTTTCTATTTCCATCTACGACAGAAACAAACTAATATCACTTCATTTTTTGAGAAAATCTGATCTGTAAATTTTTAAAATAAACATAGTGGTAAATGAACAATTTTGTAAACTTTTTAAACATATTTCATGTTTAATTTTTTAATACATTTTACAAATTTTGTTAAAATATGTTCTTAGTACTCAAAACTTATCGTTTTTAGTACAGGTAAAATAATTAATGCCTATAAAGTTTGAAACTTGTATAATAAGGCGGTCTCTCACTTATACGACTCTCTCAGTTATACGACTTTTTTCCACGGTCCCTTGAAAGTCGTATAAGTGAGAGGTCACTGTATTTAACTTTATTGTTTTCTCTGTATCCATTTTTCCAGTAGACTTCTCGATTTTAAAACGTTATTTAATCATGTGTTTCCCTCCTCATTACTAGTATTTAATTATAGATATAATATAGTAATTTCTAAAAAACGTAGTAATGTATAGGTAATAGTCTCCCTTTTTTTCTAGCTTTTTTTCCATGTTTTTATCAATTGCTAATTGTACTTATTATCCTTTATTGCAGTTTGAATAAAAAATAGGAAGGATTAATTAATGCTCTTAAAGACAAAAGAAAATATGAAAAAAGGCTTCTGCAATAAGCTGATCTGCATTAACGAAACACCAAGTTTCAAAATTAATATAAAGAACTTATTAGCAGTATTATTTTTTCAGACCACAAAAAATTGTTATAAACCCCATGTTAATTAGTTAATGATCTTTTTTCTTACACATGTATCATTTTAAACTATCAATAATTAATAAAATCTCGTAATTTGCACTTTAAATATGAAAACAGCAACTTTGCTTAGGGTTGTTTTTGAATATTTTGATATTATATAAAGTAGTTTTACCTCCACATACATTCAATTTTATTCCAGGTTTGTACTTGAAATCAAACTAGCCAGACATTAATCAGATTAGTCCGATTTTAGCAGCCAATATTTCTAAAAAACAATCATCTTTGTAAAATTAAATTCAAATGTTTTAAAATTCTACCACGAATATAATTATTTGGAAAGGGTGTTGGCCAAATAAGAGACATGAAAGTTTCTGACACTCTTTTTCATACTCGTGTTTTTCTGCTTCTCACGAAAAGAGGGGCAAAAAAGCAATGATAAAAATTACTTTCGAATTTCAAATTTTATTTAATTTAATTACAAAAACATATTATTTTAGAAATTATTGTTTTTCTATATCAATTCAAATAATAAATATCCTAGACTAAGAGAAGAGGGGAAAAAGGCTTCTAAATGAAGCACAATTTTAGTTAACAATCAAGAAAAGCCTAGCTTCTTTTCAACACTGACCACTTTCTGATGACACATCGCCGGACCGGGAAAAGGAAAGAAAAAATAGAAAATTCATATGTTGTTTAATTGAAGCTTAATTATATTTCTTAACACTTCTAATGTCGAACTGTGTGGCTCCATTGTTTTAAATGTCACTGTTAATTTGATAAATATTTTATCTTAAACTACAATTTAAAATTTCAAAAATTGAAACTGGGGTACTCTACTTAGATAATTAAAAATAAAATATGAATTTTCAATAAAATAGCAAATGAATTTTAAAACAGATATCTTTTAATGTCAGGTTTATTCAAGAAAAATATGTATATTTTTAAATCGATAAAAAAATGCAATAAAAAAGGAAAATAAAATTTTCATTGATAATTTATCAAAATTTGATGAATTAGCAACTTTAAAAAAATTACATAAATTTTCTTATTTACGTCATTAACTAAAATATTCGATTCAACTAAACATATGTAAATTTTATTTTAAAACATTGCCGCACTGAAATAAACTGAATGTTTGAAAATTTTTCAGAAATTGCATGAAATATGTAGAATTTGTCGAGCAAATCTGAATATTCTATTCGTGCAGGTAAGGCATTGGCACGGCACGCCAAGTATCCAGGTTCGATCCTGGTCTGGACATTTTTCGCTCTGTTGTAATAAACTTCAACTGTGCTACTCCAGCTTTGAATATGATATAATCCAGTTGGAAAAAATATTCGTACCCTTCATTATGACCTAATTACATGGTATACAGGAGTTTCCGTGTTAAAGTAGTTTCATCATGTAAATGCTATAGTTATAGCTCGGATGAATGAAATAGCGCTGCAGTTCGCAGCCAAGTCCAACTAATAAGAGTGAATTATGTCAGCCAGGTATCGGTCCGGATAGCCTAACAGGTAAGGCATTGGCACGGCACGCCAAGTATCCAGGTTCGATCCCTGGTCTGGACATTTTTCGCTCTGTTGTAACAAACTTCAACTGTGCTACTCCAGCTTTGAATATGTCTTAACTATATAGCATAAGATATACTTTATGTCATCATACGAAATAAGAACTGAAAATACAGTCCCTTTGGATGTGAACATCAGTGAAGAATTTCATAGCAAAATTTCGTCTTGGAAAAAATGTATATTTTTCAGCAAAATCTAATTGCATGACGACTCTTTCAGATCTGGTTATTTATTTATTTATTTGGCAATAATCCAAATAATTCTGTGTACCAGTTTGAATGAATGTGTGGCACAGAAATGGATTTAGTTGCTTTCAAAAATTTTGTAAATAATCAGAAATGGTTTCTCCGACTGTTACTTTTTCAAAATGTTTTCAACGTTTTGCTATTGACAGTAACTTATAAGCCGTTCTACATTATGGACTTCAGTTTCAAGTAATTCTTCGATGTTATCTTCGCAAATTAGACTTCTGAATTTATAGGTTCTAATATATCACAGCAGACAAAGTCATTAAATCCTTCACAGAAATGTTTAATGCAGGAAATACGTCTGTCACTGCCTTACGAATTACTTGAACGTTTTAGTGAAAACGAAAAATGCAGATATTCTGAGGAATTATTTTCTATTGCTTTATGAAACTAGGTCCTAAAGCTGCAAAGGAATCTTAATTTTTCAATCTAGAGAAATTTCTTTAAACAAAAAAGTTTTCTATTAGCAAATGTCACCTAGGACTGATGAAATTATGTGAGCTTTTTCACGCCTAACTAATGTAGATTTAGCTGAAGAATGACCTCTTCTTACATCTTCATCGACATAAAATTCTCCAAAGCTGTGGAGCCAAAGATTTTTTTTCATTACAGAATCTGAGGTCAGGTAGTTCTCTACTTTTTCCTTTGTCTTGCTGAAGATTTTGCTGGCTCTAAGACATTTCTTCACTTAATCATAATATGTTTTTCATGCTTCTTTCTCACCTCAACATATTCAATTTTATTCTTAGATTTTTTGTAAAATTTTTGTCGCGTAGCAGAATATCTCCTGCTCCTTAAAACAATGTCCTGGATAAGAATTAATATTGAAATCTTTACTTTGATATATACTATCAGAATCCTTTCCATAAGAGTTTCTATAAGAAACTCTGTAGATCATACAGCAGAATTTAGTAAACGAAACTTTACTTTAAAAATATCTGATCAAAGACCATATGCTCCAAGCCAAAAGAAAGCACACAAAAATAACACGAGTTGCGTTGTTTTAATCTATCTTTAATAACTTGCCATGATTATTATATAATACTAGAAAGATAGCCCGTCAAAAATGACGGAAAATGAGATAGAAAGATATATAAGCCTTTAAGACCTGAAGAGTTTTAGTAGAAATTAAAAGTCTTGGCTTTTAACCCAAATTAATAAGATCATATTTAATTGAAAAAAGATATTTAAAAAATCTTTTGATCTCAGGTGATGTCAAGGGAGGATCCACACAATTGTTTGGTGCAGGCTCTGCTTTAGTGCCAGAAACAGACGAAATTGTTTTTCTTTTTGCCTTAGGATCACCTACACAGTTGTGTAGGTCAGGTCTTAAAGAGATAAAAGACATGTGCAAGAATATGAGTTTACCTCTCTTGTTTCGCAGTAATAGATGAAAATAACATAATTTAAAAACAAAACGAATTTATGAAAACTATGTAATAATGAATACAGAAAAAATGAAATTAAAATTTGTTCACAAAACTTCAGGATATACGATGTTTTTTGTAAAAACTCTTTCATTATTTAAAAGCCGACCTTGCTCTTCAGTATCTTCTACATAAATTTTTAACTGCGCTTCCTCTTTACATCTTGAAATACTTACATATAGTTGTCCATGAGAAAAAAACGGTTCTTTTAAATACAATCCAACTGTAGAAAATGTTTGTCCTTGTGACTTATTTATCGCCATTGCAAATGACAGTATAACTGGAAATTGGCGGCGTTTAAGAATGAAAGGTAGAGAAGTTTCAGTTGGTGTCAAATCAATTCTTGGTATGTGAACTCTATCATTTTGATTTGTTTCGGTTAAAATGAAAGCATCAATAAAATGGTTGTGCACAATTAATCTGGTTCCATTGCACAATCCTTTTCTTGGATTCATGTTTCTGAGAAGCATGATGATACTTCCTTTTTTCAGAGTAAGCTTATGAGGAGGCATCCCTGATGGAGTTTGTTCATGCAAGAACTCAGGCGAATAATTATTAACATTTTCTTGGTTGTCAGACACGGCTGAATCTGCACTACAGTAAGTTCTCCAATCTTCAGGCAGCAAATTCAAAATTTTGTTATTTAATGATAATGCATGTTTGATTTTTGTTGTCAAAATTACTTTTTGTTCAAGTTGTTCAAAATCGGTATAGTTTATATGATCTCCATATACACTTGCAATAATTGAATCTTTGCAAACCATTGATGGGGGAATTTCTATTGTACCTGCAGGTAAATTTGATATATCGGGTATTTTTCCTTCACCAATTTTAAGTTGCCACTCATTAAAGGAATTTTGCCCTTCAGATCTCATATTTTCAGATAGTCTAAGTTGTATAAATTTTTGCCAAAGTGGGCTTGATTTCAAGCATGTTTCAATAATTTCTGTTCTGTTTCCTCTTATAACAACTGGCAATGTCTGGCGAAAGTCTCCACCTAATAACATAACCTTGCCTCCAAAAGGCATATCATTCAACATTATTTCCCGCAGTAAGACATCTATACAACGAAGAGCATGGCATGACATCATTGTCACTTCATCAATTATAATTAATTTAGTTTCACGTAATATTTGAGCTTCACTTGAAGACGTTCGAATGGCAGATGTGGAAGTTTCTAAAATCGGCACTGGTAATTTGAAGCGACAATGAACAGTTTTACCACCCTCTAATAAAATTGATGCAATTCCTGTTGTTGCATGTAGAAGTACTACTTGGCATTTACCTCTAACAAAATGCATGAGTACGTTGTACAAATATGTTTTACCAGATCCTCCAGGACCATCTAAGTAAAAGGAACGTCTCGTAACAGAATCACTTTCAAGTGCTGATTTTATTTGGTTGAAAGCTTCTCGTTGTAAGAAATTTAAAGTTGCTATTTGTTCAACAGCTACTTCAGCTTCATTAAAATAATCGAATTCTTCATTTTGAATTTCCTGCAGTATATCGGGTGTAGGAAGATTAGATGATGTACAGTTTAATCCATGAGATTCCAACATGCAATTAATATCTTGTAAAGCTCGGTTTTGAGCAGCTGATTCATTATAAGCTCTTAAGTAATCTTCGCTCATTGAATTTTTATATTTTTCCCACAAATTAGCTGCATTTGTTGGATTACAAAATATACAAATAAATTCAAAAGTTTGACGCATTTGTAATGGCATTGCAGTTAAAGTAGCCTCTTCTAAGCATTGATCCCATTCATTATCTTCAGCAAGAAGACAACGTGCACGTGCAGCTTCTTGAAATGTGTTGTACAGATTTCCATCAAATGTTCGTAAATCTTCAAAGCATGTAGCACCAGGAACATAAAGGAGAAGTAACCGAAGGCAGAAACGTTCAATATATTTTGGATTAACATAATATAATCTTGTAACAAATTTATCGCCTCTTCTTTGTCGTTTTTTCCAAGCATTTTTCTCGTATACATAATGATAAGGTATATCAACATAAAGATATTGTTTTGCTTCATTATCTGTTCTATTCAACTTGAACCAAGCAGTCAGCATCGTTTCGCGGTTGGCAGCTTGTTCCAGAGCAGCATTTTCACCACCAGCATGAAAATAAACCTGTTGTCTTAAAGGCAAATGAATGGCAAGACGAATTATTGCATGAGAACGATCATGCATTTCATTTTCCAGTAACCGCCACATTGCCTCTGGTGCACTCAAATATCGAGAATCAACATGAGACGACAGTTCATCATACAGAAACTCGTTACTTTCATTATTTCCAGCATGAACTACTACATTTGCTGCATCATAACCTTTGTATATGTACTTGTAAATGTATTTAATAGATTTTATGGATGTGCAGGCTTCAATGTTGATGTGCGCGTCATATTTAAGCAGTAAATATGCATTATATGGTACGGTGTAGCGATTATCTATCTGTTTGCCGCGAACTATAGCAGTTGGGCCTTCTCTTCTTTGATAGAGTGGATAACCATTCAGACTGACTTTAGTTGTTTCTTGAAACTCTTTTGGAAAATCTTTTGTGCATTTATTACCATCCATGCATGGGGAATTCGGATTCAAAGTTCCGCGTGTCCCGTGGACCATAGTACGAAGAACAATTTTTGATAATCGTGGATAAGTATCAGGATCTGGTAACTCCGAAGAAATACAACGGTCAACTTGAGCAGCATTACGAAATTTATAAGGCTCTGCTAGAATTAAAAGAATATGAGCATGTGGAAGACCTCTTTTTGAAATTCAATAGTATATACAAAGGCCACAGCTTTATCAAATAGTTCCCCATTTGTTATATCATTCATTAATGTTGATAGTTTGATTTTAAACACTCTCGCTTCTAAATCAGGTCTGTCTGATGACGTTTGTCCGGGCAGTAGATTTTTGACTATTTCTGGCCATTGTGGATTGCACGTAAATGTACAAAACACATTAACTTTGTAACAATGGACATAGCATCATTGTATCTCTCTCTCATATTTCTAGGAGACCCTTGAAATGAAGAAGGTAGAATTATGGCTTTTCCAGCAGTAACACCTGCATCAGCTGCTCCTTGGGCTACAAAGTCCCTGAGGCCAGAATAATCGTCTGCACGAAGTTTTTTTTGCTTCTGTCTTATGAAATTGAGATTGTTAGCTTCCACTTGTAAGTGAGAGTCTATTATCCACTGTTGAGCAAGTTTTCCACCATGCAATATTGGATTAAACTCATTATCCCGAATCGCTGTTTGAGCAACTTTGAACTGAAGCATTGATATATTACTTCGAACACCAGGTGAAAATCCTGTATAAGGTGATAGTGATAAATTTGTTGTCCAGCCAGGCTCTCCGTTTGGGTAGAATATAGGATATGTCATTGGATCTAAATTAAGACTTAAAATATTCAAGTTTACAAAAGGTTGGTCATTATTTCTTGGATAAATCTGATATCGCGTTGAAAGGGTGGTTCACCATCGTCATTTAGAAAAACCATAGCTACTTCGCTTGATGTCGACAAATTATATCGCCTGTTGTCTGAATGGCGATCTCGCGCAATACCATATTAACTCTTGGCATTTGTAAATTGTATCTTTGTGCATGTTGTTGCTGCTCAGTCTCCACCTCACTCAATTTTTTGAAAACTTGAGCATAAGGATTTTGCCGCATAAGTAAATCAAGTTCACGCAGAACATTTGGTAAACAGTTGTCATTTTTGGGAATGTTAAGACTCTCTTCGACAGCTTGTGTTGTATCCAAAACATACAGTTGAGCAAATTTTCTTTGTTGGCCATTAGGAGGATGCAAGTGGGAAGTTCGGTGATAAATTTGGCCTTGAACTTTAAAACAATAGGGGCTGTGTCCCGGAGCATTTCCAGCAAGTTTAACATCCATAGAAGCAAATGAAATGGCACTATTGTATGAACGAATATTTTCTTTGAAATTACGATAATTAAGTGCATTTGAATTGCTCATCAAGTCTTGGAGTTATGGTGGAAACCGATGACGTTGTGGAAGCCTAACTTTACCTTTATGGCAACAACTGTTAAATTTTCCATCTCTGGGTTTCTCAGCTTGAAAAGGGCGCGCTTTGCAAAATTGGCAGAGAATGCTTAATCGTCCACACGTATAAGGCTCAATAACTTGAGACTGAGAGGCTTCAGAAATTAATTGTTGCTGATTTTCGTAGTAGTTTTGTCGTTCAGTCCAAATACTGCCGAGAATGACGTTCAGCACCATGACTACGTCTGATTAACCTTTGTTCTTCATTTTCACTTGAACGCTGTATAGAAGTACGCAAAGAGTTATGAGATAATCTCACAGATCGATCACTATGGCTTTCATTAGCTCTTTGATTTGAATGCCGTAATCTATTTTCTTCTCGGATAGAATTTAATGTTTCTTGCGACTGCCGAGCTAGCCATCGGGCTCTACGTTCTCTGTCTGAACGCCGTTTACGTTCGGATGCAGTTTCATTCATTTCAAATGAAAAATACAATAAATTGTTGAATAAAATATTCTATATTACATTTCTACTTCATTATTCTTTTTTCACTCAAAAAACAAAATAAACGTAAAAAAAAAACAGTTGCCGCTTTGAGTTGCCATTGTCGTGCACATAATTTTAATTTAACACGCACATTTAATTTTATTATAAAACACCAAGTTTTCATTCAAAGCAAAAATTTGCAGGTTACCACGCCAGGCAAAAAATCGCCCTTTTGGTGCTAAAAAGAAACTCCGGTGCGTCTGTGACTTCTGTACCTATTTTTATTTAATACACATTTAATGCAACGTTAAAAGATAAAAAAAAGTAAATAAAACTATAAAAACAATTGAGGTAATTCACTGTTGGATGAATGCGAACATCGGATCACTTTTTCTCATGCAGGCTATTTCGTGGCGCTAGGATGGATATTCAATGCGTGATTTTTTGCCAAACTATTCCCCAAATTATACAAATCGACATAATTTTTCTTTTAAATAACGAAAGAACAAATAAATTAGAAAACATTAATAATAATACAAATAAAAATTTGAAGCAAAAATCACTTGATCACGTAACAAACACGTGCACCATGTTTAATGTCAAGTGAATGTGACATTAACGATCATCCATTATTGGCATCCATCTTATAATTTGGCGATAGTTTTTTGGTCAACGGGATAATCAAATAGTACCGCAAAATTAAATACGATTTCTGAAATGGTTTTAACGATAGCGCAAAACATTAAACTTTTCCAATTTTGAATATTTTATAGACGGGATTTCAGATAGAAGAAATTGTATATTGAATTTTTGGGTACTACTTAGTTATCCCGTCGATCAATTTCGACAAATTATATAAATCGCCAAACCACTCGCCAAGTTACACAAATTGACATAATTTTTATTATGAATAACGAAAGAACAAATAAATTAGTATAACATTAATAAAAATATAAATAAAACGTCGAAATAAAAATCACTTAATGACGTAAACACGGGTAACTTGCATAAAGTTAAGTGAATGTGACATTTACGATCAACCAGTATTGGCATTTAATCTTATAGTTTGGCGATAGATTTTTGTTCGACGGGATAGCTAAGTACTACCAATTTTTGTAAGTCGAACGAAGCCTAACGATCAATGAGGCAGCCCAATCGGAATTGTGAGGGACACACAGAGACTTGAATTTTATATAAATAGATTTAAAATTTAATATTTAAACTTTTCGCCTTCACCGCCTTGCATATATTGCAAACTATGGTGCAGATAGTGCAAAATAGGAGAGAATTTGGTACTTTTCCCCTATAGGGGCCTTGGCGGTTTTTTAAAAAACTTTATGGATTTCAGGCATCAGAAAGTAAGATTTGTTGCCAAATGTTAAAAAACAGCTACGAAAACAAACTTGATGGAATTTTTTTGTTTGTTTCTATAAATTTGTTTATATTTTAATTAAATGTATATATTATTGTTTTTTTATACACAAATAACTTCTGTTTCTGAATAAAATTAGACAAATGGCTTCTTTATGTTAAATACATTGTATAAATGTTGAAAAAAAAATCCGTGTGTATATGAAAAAAAATAGTGAATAGGTTGCAGAAAATATGTTGCCAAATTCCCTTCTTCGCCATGCAGATTTCGCTATTTCGCCACGGCCCCTATGCTGGAAAACTACCGACAATTTAATTTCTGTATCCGGCTATGTAAAGCCCATTAAAATCGGGCAGTTAGGAGCTCAGATAGTACAGCGCGTCATATTTTATTTGTAGCATAGAGATGACGATATAAAAACGTATATTTTCGTATATTACAATTTAAATTCTCACCATACATTTTGAAAAAAAAAAAACCCTTAGAAGCCGGAGTTTAAATTAAATTGCGGTGACCTCGTATGGAATATTAATGGTTTTAAATGGGAATTTCGCGAAATTAGCTAGCTAACGCCAAGTTGGCTTCATATATGACAACTTATTTTTGTCAACAAATTTGGCGATATTTCATAAAATGTGGTGATAATCCGCCAAGTTGTTCAGCATTTGGCACTACTGTGGTAACCTTACATTAGTATTTTTCAACAATTTTTTATTACAATGAGGCGGTCCTACCGGAATCGTGAGGGACACACAGAGACTTGGATTTTATACAAATAGATTGTATTAATATCTCTAAAGTGTTTATTTCCGGTATTACGTTCATTTAATAGAGTGGTCAGATGTCAAAAGATGGGAGCCATAGAGATTTGGTAAAAGACATTTACCCCAAAATACACTATTGCACCAGTTTACAAGATTATGAAGAAACAACTTAAAGAAATAAAAGGTGGTGCTGAAAAATCTGTATGAGATTATTTTAATACAACTTGGAACTGCATTAAAGAAGGATGGAACTATTTGAAATCCACTAAATATAAATGTGAGCTTCAACAGCATATTGAAATCTGTTTGTAGGATTTTTTTTTACCCATCATAC
The DNA here is from genome assembly GCA_963932465.1 of Maratus speciosus. Lineage (NCBI taxonomy): Eukaryota > Metazoa > Arthropoda > Arachnida > Araneae > Salticidae > Maratus > Maratus speciosus. The sequence continues at coordinate 651,168,129 of OZ010786.1, forward strand.
CGTAGTAAAGGGTAAGTCTTGTAATCGTTTTAAAAATCGAAAGAAACATTTTGACGGATTCACACGTTTCAGACACTGGAGATTCCGAAAAACCTATGTTTAGAAAAAAAATACAGTCCGTCTGTCTGTAGGTATGTTTGTAAACGCTTTATCTCCCGAACGAATTGAGATAGACACTTGAAATTTGGTGTGTACTTAGTATGTTATAATGGGAAGAAGCCTATTGAATATCAGTAACCTCGATTATCCGAAACTATTTTTAGGACTCTCGAAATATTCGTTCTGATAAAAGGTACACAAAAATTTTCGAAATTGTTTATTTGAAGGGGTAAATACAAAAGACAATAAAAAAACACAAATTTTGCATAAAGAATGAAGTCGATCAGATAATGAGTTGCCAAGATATTCGTAATCACATTTTTCACACTCTTCGATTTTTCATGATTCTTTATTTCATTCAAATTTCAATTCAAAGATATATTTTAATTGGAAATGAGACGCTTAATCCGACGCAGTAAACTGTTAGTTAATACGATTATAATTTTTCGAGTTATAAGAATGTTTCTTTTACGCAATTCGGTACTACTCGATTATCCTTTCGACCCAAAAACTATCGCCAAAATGTAGGATTAAATGCCAATAATGGACTATCATAAATGCCACATTCACATGACATTAAACACGTTACACGTGTTTGTTACGTCATCAAGTGCTTTTTAATTCGACGTTTTATTTGTACTTTTATTAATCTTTTACTTAAGAATTATGCCAATCTATATATCTGTTCCGTCGCCAAGTGCAGCCAAGTTTGTCGCCAAAATGGCGATATATCGCCAAATTTGGCGACCGAAATTGGTCGCCGAAAGTGACGCCAGTTTGGCGATATCCCTAATATTTCTCCAAATTCCCATAGACTTCCATTGTAAACCAATAGGGTTTACTTGCTTACAGAAAATCAACAAATTGAGATATTTTAATGCAACAAAAACTAATATTAGCTGAAGGGATTATATTAATAATATTTAAGAGAGTCCAAGTAAATCAAATTATGAATAAAAAGCAACATGATACAATGCTTAGCATGCTTTCCCAAACATAAATTTTAAGGGAGACCAAACTCGTCGTCAAGGGTGGCTAGTTTGTATAATTTTGCGAGTAGTTTGGCGATTTATATAATTTATAGAAACTGGTCGACGGGATAATCAAGTAGTACACTCAATTCAGTAATTATTACTATGTATTGAAAATATTTAAATATAGGGTAACGCCGGGAGAGCGCTGCATCCGGGATAGATGCCGAACCCATTATATTTCTTGTAATTATCGATAGATGGTCGTCAAACGCGCAGTATAGATGCGCAATGAGATTATTTTAACGAGTGTATAGCTTGAATACCATTTAGATGCTTACTTGTAGATGTACAAACTTTATTTTGACGTAAGTGCATGATTTCACAGTCCAAACATTTAAATACGTTATGCTTAAATGCTTTTCATACGCTAATTACTAAATGGATGCATGATTTCGTAGTCAAAACTAAGTGTAGCGTTTGTATAGAGTACTGTTTTTATGGTTACGTCATTTTCCTTAGTGATGGCAGGCAACTGTGATGTACGACGTCTGTACCCTGCAAAATGGGATACATGCCGCAGTTTATTTTGTACGGTATGATTAAGTGTTGTTCAATTTTCCTTTTCTTTTTGAACACACTAACCAAGTTAGGCATGTTATCAAGTTTACTAAAACCAAAGGATAAAAACGGAAAAATAAAAAATAAGAAGGGCAAGAAAGATGCAAGTCAAGATGATAAGAATGAAAAAATGGATTACGCATAACACAGACTTTCTTTGCCAGGAATGTTTAGAAAACTACTTAAAAAAGAGAAAGTGTAATTGGCTTTGTTGCATCATATGTCAAATGTAGTTACATAAAGACTGTACTTTTTCGACACTTTTTGTGTAGATTCTGGTCGAAAGAAACCAGGTCTATTAACCCATTCAGGACCATGAGTGTATATAAGCACCTTCAAAAAAAGCATACAGAATTCGTTTCTTGCACCAGTAAAAAAGAAAAGTAATATTTGCTTTGTTTAATTAGAGCATTTTCATGATTATTTAAGTAAAAGTAACTTCTTTTAAAAAAGGGGTGCCAACCAAATAAAATTTGTGTAAAAGCCGCTGGTCCCGAAAGGGTTAACAAATAAATTATGTAAACACAATTTTACTTTTATTCTTTTCCCTCATTAATACATTGATGTTACGTTGTTGCTGAAATAACAATTAGAATTTAATGTAAAAAAATAAGTCGATAATTTTAATAGGGAAAATAGGCAAACAATTATTAATTTGAATCCACTAATATGTTTCATTGTACTCATTTAGTTTCATTTTGTTAGTACATCGTTACTTATAGTCCAGATATGAATATTTTTTTAAATATTTTTATTTATAATTTCATTCTGTTCTTATTACAAGCGCGGCATAACTACCGAACAAGTGTGGCGTCTCAGCCTGAATGTACGGGTGATGCGCCGCAGTGTAAGGTTTTAGAAAAATATTAACTATTTGTTTTGAATTTTTTTGTCGCACTACACGTGTTGTATATTTAACATTAAATAGCACAGCATGATTTTTTTTATTTTATGTCCACCATGGGATTTTATACACAAATTCAAAAAAATGTGCGGCATAAATCCCGGAATCACTCTACGTCTAAATTGTATTTTGGAATTGCAAGGCATTTTATAAATAGTTTAAATATTTTATTTTATGCATATCCATGATGGATAAGTATTACGGTGACCCCAACGACTAGTTTCTTCTTGCAATAAATTTTGTAATAAATCTGTCTGTTGTATTAAAGTCTCTGAGAACTGAAAGAGACAATGTGCCGTGAAATGTAATTTTCAAAATATCTGAAAGCCTCTAATAAATTTAACGATTTGTTTTCATGTTTGGCTCCATATGCATTCTCAAAATTTAGAGAACATTAGAAATTAAATTAATATTCCAAATTTTCGTGTACTACTGTTTAAGTTACTATTACTACGTATAATTTCAATATTAAATTAGCCTGTTTCTGATGAAAATGTGTATGCCAAAATGTGGACACAGAAGTAAAGATTTGGTATTTGAGTTTTACCGAATGGTGAAATCACAAACATGTTCCGTGATTCCACAACAAACTCCATAATGATTACTGTGTTGGAGCCATCAATGTAAGCCAACGTTCAACAAAATATCAAGAAAGCTCTGCTGATTATAAGTAAAGTGCATTTAATCACAGCTAAAAAATCACAAAAAATATAGCAATTTTGGAGCGAAGGAAAATAATTGGTGTTTATAGAATTGGCTCAGGAAGCAATTTCTTGCATATGACATGAGGTTGGCTCAGAAATCTTTTAGAAGAAATAGCGAATATACAAATTGCTGATATAAATAATGATAAAAAATGTTATATAAAAGTATCCGTTTAATATCGTATTTTTCCCCATAACTCATAAATTAATGGAAATGTATTATATTAAAATTTTAATTTTCTCGATAAATATATGCACTTTAATATTTAACTAAGTTCTTCAGAAGTCAATATTTTTTATTTATAGTCTGAAACATGTAAATGCGTATAATGTCAGTAATGCATGTTTTTGCATGTTAGAGAAGTTTTTATATGGCTGTATTTTTATTTATTTATTTTTAATCACTGTGTGTGTTCAAATACTACTTCAGATGTACTTAGTATTTAAATTTTGTGTTTTTCTATACAATATATTTTGTATAATTTATCAAAAAAAAAATTTTTTTTTAAATATTGCTCATAACAAAACAAAATTTTAAATGTCTAGTAAACATGTTTTGTTGCTAACAATTTAAACATTATACTGGTGATTTTGTTTAATATATTTTTGCATCATATCTCAAAATATTTAAAATTTTAAATCTGCAAGGTAACAGAATATAATTTTTATTTATTTATGTTTTAAAACAGACTAGGTTGACAGTAAAATTAAGTATGTCAGTCTCTACGAACCAAAGTTGTTGTGCTTTCATATTATGTGTTCAAATTTTCAGTAATTCTGATAAAAAACCTATGACTTGCATTTATTTGTAAATTTTAATTTGACACTTATTTTTCGTCATTAAATTTTTCAATAATTACACAAATTTTGCTAAAGCGTTCATTAAATTTTAAAATCAATTGTTAGCGTTATGATATGACTTGTAATTCATTATTAAATATTACTACTATAAATATCTAAATTTATATGCAAAAGTGCAAAGCTTTTATATAGAACAGGAGGTGGCAGCACAGACCATCATCTCATCGAGTTCACGGCTGAAATTCCAGAATTAGTTAAAATCGGTCTAAATCGGTTTAAACCAGAATCGGTCTGCCGAGTCCTATCTTGGTGGAAAACATCGAAAAACCCGATTTCAGCGGTTAACTCGTAGGTTTACCATTGTGTTTTCCTGCACACAAAGGTATGAAAACAGGGAGGACTGGGAGCAGGAAAACACAATAGTAAACGTACGAGTCAACCGCTCATATCGAGTTTTCAGGTGTTTTTCCCCAAGATAGGACTTGGCAGACCGATTACATTTTAATATGCGAATTGAGCTTAAACTAATTCTAGAATTTCAGCCGTAGACTCCATGAGGTGATTGACTGTGGGCCTCCCGGTCTAATAGGAATTAATTAAACTGTATAAACATATACATATTGTTCTTATTGGTTGTAGTTGGAATTATGTTTGTTGTTGGTTGGGAGAGGAAGGGAAACAACACACAAAAGCATAAACATTTTACTGGGGGATACATCAAGATGAATATATAGTTATTTTTGAAGAAGATTTATACAGAAGGCTCCCTCAAATCCACATCCCTTAAATTCGCACATCATCGCAGATGTACACAATGAATCTTTCAGTTCAAATGTAGTCACAAAATTGCAGATTATTTTATTTATTTATATCATTCCGTATGCATTTTAATATGTGCTAATTCTCGTTAATATGACTGATCTCATGCTTTTTCATAAAGGAAGTATAAATTTATTTCTGAAAAAACTCAAGATATTGCTGATATCACTGGTAATCGCTATCTTTTTACCAAATATATATTTATGTATTATCAAGCTTTATTAGTTAAGTCTGGCTAAACGTGAAATAAAACTTCCTCATTTTATGATTTTAATATGAATTAATACGGTACCTTTATGGAGCACGTTTGATTGAATAATTCAAGAAAAAGGCATCTCCCCTTTATTATGCATATTTAATTATGCATAATCATTTACTTGACAATTAACTATTTACATTTAATAATTTAATCATTTTTAAAATTTTTATTATTTAAATTTAATACTTAATTTAATCATTTTTAAAATTTTTATTATTTAAATTTAATACTTAATTTAATCAGTTTTAAAATTTTTATTATTTAAATTTAATACTTGTTTTAATATTTTACTTATAATATGTCATTATAATCACTGTATAACAAATGTAAATAAAGCAATGACCAGAAATCTGCAAAATTCTAAATCCACACAGTCGCTGGTCCCAAGTTTTGCGGATTTGAGAAGTATACTGCATTAAATACATGACCTGAAATTCAGAGCAGGATTTGCACTCAAAAATTTTAAAAATTCTCTGCCTTGTGTTAGAAAATTGTTTTCTATAACAAATTGCATTGACAAGAAAATCTTTCAAGAAAAATAGTTTCTGACGTGTAACTGAGAACAGCTCAACTGCAAAAAGAAAAGAAAAAAACTTTTTTACTTTACTCTCTTTTTAGATACCTTTGATGGAAGGCAGAGTAGCAGTAGGAATTTCAAGGGGTATTGAGCATTTGTTATTTTCAGCTCCTAGTTACTGCAAGAACAAACTTCCATCATTCTTCGAGAAGAAATTTTTGAATAGTTCAATACATAATTTCTGTACGATTTATAATTATATATTGAATAACACATACATTTCTGTGTTAACATACTGATGAAAGTTTCCCCCCCCCCCCCGCACTAATCTCTTTCCGCAGTAAACTTCTTTACTAGGGTGGGCCGAAAAAAAAAATTCTATTTTCAATGATGGATAATGCGGAAAAATGCCACTGGTTGCACCAAGTTGACACAAGAAATTTGAGATATTCTGAACATGCAAATGCCTTGAAGTTTTGCTAAATTCCCGATTTTTTTAACTGTTTTTAAACATTTTAAATTTATTTTAGTTGTATGTACTTTAAATGTCATGCTTAGTGTACCAAATGCTTAAATAAATTCTGATTACGTATTATTTTAGTCCTATGTATTTTTAAAATGTATAGCTTATTTTGCGTTCCGGACCCATGCGAAACGCGAGGAGTTTCTCCCACCCTCCTACCCACAGGATGTTATATTAAGAATTTCGAGCTCTTTAGGATACGAAGCCCTCAGAAATGAATTTTGGCATGTTTTCTCATGCTTGACGTTTTGATCTTGTAAAGGCATCTCTTCCTTCATTCCCACATATATTTGATGTACCTTTTGTTGCAATTTCCCCAGTTAGGGAGTGACTTAGAATGCAGACTAAGGATTCATCTAATATGGATCTTGAAATTGTGTTGTCTTTAATTTCTTTCTGATGAAAGAGGTGTGGTTATCAGAAAGCTCGCAGATTATAGTGGAGACCCAGTCGATACAGTAACAATACACCGTTGCCTTAAATAGTTTAGATTTGGAACCTGAAACTCTCGGCCTTTGTTGTTTTTTCTTTCTAGAACTGCGGCATTATTTTATTCTTTACCATACTATTCTTCTAATATCCTAATTATCGTCAATTGTCATTGCTACCAGTAAATTCTCGGATGACCAAAGTATCCATTTCTTTGAACGACTGAATGCACGACATTCTTTGGCTCATCTGGTAGAAACGTCGAACAATCTGGCATAGGTCCGTCCTATCAGCCTGGCCATTTCCTTATAGCAAACAACTCTTGCACAGACTCGTATCACGTATTGCGCGAGATATTGCAGAGCTTCATCAGGATTGGAGCTACTAACATACAAGAGTAATATTCTGCAGACATTCCATTTTTCAATAAATAAATTACTTATGAATATAATTATTTTTAATAAGTAGATTACTTATGCGATTTTTGTCACTTGACTGTGTGTTCGCATCTAAAAATTCGAACCAAAATGCCCACTTTGACCTTATTTTTGTAAGATCTTTTCTTTACCAAAAAACGGAAAATGCAATTCCATTACATAGTTTCTGAGTAAGACCATCTGCGAATTTCATGAATTTCCAAACAAAAATGAATTCAGAAATGAACTAGAAAGGAGCTCTTTTGAATTTGAGAACAGCTGTAAGAGATGCCTTTAATATATCAGACAACATACAGGATACATGTGATCAAACTCTGAAAAATACTGTAGTTTTCCTAAGTATATAGTCTAAGTGACTTTGCTACCCTCATTTATTGCATATATTTTATCTTCTTTTAAATTTCTAAAAACAATTTTTTTACGGACAGTTGTGTTTGCACACTAAAATTTCAAAAGAAAAATACTGTATAGGTAAAATACTATTCTAACTTATGAACTTCTTCTAATACATACATATACATTAGGAGAACTCCTGGTGAAATTTATGATGAACAGTATGATTGTACTACTATATGAGACGAAGAGTTGTACAGGTTATGATATGCAAGCCGATCATCCGTATGTGAGTGTGTAGGATATCGATTCAGTTCGATTAGATTCCCCCCTTCCCTTCCCTATGACAGCGGTGGCATACGACCTTGGTAAATTTCTATGCCAATTATCACCAATATTTCTGGATAACAATCTTCATCTTATTTAACAAAATAATTTTTGCCTTTAAAAATTAATATTCGGGAATAGTGGTGTTAGTCATCCTACTGATATGTAGGCTCATCACTTCTGTCCTATGACATTTTCGTTCCTGTATTTTGCTCTAATTCAAAATATATACTTTTTTCTTCAGAGCCCGATTTAGCTCAAGCTTGCCTAAGTAAATGTCAAAAATATTTTTGCTCTTGTTGCGTTTAATGAAATCTTGCATCCTTTAATTACACAGAAATGCAATCGTATTGGAAGTTTGATAACTTTTTTTTTAAAGTCTATAAAATCTAAGGCATCCAGAAAAATCTGATCCAAGGCTGAACATTTGCTGAAACAGTTCTTAATGCAGTGCTGTATTCTTTCTAAATATAATCAGTCTAAGTGGCTTGACTAGCCTACTTTTTCCGAGACTTTACTATGTACTCTAAATTTTTGTCTATTTTTTTAAAAATCAGTTTATATAGACTTACATTATTTATAGTATATGTACCTAAATTATTGGATTTGTGTTTGTATAGTAAAATGTATAACCGATAATCACTTTAAAAATATATTGTATTGATAAAATACCGTGCTAGTAAATAATTCATGAATCTGTCTTAACACATTTAAAAAAAAAACTCATGATGAACAGTATGACAGTGCATGCCGAAGAGTTGTACAAGTTATGGTATGCATACCGTCCATACGTAGGTAAGAGCCTCCACCTCCCCTTCTCACATGTCAATCATCACCATCATTTCAGAATGGCAATCTGTAAATAGTACTTGCCTTTCTGTCTTCTAATATATCTTATTTATTAACAGAACTTCTGTCGTTAAAGGAGAAGATTGCTATTCGGAAATAGTGGTTACTACCGGCCAACTGAAATGCAGCCCCACCACCCAACTCTACCTTAGAACACTTCTGTTGCTACACTCGCACAAAAAAATTCGTCTAAAAACGAAAAATTCTTGGCAGCACAGTTGCTAGTTTACCCCTGGGAATTTCGCAATAATTACCGTTATGGAAATATCCGTGCTTCAAACAGATTTTTCCCGGATTCTCCGTAATGGAAACTTTCCGTTTTCTTGCGAAATTTCCATAAAAAAATGAGATGGTGTTTTTAAAAATGTTCGAAAAATTGTACTTTTGTGTCCTGAATTTTTTACAGTGGTATTAAGAGTTATGAAATAAAAGCTGAAAATTACCATACAATAATAATCAAACAATCATTTATTCTTTTATTTATTTATATGGTAATCCTTTTATTCTTTTATTTATTTGCATGGTAATCCATTTATTCTTTTATTTATTTGTATGGTAATCCTCATCTTTTATTCAATAATACCATTAAGATCTCACTCTAAACATTTCAGGATTTTAAACTTGCAATATTACAAAAAACATACAATTTTTTTTTAAATTTTTTAAAAAACACTATCTTATTTCTTTATTTTAAAATTTAAATTATTTTTTTAACCAAGCATAGTTATCTTGCATATCAAATTAAACCGTATGAAATTCTGTTTAAAATGAGGGTTCAAACAATTCTATATGCCAAGTAGAACCTGAGAAATTCAAAATTTGAAACACTTAATCAAGTCAAAAACTGATGATTTTTCGAAAAAAATAATAATAATATAAATATCTGATGAGATAAAAAAGAATTTTAAAAACATTTCCTCATTTATATCATGAGGTAGATTAATTTCTGTAAGAAATCTGATGTGGAAAAAATTATTTCATATTTTAATGTAATAATGGAAAAGTAATTTACAATTAACTCTCTAATATTAATTTTATCTTTGTTGTATAAAAAATGAACTCATATACACTTAATAATATTCAAATATATTATTATTTATAGGTTAATAAGAGGGAGTCAAAAAATATACCCCTTAAACTGTAACAGAAATTGTCGTATCGCTTCTGTGAGCTATCTCTGATACTGTAAGAGAAGAATAAAAAAAGTTAATCTAATTCGATTTAAGAAATAAACTGAAGCATTGCTGGATTCGAAGCATCTACTCGATGCTTCTATTTGTTTGAATAACTCAGAAAAATATCTTTAATTAACAACACAAACAAAACATTTATTATAACAAAAAGAAATCAAAATAATACTTCTTAAACATTGTACGTCTTTATCGTACATGTTCTACATTTCAACTGACTTAGAACATTCTTATATTTCTTAATAAACAAAAAGTCCAATGATAAATTGTTGTCATTTCAGAAAAAGAATTTATGATAATCAATAAAATGAACAAAACAATAAGTTTTTATGCACAGAGACACAAGAAAAAATAATGACAAAACCATGTCACGTGATCCCCTCTCTCCCGAGTTGAGGTAAAAATAGAAAGATTACGCAACATTGACTACCTAATCAAAAGATGCATAATAGGCTCGATTAAACCATAAGACGTTATTTCTGTACGTAACTCTATTCACAAATTTTCATAAATAAAATTCACTTATTCCGATGTTTCTAGCAATAATTCTACGACTCCAAAAGATAAAAAATTTTACTATGCGTCTGCTATTTAATATAACATAAACACTGTTACTTATCCAATGGAGAATCTTCACGTTTTCTAATTTTTTCTTAATACAATAGAAAACGAAAACATATGAAAGACAGCGTATATATTTTTTATTTTGAGCTATATTTACAGATTTATAACGTTTTTTACATCGCACTGTTTATCGTTTGGTGAAAACGATACTTTTCCTACGCCGGTCTTCTGACATCACTCTTCATGACAACAAACTGTTGATATGCGTTCGGAGCGACAATACGTTGAATACAGCGCTTGATATATGGACTTTCTTTTTTTTCTCGTTATAAAATTCATGTTTATTACGTTATTTATTTTGGCTGACATAACGCAGCCATTATAACATGCATTACATTAGTACTTTTTATATTATAATTTTTAGCACAGTTATACAAATTAAGGCATATTGTATAAATTTCTTATTTGAAACAGATGCTATAATTTAATTTGAGGAACGTGGCATTTAAATATTCTAAATTGCGATTTATTCCTTTATCTGTTTACACAATGACATAAAGCAATTTTATATGCATATTTAGATATAAGAAAAAACCTTTTAGTTAACATTAATGTATTTGTTTGAGTTATAAAGGAACAAATAACCTGGATTGTAAAAATCGAAAAGATGAATTTACATCGATGGAATAATAATAATAACAATTGCCGAATCTAACTCTAAGGCAGTTATCACATTTAATGAAAAATTAATAACATATGTTCTTATAAAATGATTTAAAACAATTAAATGTTAATGGAAGAGCAACTAAGGATTTTTCGTGATTTATGTTTTTATGTTAAAACTTTTCTCACACGAACTAATCTGGGAAAATGCACTTAGTTGTTCTTAAATTAGTATATTCCATGCTTATAGTCTCCATTAGGGCAATTTTCAAATTCAATCTGGTTTCTTTCTGACACATTTTTTATTTCAATTTTATTTGCAAGTACACGAAATTGGCCGGTGCCTCTTATTCAGAAACGATATAACCGAATAGTTTTTTCGGTAAACGCAAAAAATGCTGTTAAAGTGATGCTTTGAAACAAATTTCCAGACGTTACAACGCAGGAGAAGAAAAAAATGCTGCAATGAGACAACAATAACTTATAACTTAAGATCTAAATAATTTGAAGATTACAAATCACTTTGATAATCATGCCTGAAATTGATATACTTTTATGAGGAAAAATGAGTCACAAAGATCCGCGTTATTGAAGCGCAAAAACACATTTTTTCGAGATCTAAAAATAACTAAACCTGTGACTGTACGATCCATGAAGGATCAGGACCTACAGTGCATAACTCTGCTTACTTGACCCTAGGCCCTAAGATGCTATGCAGCATGTGCACCGGCCAGGTAGTCAACCCTACGTGAGACCCCCGGTGTTTAGTTCCCAAGCAAGCTTGGTACTCATTTCATCGACCCCGAGGGGATGAAAGTTTGAGTGAACCTCTCCCAGCCGGGAGCAGAACTCGTAACCTATAGCATGGCAGACAGGCGTGATGACCACTACGCTACTGGATTTTTTTTTATCATCCTTACAAAAAAGAAGAAAAAAAAGCTTTCATCAGACTAATGGCACATTTGATCCGAAATCTTACACCTCCCTGGAATTTGTTCTCTGGACTCATAGAGGTTTGCATAAAATTATTTGAACATCCTACAATGTACAAGTCTGCAGGGAAGAGGAGGGGATCCAGGAAGAAAACAGCACAGACTTGATTTTTGGAATTCCTTGTCAGGTATGTGCACAAAGGATTCCAAAAGTCATTGTTGTACCCAGTGTTTGTCCTCTGATATTGTTTACTTCTGACTTCTTTTAAAACAATCTTTGATTTTTCGTTCCAACTTATCTGGCCCTGAAGCCAGGTTATTTTGCATAAAAGTGTACTTTTAAATTTGAGTTTTTAAAAATAGATCTGGAACGCAAACTTAGTATATATTTGTAAGTTCAAATATACAGTAAAAAAAATTACAAAGCCATACCGAGGAATCAGGGTTGCGACAGACGTTTCTTTATTGACAACTAACTATCATTTCCAAACAATAACCTTTCTAGTAGAAATTTACCACGAAGGTTATTTTAAAACAGTGGTAGGAAATGTAACCAAAAGAAGAAAAAATGTCGTTTGTGGCAATCCTGATAGTGAAATGTTTTAAAGCAATTTATGCAAAGTAACAACATCTTATATGGTGCAGATTTAAGACAACTGTTTTGCTTATTAATACTTTAGGTATATAATTTTTCTTAACTGTAACATTAAAAAAGCTTTACCTAATTACAAGGAGAATTTACGTTTTTAATTTGTTAAAAAGAAAGAAATTAATGTAGCTATTTTTTTTAATTGAAACTTTTCTTTAACACTGGAAATAATGCCATTTTATTTCCATTATACAGCGAGATTGATGAAATGTAATAAAGAACAAAGAAGAAATAAATTTGGATGTAAAGAAAATTTCAAAATGAAATCAAAACACAGGCTTATAGAAACATAACACCTCTTGCTTGCTCGTGCGCCTGCAAACAAAATGTAAACATTGGCATATCATGAACAGTGACGTTACAGCCAATCACGCAGCGTTTTCTAGTCTGGTTTTCTCTTACATTTAAGCTTCATTTAAAAAATATTGGCCTATTTTTTTACATTTTTGAGGAAATTTTTGGAATGTATGAATCTGTAATTATCAGAAAAGCACGTAGTTGACTGAATTCCCCATATGTGCAAATTCCTCATTATCTACGAAGCCATATTCCTACTCCATCCTCATCATATTTTCAGGTTGAATTCCTAAAGAAAGAAAAATAGCCTTCAATAACATCATTTGTCGTAAAAACTAATCAAGCAGACAAATTAAAGCGGTAGTTAGGTATTTGGATTCTAGTAATGTACCTTTCAATCATGCAAGTAGATTGTATTTTAAAAAGACGATTGAAGAACTTCGTTCAGGTTATTCAGCTCTTACACGAAAAGGATATCAGCACAACATATTCAGACGACATATGTAACGATGTCAGAGAAGAGGCAAAGAGAGGAAAGTCTAACACTGGTACTAGATAGATGGTCATCGGAACACAATGATCTAGTTATTGCTAACTGTGTTGACGATAGAAAAAATATTTTCTTCCTATCAGCTGTAGACACTGAAACTAATCATACAGCCACAGAGTACTGCTTAAAATTGTCTAAGGAAGCTATTCATGAATGCGAGTTAGAATATCGTTGTTCTGTGAAAAGCTTTGTTAGCAATTATCAAAGCAAAATAGTAAAACTAAGAGAAGAACTGATGAAAAAATATTCATGTGATGTCAGTTTTTTTGTTGCATATGGATGTGCAGCGAATTATCTCAATTTCTTAGGAGATATTGGCAAAACAAGAAATATTCGCGTCATTATGAGAGAGGTTATAGAAGTTTCTAAATATTTCAGAAGTCATCATGTAGCTAAAGGCTTTCTAAATTCTTATGGTGGTGTAATGCCTAGACTTCCTAACGAAACTCGATAGAAAAGTCACATTAAATTCTTGGGGACATATGTGCAAACAAAGATGTTTTCTTGGATATTATTGATGAAAAGGAAGAAGTAAATACAAACATAAGGACTATTACTAACAATATTGTTTATACATTAATATTGCTTTATATAAAGAAGTGAAACATCTATTCAGTCTGTTGAAACCCATCAGTATTTCACTGGATGTGCTACAGAGGGATTCCTCTACTATTGCAGATGTAACCAATTGATTCTTGACACTTTTGAAATCTGAAAAACTTGGAATTTATAATAAATGTTCACAGAAGATTTGATGACTGCATCATGCCAGCTCACATTTTATCATACATGCTGCATCCAAAATACATGGGTGAGGTGTGGGCTAATAACCGCGAAGAAATAGCAATAGGAAATGTGTGAATGACATAGGTAAAAAATGTTTGCCATTGACTGTTAAATTTTTCATTAACGCATCTCCATTTCCTGATATACACCGGGTGTCTCAAAAATGTCCGATGATTTTAAATTTCAATAAATTGCAAACGGTGACAGATATTAAAAAAAATTCTTGCAGGAAGGTTATGTAAGATGTATATTGTAGATAAATGATGCTGCAAGCAAAAACCGCTAAATCCAGGCTCGATTTTTTGGCCTTTTTCTTCTTCCATGCGCAAAAAGGAGATTAAAATGTATTGAATGGATCCCGAAGTAACAAAAATCTTGTCTGGACTGAGCACCTATTGCTCTCAGTGCCATATTTTGTTTGAAATTCGAACTAAAATAAAGAATCACAGTAAAAACCTCCTGACATCATACATAACCCTCCTGCAACATTTTTTAAAAATATCTGTCACCGTTTGCAAGTTATTGAATTTTAAAATCATTGGTCATTTTTGGGACAAACGGTAGTTTTCGGATGCAATCATACATAATCTATCACCAGCAGAATGATGAGAATCACTGTAAAGATACAGTGACTTACAAAAGATTTAAAATTTTGCATGTCATCTTTTTCATTGCGTATCCTCATCAGCAAGCATTGATCGTATTTTTTTCCAATTTCAGTTTGATTCAATACAAACTTAAAAATAGGCTTGGATTACACTGTTACACAATTGGTAATGGCTTATAAAATCTTAAATTCTAAAGACAAACAACTTGCTCCTGATCCGGAAACATTTGACGGCTTTTAAATATTTTACAACCTTTATGTATTTTGAATAACAAAATTTCATAGTATGCATTTCTGTAAATTTCTTTATTTTTTCCTCGTTATTTTGCATTTAATATTTTAACTAAAAAGAATTTTTATCATTATATTTTTCTACTTCTTATTGATGTGATGTTCCCCCCCATAGTAAAATGAATATATACTGAATGTTTCTATGCATATATTATTAATGTCATTACAAGCACAGGTTTGATATCAATGTAACATTTATATCATTAACATCAACGTGTTACTTTAATCAGATGACTTTTGTTATATAAGATTTGAAGTCGTCAAACATTAAAAATATTTTTAATTTCTATTTTTAATTCTGTAAACCGATTATTAATTGCAATGGAACTGCCATATGACAGATAAGCAAGTTAAAATTTACTGCAAATGCATATGCTTTACAATTGCTATTTAATCGGTACATTATAACTTAATATTAATATACATTTTATTTATACACATGTTTGCATAAAAAAAGCTTCTAGATGCAAAGAACTTAGTTTTTCATTTACACACAAATTATTTCACATACTTTTGTGTATATAAATATGTATATGTGATATTTTGATATAAAGGTTGTTTTTTGAATGAGAAGAATCAATATATTTTATTCATTATTGTTAAATTCTGCATTTCTAATTTAGAATTTTCAATTTATTAAAAGTGGATGAAACAATATATATTTTGTCTAGGACGGTTTTCTTCAGACTGGAAAAAATCGGACAACCCTGCCTAAGGTTCTTATAAAAAAAAGAGTATCAAAATTAATTGATAGCAAATATCAAATTTTGGGAATAGAAAATTAGATCTACTGTTTTAGAAAAAAGTTTATTGCATATCTCACACAAAAGATTCCTCTCCAGTATGAATTAACACATGCCTGGTTAAATTTCGCTTCATAGAGAATTTCTTGTTGCATATTTCACACACAAAAGGTTTTTCACCAGTATGAATTAAGAGGTGTGTGCTTAAATTGCCCTTTTGTGAGAATTTCTTGTTGCATATTTCACACAGAAAAGGTTTCTCACCAGTATGAGTTAAAAGATGCTTGCGTAAACAACTTTTGTGAGAAAATTTCTTGTTGCATATTTCACACACAAAAGGTTCCTCACCAGTGTGAATTAGCAGATGCTTACTTAAATAACCCTTTTCAGAGAATTTCTTGTTGCATATCTCACAGACAAAAGGCTCCTCTCCAGTATGAACTAACACATGCATGGTTAAATTTTGCTTCAGAGAAAATTTCATGTTGCATATTTCACACACAAAAGGTTTTTCACCAGTATGAATTAAGAGGTGTGTGCTTAGATTGCCCTTTTGTGAGAATTTCTTGTTGCATATTTCACACACAAAAGGTTTCTCACCAGTATGAATTAAACGATGCCTGCGTAAATAACTTTTGTGGGAAAATTTTTTGTTGCATATTTCACACACAAAAGGTTCCTCAGCAGTGTGAATTAATAGATGTTTACTTAAATAACCCTTTTCAGAGAATTTCTTGTTGCATATCTCACAGACCAAAGGCTCCTCTCCAGTATGAACTAAAACATGCATGGTTAAATTTTGCTTCAGAGAGAATTCCATGTTGCATATTTCACACTTAAAAGGTTTCTCTCCAGTATGAATTAACACATGCCTGGTTAAATTTTGCTTTAGAGAGAATTTCTTGTTGCAAATTTCACACACAAAAGGTTGCTCACCAGTGTGAATTAACATATGCCTGCCTAAATGAGTTTTACAAGAGAATTTTTTGTTGCATTTCTCACACACAAAAGATTTTCCCTGCTGTGAGCAAGAAGCTGTTTTTCCAAAAATGTCTTTTAAAGAAATATTTTGTTGCATATTTTGGACTTTGAAGATAGTTTTGAGTGACCTGATGTATATCTAACTTTATATCTTTATGCATCTGCAATAAATAGAAATAAGTTAATCACATTTTATGATTCATTAAAACACAATAAAAAAATAAATTTATGCTGAAAAATAAAAATTTATGTATTAAACTGAATTGAAGTAAAATTTCTATCATAGCATTAAAAACTACAATAGAAACCTAATTATCTGATGCTTGGAGAATTAAAGGTGCATCAGATGCATTTCATAATTGTATAATGATTGAACTATAAATAAAAATTATAACAAGTAAAATAGCTACCATCATAAAAGAAATAATTTATCATAAATAAAACATTAAACATTAAAAATAAAAGTCACAATTACTATAAATAATAAATAAAACACATTTTTATAAATAAATCATTTTTAATGCGATTTATAAAAAAAAAATCAAATTTAAGGATAAAATTCTATAATTTCATACAAACAATGGAAACAATGGTATGTTTTATAAGCTTTGAGGAAAACATCAACTATTTTTGTGGCAAGGGGATGGCAATGTACAAATGTGTTCAGTCAAAATTCATCCAAAATTATTAATTTTTTCAGCCTAATTTAAAGGATTATTAGGACAAGATTTTACATTATTAATTCAAGTTATATTGCATGGTAATAATTTAATCACTTATTAACCTTTTTACTATGTTTAAAGACGTATATAATTAATAATAGGTTAATCAAAATACATTTTCTCATGCAATTTCAAAATACAGCTCACTTAGAAATATATTCTAAAATCGGCCCATGCAAATTGGATGATGAAATGTGTGAAGAGAAAACATGAAACTCAGTTATAATAGAATCTGTAGAGAGTATAATAGTCGCGATGGAACATCAGATGAAGAGAAAAATCACACAAATCGAATATTTTATTCAAAAACAAATCAACCAATAAACCCTTCAGTATCTTAAATAAAAGTTGTCAAAGCAGCAATATTTCAAATAATTGTGTTGCAATTAAAATGCATCATCTACAAGCAGCATAAAAATGCCTGTTTAAGAGCAAGATTTTAAAATTCAATTTGAATATAGAGAAATAGATTTGGAATAACTAATTTATTACAGTGATTTTGAAGCATTGCAAGAGACAGGCTGATCTCAAATATCTTATGTTAAAATTCCCTAATATTTCGAGGTCAGCCATAAAATAATGACATTTTCACAGATAATTCCTTTCACAACACTATTTTAATAGTCTATAATAGGGATGTACAACGTGTGGCCCACGAGCCAAAAGTGGCCTGCGATGGGTTAACAAGTGTCCCGCGAATTTCGTCAGTTTATAATCGGCAAAAAGCGCAACTTTTGACCACAGGTTGCAGGATAAAATCGTGAATTTCGTCAATTTGCCGCGGAAAACAATTGCAAATTTTGTCAATCAATCAAAAATCACCAGTTTCATTAATCGCACGGCCGATACCATTTATATCAATATAGAAAATTCCCGAGTTGCTGATTTCGTCAGTTGCTTGTCGAAAAATTCCCCGAATGTGATCGATCAGGCACCGAAAAATCGCGTGTTTCGTCGATCGCGCGCGAAAAAGTCGCAAATTTTGTTAATCGAGCACGGGAAAGTCGCGAGTTTCGTCAGTTTATCAGGAGAAAAAATCGTAAATTGCGCCAATTTGCGAGGGAAAATTGACGTGATTGATTAAATTTCGCCAATCTGGTAAGAATCGCGAATTTCGTCAATCGGGCACGAAAAAAATCGAGAGTTCTGTCGATCGGGTTCGCAAAAAACGTGAATTTTGTCAGTTTATCGCGACAAAAAGTAGCGAATTTTGCCAAGGGTATCCAGTCGGTTAAGAATAACAAATTTCGTTGACTGGACGCGGAAAAAACGTGAATTTCGTCGACCAAGCGCGAAAAAATTACGAGTTCTGTTGATCGGGCGCACAGTGGGACGTTTTGACGATCTTGGTGGATTATTTCGTTGAAGTTTAATTAGTTTTTGCTATTTTTTAAATGCATCAGTAATAAAAAACTCAAACAGTGATAAATATTTAGTTATTTAACAACAATGTCTTAAAATAAATATACAGGGTAACCACTAAAGTTCGTTACCACCCTCCTAACTACCGAACGACTGCATCTATATTCATAAACGTGGTGTCTAGGTATAGTAAAGAGGCTATGCGGTACTAGATGAGACCGCTTACAGCACCATCTGGTGCAAAATGGCTGCATTATCGTTCCTATCGCGAAAACGGTTCGAAATATGGTATAAAAATGAATGACAAATTTGCGGAGCATCATCGATTTAGTGCGAAAGGACACCTTGTGAACATGGATGCTAAATGAATCTTGTTCTGAGCATGAATCTCGTTTTCTAGATAGGAATACTAACTCAGCTGTTTTGCACCAGGTGACGCTGGAAGCGCTGTCATCTGGTAGAGCATAGCCACTTTACTATACCTAGACACCACTTTTATGACTATAGCTGCAATCGTTCGGCAATTAAGAGCGTTGGAAGAACTTTAGTGGGCACCCTGTATAATGCATTACAAATAATGTGTTAAACATACAATTAAGTAAAAAACAATTTAATGCACACATGTAAGTAACATTAATTTCTCTTTTGTATTTTTGTCTACTCAGAATTTCTCGGCAAATTTGTGTAGTCATCCTGAAGAATAAAATTTTTTAAATAAAAACATATAAAAAGAATTTAATGTTTTGTGGTACCCCGTAAAACGTATAAATGCTACCCAAATTATTTTCGGTTGAAAAAATGCTGTTGTGTGAAAAAATAACCTATATAAATTTTATTCAATTTGAAATAAAATTTCTGCATATAGACGGTTATGTATTCGAATTTTTTATGTGTCCCTACAAAAGAAATACAACTGCTAGGCACTCTTTTTTCAATTTATAAAAGGCTATTGTGTATCTCAATAACCTATAGTAATTTTGTAGAAATTTAATTAAATTTCTGCTTTCTAGCAACAATCTTTCTGCAATTGTTTGTGTGGCTCTGTAAAAAATGCATAATTTCTACGTTCGTCAAATTATAATTTAATAGATCGGAATAATAGAAATTATAATTTGTCATCGGAAAAACACATGTAGGCAAAGTTTTAGCTCAATCAGAAAATTGAAAGGGGTTTAATATTGTCTTGAATGATTTGAACTAATCTTTTATGTGGCCCTGTAAAAAAGTGTAACTGCTACGTTCCATACATCATAATACTATTACATTGTCATCAGAATTACATATCCTGAACAAAGTTTCAGCTCAATCAGATTATTGAAATTGATTTAAAATTAACTCCCAAGTTTTAATAGAGTCAAAACGCTGTAGTGAAAACTAGTGTCTTGAAGGAAATTTTCACTTTGTTATTAATAAACTTTGCAACATACTTATAACTACTTAAAAGCTGACACAAACATATAAAAATGTTATTTAATGCAAACCTGAGATCTTTCGAACACACACGCGTTCATTTTATAAGCGAAAAGATGACTGACTGAACAGAAAATATATATATTTTCTATTCAATTTTTTTTAAATTTTATTTATATTCTGTCAGTCATCTTTTCCTTTTGAAAATGAACACGTGCGTGTTCGAGAGATCTCAAGGTTGCATTAAATAATATTTTTATATGTTTATGTCACCTTTTAAGTACGGATGAACCGGATATTGATTTGTCCGGATATTGAATATCCGAAGCCCCTTTGCCTATCGGATTCGTATATCCGGCACTAGAGATAGGTTTCAGTTATATGGTGGATGTTTATTTATTTCTTTATATAATGCAATCTCAGAACAATAAATTACAAACATGTTTCACGGATCATTAAAACATTTTAAATATATTAAAATATAATTTACTAAAACTATATCTCTTTGAATATCAGTTCTTAAAATTCAAATTTTCCTAACTCCCAACATTTATAAATGCAGGGGAGTTGAACTATTTGAAAAGGAAAAGAAATATTTTTAAACAACGCTCTTTTTTTTACGTGCCACTTAAAGAATTACATTTATACAGACATGACAAAATACCATTGAAATAATTTAAATCAACAACTTCAGATAATTATCCAAAATGTTTAATTTTAGTAAAACAAAGGAACAGAAACAAGCTTTATATAAACCATGTCTATTTTTCAACTTTCACCTAATATTATGGGCAAATTACAATTGAGTTGCTAAATGAATTTCTCAATTTAGATTTCATTCCATTTTGCGTGCTTTAGCCACTTTCGCAAGTTACACTTTTGACAAATAGCACAGAACAACTTTTATAACTTTAGAAATTATTGGAAACACATGGTTATGCTCTCTTAAAAATTTTTAGAAAACTTTGCAAAATCTGATGTGCATTCCTTTTTAACTTACTTGCACGAATAATGCATATCAGTGATTATATTGTCAGTATCCTTTGGTCATTGTATGTCACTTCTGAACAAAATTATTTCATTATGCTATCCTTAATGGAATTTTGGTCAAAACTGTAATTCCTGCTATTTTCGTTAACTGAACTATGTTCTATGCATTGGAATTTTATATCCATACCCAAAGTTTGAAAAGGAAATAGTCAATTGATTTCTTCTATTATACGAGAAATGGTTGATTTCAAAAAGTCATGCCCTAATTTCTGTGAATTGCAATTTTTTTTTTTTTTTTTAGTTCACCAAAAATTTTTTTCTTCATGTGCACCACAATATCTAATCTCATTTTGTTTAGTTCCGACTCTAGGCCAATTTGGGCTCAGTCTCCAGTGGCCGTTATTATCCTTTTAGGTATTTCGTATTTTGGGCACAGGGAAAAAACACCGCAAAATGCATACATCGGTTGAAGGAAAAATATCGCTGATTTCGTCAATCTTGGCGAAAATAAATAAATAAAAATTGTCAATCGGTCGCGAGGGAAATAAAAAAACGGAAGTTTGCGGAAAATCGGCAGCAGGAAAATATCACGGAATTCTTCAATCCATCACGAGAAAAATATTGTGAAATTTGCCAGTCCGTCAAAAGCAAATATTGTGAAATTCCTCACTATCTATCGCTGAGTAGAAACATCCATTTTTTCAATCGGACTCAGAAAAAAAGTCGTTAATTTCATAAGTATGTCGCAAGAACAAACAGGGAAATTTGCCAATCAGCCGCAGAATAAAATTGCTCAGTTTGTCATTTGGTCGCAAAAAAAAATTATGAAATTCACTGGTCACTCTCCAGAAAAAATCTCGAAATTTGTCAATCGGTCGCGGAGAAAAATCGCAAAATTTTTCAGTCTGACGCAGGAAAACGATCATGAATTTTTTCAATCTGTCGTAAGAAGAAACTGTGAAATCTGGAAATCAATAGCGGAAATTATCACGAAATTTGTCAGTCGGTCCTGAGACTTCATCGTCGTTTACAACGAAAAAATTTCGAAAATGATTTTTTGGAAACAGGAGCCTCCTGCCCACAATATTCTTTAGGGCACGAATGCAGCCATCCCGTATCGAAATTCAAGCCCTGTATATGTATATTAATAAAGTATAAAAAATGTAATTGAAATATTAAAATATTCTGTTTATTTGTACAATGAAATGCGGATAATTGCCATTGGATTTGGATGTTGGATTGACTATATGGATAATTGCTAATAATTAATTAATTTGTACATTGAAATGCTGATAATTTGTGCAACCAATTTTAACGAATTAATATGTCTATAATTGTAGAGTATTTTCACAAAGAAATGTACTTACTATCTTTTATAACTTACACATAAAATATCTTATCTACTAATATACCCATGGTTGAAGAGTTATTTTCTCGAAACATGGGCTTAGTTGATTCCTTTTTTCTGTTTTAATTATTTAATACTGTTTTACTTTAAGTCACATTTAGTTTCATTTTAAGTTAAATTACTTTAATATTTATAAGTACAAAGACAATTACTTTTAATTTTAAATATTTATAATGAAGTTACGCAAATAACTAGTTGGATGTGCCAATCCCAAAACTTTCTTCTACCTCATATATCTCAATATTTCAAAAGGTAGTTTACAAATGTCTGTACTTCAATATTATTAGTTCAATATTATAGCAACTTTGATTTTCATCTAAAATTTCTGCTCCAGTCAATTAATCACTATCATGATATTTATTAAAATCAATGATTTTTTTCATTATTCTGTTGTACATCAGCTGTGTGCGAATAGCGATCTTAGCAAAATGCGAAGTTCCCGTCGCTTCACGAGCCGCCAATATACTGTACAAAATAACTATGAAAAATCGAGAACATTTTACAAAAATCGCTATTATAGTGCCACCTTCCGGCGGAATATTTCCAAATTCAAGGAGAAACTGCTGCCCATAGTCAAAAATATACAAAAAAAATATTTTCAAATTCAAGGAGAAACTGCTGGCCATAGCCAAAAATATACACAAAAAATATGTTCAATTCTATGCGCTTCATGGTACTCCATGGTAAACCATGCAGTTTTCGAAGGTACAAGAATGAAAATGGCACAAAAATTGCTATTAGAGCGCCCCCTTCTGGCGGCATATTTCCAAATTAAAGGAGAACCTCTGGACATAGCCAAAAACATACACAAAAAATTGGTTTAATTATATGGATAACTTCATACACTTTTCGATGGTACAATAATGAAAATGGCACAAAAATTGCAATTACAGCGCCCCCTTCCGGCAGAATGTTTCCATATTGAAGGAAGATCTGTTGAGCCAAAAACATTCACAAAAAATAAATTCAATTCTATGCATAACTTCATACACTTTTTGATGGTACGATGGCGACACAGACATTTTGGATAAACATGTTTTTGGGATCTCTGACCCCTAAAACGTGCAAATCTGTCGAAAACCGGAAGTCGAAAAAAATTTCGATTACAATACTTTCTTCTTTTGTAGATAGAAGAAAGTAAAAATAGGTCTGTTTAATTGTTTAACTTAAAAGAAAGAAAGAAAATTAATAAAGTCATACTTTAATAAACAACTTCAAATTTTGTTTTACGATCTGAAAGTAAAGATACAATTTTCTAAAAGATGTAAACATAAATTCTTAAATTTATTATAAAGAGTTCAAATATCAATATTAAGAAAACTGGCAATTCTTTAAACTTTTTTTCCCCTTTTACTCATGAATAGAGAACTTACTATATTTTTGATATTTTGCATTTTATACAAAAGTTGTTCGGCATTGTTTGAGGTCAAACGATTGCTGTTATCCTTAATATTCGCTTTGCTGCACTCTGCCGGGTATCCGGTGATTGTGATTCGGATATCCGATGGGGTTTCGAGCATTAAAAAATCAGCCGGATATGCCGGATATCCGTTGCATCCCTACTTTTAAGTAGTTATAAGTATGTTGTAAAGTTTATTCCAAGTTTTAATCTAAATTTTTGTGAAGCCCCGTATAAACAGTATTCTAAACAAACTTCTACGTTCTTTAAATCATAATAATATTGTATTGTTATTCAAATTACACATGTTGTTGTACATGTTGGGCAACACATGTTGTTGTTACACATGTTGTTGTTACACATGTATTCATTGTTTCGACTCAATAGGATAATTAAAAGTCATTTAAATTTGACTTGCAAGATTTGAACTAAAAATACATACATGCACTGGAAGCTAATATGATGCTTGCTTATTAATAAAAATTAACTGATTTGCAGCTATCTGCAGGAGTTTAATTTTTCATTACTTTAGGAATGACAGTTTGATTTTTAAAAAAATGCTTATTGCTGAATAATTTGTTAAAAGTCAAGATGAAATTTGTAAACAACACCAAGGATCATCCAGAATTTCTGCCTTTGAAAAAAGCGGTAAAGCGGGTCTAATATCGCTTATTTTCAAACAAAAATGGGTTAAATCTGACCTTGACAAAGCTGTGACATTAGATCAGCAAACTCTTGCTTTCAAATAAAACAGAATAGCCACGACGTGCTTTCAAACTTAGAGGAAGCTAGTGCAACTTCTGAAACTCCCTCGAACGAACGGCGCAAATCGTTACTTTACGGTCACAATTAATCGACACCTCTGATTTTTTTTATGTGTTTTTTTAAAAAGGAAAATTTGTTATTCTTTAATATTTTGTAGCATCACATTTACATTTTATAACAGCATGAACTCGGTTTGCCAAGTGGGTACAAGTGGTTCACAGTGTTTTCTGTCCAGACATGACCATGCCGACTTTATTTAGGAAAAATCTCAACTTTGTTTTTTGGCGGAATATCTTGCAGTCTTTTTTACATTATTCCCCAAAAATTCTCTATTGGATTTAAATCGCGTGAATTAGCCGGCCAGGGAAGTACATTAATTTGGTGCTGGCTACGCCAGTTCTTGGCGGACGATTGAACCTGTGTGAAGGTGCTAAATCATGTTAGAAAATAAAATCGTCACCACACAGAACTAACTTCCGACGATGGTATCATGAAATTTTCAAGGATTTCCTGATATATCTCTGAAATAATCCTTTCGTTAACGATACATAGCCTTCCAGGACCATCTGTAGTCGTGCAAGGCCAAATCATTACACTGGCTGCAAATTTCACAGATCGTTTCAAGCAGTCCTTGTCATATGCTTCTTGCTTCATTCACCATACACGAACACCTCGATCAGAATACGTTGCGTAAAATACACTCTCATCACAAAACAATATCTTTTTCCAATCATCCAGACCCCATAAAAGCCTCTTTTTTGCGCCACTTCATTATCTTCCTTTTCTGTTTAAAAGTCGTGAGGGGCTTATCTTTGGTACACGACTTTGAAATCCAAGTCTATGAAGACGTTTTAGTGTTGTAGATTTACTCACAATAACACAGTGTTCTTTCCACTTTCGATGCAAATATCTCACACTTCTAATTCGGTGCTTTAAGTAATACTCTTTAGATTTCCATCATCTCTCTGAGTAGTTTCTGGCTTTCGGCTGCTATTCAGATGCTTATTTTCAAAATGTGCGTCGGTAAAATACTGCATTATTTCTCTACTAACACTTGGCTGAGAACATTTTAAGTAACTGGCGATATATTACTTATTACGACTTTCTTTATGCAAATAATTAATACGATGCTTTGTAAACTCCGTTATGTCGGACGAACAATCCATATTTCCCACAAAATGAAAAAAAAATGATGATGCGAAGTGTTTTTATAACTTAAGAAGAAGTCCCGTAGAAGCTAATTTTATGCTTAATTTATGCGACATTCTGAAGCAATCGGGAAAATTCATAAGTATTTTAATTTTTTGAACCACCTATTTTAATATTCTAATATTTTGAATAAGGAAAATAATTTTACAAAAATACAATATTAACTCAAAATTTAATCTTTTACAGCTTTAATTTTATTTAATAACATGCAAATTTATTAAAACATTAACCGTTGCTCTTTATCAATTGTACTGCACTGCAATAAAACTAAATACAATTCCAAATACAAACAAAATGAATTATTCACATTTTTTGACTTGGAGCTGTATTTATTTTTTCATTACCTTCATATCTTCTATTAATACTCTTGCTTAGCATACTGCTTTATATTTTCAATTTTATTGTTAATTTCTTTAGTGACTAACTGTATAATTCTTTTCATTTCTTCCAAGAAATATTTTTTCTTCATTTTTAGAGTATCACATGGAGTGTTGCATAATATATTTTTAAACTATGAATGATTTCATTGAAATTTCAATACAGTTCACACATCTCCCACAGATGACTTGATTTTGTCCCATTCGAGTCATCTTTTTTCAGATAGACGAGTCTTCCTACATGGGTGATTCTATGACTATTTTCATAATAGTATTTATAGACTCACAGTTACCAAATATTCCAGGTGGCGACAAACACTTTACATCAAAGTTCCTTCATATTCCCCTGCTAGTGATTGAAATTTTCCGTTAGTGGGTATTTTCTTAGAAACAACAACACTCCCAGGAACAGTCGTAATTTTGTAAAAAGGATTACAATAAATAATATCTTCGCAATGTAAACAGAATCATGTACAAATGATTTAATTTTTGGAGCGTTGCATAAAAACTATATTTTTTAAAGCAACAGATGAATAAAGATGATTACCTGTTTCATTTTTTTCTGTGTATGTCAAAAAATAAGAACAAATCAAATTATGTGAACATTCTCATTAAAAAAATTACTGTGAACAATAAGAAAACAATGCTTAAATTTTGGAGAAAGCAGGCTTTTTCTCTCAAATTAGACTATAGGTAAGCGTAAGCGAAGCTATAAGGTAATATAAGGTAAGCTATAGGTAAGCGAAGACAGCAGGCAGCCATAGAAGTAATTCAAAATTATGTACCGGAACTTGCATATCACAAAGAAATAAGAAACAGTCTTCTTAAAAATTTCTTTGTGTCTTTCAGGTATTAAATAGAAATTCTATAGACCAATGATTCTATAGACTTTTTAAGTATATTTTTTGTTCTTTTAAAATTTATGTGTACTAATTTATTCATACCTATATATTAAAATTTATAAAAAATTGTAGTACATCAGTTTTAATATTAGTACTCCATAGATTTAATATGATTATAATTTAAATCATAATTCTAATACATTGTGATTCAATTGTTAAATTAATAATATATGAATCGAACTACAGTGATTTAAATTATAGTTAGTTAATTTGTATGTTTCTGATTCATTAAGTTGTTTCTTAACTTTAAAGGCTTTTAATAAGTTGCTGTTAATTTCATAAAAACATCAATCTAATTTAATAAACTTTATTAACTAATTGTAATTTTTTTTCAAATATTTTATTCTGAAGTATAAAAATATTTAAACAATTTTTTGAAACATAATAGTTTAACAAATAACAATTTATGAAACTTTTAATTATTTTTTCAAGACTTATTAAAACAGTTCTGCACCGTACAGATTAATGAATTTTAACAGAAATCTGAAATGAATATTTGAAAACGATTTAAGCTGTGAAGCTCATTTGAAACTGTAACCAATATAGCACCACATCCAACAACAAAATAAATAAGTAAATCAACCAATAATTAAATTCTTTATTTTTACGGACATTTTTTTCTCCTTAAGGTAAGTGGCTACCTTCGGAGCATTTCTTTTTGAAAAATAACAAATGTTTATTAAGGACATGTGTTTTCAGTTAACAAAGGAAATAAAACAATAATTTCAAATAAATTTTTAATGGAATTTTAATTAACTTTTCAAATATAGGCAATATTTAGTCAAATTTTAGTAAAGAATTTCGTTTATGCCAAACCTTTTATAACCAAATCAATTCAATATATTTCACTTTTTTTTCAACAATATACTAGCAAACCACTTACATGTGTTATGAAGCAAAAGATTTGCAATACATTACTAACATATACCAAATTTTGTATACAAAACTTGATTTTAAAAAAATGTGTAATTGTTCAAAAAAAACCCTCTTAAATTAATATATGCATACTTACAAGCTACACTTTGCTTCATAACATACCAATTAAAGAATGACAAACATTGTGACAAAATTTTATTTCAATATCTTAAAAACATTTTAAGAAATGAGTTTTCTCATAAATGTAAACAATGAAAAACGAAGTTTTCCAGAAAGCGCAAATTAAGTTTTAATATAGGACAAAAAATTCTGTATACAGTTTACAACTCTAAATTAAAACTTAACTCTATGTAAAAAATGAAAAATATGAGTATTAATCTTGTTTAAAAGTAAAGAAACAACTGTTAAAATGTATTGTTTACGTTTCTTTAAACGGTCACTTCTGTTTCAGAAAGTTCATTTCCGGTTTATATTTTGGGTTATAACTTCTAATTATCGCTGAACCAAAAGTAAGGCGTTTTTGGAATCCTAAATATTTGAACTTTAAAATAATAATAATAATAAAAAAATTGAATTTTTTTGCAAAAACAGCGATTTCAGGGTAGACTGAATCCTTAAATCTGATTTTCTAAGTTACAAATGATATCGGTTTTCATAAATCACACATAGTTGAAAATCAGCGTATAAAAATATAGAACATTTCTATACGGGTGTGTCCCTTTATGTATTGAATTATGAATTCATGAAAATTTTATCATCTAAAAATTTTTCGTGAACTGTTTAAACTACATTAAAAGACTTACACAATCATTTAATAAATTTTATAAAGATTGAAGGATTTAGAAGGATTAATAAAATTTCAATTTATAGGGATGTTGTACAATATTTATAACACCGCTCAAATCTTTTATTTTAAATATTTTTTCTTAGTATTTTGTAGAATTAGGAAAGGTACAAATATAATGTTCTAACAATAGAAATATAATAGAATTGAAAAATCCCCCCACCACCCTCAACGCCAAGAAAGCTGAAAAGATGCAAAGGCAAAAGAAATCATCCTTTTAAAAATATTTCTCTTTCGTGTAACCAATAATGCTTTTGGAACAAGATAAAGTAATGTATCTATAACTCATTTTGAACTGTGTTATAACTAATTGATGTATTAAATTAATTTTATAATATATTATTTTAGTGGTACTTATAAGTATCGCCAGTAGATAAAGGCTTAGATATTGCGAACGCAAACCACAAAAGAAAGAAACTTAAAATAGTCTAATAAGAGCTGAAGAACTGAGAACGGATGTAGCATGCGTTGAAAGTTTCCATGTCCAATCACAGAACCCAGGAAGCATCGAGTACGATTAGTACTTGGAAGGAACAGCTGCATGTTGGCAGAATTCGAATACTTTTATAGAATATATTCTTATATTTTTACAGAACCTTTTATAGAATATATTCAAATATTTTTATAGATTATTCTAAAGAATATATTCATAGACATTTCTATTGAACTTCTATAGATATTTCTATAGCTTTTGGTTAAACTAGCTAATAGAAAAAAGGGCCATAATTCTATAGGATTCTATAATGCTTTTTCTATAATTTTTTTTATAAAATTCTATAACAAACGTTTGTAATGGTAAGGTCACAAGTAAAAATCTTCCCAAAAACATGACAAAAAGCATTAACCTTTTTAAGACTTTCCAAAATTGTTTCAAAGTATTTATGAATTCAATCTGTCTGTCTGTTTGCTGCCTGTCCATGCTCATACATGCCAATTTCCGGCTTTTTTTAAATCAAAAAATTATACTTTGAACCTGAAATTCTTTCATCCTTTCGGGGTCAATAAAATGAGCATTAAATTTGCTTTGCTTGGGAATTGAGCACCAAAGGTTTCACATTAGTCTAACCACCTGTCTGGGACATATACTGTATAGCACCCCAGAGTGGAAGAGACTCAAGGGTGAAAGGTTCCATTCTCCCATTGACGGACAAGAAACAAGAATCCCGCGATTACTTCTAAAGGTTGCAAGTCTTGATAATTGAGCAAGGGTAGACACTTCATACTAACAAATCAGAGGACACGTCTCATTTCCCCGCCAAAAGAAGAATTTTAAAACTTCGCCAAGTGTGACATGAGCTTAATTCAAGTATTAAGTTGTAATCATATCAAATTTTCTCTGCTATATGCAAGGAATTTTAATTCATTTCTCATGTAAAGTATTTATAAACTTAATCGCTAAAAACAACGATATGGTATTTTTAAAAAAATCCTTTTTTTCCTGCAAAAAATCGATAAAACTGACTTTCTTTTAATAATGTAATCAACTTAATTATTTTAGGCTTATTATTTTTTAACTCAGTTTTAAACTACACATTACTTATATTTTCCTTTTGTATACACAGATGTATGTGAATTTAAACTTTAAAAAAAAAAAAAAAAGATTTTTATATTGTATTTTAAAAATATACATTTATACTTATACTGAAAGTAAAATTAGTAGTTTTTGATTTACAGCTTTGCATTAGGAGGTCAGAGGTTAGGGTTGATTAGACTGCGCCCCCTCCCCCGAAATAATATCTTGCTAAGCAACTGCATTGTAACTATCTGTGTGTTGTGTGCTGTATATATTCAAAGCAACAATAGACTCAGCCCCCCCCCCCTTTCTTGATCGCTAATGTGTTTTTTTTTAAATAATAAATATATGAAAACAATTAATATACTCAATCAAATTTTATGTAACTTTTTTTCCCTGGGACTTTGTGTGCATAAATATAAATTAAAACAGTCAGTCAGTAGTTAAATAACCGAACTAACAAATAATCAAAATTGTCAGACAGGGATTTAGATCATCTAAATTTCCCCCCTCCCCTATAGTAATCTGCAATATTAATATCTATTTATTATTACTACAACAAGAAAAAAAAATCTGAAAGCAAAGTGTTTCAAAGGTTTAAAATGGATATTGTAAACAATGTTAGTGAATGAAAAAGATCAAGCTAAAATGAATTATAGTTCAAACTTGCATTGGAATGTAATGAAAAAAATAAATTAAATAATAATAACAAATAAAAAACAATTTATTTCACACACACACATACAAAAAAAAAAACTGGAATCTAAAACCAAAAACAATAAATTTAAACAAAAGTTTCTTCAAAATAAAATTATCTTTATTAAATTAATTATTATTACTAGCAGGAATGACCGAGCTAAGCTCGGTCAAAATTAGCTTTCTGTTTATCTCGATATATTTTCACCACTGAATCATTCTTGCTGTTTTAGATGCAATTAGCTTGACCGTGAAACATAGTGACCCAAAATGACCCACTAATCGAATTTTTTCCAACATGCGACCTAACACAATGCTTTTCTCGAGCCTGAAAACGATGGAATACAAAATTTAGTGAAAATCGTTAGTCGTTTTCTAGATAAAATCAGCTTGATCCACGTTGATTCAAAAACCCACTAACCGAAATTCATCGACAGATGTGAGCTATTTCAATGGTCTTTTTGTACTGTGGAACAGTTTAACAAAAAAAAAATTGCCAAAATTGTTTGAACCTTTTTGAGATGCCGTTAGCTTGACCCCGACACATTATCACCAAAATTACCCACTAATACAATTTTCTTGAGCATGCGTCCTAGCCCAATGGTTTTATCTTGTCCAGAAATGGTGTAGTACAAAGTTTTGTCAAAATCTTTTGAGCGATTTTTTAGATACAGTTAGCTTGATCCTGATCCATTAGGGCCCAAATTGACCCATTGATTGAATTTTCTTGAACGTGCGACCCTGCCCAATGCTCTTATCATGCCCGGAAACGGTATTATACAAAATTATGTCAAAATGTTTTGAAGCGCTTTTTAACCCCTTCCTGCATGATTTTTTTCCTGCAGGCAAAACAATTCTTAAGTTTGCTAAATATTAATGTAACATGATCAAAAATCACTCAAAATTCGAAAATTTCAAATGCACCTAATTTAAGGCCGATTTAAGTCTGTGCCATATATGTCACACCATGCATTAGCGACTACTTTTCTATAGTAGGGAAATCAGCATTAAATCTTGCATGGAACTCTTAAAACTTCAAAATAAATAGAGAAAGAACATATGAAATCTATTTGTGTATGCTTGTTTCAGTTTACAGTAATTGATACGTATATCGTTTATTGAAAAAGGAAGTTACAGAAATTGATACATGTATCGTTTATTTAAAAGCTACATTCTACAGTACCTGATACATGTTTGGTTTAAAACTACAGGCTACAGTAACTGATACATATTTTTGACTGAGAACTACAGTCTGCAGTAACTGACACAATGTTGGTGAAAACTACAGTCACTCAATGACCCGGGGCCGAACCTAGCCTTTATTGCACCAGGGGCAAACAGGGATTTTGACGCCCCCCCTCCCTCCTCCGTAAAGTATATTTACAAAGAGAATTTCACTAATTTTATAATAGCAGACTTATTTTAAAGTTTAAAATATGTAATAATAAAATATATAATACTGAACTACGTAATCTACTTAGTAAAATATTGATTCATTAAAATCTTGAAAACGGAATCGACAAGAATCACAAACAAATTCCGCTTTATACAGGATCCTTATACCATATCATCTTTAGATTCTTCTATGCTTTGACATATCCCAGACAAGATGATTTTTAAAAAATTGTGCTAAACACAGATGTGAGAAAAATCGCCAAACAAAACCTTCATTTGGCACCTCTTCGTTCTGGCACACGGGGCACATACTCCCTCTGCCACTCCTTAGTTTTGGCCCTGGACCCTTCACTCAGTGTGAAACTTGGCAAAGCAATTTCGGTCATTGCTCAGACAAAGTGAACTCAAAAGCATTTGCTAGGTTTCCCTGGGTGGCCATCCTCGCATTTTTGATGGTGAATAAACAAATACACATTTCAACCACTATGGAAAAATATAATCTGTCAATGCAAGGTGTGACATGTGGTACGTACCGATTTTTACGTATTACATACGCTAGCATTTCTACAATGTCTTACCATCATGCTATGTTATTCACAAGATACTTACAAACACAGCTGTATTTATTTCAGCCCAGTCTTCTTTTTTTTTTTCCACACAAAAACAACAAAAATATTCACACAAACAAAGCAACACAAAGTAACAACAATTCTCACCGTTCGCCTCTTTTTTGGTGACAAAATCCGCTCGAAAGGAGGCAGCACCCGTTGGCATAACATAGCTCACACACTGACGTATTAAACGAAGAAGAATGGAACTTCTGCGATTAAAAACAACTGTAGAACTACAGTAAATTCAGTATGTGCCATATATGTCACAGTATGCAGGAAGGGGTTAAATACAATTAGCTTGACCCTGAAAAATTGTGACCCAAAATGACCCACTAATCGAATTTTCTTGAACATGCGACCTAGCCCAATGGTCTTCTCGAGCCCGAAAACGATAGAATACAAAATTTAGTCAAAATCGTTTAAGCCGTTTTTTTGGTAGAATTAGCTGGACGCTGACCCATTGTGACCCAAAATGACCCACTAATCGAATTTTCTTGAACATGTGACTTAGCCTAATGGTCCTCTCGTGACCAGAAACGCCGTATATTGAAAAATTTTGTGAAAATGTCCTGAGCCGTTTTTTAGATATAATTATAGCTTGACCCTGACTCATAATGACCCACTAATCAAATTTTCTCGCACACGTGACCCATCCCAATCAGGCCCGTAGCTAGACGATACTTCCAGGTAGGGCAAAGATTTTTCCAGGGGTGGCAGATTATTTCTTCATTTATTTTTTCTATCTCTTATTCGTAGTTCTTCAAAAATACGCATTGCGATTTTAGGGTTTTTTTTTTTTTTTTTTTTTTTTTTTGTCATTTAAAATATAAGATATTCCTAAAGTCAGTACGAAATTTTTAAAGTTTCTTCAGAGACATAAATATATTAAAGTTAAATAAGATATTTGGCATAACCAGGGCCGTAGGAACCGTCTCCCATATCCCCCCCACCCATTTTGGGGGGGGGGGGTGAGCAAAGTCAGGGTCCCAGTAATAAGTCATTGTATCTTTTAGCCGAATAATGTTTTTTAACTTTTATAATTATTTTTAATGTATTTTTTAACAAAATTTTAATTTGTTTTATCCAAATTCCTTTTTTGTTAAAGATCTTGGTCAGATTTAGAAAACATATGCGCTTTCCTTCTATATCCACTATTCTTTATAAAGGTGCCCAGATGGAAAAGCTTTTGAAGGCTTATATTCTATTTTTAAAATATAATGATGTTTTAGTCTTTTTTTTGGGGGGGGGGGAGCAGGGCCTGATTAATGCACGGGCCTCCGGGGCCTCGGCCCTGGGCCCACCAATTTCAGGGGCCCACAGATTTGTGTGTATTTTCTCACAATTTAAGTTTTTCCACTGTTTGCATTTTATAGTTTGGTCCCTGACGTAAAAGCAAAGTTTTACTGTAATATAAAACCTCCATATTTAATTTTTCTGTAAAAGTCCTTTTCAATTTGAGAGTACATATAATTTTCAAAACTTGCCGTATCCAGAAAATCAGATTTGGGGAAAATGCCGAAAACTGCATACTGTGTCTATTGGTTTCAATATAAACGAGGATTTTACAATGTCAGAATTATAGTTTAAAATGATTACTAGACTGTTAGGGAAAACACAATTTATGATTTTGGATAAGACGAGTTTTGAAAAAGACGTCCTCCGCAGAATAAATATTCTGCATTATAAACTGGGATCATAGATGTTTGTGAATTATACAAATGCTTATTTGAGAAAGTGGACGGTAATTCATTTTCTTGATTATTCTTGTACGTTAATTTTTTTTTTTTTTTTTTTTTTTTTTTTGTAAACTTGAAACTTTTACCCAAACAACTTTGTCAACTCATCAAATAAACCTACTTTTTTCTGAAAGTGTTGCCGGGAATGGGGAAGTAGGAGGGGCCCAACTTTTTAACAGGCCCTGGGCCCGATTTGCTTCAGCTTGATCGGGCTCTGGGGGGGGGGGGGCTATAAATGGGAGAAAAAGATGAAACCAAAGGTTCAAAACTTCATTAATACTATTACTTCCTTCAACTAAATCAGATATGCACTTTCTTTCTACAGCCACCGTTCTTTTTAAAGGTGCCCAGATGAAAGAAATTTTGTAGGCTCTAAATTCTTTTTGAATTGTCTTTAAGGCCTTCTATAAAAGTGAGGAAAAGTTGGAACCCAAGATTCAAAACAGTTAGGCCAAATTTTTTATTCAAATGTTTAAAAAATAGGCTTTTTTATCTCATTGGGGCCCCCAATGAGTTTCAAATCTTTCTTAATACTATTACTTCCTTCAAAAAATTTGTGCTTTCTTTCTATAGTCACCGTTCTTTAAGGTGATGAAAGAAATTTTGCAGGATCTAAATTCTTTTTGAATTGTTTTTTCTTTTTTTTTGGGGGGGGGGGAGGGGGGGTACAAATAAGAAAAGTTAGTAATCAAGATTTAAAGCTTTTAGGCCCCATATTTTTTATTCAAATGTTTAAAAAATATGCTTTTTAATCTAGTCGGATATCCCAATGAGCTTCAAAACTTCTTCTAATACAATTACTTCCTTCAACCAAAACATATAATGTGCTTCCTCTCTAGCCACCATTTTTTTTAAAGGTGCCCAGATGAAAGAAATTTTGCATGCTCTAAATTTTTTTAAATTGTCTTTTTTTTTTGGGGGGGGGGGGGCTTTAAAATTAAATAAAAGTTGGAACCCATGATTCAACTTGTAGCTGCCACTTTTTTATTCAAATGTTTAAAAAATGTGCTTTTTAATCTCGTTGGGGGCCCTAATCAGGTTCAAAACTTTCTTAATACTATTACTTTCTTCAACCAAAACAGGCATGGGCTTCTTTCTATAGCCACCATTCTTTTTAAAGGCACCCAGATGAAAGAAATTTTGCAGGTTCTAAATACTTTTTAAAATGTCTTTTTTAGGGTTCCTATTAAATGGAAGAAAAGTTGGAATCCACGATTCAAAACTTTTAAGCCTCATTATTGTTATTCATTTTTTTAATGTAGTTTTTAATCTCGTTGGGAGTCCCAATAAACAGACATCTGTATACCATGCCTTTGCCACCTATCCCCTTACGTTCGACCTGTTTCTTTTTTAACGTTTCATTTCTCTTCTCTCGATAAATTACTAATGTTAATTATGCATAAATTATATATTTTGTAATTATATAATCTTCTAGCGGAGCTTCGCTTGCTTTGCCGGTTGGTTTTTCGAAAAAAGGACCTTTTTTTGGGGGGGGGAGGTCCCCCTTGGGGGCCCCACTGCCTTCCGCAGCATAAACCCGTTCGGAATATACCAATCTGATTTTGAATTAGACAATCCTTGAATTATTGTATTTTTTCTTTCGATAAAAATTATATCTGTTAAAAGTTAAATTTTCCAGCATCGTCGTTCACCTTGTTACAGGAGCCAATTTGTTATTTTCCCACCTTCAGCTTAATCATGACAGCAGCAAAATCTACTGGATAATTTATCGGTTTCAGAAAAACTTGTCAAAAGGTCTTCGCAAAACGTGAAGAAAAGGGTAATCGTATAAAAAATTGGTCAAAAATTCCGAAATATAGCCGAGAGCAAAATTTTGTTATATCGAGCCAAAAGATTGAATGTGAAACTTTAAAAAATACGCTAAAAATCACATAAAATGTTCGTAAAAAATTCAGAAATTGCAAAGGATAAATTTTCTATTTTGAACTAAAAGACTTAAACTTGATTCCTTTTCGGGTTGTTACAAAAAAAAAAAACCGCGTAGGGCGAAAAAAACGCTGCACAGGGCAAAACTTAATATATTGGGATAAAATATTGAAACCGGATTCCTTTTACATTTTCAAAAAAATAAAATAAAATAAATAAATCAGCGGATTGAAGGTTTTTTCCGTTCAAACACACACGCAAAAAAAAAAAAAAAAAAAAAAAAAAAAAAGCTTTGATTTGCCAATTTTTCGCAAAAATATGGAAAGTCACCAGTCTAACGTAAAAAATACCCAACATCCTTCAATATAAAGATGCATTTTCGTCAAATCAAATCCCAATAGTGCTCCGTCAACTGTGTTGCATTGTACTTTTCATAATTAGAAACTGAACTTACGCATGAAAATTTTTTCCTTCAGAACACGAAAAAGTCGCGAATCAAAGATCAAAATTTCTAGAAATTTTCCGTACAAAAGACGAAAATTTCTTCAAATATGAGAAAAAATCTCTTCTAATCACAGGAGCTTAAAAACGGGAAAAACGTTTAAAATAGCATAAAAAGTTTGCGAAAAATTCAAAAATTGCAGAGGACAAAATTTTGTACTTGTGGCTAAAATATTGAAACCCGATTCCTTTTACTAATGCCAAAAAATCCCGTCAGAACGCGAAAGTGACTTCGTGAAATATTCAACAATCGCAGAAGACTACTTTACTATATTCGGCTCAAATGGAAAGATAGATTGAAAATGGATTCCTTTTATGAATGTGGGGAAAAAAGCACAAAACTAAAAAAAACACTAAAAATAGTACAAAAAATTAAAATTAAAAATGTGATTAAAAAAACCAAAACCTGTTTTGATGGGCATATAGGTATCCTTCCTGTCAAATCTTGTTCTGAACAGAAAAACATCTGGTCAGACGAAAAAAGTAAAAAAAAACTGGACAGAGAGTTTCTGTCTGTCTTTATTATTATCTAGTAAGAAACCAATTTTTGTTGCCCACAGAAAGGTAGTGTCTATCCGAAGTCTTTCTTTTCAATTTCTATCCGGAACACTTGGGTGACAATTTTAAATTAGAGAAAACTGAAAAATATGAAAACGTCATTCCAAAGGTAATTTTTTTCGAATTAGTAAATCTCTAAATATATATATATTTTTAAATAAAAGGCACCTTTCAAAGCAGAAAAAATTATTATAAGCATGCGGAAAAAAACAGAAAGTACGAAAAGACTTCCATATATATTTTTTTTTATGTGCAGTATTTAGCGGTTTTTTGTGAAGGTTCTTAACATTTGCAAAGGAAATTCAGTTTAAACTTCTTTTTTTTTCTTTCTTTTTTTTTTTTTTTGCCAAATTTTGTTCTCTGCTATTTTTGAATTTTTCGGAGAATTTTTAGCTGTTTTTCTGGTAATTTTTTAACATTCATAAATAAAAAATCCGGTTTCAATCTTTTAGCACAATATAGTAAATTTTGCTCCCTATGAACTTCGAAATATCTTTATCAATTTTTGGCATTCTTTCGCATTTTGCAGCGATTTTTTTTTTCTAAATGGGGGAATTCTCAGTTAAATTTTGTTGGTGCTTTGATTAAATTCAAGTTTTAAGAATATCAGATCTGTTCCTATAGCGCCATGAACAAAATGTTGAAAATTTTAATTTAATCCGGGTCGAAGTAAAAATTTACAATAATTCAAGGTTTGTTTGATTCGAGATCTGAGCGGCCATAGCCCCGATGGGTGTACGTTGCGAAAGCAGTTCAACCCAGCTCTAAATTCGTTTAATTTGAGTTTCATTTTGGAAAAATCAACTAGTGAAGCTCCGCTGGTGTTGTTATAAATATGGAACTCGGATAGCAAAATTAAATATAGTTATTTCTCCAAAATCTTAGAGGGGGTGGGGGGCTGAAATAAATGTTTGTGGGTGGCCTCAAAAGACCTTCCTACGGCCCTGGGCATAACGTAAATAAAATGTTTTTCTTTTAATTAGGAATTGGAATCGAATGCCGTTTTTCACTTTTCAATAAATGCATTACACTTTGAGTTGTAATTGATTTCTATCTTATGATGGTCTGTATCAGGCGTCCGTCGCCTTGCAAAAATTGGCTTATAATGGCAACTTTGACGACCACTTTGGAAACTGATTTGCTTTTAAGAAAAAGTGCAAAACAATTTCATTAAACAGTGCATTTTTGAATTTAAGAATAAAAATGACTTTATGAATGTGTCAGTAAGTGATAAATTTGGATTTGTAAAATCGTAAGTAACCCGACATATTGTATTGCTTAAATTTGAAATAATGATAGGTTTATTTTAGAAGAAGAAGCGCCATTTAAAAAAAAATCAGTGGAATGGGAGACAGTCGAAGAGATGAAGGAACAGACCTTCCATTATCTATTTTGTATTTTCAATAGAGGGAAGGGGGGGGGGGACTGTCCCTTGGAATTTGTTGTAATCGGACTAAGTTTCCACGAAACAACCATTTAACTGTCATGTACAGCAAATTCAAGTTAAGGAAACAGTATTGTGGCTGTGGGCTTCTTCAACGTTAGTTTCAGAAGCCTTTGGTTTCAACCCCGCCTCCTAACGATAAATTTCGTATGGTGACAATTGTATAAAGAAAGCAGGTTTTAGGGGTTTAAGGTAAACCCGATTTGTTGTTGAGGCGATATGGGATAATTTCTACAAAGCGAAAAAGCCAGGCATGCACAATGGAGCAATTTTCGACAGGTCTGTGTCAAGAGGGAGAGAAAAAAGCTATATAGATGAAATTTTGCTACTTTTGTTTCCAGTCTAGAAAGGAAATTTAGGGGTAGAGAGCAAGGTCTGGCATGAAGGAAGAAAAATGGAAATTTGATGTATTACATAATTTTTTTAAAGGGAAATACTGAGTGAAAGAAATGATCAGAATGTCGAGCTTCATTCTAGGTTGGACAAGAAGCGGGGGAAAACTGGAAATTTAATGTTCTTATCAGAATGCGCTAGGTCGGGCAAAACATTTTCCAGGTTGGGCTTTGCCCGACCTGGCCCCCACCTGGCTACAGGCCTGGCACAAAGGCTTGTCTGTAACAAAATCAAGTCATCTGTGTGAACAATTTTGAAATTACAACGTAATTCATTCACAGTTTCAAATACATACATCCAATACTCGATGATACTGTAAAGATAAAGAAAATGATTTAATGGGTGGTGAAGAAAATAAAAACAGAAAAATTAATTTTCCTCAACGATGAAGTAAAAAAAATAAATTATTGAAAAAGATGCTGTAGTAGTTGAAAATAAAGTTCTCAACTAAAGAAATTAACAATAAAATTGAAAATATAAAGCAGTATGCTAATAAAGAAAATTAATAAAATATATGAAAGCAATGGTAAAGGAAATAATTTAAAAAAAATAAAACAAACTTTGTGCATTGATTTTTTTTTTTTATGAATTAACTTTTTGATCTTACTCAAATTTGTATAGTATAATTAAAGTTATTAAATATTCTGTAATGTGTAACTGTACAATCCCATGCGCATGTTTATTTTTTATGTATAATAGTATAGCTTACAATAAATTGTAAATTGATTTTTTCCTTTCTAAATTGAACTTATTTATTTTGTCTGTATAGTTCGTAGTTGAATGTCTTTTAGTGTAATTTTTTTTTAAATCATAGCAACTTTAATTAAATAATGACTGTGTATCAGAGTATTATATCAATATGAATTATTTATGAAAATTTCATTATCTTAATGCTGATCTAGAAATAAGAGTTAGTTTTAAATAAGATATTTGAGACTAGACTGTCTCCCTTAATGCTTCAAAGTCACTATAATAAATTAATTATTCCAAATGTATTTCTCCTCATTCATATTGAATTTTAAAATCTTGTTCATAAAATGCATTTTTATGCTGCTTGTAGATGACGCACTTTAACTGCAACACCATTGCTCTAAATATTGCTGCTTTGATAATTTTTATTTCAGATACTGAAAGTTTTATAGCTCGATTTATTTTAAATAAAAATTGCTTTTTGTGGGATTTTTCCCTCCCATCGATATGCTGTTGTAACTATTGCACTCTCTGCAGACTTAGATATTCTATTATTATATTTGGTTTAACGACACTCTTCACACATTTCATCATCCAATTTGCATAGACAGATCTAAGAAAGGATTTCAAACTATTATGCTTTAGTCCAAAATCATAGAAGAAAATCCATTTTGTTTTACCTATAATCAATTATACAAAGTTTTAAACATGTGTAAAAATGCAAATAAATGATTAAAATTCTATTAAATTATTGCAATACAATGTAAATTATATTAAATAATGCTGAATATTGTACAAATAATCATCTATATTACAGTCCTGATCAAAAAAATAGTATTTTTTTTAAAACATGCACATTTACCTACTTTTGTTCATTTTAATATAATTTTAGTAATTGCATGATATTTTTGCGTTTGTGTATTGAATGACGATGGTTTGGCTGAATGCCAATGCACTGTCTTTCGCAGTACACCACCCCCTTAATACTATGCATAAACACTGACACAGAAATGGCGGCTGCCAAAGGCAAATTTTTTTTTTAAACGTAAATACGGTCCGTTAAATTTAGACACCAGTATTTTATAAAAGATTTCTTTGACTAGTTTAATCTCAGTATAATGAAGCGAAAAAAACTTTAAAAGATTATTTGTACCAAAATTTAAGGGCCATAGACATGATGAAAAAAGTCTGCCTTTGGCAGCCGCCATGTTTGTGTCGGCACTCAGACCTAGTATTCGGCGGGCAGTGTACTGTGAAAGATAGTGCATTGAAATGCAGCCAAATCGTTATCATCCAATACATAAACGCAAAAATGTCATGCAATTACTAAAATTATCTTAAAATGAACGAAAATAAGCGAAAGTGTATGTTAAAAAAAAATCTTATTTTTTTGTCCAGGCCTAGATTCGAAAATTTTCAGAAATAGAGACGAATTCAGAATTTTAAGATAGGATTCCCCGTACCACGAAAATAATTTCCTTTCTTCTCATTGATTTTAAAATCTACAACAGTTTTTGTAGAATTATGACATTTTCTCCTTAAATTTCATTTATTTTTTAATGATAAATTATTTATTTTAATATTGTAACTATTTATTTTAATCTTCCTATTGTTCAGAAATACTTCTGTCACATATTTAATTCTGAGCCTTCTGTAGTTGATAAATTTATGTTTCCAGCATTGATTATAATTTTTTATAAGTTTACTTTCTCGTAAATTGCTTTTTAATAACTCATAAAAAGTGTAGATTACCTTAATTCTATTTATTCCAGATTAATAAAGCTATA
This sequence comes from Maratus speciosus, assembly GCA_963932465.1. Taxonomy (NCBI): domain Eukaryota; kingdom Metazoa; phylum Arthropoda; class Arachnida; order Araneae; family Salticidae; genus Maratus; species Maratus speciosus. The sequence goes on from OZ010786.1 coordinate 651,210,450, forward strand.
CAGTTAGATATACATCACATCACTCAAAACTATCTTTAAAGTCTGAAATATGCAGCAAAATATTTCTTTGCAAGACCTTTTTAGAAAAACAACTTCTAGCTCACTGCAAGGAAAATCTTTTTTGTGTGAAATATGCAACAAGAAATTCTCTGAAAAAGGCGATTTAAGCAGGCATCTATTAATTCATACTGATGAGAAACCTTTTAAGTGTGAAGTATGCAACAAGAAATTCTCTTGGAAGAGGGATTTAAGCAAGCATCTGTTAATTCACACTGGTGAAAAACCTTTTGTGTGTGAAATATGTATCACGAAATTCTCTCAAAAGGGCGATTTAAGCAGGCATCTATTAATTCATACTGGTGAGAAATCTTTTGTGTGTGAAATATGCAACAAGAAATTCTCTCGAAAGAGTGATTTAAGCAGACATATGTTAATTCATACTGGTAAAAAATCCTTTGTTTGTGAGTTATGCAACAAGAAATTCTCTCGAAAGGATGAATTAAGCAAGCATTTATTAATTCACAGTGGTGAGAAACCTTTTGTGTGTGAGACATGCAACAAGAAATTCTGTCTAACGAGTGCCTTAAGAAGGCATCTGGTAATCCATACTGGTGAGAAACCTTTTGTGTGTGAAATATGCAACAAGAAATTCTCTCAAAAGGGTAGTTTAAGCAATCATCTATTAACTCATACTGGTGAAAAACCTTTTGTGTGTGAGACCTGCAACAAGAAATTCTGTCTAACGAGTGCCTTAAGAAGGCATCTGGTAATCCATACTGGTGAGAAACCTTTTGTGTGTGAAATATGCAACAAGAAATTCTCTCAAAAGGGTAGTTTAAGCAATCATCTATTAACTCATACTGGTGAAAAACCTTTTGCGTGTGAGATATGCAACAAGGAATTTTCTGTAAAAGGTAATCTCAGAAATCATCTTATAATTCATAGTCGTGAAAAATGATTTGCTTGTGAGGAATGCAGTAAGAAAGTTTCTCTTAAGATTAATTTAAGAGGGCATCTGCAAATTTATACTTAAGAAAAACCTTTTTATTGAGATATGCAAGAAACTTTTTTGTGAAAGAGTATCTAATTATTCATTTTCATTTCCAAAATTTGTTATTTTCTATTAATTAATTTTGTTACTTTTTTTATACAAGCCTTGGTATATTCTAATATTAAGTAAACGGTAAGTTTTACCAAATAATAGCCACTTAATGAAACAGCGACCAACGGAAATATTTCTATTTTAAACCAGTAAATCAGAAACTTCTGCTGTGCCAAACAGATATTTATTTTGATCTAACTTCATGCTAACTTCATATTATATCAAAAATGTTATGTTCCTCAATTTGTTTTATCTTTTAACTTGATTGTGTTAGATACTTTAATAATTGAAGGTATTTAAATTAAAAATCTTAGGAAAATGTTAAACAATATTTTACACAATAAAGTTCTTTGACTGTAAAATTAACTTTGTTATAAACTTTTATGATGAAAATATTCTTCTTTAAGTGGTGCTCCTGCACCTTCCAAATCCATTGTTGTCTTGTTAAGTTTGCACTTCCAATTTGAATATTTTAATTATTATTGTTATTTTTTTGTTATTTCTGTGTTCTGATATATTTAAAGGTGTACTTTATGCTGTGGTTCTATTAAATAAACATCACTTTGTACGAGACCTTAACCTTTCCTAATAAGAATATTCACTTACCTGCCAACCACAAAATATCTGCATCCATTTCAGAAGTTAGATGTAGTCTTCCGTAATAAATATGACCGTTGATAATAATGTATTCAAATATTTTAATGTAGCCTTGCATATGATCTGTAATACGCATGAAATTGTATATTTAAAATTAATCAGAATTGAAAACTCTCCATAAAATGTAATATATTCATTTGCGCCACCCTGTATATAAACTCATTTATATTATGCATACAGTACGTTATATAAAATACTTTAGTGCAACAGAAGAATATACACAAGGTTGAAAACACATTTTCAGCCATTCTTATCTATAGACAGTAAACTGTTTGCATATTTTTGCTACCCTGTGCAATATATACTTATCATTTTGTACATTTACATTTATTTTACATGAAAAGGTTGAACACAACTGAAAATGCTTTTCTTTAAATTCCCATAACTAGAAAGTTTACTAATTTACTTCAGATTAAGTAAAATAATGCTATAAAAAGTGATAAAATATCTTTATTAAGATTGACGATCGTTTCGTCGCACTAACGGCGACATTTTTAAAATCATTCACGATAGAAAATATTTTCTCATAATTTAAAAACAATGCAATTGTTTGTAAAAAATTGTTTTTAAATTATGTGAAAATATTTTCTATCGTGAATGATTTTGAAAATGTCGCCATTAGTGCGACCAAACGATCGTCAATCTTAATAAAGATATTTTATCACTTTTTATAGCATTATTTTACTTAATTTCTTTATAAGTGATTATAATACATGTTTTTAATTTACTTCAGTTCAATAATATGTAAAACAATTATAACACATTTTGAGCAATTCTTAACTATAGATGTTTATATAATCGATTTCTTTTGAGCTGCCTTGTATACAATCCATAGTTTAGACATCACATAATATTATAAGTACAGAACTTGTGTGAAAATATAAATTATTTGAAAACAACGTTTAAACACACAATAAAAACAGGCAGATTTGACCATACGTATACGTTTCGTGAGTACTAGGACTCACATCCTCAGTGTAAAAACTATAAAAACTTTAAAAACAATATCCCCCCCAACTACATGTACGGTGAAAAAAACCCAAATGTCAAAACATGATACCAAAAGACCATCAAGTTCTAACAGCCAATGAAATTAATGCGGAAGTGAAGTGTCGTGACACAACAAATCCATCCAGAAAGTTGAGATGTATGGTGTACTAGATAAATCATTAACCAAGGAGTCTTTTACACCATTCATCTCAACTTTCTGGATGGATTTGTTGTGTCACGACACTTCACTTCCGCATTAATTTCATTGGCTGGTAGAACTTGATGGTCTTTTGGTATCATGTTTTGACATTTGGGTTTTTTTCACCGTACATGTAGTTGGGGGGGATATTGTTTTTAAAGTTTTTATAGTTTTTACACTGAGGGTGTGAGTCCTAGTACTCACGAAACGTATACGTATGGTCAAATCTGCTTGTTTTTATTGTGTGTTTAAACGTTGTTTTCAAATAATTTATCACATAATATTACTAAAATTTTATCTTGAAAACTTATAGAACAATTAAAAACATATTAACTGTAATTGTTTTTCATAGATGATAATGTATCTGAAGTAGTTTGCACACCCCTGTAAAAATTTTTAAAACTTACATGAAAATTTTTTATAAGAAAGATATTATCATGCACCAAATAAATTATACTCATTTCATTATGTCATAGATGATAACACAGCATAATTAATGCTTACTTCAAATAATTACTCCTACGGACAGTAATGTTATTGAATCTTTTTGTGTCTCTGTATATAAACAATAAATCGCATTTACACCATTTTCTATACAGAGCATGTTGTAGTAGATATCAATAGCAGATGTCTAATTCTTTATGTTTGAAGTAGTGTAACATTATTGAAATGAACTTAAAGCAGTTAAACCTCACAGACCCTAATGTATCAGAATTCTTTTGAGTGTCCCTGTGAACAAATGACATGTCTAAAATAAACCAAAAACTCTACAGTTAATTCAACGTTCCTTACAAACATTTTCGGTAAATGGCAACCTAATTGTATTCTTTTTTATCTATAATCACAAGACATTGAGATACTCATATGAGATATTGAATACCTTCGCTGTTGTGTTATTCATTTTTACGGTGAAACAAAAATTGCCCTGTTACTACTTCTATGTACAGTTGTGGAAAAAAAGTAAACACCCTTACTAACTCCTCAACAAATTATCGTAGAAGAAAGTTACTGGTACCGAACGATTGGAAATTAAGTGTACTTTTAAATGATGCATATAAAATTTGCTTAGGGGGACATCTACATATTAAAACTTTGTTTTTTTCAAAGACAGTACACAATTCTGACAGCATAAATGAACTCTACACCCTTCAATTAGCCTAAAAACACATTTTTATGCAATTCGTACGATAAGTTTCCAAAAAATTAATTATTTTAAAACGAGCTTATTTTAAGAGCTGAATCCAAATTGCAGTTCGGTACTCGATTGTTAACCCGAGAGAGCCTCCTTCTTGATCAGGGCACCTTAAGCGACACTAAAACAGTCATTGAAGCTAGATTACAGGACAGCATAAGAAATTTCCAAAATATCTAGTCAGTTCTATCATAGACGGCCCCTTAAACCATCCTTTTGCCGTTTTTTAAGCATAATTTGAAAACTACTTGGAAGAAAAATGTGAAATTTTGGATTTCCATAAAGCAGGACTTAATAAATCTAAATCCATCAAAAAAACTGTAGATTGCAATTCATAATTTTTCCGAATATTAATTTCATAATTCATATCATAAAATTATAAAAATTGCAAATTTAACGTATTTATGTTTGGGTATATTAGTATTATTGCTACACAAAAAATTAGCACATTAGGAGCATAATTTCAGGAGATATAAATAAAAATATAAAAATGTAATTTAACATTAGAAGCACTAAATTTTGAATGTCTATAATTCCAAAACTTATCATTCAAATGACTTGAAATTTCGTTTCTAGGCATGCTTAGAACCGAAGATTTGAAATATCTCGTTAAATTTGGGTATTGTCATTGAAAAAAATGAAGTTTGGATTCGTTTTAATATGTTGATGGCCCCCTAAGCAAATCTTACATACATCATTTAAAAGTAGATTTTATTTCCAATCATCGGGTACCAGTAACTTTCATCTACGATAAATTGTTGAGCATATACGTAGCTACAGGGGGGGGGGGGTGCGACACCCCCCACTTCGGTAAACTCACATACATTCGGTAATTTCACTTTCGTTCAAAATTGCATCATTTGGCTCTGATTTTTTCCTTTTTTTTAAGAATTTTTAAAATTATATTACAAAATTTATTACAAAACAGAAAACAATGTCAAAACATATTTAAAATTATTACATATTTTCTAATTAGAAACTTCCTTTCTCTTTGCATTATGTAATTTTTTTTTCGCTCGGAGGCGATTACAATTTCACTTTTTAGCTATTCCATGGATGTAAGAAGTGGATGGAAGGGGGGGGGGGCGGGTGTACATGATACAGTATCCCTTAGAAGATTAAATATACCTTCTTCCTATTTCTATGCAGTATCCCATACCTGTAAGCTAGAAGATTAGGATAGAGAATATCTTAGCTTCATTCAAGAAAGGAATCTGGAGAAAAGGGCCTTGAGGTTAAATGTGTACACTCCTTGACCAATGCAAATGAAATTAGAAGGCCAGACTTCTTGTTCGTTATAATTCGTTTTGCTGGACTCTGAAAGATATGGGGGTGAATATTTCGCGGTTTTTTCGGGGGACAGGATGTCGCCAGATGTTTACTGTTGTATTGTCTGTTTTTCAAAGCAAAAAATAAGAGAGAACCGGGAAGTTTTTCTTATGAAAGCAAATTAAAACGGTGTAATAAAATTACATCAGCTACTAAGGATGTACCGAATAGTGATTTTGACCAAATACCGAATATTCGGCCTACAGGCGTACCGGATACCGAATATTTGGCTAGCCGAGTAGTAACTATTCGGCCAAATACCAAATATTCGGCTGGTCGAATATTTTAAAATTTTATTAATTAAAAAAGTTTCATGGCTTCTTCAGGTGAAATAAACCAAGTAAATATATATATTTTTTAATTCTTAAACAAACAACTCCGCAAAACTAACATTTCTGCCGAATATTCGGGCTACAGGCGAACCGCATACCAAATATTCGGCTAGCCGAATTAACTGTTAGGCCGAATACCGAATATTCGGCCAACCGAGTAGTAACTATTCGGCCAAATACCAAGTACTCGGCTGGTCGAATACTTTTATATTTCAAAGATTAAAGGCATTAAAATGTTAAATTTAAAAATAATGTTACATAATATTTAATGCAGAAACCTACATATTGATAAACAAGAACTTTTACATGTAAACTTTATACATGAAAAAAATCTGCTTTGAGTTACTTAAGAAGAGAATTTAAAAATGTTATTAATTAAAAAAGTTTGATATTTAATAGCTTCTTCTGGTGAATTAAACCAAATGAATAATTTTTTTTTTAAATTCTAAAGCAAACAACACAGCAAAAATAACTTTTCTACTGCCTTTGATTTAGCAAGGAAGTTTTTTAATGCATCTTAGATCAGTGTTTCGAATGGGCTATTATTTTCAGAGATTGTAAACATACACAAACACATTGTTCCTAAAAAAATTGTAACAAACTTTCAACAGAGATAATGTGGTCAAGACAAAAAATTTTTGAACAAGAAACAACACCTCACTCCATTTATTCCCTCAAAATTGCAATATATTCAGTCAAAAATTTTGGGTATGCAACTACAAGCCGAAACTGAATTTTCGTTCACAACTTTATCAGTAAATGAATATATTTTAGCAAGATTTGTTTCATATTAATTTAGTCTGTATTAAATGTGGTGATATCATTGAAAATGGCTGAATTTTGGCCAGTGACACAGTATAAATACTATAAATTGCATTCTGAATAAAGGAATGTCTACCTCATAGTTGTTTAAATATGAAAAGTGGCAATTTCCAGCACTTCTCATCATGATGTTATATTTCACAGAAATCAAAGCAAGTTTGTTAAAAATATAGCTATGATATCTTCGCTAGGGTTAACAAATGAAAATCCAAGTTTGGCCTCGAATGAGATGAGATAAACTTTATTTATAACTGAATAAGTGGATTGCGATTATCCCATACAACACAAAACACGTCCTGAGGACATACGAAAGACGTCCTATGCAGTGTATTGCCTTGTCCGTCGGACATCCTACAATATCCCATCGTTATCCGGCGGACGTCCGGGGGGGGGGAGCAGAAAGAGACCTAATCACGTCCTCCGGACGTCATTTTCAGCCATTCATAGGATGACAGTAGGACGCTCATAGGACCAGATAAAACAAATAGAATTTGCATCCTCTGCTCGTCCGGCATGCGGCATTCATAGGATGCTCTTCGGATCAGTAGCGGACGTTTTATATAAAAAATAAAATAAATAGCAAGGGAGGGCAATTGCCCGACCCTGTTTTTCCTATATGAGGCCTCAGATTTCTATTAATTTTATCTTAACTGAGCAACGGCGCACACTGAAAGATTTCTATTAAAAAATAGTGGTAGCCTGGACAATTGTTGTCCAGGTTACCACTATATTTTAATAGAAATGTTATAGTGTACAATAAAGTTAATAAAAAATCAGAAGCATCATTTAGAAAGGACAGGTGGGGCAATTGCAACCCCCCTCATTTTTTCATTTTTAAAATCTTACATTTATAGTATTAAAAAAATATTTTATTAGATTTCTTTTTCTATGATTATTTTTCCTGTTGTTTTTCGCAAATATAGGAATCCCTCAATGCAAATAAATTATACTAAAAATATTTAAAAATAAGCATTAAAAATGAATACGATGAAAATACTAGTTCATTTAAAGAGAAAAATTATATATTATTTCTGTTATCAACATCTCTTTTTTTCAACTAATAAGTAGCATACGATGAATGGGGTATCATTGGATAGGATTCTTTGCCCATATCTAATATAACAAACTGAATTTTCTTTATACTTTTAGATTAATATCATCATACACCTTTTTTCTGATTTAAAGACCCCTTTTTTAGGTAAATACACAAAGTTGAGTTGGATTTTATACGAAAAGCTTTTGACATAGTACACTCCTATTAGTACAATTTGTTTGGTGTAAAAAAAATTGCAAATATAAATTTAGGAAAATGTACTTAATTTACAGTATAGATTAAAGTGCAAAAGCCATGCAAGGGTCTATTGGTCTACACCAGTGGTTCCCAACCTTCTATTGGCCACGCCCCACCAAAGCATCCGTAAAGTCACTATGTCCTCCCCCCCTACCATAATCTGTAAATTATGCCTCTCATTTTTTAAAAAGAACTCTATTCACACGGTGGAAGGGTAATAGAGCCTTAATAAAATCTATTCATTTCATATTTTTTAATTTATCAAAGAGGTGAATCTTCTACCACAAATGTGTTTTTAACATAATTTTATAAATGCAATGAGATTATACATCTTTGCCTACATGCCAAAACGAGTTATGTTGTACTTTTCCAATTTAACTCAATG